>CAUJLX010000002.1:0-2400000 GCA_963280985.1 Strongyloides venezuelensis | reverse complement strand
AAAAAAATGAAAACAGCAAAAATTTTCATGTCCTGTTAATTTCAAAAATATCAAGTTGCAGGTTGGAGAATATAATAATCATAAATTTAATTATTTCAAAATATTAAATAAAAATGATTACTCATTTATTTTTAGAATTAGAAAACTCATTAAGAGCATCAAATAGATTAATGTAAAATAAGAATAAAATTTTTTGAATTAATTTTATTACTGTAGAGATAGCAAAAATTTCCATAACATTTTTGTATGTGATAAATTGTCCGTATTTAAAGGTATACTAAAAAAAGCAAAAAGTTTATTCATATGTTAAAAATTTAGGTTTGCCATACCCATAATATGAAAATTTGGAAAACTACTGATATAATATGTATAATGAGGGTAATAACACTAAATAAATTCATGCTTTGTTACAAAATAATTGAAATAAATTTTTAAATATTTTTATATTATTAAATTCAAACAAGATATTTTATATAGAAGAATGATACTGATTCAGAGACTTAAGATATACATCACTTTTATTTTTATTTTACAAAAAGAGAAATAAAAAACAAAAATTTAAGGTTTCTATCACATCAAAAATTAACTATTCTAATTTTAATTATTTTTTTTCTATTTAATTCAACAAAATAAATCATAAAAAATTTTAAAACTTAAATAATTGTATAATTACAAAAAAATTAAACTTTATTTAATGGTAAAAGATACAATTTTTAGTTAGTGTAATCTTGTAGATATAACTCTGTTCTAGCTCTGTTAATTGGCCCTTGAATGACTTTAACAGCCCATTCATTGTTTGTAGCTATTTGTGTAACTCTATCTTTATTTATACAGCATGTAAATTGCTTAAAAAAGATAACTCTAATATCTCTAAAATATGCATATTTAATTGTATAAAAAAGAATATCACGTACTTTAAAAAAATATTAAAAATTGTATTATAACCAATTGATATTACCCATGCTAAATTTAATATTCTAAATAAATTCTCATGTGTTGGAAACCATACTCTTCCAGTAACAAAAAAAATTTGAAGAATAACTGTATATGCGAAACGAGTAATGGCTTGGAAAAATAATCTAATCTCCAAATAATGTGATTTTTTCTTCCTTCTTTGAGTATTAAATATTGGTGCTTGCATTTTGTCATGATAAATTTTAAGCAAAATAGCAATAAAAGAAAATACAGTTAAACAATTTAATAAAAAATAAATGGTAGAATCAATGTAAAATAACCTTTTGTAATTACCTCCATTACTTATAAAATTCCAACCACACTCAAGAAGGCTAATATCAACTCTAAATAAATCTGTTGAGTAAAAAGAAACTATACCAATAAAAATAATTAATAAAATGAGTGTACTTTGGATTATAATTTGTTTTGTTGTCATGTATGATCTTACAAAACATTTAAAAAATGTATTGAATCTTGTTAATGATAAGTAAAATTGAAGTACAGCAACAAATATGTAACAACTTCCAGCTAAAACTCCCAAAATCCTTTCCATTATGATATCTGGCTTGGTTAACAAGACAAAAAATACACCACCAACTAATAATACTGCTTGATGAATGAACTCAAAAATTCCAATACATATTATCAAATAATATACACGATTTTTTGTAAAAATAACTTTATTTCTCAATACTCCCTAAAGAAACAGTAAAATAAACTTAAGATAAACTTACAAGTATCATAAAAAATTGAAGAAACATTATTATTGAACAAACAACAATGGTTAAAACACCATAAACAATTATAATTTTTTTGCTACCAGAATTAATTTCATCCATGGTTTTTCAGGAGTAACAGTTCAGAAAGTTTTTGAAACTGGTAATCTTTTCTTTCAAAAAAGTGTTAAATTAATTTTTAAGTAAATATAATGACTCTTTAGTGATATACCTTTATTTAAATACAATCCTAATAACTTTCTTAACAAAAGAAAATATAATTTTTGATTTTTAACTTTTTTATAAAATTAACTCTGTATGTACTCCGATATTTATCATAAATTTTCTAAATTTCTATTTTTAAATAAAAAAACTTCAAAAAATATTTCCGTAAATAAAATTTTGCTTCTTACCCAAGTATAACCTTCTAAAGGAAGGAAAGATTATTAAAATATTGATAATGAATTTTATATACATTATTTTTAATGTTTAGAATTTAAATATAAAGTATTCTGAGAAATAAAGTTTGTTTTATAATATTTTACAAAATTAATAGTTTGTATAAAAATAATATAATTTTTTTCAAGAATACAAAAAAACCATAAGCTACTGTTTGAAAAAATTTATAATGTTAAATTTATCTAACATAAACACGATTTGTTTAAAGAAATATATAATGTTATCACTATTAAAAGTAAATAGCATTTTTAGACTTTCTGTTTTCTCTTAGAAACTAATTTTTAATATTTTTTTATTGTCATTATAAGTATAGTTGTTTCTTCAAATAAAAATAATAACAGTTTTTAAAGTAGGAATGCTACATTTCACTAAAAAAATAAAAAAATGATTTGTATTTTGTTAATAAAGGATACGTAATATGAAAAAGATAAATCCTTGGAGAAAATTATACTACCAATAAAAGTGTAATGTGTTTTCTTAATTAAAATTTTATAAATTTATGGGTCAAGTAATTAAGAAACTAATAGTTTTTTTAAATAGTTGTGATTTTATAAACAACAAAAATAAGAAAGACTAGTCTAAAATTTAGAAAAATGTCCCATTCTTAAAAAAAATGAAATTTTGAGAAAATTTCTTTTGCAAATGAGGCAAAATATTAGGTTGTTGCGTAAGATGTTTTGCTTTTCTTTAATAGCGTATATGTATGGCATTTGGTCCATTGAATTTTTAGGATCTTTTCATTCATAACTTGTACACATAACACTCATATGAAATCTCTGAATTCGTCTAAATTTTTCTGAATTTTTCAGATTTGTCTAAATAAACAACTTTTCATTCATAAAACCCATTTAAAAATTCCGAATATAGTATTTTGTATTTTCGAAAATTTAATTTTCCCTTGGAAATTCTGATAACATCATTTTTTATATATTTTATTCTATATTACGAAATTGTGTATTTTAATATAAGAGCCTCAATTTTTAAAAAAAATAGTTGGCCTTTGAACGAATATTTTTATAAATATTTTTAGCTGTGTTTTAAACTATTTTAAAATATTTTGATCTCCGTATGTAAAATGTATCAAATTTTATCATAAAAAAATGGCATTTTATTAGAAGAAAAAAATTAAAAATTTTTATTGCTTGTATGTTTTCATGTTTTCCTAGTTACTATTGTATTATTTTTCTATTTTATTTAAAGGTTTCTGGTAGAAAAATTCTTTAATATATTAGATAAATCAAACTTGAGAGAATTCAAAAACCAAAAATATTAAAATTTTTAATTCAGAGGTTTCATAAATTAAAGTTGCAAAATCGGAGCTTTTATAAGATATTAATAGAAAAAAACACTTTTTCGAATTTTTGTGTCAAATCAAATTTGTAAAATAATGTTGCTTTTAGTGGTAAGGTGAGCAAATTTTTTTTTTTAAATAAATAACTACTATAAATTATTAATAATATAAGCGAAAGAACTGTTAGTTAAAATACCAGAAACATTTAAAATGACATTAAAAGAAATTAAGATTTTTAATCAATTTAAAAAAATTAATACTTTCCGATTATCATTTTTTGTTCTTCTGAATAGTAAACTTTAAATAACAAAAAATTATAATAAAGATGATAGAAAGATTTCAAAGTACAAGAAAAGTCATAAAAACATAATTGTTTATAAAATCATCTATTAACAATTTTCATTATAATCTTAGAATCGCCAAATAAAGTTTGGAAAGGGTCTCCGATAAAAAAAGAAAAAATTTTAAGATTCAAATACAAACTCTAAATATTATATATTATTGTTCTTGCAAAATTGTTAGATCTATTAAAATCAACAAAATTAATTTTTCTGAAGCATAGTTTAAACATTTGAATAAAAAATAAACTATTTATACTATTAATTATAAATTATCAATACGATCTTATTTGAGCTAAATATTAAAAATTTATGTTTTGCACCATTTCTGAATGTTACATTGTATTTTAAAAATTTTATTTTATTATAAACTCATAAATTATTTTAAAATTGTCAACCATCAGCTTCTGGCTGTGGTCATACTGAAAATAAACTAACAAATTTATTATATAGTAATAAGACATTTGTTTAACAATTTTAAAGATATATATAATAATTATTTATATTTAAATTTGTATTTTTATGTAAATTGTAATAGGCGGTTGATATAATGCGTCAAATGCCAACAGAAATTATATCAATTAATATATAAAATTGCTTTGTAAGTATTGGTTTAAATCATTTACCTTTATTTAACTAATGATATTATTTGAATCATTTTTATTCAAATTTATATAACCTTGTTTTCTGAAATGTTCATTTTTTTTGAAATATTAAATACAAGAAACTTCCTGATAATAATGGAGAACTTGTAAAAATCTTTGATATAATATTTTTCACAAGATTAAAGAATCTTTTTTACGATATCGAATTGGCAATAATAATCATAATATTAAAACGATTAGACAAGAATTGCTACAAAATATTAAATTAGCCATCAAAAGTTATTTAAAAAAATAATACAACTGTTTTTAAAAATAAATCTTACCACCTAAATCAAAGAAAGTATTTTGTGAAACCTTTATCAAAATAATTTTAATAATTATAAAAATTTCTAAATAAAAAATTTAGATACGAATAAAGTACTATTTCAATAATACATGCCGCAATCTAATATATCTACTTTTTATTTATGATTTTATAATTTAAAATAACAAAAATTAGACTTAGTAATTAAGATGATGTTGAATCGATCTTAAAATTGAAGTTTACATTATAATCATTCAACAAATTATAGTATAAGTATTGGTAACATTTGCTTATATAACTAATTTGTGTTAAAATTCTAGGATATTAAAAAACAATAGGAAGCATAAGTTCTTCTAAAGTAGAAACAAAATCTTAAACATGCTTTATTTTAAAAAAATTTTTTACTTATAATAAAATTTAAGCAAAAGTTTAATAAAACAAATCAATTGAAATCTATAAATATGTGAACACGTTTGTAAAAAAATGATTTGTTTAATTATCCTTTTAAATAAAAACAATTCACAATTATATATATAATTGCAATTTTTGAAGCCATTTTATAAATTTTACAATGAATTTTTTGTTAACTATTGTAATACTTATAATTTTACTAATTCGTATTGCAATTAGTCTATCTATGAAATCATCAGTTAAAAGCAATAATGAAGATCCATATTTAACAGCCGATGATACATATTTAGTACCTGATAATACATATATGGTGCATAGAAAGAATTCGCACGTAATATCTAGTACAACTCCAAAATCTAAAAAAAACAAAACTTTCTTCGAGAAGGAAAAATTTCCAAAACAAAAACAGAAAATCTTCACATGGTAGTATATATGAAAACGATCCTAGTCATGGAAGAAGGCAAAGTTTACTCCAAAGACAAAGCTTAAAACATTCTATTAACAGAAAAGATGAGAACGTATATGAAATACCTGATAATAGTATCAGAAGACCCAGTTTACGTTCTTCAAGAAGAAATTCAATTGATGATGGACTATATTTAATAGATCCTGCAAAAAGTAACTCATTTCGTAGAACAAGTATTAACAAAGGACCTATCCTACCTCCTCGTAATAGAAAGGGTAGCGGTATATATGGTAGAATTGAAATGAAAAGACCAATGTTTTTTGATAAATATAAGAACTTCGATATTACCCCTTATTTAAGTAAACACAGATTTAGCAGAACTATATATAATTTAGTATGGTCAGATTGTAATTTTACGTGTTTTTACCAAGACGGGTACCAAAATTTAAAAAAAAGGGTAAACATTTTCTTATAAAATATTAAAAACAATTTTCCAGACATATAGTCAAATAAATTTGCTTAGAAAATGTCATCATTCACCACCGTTAGAATACGATTCAACTCTTAGCAGATTAGCTCAAGGATATGCAGATCAAATGGCAAGACGGCAACAACTATTCAAATATAACACAAATACGTATGGAGTAACGGTTGGAGCAATACTCTATCCGGCTGCATCAACAATAATAACAAGATGGTATGATGAAATTAAGAATTACAATTTTCTTTTTGGTGGTCTAAGACCTAAATCACAACAGGCAACACAACTATTGTGGAAAAATTCAAAACAAATTGGTATTGGTGTCGCAAGAAATGGTGATTATATTTTTCTTGCTTGCTTTTATTATCCAAAAGGAAATATTAATGGCTTATTCAGAAGAAATGTTTTTAGAAGAAGTAGAAGTTTCAGAGAATAAAAACATTTTAAAACATTCTTTATCTTATTATTAAAGAAATTTTTAACAACTTTAGTTAAAATTATTTTTAAATATTTTTTTAAAAATCTCGTTAGTTAAGGTTTTTAACTAATTTTTTTATTGTCCTTTTGCTTCAACAAATAATTTAAGATTAAAGTCAATAAGAATATATAACAGAAAATATCTTCTTGAAATTCTCTTCCTTTATATATATATATATATAAAGTTTAAAAAAATATCTTACTGATAGTATAATTAAATATTTTTTAATCTAATGTTATTTTTTATATATGTAATTATTTGTAATCCAACACATAAAAGTTTTGTTTAAGTTTAATACAATCTTTGATAAACTATGATAAATAATGTTGAATGTTCTATTTAATTTTGGTGATATAAATTATTGATAGATTGATGAAGAGCTATAATATTAGAAAATTTTCATAGTTTCATATGAGATTATTTTTTAATATAAAGATTATAATCCATTACGTCTTCCACTTGGAGATGATCCTGAAATTAAAAATATAAAAATTGTGAAAATGAATAAAAAATAATAGGCGATTCTTCAATGAACTTAATTTAAAATCGTTCAAAAAAACTCATTTGATTATTAGAGATTTCTCTTTTTATCATAGATTCGTGTTAAAATTTTATGTGATTTAAAGAAAATAGAAAACATAACTTGTATGCAATGAATGAAAAAATTTTAATATTTAAAAAGAACAAAAAGAAATGTTACAAAAAAGAGGACTATATATTCTAAAATTATATAAATTTTTTATTAAAATAATAACATATTTAATTAAACTTTTAGACAAAAAAAATCACTATGATGTATATATTTCATAATTCTTGAAACCGTAACATTTAATTTTTAATGAATATTTTGTTAACTATTGTGCTATTTATCACTGCGGTAACCTATATTCCATTTAGTAACGTATTTAATGTATTAGCTAACAAAGATGATGATAAAAAAAAAATTCGCACTGGTAGCTCTTCAAGTATTAGCAGTATAGATTCTTTTCATAGTGCAAAATCCCATTTTAGTGAAAGAAGCAGTTCAGGTAGAAGTAAATATAAAACTTCACTCAGAAGAGGTAATAGTTTATCTGGATCTTTTGGTAGAAAATCACAGGGTAGTATACGATACCCAGTAGGCCGTGCTAGAAGTTATTCGTTCAATGGCAGTATAAATGTACCAATGCGTATTAGATGGAGCCACAATAATAAATGGCGCTTCCTCTATAAAAGAACATAACTTTTACCTTAAATATAGTGGTTTTTCTATCACACCATATTTAAGTAAATATCACTTTAGCAATAGAATATACAACAATGTATGGTCTATTTCTAACTACGAAAGTTATTGGAAAAACAATTATGAAGAATTCAAATCAAGGGTAAACATTTTCACATAAATAATAATATTAAAATTCTAGGTAGTGGCTAATATAAATTTATTAAGATTAGCTCATAGATCGGTAAATGTAAAAAGAAGTGATGTTCTTGATAAGATAGCTCAAGTTCATGCAAATAAAATGGCAAAAATGCGTACATTATTCAGTGAAAATTCAGAAATATATGGAATAGTCGTAGGAATGTCTTACTATCCAGCAGCATCAATTATAGTAACTAAATGGTATGATGAAAACCATAAATACAATTTTTTTTTAAATAGACCACAACCTGGGACACAAAGTTTTACCCAAATAATATGGAAGAATGAAAACTTTATTGGTGTTGGTGTTGCAAGATCAAAAGATATACCTTTTTGTTGCTTGTTATTTTTATCCAAAAGGAAATATTAAGAATCAATATAAAAGAAACGTCCTCAGAAAGAGATTCAATTGGTATAGGATATTGTAAAAAAAATAATAGTAAAAAAATTTTTTATTTCATTCATCAAAGAAGTTATTATATATTTAGTAAACCATAATTTTTTCGTATTTTTTTTAAAATCATGTCAATTAAGATTATAAATAAAAATGATCATGTCAATTAGATTACTAAATAAATTTATGATATATTTACAAGGCAATATACCATGATTATATAGTTTTGTATAAAATTTCCTACTATGATTATGAAATAAATCAATAGATTCATATTAACAAATAGTCAAATGTATTTTAAATAATTCTTGATTCACAATTGTGCACATAAATCTATTAATAATACTAACTTTTGCTTGTATTTACCAATTTTTATAACGTTTTTAGAAAAAAAAGTAATATTAATATAGATAATATTCTTAACGTTTAATATAATAAACTACAATAGATTTTATAAAATTAGTGATTTCTAAATGATAAAATTAAAAATAATTTAACAAATCTGAAATATTGTTTAATATTAATATATTTAATATAATTAAAAAAAATAAATAGTTTATTTAAATATCATTTTTTATCAAAAAAAAATTATAAAACATATAATTATTGAAACCATTATATATCATTTTTAATGCATTTTTTGCTAACTATTTTTCTATATCCACTTGTGATAATTTACATACCACTTGGTCTAGTAACTAATGTATTAGCTGCCAAACATAGATTAATAAGATGGTCACCTAAAATGAGTCTTGCACGTAGTGACAGTGTTGAATCTTTCCATAGTGCAAAATCTCACCTTAGTAGCAGTTCAGATGAAAGTATATATAAACCAGCTCGTAGTTCTTTAAGAAGAGATAGTTCTTCTTCCAGAAGTTCTAGTAGAAGATCAAGTTATGGTAGTTCTTCAGGAATTTCTTCTAGAAAATCAAGTGGTAGTAACTCTTCCAGAGATTCTCGTAGAAAGTCAAGTATTGATAGTATTTCTTCCATACGATCTCATAGAAGGTCAAGTAGTGGTAGTATTTCTTCCTTAATATCTCATAGAAAGTCAAGTAGTGGTAGTATTTCTTCCTTTACCATCTCGTAGAAAGTCAAGTGGTGGTAGTATTTCTAGATCTTCTATTAAAAAATCTAGTGGTTCTATATCATTTCCGATAGATCGTGCAAATAGCAATTCGTTTGATAACAAAGGAAATAAAGGTATATCAAAATGTAACAGCTGGCAGTATACTCTACATCACCGTCTTACTTCTAATGGATCAGACTTCTATGCAAAATATAGTGGTTTCTCTATAAATTCTTATTTAAGTAAAAGTGAATTTAGCAATAGAATATATAAAAATGTATGGTCTTATTCTAACTACAAAAGTTATTGGAAAAACAATTATAAAGAATACAAATCAAGGGTAAACTTTTTTCCTATAAATTATAACAGTGAGCTTCTAGGTAGTGGCTAATATAAATTTATTAAGATTAGCTCATAGATCAGGAATCGTTAAATCAGATGATCGTCTTGAGAAGTTGGCTCAAGATCATGCAAATAAAATGGCAAAAAGTTGTACATTATTTAATGAACGTTCAGATAATTATGGAATAGTCGTAGGAATGTCTTACTATCCAGCGGCATCAATAATAGTAACTAAATGGTATGATGAACACCGTAAATACAATTATCTATCAAATAGACCACACTTTGGAACACAAATGTTTACACAACTAATATGGAAGAATGCAGTATCGATTGGTGTTGGTGTTGCAAGATCAGGAGATTACCTTTTTGTTTCTTGTTATTTTTATCCAAAAGGAAATATTGCAGGCCACTATAGAAAAAATGTCTGCAGAAGAAAACCCAGATGGCGTATAGGAAAATAAAAAGATAATATAAAAAAATTCTTTGTTTTATTTATCAAAGAAGCTTATATATATTTAGTAAAATTTTTTTTTCAAATATTTTTTTAAAAAACCATGTATATTAAGATTGTAGTCTAAAATTTATGTTATCATTTAAATTATCAAATTACTAAATGATTTTGTATGAAATTTCCTAACATTTCTATGATTGTGAAAATAAATAAACAGATTTATACACATAAACGTTTTTTTCATAATTTTACAGACCAAATTTGACAAAATGCGGAACCACTTTATTAATTCACGGATTATTTTATCAAAACACAGGCCATCTTATTAATATTAAACTTCGAACCATGTAAATGCAAAGTTAATTATTTTTTAATTTCTTTTCATTTTACTGGTCTGAAGAAATAACCAGTTGGTCGGAGATATAATAAAGATAGCCCGGGAATTAATAAAAAAGTCTTGGTTTTGATGAAAAAAATGTTTGGGTGTATTAAAAAAAAGTAGTTAATGGAAATTTTAAATGTTTCTTAACTCACAATTGAACATGTAAAACAGTTGATAAATTTCATTTTTGCCTGTATCTACCAATTTACATGACAATTTTGAAAAATATATTAATGATAAAATAGATAACATTCTAAATGTTTAATATAATTAAACACAATGGACTTTATAAAAAAAATTAATTAAAAATTATAAAGCTAAATCGATTTAGCTGAATCTGGACTATTGTTCACAAATAATATATTTAATTTAACTATAAAAATAAATAGTTCATTTAAATATAAAAAATATTATAAAATATATCATAATTTTAAAATTATTTTAAATAGTTTATAATGAACTTTGTTTTGTTTACTACTTTATTGTATTCAATTGTGATAACTCACATTGTATTTGGTCAATTAAAAAGAATATTTAATTCAAACGATGACGAAAGAAAACCACTACTTCATAGAGAAGATTCTGGTAGAAGGAATTCTGTAAGAGGGATTTCATTAAGAAAAATACTCAGCAGTCAAAGACGTAATTCGTTATCTTCTAATAAATTTGAGACTAATAGCCACAATAAAGCTTCTAAAAGAAGATCATCTACGTGTAATCGATATAGTGGATTCAATATCGTGCCATATTTAAGTATAAGCAAATATAGCAATCATATCTATTGGAATGTTTGGAGAAATTGTGATTATAGATGTTTTTGCATGAATAATTGGAAAACATATTTAAAAAAAGTAAGTTATTTTATAAATATTGATGAAAGAATAAATTTCTAGGTGTTGACACAAATAAATTTAATAAGATTATCTCATGATGTACCATTGTTAAAAAGAAATCCGCTTCTTGAGATATTTGCCACACATCTAGCTAATAAGATGGCAAATGAAAATAAAATAATAAATGATCCTACAACACGGTATGGAGTGAGCGTTGGTGTTATTTTAAATCCATTAGCATCATTGATAATAACAAAATGGTATGATGAACGCAAACAATACTACTACACTGTTGGTCGTGGATCACATAAGACAAATGATTTTACACAACTTGTTTGGAAGAACACAAATTTGGTTGGTGTTGGTGCTTCATCAAATGGTAGCCATGTTTTTCTCGCTGCTTATTACTATCCAAGAGGTAATATTCCACACATGTTTAGAGAAAATGTATTTAGACGAAAAACGAAATTGGTATTTAAAAAGACATAATTAAAATAAACTCTTTATCATATTCTTAAAGAAATTGTTATACTATTATATATTTAGTTTAAAAAATCTTTAGAGTTCAAAAATTGTGTTAATTAAAGACTTTATAATATTCATTCCTCTTATCTGTACTTTACAAAATCGTTAAATATTATTAGAATACGTAAAATTTATCCATAAAAGCATAATAGAAAATTATTTTACTTACATAGAACACATTTTAAAAATCAATCAGGAATGATATATTTTAGTAATTTTTATTCCTATTTCTATTTACAATACAACGCATTGAATTTTTGGTAGAACATAGAATAATTTCTGATAGAATACAACATACAATATTGAAAAAATATTTATCTTGCATAACAATTGGTGGTAAAATGGTAATTGTTTACATAATTTTAAAATTTCTTGTAACATTTTGAAATGATTTTGAACTCACAATCGAGCATATGAAACTATGAATTATGTTAACTTCTGCTTGTATTTACCAATTTGTATAACAATTTTAGAAAATAAAGTAAAATTATAAAATAGACAATATTCCTAATGTTTGATATAATTAAACACAATAAATTCTAAAAATTAATGATTTAGAAATGATAAAACCAAAAATAAATCTGCAAAATGGGATTATCGCTCATTATTCATATGTTGAATTTAATTATAAAAATAATTAGTTTATTTAAATATCATTTTTTATCAAAAAATGTTTTAAATATGTATATCATTATTGTTGAATTCATTTAATATAGTTCACAATGAATTTGTCTTTGTTAACTATTATATTATATACCATTGTAGTAATTTATATTACATTTGGTCAAGTTAGAGGAAAATCTTCTAATAGCAATAATAAAGGAAAATCACTACTTGATAAAAAAGATTCAGACCAAAACAACTCTGGCAAAAATAA
Organism: Strongyloides venezuelensis; assembly: GCA_963280985.1. NCBI lineage: Eukaryota > Metazoa > Nematoda > Chromadorea > Rhabditida > Strongyloididae > Strongyloides > Strongyloides venezuelensis. Next base: position 2,387,279 of record CAUJLX010000002.1, on the reverse strand, counting down.
ATCTGTGAAAAAGACTTTAATTAAAAAGAAGATCAATCGAAAAAATAAATCGTCATCTTCTAATAAAATTAAGCGTAATAAAAACAAAAAAGCTTCTAAAAAAAAACCGTTTGATTGTAATCGATACAAAAATTTCAGTATCACAGAACATTTGAGTAAAAATAGTTATAGCAAATCAATTTATTTGCGTGTATGGGGAGGTTGTAATTATAAATGTTATTGTCAAAATAATTTCGATTTATTTTCAAAAAATGTAAACTATTTATATATAAAATAATAAACTTTTAGGTGTTAATGCAAATAAATCTATTAAGAATATCTCATGGAGTGCCATTCTTAATGAAATTAAAGTTTCTTGAAACGTTTGCTAAACGTCATGCTATTATGATGGCAAAGGAAAGTAAATTAATAAAAGTTCCTACAAAAGAGTGTGGAGTAGCCGTTAGTGTAGCTTTTAATCCATTATCCTCGTTGACAGTAACGAAATGGTACGATGAATCTAATCAATACGATTACAATCTTGGTTGTGAATCATCTGAAACAAATGAATTTACACAACTTGTCTGGAAGGGTTCAAAGTTTGTTGGTGTGGGCGTTGCAACAAATGGTAGCCATGCTTTTGTTGCTGTTTATTACTTACCAAAAGGTAATATTCAAGGCAAGTTTAAAAAAAATGTCTTTAAACAGAAGGCTAAATTGGTATGGAAGAAAACATAATTAAATTAAAACACTTTATCATATCCTTAAAGAATTTATTATAGTATTATATTCTTAGTTTGAAACATCTTTATAATTAAAAAATTTGCATCATTTAAGATTTTTTATGTTAACTCTTCTTATCTGTTCTTTATGATATTATTAATATCATTAGAATAGCAGAAGATAAAATGTATCCTTAAATGCATACACACAAGACCTAAGCATGTCGATTTAACCAATACGATTTATGATAAAAAAAGGAACTATCTTTGATAGCATTTTGAAGCCTACGTTTTTCTCGATTTCCAAACACATTTTAGCTTATTTTTCATGTACATTAAATCATTTTTTGCATATACAAAACAAGGTAGAATGTAACCTAAAGTTTACCTCTAGTTTGTAAGTTTCAGAGTTTTGTAATTATTATACTTAATCAAAAGATTTTCAAACTTTTTTACGGTAAAGATATAGAGATATTCATTCTTTAGTAAAATTTATTTATTGGTCTTATCGATCTTTAAAACAATAAAATAATAAGAACAATAATTAGTTAATATACCTTAGAATCTTTTAAATTTCCTTCTAAATTCCAACCAGTGAACCTCCTGATCTTTATTTACTTTTTGATGATTCTACAAAATAATAGTTAGTATATAATTTAAATTAAAAGTGATATTGTCCATGACTTTCCAGGTTATTTATAGTCCCCTTTAGTCACAATATCATCCTTTTCTTTCTTTTTCTTAAACAGAGTTTACTCCTCCAACCTTAACTTTCTCATCCTCCTTATGAATCGAAGTATCCACTTTGATATTATCACGATGTACTAACTTTGGTCTCCCTCTTAGGTGGGCTTTCTTAATAAAGAAACTGTTTCCTTTACATCCTGTGATAACATAACCCGGTGTATATTTCATAGCAAACTTATCTTTAGCTAACTGATCCTTAATTAAAACGGGTGTTCCAATTTCAAATAATATATCTTCACGTGGTTCAACAGATTCACCTCTGGTTTCTTCATGAATAGCTTCAGCAGTCAATCTAGCTAATTGAAAAGATTTCTCTCTTGCATATGGTCCGGTATCCTGATCAAACACGTTTAATATCTTATCTTTGTTCTTTTCAAAATCATATTTAAATAGTGGATTAAATCCATGCATCATCTTGAATGGTGATTCCTTGATAGTTCCATGAGTCATACAATTATAATGAAACGCAACCTGTGGCACCAATTTCGACCATCCTGTATAACTGCCATTGGCTTCTTTTGCTATTTGATTTTCTATTGTTCTAAATGCTCTTTCAATATGCGTTGAACTTGTGTGCAAGTATGGTGTTCCATAATCCATTACTGAGCCATATTCTTTTGTTATTGTTTTCATTACATCAGCTTTTAAGTATGGTGCATTATCAGTTCTAATTCGTTCCGGTGCACCATATTTAAAGAATAGGGATCTTTCTAACGCTCCTAAAATTTCATTGGTCGTGCAATTCGGTACACTTTCCAGTATTAAGTACTTTGTATTCAAATCAATTATTCCAACTATATGTTTCATTCCATATTCGTCAACCTGTAATGGTCCTAATACATCAATATTTACTACCTCCCAAGGTCTTGATGCATATACTGATTTTTCAACATCGCAAGTTTTATATGTTTGGTTTCTTTTCAAACATGTCTGACATCTAGTTAAATACGATTTCAAATCCTTTCTTAACGTTTTCCAGTTTTTTCTAATTTTTATGACATGGTAAATTCTTTCTATTGATCCATGTCCGAGATTATCATGAAATTGTTGAAACAACTTCAACTTTTCATCTTCTGTTGGTTCATTTTTCTCCATTTCTAATGATCCAACATTTTTATCATCCAGTACAATTTTTTGTACATTTACATCCTTTTCTAATTTTCCCATAGTCGGCATTTTCTTAACTCTTGACTTCTTTTTGTTTCTAAACACAACATTGTCTTTAGGCAATGTTTCACTCCTCCTTTTAGAGTTATCCTTTCCTTTTTCTTCTGTTGTTCTTCTAAGATACATTCTCGAAATACAATCGGCTACAACATTTCTTTCACCCTGGATATATTTTATTTCGAATGAATAGCTTAGCAAGTTTTCAACATATCTAAACATATTAGGATCACTATTTTTCTCAACCAGTTTCACTAATGGTAAATGATCGGTGTGTATTATTGTAAATCTACCCGCAACCCATTGATGAAAATGCTTCATACTTTCACAAATACATTGTAATTCAAGTTTTACAGCCGGTTGAAATGTAACTCTTAATGGATTTCTTCTTGAATAAAATCCTAAAGGTACCATAGTTTCCTTCCCGTCTTTGTTTTTTCTTTTCTGCATTAATGCACTACCAAAACAATCTCCCGAGGCATCCGTATACAATTGAAACGGTAACGAGAAATCCGGTAATGATAATCTACATGCGTTCTTAAGTAACAATTTAACATCGTCATAAGCTTTTTGACATTCTACAGTCCAGTTAAACTCTTTACCCTTCTTCAACAAGTCTAGCATCGGTAATTCAATTTTTGATAAATTAGGCAAATGATTCCTGTAAAAATTTATTTTTCCGAGATACCGTCTAAGTGATTTCAACGATTGTGGTGGTGGCATCCGATCTAATGTCTCTAAAGCATAATTATTGGGTACCATTCCATCATGACTAAACGTGAAACCTAGAAAATTAACTTGTGTAGCACCAAACACTGATTTTCTTTTATTAACTTTCAAATTCGCTTTTTCCAATGCCTGTAACACTTTTTCAATATGTCCATAATGTTCTTCCAAAGAATTCTTTGACATTATTATTATATCGTCAATATACGAGAAACAAAATTTTGAACATTCTTCTAAAATTTGATTTATCACAGCTTGAGCAATTGCACTTCCAGTTTTTACTCCAAACGGCAATCGTTTAAATACATACGGAATACCCTCACTATCTCTAAAACCAAACAGTTGTTTATCATCATCCTGTAATTCAATTTGATTGAAATATTGAATTAAATCAATAACAGAATAGTATTTAGCATTTGACAACAATTCCACTTTATCCTTTATCACTGGCATTCTAAAATCAAAATTTCTTATAGCTTTGTTCAATGGTCTGCAATCCAAACAGCATCTATAATTTCCATCTTGCTTTGGTGTAAGTAACAAATTCATAATCCATTGAGGTTTGTAACACTTCTCAATTACATCAGCCTGTATCCATTCTCTTATTTGCTTTTGACATATCAATTTTTGGTGTTGTGGTATCGGTATTCTTGGAATTTTTGGTTGTTCATAATTTTCCAGTATAATCTTCGGAGCTTTGATTATACATTTTCCAATATCAGTAGATTTCTTTGAAAATATTTCATCATACTTATCCAACAAGTTTTCCAACTTTTCTTCCCAGTTACTATCATTTACAACTCTTTGAACCTCAGTCATTCTTATCTTTTTCTTCATATTCGGCATTGTTCCATTTTCAATTACTTCAATTATTCTTCCAGCACATTGTATCACTCCATTATGATAATCTAGAATAAATTGACCTGCTCTTAGTACGTCAGAGCCTATTATAACATCATACGGTTCACCATCCAGTTCCTCATCTTTCACGACTGTGAATTCAGCATTCATTTCAACATTATTAGATAAACTCATCAATGTTCTAATATTTCCTTCATTCTTCCATTGACTTCCATTAGCTAACGTACAATACCCTGCTTTAGCTTTAGCTTCATTGAATCCAACTTTCTTAGCCTGTGACAACTTCATTAACGATTGAGTTGCACCTGTATCAATTAAGGCTTTGGTTAGTTCTTTGTCTTTGAAACTAACTGGTATTATAAATTCATAGTGGTTTCTATCGGTAGCTTTACGCTTGATGATATCATCTTCACACATTTTAGATTCATCATTCTTTGACTTAACGATTTCTTCAATATTACATTCTTTTCTTGTTACCTTTTCATCTTCCTTATCATCGTTGGTTTTCCACCAAATTTTCTGAGTATCCAATACATGTGTTTCCGGTACTTTAGCTTCATTTTTGAATGATTCAGTTTGCAATCTTCTGACTCTTCTTTGACTCGTAGTTTTCTGATCTTCCTTCTTAAATTTTGGGCATTCATTCCTGTAATGTCCCATCTCTTGACATTCATAACATTGTACCTTTGACTTATCCATTATCTTTCCCTCACTTTTACTTATTAATCGTTTCCCAGCCGGTCTCTTATCATTCATACGTTTTTTCTTATTCACCCATGACTGGTTATAAGCAACGATGTCAGCCATAGCTTCTTCAACATTGCTATACTCCTTACTTCTACATCTTTCCCAAACATTTGTATACCTTTCCAGTTTGTTCTCAATTCTTTTAATCTGTTTTTGAAACAGTTCATCTCCTTTGCTCATTGGGTAAGCTTGACTTACTAAATTGGTCAATTCTTTCAAATCTGTTTTCAATTTGGTGATATCTATCTCAAATCCTTTAAGTTTCAAACGTGCTGCGTTTTCAAACTGTTTTCCGCTATATTTCGTCTCTAGCAATTTAGTTAATTGATCGAAATGAACAATTTCTTTCGAAACTATTTTGTCTAAGACTTCTTCAGAATCACAATCCGGTAGCTTTGTAGCGACAGCTTTCACTTGTTTCACAGGATCTGTTATATCATCCAGTTCCAATACGGTCTTGAATCTTCTCAACCAAGGAGTTATATTAACTTCAGAGTTCTTTTTCCACTCCGGTAAGTGAATGTAAGACATATCCCTTTGCTTCTTTTTATCAGATAAAATTTTCGATGACTCTACTTTTTGATTACTTTCTTCCGTAGTATCCCTGTAACTAACAACCGAATCTTCACTCAATTCTGGATCTGCTCCTACAGCTAAATTTACCAACAAGTCAGTCTCTTCTTCTGAACTTTCTTCTCCAAATATACTTAACGATGCTAATCCTCTAATTGATCTAGCAAACAATGATCCAGGCTCTTCCCTAGCCTTTTCCAGTATATTTCTGCACTTTTTAGTTCTCTTACTATCTGAGTAGTCTGCCACTTCCCTGTTATTAATAGCTAACTTTAATAACTCTTTTTCCTCCTTTTTACTGTCTAGAGTCTTCAAGGTCTCCAGCACAATTACAGCTTTTTCTTTCTCAAATTTAGATAAAACTTCCAGTTTGCAGTCTCAATTTTGGTGATTTTAAAATGATTACAATTGATCTGACCACTACCAGTAAAATTTTACCTTGCAAATAACGTTTTTGCTTTTGTAAAAGTAAAATTTATTTATTGGTCTTATCGATCTTTAAAACAATAAAATAATAAGAACAATAATTAGTTAATATACCTTAGAATCTTTTAAATTTCCTTCTAAATTCCAACCAGTGAACCTCCTGATCTTTATTTACTTTTTGATGATTCTACAAAATAATAGTTAGTATATAATTTAAATTAAAAGTGATATTGTCCATGACTTTCCAGGTTATTTATAGTCCCCTTTAGTCACAATATCATCCTTTTCTTTCTTTTTCTTAAACAGAGTTTACTCTTTATTGATGTAATATAATGTATTTATATTAATTAGTAACAAAGATAAAGGTTAGATATTTTTAAATTTTCACTTTAATTTTGACGTTAAAAATATTTAAATCAAATAATATAGCGGGAATATTCATATTATTCTAATAACAATTTCTTACAAATAAATAATTTTTTTCTCAATGTCTACCAAGAAAGCCACATAATTTGTTATACATTCTTGATTCTTTTCGATCAACTAACAATTAAAAAGTTTTCAAGTGATTTTTTAAAATGTCATACTCATATACAATCACTACCTATAACTGCAGATAATCATAATCCTTACTCTATTCCAAGATTGTATCAATGTGATAAAGTTTTTAGTTGTGAAGCTTCACATTAAATACTTATTATAAATTTACTCATGATATAAAAATTCTCTTTGAAGATTTTTCCCAGTTATATAAAAAGCTTAAGAGGTTTCAAACATCTAAAAATGATTAGATGATGGACTATAGATATGCTGAATTTCATAATTAAAACACCCATAGAAATTATTTAAAAAATTGTTCCAAAAATACACCTTCATTATAATAGATGGATTAAGAATATATCCTTAATAGAATTGCTTACAGAAGTTTTTCACATAAATTCTATCACAATTTCTTAGTAATTTTTTCTAATTATTTTGATTACTTTAGACAATTCCATGTATGTTGTTAATTTATTATACTAAACTTTTAGACATTCAACAAAAAAATGCAGAAATATTTTAATTTATATAAATTATTCTCAAGATTTAACATCTTATAATAGAATTCTAGTTTAATTATAATTTTTTTGTAATTAATATAAACAAAATAGAGTTTTATAAATTTTTTACACAAATTTGAAAAGTTGATACAAAGAGGTAATAATAAATATAGATAGTTAGAGAATAAATAACGGCATTAATTTTTATCGACATATTCTTATATTTATTTTTATATCATTACGTTTACTTTACAAAAGTAAAAATTATTTATTAGTCTTATAGATCTAGTGAATATAAAATACAATAATATTAATAATATTCAAATATACATTCTAAAAATCCGTTGAAATATCTCACCAAGTTAGATATTCCCAAAAAGCTTGATTTGGTACTAAGATGATGGACCGCAATTATTGTAAATTCAATATTTTTAGTTTTAGCTAGCGATTCTATAATAGTAATAACATTTGTAACTTTCTATATTGATACAAAACTATGGTAATAATATGTTAATAAAAAGAAATTTTACAACCATTTATTACTACAACAACTTTAGCCATAAATGTTGCATAGATATCTATTAGAGTAAGGATTATGATTATCAGCAGTTATAAATAGTGATTTTTTATGAGTATGATATTTAAAAATCACTTAAAAACTCTTTAATTGTAAGTTGGTCAAAGACAATCAAGAATGTATAACAAATTATGTGGTTTTCATGGTATACATTGGGAAAAAAATAATATATTTGTAAGAAATCATTATTAAAATATTTAAGAAAATTTCGTTTTTTTTCGTTTACTTGAAAATTTCTGTTTTTTTTGTATATTCAGAAATTTTCGTTTTTATCATTTTTTCGTTTTTATCGTTTTTACCGTTTTTATTGTTTATTTGAATATTTTTATACATATAAAATATATAATGTCTAAAATGCATAAAAACACCCGCGCTATCGGAGTGTCAGATATGCCACTCTACATTCATAAGTTAACTCATAGACCACTACACTATCAAAACAGCTTTCTGAGGATTTTGACATGATTCATTTATAAAGTGTTTTTTTAATTCTTAATTTTAATTAATTGTTTTCATAAATAGTTAATTAAATTATTTATATTATAGAAAATTCAATCTTGCTAAAAATACAGAAAACTAAAATAAGTACAAATTATTAATAACAATATAGCTATTTTTACAACGATATTTCGTGAATATTTTTAATATGTTATTGGAATTCAAGTACAATGACAAAATAGAGTTTATATCACTAATAAAATAACATTTAAAACTATATTTTGATATTGTTACTTAATAAAAAGTGCATAACATTTTATAAAACAATAACAAAAAATGCTACCAAAAAAGTAAAAAAACAACAAACAACCTTTCTAATTTATATTATTTAGGTAGTTACTAATTACCCTCACTATTCTTAGCAGTAATCTTTTCAACAGAGAGTCTTCATTTTTTCTTTCCTTGCGCTTTATTCAAATCTTTTCCTACACCACGTGCCACATTAGCTCCAGGATGTTCCAGATCAATCTCCATCATTGGATGTGTCACTCTATGAAGCACAATTATTCACCAGTATACACATATATACAACAAAATATGGTAAATCCATATGTACGCAAATATATACTAAATACATGTATTATACGTAATAAATACATTTAAAAAAGATAAACAAAATTTCAAATTAATTTGTTGTTTCAGAAGGAATGGATCCAGTACACTCAAAAAATGTGTATCGTTTTTTAAACAAAAACATAAAAATTGGAATAATAATTGATACCTTTTTGCATTTGTAAAAAAAATGTTAAATACAGAGATAATTTCATCAATTTCTTCCCTAAAAACATCATTCAAATTTAACAATTCATATCATTGTTTTCCCTATCTAATCATTTTCTTCTCTATTTAATCATTTGTTTCTCTAAAAAATTTAATTTTGATTATAGTTAATTAAAAAGTTTTTTTCGTTAAATATTATATTTTAAAAGTTAATAGATTAACATAAATAAACAATTAAACTATAAAAGATTTTAGATTAACATACTATTGAGCATTTACTACTATATTTTTGAAATAATTAATTAAAAATCAAAAAAGGATATTCGATAATTTTTGTTAATCATTTTTTTAAAGCTGGAAAGATTATATAGAATACAATATTTCTCTAAACAATTATTTAATTTTTTTTTCATTAAATTATCACATAAAACTTATAAATATGTAAGCAAAATACCTAAATAATAACTACATAATTATATTATTTTCAAATAATACTCCTTAATTACCCTGTTATTTTGAAAGGAGAAAGTGAAGAAAGGGAAAAAATTTATATATTAAATATAAAATTTTATTTAGCAAAAGGAAATCATGATACAAAATAAAATAATATAATTCATAAAAAAATCGTTTAGTATTGGGAAAAATCTTCTTTTATAGCATTTCTTCATGTGACGAGCACCGGACCGGATTCTCCAAGGTTATTCTGGTGTCTCAACATACTAATTCATATTGTAAATTTATTAATTTATAAAAAAACTATTTTTGAATTATTGTAAGTTACATTATTATTAAAGTATTTTATTATCAAATTAACTTATAATTTTAATAATACCAAAATATGCATTGAAGGAAAAAAATTATTTTTAGGAAGAAAAATGATTTTTAGAGAAATTCATCCAAATTTATTAACTTTTTTGTAGTCCATAATTTCGAAAGGGCGTTTTTTAGTTTGCTTATACTAGGTAGGACAATAAAATAATAATTAATGTTTAAAAAAATAATAAATAATTTTTATAAATATCTTAATCATGAACACATAAACATAATTTATGTTTCTGTTCCGTTTTTTTATAAAAAGAAGCTTGTAGATAATTTTATTTATATCTTTGAAAAAATTATTCTTTTTTTTTATATATTCTTACTTTTTTCTAAGTAATTACATTAATTATTAGCCAAGGAATACTTCTACTTGTTAAAAAATAAGAAGATTTTTGACAAAAATTATACATAATCTTTTTAAAAATCTCGTAATAGTGTAATTTACACCTTATTAAAATTGATAGTGAAAAGTAAAATCTCTATTACTTTACAAAATTTAGGATTTAATCAAACGAAATTTCTTCAATCATTATAATGATACCGTTATATAATAAATGACATAATTATAAAGAGAAAACTGCCATTTCTATTTTCAATTCTTACATAATTCTTTTCAGTAAAGTATATTTAAAAATAATTCTTTAATATAACATTTTGTAAGCATATTATCCTATTAATTTAATTAAAAAAGGTTTTATTGAGTGGTAGTTTATGCATTTAACAATAGAAGGTTATCATTTTTTAAAAAATTACTTTTATAGTCAGATTCTTTATATATTCTTTTGTCAAATTTAAACAAATTTTTAAAAATATGGAATTATAACAAAAAAATTCAACATTTTGTTAACAATTAAGCAAGCGTATCGATATAACTTTTTATGATTATGCCATAATTTTTAAATAAAACAAATGCACATTCCATGTTGCTCTGTATATAATTTTACAACTTTGTATATCATATTTTAAAATGCGTAAAATGTATCTTAACGATTTAAAATACTTAAGATTTTTATCTGTTAAGGATTATATTTAAAAAATGACAATTACATCTTCTTTAAAAAATTTTATTCAGTTTAATTTAAAAACTATTTTATTTTGTACCACAATAAAATTTATATAAATTATTTTAAAATTTTCTTAATCTTCTTCTACTTAAATATCCTCATTTGGCAAATTGGTTATCACAAAATCTTTTTTAATTTTATGGTATTCGTTATAACATTCGAATTTAACGAATTTTTTTAAGTAAATTGATTAAACATTACTAATGCTTATTTTGCAAAATATTGAGGTTATTTGACTACACTCGAAAGGTAGCTTTTTCAAGTTACTATTATTTTCAAATTCTTCATTTTCAAATTTTCCTATTGATGAAAGAAAATCTTCAACTAATTTAGGAAGATCAATTATGCTAATATTTTGAAGTGAATTTTTTCTATTACCAGGATAATTTATGGTTATATTCAATGATTTAATTAAATTCTAAATGTAAAAAACTTATAAAATTAAGTTTAATCGTAAAAAAAATTTACCCTTAATATTATTTTTTTAGTAGATTGTTTTGTTTTTTCATCTAAAAATATGTTGTTATTACAATAAATTTATTTAACATACTATTATATAATACCTCACGTTTGAAACCACTTATAATATTTTAAGGTTCTAATATGACGAAGTATCTAATGCTATCATTATTATACAATAACTTGTATATATTTGCACATATAATAAATTAAAATTTCACATAAATGGGTAAATTGAACTGTTGTAATTTGTTATAGTGTAATTATTGTTCTTACATGACTTATTTGTTTTGCATTATCATCATCACATTTTTTTTTCTATTAATGAACATTAAAATTCTTCCAATGTTAAATTTGAATTTTTTTTCTGTCTTAATGAGATTAAAAAAACTATCAAAATTATTTAAAATTTCCTGATTTATCATACTTGAATTTCGTTATGAATACACACAAAAAAGACAAACTTTGACAAATCTATCTAAAATGCAATAAAATGTCCTATCATTTTAAAATGTCAAAATTTATTTAAATTTTAAAGAGTTACGCGACAACACTTCATCTTAAAGAACGTAAAATAATGATATTACGAACACTATCAAATGTTAAAAATTAATTTAATAATTAATATTTAACAATTGTAATTTTTTTGTATTATAATTTAATAAAGTTTTTAATTAAATGTTTCTTAATTTTATTATTTATACAGTCCAAAAATTGATAAATTAAGTTCAAATGTTGACTGTCAATTTTGTAATAAAAAATTTGAAAAATCAAGATATTTGGATTATCTAAGAGATACGCATGAATATGCAGATGATAGATTATTAAAAGTTATTGTTTGCCCCGTATTTGAATGTAAAACAAATGGTAAGCAATATTCTTTTAAAAACTTTAAAATTTATTGGAAAAAATTTCATGTTCTTCATTTCAATCATAGATGTGATAGTAAAAGGTACATGAATAAAATCAAAATTTAAAACTATCGTTTTGATTGTAATCGTGTTTACAATTATAAAATGTATATATTGTAAAAACAATTTTTATTTTTAAAAATATTATAACTCATTTTCTAAAAATGTTCACAAAAATAAAGAACAAAAAAATATTATTTAAAAAAATGATAGCTCATTTTCATGCGTTTTCACAATTAGGATAATTGTTAGAGTTTTTATAATATTAAATAAAATTATAATAAATTTATTTGGTTTGACAACTCTATATAAACGAAAAAACTGATAAAGAATTTTTCTTCTAATGTTGAGAAAAGCTAGTGAACCATGCGATTGAAAGAAAATATTCCATTTACTTTCGAGAAATATTTGTTTTAAATTTTATATAAAATAAACTTTTAATTTTTTAGTTTTTAAAGAATATTTAAACCACTTCTTCGATTTACTGGAAAAAATTTTGGTGTTGATTTTTTTCAATTATTTTAAATGAAATTGTTTATAATAATTTTTCAGCAAACCATGTTTGGAAGATATTTTTATGTGCAATTAGGATATAAAATTAATGATTTATATAAACCAATGTTTAGAAAAAATTAACTTTTAATGACGAATATGGCAATTTTTTTAACTTTATAGAAAAACTTAAATCTATTGTTTTCACCAATATCATATATTTGTTTTAGAAAATATTAATTGGTTAAAAAAGTTATTCTACGTTAATGAAAATGGTACCAATAACTGTAAATTAAATAGCTACTTTTTTAATGATCTTTATTTCAAAATTAATAACTAAATCATAAATATAATAAAATTCTGTTAATTTAACGTATATTTTTTATTTAATAAATAAGATATAAATGTTGTTGTAATTAAACAAATATTATATTTTTTTCTTTTAATTTACAAACAAGTTCTTTTAAAAATATTGGATTTATATTTAATAATTAATGTTTAATGACTTTTTAATTATCTATGTTGTTCTCATATGCGAAATAATGCGATAAAATTAGTCACAAAAAAGAAAGTTTAAATTTTATTTGATAAAACAAATCTATTTCATTTTTTGCAAGCCTGTGTCCTTTTTTTTCTGTGTAGTTTACATAGGCATAAAAAATATTTATATTTATGGTAATAATAAGTAACAAATGCTAAAATATATAAAATATTGTTAATTAGTGATAGTAGTTGTATATTTACTCTTAGTTTTTTGTAAAAAAAATTAAATGAGATAAAAAGCTATTTTCACAATGGAAAAATATAAAACATTTTTTGTTTCATAATTTTACTTAAAATAGGTATATAATAATAATTCTTTAACTATTTTGTAGAACAGAAGTTGAGCTATTAAATGTATATAAAAGTTTAAAAGAATAATAAGTTTAAAAAACGTTATATCGTTTGGAAAATTAATGTTGAATAAAAATTACAAAAGAATAGAGATTTTATAACTATAACTACATTTAAATAAAACATTTTTACATTTTTTTAAACAAAAATTTAGGTTTTTAGAAAGATATAATTTCATAGAAATGAGTTATTTTTATTTAGATTTTTTCAGTCTATTATTGGACACCCTGAATATGATAATTATTACTAGATAAATGATTGATAAAATATAAATTTAACCCTTATTTATAAATAAAAAAATTATTTAGACTTTACACCTTGAACCTTTGACTTCTTCATCTAACTAAATGCATCGTCGGATTAAGTATTTCTCTTATGGTAAATATCTAATTAAAATAATGACATATATCTATATATTTACTTTTTAGGAAAAATTGATTATAATCAATATATATAGCATTTCATTCATCTTCTGTAAAAGCTCTATTGAATTCAGAAAAAGTTTGGCAATTACCTCTGGTAAAGCAAAAGTTATTGTCACAGAATAATCTCCATTTATTTTTGAAAAACATTATCATCATTCCTTTTCATCTTAGATAATAGATCTTTTATCTCATCCACATGTAAAAAATTATTGGCATTAAACCACCAACTTTTTTACCAATCAAAATATCTTCTATACCATACAATCGAACATAATAGTTTCATCTTAAAATTCATATCAGCTTACGTTTGATTTTACATTAAAGTATTCAATGAGCAACCAGTAAAGATTTTTTCATAATTCTCCAAATTAGTTTCATATGTAACTAACATGATGCGTTTATTGTTGCTTGTATATTCCGATTTATCAAAAGTTTAAAATTGAAAAACAATTTTTTTACTAAATTTCCTTCTTTAATATTTTTCATCATATTTATACAGATTATTAAATACAAAAATTTAAATGTAATATTAGGTAATAAGAAAAACAGAGTGAATATTTTTTTATTTTTAGTATAAATTTTTTATATCATACATTCAACCGAAAAATCTGGTGTAGAACAATGGAGTAATATAAATAGAGTTGTAGGAATCAGAAAATAAGTTATTAATGTAAAAAAATATATTGTAATTAAAAGGGATTCACAAAAAAACAATGAAATGTGCTTTGTGAATTATCCATTGACGCTCTGGGAAAATTGATTACCTATTTCTTGCAATTATAAATCACCACTTAAGAGTTAATTCAAACTTTTCAGAAAGTATAACAAAAATAATTCGCCCTTGCGATCAAAGGATAAAACCATAGATAGACATTGTACGTAAAGCCAATTTTCAGACACTATTAGAAAAAGATTCCAAGAACAAAATAAATATTATTTCTAATCTCTGGAATTTTGTCCAATATTTATGACAGTTTAGGGTTTTAATTGCCTTTTACAATCAAATTATACTTATTTAAATTAATATATAACTTACCTTCGATAAATAACTTTGATATTAACTTTGTTATTAAATTTTTTAGAGCATCCAAAAACAATTTTTAATGACCTTCTTAGTTCACTACTAAAAATTTAACTTTACTTAGAAATATATGTTATTAATCTGAACTTACGATGAATAAAGAAGAAAATAAAAATCTCCCACAAACGTTAAATCAAACCCCACAACATGGAGAAAAATAGTTATATAAGAAAGAAATTCAATTTCAAAGTTTAGAGCAAAAAAATCTACAAATAAAGAAAGTCTCGATAATGAATAGAGTTATAAAAATAAAAATAGAGTATTTGATATAATATAAATCTCTTCTGCATTTATTATTAAGTTTTTTGTATTTTTTCAATGTTAAAACGGCCATTACGTTGAAGATGCATGTTACAATTGAAATAGTTCCATATATAAAGAGTTGACAAAAAATTTGATAATAAATTACATATTTAGACTCTAAATATGGTTTAAAGAAATCATATAAACCAGATTTTTTATATCTTGAATTAAGAGAAATATTTCCAAGTCCAATCATTGTTGAAAATATGATAAAACATAGTAATATAATAACAATTTTTGATTTTGAAAAATGTTGTTTATATGACAAAGGATATTTAATAGCTATATATCTATTTATACTAATTAAAAGTGTTATAAGAAACATAAATGTTGTTTGTTGTGATATTATAACAAAGAATATTATTGCCGTCCAACTATTATTTTCCCATAAAATCATTAAAAAATCCCCATTTAGGAAATATATTAAATATAGAAAAAGTTATAATATAAAAAATTTCATTAATTAATTTACAAACAATTATTGTATAAAATTGCTTGTTAAAATTAACATTTTTATTTTTGATTTCTTTTATTATTACATATATTGACAGTATCATTAAAAGTGTTGATGGTATCTTATATATAAGTTGAATAATGTCAACAATCAAAATCACATGAATCATTTTTACATGCAAAGAGTAGTATATACCGTAAGAGAAAGTTTCTTTTGAATCTATAATAGCTATTGATACTAAAAGTAATAGTAATAATCATTTATTAAACGATATTTATAAAAAGACGTAAGCTATATTTTTAAGTGATAATTTCAATCATATAAACATTTAATTATTTAAAGGCTAAAAAATTCTAGTATTCTCAAGAAAAATTTACTTTGATTTTGTTATATTAGTAAGTTTTAAGAATTCATAATACTATTTTGAGCAAGTGCTCCATAATGGATATCATAATTCTGTTAATCTATGTACTTAAAATTGAAAGAATTTTTATTATTAAGGACTGGTTATATATTTGCAATTGATGTTTCATATCAAGTAAATTAAATGTAAATTAAAATAATTATTATAAAAAAAGCACGCTCGTTACTATAACAGAAATTTAATAATATAAAATAGTTATTTATTTACGATTTATTTCAATTAAATATAATATTGTTGTTAAGATAATACGATAAAATAGCAAAAATAGAATATAATAATTTTTCGTTTTTTAAAGAACTTTGAGATTGCTTAATAAGAACAATATTCCTTCTTATTTTGTTTAATTTATGATAAATAAAAAATTTAATACTTTTACAGTTTTTTTAAACATTTTATTATAAATATCTATAATTATAATAATACTAATAATTCGTATCTTATGTTATTTACACATTTATATTTCAAGAATTTCATAATAATTTTAATTCATCTCAAAAACTTGATATACTGCAGGAAGTCAAAGTACAATATTAATTTTAATTTTTTAAGTTTATAACGGAAAAATAACAAAAGTACTAGAAAATGAATCAAAGACAAGTAGAATTTTATCTTCAAACAGATTTTTTTTTATAAAACATTGTTCTAACATAATTATACAAAGGAAAGAAATTTTCTTCACATAAAAACAATAATAATATTTTTAGTCATTAGAAATTTAATTTTTATGAGAAATTAATTTTGTAAAAATTTCAAAGGTAGTCCAAAGCATTACAATATGCACCCATTTTTCTCAATAAAAAAACATGATATAAATTTTATAAGTGATGACTATCTAATCTTATAAACATTTATTGGAATCTTAAGAAAGAAACAATGTAACAATACTAATAATAATATACCATACCCATCTATATTAATTAATTAAACATTAAAAAAAATAGTGACTTACGTATTACATTATACAAGACATCCAATAGTATACTAAAAAAATTTTAATAAAAATAACTCTCTTCAATGTAGATGTATTTTTATGAAATAACATCCATTTAAAGGTTTAATTTCAACTTAAAAAATGTTGCAAATCTAATATAAGGATGTTGATTTAAAATGTAGTTTTAGCCATTAATGAAATCTCCAGTTTCTCTCATTATTAAACTTTTTTTATTTGAAGATATGAATAATTTTTTAAGAAATATTTTTTAAACTACACACAAAAAAAGACAAACTTTGACGAATCTATCTAAAATGCAATAAAATATTCCATCATTTCAAAATGTCACAAGTTATTCAAATATTAAAAAGAATTAAGCGACAACTTTAAACAGCAAAGAACGTAAAATAATGATATTACGAACACTATCAAATATTAAAAATTAATTTAATAAGTAATATATAACAATTGTATAATTTTTTGTATTATAGTTTAATAAAGTTTTTAATTAAATGTTTTTTTTTATTATTTATACAGTCCAAAAATGGATAAATTAAGTTCAAATGTTGACTACCAATTTTGTAATAGAAAAGTTAAAAAATCAAGATATTTGGACTATCTGAGAGACACGCATGAATATGCAGATGATAGATTATTGAAAGTTATTGTTTGCCTCATATTTGAATGTAAAACAAATGGTAAGCAATATTCTTATAAAAACTTTAGTAAAATTTATTTATTGGTCTTAACGATCTTTAAAACAATAAAATAATAAGAACAACAATTAATTAAAATACCTTAGAATCTTTTTAAATTTCTTCTAAATTCCAACCAGTAAACTTCCTGATCTTTATTTATTTTTGATGATTCTATAAAATAATAGTTAGTATATGTATAAAATAATAGTGATATTGTCCATGACTTTCCAGGTTATTTATAGTCCCTTTTAGTCACAATATCATCCTTTTCTTTCTCTTTCTTAAACAGAGTTTACTTAACCAAAATGTAAAATTACAAAATAACAATCGCTAAAATTAAATATTCTCAGTTAAATAATTATGAAATACTCATGACTAGCGTTTAACATTATTAATATTTTAAAAAATTAGCCAAACTTTAAACTAATCTGTATTTTGAATTTATATTATATTTAATAACTTACAACTTGCATTTTTAAACTAATTAAAAATTTAATGCAAACAATATTTTTAATTTTTACTTCTATATTGAAGAATTGTAAAAAATTATTCAAACTTAGAATCTCAAATGGATTTACAATCATAAAGATAAGTAATAAAACAATTTTGATAAAATATGTTTTAAATGTTTTTATAAACTTTTAAAACTCAAAAATCTATAAAATTTTAATAATAATTTTAAACATTATAAAAACAAGTATAATATTTTGAGTTTTAAATGTGTGTTACTACTAAACAAAAGATGTTGAAGTTTTTAAAATTTTTAATATTTTAAAAAATTTATGCATGTAGCGACGAGCGCAGCGAATTTCTATTCATGGAAAAAATCTAGCCCCACGGGCAAGCAGTGACGAGCGAAAGGAGGCTGCTGCTTGTATTTTTTTAATACATTAATGATAACTTGAATTAAATATTACCAATTTGTATTTATTAGATTTTTAAATTTAGTGGCGTATACTTTATAGAAAACAGATCTGTACAAGTTTATCAAAAACTTTATTCTCAATTTGCACAAAATTACACAAACCTCTCAAAAAAACAAAAATATAGTGACATATAAAAAAGAGAGAGGTATTACAAAGAGAATATAAAATAAAATGCCTTAAATTATAAAATCTCTTAATATTTATACTAATTTGATTGAAAACATAAGATTCCAAATTATACTTTATTTCATTGCTTTTTATTTTTTTTTCATGGTTTAAGAACATTTTCTTTATATTTCCCTGGAATGTTTCCTTTGGGATAAAACAAACATATAAAAGTAATCACTTCATTCGAATCTACTATATTATAATCGCATCCAATACTTCTAGTCGATGCCCAAACTAATTGAGCAAACTCTTTAGGAACAGTACCTTCATTATCATAGTTGATTTTTTCTGCTCTTGCAGCCCATGCGTCTAAAGGATCATATTCAGGATATGATTCTCGAATATCTTCTAGCATTCCAAAAAATTTAGTATATTTATCATCAAAAGGACTTCTTATGTCATCAAAAATTTCACGTATGTGTTTAACTAAGGTATTATTAACGGTAAGTTTTGGTGCATGGTGTTTTTTACGTAATTCATTAATATCATTTATTACCTGTAAAATATTAGAGAAAAAATATGGTCAACTCACCTTAGGAATCAAATGAGGAAATTTTTCGGGTTCTGTTGTTGTAGTTGTGGATTTTGTAGTCGTTTTTGTAGTTTTTGGATTGGTTACACGTTTTCTAGTTGTTGTTACAGTACTTGTAGATTTAGTTATTTTTTGTGTGGTTTTATTTGGAATAGTTTTCTTTGTTGATGTTAGAGGTTTTTTGGTTGTATTTGGTTTTTTTTTAGTTTTTCTAGTTGTTGTTTTCCTTACTTGAGGTTTAGGTTTTGGTTTTGAAGGTAGAGGTTTTTTATCTGAAACTTTTGTTTTACTTACTTTCTTTGCAGCACTTTTTTGTTTTTTTTGTTTTTCATTTCCACCTGCTTGTCGTTTTATAAAATATTTATTTTCGCTATTTCTACCTACAGAATGAACCAAAGAATTTAGATTAACAAAATTTCTTGAAGATAAATCATTTTGTGTTAAATCTAATGATGGACTATTGAAATTTTGCAAATTATTTTCTAGAGCATGATACTTAAAAAATAATATAGATAAAATAATAAATATAGTATAATAATTACTATAAAGAATATACATTTTTAGTTTTCATTTGAAATTTCAAAAAACGTCTATTATATTTTTGTCTTTATTTACTTAAGATCAAAAACACGTTGTTTGGTCATTAAAAGTAGATTTTAACATTTTAATCCAAGACAGGTGTAAAAAAATATTTTTTTTATTCAAAGTGTCATTACTTATATAGATATTTTAAATGTAAGCATTCATAGTGTTTTTTATATCACATTTTATTAATACAGCTTACTGATTTTGATACATAAATAATAATATTGTTAATATTTTTTATTTAACTATTAAAAGTTTATGCCTTTGCATAGATTTGATTATACTTTTCAAAACATTTACCACACAATTTTATATAAAATGTTTATTCATTTGTTCGTATTTAAAAGCCAAATTTTGCAACTTTCTTTATAAATTTTGCTATTTTATTTGAAAACAGATTGTCAAAAAATTATTATATTGCTAAATTTTATTAATATTACATTCACAACTGGAAGCTTTACTACATAAGTTTATATATTTATTAATTTTTTTCATAAATTTAATATCACATATTTATGGTTAAAAATGATTAAGATAAAGTTTAAGAAGAAACTTTTTTAGGTACAAATTAATTTGTCATCTTATTATTTGTCTTTTCTACATTAGAAAAAAAATATTTTTATCATATGTTTTTTTATAAAACTTGGAGAACATCAGTAAGATTTATGCTCAAGACTAAAGTAATTTTTATAGCTATTTTTAGCTAAAAATGTATATAAAAACAAAAATATAATATAATTTTTAAAATATATATTTTTTTTATAAAAAAAATTTCTTTAGATTTATTCATAGTTTTTATTCATTAATATATTTTTTTATTACATTAATGATAACTTCAATTAAATATTACCAATTTGTATTTAGTAGATTTTTAAATTTAGTGGCGTATACTTTATAGAAAACAGATCTGTACAAGTTTATCACAAACTTTATTTTCAATTTACACAAAATTACACAAACCTCTCAAAAAAACAAAAATATAGTGACATATAAAAAAGAGAGAGGTATTACAAAGAGAATATAAAATAAAATGCCTTAAATTATAAAATCTCTTAGTATTTATTCTAATTTGATTGAAAACATAAGATTCCAAATTATACTTTATTACATTGTTTTTTATTTTTTTTCATGGTTTAAGAACATTTTCTTTATATTTCCCTGGAATGTTTCCTTTGGGATAAAACAAACATATAAAAGTAATCACTTCATTCGAATCTACTATACAATAACCGCATCCAATACTTTTAGTCGATGCCCAAACTAATTGAGCAAACTCTTTAGAAACAGTGTTTTCATTTAAATTATTATAGTTGATTCTTTCTTCTCCTTCAGCCCACTTGTCGAAAGGATCATATTCAGGATATGATGCTTCAATATCTTCCAGCATTCCAAAAATTTAATATATTTATCATCTTAAAAATTTCCTAGGTCATTAAACATTTTACGTATTTGTTCAACTAAGGTATTATTAACAGTAAGTTCTGGTACATGGTGTTTTTTACGTAATTCATTAATTTCTTTTATTACCTGTAAAATATTAGAGGTAAAATATGGTCAACTCACCTTAGAAATCAAATGAGGAAATTTTTCGGGTTCTGTTGTTGTAGTTGTGGATTTTGTAGTCGTTTTTGTAGTTTTTGGTTTCCTTGTTGTAGTTTTAGGTTTCTTTTTTTTTTGTAGTTTTTGGTTTCTTTTTTGTTGTTTTTTTTAAAGATTTTTTTGTAGTTCGTTTTGAAGGTTTCTTTTTTTTCTTTTTTGAGGTCTTTTTCGTAGTTTGTTTTGAAGACTTCTTTTTTTTCATTTTTGAGGGTTTTTTTTTAATTGATTTTTTTTTGCTTGACTTTTTCTTTTCAAGATTTTTTATTTTTTTATTGACTCTTCGTTTTTCAAGATATTTAGTTTCCTTAACTTCAGCTATGGGACTAATTATTGTATCTCGTTTTATAAAATTTTTCAAGGATTCATTTTCTTCTAAACTTACTGACTTAAAATTATTATTTTTTGCACTGTTTTCTAATGCATGATTTTGATATAGCAGTCTACATACAATAATAACTGCAACATAATAATTGCTATAAAAAATATACATTTTTTTACATCTAGAATCCAGGAAAATTTACTTTTATTCTTTCCATTGTTTATTTAAAAACAAGAAACCAGTGCTCAATTATTAAAAAGCAGAAATTTTTTCGTTTTAATAGGAATCATCCGCAGTAAAATATTTATGTTACAACACACAAAAAATAAAAAGAACAAATTTTGACAAATCTATCTAAAATGCAATAACATTTTCCACTATTTAAAAAGATCAAAATTTATACAAATTTTAAAGAATTAAGCGACAACATTCCACCACGAAGAAGGTAAAATAATGATAATACGAACACTATCAAAAATTAAAAATTAATTTAATAATTAATATATAACAAATGTATAATTTTTTGTATTATAATTTAATAGAGTTTTTAATCAAATGTTTTTTTTATTTTATTATTTATACAGTCCAAAAATAAATAAATTAAGCTCTAATGTTGACCGTCAATTTTGTAATAGAAGAAATGAAAAATCAAGATATTTGAATTATCTAAGAGATACGCATGAATATGCAGATGATAGAATTTTAAAATTAATTGCTTACCCTGTATTTGAATGTGAAACAAAGGATATCAATAATTTTTTAAAAACTTTCAAATTCATTAGAGAAAATTTCATGTTCTTCATTTCAATCATTGATGTGATAGTAAAAGGTACGTGAATAAAATCAGAATTTAAAACTATCGTTTTGATTGTAATTGTGTTACAATATATAAAATGTATATATAGTAAAAACAATTTTTATTTTTTAACATAATATAACTCATTTTCTAAAAATGTTCACAAAAATAAAAAACAAAGATATATCATTTACAAAAATGATAGCTCATTTTTATGCGATTTCACATTTAGGATAATTGTTAGATTTTTATAATATTAAATAAAATAATAATAAATTTATTTGGTTTGATGACTCTATATAAACGAAAAAACTGATAAAGAATTTTTCTTCTAATGTTAAGAAAAGCAAGTGAACCATGCGATTGAAAGAAAATATTCCATTTAATTTCGAAAAATATTTGTTTTAAATTTCTTATGAAATATACTTTTAATTTTTTAGTTTATAAAGAATACTTAGTCCACTCCTTTGATTTACTGGAAAAAATTTTATTGTTGATTTCTTTTTAATTATTTTAAATGAAATTGTTTATATTAATTTTTCAATATACCGTGTTCGGAAGATATTTTTATGTGTAATTAGGATATAAAATAAATTATTTATATAAATCAAGGTTTAGAAAAAAAAATAACATTAAATGACGAGTATGGCAATTTTTTATCTTTTTTTAAAAACTTAAACCCATTGTTTTCACCAATATTATATATTTGTTTTAGAAAATATTAAATAGTTTAAAAAGTTATTCTACGTTAATTAAAAATGGTTCCAATATCTGTAAATCCAAATAGCTTCTTTTTTAATGATCTTTATTTCAAAATTAATAACTAAAGCATAAATAAAAAATAATTTTGTTAATTTATACTATATTTTTTTTAATAAATAAAATATAAATGTTGTTGTAATTTAACAAATATTATATTTTTTTTCTTTTACTTCTACAAGTTCATTTAAAAATATTGAATTTATATAGAATAATTAATGTTTAATGATTTTTAGATATTTATATTGTTCTCATATGCAAAATAATGAGACGAAATTAGTCGCAAATAAAAAAAAGAATTTTATTTAATGAAACAAATTTATTACATTTTTCGCAAACCAGTGTCCTTTTTTTTCTGTGTCTAAAATGCAGTAAATTGTCCCATTATTTTTAAAAATTCAATTTTATTCAAATTTTAGAAACATCAAATGAGAACAAAAATGATTTAAATGACGCAAAATATTAGATTGTCGCCAAAATTTTGTCGTTATTTACAAAAATATATGTTTTGCATTTAAAATTATTGTAACTTTTATTTTATTCTGATACTTTTATGACTTATGCTTATCTTAGATCCTAACTTGTTTTTTATTCTATAAAATGCACCATTAAAAGTTAATTCCATGTAAAATTATTAATGTTTTTATAAAAATATTATACTAAACAATCCACTAAAAACAATGAATTTAAAAATTTCATAACAGTATTAACGAAAAGCAATATTCATTTATTCTTATTACAAAGTATTATTAATTAAAGAACTATTTTAATATTTGTTCTTATTTCAAATTAAAATATATAAGAGTTTTTTTATTCTATAAAAAATCCATATTATTTTATACCTTTTTATAAATTTCATTTTTAAAGATGTTTTTTAAAGACATTATTTAACAATTTAGACTATCGGCTGTGGACAATTTTATTAAGAAATATAATTTATAATAATTTAAATTATTGAAACATAAAAAATGTACTCTGATATTTTAAAAATGTTTTTTATAAAAGTGTCTGTACTTTTACATAGAAATAAATTCTAGTCCTGTATTTTAAAATGTATTGTAGAAGAGAACTAAAGTTTTAAAATAAAAATAAGGTATTATAAAAATAAAGCCTTATTTTATTAACTATTTTATTAATGCTTTTACTTTTATGTATAAATAATTACGATAAAATTAACTGCAAATCAAAAAAATTTAAATTTTATTAGGTGGGACATTTTATTACATTTTTTGCAAACCTGTGTTCTTTTTATTTTTTGTGTGAAGATATTATCATTTACACATATTTAATTTTGTGTGTAGAATAAATAATAATGTCATTTCTTATATTTAATTTTAATAAAATATTTCTTAATACTAACACAAAAATTAAATATTGATGATCATTATTTAATACGAAATTAATTAATTTTTAAATTGACTAAAGTATAAATTAATAGACTTTTGATATTCCGTGACTAGCTTCAAATAAATTCATTACACTTCCAAAATTGTACTTTCTTATTCGATTTACACTTTAAACGACCAATTAGTTATAAGATTTTATAAATTTAGAAATATTCTCTTTGACAAAACAATAAAATCATTTTTGGAGAAATCTATTATTTTAGCTAAAAATTCTAAAATATTAAAAATTATGTATCTATTTTAATTTATGGAACCAGCTGTATATCTGTCTTTGAAAAGTTACGTCAGGACTGCTGAACACATTTTCATAAATTTTTTAGTATTAACAAACAACCGAAAGCCAATTCTTCACATGACTTTGTTTAACCTTCAAACGCATGTTATTAGAATATTTTTATTAAAATAATGTTCAACATTCTTTGGCAAATTATTTGCACAATTATTAATCAATTCAGTATTCTACGTTTCACCATTATTCTGGAATCGCATCATTCAAATGGGATATAAAAAATTTTATTTTACTAACGTTGAGGGAAGTGAATCGAGTAAAAAACAAAAGAAAAAATGCTAAAAAACAGTATTTTTTCAAGAATAACTCGGACAATTTTAGATAAAAACGTTCGAAACCCGCTTTCTCTCTAGATTAAAAAAAATCGTTTAGTTATTTATCTATAAAAATAAGATCAATTTGAAAATACTTATGACAAAGACAAATTTTTGTTTCTTACTTCTTTATAGATTTTTATAATGCAAATATATCATAATATTTATCAAGTAATTAATTTATCTGTACTTATAAGCTAAATTTAATAATTTTTTTATAAATTTTGTCAAATAGTTTTAAAATAACTTATCAGAAGGTGTTTGATTACTAGATTTTAATATTACTTCTATAACTAGCAGCTTTATTTTATAACTTGAGATATTTATCGCTCTATTTCATCATTTTAATACCACATATCTTTTGGTATGAAAGATCAAACTGAAGTTCAAAAAAACATTCTTAATGTGTAGCTTAGATTACTTAAAATCATAAATTATCTCTATTATTATCCTACCCAATTTGTAAATAAATTAAATCAATTCCTTAAATATTCAAAAAAAATCTGGTAACCTCAACAAAAGATAAATTCAAGAAAAAAATCGTTCTCATATCTCTTTTTATTTACTTTAAAACAAAAGGTACAAAAAAAGCAAAAGTATAATGTCTTAGTTACAATTAAGATAATTTATCATAAGTAAAAAAATCACCAACATTTTATTCGACATTATTATTTATCAATCCAAGAGAAAGTTCTTTTGTTATCACATTAATAATACCATTAAAATTTGTTTACCAGTTTATATTTTTGAACTTTTGTTACAACTGATTTACAAATATTTTCTTGTATTGTGTCTTAATTTTCCACTTAGGTAAATGAAGCATATAGTTAAGCACGCTTTTTGGATTTTTTTCACTAAACTACATCCAATTTTTTTAAATGAAGACCAAATTATTTGACTAAAATCTAGAGCAACATTTTTATTCAATAGAACTATTATAATCGATTATCTCTATTTTTATAGTTCAATGTCTTATGGAAACAAATTGGTCTAATATATAGGAAGTGTATAAGAAAAAACCTCTATATTTAGAATTTTAAAAATATTTGTTTGTGTTTGTTTTTAATACTTTAATGGCTAGTTTTTGTTCTTCTTTAGCAAGTTTACGACTAAATTCAAGTTCTGATTCACGATGTTTACGACTTAATTCATCAATTACTTCTGTTATCTGCAAAACATTATTAAAAAAACGTAGTCAATCTACCTCAAATTTATCAGACATTTGTTTTTTTGGAAATTTTTTTGGAGGTTTTATTTCACTTGGGGGTTTTTTGTTTCGCTTTCTTTTTGAAATTTTCCTTTTTTACTTTTATTAGTTTGTCGTTTTATAATATTTTCGGTTTCTCTAGCATCAGCTATAGAACCAATTATTGTAACACGCTTTATAAAATTTCTTGAGATTTCATCATTTTCTGATTAAATTATTAATTCAATATTATCAATTTTTGCATCATTTTCTATTGCTTGATAGTGGAAAAATAGCATAGATAAAATAATAAATGTAATATATTAATTAATATAAAATATATACATTTTTATTTTACCTTCAGAATACAGGAAAAAAGTTTGCTTTTATAGTTTCCATTATTTATTTTGTATTGACAAACTATTGCTTCCATTTCAATGAAAAAATTGTTAAAAAAATATTTATATTACATGTTATTATTATTATATCTATAATTTTTTGATGTTAAAAGAATATTAATATACGTTTTTATACTGTTAATTTAAGTGGAAAACTTTAAAATAATATAATGAAACTTAAGTGTTTTTTATAATTATTTAATGAAGAATGATTCCATTATCAATCACTTTAAGATATTAATTAATAAATTCTTGCAATCATTGTATGGCTGTAAGTTTATTAAACTATCACAACTGTACTTTCTCATGTGATTTACGCCTTAATTGATCGAATGGTTATATTATCTGACAATTTTGCAACTACACTATTGACATAATGATGGAAAACATATAGGAAAAATATTTTATTTTAGTTAGAAACAAAAATCCAGGCAATTAGATAAATATCATTTTTTATTTACAAAATTATTGTTAATAAATAATATAATCAATAATATTCAAAGGAAGTTCATTAAAAAATTCAAAATTTCTAAATAAAAAAAAATATAATGATAAGGGATTTCATTCAAACGATAAAAAAGCATTTAATAAATGTTAATATCAATCTTTTTTATCTCCACAATTTGGAAGTGGAAGTGTTGAAATTCATCCAAAGTAATCGTTGAAGGCAATTTGTGAAATCTAAAAATAGAAAATATAAAAAGATATATAAAGAGAGAAAAGAATTTAAAGACATCCCTAAGAAACTATAAAGAAAATTGACCCTTTACATGAAAAACTACTCAATCACAATTAAATCACGTGAATTAAGGATACTGATTAAAGATTAAAAAAGGTAACGAAATGCATATCCATATATCAGTTAGTTAGCTAAAGAAATGAGGTTTGGTACTATAATCTTCCTAATAATTGTTTATTTAAATATTGTACTTTTTATATATATTAAAATCTTTATTTATGTCTTACTTTTGTTAATTCTTTAAATTCTTGTTACAAAGTTTGTGTCTGCCGCAAGATCACCTGAGCCTGAATGGTTGAGAAAGAAAAAACAGCAATAACAGCTAAGAAATAGGTACTGAATTTCATATTGAAACTTTTTGAAAGTGAGATTTTGAAGAAAAATTTCACTTATTATATATGAATTTCAGATCATTATAAATTTAAAAATTGATAAACCATAGCCATTATTGGAATGATTTTATAGAAACTAATTCAAGTTTCAAAGACTATCAATGACTATTTTTTAAACAAATTTATAAATAACGCATTTTCTAGACCATTATAAGCATATTTTTATGAATAAATAAAATATTTATTTATAGAAGTTTTCCAATTATTTCAAATAAAAATATGAATCTTAATTATGTTTGTAAATTTATAACAAAAGTTTCAAGACAGTATGTAGTTTTCTCCACAGTTTTCTTTAATGATTTGAATAAATGTAGCATTTTTGACTTGATATTTTCGTGATTCAAATTTCGTCTTAAAACATTAATTATTTTGTATAATATATTAAAAGATCCAGTTTAAATTCTCAAGCAAACTATTTTAAGGCTTCTGTTAAAAATCTAGAAACACAATAAAATTTCTTTTTATTTGAATTAATAAAAACATCTCCATAAATAGATAGAAATTTTATATTATTTATAAAAATATGATAATAATGTTCTGGAAAACGCGTTATCCACAAATTTTCATATAAAATTATTATTAATAGTCTTTAAAACTTGTATTTATTTTTATTAAATAATTTAAATAACTGCCAAGGCTTATTAATATTCGAATTTATAATGATTTGAAATTCATATAAAATAAGTGAAATTTTCCCTCAAAATCACACTTTCAAGAAGTTTCAATATGAAATTCAGTACTTAATTTTTAGCTGTTGTTACTGTTGCTGTTTTTTCTTCCTCAATCATTGAGGCTAAAGCCGCTTGCTGGAACTGGGGGTGTGGTGATCTTTGGTTACAAAAATAAGCAATAGTAAAACATAGATGATGATATTATTATAAGTAAAATTTATTTATTGGTCTTATCGATCTTTAAAACAATAAAATAATAAGAACAATAATTAATTAAAATACCTTAGAATCTTTTTAAATTTCTTCTAAATTCCAACCAGTGAACCTCCTGATCTTTATTTATTTTTGATGATTCTATAAAATAATAGTTAGTATATGTTTAAAATAATAGTGATATTGTCCATGACTTTCCAGGTTATTTATAGTCCCTTTTAGTCACAATATCATCCTTTTCTTTCTCTTTCTTAAACAGAATTTACTTATACATAAAAAACATAGAAAGGGGCAATAAATAGGAAGATTAAAGCAACATATTCTAATTCTTTAACTAGCTAAAACTTTTTGATATGATTCTTGTTCCCTTTTAAACTCTTTAATTAGTATCCTAAATAAAAGTAATTTAATAGTGATTAAAGAATCATTCATGTAAAGGATCAATTATTCATAGTTTCTTAGAGATTCCCTTTAATCTTTTTCTCTCTTCCATTATTTTCTTTATATTTTTCTTTTTAGATTTCACAACTTGCCTTCAACAATTACTTCGAATGGATTTTAGCACTTTCACTACAAAATTGTGGAGATAAAAAGAATTGATATCCTCTATATATATAGAGGAGAGCTGTGCATCAAAAATAATTTCCGATTTCAAATAAAATTTTTATTGAAATATTAATGTGTCATAATAGTAAATCTAAATATGCAATATCAGTCCCATGCTAAGTCCCGTTCTTGAGATACATCTTTTAAAGTACTCAAAATCTCGAATTTTGGTACCCCCTGTTTTATCCCATTAAAATTAAAATAAAAATATGAAAATTCGCAAATAAACGTAATTTTTTGTGCTTTTTACGATGAAATATTTTAAAAAAAATGATATTTCAAGATTTATTCTCAAGATTGAGACACTTCTTCAAAATGCTATTCTTTTCCCCCAAAATTCAGTGCTTCAAAACGGTACATCTCTGTTCGGAAATAGAAATCAGAAAAAACAAAAAAAAGTACCTCTAAGTTTTTTAATTTCCAACATTTTAAGAGTAATTCAAAAAAATTTGAATAAGATTAAGTATATAAAAAATCGCCGTAAAATTTTTTTTAATTTTTTTTTATTCTGAGAAAATTTCTCTTCTTTGTCAAATTATTATGTTAAGATGTGAAAATTCAGGAATACTATCTTCAGCTTAATTGTTCAGAAAGTGATTATCTATCTAACGATGATAATAACGTTTTTGTAAATTTATTCATCGTGAAGTTATGATGATTTTATTTACATTATATCAAAAATTCTTTATGAACATTTTTGTTTATAATTTTTTTCTTTCTACATGAATTTTTCTAATTCCAAAAAGATCTCGGGGGAATTCTATGGCTAATATTTTAAATATAAAATTGTAAAAAAATTTTGGATGGTTGAAGAGAAAAATTCCAAAGTTCAAAAAATTTTAATTTTTAAAAAATTCATTTTTTGCTTATAACTTTTTAAATAATAAATACTTTAATATTTGTCAGAAAGTAAAAAACAGCTATTTTTAAATGTTCTATCTAATAAACAAAGTTTCAAGATTATAATATGTTTTATTCTTAAGATACAATAAAAAACTTGAATCTCGAGTTTACACATTTTCACATTTAATGGAACTTAAAAGTACTTCAAAATTGAGATTTTATGCTAATTCCAAAAAGTGCTCGAGAGAAATTTGTTATCTTTCTTTTGTCCTTAAAACCGTTTCAAAATCTTTTTTTATTCTTGAGATATGTTGAAAAAACTAAACACCATTTTTTAGCACTTTTTCACATTTTTTAGCAAAAGAAGCAAAAATTGAATGTTAACATATTTTATATAGAGGCAACTTTTGTTAAGCATAAAAAAAGATATATTTTGGAATTTTAATCATTCTAATTGATTAACTTTAAGCTGAGTTATGATCAAATATCTAAAATCAACATACATTCAGTATATAAATATAACAATGATAAAATAATTTTAACTATTTTATATGTACCACTTATATATTAAATAAAAAGCATGTTAAAAGTTTACTAAAAAGAGTTTTTGTAAGACGATTGATTTGTAAAATTAAAATTCTTACCACATATTCGAAAAATTATTCATAATATATTAATAAAAATAAATTTTTTATTTGTTAATTGCAAAATAATTAAACTAGCTTTTTTATTTTTAAATGAATATGATGTATTTTTGTACTAAACTTAACAAAACTAACAAATATGATATGAAAAATATAATATATTAATATTCACATTATTAAAAGATAGTAAATTAATTTAAACATCTAAAATTGTAAAGAATACTTATAAAATAATAATAATTTTTAATTTATGGTATGATCATTCAATTAAAAGTCATCTATAATGTTTGTTATATTTTTTTATATATTGGATAAATGGAAACAAAAAGCATATACCATGTCATTACTACTTAACATTAAAAATTGTACAATAAGAAATTGATCCTCTAGATCTATCCATCTAAATCACATACATTTCATAAATATATTATCAAAATTTAATTTAAACATCATTTTAATCAATTTACACTAACTATTACTTTTAACTATGCATTTTTTATACTTTTGGTTAGCAACATTATTTATTGTTTCCTACCTTATGGACAGTTATTCTATGGCAAGACAATTTTTTGATTGTAATACTGATAATATGGACAGTTTTGAACTTAACATTTCATTTAAATGGTACACTTATTTCAATTTTTCATGGCACATGGAAGTAAAATATGTAGTTCGTTACATCAGAAATAAACAGAAATGCACTTCTGATTCAAAAATACTATTGGTGACAAAGAGTTATGTTATAGTAATGGGAAAATCAGGAATCCCTGAAGAAAATCTTTTACTAAATTATGGTAACGATTTATATACAAATCATGAAAAATATCCAGAATGTCTTTCAAAAGATAATTATTTTTACGAATTTGAAAGAGACTTATTCATCTCAATGGAAAAAGAAAATTACTGGGCTAACAATGAATGAAGCTCTTCAGCCATCGAGCAAAATATTTTAAAAAAATTTGAGAGAAGAAATTTGAATAATGATGCACTCATGTCAGGGATCAATTCATTCTTGCTAATTGAAAATTTAAATATCAACAAAGAAAAAACTTTGTGTCACAATTTATCAAATTCCTTTTATGTAATAACAGGATTTGATCTTAATAACAACAAAGTAAATATTGAAGAATGCAAAGAAATATTAAGAAACAAAACACAACATTTAGAAAATGAAATAAAAAGGCTAACGTGTATTTCAAAGAACAACCGTCTTAAGGAAGTAAGGGAAAGCCACACTTCTGAAGAAAAAGTCCGTGCATATTTGCACAGAGCAGATGTCACAGCAGTTTTAACTAATAGGGAGAACGTCATTATTGTAGAAGTGTGTAAAGAATTCACACCAGTGAAATATTTCGCCGACCACTCAATTGATAATATGTGCTACCAATACATGCCTGTGCTCTTAGAATATGATCACTTATTATTTGTTGATAATAACAACTATGTGCACCATTTTTCTCCGTCAAGAAAATGTACTGAAGTTGTTGATGAAACAAAAATAAAGAAATTATTTGTACACAGCAAAGAAACCCATTATACAAATTTTGTTAATTGGTTTCTAAACATTATCCATTCCCTTTCTAAAACCCTCAAAATGGGATGGTGGAGCTATAACTTAAACAAGCATCAAATTATTATCATAGTGATAGCTATAAAAATCATTATTGTTATTATATATTTTATAATACATAAAATTTTTTTGAAAAAAGATTCTTATAATTGGCTATGGAATAAACTAACATGGATGTTTAAAAAAATAATTTCACTATTACAATGGTTATATGACATAATTTTAAATTTAAAAAAAAATTAAAAATGTCATTTACGAGGGTGTTTTAAATATGGCTTTCAGACCACCTCCACACATAGAATCGGAAGTATAATTATTATGTTATGTTATTGTTTTTACATATTTTTTAAATTTTATATAATAAATTTTTTAAAATAACAACTATATCTATACTTTAAAAATTAATAAAATGAAAAAGAGATAGTAATATATTTTATGTTTACATGGATTTCCCAGTTTTGACAGAAAACTGCGGCGAGTCACTGAAAAAGCAAAACACCGGCCCTGCGGGCAAGTAGTGACGAGCGAAGCGAGGCTGCTGCTTGTTTTTAGTTAGTCGAAGACAATCAAGAATGTATAACAAATTATGTGGCTTTCATGGTATACATTGGGAAAAAAATAATATATTTGTAAGAAATCATCATTAAAAAAAATAAGAAAATTTCTTTTTTTTTTCGTTTACTTAAAAATTTTCGTTTTTATCGTTAATTCCGTTTTTATCGTATTTTTCACTTTTATCGTTTATTTTAATATTTATATATATAAAATTTATATTGTCAAAAGTGCATAAAAACACCTGCGCTACCGGGATCTCGAAAAGATCAACCTATATCCATAAGTTAACTCATAGACCACTACATCACCAAAGCAATTTTCGCGGATGAATTGATATGATCCATTTATTAAGTGCTTTTATTAGTTATTAATTTTAACTAATTTTATTATTAATTATGTTTTTAAAACTTTGGAAAACATAAGACTTTACTAAAGTTATAAGAAAGTATATTTAACATAAATACTTTAAAAGTAATATAATCATTTTTATCAATACTAATTTTCTTGAATTCAAATGAAATTAGAGATTTGTAATTACTGTTTTTTTTATTATTTTACTAATGTATTTATATAAATGATTGAAGTTTTTGATTATTCCAGTAATATTGTAATGAGAATAACTTTATCATTTTAGAAAAGTAGTTTTTGTTTTATAAATAAAATAAATTATTTTGAGATAAAATTTACTTTATGTACGATTTTTAAATTAATTCAAATAAATGTATACTTTAATTAAAAGGTTTATTAATTATTTAATTATTACAAGATTTCTAAATACTACAGAAATCAAAAAATGCTTAGTGTTCAATTAAAGTTTTTTTGTGGTTTAATTAAAGTAAATATACTTCATTTTTTAAATACTTTTATTACATTAATAACTTATTATAAAGATAATTTAGTAGTATATTGAATTAAATTATAAAACATTAATCAATATAAATACAATTTCTAACTAATTATTGTTTTAATTAACCTGTAGAATAATTTTTCAAACGTACTTATTTTTTTACATTCTCGAAATAAAGTTTGATCTCTTATCTTTTAAATTTTTCAATTAATTTCTTTCCTTATATACTTTTTCGACTATTTGTTCTTCAAATTAAGTTAATAAGTTTATCGACTACTTTTAATTACTAATGCCTACAATAATTTAAAAGCTAACTACGATTGTAGTTATCTGAACTTCTACTATTTTGAGATGAACATTCCCTTACTTCAGTTTTTAAAAATCCTATTTAACTTACCAGATACATTCTTACAATTGAAATATCCGTAATAATTTTAATCCAAAATATAGTATACATATGTGGAATTTTCAATTCTATAAAAAGTTGTTTTAAATTCTGTAAATTATTCAGCTTATTGTCTTTTAGAAATCCTATGAACGAGTATTTAAATTACCTTTTCTACATTTCTTAATTAAAAAATTAAAAGATATTACTTGGTATAAAATCAAATTCAGATATAACTGTTTTTATTAAACAAATTTAAAAATACTTTTTTTACAGAATAAAAATTAAGGGTTTTTGATTGCAACCAATAATATCAATAAAATACTAAATATCAGTTTAGTAGGTTTAACCTTAATAAAATGATATGAAATTAAGATTTTTATATTATTAATAATAATATATAAAAAAAGGACATAAATTCTTTCTTTTTATCCTCAATTTACAACTATCTGCCAATGCTACCATTTATCTTTTTCCTTTAAAAAATTATTATGATAAATTATAAGAAATTTTGTAGAATTTTTTTATGATTTATGATGATAAAAAAAATTGTTTTGATTCTTTAGATAGGTGTTAAGAAATAATTGTTAAATTTTGAATCAATAATTGAGCAATTTTTAAATAATTTATAAAAGGATATTTGTAATAATGTTAATATTATTTGAAAAATATCGTTTTACTACACGAATTAACTTTTAATTTCGAAGTTTGTTATTCATATTTTTACTGCGTTTTCAGTAAATTTTATCTTTCTTTTTTTATCATTGTCTGATACTTTAGCATGGTTTCTTTTTTTTTTTGACATCGTCACTATTCTTTTTTTATCAGTTAAGTTATCAACATTTGTTTTATTAACCATCGATATATTATTTAACTCGTTTTTTTCAGTAACCAGAGGATTATTACTACTCTTCTTATCTTTCTCCTCAACAGCAGTTTTTTATTCTTATCACACTTTTGATCAAATTTTTTTTCATCGTATATATGCTTAACAACTCTTTTTACATGAAACTTCAGCATTTTCTTCAATTTTTCTTCACCGTGTTGTATCTTCCTTTAAGATTCAATTTTTATGGTGTGAGCTCATTTAGTTTTTAAAGGTTAATTATTTTCAAGTTTTCATTCTTCATATCATCATTTTTTTCATTCTTTATTTAATTATTCTTATTATCCTTGTTTTTCACTTTTTAAATCTTACTACTTTTTCAACACGCTAGAATTCATTATCTTTTTTTGACTTAAATGTTTCATCTAACTTAGTATTCTCGTTTACCTTCTTATCATTCTCCTTATTTTACCTTTATCCTTAGGTATCATCACATAGGGAAATTTACACAAAAAATCGTTCTCAGTTTCAATTTTTCGTCCCGAGTATGTAATTTTTTATCCTAAACCCAAAAATCGACAATTATATTTATTATTGCCGTTTATGATATATTTTGTAATATTTATTTGGAATTATGATTTTTTTAAAAAATATATTAATTTATAGGTGGAATTTGATAAAAAATGGATATTTAACAAGCAGCAGCTCGCTTCCCTCGTCTACTTGGACAAACTATTTACCTTCTTTTCAATTATGAAAAAATCTATCAAAAAAAACTTAAAAATCTTTTGTTCCATAATAATACTGTTGTAAACTATCAATTAATATTCTATGTTTATCATATTTTATAATGTTGATGATTAGTATTAAAAAAATTACATAACTTTTTAAATGTTAAACTACTTTTAAAAAACTGATTTATATATTTTTAAGATTTTAAAACAAATTGGTATTTGAATTACTTTTTTAAATTTTTAATATTAAAATAATAAAATAAATAGAGAGCATAAATTAAGTTTCTAATTAGAATAAAATACTGGTTTCGTTATCAAATATGATATAAATTCTAATAATATTTTAGTTTTCATCTTCGTTAATTTTTTTAACATTAATAATATTTAAGAATCGGTATAAAAAGCTACATATTTTAAAATAGATAAAAGATTTAACATAAAAGATAATCTCTCGATCTCTCTTCCTCATATATTAAATATAGAAATTATCTGTAATATGTTAACATAAAATGTATGGAACTAAATTCAAGGTAATGTTTATCTGAATGTTTTAGATATTTTACGTGTTATTGAAAGAAAAGTTCAATATTTATAATTCTATCTGATAAAAAATAAAAATTTATAATCTGTTTATGAAAAATTAGTGCAAAAAAAGTAGAAATTTTTTAGTAATCTGCGACAGAATGATAAGATCGTAGTTCACATATTTGAAATTGAATAAAATTTATGTAATTTTATTTTGGGGACTAAAAATTATGACATAAATATTTTTTATTGTGTAAATTTCTCTGAGTGAATGTATACACAAAATAATATAAAAATGTATGTGTAGAATGTTTATAAAAATAGCATAAAAAATGACTTAGAGTATAGATGTAAAATGGGGTAGAATGTAGATATGCCGCCTACCCCATTTTAAAATGGTCGGTTATTTTAAGATCACTTGCATTTTATAGCATTCTGAGCATTTTCGCCCTAAAAGACATGTTTAAGTTTTGTGTGTAGATGGTATTAATGTTGAAATAAATATTGAAAATCATACTTTTAAGAATCGTTCCTATAATATGATTTTCTAGTTGTTGACGTAAAGTTAATTACACAAAAACAAAAGGATTAGATATGGTTTCACTTCCTGATTGTGAAGACGCATTTCAGCCTCTTTCGTAAGGTTGGATGTTTGATGGCTGCTTTGAGGACATTTTGCCTTCTTATGGAGGGGAGATATCATGAACTATATTTTAATTTGGATTCCATGATTATTGATAATGATTTAATGATCACATGGTATAATAATTTTAACATCTTAAAGATAAAAACTTCACTGGGATTTTATTTCCCATCATTTTTTACTTATAAATATAATTTTAGAAACATTTTCCGAAACTATTTACTTTAAACATTAAATCTTAATTTCTGATACATGGAAATTACTACACAATTATAAAGAAAAATGAGAATAAAATATTCTTTCCCACTAAATTGTAAGAATAAGACATAAATATTTACGTAAAATGTATTTTTAATAAATTTTATCTTCTTATACATGTTATAAATATGAAACTAAGTTATTTTATGAATTTTTATTTGAAATAGTTGATTGTTGAACGACAATTATAGATATTTACATAAGTATTCAGAATGTGTTTTGAGTTTTTGATTTGATTTTCAAATTCTTTGTTATCTAATTACTTAATACTGATAATAAAAGAAATAAAATATTTTATAAAATTCGATAAAAACAAAAATCACACACATATATACATAAAATTCTAGAACAATTTATTTCACAGACAAAAGCGTCAAAAGTTAAAGAACAATGTATCAATTACCATTGACATTTCATATTTACAATACTTCCTTCTCTCGAAAATATTTTTCTCTAGACTCATGAAAATGTAATCCTTTTTGTATGTCGTCTATACATTAGTTTTTTGCTCAATCATCTTGAAATTAAATATATTACATATTTCATGTTGCTCTATAATGGATTTTGATTTGTTATCTTTTCCACCAGAGATTTTGGCTAAGATCTTTTCAAATATTCCGTGGGATCAACTCATTAATGTTAAGCTAACTGCCAGGAAATTCAATTATGTTACTGAGAAGTATCAAAAGGATATGCAAAAGCCAAAACTCTATGAAATAATTTTTGAAGATAATTATTCTCGTGATGGTATTGATTGGATTAAGATAAACTATGATATTTTTAAAACCGATGGGAATGGAGATATAACTGACGTGAAAGAATTGATTTTTGTTGGTTTTTACGTAATGCTGATATATTCAATAATGTTCTTTTTATAGCCTCTTTCGGAACTGGATGAACTCCATAGATTTCTCCAAAAAGTTGATTTAACATCATTAAATAACGTGGATTGTGCGTTTTGTAATTATACAGGGGATACTCGGGGTTTTTGGTGATTATTTCCATAATATTAACGTAATAGAAAGCATGGATATATTTGCAAGGGGTTCTGAAAGTGATATTGGTGACGCATTGGCATTCTTGAGAAAAATACGGAACGTGAAAGACCTCCAAATAAGCTTTCATTTTCCAAATGAAAATGTACCAAGTGATTTTATCATTCCAGTTAGAAATTCATTGGAAGTACTAGAAATCAAGGAAAGTAAAGGGACGACTCTTATTAATCCAACAATGATCAAATATATTGTGAAGAACAATCCAAATCTTAAAACATATATTTTACATTTCGAGGATTTTCAAACCTATAAGATGGTCATTGGAACAGTTGTTAAGGAAGAATTATCTAGAAGAAGTAATGGCTGTTCCCATAGAGGTATCACTTTCTATGTTGATACTTCAATTTTTGAAGAAATTCCTGAATTAATTAATTATTTTTATTCAGACGAATTACCTTATAATGATGCTGATACCATATCAGACTATTATCTCCTTTATCTCAATGTATTGGATTGTCCTCTTTGCGGTGGATTTGATTCAATTAAAATTTTTGAAGACGAATATTGAAGTTTGTTGAATTAATATACAAGGGTCTATTTTTGGTTTGAGACATTAATTTTTCAAGATAATTTAATATAAATATTTATGTATGTCGTATTTTTAATAGAAATCTTGTTAAATATAGTTTGTAGTAATGTTTTAATAATAAAATTTTTTCTCTTTAATTAATTGCAATAAAATTTTTATAAAAACGCAAAATGTATTTATTCTCTAATCTGTTATCGTGGTAAAATAACCCAACAAAGGTTAAATTGTTGAAATGATATACAATTTAATGTTAAAGTAAATGTTCAAAATCATGCTTCACAGGATCTTTTCTTTAGTATGCTTTTCTAGATGCTGATACAAAGACAAACACACGAAAGGCAGTTAAAATTAAGCAGAGATTGCACTATAAATATGAAGAATCACTTCAGCCTCCTTCGTAAGGTTAGATACTTAATTACCGTTTGGAGGACATTTTACCCTCTTATGGATGGGAAGTGTCATAAACCGTGTTTAACATAAATTTACTGATTATTGAGAAGGATTTAAGGATCACATGGTATATTGATTTTAATAATTTAAAGATAAAACTTTACTTGAATTTTATTTTTTGTAGTAACTACATGTAAATGTAATTTTCGAAAAATTATTTTCCAAAACAATTTACTTTAATATTTAATCATAATTTAAGATAAATTGACTTTTTCATACAGAAAAAGAAGAAAATGTGGATAAAGTATTTTCTCCAGTTGAATTCTAATAACAAGATGTACAAATAAATGTAAAATTTATTTTTTGCGAACATTATCTTTTTAGAGATGTTACAAATATGAAACCTAATGTTTTATTAACTTTTATTTGAAACATTTTAACTGTTAAATAATAATTCTAGATATTTACAAGTATTCAGAATGTGTTTTGAGTTTTCAGTTTGATTGTCAAATTCTTTGTTATCTAATTACTTAATACTGATAATAAAAGAACTAAAATATCTTATAAAATTCGATAAAAACAAAAATCACACCTATATTCACATAACATTTTAAAATGATTTACTTTACAGACAAAAGTATCAAAGGTGAAAGAAGAATGTATCATAAAACATTTGTCTTCCATATTAACAATACCTCTTTCTCTCGAAAATAACTTTTTCCAATGTCATGAAAATGTATCCTTTTTGTATATCGTTTATATGATAGTATTTTCTCCAATCACCTTAAAATTAAATTATATACCTTGTTTAGTGTTGCTCTATAATGGAGGATTTTGATCTATTATCTTTTCCACCAGAGATTTTGGCTAACATTTTTTCAAATATTCCCTGGAATCAACTCATTAATGTCAAACTAACTGCCAGGAAATTCAATTATGTTACTGAGAAATATCTTAAACACATGCAAAAACCGAAACTCCGTGCAATATATTTTAATGATAACTTTATTTATAATGATGGTATTGAGAAAATTAAAGTAGGCTATGTAATTATTATAAACAGCGTGAACGGAATTCACTATACATCTGATGGAAAAGAATTCTTTTTGGTTAGTTTGTACTTTATACCAATATATTCAAGGATATCTTTTTTAGCTTCCTTCAGAATTGGATAAACTACACAATTTTCTCAAGAAAGTTGATTTAACTTTCCTAAATCTTGTGCATATCAAGATTAATATTCACACAAAGGTAATCCGAATTTTTAGTGGTTATTTCCGTAACACTAATACAATAGATTTTATTTTTTTTGTTGTAAGAAATTCTGACAAAAGTTTGGACAACATATTACCATTCTTTCAAAAAATACAAAGCGTAAGATTTCTGGATTTATGCTTACCTTTACCATATCAAAATGTACCAAGAGATTTTATTATTCCAGTAAGAAATTCATTGCGTATGTTATTTATCCATGAAGGCAAAGATACGGCTTTTGTCAACCCAAAAATGATAAAGTATATTGTAGAAAACAATCCTGATCTCACAATATATAATTTAAATTTTGATAGTTTAAAAACCTATAGGATGGTTATTGAAGCTATTGTAAATGGAGTGTTGTCAAAACATAATAGTGGCTGTTTGCATACCACCATTACTATAAGTCTATATCTTTTCCAATTTGAAGGAACTTCTGAATTATTAAATTATCTTTACTCAGAAGAATTTCCTTATAATGTTACTAATAATTATAATGGAATAGAGAATCCCCTTTATACCGGTAAATTGAGATGTCCTGTTTGTGGTGAATTTGATTCAATAAAAATTAATTGATAACAAATATTGAAGTTTGTTGAATTAATATGCAACGATCTATGTTTGATTTGAGACTTTATTTTATCAAGATAATTTTAATATCAATATTTTAGTATATCATATTTTTGATAAAAATCTTTTTAAATAATGTTTGTAGTAATGTTTTAATAATAAAATTTTTTCTCTCTAATTAATTGCAACAATTTTTTATTTAATACAAATAACATTTACTTCCTAACCTATGATAGTGATAAAATGATTGGTATGATGTAAAGTTTCAATTTTTGAAGTGAATATTGGAAGTCATGACTTACAGAATATTTTTTTACTATGCTTCTCTAATTGTTGAAGCAAAGTCAATCACTTCAAAACGGTAGGGATTAAATACCGACGATTTTTAAGTCCAGAAGACACACTTCAGCATATTTTGTGAAGTTGGATTCTTGATAACAGCTTAGAAGCCATTTTGTTCTCTTACAAAGAGGAAGCATTATAATTTTTTTCATTTATATTTCCCGATTATTGATAATGATTAAACGATTACATTGTGTAATAATTTTAATGGTTTAGAAACTAAATTTCACTAAGATTTTATTTTTTATAATTTTTACCTATAAACATAATTTTAGAAAAATTATCACCAAAAATTTACTTTAAAAGTTAAATCTTAATTTATGATAAGTTGTACTTTTTACATAGAAATGAAGAAAAATGTGGATAAAATAATTTCTCCAACTAAATTATAATAACAAGGTATAAAATACATGTAAGATTTATCTTTAACAAATTTTATATTCATTGAAATGTTACAAATTTAAAACTTAAGTTATTTTATGAATTTTTATTAAATATATTTATAGTGTTGAGAGATAAATATTAATTCTAGATATTCAAAAATATTTGAAATATTTATTTGAGTTTTCAGTTTGATTGTCAAATTCTTTGTTATCTAATTACTTAATACTGATAATAAAAGAACTAAAATATCTTATAAAATTCGGTAAAAACAAAAATCACACCTATATTCACATAAAATTTTAAAATGATTTACTTTACAGACAAAAGTACCAAAGGTGAAAGAAGAATGTATCATAAAACATTGGTCTTCCATATCAACAATATCTCTTTCTCTCGAAAATAACTTTTTCTAATATCATGAAAATGTATCTTTTTTGTATATCGTTTATGTGATTGTATTTTCTCAATCACCTTTAAATTAAATTATATCCTTGTTTAGTGTTGCCCTATAATGGAGGATTTTGATCTATTATCTTTTCCACCAGAGATTTTGGCTAACATTTTTTCAAATATTCCCTGGAATCAACTCATTAATGTCAAACTAACTGCCAGGAAATTCAATAATGTTACTGAGAAATATCTTAAACACATGCAAAAACCGAAACTCCGTGCAATATATTTTAATGATAACTTTATTTATAATGATGGTATTGAGAAAATTAAAGTAGGCTATGTAATTATTATAAACAGCGTGAACGGAATTCACTATACAACTGATAGGAAAGAATTCTTTTTGGTTAGTTTGTATTTTGTACCAATATATTCAAGGATATCTTTTTTAGCTTCCTTCAGAATTAGATCAACTTCATAATTTTCTCAAGAAAGTTGATTTAACTTTCCTAAATCTTGTGCATATCAAGATTGATATTCACATAAAGGTAATCCGGATTTTTAGTGATTATTTCCGTAACACTAATACAATAGATGATGTTTATTTTATTGTAAGAAATTCTGACATTTGTTTGGATGACATATTACCATTCTTTTAAAAAATACAAAGCGTAAGATTTCTGGATTTATGCTTACCTTTACCACATCAAAATGTACCAAGAGATTTTATTTTTTCCAGTAAGAAACTCATTAAAAGCATTAGATATCGGTGGAGAAGAAAATATAGCTTTTTTTAACCCAAGAATGATAAAGTATTTTTTTGAAAACAATTCAGAACT
The DNA here is from genome assembly GCA_963280985.1 of Strongyloides venezuelensis. Taxonomy (NCBI): domain Eukaryota; kingdom Metazoa; phylum Nematoda; class Chromadorea; order Rhabditida; family Strongyloididae; genus Strongyloides; species Strongyloides venezuelensis. Next base: position 2,344,063 of record CAUJLX010000002.1, on the reverse strand, counting down.
CAAAACATATGTTTTATCTTTCGTTAATTTTAGAACCGACAAAATGGTTATTGAAACTTTTGTAAATGAAGTGTTGTCAAAAAAAAATAATGGTTGTTTGCATAAATATATTCGTTTCATTCTTTATTTTTCCAAATTTGAAAGAGTTTCTGAATTATTAAGTTATTTCAACTCGGAAGATTTTCCTTATAATGCTACTGATGACAATCAAGAAAAGAGTACCCTATTTACCGGTGAATTGAGATGTCCTGTCTGTGGTGAAATTGATAAAATTGAAATTTCTGAATACTAGTATTGAAGTTTGTTGGATTAATAAGTAAGGTGCCTATGTTTGATTTGAGACTTTAATTTTTTAAGATAACTTTTTATTAGTAACTAAGTATGTCATATTTAGTATTACATGTCTTTTTAAATAATGTTTTAATAATAAAATTTTTTTCTCTCTAATTAATTGACTCAAATTTTTATTTGATGCAAAGTGAATGTACTCCTTAGTCTGTAATGATTATAAAATAACCTAACAAAGACTAAATAGTTGTTATGATAAACAATTTAATGTTGAAGTGAATATTCGAAATCTCGTTTTACAGGATCTTTTCTATAGTATGCTTTTTTACGTGTTGACGCAAAGACAATCATATCTAGACATTTTAGATTAGACAGAGATTGTTTCCTGAATTTGAAGATGCGCTTCAGTCTCCTTCTTGAAATTAAATATTTAATAATCGTTATGAGGGCATTTTCCCCTCTTTTAGAGGGGAGATGTCCTAAACCGTATTTAAGTTGGATTTCTTGATAATTGAAAATAATTTAAGGACTACATAGTGTAGTAAGTAATTTTAACAATTCACTCAGAAAAAAAACATAATTATTTGTTTTGCTAATGCTAACATTCAACATTACTTATTTTTTAAGGATGAAAAATGATTTGATTAAAAAAATAGTTATTAACACAACGAAAATGGTGTTCTTTTCCAAGTGAATAAAAACAATCAATTAAAGATAACCTTTATTTTACATAATATTTAATTAATGATATACATATACATCGTAAAATAAATTCAAATTACTAATTAATTAAATTACATCTTTTTTAAAAGTACTAATACAATTATAACTACAAGATTAATAGTAATCATAGTTGACATAATAAAAGTTGTTACAATCATCCAATTCTTCAATGTATCATATGAAATATAGAGTATCAATAGAAGGAAGATTTTGGCAATATAAGCAAATGTCGTTAAACCCGTAGCACCCATAGATATCAATTTGATAATATCACTGTGATTGGTTATAAAAAGAAATTTCAAGACGAAAGCAATCACAAGAAGGACTGCCATTGCAAAACTTATGTAGTTAATGTGAAAACTCCCCTTGTAACCAAATGAACCTTGTGGACCCATCCATCTAAGTAATCTTTCATCATTGGGAGAGTACCCGTCCATATCAGTAAATTTTTTATCTTTTAATGTATCAATATTTTTACATTCCTTAACCATTTTTACACATCTCTCTTCAAAAAATTCTTTCCCCTTTTCCTTATACCTCTCAATAGATTCCTTGATATATTTTTCATTATCATTATCATCTACTCCAGTGGCATAATAAAGGGACATAATACCATAAGGTAACATAGAATTTTCTTTATTTTTACCATTCTTTAATTTAATTTCATGTTCTATTGTATAATATCCACACCCAAGAGCATGCATTTCTAAAATTTTATATCAATTACCCATTTTTTTTGTATTTAAACTTACTTAATTTATTGTAATATAAGAAATTAAATACAAGAACGAGAACTATCTGTAGTAATAACAGGCCAACCAAAACAAAACCAATGATGTTTGATTTAGCTCTCTCTTCCATTGGTGGATCACCACTTTTACCAGAAATTTTACTATCCTCCAAACTCTTATTATTCTTTGGATTTTTTCCATGCCCCCCTTTTTTTTGATTATATCCACTGGAACCACTTACTCCTGAGTTAGCGGGAGATCTCGCATTGGGGTCTGAGAAACCAGACATCCCTCCTGGTGATGCTGGTCCATTCGAATTAAATCCAGGCTTCATATTATTATTATAATGTCCTCCTCGATTTGGTGTTGGAGCATAAGATGATTTTTGTCCTGGAGCTGGAGTCATGGGATTATTCATGTGAAGACTTCCATTTGGATTGGGAGCCTGATTCATGTGTCCAAATTAAAGAACAATTAAAAAAAAATTATTTTTATGTGAAAATTCCATAAATTTCATCATATATTTATACAATATTATTTTCCAATATAATAACTAAATTTTTCTTATCACTTATTTTATATTTAAATTATATATTTATAAAATGAACGACAAAATCTTTAATTACCAATTTTTCATTATTCAAAATAATGACATTAAGTTTATGTATAGAACATTTTATCCATAACGATACCCAAAAAGAAACACTCCTCTATGTATCGACAGCTCTTGCTTCCTTAGTCTTCTTCAGAGGACTCCTATATGTCACGCGTTGGTTATTTTTCAGAAAATATTTTTTTAAAAAACCTGATAATACCAAACCAATATTCATTAAAAAGGATGGAATAGATGTTAAATATGTTAAATGTACTGATAATACGAAATCATATTATTTTAATGTACCACCTACAAAGAGATGGAAGATAATAAATGAAATTGTTTCATTGGTACATGCTGTCATCAGTGGATTTTGGGCTTTTGGTGTTTTAATTGAAATTTATACTGGAGATGACTATAGGAACTATGAACATGGTTTCTATTATAGCGGTGCATTACTTGTAAGTTTAATGGTGCTTCTTAATAGTATTTTAATGTTCATTTCCTGTTCTAGTGTATGGTGTCATTAAGTTATTTTATATTAGATACAATTGATACGATGATGAATACAAGAGGTTTTAGCCTTTTTGAATTAATGGCACATCATGTATTATCAACAATTGGGGTACTTCTACCATTTACTACTGGAAAGTATATGCATTTTGTATTGATAGGACTTGTTATGGAGATTAATAGTATCTTCCTTCATATACGTATTCTAATGATGAATAAAGGTGTTGATAAGAAGAGTCAAGCTTTTAAGGTTGTTTCATTGACAACAGTTGTTACTTTTGTGATATTTAGATTATTCCCAAGTTTGTATATGGTTGTTCTGTTTTTACATTACATCATTTCTGGTAATAATAATTCAAATACCATAGCATTAATTTTAGGAGGTTTTATTGTATTTGGATTATTATTATCAAATTGTATTATGTTTGCTAGGCTTATAAGATCTGATTTCATTAAAAACAAGAAGGGTAGTAAAAAGAGTAGCAATAGGTGTGGAAAAAGTAATGCTAAAAAGGATAAAAATGTTACAATAAGTAAATATTCTACTAATTCAACAACCAATAATAATACCAGTACCAATGGAAAAACATTATCTACAAATTCAACTAATAGTGTAAATGCAAAAGTCTAAAAACTGCCTTAATTAATATTAATTGAAATTTATAATTTTTGCTAGTTTTTCAATAACAGCAGGACATTTTCGTTTCTACAATAATATGTAGCCTTTTCTCTTATTTATTAGAAATAAATAAATTACATAAATATCATGTTTTAAAAAACTTTTTTATTGTAAAGTAAATAACAAATAAAATATTATTTTAAATTTATTACAATCTTTTTTTGTGGTATTTTCCATCTTTTCAAGAATGCTATTAACATGTATATAACAATATCTCTTTAAAACTAAAATATCTAGAAACATCTAGATTTAATTTAACAAAAATAAATATCCAATTAGTATGATATGAAAAACTTTTTTACATATTATTAGGATGTTCACAAAATTAAAGTAAAATAAATATTAGAAGCAAACAAATTATAAATATAAACTTTTCCTATAGAAAATCTAAGAGAAATATAAACAAAATTGATTATATTTTAATAAATATATTTTAATACACCAAAATATAAACATTTTTTTTCTAATAATAAAGTATAATATTATTTTAACATAAAACTTCTAATAAAACATTTTGTAAAATATTTAGCCTTGGAGAGAAACAAAATGTTACTGTCTGTAAACATTTCCTTGTGGAAGTGGTAAACTTTTTGTTACCTTCCTGTTTTACAACATTAAACTATCTGTTTGATACTTTGAACCTTCTTTGTTTCCATAAAGTTATTTTGAATATCTATATAACTATCATAAAAATTATTTTAACTGGTCAAAAAAATTTAATATATAAATGTTTAATATATTCTCATACTCATCACTCTATTTGATTTTTAATTCATATGATTATTAGAAAAATTATAAATATATATTACATATTCCCCTTTTTCTAATTTAATTTTTAATTTATTGTTTTTGTCGATGTATATTTTATTACATACATATAATATATCTAGTGATAATAATCAACATTCCGAGTATATTTTTATTCTAAATTTAAATTGTACAATTTTCAGATACTATCTTTTAACAAAACTATTTCTATTCCCTATTATACCTAACTTTTATCTCATAAAAGTTATTGTACCATTAGGTTGAAGGAATCATAAATTTTGTTTAGTCTAATTACAATCATCATTCTGTTATTATTTTATACCATATTTCAAAATAAAGTTCACTGTCGGTACCATTACTGATACATTTTAAAACTAATATTATGGATACAGAAAATATAAATGTTCAACAACAATTCATTGTTTTTTACCATACTTCAGTATCCTACCCTTCAAAGGATACCTCTATAGATATGGAAGAATTAATTGAAAACCATAAAAAAGAACCAGGAGAAACCGTCATATTACGTTTAACAAATTCAAATGTACGTTTAATCACACAAATAACCATTAATTAATTTTAATTATTTCCACTTTTTAGTTAATCATCCAAACAACTACAAACAATGAAATAATTAATGTATCATATAAAAATATATCTAATTACATTTGGTCGAAAAGGTTATCACCATTTTTTGGGATATCAATTATAAATGATGATGATAATTCATGTGAAAAGTGTTGTTATATCTTCTCAATTAACACTCACATACATGATCATACTTTTCATCAAAAATTTAACCAAATTTTTCATTTTAATTGTTTACCAAACACCGAATTATTAATTAAAGAATGCCAGCAATTCCCGACAACTGTTGAAAATATCTTGGAGGCAACATTATTATGTAAAAATAAATCATTATTTAAGAATAATGACGATAATACCTCTTCTTTACCCTTAACAATAGGTGATGGTGTTGTTAATGATCCATCACAATGTCTCGATGAGAGTATTATTAAATGTCATAAGAGAAAGATTTCGTCTCCTTTATTTTTTGATAGAATGTCAAATAAAAGGGTCTCTTTGGTTGAGGGGTTGTTAGTTGGAAATAAGGATTCGCAATATATTAATAAATCATCAACATTATGTAACAAAGACAAAAACAAAACATCCACCAATCTCTCGAGGACAACATCATCAACTTTTTGGGAAACTTTACAGGATCCAACATTTAAAGAATGTTTTATGAAATTTCTTACTGAACAGTATTGTCAAGAGAATTTATCTTTCTATCTTATTGTTGGACAGTACAAATGTATGGAGAGTAACTCAAAAAGGTGTTCTTTAGGATCTCAGATAATTAAACGTTTCATTGAGGATGATGCTGATGAACAGGTTAATATTGATAACAAAACTAGACAAACCATTATCGATACAGTTAAAGAGAATGAGTGTCCAAAGAATTTATTTGACCAGGCATACCTCCAAATTGAGGATATGCTCAAATTCGATTTGATGCCAAGATTCTTGAAAACATCCAGCCAACAGAAACCTCAAGACACCAATGACAAAGAAAACACCACCAGAAGAAAGTTATCCTTCAACAACATCAAAAACAAACTATTAAAAATCAAAGCAAAAAATTCACTTCTTCCACAAAATGTTATACCTCCAAAAGTTCCACCACCACCATCAGTTAACAACCACCACAACAAAAAATCCCTCATCGTAGGAACATTTCGTAGAAGTTTTGTTAAACCAAGACCAAACATTGGATACCTTTTCAGAAACAGTACCTTGTCAAGATCTCTATAAAAAGTCTCTGTAGGACTTTTTGTTCCATTCTTCACATTCATTAGGGAAATATCAAAATTTTATTATATATTTTTTTTTGATTTTACAAAAAAATATCTAGATATTTGTCTTTTATTAATAAATTAATAGTAATACTTATTTTTTTTGTTACTTTTTATTGACTTTTTCTCCTCATCCATTATACTTATCCCCTCCAACATTGGCATGCTTTTAAATAACCTTTTCACCTCAATATAACAGTTTATCTTTCATATTTTTTTACCTTATCATAATAATTGTTACTAAAAGATAGTCATGTGAACAAATTAATAGCATGAAATTTAACACCTGTCCCAATACAACTTTTCAAAAATTCTATCTGTATCACTAACCATTACGTTTCCTTAGCACTTCATCTATTGCTTATCACCATATTATCAGGCGAGGAATGACTAGAAAAAATCTCTATTCAAATTATTTCCCTAATAATTATATCCTCAATAATTTTATTATTCACAAAAAAAATTATTAATAAGCTTATCTGATGATATTAATGACATTATAAAATATTCTAGAAAATTCTATCTCATATTACTTTCTTTATGATATCAAAAGAACCATATACAAAAGTATCTTTTACTCAAGTATTCTCAGAAACCTTTTTTACATGGAATACCTATCTCATAGAAACATTAAAATAAAAATTTTTACCTCTTTATCACGAACCTGACCTCTAAAATAATTAATCCAATTACTTATATTTCCTACTACCAATTAGAATTCTAAAAACATTTCATAATAAATTAAAAAGTCGCTGTAGGAGATATTACTTTTTTTGATGATAATAATAACCAAAGTAAAATGTCTCTCTCCCTCCACTCATTGTATTTAACACCCCCTATAAATAAATACATAATTATTTATTTTCATTAATCTTCACCCTCTCTTCCTATCTCTTTACCAACATAAACAAATTATATCTATCTAATTTACTAATTATTTCTTTCTCAACTATAGATAAATATACACATCTTATTCGAAGAAGACACCTAAAATGGTACATTTGGAGCATGTTGACTCAATTCCTGAGGATAAAATTGATGTACAATCAATAAATTGTTGTAGGATGAATGATAAAGTATTCAAGGATGAGTGTATATATTGTTTTAGGACCCCATTTTCTGAAGGTACCCATTTTGTATTTATTTTCATACCATAATAACCTTCTTTTTTTTTAATTTATAGGAGGAATTTTTGTTTGCCTAAAGACATTCGCTGGTTTCTGCCTAAAACACATCCCACAATATGTTAATCGTTACAATATGACAAATTTCCTTAACATCACCAAAAAAACCATCGAAAACGAGATGGATGAACCTCAGGAGAAGATCTCCAAACTGGCTATTGGAGTGGTTGGTGGTATAGATTACAATCCAATAAAAGAAGCTACAGAATATTATATTGCCTATTCTAGGGAAGATGATATGTTGATTGCTCCAATTTCATGTATCAAAGGGACAGCTCTCATGGCATCAGTTGATAGTGTTATCAAGAGTGATGGAGTAAAATTACAGGAACGCCTTTCTGCTGGTGTTAGTGAATGGGATGGAGAGGCTAGAATAAGGACAAATTATGCTGATATTGAACAGATTAAGAATGGGAAAGTTATTCCAACTTCGGGATGGGAATGTGAAGCTGAAGGGTGTGGTTTGAAGGAGAATTTGTGGTTGAATTTGACTGATGGAACAATTAAGTGTGGTATTAGTCAATTTATTAAGGAGGGTGTTATGAGTAAAGGGAATAGTCATATGAGGGAACATTATAAAAATACAAAGTATCCATTGGTTGTTAAGCTTGGAACAATAAAAGATGGTGATGGAGATGTATATTCATATCCTGAGGATGCAAGTGTTTATGATCCCAATTTAACGGCTCATCTAGCACATTTTGGTATTGATGCTCATGCTGTTGAGAAGACAGAAAAAAGTACGCTAGAAATGGAACTTGATATGAATCAACAATGGGAATGGTCTAAATGTTTGGAGGAGGGTACTACACTTCAATCTGTCTATGGACCGGGTTTTACAGGACTTATCAATATTGGATCTTCTTGTTATATAAATAGTGTGATTCAAATGTTATCTCATACTGATAAGTTTAAGAAACGTTTTGGTGATAGAGGATTAGAGATGTTAACTGAGATGGAACCATTAAAGACACACGATGATGTTTATTGCCAATTAAGTAAGGTTATCTCCTCAATTTGGTCTGGTGATTTCTCTAAAAAAGAAGGACCCGATCAAGGAATAAGACCAAACCAATTTAAGAAGACAATGGGAAAAGGACATGTTGAATTTTCAACAGCAAGACAACAAGATGCTGAAGAATATTTAAGACATGTTTTCGAAGTCATCGAGAAAGGAAACGATTCAGTTAGAGAAACTGTCAGTGACTTTAAATTAAACCTGGAGACTCGTTTTGAGGATGGATCAAGCCACAAAGTAAAATATGGTAAGAAGGATGAAGTTATAATCTCTTTACCAATCCCGTTTGATAGAGCTGAAGAGGTTATGAATGAGGAGACAAAAGTCTCAAGAAAGAAAGTCAAGTTGGAGGATTGTATTGAGGCAGCTTTTGATAAAGATGTCATCTCAGGTTTCATTTCTCCAGTAACGAAAATGGAAACTGAGGCATACACTTCAATAAAGATGTTAAATATGCCAAAATATGTTATTTTCCAAGCAAGGAAATTTGAAATAACCCCACAATATACGATTAAGAAGATGGATATTGATATTGAGGTTCCACAACAGATAAGTCTAGAACAATTTAGAGGTAAAGGGAAACTTGATTGTGAAGAATTGTTACCAGAAGATGATGTTCCTGTTGAAGCATGTAATCAAGAGTGGTTAAGACAAATCCTTGATATGGGATTCACTGAGGTAGCTGGAAGGAAAGCTCTTAAAGCAACTGGTAATTCAGATGTAAATACAGCCCTCTTCTGGTTAATGGAGAATGCAGATGACCCAAATCTCAATCGTCCAATGGGACAAGACCAACTAAGAAATGGAATGAAAGAATATCCCCATTCTTTGATATCCCAAATAACATGCCTTGGTTTTGACTCCTACTCTGCTAACTATGCCCTCGACCAAACCAATGGAGATGTTAACTCAGCCGCTGAATTGTTATTCACAAAACCTGATAGCATTCCACCCCCAAACCAATTAAATTTATCCTCTGACAGTAAGTTTACACACAAACATATTTTTTTGTCATCCCCTTCTTTTTTTATCAAAACCATTTTTCTTCCTTCCTTTTTTAATGATTAATGAATGTTTATTTTTAGATAACAAAACATCTTACAATGATGGGTTAGGGAGTTATGTCTTGAAAGCTTTCATCTCCCATATGGGAACATCACCACATTCAGGACATTATGTTGTCCACATCAAAAATGGAGATACATGGTATATATATAATGATGAAAAGGTTGCCATCAGCCAGAATCCACCTTTTTCATTGGGTTATATTTATATGTATGAGAGGATCTAAGCTTCTTTGGGAAGGTTTTTTTAATATATATTATTTTATAATAAATATTCATTTTACATGATTTTTTTAAGCTTTTTTACTAACTACCACTGTATTTATTATTGTGTATTGTATTATGAATGTGTATTTTTTTTATTGTAACTTGCTGACTAGTTATAAATATAAAAGAAAGTCTATCATATGATTGATTGCGTATCTTCACTTTTTTTTTCTTAATTTCCTTTCTTTCATGAATTTTATCTATGATAAGTGTAAAAAAAAAATAAACAATGATATAATACTATATATTAAATGAGAGATTGAAATTATTTTTGCTTTAAAAGCTTCCACCACTCATTTCTTTATTAATCATATTGGTACTGAGAAATATTTCAAATTAATCTTTGTAATGTGTAGATAATTTGAGGAGGAAGGATTTCTTAAAATTGTAAAGTTTTCTTATAATCGCATAGATTTCATAAAGATAATGTCTTAAAAGGTACCACCCAATATTGTATGCCATTATATTCTCGTCTTGCTACCTAATTTTTATTAAAAGTACATATGAACACTATTCCTGCAAAAGATATTATAAACATCCTTTTTGATTCACGTCATATACTTTTTATTTTAATTTCTTTATTAAGATGTATAATTTGAATTTTTTATCATTAAGTCTGATACAGTGAAAGAATCATTTTTCAGTAGATTAACATATGTAAGTTCAATAATATTATCTATTTTTTTGGTGTAGATAAGAAAAAAAAAATTATTTGTTATAATAATAAATGTCATACATTTACAGTTAATTATATATTTAATTTTTACTAGCACTATATTATTTTTATCAAGATTCCATATACCCTTCTACTCTAGGTTTTGAGGTAACAGGTTATACGTAAGGTAAAAAATAAAGAAAGAAAATAAGATAAAAGATAAGAAATTAAATAAAAGATAAACAAGCTTCAGGTTTCATTTCCTATATAATAAATATTTCGTTAATAAGTATTTTTAATTATAAAATTTTGCGATTATTTAAAAATTTAAAAGATATTTTATGAAGTCTATATAATTTCAAATTTATTCTATGAATATAAATTATTATATATTTTAATATTTACGCTGTAATCATGTAATTATTTATAAATCTAATTTAGTCTATATTTTACAAATTAAATAATCATTAATTTTGACTTTCCCATAAAATATAATTAAAAGTGAAGCTTTACTACCGAAATATTTAATCTTTGGTACAAATATTATTTCTTTATTACAATTTTTTCAATTATTATTTTTGAAAATGAGAATTTTAATGGCATTCCCTCTCTCCTACCAAAGATGGAGTCCTATACTTTTTATTGTTTATTTTGAAATTAAGAGTAATGAAGTTTTATATTTCATTAAAAAAGATAACACCCTACAAATATAAATTATACGTTATATTTTTTTTAATTTGATAAGAAGTCACAAATATACACATTTTAATATATCTTTTATAAAACATCTAAGGATATTTTATATCTATGTAAGGATAACTTTTTATAAAAACTAAAATATATATCTATCTATAGTTAAATAATATACTTCTGGAGTTAATTTTTACTTCATTTATCAACTATTCATAGTTTGTTATTTATTATTTTTCTCTCCACTACATTTTATATTCATATTCAACTCTCATACATTCTAGTTCTATTTATTATTACTTTGTTTATGAAACATTAATAAATTTATAATACATTAAAGAGGGCATGGAAAAATTTTTAAATTATTTTTATAATGACTTAAGATAATTAGTAAGTAGTTTTTGTTTATTCCCTATTCAATAAAAAAATGTTGTCTATATTTGTATTTAGCTTAAATGGGCTTTAGTTTCACTATGGTTTGAGCAAAAATCTTTAACTTGCATTAATTTTATTAAGAATATATAAATAAGATATAGTATAAAAAAAAAGTTTAATTATGTAAAGTTTCCACATATAATATGTTTTTCTTAAGTTTTTTCACTTATAAAGGTGGTCTCTTCCACATGTTCCCCCTCATATGTTTTAAAGTGATATTATTATTATTATTTTTCTCTGAAAAAAATTAAAACTTTATTAATAAGAAAATAAAATGTATAATATTTATATTTAGTAGATTCCTAATATGTATTCACTTTTTTTATTATGAATATTTGTTTTATAAAATGTTAATTTAAAGAGATGTATATTTTTATTTCTTGTCATTTTATCAACCCCATATCTGTACTAATCTCTTTTTGTGTTATAATTCTCCTCCTCCATCTAGAACTTTTTAACTTTCCCCCCATAATGTGCCTTTATTTGGTTATATGTTTTTAGTTTAAAAAAAAATAAAATAAAAAAACACTAGATACTAATTTTATATATCTTTTAGAAAAGTTTTATAAACCTTTCAATTTAAATATACATTCTTTTTATTTATTATATGTATTCTTTTATTACTTTTATTATTATCTACTTCAAAAAATATCATTCATTTTTTCTTTGATAAACAGAACAACATATCAATACATTTTTTATAATTAATTTTTAATTAATTTCTGTATCAAGATTTTTTTAATTTCCTAATTTTTAAGTATACTTATACTTATAATAAATATTTTTAATAAAGTTTTCTTCTAAGAAACGTAAAATATTTTATAATATAAAAGAGTTGTTGAATATATATAAGTATTAATAATATTATTTTACCAAACAAACCAAATATCATTTTTTTTTCACCAACTTTCTAATATGTGTTTAACCTTTACATCCTCTTCTATTCTTTGTATCTATACTTTTTTTTACATTTTAAACTTTTTATTATTACATGCCAATAAAAAAAAGTGTAATATACCTTTATAAATATATGCCTTTTACCTCTTTTATGAATTTAACATTATTATAAAAATAAGGCTTCCACATTAATTTTTACCCTTCTATTCTATTGATAAGGAAAGGAAAGATTTAATTGTAGTTCCAATGATTAGTCTTAACTTATTCAATTACCTTTATGATTTATAAATATCAAATATTTATACATATATAAATATTTAATCTACCCTTTCATAATATTAATGAAACTTTAGATATTTCTAAGATGATAACTAAAAAATTAATCTATTTCTATAGTTCTTTAAAAGATCCTTCCTAATACATGATACATCCTTATCCTTTGATAGTTTCATTAGATTTTTATTTTATCCATCAGGGAATATCTCAGATACCCTTCTATAATCTAAAATATAATACAAATATTCCATTAAATTATCCAAAAAAATTCAATGAGTAGGGAAAAATTTTGGTAACTCAAAGGAGGGATAAAAAACATTTTAATCTTTTATATGTAAGTGCATTTCCTAGTACACCAAACTATAAATAAACTTTTTTTTTTCCAATATTAATTGCTCAATTTTGTAAGATTTCTTTTTAAAAAAATATAGAAAGAGAGTATATAGGAAAAAATGCAATGAATTTTTTTTTTTACTATGTTAGTGGGTATTAAAATGAAAGTTACTTCCTTTTTTTATTATTTAATGAGTTAATTTAAAATAATGTATAAAAGTCTTTTCTATGTATATACTTACCATTAAAATCTTCTTTTTTATCAGAGAAACTTGTAGATTAGTACAGAAGATAATTGAATTAAAATAATTATAATCTAATTCTCCAAATATAAGATCTAATTAATTAAGTTTAAAAGTATATTTTTAATTATAATTAAGATTTAGTACATATAAAATTAAATAAAAAAATTATTTTAAGTATATATTACAATATTTTGTTTATAATTTTATAACAATACTAAAAAAATATAGAAGTAGGTGTGTATGTATTTGTTGTAGTTGTGTAAAAATAATATAATATCTATAAGGAATATTAATGTATTAAGTGATAAAAGTGAAATAATCAAAAAGGATATTTTTTTGTTTTATTTATATTAACATGTTTAAAAGTTGTATATTATTTAATCAAAATGTATATATATAATTCGAAACATTAAAATAAAATACATATCCATCTTATGCAAATATATATATTGCTTTTTGGTTATTTAGCAGTTTATCTAAAAAGAAAGTCGCTAATCAGCTTAACTAACAGAATATTTTTCATTTCTGCTTATCACCTTGTAATATTAAAAATATATTTATATTGGGTTGGCCGGCATATCATATGTATATTTAGAGTGTAAAAATATAATTCCTGAGCTAGAGTAGAAACTTTAAAATTTTTATAACATGTACATATGTCTATAGTTATATAGATATATATATATTCTTTATCATTATGTATGAAAATTTATGTGATTGTATAAGTAAATCATTCTCATTAAAAAGACACAAAAATATTATATATTATTTATTTTTCTTTACACATCTTTTTTTTTCAACTATCACCTTATATCATATGGTAATGAGGATGTAAATAATCTTTTTACTTGTATTTTTCAAAATTTAAAAATTTATAAACTTATTTGTTTGTATTACATAATCTTTTATTTTTTTAACAAATATAACATTTTTATGATCAAAAAAAAGATGATCATATTAAATTTTTTTCAAATATTGAAAAAAATAATCTATTCTATAATAATGTTTTAATTAATAATGATAATATGTGTAAATAAAGTTACAATTGGTGAATATATTCTATATTAATTCTATTTGAGAAAACAGATTTATTTACTAGAAAAGAAGGATAATTAAAGATTAAGTGACTATTATTTTTTTCATAGTTGGCAGGAGTCTTCAAATTATTATCATCATCATTAATAGTTGCAAAATAAAGATAGATATAGTTTCTACATAATTTAATGAACTTAATTTTGGTAGTATATTGGAAAATTTTTATCTATTAATTATGAATGAATCTAAAGCATGACAACATTATCTTTCAATCTTATCACTTTATAAATAGTATATAGTTTATAAAAATCGTTATGCTGAATACTACTTTTTTTATAAAATTGTCTTTTAAAATTTATTTTAATTATATCATTTATTTATATTTTTTCCACTTTTTTTTAATCATTTTAATTTAACTGAAATTTTAGATAATTATTATTCCTTTTTTATCTATTCAATTATTATTTTTATTTTTCTTAGAATTTTTCTAACAATATTATTTCTAGAAAAAAATATTATCTAAAAAATATTATATTTTGTAGATTAAAGTATATATTTAAAATCTAAAAATAATTATTAAACTATGGGTACACCAACACCAAGAAAATTTTCTGAAAAAATTGCTCTTATGGAAAGAAAACAAAATGAAGATCAAGAATTATTTCACTCCATCATGAGGGATGTCAAAGCAATAACATCAAATAATTCTACATCAAATCCATCAACACCATTGCCTTGTACACAGTCAACAAATCACCCATCTAATAATTTTATTTTCCACCAAAATGTTATTCCGGGATTCTCAAATACGATGGTGAATAATTTCTATCAACAATCATCTACAACACTCCAGACAACATCCACAACATCATGTACACCATATCAGGAGATTCCTATAACATCGAATACCTTACAATTACAAAATAACGGATGGAATGGTTGTGGGGGATCATTACCTAATGTACATGATCCATATTTTAATCAAAATCAAACAGTTCCTCAGAATACATTAAATGCTTTTTATTCTAATAATAATAATAATTATAATAATCATCCATTACAGATGGGGCCTTCATCTTCCTCAACTCATATGAGATCTCGTTCCCCAGGAGCACCAAATCATTATCATCCCTATTCTGGAGGCGGTGGATTATCTGTTATACGTAGTAGACCTCACTGTGAGAGGCAAAATACTTTTGATGGTTATGATACCAATTATCCTGGAACCTCAAATCAGCTTGTACCACCAGATATGTATCCATATAAGTAAGTTTTAATTATATAAATATACTTTAAAATATCCATCTTATCTATGATGTATTAAATACTAAAATACCCTAATGGATATTATAAAATATCTATTATTTAAATAAAAATATACTCATATCCAGGGTTTATACTGTTTTGTAGATATATGTTTATTAAAAAAATTAAATATATCTCTCTTCATTTAATGTTTATCTCCATAAAAATATATACCTATCAGATCCCTATCTCTGGAAAATAATCGTCTTAATATATTCGACTTTTTAATTTATCCTTAATTTTCCAAAGTAGATTTCATCATAAAATCAAACAACTTCTTACAAATTACATAAAAAAATTGTTTTTTCCAAAATAAAAACAGATTAAAAAAGATACATTCTAATGTTAATTTTAGAAGTTAATATTTAGTTTTTATTGCAAAAAAAATGTTAAAAAAAATACTATGTAGATTTCATATACAAATGCTTAATTTCATCTATCTCGAATGTACTTTAAACACAATAAAACACTTAGTATATCTTATCTTTTTTAAATTATTGTAAAAATAATAAGTTAAAAATATATTTTTTTAAATTTATTTTTATGAGATATATGTAGTGTGTAAAGGGATTATAAATTTTTTATATCAAGTTACGTATGAAAGTAGATTTGAAAATTATTTTTGTTAGGTTAACAAACGATGATTTATGACCTTTAATATTTTGAGACAAAATGAAATAAAAAATTGATGATGGCATGTTTTCAAAATTTTTTTTAATAATATTAAAATATCCAAATATTGTTATTAAAATTTGATATAATATGTCATAATTCTTAATAAGAAGTGAATATCATTAATTTTACAATGTATTAACATAAATAAAAATACATAAAAATAATTGATATTTTAACATTATTTTTAATATGCTTTTACACGACATCCATAATATTACAAATATAAATGAGTGTGAATTATTTCATATTCCTTAGAAAATTAAATCTTATAATTTATATTTTATGAAAATACTACTTAATCACTATAAATATGGAATTAAACACAGTTAATAAATATATTCTTCATCATTATCTGTCTAAGATAACTTTTTGTGACATAAAAATTTTATCCTTTTTATCCTGATAACAAGAATAATTCCTAATTTCGAAGAAAAGAAAATCAATCTATTTTGTTACAAAAAAGTTTTATCCTTTTCATCCTAATAATAAGAATAATTCTTAATTTCGAAGAAGAAAAAAATCAATCATTATCTGGTATATTTTATCATAACAGAAAAACATTAGATTAATACTTTCTTATTTTTATTTAACAAAATATATTATTTTTAAATGTGTTATCAAAAAAAAAATTTAAAAAAAAAACATCAAAATATTGAAGTGATTAAAAATAATAATATTTATATTTATAGAGCTCGTTCTGATTCAGCTATCAATGTTTATCCACATGGTAATTATCATAATGGCCTAACCCATAACAATCACTACAATCAGGAAGGAATCCTACCAAACTATGAACAATTCCATACAATGTACAATCAAAACGACATGATAAATAACGGTAATTTAATTGAAGATATCTCACCTAATAATATTCCATCGTATAATAATTATCCTCCATCCACCAATTCCTCGAGGCAGGAATCTCCTATATCTCAACAACCAATTACACAGTCATCTACAAATTTTTGTACTAATTATCAATATGATAATCAATCAACAACTTCACCTACCCATTCACCGCAATATCCTCCCACTTCTACCTATTCAGCTGTCTCATCACCTGTTTGTTATACACCTTCTTTAGGATCTCCTAATTCAATATCTCAGGATTCACCTATCAATAATACCGTCTACCCGTCATCATCAAAAAATATTATTCATCAACAATCACAAGAATATCCATGTCAACAATCACCTTCATCTTATGTCAATAATGGTATATTAAATAATCAACAACA
The DNA here is from genome assembly GCA_963280985.1 of Strongyloides venezuelensis. NCBI lineage: Eukaryota > Metazoa > Nematoda > Chromadorea > Rhabditida > Strongyloididae > Strongyloides > Strongyloides venezuelensis. The sequence continues at coordinate 2,326,593 of CAUJLX010000002.1, read as the reverse complement.
ATCACCTATCCAAGTTATTGGCTTACCAAATACGAATCCATCATCACCTCAACAACAACAATCTTCTTGCCAACAACAACAAATTATGATAAATCAAAATGGTACTTCTAACCAATCCTGTCAACAACAACAACAATCATCTCCAATAGTAACATATCCACAATCACAACCATCAACATATCCTCAACAAAATTACATTGTTCCATACTCAACAATGTCCCAGGATTCCTTTCAAAAACAATCCTCCCCAGAAAGCCCATCAACAAGTACCACGGGCCCTTATGATAAATCATCATCCTCACCACGTGGATATCCACCAGGACCAAAGAAATACTCAAACTCTCCAGATCCATTAGATATCCCAAACATAGTCCTTATAGGAGCTGATGGTGAATTGGATTGTTTCCAGAACCTAAACTTAACCAATGAACATTATGACTATCAACAACAGGTATTAACAAATAACGGTATGATGAGTTGTGGTAATGGTATGATGATGCCATCCTCAGGTCAACAGGAAATGTTAGTAACAACTGGTACAGAGATTTCATCATCCTATCATGGTAGTGGTAACCCTTCAATGAAGGATCTTCACTCATCGATTATCATTAAAAAGGACTTCATTAATTAGGGTATATCATAATCTTGTATTTTCTTTTTTACTTCTAATATTATTATTATTATATTATTATACATTATGTATCCTTTTTTTTTTGATACTAAAAATAGTATGACTTTGGCGTCATAACAAAAAAATTAAATATTTAATCATCTACTTTTTATTAAAAAGGACATATAAAAATTATATGTATAAACTTTTTTTGTGATTAACAATAAATTAGAATTTTGTATAAATATGTGTTTTTTGATAATGAAGGGGATGAAATGGTTATTATTTATTTACTAATAGTCGTTTGTAGTTATTAAAGTTTAAAGGAATGTAAATTGAATTGTTTATGATCTTCAAAATAGTGGAATTTGTGATACGACACTTCATGAAGAGGTTAATATGATTATCATCTTATGAAAAGGGCAAATTGATATAAAGTGTATATTATATTCTCGATAAGGAAGATAGTTTCATTGAAAAAGTTAAATATTTTAGAAATTTAACTATTATTTTGATGTCAATGAAACTATTAATGCATCATTGTTACGCACCAAAACCAAAAACCTCATTTATTATATTTTTATGTTTTCCTAATTTTTTATAAAACTTTTTTAATTGAAAATAAAGATGTCAGAAAACTTATTGTTGAAGTCTATATAGTGTGGGTGGATAGTTTTGATGACATAAATACCTTAATACTATTCTGCAAAAGAAATTTTTTTATACAATTTAACGTACACCACAAACACCTGTAAAACCTTTTTCTGAGAAACATGTTTTATGTAATATGTTAAAAAAAATTCTAACCAAACTATATTAAATAAATATATTAATCATAAATCACTTAAAGGTAAATTGGATTATTTCTCTTAAATAATGGAGTTTTAAAAGGTGAATAAGAAAATTATTTTGCAATTTCACGTGTTAAAGTGCATTTAAGTAGGTATTAATAAAATTTTTATTAACTAATAGGTGATAAAAAGTCTCCACACCATTACAACATCAACTTTTGCCGTCTATTTTTTTGTAATTTTATTGGTAAATATTTAAACATTTTAAATAATCATATACTTTACATTTTTCAAAAATTTTCATTTAATTATTAGTGATACTTTTATCTAGTTTAAATTTTTGATGTCAATTGTAATTATGGAGTGTATATAATTTCATCAACTCCTCTTTTTTTCTCCTTTAACAAAGTAATATATGACAATCTCTAAATATATACAATTATCATTAATAAACACTTCCATTAATAATATTTCTTTAGATAACGAAGAGAAAGAGAAATTTTTATCTCTATAACAAAATTATGAAAATTCTCAAAAATGAAAAATAAAAAAAAAGGAAAGAGAAAGATGAGTCATAAAAAGAAGAAAGTATTTCTTAATCTACCCCTCCATCATAGATACCACCGTCTTCCATCTCCAATTAAGCGGTACCATCCCGTGGAAGCACGTAAATCTCCTTCAGTTAAAAAAAAGTTTATTAACAGTAAAAAGGAATAATAATTAATACCATCAAACACTTAAATAACCATTTTATTATATACTATTTGATATGATATGACATAAATTTAAATAAGATAAAAAAGTGACAAAATGTAACAATATTAATATTTTTTTATTTAATCACAGAAATCCAATCAAAAAGGCAACATACTTCTATATATCTATAAATTTTATAATAATTTTTTTGTTGTTGATATAGTATACTTTTTTGTTAAAATATATATGTTATGATAATAATAAAAAATTGACAAATTTTCCTATTTTTGTCTAAATATAAATAATATATATATATAGGATATATATAATATATATATATCTTATTTAATATGTTAAAGGGATGAAAAATTAAACAAATAAAAAAAGAATGATCTATACTGATAGAAAAAAAATCATTCAATATAGTTTTTGAAAAACAAATAAAAAACAGCCTCAATAATTTTGTGTTAAGAAGATAAATAAAACTGGTATATTTGTAGAGATTTCGTTATCTATTTTAGATAATCTCCACAACAAAAAACCATCTTAATTTTATCCTCATCAATCTCAAAAAAGATAATAATAATAATAAAATAACAATAATAGAATAATTCTTTTGTCATGATAAAAAATTAAACAGGCATATCATTCTCTTTTTTTTTTTCTCGCCTACAATATATATTATTTCAAGGTCACTTATCATATGTTACATTTGGTATATTGATAAAAATTAATAGCAAATTCTCACAGTTAAAAAAACAAAAAAAAACTTTGATATAAAATGTTTGTGTCTGTGGATTCCCCAGAAAAAAACATTATCATAATCATCAAAAAAGTATAATAATAGAAAGAATAATAAATAAATTCCAAATTTTTTTATTTTCATATATATATTTTTCATCTTCTTTTTCACTCTCCCCATATAAATCATCTTTTGAGTAATTTTTTTATCTAAATAAACTTGTTTCAAGCCTGGATTCCTTTGCCAAATTTATTTTTACCAACATTTGATTTACTATTACTACTATCAATTTTTGAAAATTTTTGTTGATTTTGTTTATTACGATTAATAAATGTTGAGGGGGTATTCTCAGCCATTGATTGGACAAGTGAAATATCTATTCCTTGAGCACTTAATGTTTCATAAAGTTTACGTTGAATTTCAGCTAACTGATCAACTGAAAATGAGTCACTCTCCATATTAATACCACCCTCATTTATGGCAACTGTTGAGGTTCCTCTATCTGATGATTTTTGTTTATCCTTAACAGATACTGGTGATACCTGACCAAGTCCTGAATCATCACCAACTGAACTAACAAGTGATGAATGAGAGGTTGCATTCTTTAGACTATTATTTGAATTTGGTCTAGAGGAGGAGGGTGAAGAGATTATGGTACTCTTATTATTGATACTTGATAATTGACCAAAATTTTTTATTGTTGTAAGAATATTTGATGGATCTACATTAAAAAATTGTTGTGAATGAGATTTAACCTGTGTCAAGAGGTATTTTTCTCTCTCATCCAGGGCTTGTCGGATTTGTTTAAATATATTCTCAATATCTGAGGCAGATGTAGGAATAGATGAAGAATCTTTCCCTTGGTTTTGTTTATTTTTTACCTGATTTGTGTTATTTACTGATGTGACCGGTTGTGTTTTTGGCCCTGGTGGTGGTAGTGTAACATTCTGTTGTCCAGATACCTTTGATGGGGTTGTTGTTGATGTTACTGGGACCTTCGATTGTGATGGTCCTTTTGTATTATTGATAATATTATTTGTTGTGGGTGTTGTTGTTGTTGATGGTCCTGTGGTTGATGATTTTCCTGTATCAACCTGAGACTTTTGTGAGTTTAATTCTAATCTACGTTGTTTTCTATTTTTTTTAACTGGAGCATGTTTTGTTGTTTCCCAGTCACCAATAACTGAATTAACACCTTCTAAAATAAAATATTTTTATAATAAACATACATATATAATTTTATTATTTTTAAATAAGAAAAAAAAAAGTAATAAACACTAAAACTTACGTTCACAAAGAGCTCTAATAGTTTTTTCAACATCCAAATCAAAACTATGAAGAGCTAAAACAATATCATTTGTTGATACTGTAGAGACGACCTCTCTTACTTTAGCAACCTTCTTCTTGAGACTTTCTTGCTCTCCATTACGTGATGCCATTTTTCTTTCCTATAGATATCGTTATTTGTCTTTTACTCCTATTGAATGTTGAAAAAGTGGTAGCTTGAAATCAAAATATCTATAAATAAATATACATTTTATATAATATAATAAATAACTCTTAAAAATCTATCATTTTCTTTTAAATGAACATTAAAAAAAAAAAGATAGACATAATGCAGCACGTGGAAGTATTTATCAAAGAAACTTTTGGGTGTATTCACATTTTATCAAATATAAATATTATCTTTATAATGTTTAAAAAAAAATTTTTTTCTCAGAACATGAGTAAAAGTGCAAAAAAAATATATACATCCATTGAAATATAATTTTTACAGAGTATTATATCAAGATAATGACTATTAAAAAAGTATTTATTGGATACAAAAAAAAATATATTTTATAATGAAGTAATAAAACAAAAAATTATATATATTAATTTTTATCTATGTTATATAAAATATATTTATTCATCAATGTATATTATTTATATATATATAAAATAAATAATAAATTTTATTATAAATTTAATGATGGAAAAATGTGATTTATATATGTATATGTGCATATATTTTAGAAAGTTAAAAAAAAAAGTTGAGAACATGATAAATTATTATGTCTTTAATACAATTTATACATATTGAATGACATTGATAATATTATACATATTTAAGTTTTACTGATTGTACAATTTGGAACTGTATATAATCAAATATTATTAAATATATATTGTATAGATATATTAAAAAAAAAGACATACATTGAGAGGATTGTATTAGTTTAAAGACTTTCCAAAAAAAGGTAAAGAATAAAGTTCTACACATACATATCATAGGTGTAGATAGAAGATAGATAGCCCCCTTGTTTGGAGGAATAATATAAGAGAGAGATAATATGTTAGACAAAAACTAAATATATCTAATAGGAGAAAATTGTATACATTTTCTGAGAGAGAGAGAGGGACTACTGATAGTGAAAGAAGGCATATATATATTATTATAAAAATATATACTGAAGTTGAATGGATGTTGATGTGGCGCGAGAGGGGAAGAAAAGACTGATCTTGACCTATAATCATCCCCCTTTCATATATTTATAATATAAATATCAAAGAAAAGTATAATAATCTAGAATAGTGTGGAGAAATGTTTTGTAAAACACGTGTCGTACTTCAAAACTTCTAACTTATTAAAGGTTCTTTTCTAAAATTTAATCTTTTTCAAATAGTGTATAAGGAATATATATAAATAAAAGAGGTATTTTTAGAAAATTAATGCGAAAATAACTAATACACCTTAAGAACTTTAAATAATTCATCAGTAATATTACGTTATAACCTAAAATCACCCCCTACAACCACAACATTCCTATTATCTTTTTGTATAATTTTATCAAAATAAACAAAAAACTCTTCTTTTATATACAAAAAGAGAGAGATGAGAGAAAAAGATTACCTTTAAAGAAGGGAGAAATGATTAATCATTCACCTTTTTCAATAACAATCACAAAAGAAACATTTCTTAACATATGATTTTTAAAGAATAATAACAATGAACACATAGCTTTTAAAAATTAAAATAAATAAATACGAAGTTAGATATATGGGAGCAATATATATGTATATATATTTATTATATACCAAGTATAAATTACATAAATTTTTATCATTACAAATAATTGTAGATAAAAAGTGATTTGGGTATTTATGAAAAAAGTGTATAAATCACAGAAAGACATAAAAAAGCTAGTTATAACATCATTTTCTGACATGGTAATCAGGTGAAATTTGATAAGATTATGATTGTGATAAAGCGGTAATTAGTGGAAAAAATATTACTAATAGTTATTTATTGAAATTTATACAATCTACTGTACATCCATAACTAAGGCATTGAATTTTTTTGATAAATAAACAAACTTTTTTAGAAAAAAATTTTTAATCTCCATCAAAATATACAATAATTGAAATGATTTAATAAAAACTTTTAAAATCACAGCATGAGTGGGGGAGTATTGAATTGGAATATTAAATGACTTTAACAAAATTTAATACACTTAATCACTACAAAAATATCATATCAGTTTATCATAATTTATGTATGTGTATATTTGTAAATGATCAAGAAAGGAGTGTAGTAATAAATTAAAAGATTAAAATAAAAGGTGATCAATATATAATTACATTTAATAATATTTTAGTTAAATAAAAAGAATTTCACGTGTATGTTTTAAATTGATATTATATAAATGTGTCATTATTAAAAGTTAAACTTTATTAATATGTGTATACACTAATAAATAAATATAGATATCTAATATAATTGGAATAATTTGTTCATAACATAATTGTTTATAAACAAATAATTTAACAAAAACAAAATATATGTAAGTAATATATGATTTAATAGAGATAGTCGTCAGTAAGTAAAGATTTCCATATAATATGCCCTACAATAATGATAAAATATATAAGGAAAAAAGTTATAATTCTATATATTTGAGTATACTTAGTGGTGCACTTAACAATTCATAAGAAATAATTATTTTATAATATACATACATTCCTTTTCATCCATGTCTAACATGATAAAATATATTTTAGACTGTGATAAAAAAGGAGGAAAAATTTGAAATATTTTATAAATTCTTATTAATACATCAAAATATCTTTGTATAAAAATATTTATTATGAATTAATGTATCATAAAATATTGTGAAGATCTAAAAGTTTACAAAGAGATATATACATTTAATTTTTCATAATAAAATATTTCTTAAAATTACTGTACATAAATATTAAACAAAAGTAATATATATCTTATAAAAATCAAAAGAATTATAAAATATATTTAATCAAAAAAAAGTGATACAAAATGATGATCAGGTCATAATTCATATTATAAGCAAGGACGATTATATTTTATTTAAGTACCTTCTCATACAAAATACATAAAAAAAAATCTTACTTCCTACTGTTACAGAACCCTTTTTTAAAATCAACAAGCAAATCAAGAAGATTTTGAACTAAGGAGATAGAAGGGAAGAAGGAGACAAGCGACAATGAATGACAACATCTCGGGAATGTCTAATGAACACAGGATGGTACGTAAAGAAAAATATATATTAAAGTATACGTTTGTGTAATTTAAAAAGAATGAATGGTTGATGATGATATGACGCCAAGGTGACACATAAGCAATATACATATATATATATTTAGATGTAATATATGTGTACATAAATGAAGCCAACTATAATCTTATCAAACTTTTTTTTCTTTTTTTTTTTCCTTCTAATATTAATTGGCCTCGCCCTATAACACCACCAACAACAACAACTGACTACTACTATTCACCATACTTGGTGTTGTATGATAAAATATGCATGTTTTACCAGGCACCTAATCTAAAATAGAAGTTTTTATTTTTTTACAAAATATCTGTGTCAAATTCCAAAAAGGATCATTTATAAAGAATCATTTTCAATAGGGGTAAGTGGTTATGATCAAGTGTCGGTGTTTTAGTAAAAAAAGAAAGATATAAACAAGGGTAAACAATCAAATAAGATGATTAGATGTAAACTTCTATCATAAAATAAATATCACCATTTAAACAAAAAATCTACAAAAATTTACCATTCCTAGACATATAAATGTATACTTGTAATAATTTGGTGCTTATATGGGGTTAGATGATGGAAAGCTAAAAGGATTATCTCCTTCAAGTCTCCTCTTTTTTCATCTCCTCTCATGCAAGTAAAATTTTCCCTTATATATCGTCTTATACCATACATATCTCGTTTGGGGCACCATCTTTTTTATTGTCTCCTCTAACAAAACATAACAAAAACGTGTAATACTTTCTCAAGACATTATTCTTATCACTTTATAAATTTGCATCTCAAAACTAAAATATATATTATGTATATATTTTATCTATCTATTTATTTACATATAATACCCTATTATCAAGAAAATTGACAAAATAAAGATAATTTTGATATCGCAATTTATAAAATAAAGATTACATAATCTATCAACAAAAAAAGATAACTATATAAAACATCGTAAAAAAATTGTTATAACAATAGAAAAAATTAGGAAAACTTCCCATATGACACAAAAATTTTTTTACCATACCCTCTTAATTTTTAAGAAAACAATAATTCAAGATGAAGAGAAGAAAATTTTAAGGTGTGTGTGCTCGTAATGTGAAATAGGGAAGGAAAGATAAATAAAAACTTATAATTAAAAATGAAAGTTATAAATGTAAAATAAAAAAGAAGAAAACAAAACTTCATAATTATCATTAAAACAGAAAAAAAAACAGAGTATCTTGGCACATTTTTATTTATTTTTTATAGTTTTGTAACCTAGAATTTTAATAATTATAGGTTTTTGAGGAAAAAACAACTTATATAGGAAGGAATGTGTAATATTAGGGGAGAAATATAAATTGATATGTTTAAAAGTATTCTAAAATGGTACAAAATCGATGAAAAAAAATACTAATGTATCAGGAAACTGAGGAAAAATTAAAGTTTCTTTTTTTTTTTGTTTAACACCTCCTGACAGCTGTTACAATGTTTCTGTCATTTTTATCTTTTTTTTGACATATTCTCAAAAAAAGAACCTTCTCCCTTTTTTGATGAATGGGTTTTTTTCCGAGTAAAATACCTATTATTCGTTTAAGTGATAGCTCTCTTTTCAAGATTATATGTATCTAATGGATATCGTAACAATTAAAAATGAAAGAAATGACCAGGAACTAAAGTGCAAGATACTTACTTACATTGTACTGGTAGCAAAACATAAAAAAAATCTAGTTTTATAAATGAACATAAAAGGAAAACACTGAATCCTTTTATTGTGAAAATAATGTTAAATAATAGCAAAAAAATTAAACATTCTTACTTCTTTAAATGTCAAACATAATCTTACTATCAGATGAAATATATATCTATTTTATCTCTACAACTTGCCTTAACACATGCACAATTTATGTGGGTGTTTCTTTGATTTATTAAAAGTAAATATCAAAATGTATTTTTAAAATACTACCAATGAAATACAATAAGGAGAATTAATTTTTTCAGGAAAGGATGAGAAAGTAACAATAAAAATATTAGCACCAATAAAGAATTACATGAATGTATTTATGATAAAAAGTTTATCATGTTAACTGTAAAAATAATAAATAATCAAGATGAAAGGAATAAAGAAATAAAAATTAACTACGGTCTCACAGTAAAAAAAGTGCCCTTTCTCTTGAAAGGACTACTTGTAAAGAGTACATTGGAGAAGTGTCCTAGGGAAGATTTAATTTTTTTATTTAGTATTATTTAAATTCTACCCCTAAATAATAATTAATATTTTGCCATGGGTAAGGTAAACAAGAAGCTTAATGTTGCTAAGAAACCTAAAACTCGTAAAGGTAAACAAGTATTGTTGAATAGAGCTCCAAAAATAATTGAAAATGATAAAAATTGCCTTTTTGTCAAGGGTGGTAGAACATCAGAGACTGTTAATAATATCATGCAAGAATTGTATTTACTCAAGAAACCTTTGGCTACTCAAATGAAGAGGTATGTTTAATATTTTTTCTCATCAATTATAGTGCCTTTAAGACACAACCCATTCCATCCATTTGAAAATGAGGCAGGATTAACAGAGTTTTCTCAGAAATTTGATGCTTCACTTTTTGTTTTTGGTAGTAGTACTAAGAAAAGGCCTACATGTTTAACACTCGGTAGGATGTTTGATCACAACCTCCTTGATATGGTAGAATTCAATGTTACCAATTATACCCCATCATCAGAATTTGACACCCCAAGACCAACATTAGGAACCAAACCATGTATCATATTACAAGGAACAGAATTCGAGAATGACGAGACAATGTCTCGAGTCGGTAATCTTTTCGTGGACCTTTTCAAAGGCCCATCAATATCCCAGGTCCGCCTCCAGGGTCTTGAAACAGTCATCCAAATAACATCATCAGGAAAGAAAATCTTATTCCGTGTTTACAAGACAATACTACTTAAATCAGGAACTAAAACACCAAGAGTAGAGTTATTAGAAGTTGGACCAAGGTTAGATTTTGAGTTAAGTAGAGATAAATTAGCTTCAAACAACCTTTGGAAGGAGGCTCTTAAAGTACCAAAAGAACTTACTGTCAAACCTAAGAAGAATACTGAAACAGATGTCTTTGGAACTAAATTGGCTCGTGTTCATGTTGGTAAACAACATATTGATAAACTTCAGACAAGGAAACTTAAGGCTCTAAAGAAACCTAAGATTCAGGGTGGTGTTCAGAAGAGGACTCCTAATAGAGGACCTAAAGCTAAGGAGGGCCTTCAGAAGAGGGATGTTAAAACAAAAAGTGGAATCCCTAAAAGGAGTGCCAACAGGCAGGCTAAAGTTTAAGAGTATATATAAATGATGTTATTGTTTTTTGTTTTTGTTTTATCTTTATTTGGTTTTAATAAAAGGCGTATAAGAAATGATATTTTACAAATAAATATGGTTAGTTAAATATTTTTCAAACTTTTATGGTATTTAGGGAACATTTTTAGGAGAAAGTCTAATTCATCTTCCGTATTTTGACCTTTCTCACAGACAGTCCTTCTAGCACTGTTCTCACCATAGACTACTGTTTGTGGTTGGAGGACCTCACCCTCGGGGACATTGCATTTAATACCAATACAGCATGAATCCGTCACGATTGTATTTTTTCCAACAGTAGACCTGACAGAGAATAAGTTTTGATTACCAACGCTTTTTCCTCTGAATGTAGATTGAATTTCGAAGGTGTTTTTGTCACCGATTATTAGTGGTTCTCCATTTTCATTTCTAAAAATGAGGATAAATATATAAAAAATAAGTCTTACAAATTTTCTATAGTAACAAACTCTTCAATAATGTTTTTTTCACCAATAATTATGGGACCATTGGTAGCTAATAAAGATGCATATGGCTGGACAACTGTCTGGTTACCTACTGTTATCTCACCTTTAAGAATAGACCTCTCAAGAACTTGAGAATCATTATGGACAATTAACTTTACCTCGGGCATAGTTTATGTCTACTCTCCTTCTTTGAGGTATATTTGACTGTAGGAAAGTAGGTTGTGTTTTGAATTTTCTTTTCAAGATATAAATTTATTTTAATGAGATGGAAAGTGTCCCCTGTTAGTTAAATGAAATTAGAGAGTGAATTCTTGAGAATTTTTGATGAAGAAGGGCTGTTAATGAGTGTTTTTGTGTTCTTAATTAATAATTCAATTATTTTGTTGAGTTTAACAAGTTTTAAGTTGATTTTTTATGAAGTATATAAAGGGAAATAAGTAAATGTTATACATCAGTCAATTATATCCTTTCCTTTGATTGTTTTTATATCAAATCACTTATCAACCATTACAAAGTAGCAGAAAATAAAAGATAAGAAATTATTTCTCGTATCAAACAAAAAAATGTATAGACACCCCTCCAAAAATCATGATTACACGATACCTGACAAATCACCTCCATAAAAACACATGTAAAACTTTCATCATCTCAACAAACTGTTAGTTATAATTAGTTTATTTATAAACTTTTTATAGCCATAATCCATAAATATCCATTTTCCTCCATCATAATCATTTTTTTGTACTCTAAAGAACAAACTTTCCCTTTGCTCTTGCAACGAAAGTATATGTGTAAATTTCATTCTTTCCCCTCCTGTATATTGTTATATTTTGTCTATTTCTCTTTTTATCTATATAATAATATGTATGTTTTTTTCTTATCATTACCTACAATCATTCCAAATTAAGGGGAAAAAATGATTCCCATTTTGAAATGTATTTATTTACACATAGAGTCTTATTGTATTATAACTCTATTATGTGGTATTATATTTTTATGAGGATTATATTATTTTTAATATTTATAAAAAGTTATATTATTTATTATTAAATTATTTTTAAAATATTTTTTATATTTAACATAATCTATCATTCCTTTAGGTGGCATTGATTATCCTATCTTAATAGCTTTAAAATAGTTTTATGTTTTATAATGTAATAATCTTGTGTAATGGTAGGCATGATATAACTTTCCTTTATATTTATAGTTTTACTAATAACTGTGTGGTAATGTTAAAGTTGTATAAAATGTTATTATGTTTAAATTGCCTATTTTTATCCTTATTAACATTTCAAATTTAAGTAAAAGCTATTTGTTTTTCCCCAAGTTGTTTTCCTCCTCTAATCTATCTTTAATCATGAAATATTAAAACTTTTGAGAGTTTATGTCTTCCTTATATTTATGTCAAATATTTATTTAAGATAGGAAAGTTTTGGTTGAACTTTTAATTGTTGTAATTACCCTAAATATGTTTATAGTACATACATTTTTTTTATCACCTTTTCTATAAACTTTCCTACATTTTATTGTATTCTAATTTCATGGTACGCAAGATGTTTTTTATTATTGTCTTGTGCATTTTAAATATCACTCTTTTTCTAGTAGTTTTTTTTAATAATATTAATATTTTATAGTATATACAGAAGAGTAGTTGTAGTAGACAAGTCTTTTCAGTAAATTAGACAATTTTATCATCATATAAAAATATAAATTGTTTAATATATTTTTTATTCAAAATTGACAAATATCAAAACGCATGAATATATTTCATATGGTGGGTAAAGGAAAGGTATATTCAGGAGAGAGAGTGGATTATCATATATATAGTTTTGGTGTATGAGAAAAGACAATTTATTGTTATTAATATTTCTAGATAATTGAAGATTTAAAAAATAAATATTGAGAGTATCTTCATTTGGTTTGTAGAATTTTTTTTTTTGGAAGGATAAATTTATTTTTATGATAAATTATGGATAATGATGATGAAAGATGTGTAAATTTGGAAGGTAATTTAAATAATGATCTCTCATTATTAGGTGACGTCATCAATGATGTAAGTTGATACTTTACATTTAATTTTAATTAATTAACATGTATTAATTTTAGGTAATCAGAGATGACTTGGTAACAACCCATCCAAAGGTAAAAAATTTAGTTAAAAGTATAAGGAAAATAACTAATCTTAATGAACAATTCCCTAATTGGATAGAGATGTGTTATGAGTTAATAAAAACAGATTTATTCTATAGTAGTAGGATTTTGGGGGAGAGGTGTTATAGGAAGATTTATAATCAATTTTTTAAAATAGCTTCTAAGGATGATATTAAAAGATGGTGTGTGTTTATATTGGATAATATTGATAATCTGCTGAGGGATGAAGAAATGTTAACATGTTGTATAAAAGCTTTAAATGAACAAAAAATTGATGGAAACAATTTGGATGACGTCAATAGCCGATTTGAGAGTATATTACTTATATTTAGGAATGATGATTATACTTTGGGTAGAAATACATTTCTTAAATACCTTAAGCTCCTTAATCATTTGACTGTAATCTTCGAAAAGAAGACTGGATCTATTGAAGGATTAGAGATATGGAAAACCTCAGATACATTTAATTTTTTAATCAGTTACGCTATGGATTACACTATGGATAACGAGATTCAGGAGGCTTTCTCTGTATCATTGAGATTTTTTAAAATTTACTGGCAGGAGGATCAAGAATCAACAAAGTCTCTTGGTATAACAATCTACAATGACATGATAGCATATATGAATTCACTGGAGGATGGTCAATCTTTTGGGCCAGTGAATTGTTTGTATAGGGTTATCTCAAAGATAATAGACAGTTTGGACTTGGAAAATTTGTTAGAATTTTTTGACAATGTCATTGATTCTAAAAAGATTATAAAACAAATGGATATATGGAGATGTAACGAAAGTTTACTAAAGATATTTTTACTCTTAAGTTATTCAAAAAGAAGTTCTTGATGAAGTTACAAGGTTTAAAATAATGTCATCTTTCTTTGACTGCCTCAATGATCCAAATGGTGAAGTGTTAATATATATCCTAGAGATGCGTAGTTACTTGCCAAAAGAGAAAGTATATGAATATTTATCAAAACTTACCGAGGATCGTGTACTATATCAGATGTGGGATGGAAAAAAGTTTTGTGATAAAAAGTCAATAAAAGTAATGTCTGATATAATAAATGATGTAGAGGAAGCAAGTAGTATGATTTTATATAAAGAGATAACAAAAAAAGTATCAAATATTGTAAGTATTCTTCAAAAAAATGACATTGATAAGGATATCTGCAGGGAGCGAGAAAGAATTATTGTCTTTTTTTTAAGAACACTAGAAAAACTATTTACAAAAAAGCACAATATCATGGTATTCATGTCATATCAACCATCATTTTTTAACTTCCTCTTCAAAGATCTTACAATTCCATGGAGAAATGTAAAGAGGATGTCAAAAGAATTTATTTTTTATGTCGTTACAATACAAAAGGGTTTTTCATCTTTATATGATCATTATATATCAAATTATGTTTGGGAAGAGGAAGGTGGTTGTGGTAACTCATCCATCCTTCAATTATCACTATCATCAAAGTATTTTTACACTATCCTATCAACACTCACAGATTACTGTAATAATTTTCATAATATGGGATATGATTCTGTTTTTTGTATTGTTAGGTGGATAATGGAAATATTTAATGATCACGAGATGATTGTTAAAAAAAATTTTAATCACATAATTTTTAAAAAATTTCGTTTTTATTTATCATCAAATTTATTGATTCTCATATCAACATTTGATTTTGATAGATATTTTGGTGACAAAGCCTATTTTTATAAATATGGACCATATACACAGGAGGAGGAGAGTTTGGCTGTTAATTTAATTAACGGTGCCCAACTTTTGTTAGAGAGATGTCAATGGCATTTAAATAGGTATGGGATGCCACGTCTTCAGAAACTTTTTCTTCAATTAATTAGGAAATGTGATCATACACAATTTATATATCTTATGAAGATTGTCCCATCGACATTTGTCTTATCATACTCTTTAAGTAGAGGATACCTACCACCTGAACAGAAATTTACCAATTCAACGTGTTTTGTAACAAATAGAGATGACTTTATAAGAGTTATGGATTTTGTTTATAAAAAAATCGATATGGGTATAAATTTTCAAAGGGATATCTTTTTAAAATGGGTTGAGAGACCAACTGATATTTTTAATGCTGATTGTGTAGGAATTAAGTATCCAATGGAGTATTGGAATTTAATATGTGTTGGGATAGCAATGTACTTGTACAATGAACAATTTATCACTCCAGTAGGTTGTATGTGGAAAACATTACTTTTTATGGAAGAGACATCAACTGTTTTGTTGACAGAGATTAACGAAAGTTTAGGAATCGAGTCAAGTGATGGTGATGATTTTATAAATTATAAATTAGATTTACAGGAAGAGATGATTGAGAGGGCAAAAAAGATGGATGTTAATGTTGAAGGGAACTTCAATGTTGATTATGAGTATTCCTTTGAATATGAAGGTATGGATCATATTTATAGTGATAGAAAACCATTGTATGAGGAAGCTATATTAAGATTTTCATTATGGATAAAGATTATTTTCAATGTTTTAAGGTGTTTTGAAGTATCTCCAAAAGATATAACTGAACCTAAAGGTGATGACAAAGTTGTTAGGAGAAATATTTTTATCAGAGAAAATGAATATGAATTAAGGAGAGCTTTTAATAGAATAGTAATACCAATAATCAAAATATCCTACAGAATCGGTCATTATGGTACATGCATAAAACTATGTGAATCCATCTTACGACTAGCAGATCCAAGAGACTTCTACGACTCACAAAAAGTAGATGTTCCAGGGGATGTAAAAGCTAAGATAAATGAAATCCTTCCATTGATGGCAAGTAGCTACCTCAAAACATCATCATCTCAATCACTAAAAGGTATGAAAAAGTACTTTGAAACTACATTCGGTTCATATAATCTTAATTGGATAGATGATTTAGAAAGCATAGTTCAAGGAAAACTTGAAAAAGGTCTTGGTAACCTTGAAATAATGAAAAATATTTTTTACCAAAATTATATTGATGAGATGATCAATGAAGTTACAGGTATCTTAAATTACTATAAAGACGGTAGGATAGTTAATAAAGAATCTTTATATGATGTTGAGGATGACAAGAAGAGTGACAATAGTTATAGGAAGAAAAAAGACAGGATAAGAAAAAAGAAAAAAAATGATAAATTGATCAATTCTTTAAATAATTGGGATTGTATACCAAAGGAACCAGTTGATGATAGGAATATTATTTATGATATTAAGAAATTTATTAATGTTATTGAAGGAAATGTCCTGGCAACTTATGAATGTTTCATTGACCTTAGGAATGTTTCTTTAAAGAAGTATAATAAAGTTCTTTGGAAAAGTTCTGAGTTACTTCAAACTATTGGCCATTATGCTTTGACTTTACAATCTAATAGTAGATTATTTTCTTCAGCTTATTGTTCTCATCTTATAACTGAAGATGTTAAGAAAAGATTAACTTTGAGACTTAATAAGATACCCTTCTCTGAGGATATAGAACTTCCCCTTAAGTTAGTTAACTCAAAAATTCTTAAGGAAAATCTTTTATCAAGTCCTATAGAATGTTTAGAGATTGGTAAAAAATTATCATGGTGGTTGAATCACTGTGGTCATTATATTCATGCCAGTATTTCATCAGCTTTCTATCTAGATGTGGCTAAAATGGCCATAAAAACAGATAATGAACATCTGGCCAAAGACCAGTTATATATGTTTAAAAAAACTTTTTCAAAGATTAGTAAATATGACTATCCACTAGAAAATTTAAATGGTTCCATGACAACACTAGACTATGATATTAAATTTAAGGATAAAGATATAACTTTTAAACATTTAAATACTATTACAAAATCAGTCTCACTTTTTATGGAACACCTTTTTGAAAAATGTCCTTTTCATAGGATGGGTATGATAGATATTGATGTGATTGAAGCAAAAATAAACCATTTAAATATACTTCCGGAAAATATTAATAAAACAGCATATTATAAGAGACAATTAGATCACCAAGCAAAGATGTATGGGATATCTAAAGCAATAATTAAAATGGGACGTATAGCTGTTCATTCAAATGATATTATCCAAAAGTTCACTGAGACACTAGCTGATTCAACACAAACACAAATAATTCATAGATTAATTAAACCATACATTAAAGATTATCATTCTATGATCGGGTATTCTGATACCACATCAAGTATAATTTATCCATCTTTCTTAACATTATCAACGAAATTTTCACCTAATTATGCTAAACCATACCTATTGATGGCTGATTATGCTTTTAATAAAGGAATAAATGGTATTTCTGAACAAATTCCAGTAACAGCTAGTGAAGAAAGTCTACTTAAATACCATCTAAATTTTATGCATGAATATTTTGATAATGAAGATTTTAATAGATTGTATAATATTATCCTATCAACCAATACAACTATCTCCCTTAGAACAAACATAATAAGTTTCGTTAAACAATTTCCTTTGTACAGGAGTGAAGCTGAAATTTTTGCTGATAACATTATGAAAGATAATGTACTCATATCACTATTCACAAAAATATGTACGAGACAGGCTAAATTTTTCACAATATCCACTAAAGCCTATGAACAGTACTTATCATTATGTAGTACACCATACATCTCATCAGATATAATTAAATCAGTACTGAACATCTATAAAATGATAATCATTTGCCCAACAATTATATCAAGATTAGTATCATCAATATTAAAAAAAGTTAATGAGGATGTGTGGAAAAATATACTACCACAATTATTTCCAAGATTAAGTCATCCAAATAGATATGTTCGTGAGTGTATCTATAACATCCTTGAGTCTGTAGCAAAGACATCCCCACATGTTTTGGTATTTCCAATAGTTGTTGCTAGGAATAATGTTCGTGATGAGGATATGTATTTTAATATAATGAACAAAGCACAATTTAATTCAGTAAATAGTGTATCAAAGGAGAAGGAGAAACTTTTTATAGCAGAGTATTGTACGAGGTTGAGTAACTTTATTGAGGAGAAGTATCCTGGTTTGATTGGGAGTGTAACAAAGTTTGTTGATGAATTGAAGAAGATAAATATGTTGATTGATGATAAATGGGTATATGTTTTATCGAAGTGTGATAGTGAAATAAAGAAGAAACTTTCTTCTTATTGTAATTATCTTAAGAAAGGTTCTGATCAAAGAATTTCACCAAATGAGAGGATGGTTATTGGGAAGGAGAAATACAAAATTCTTACAAATATTATTTATCAAGCATTAAATGATCTTTATGATATAACATTTAATAAGAAATTTGAAAGTGATTATGAAGAGAATTTTGTAACAAATTATGGTAAAATGATTAAAGATGCCTTTGAGCAGTATAATGCATTAAAATCTGAATCTGATCCATTTAGAGCTTTCATACCATTCCAAGATTTATTGAAGTACCTATGTCATTTAAAGAACATCAAACAACAAAAATTAAACTTAAAAGATTTAAATGAATCCTTATACAATATGAAGGGTGGTATTGTACCGTTACCAGGACAAGATGTGAAAAGATATTGTGATCCTAGTTTTGTATCAATAGAAAAAGTTTCGAATGTCGTTACTGTTATACAATCATTAACAAGACCTAAAAAAGTTGAATTTCATGGTAATGATGGTTCATCACATTATTATCTAGTTAAAGGATATGAGGATATGCATCTTGATGAGAGACTTCAACAAATTTTAAGAATATGTAACCAGATATTGGATAATAAAAAGTATAAAATTCCCGGAGATTTGGAGTACCCATATAGAGCTAAAAACTATTCTGTAACTCCTATTGGAGCTAGAAGTGGTTTGATAAAATATGTTGGTGAGGCTGATCAAATGTTTACACCATACTATAACTGGCTCCAAAAGAATAAAGATAAATTTGATGGTGAAGTTCCTGAGGATGTTAATGCCTCCAAGAAAGCTCGCCAATACTTCATTGGAAGAGTAAAGAAATACCTTAATTGTAATAATGATAAAATAACAGACATCAATGAATTCAGATTAAAAGAAAATACTGAATCTTTTGTTAAAGCTTTCAATGATGTTTCTGATATTGTACCAAAAGATGTCCTAACTAATAAGATTCAAAAAGTTGTTGTTGATGGTGATCATTGGTATCATGTAACAAAAACTTACTCTAGAAGTGTAGCAGTAATGAGTATGATTGGATGGTTGTTTGGTGTTGGTGATAGGCATCTATCAAATATTATGATAATTTATTTAACAGGGGAAATATTACATATAGACTTTAATGTTTGTTTTGGAAAGTTAAAGAATCTTAAGTGCCCTGAGAAGGTTCCATTTAGATTGACAAGATCAATGGTTGATGTTATGGGACCAATGAAGACTGAAGGTATCTTTAAAGAATCATGTAAATATGTGTTAAGATGCCTGAAAGAGGATTATGAAATATTGTATAATATTCTTGACACATATGCTTATGATCCATTGGCTGATTGGAGCTCAGTTAGTGAGGTTAAATATCAAGGTGAATCACTACCATTGGATATAATGTTTGCTATCTACGGAAGAAGTGTCTTTGAACCTAAAGCACTTGTTGAAAGGAGTTCTGGGTTATTTAAAGTGAAAATTATGGAAATTTCATTGATGATTAATGATTATGAAAAGATGGCATATGAAGTGATAAATGAGTTGATAGATATTTATACAAAAGAAAATCAATCACATGGTTCTTGGATTAATGGTACTTTTACAAATCAAATGACGTCATATAAATTTCAAAGTATTCAAAAGCCACTAGAATCTTTTGCAACAATCATTAAAGGACCATTAACTGCTTTGAGCGTTTATAATAATCAATTTAATGAATTGGAAAGACTTCTGTATCATGAATTAATACCTAAAGTAAAGAAGACTTGTATGCTTACTATGCCACAAGAATATAATTATGAATTGAACTGTGAGAGGATAAGAATGTTGAATGAAGTAATGGAGTTATCAAAGGGTTGTATTAAGAAATTAAAGGAATTATCTGCTATTGAGGTTGTGTTTAATGAAGAAAGTATGTACTCATTAAAAAGAGAATCAAGACATTGTGATGTCTCTTCACAAATGAAGAATGAATGTGCTGTTAGTATTATTAATGACGTCAAAAGTCGATTTAATAAACTTTTTTATGATGATGTTCAAGAGAATGACCAATCTTTCAGTGATAATAATATTAACAAGAAGACAGAAACTAAAGAGGTTGTAGAGAAAAGACTAGACAATTTGATTTCAGGTTTAATTGATGAAGCAACTGATGTTAATAACCTTGCTGTTATGTTCGAAGGATGGGCTGCTTGGGTGTAATTGTTAAGTAAAAAATAGTGATATAATGATTTATTGTTTGTTATTACAAGAAACAAGAAATCTAACTGTTTTCTATATATGTTTCTTTTGAAGGATGGTAATATTAAGGTACTGTCGATCACAACTATGATTACTCAATAAAAATATTTTGAAGTTTAAGAAGTTCAATTATAATAGATACAAAAAGTTATGTGGTCTTCAATCTTTGTAAATTACTTTACAATTTATTACGATTCTTGAGGTCAAAAAGTGCTTATGGATTAAATTTACAAAGATATTAACAAAAACGATGGTTTTTTTTATATATATTTTAAAACAATCCTTCTACTAAAACTTCCATTCCTGAGAATAATTTCAATTTTATATTCATACTGAACTTTGAAAATGTTTTTGATTACAAAAGAAAGCTGGTGCTTTTAAGTGATAAAGGAATTTTCATTCGAATTGATATATTTTTAAAATTTAATATAATTGCTACTTTTGTAAACGAATTTTCTTATTTTTAAATAAACTTTTTAATAAGTCGTGGTTTTTTTATTATAATGTGTGGTGGTTAGGATATAACAATAGTCTAGTCTTTTTTTTTACTTACAGATTAATACTTTGAGAGTAGTGAGAAAAAAGATTAATGTTTTGCCATAATGATATAACACACTTCCAATTATTAAAAGTAGTCTAGAATATGAATGAAAAAAACAATTGTTTTAAAAAAAAACATTGAGAAAAATTGTTTTTTTAATTGCCAAAATATTTGTCTGCCTCAATTTTATAATTATTAACCTTTTTTACTACTACTAGGCTTTATATATATTTTTATAGTTAATTAATCTATTTTATCACTAAACTAACTATCTGTCTACCATGTTCTTCAAGCTTTTTTTGAAAAACTTTTCCTAATTTTGTAAAACGAAATTTTTTTTTGTTAATATTTTATTAGTTTATTATAAAGTTACAATTTAAAAAATGCTTAAATGTTAAGTATAAACCACATCCATTAAGGCTTTGAGATAGGCTACCTAAAGATTTTTGTTATTTACCTGACGCCAAGTAATTTCCAACAATTTTTCATCTATATCTTTTATTGTACCATGCCTCTGTTTTTCTGTTTTAGTCTCGTTATTTTCTTCAACTATCTCTTTGCCTACAATCTCAGGATTTTCCTCATTTAATGATTCTGAGACTAGTTGTCGAAAATAACTGACATAAGAAACCACAGTCGCATTACTTAGACCACATTGAACAATAAGACCATCTACTGGAGTCTTCAGCAGCCACAAGTAAGCCAAGTGTAATGTCTAACCTGAGAGAGACACTGATTGGCAAAGAATGTTCCTTTCCTAACTCCATATCCCTTACGGCAATTCTTCTTTCTGCAACGGAACATGAGTTTGACCTTGGTTAGAATTGTTGGCCCACCACAAAATTTGCATTCATTCTCTTTTGTCAGGATTCCTTCATATTGGAGGAATTCTAAAGCTCCATCCTCGTTGAAAAAAACGTTTTAAAGATTTTTTTAATACTGGGAAACTTTGACATTTTTGAACTAGACTTGAGAATTTGTTAAACCTTATGAGTAAAACTCAATTATTTTAACTAAATTTCGTGGATATTTACCACAAGAATATGAATATTTTTAATCAAATTTTAATTACTGTTTTTTATAATTATTATTAATAAATATATTTGAGTTATTAATTTTCCTCCTGATCTGATATTTATAAAAAAAATCTATTACACTATAATCATTTATTGTTTTTAAAAAAAATCCTAATTTTATTATTTATTTTTATTTGAAATATACATTTATGGTGTAAAAAATTATTTTTAAAAAATCAAAATTTTTAAAATTTATTTTTATAAAATTGGAATCTTTAAAAACTAATTTTTATAAAACTGAAATTTTTTAAAAATATATTTTTACAAAAAAATATCTTTAAAAATTAAAAAAAAAAGTTATTAACTATAAAGCAAATCCCAATTTTTATCATTTGATTTTATAGGGAGATTAAAATATTTATGATACCACTGTTATAAAGTTGTCTGGGAACACTCAAAATTTGGTTTTGCTCTTGTCCTTGTTGAGCATTACAAATAGAGATTGATGTGATGGATTAAACGCTAATAAATGTTCTTTGAAACACATGTACCCTTCTTAAAATCGAATAGAAGTTAGATGAAAATTGATGCATACAATTGGTGATCGGTATGATATATAGTTTAATTAATTTACCTATACAGTGTGTTTATAAAAATCTAATATATAAATAGATGTAATAATTGAGATCACCTTCTATTATTAACTATATTATTTCCTGAAAATATAATTTTCTATTTGCTACACTTTCTACCTTGCAATGTTTGCTCATTATTTTATTAAATGTTTCACGGCATCTTCTAAAAATAAATATTTTTACCTAAAATGTATCTCTTTAATTATTCTATCTATTCTTTTTATTAATGATTGTAATAAAATGTATATGTATCATTTATTTTAATTTTTTATAACTAATATTTCTAAAAAGAATACTGCATCGTGACATAAATATTTCCTGCACATTACTTTTTTTTGATTTACCTGTTAAACATTATATCGGGTATATCCTATAAAAGATAAGCATATATATTTGATCTATGATATATGATTTAACAAACAACTTTATAATATTAATAAAATTTCATGAAATTTTTTAAACACACAGTTTATTCAGAGATAAAAGTTTGATCATTGATAAGCAATTGACTAATTATTTGTTTGCTGTTACATATTAAGTAATTAAATAGGTATTTGCATCAATTTTATTATACTTTTTATAGAATAAGAGAGATTTTAACTTTAATTTTCAATAGTTTTTTATTTCAATTCACTAGAAGATGGTGGAAATGATGGTAATTAAAGGATGTGGAAAATGTTTGTTTGCAAAGCATATTGAATACTGATTACTAATTTATTTTCGATGATGTAAGATATTTTAAAATATCGCATTTTTACTGTAACAAAAAAATTATTTTTAAAGTATTCTAATACAAAAATAATTTCATACCACGTTTGTGACATAATAAAACAATTAAAAGGTTAAAGAATTTTTAATAAACATATTACACTTCCGATTAAAAGGAGATTACCAATAAATTTTTGTAAATTAATATTTTTCATAAAACTCACACAAACATAACATATCAAAACTTGTTTCAAAACTATGATTAAACAGATTTAATTTTATATCTTTTTTACCTTAGGTTGTAAATAATTAATTTTCATATTTCAAAATTGTTATCATTCTCCTAAATCATATCGCAATTCATATAGGAAGTTAAGGATGAAGGTTAAATTTTACTTACTCATAAAGTGATATATCATTTCAAAACAAAGTTCTTAATTAATAAATAATGATATCATCAATTTTTTAATATCTTTGTTATTAAAGTAGTTATGTTATTATGATAATTTTATGGTAAAATGAAAATAATTTAATTGTCATACAATTTGACTTGTAAAATATACCAAATATTATCATAATCTTTAAATCCACTCAAATTAAAATACTATTTTTTTGGGGTATCTTTAAACATGTGTTCAATAAATTTTTTTATAACATATTATCTTTTTAATCAAGTATACAAAACAGTTAAATGCAACTGATTCTGATGAAAAAAAAATACCTTTTCAACCTTCAAAAACAATCTATGAGTCAAAAATAAAAATATATTCTATTAATCTTCGTGTATTTGAATAATATTTTTAGATTCCTGACGATGACGACATACTTCATTATTTCAGATATTATTAAAGTTAAAAATAATAATGATTTAATATTGTAACAATGTAAATATAATAATCAAAAATCAAAAAATCAATTTCAATATTTATCATGAAGTATGAGGAAAAATTATGGAGGAGATCATGTTAATTTTGAGAAAGCTTACCAAATTTGTTAGCACATGGTTCTTATGTAATATATATATTATCATTTTATATATGTCATGTTGATAATTTTTTTTTCATACTTTGAAATTACCAATCTCTCTCTTTTCCTCTCTCTTACACTTTTGATCCTTTCCTATAAAAGAGGATAATTTCTTATTATAACAATCCTAATCTGATTAAAATATATTCTACATATTTTTAAAAATAATATACAATATTGTTTTATGCTGATGGAGGAAAGAAAATTATTATTAATGATAAGCTGTGTTTTAATGTTTGTATGTGCATAAAGAGATAATAAAAAAAAATAAAAAGGGCTGGTAACATGGAGTAAGAGAACCATGCTTCAAGGGGTGGTACATCATGACAGCTTCTTTTTACTGTATATATAAATATTATCAAAATCGAGAATATTAAAATTTTTATAGAAGTTTCACAAAACTTTATAACACCTAAGAATTTATATATTTTAAAAAATATTTTTAATATTATTATTTATACTTATTTTACAGAATTTTTCTTTTGCTACGTTATTATTAAAGAAAATATTAGAAAATTATCATGATGCAAAATATGGATCCAGAGACTGGTGATTACATCAGAAAGAATTTACCAGTTACTAATAATCCTCAAGAAGTATGTATAGAGTAAACATATATTCATATAATATACGCTATTTTAGACTTCAAAAAATGACATTCTTACAATCCCACCTGCTACTGAATCACAAAAAGGTGATAGTAAAATAACAATATCTCCAGAAAGTTTATCAATTGATTTCGGTAAAAATAATAATAATAACTCAAAAAATGTTGTCGATGATGATGATGAGGAAGATAGAGGAAATAATTGCATTTTCGGTAATCGAATAAGATTCACGATTATGGTTCTTTCTACACTATGCCTTTCATCGATTTTATCAAATATTCTAACATTCAATTTTACTGTTATTTGTATGGCTGGAGAGAAACCTGAAAATTATACTCCCGATATGGGTAAGTACTATACAAAAAAGATAAGTTAATTATATATAATTTTTAAGATCCATCCCTTCTTAATGGATATGCACCCCATCTTGACTATACATCAGCTCAAAAATCAACACTTTTCATGGCTGTAGCTGTTGGAGCATTGATAGCTGTCTTCCCAATGACAATACTTCTCAATAAATTCGGATCACGTCTTATCTTCTCAGCACTAGGATTTCTCTCAGCTATTGCAACATTATTCGTACCACTTGCAGCAAATATTGGTTTTTATCCTTTTGTTTTTATAAGAATTGTTCAAGGTATGGGTTTCTCTGCATGTTTACCTGTCATGGGATCTATTACATCTCACTGGTCAACAATCAAACAAAATGGTATTTTTATTGCTATTTTATCATCCTTCCTTCAAATTGCACCAATATTTACTATGCCAGTTTCCGGAGAACTATGTACAAGTAGTTTAGGATGGACAGCTGTATATTATCTTCATGGTGTTGTATCAATAATTCTATTTACCATCTTCTTCTTATACCATAGAAATTCACCAGCTAAACATCCATTAGTTAATAGAAAAGAACTAGTAAAAATGATGTTTGGAAAAGGATCAATTTACTCTGGACCTGGTAAACAAAAAGTTTCTAAAAAAGTTCCTGTCTCAGCAATGTACAAAGATCCAGCTATATGGGCTATTCTTGTTGCTGCTTTCGGTAATTTTATGGGAACACAACTTTCATTACAATTCATGCCAACATACATCAATGCAGTCCTCCATCTACCAATTGAGAAGACTGGTATAGCTTCAGCTATCTCACCTGTAATTATGTTCTTCATTAAACTTATCGCTGGACAGTCATCTGATAAAATTAAATTCATATCAGATGGTACCAAATTACGTATCTACAATTCATTATCAATGGGTGGAATGGGTGTACTTTTTATAACATTAGGATTTATGAATCCGGTAGTAAATAAGAGTGGATGTCTTGTTGTATTGATTGCCTCAACATGTATCCTCGGATTCAATTCAGGTGGTTTCTTTAAAAGTTCCCAACAAGTCTCTAAACAACATAGTCACTTCACTATGGCTAATATTTCCTTCCTTAACTGTGTTTGTATGTTACTTACACCACTTCTTAATGAATTAATTGCTCCAGAGAATACACCAGGTAACATTGATTTCTAATATTGGAACATGACTTTATAATTAAATATCTTTTTTCAGAAACATGGACTATTGTCTTATGCATTCATGGAGCAATTCTCCTAACGACTAACGCCTTCTTCTGTATCTTTGCATCCTCAGCACCAGCACCATGGACATTAGAAACCTTCTCATCCAAATCATCCAAGGTTGCTCCAACCAAAACTGAACCAAAGATTGTTGAAACTACTAATAAATATTGATATATCAAAGAACAAAAAATTAAAAATCATGGAATATTTCAATCAAAGTTGGTGTTATATTTATATATATTGAAACAATAACTTTGATCTAACATTCCAATACAAAACAAGACTATATATCAATTCATTCTATTAGTAGTGTGCAAAAAAAATAACAAACAAAATCACAGGCAATATATACATATTTTTATAGATATTTTCGAGAGTTGGCAAAGTTTTATTTGTCATAATTACTTGTAATTTTATTTTATATATATATTTAAGAAGAAAAAATGACAGAGATTTACAATAAAAATGTTTATTCGTAAAATTGTTTGAATTATATTCTTTGAGGTGATATATGAATTATTAGAAATTTTTAATTTTAATAGTAGAAATATATATGAAAATTATATTTGTTTTTATTATAAATCTTTAAAAATTACCTGGTTCTTATGAATAAATAATCATGAGGTTTTTTTTTTCCTAGTTTAAGGGTGAAAATCACTTTCAAAAAGTTTTATGTATTTAAGAATGATTTCAAATTTTTCTTTTATACTTTAAAAATGAAACATACAGCAATTGGCATACGATAATTTAACTATGTTCTGGAGAACAATCCTGTAGATTAGCAAAAAATGTAAACTCATAATCTTCACTGCTGACTTACTAATTTAATTCACAGAAAACCTAAATGTGTTTATATAATGTATACATTTTAAGTAAAAAATGGGTACATTTGACAGCATTTGGTATTTTACGATTCTGCCCATTTTGTATATAAATTCTATCGTATTTTGTAGACTCACAATGAGGTAGAATGTAGTCTATGGTCTATTATATTTTTCATGATCAGTTATTTTAACATCATTTTCATTTAGTGATATTTTCATGATGGTTTATCTTAGCGACATCTTTAGACTTTCTGTGTGGTAGGAGTTCGAAGAGATTTATCCTAAAGAAAATACTTCTAAAGAAACATGATAAATAATTGTCATTGTTGTTTCTATCGTTGGAGCTGTCCTTGTTGCAGGTGGATTCTTTTCATGCAAAAAGATATGAAGAGGAAAAAAAATTGTTGAAAACAACAATTTTAGATGGAACAGAAACTGAGGTAGATAATTTTAAAATTAAAGAAATACAATTACCTAGTGTTAGTGAAGGAAGATGATCTGAAGAAACAGCAAAACATATTAATAATTAAACTTACTCTATTCAATTGTATATCTAGCCCACCGTGTTGGTTGGAGAAATAACTGAAAACATTACAAACTTAATTTTAAATTATATACAAAATTAATAATGATATATTTTTATGAATAGTATAAAATATAGATGTTTATTAAATATTTTTGTTGCAATATTGTTATAGGTTATTAGAAGATTCATCCCATTATTTCCATTGGTTTAAGTTATACGTTTACGTAATAAGGAATTTTTTGAAATAGATATTCGATTATAAAGCGAACCTGTGAATATATGTAACATATAAAAATTAACTAGTAATCATTTATCAGAGGTATTAATTAAAATTTTTTTACAAATATATCCTTGATATAATAATGCCATTCACAATAATATCAGAAAAAGGTCCATACATTTTTGTTACAACATTTTAACAAATGACAATAAATTAATATATTTATCATATCTTTAACTTTAATATATTAAGGATCAACATAAAAAATAGTCTTTTTAACAAGGAATGCTTCATAAAAACTTTATTTCAAACAGTAGTGTCACGATTTTTTGTCATCAAAACCACAAAACAGACACAACCTAATCATATTATCAAACATTTTTATAATATTATAAAAGGAAGAGAAAAAAATTTACATTTTTATATCTTTATTTATTTACTTACTTTTATTGTTGGTTCTAAGATATGGATGCTAAAAAAGAAATGTCATTTTGAGGAGTTAATGAAAGTTGATACCTGTTAGAAAATATATCTTGTAAAATTTAATGTTATTGAAAATTTTCCAAAGACATTGAAATGCTTTTCCATGTTAACTAGTGGTAATCCAACTGGAAGAGAAATTAAATGGCTTTTTGATGGTCCATCGTTAACTGTTAAATATAAACGGGGTTTAAGAAGAGCTTATGAAATGCCAATATTGGAAAGAATTAATATTACTAAGAATAAACGTTTTTGTGAGGAACTTGAAGAAGAGAACCTATATTATTGGGAAAAATTTATCTACAAAAAAGAAGCACATTTTAAAATCAAACTTGATATTGAGAAGTATATTCCTAAAGAACATGTACTATTGGTTAAAAAAATTGCTGAGGAGTGCATGTTAAGTTAATAATTAAGGAGTGGTGTGAAAACGCTATTATTTGAAATTAAATGTAAAAGAGAACAGTGTTCATTTTTAGTTGAATGTCAAACTTATATGAATCATGAAAATGTGAAGCACATTGAACTTCCCAGAAATATCTTAAAAAATTGTCAGTGTTTGCGTAATCCTAATATATGGACTCGAGATATACTTGATGGTTTTCCTAAACTCAATGAAGTTGATTTTTATATTCCGGATGAGAGAGACTTATAATATGGATCTTTTGGTAACAGAACCATCATTAAATATATCATTAAAAGTTTGGCAAAAAAAGAAATGGAACAATAATCCTTTATGATGTATCCTATGATGATAATGATCATATTAGAAATGTCGAAAAATTTATTGATACTGTGATCGTCATGGTATTAAAATTAAATTAGAAATATTACCAGGGATTTTTGATAATTTAGAAAATTTTATAACTATTGCAAGTAATCGTAATACACGATTCTCAATAGATAAATTGATAATAAGTTATACACTACCTATTGATTATCCTGCTTATGATTCTTCTACCTCTTTCTTGAAGTTCATAGAAATCTTTAGTTTATATGGAAATTTAGAAGAATTGATATTAGATTTTTTATGATGTGTTCATAATTTATGTAGCCAAAAATGCTTTTCTATCAAATCTTGAAAAGAATTCTCTTAGAAAGTGCGGAAAATTAAAAAAGGTTGAATTACGATATATTTCGGATTTTGTAATGAGTTCAGAGAATACACTGAATGTATTGTCAGAGGAAAATTTAGTATTAATTGCAGCATTAATGCCTGATACCGTTGAAAGATTAAAAATATCTAGAGGATTTAATTTGTTAACCAGGATAACAGATAATTTAAATGAATTTATGCCGAGTATTAAGATATTAACATTCTATGATGGAAATTTCCTGGATAGTGACCATCTTAGTGCGTTTAAAAATCTTAAAATTTTTACAACAGATGGAAATCATATTATTGAAATTCCTAAAACAATTAAACTTTTGTCATCGACAAAAATTATTTTTATCCTGGTTATCAAAGTAAGAATGTTAACAAAGAACTAATCAAAAAATGTTGTGAAAGATTTTTAAAAATACCTACATACTATAGAAGGAACACATATCCTTTTTAACGATATAACCCAATGGAGTAAATATAAGCGTGTAGTTGAGAAGTACTGTTAACCAAATAATTTTTTATACTAACTTTTTAAATATTATTGTAAGGAACATTTTATAAATAAACGTGATGTGAATTGTATAACTTTAATTCTTGAATACTTTCAAAAGTTTTTTCTATTATTTGTGTAAAGGTTCATGATTCCTGAAAAGAAATGATTACTATAAAAATTTGTTAAAACAATACCTTACTCACTCTTTCTTTTTTTGATATAATAAAATCTTTTTAACAAATTACAAATGGGAATTTCAATTTAATTAACATGAAATTGAAACTATTAATTTTAAGATTTCATAGATTACAACTCACATAACAAACGATTTATTTTACGGAATTGATATGTCTTGAAATTCTTAAAGTTAATTGGTAAAAATGAGATGGGGAGAATGTATACTAACCTAATTAAGGCTAGTGTACCTTCTTCTTTGAATTCTATGAGTTATTCAAAATGTAGTACCGAACATCAAAATTTATAAGATAATATTATGAATATACTAGTATCCTCGATATAGAGTTTCGTTACCAAACTCAATTTTGTTTTGTGAATCTATAATATCTTGATAAGTTAAATAATCTATTTATCATTATTATTTCTCCTTTTTTGTCACTTTTTAAATTAAAATAACCTTTTACACTTATATTTTTATTTGCGATAATTAAAGATAAAAAGACACTGTACGATAAATGAATCCTTATGTGTTATATTAATTCATTTACTAGTAATAATTTTTTATAATCTAACTACTCTCGTTTATGTAACATTAAAAATCTACAGATATGATTTAAAGATAACATTAATAGAATACTAAAATTCAAATTACTAATGATTCTAACAGCTTCCAACTTTTTCTAAGATTTTCCACTAAAAAACATTCAAAATTTTACTGTTATGTTGATTATACAATATCTTGAAAGAAATGAATGCTATTAAAGCGATATCAATCAGATTGTTTTCTTTTGTAATTGTCTTAGTTTAATGTCTTTTTAATGTCATTCCATTTTTTTTACCGTACTCCCCTTAATTATAGTGAATTTTTGAAAACGTGTTAGTCTTTTTTTTTTTTTATTCTATAAATCTGCAATGGATAACCCTGAAATGGATTTATTATCTCTACCGGATGAATTCAAGCTCCAGATTTTTAAAAAATTAAATTGGAATATTTTAAAAAATGTTAAACTTGTCTGTAAAAATTTCTACCTGTTAATTGAAAAGAATATTCAATCCTTGGATAGACCAAAAGCAAATTCTGTATCAATTTGTTATAAAGAAGACAAAATTTCCAGAGTTGACTATAGTTTAATTGTCACTGAAGATACATTCCTTCGTGAACCTATGAAACGTGTAAGTTTATTTTCTAACTATGGAAAGTAAATTAATAAAAAAAATTATTTTAAGGTTGATTTTGGTAATGACGATAATTATGAGAAATTTCTAAAAAATATAGATTTTACGGAGATTAAACACCTTTGTCTTAGAAATCACTCGAGTAAAGAATTTATATCTGTACGTTATTATTGTAAATTTGGCTCAGACTTTTCTACATATAATTTTTCTGCCAAATTACCAAATGGAAGATACTGCAGGAAGTATATTTCTTTTAGAATAAGGAACAGTAAAAAGTTTGGAATACTTTATGATTGTACCATTCTTAGTAAGGAGTCTCTTAGGAAATTGGGACTTTTTGAAAGATGTGGTCCATACTTCGTTGGGAAGAAAATTGTAATGGATCTCCTTACTGGTAATTCAATGTTAGAATACGAGAATATTCCTATTAATACACATAAACTACTTTACGCTCAAATAATGGACCATCTTAATGAGCTTAGATTTTTTAGTCTTGAGAATACATGTAATCATAAACGATTTAAATTATTCTTCCACAAAACTTCTAAATTTGAAATTTTTTGGAGAAATTTTTATAGAGAATTTTTTGATCAAATAAGATTTAACAATAAGGTAGTGGAAATAAATAATCATAATGTATGTTCATTAAAGTCTTCTTCTATAAAATGTTCAATATGTGGAATCAAACATGAGTATTCTATAGTCTATGAAAAAAATTCTAAAACACTCTGTATTCAGTTACTTTAACAATATCAATTTTACCAGAGATATGTAATGCTTTATATGTTTAATAATTAATACATTAGTATTATTTTTATTATTTTAAGCATTAAAATAATATTTTATATCTATATTTCTATTAATATAACTAAAAATAAAAAATATTGTACGGGAAATTGAAAGATGATATGGTATACTAATATCTATTTATTTATTGGTAATATCTTTACAATTTAGCTATTTTTATTTATAAAATGTTTAAAATCCACAGATGCATCTTTAAGAAAACATTAATAGAGTACTTAAGATTCCGATTATTAATGATTTTGGTAACTTTCAATTTTTCAAAGGAACTTCTCCTTGAAGAAATATCCAAGGGGTTATCTTAGTGTTAATCAGAATACATCTTTATAAAAATTATCAGTATTAAAGCGATTTCAATCAGTTCATTCTTTATCTTGTTAACAATTATATTATTATATTATTTTAAAATCATACTATTTCCTTTATTGTAACATTTTAATAAAGATAAATTTAAAAGATAGTGTTAATATCTGTTTGTATTACTTTACAATATTACGTTAGATTTCATTAATTTACCAGATGGATTTAAAGTCAAAATTTTTCAAAAATTACACTGGAAAGATATAAACAATCTTAAGCTTGTTAGCAAAAGTTTTTATTTCACAGTTGTATCAAGATACAAAAATTGGACAAACCAAATGTAGATTATCTAGAAATTTTTTATGCTGAAATAAGATACACGAGTTGAGTATGATTTAATATGCTCTGTAATTGGTTTGAAAGGTATAAATCCATATCATGTGAGTTTATTTTAAATCTTAAGAAATAAAGTAAATAAAAAATTTGTTTAAAGATTGAATTTTATGATGACTGTGAGTATGAAATTTTTCTAAAATACAATCATTTCATGGAAATAAAAAAGCTTGTTTTTGAAAACGTCACAAATGGTGAAATTATAGGTGTAAAGGTTGTTATGTTTATCACGGAGAATGTTGATCTTTATTCTTGTTACTACATCTCTTTGTCAAACAGAACCTAGGATTATTTTCAAATCGCAATTTTCAGCTCTTGTGAACTAAAAATACCTTATAATGGTAATCTTCTAAAGAAGGAATCGCTTAGAAAATTTGATCTTTTTGAAAAAGATTATCACATTTGTTTATGAAGAAAGTAACAATGGATATCTTTACTCGTAATTCTATGTTGGAGCACGAATATATATCAACTGATACTAATACTCCTATTTTCCTTCAAATTACGAAGCATCTCCATAATCATTGGTTTTTGAATCCTGAGAATGTATGGGATCGTGAAAAATTTCGATTTACTTTCAGCGGGACAGGTGAATTCACTTCTTTGAAGCAAGAGTTTTATGTTGAACTTGCTGAGAAAAATTTGATAACGATTTAGTGGCTGGAGACAATGATTTAAGATATTTAATTGTAAGTTCTGTGAAGCGTAAAAAGTGTAGTGACAAACGTGAACATATTATATACTGTAGAAAATCAACAAATACATTATGTATCGGATTATTTTAACAAATTTAATTTTATCCATCACTTGTGTAATATATTTCATAACTTTAGTAACTAATATATCAATTTGTTTTCTCCTCTTTTTTACTAGTTTCTACCTTAAAATGATGAAATTTAGTATCTGTGTCTTTGCTGTTATTATTAAAAATAAAAAACTATTCAATGAATTAAAACATAATGTATTATAATAATATCAATTCATTTACTGATAATATCTTCGTAATTCAACTACTTTTTTTGTGAAGCATTCAAAATATCAAATGTAGCGCCAAGAAAACAGTAAAAAAAGTAGTCAAGATTCCAATCATTTATAAATTTGGTAACCTCCAACTTCCTTTGTTTAAAATTCTTTATTGGAAAAAAGCATTCAGGGTGCCGTTTTTATGTTGGATTAAACAACATCATCAAAAGAGTAAACAGTATTTAATCGATTTCAAAAATTTTTTTTTCGTTTTTTAACGATTATCCTCTGATTTCTTTTTAAAGTTAATCCCATCCCTTTAATTGTATTCTTTTTTTTATTCTAATAAGAGATAAACTTAAAAAAATGTATTAATTTTTGTTTATATCATTTCAGTAAACTACGATGGATTTCATTAATTTACCAGATCAATTTAAACTCCCGATTTTAAAAAAATTAAATTGGAGGGACTTAAATAATCTAAAACTTGTCTGTAAGAATTTTTACTTCACAATTGTGAAGAATATAGAAAAATTGGATAGACCAAAAGTAAAATATATAAAAATTTTTTATGCTGGAAATAAAATACTCGGAGTTGAGTATAATTCAATGTACTTTGAATTTTTTGAGGAAGAAATGATCCCACATCATGTAAGTTTATTTTTAAGAAATATGTGGATAGAAAGTTTATTTTAAGATCGAGTTTAATGATGACCGTGAGTATGAAATCTTTCTTAAGAACAAAGATTTCACGGAAATCAAAAAGCTCGTTTTTGAGAATGTCGTAAGTGGTGAAGTAATAAGTTTAAGGGATGATTACCTCCCTTGGAAAGATGTTTTTTATAATTATTCTTCTAAAATCTCTTTATTAAATATGAAGTCAGAATCTCTTAAAATTAAAATTTTGAGCACAGAAGGATTTAGAATACCTTATAGTGGTATTCTTCTTAAGAAAGAATCTCTTAGAAAAATGGGTCTTTTTGAAAGAGATGGACCTAATTTGGTTATGAAAAAAACCACTATGGGTATCATTACTGGTAACCCCGTGTTAAAGTATGAAAATACTTTAAGTGATACTAATAAACCTCTTTTCATCCAATTTGTGGATCAACTCTCGGAACTTGGTTTTTTTAATTTTAAGAATAGATGCAATATGGGGGAATTTCGTTTTTTTGTTAGTTGGAAAGGTGGATCTGTCGTACTAAATGAAGAGTTCTATGGAGAATTGTACGATAAAATAACATTTGAAAATAATTCAGTGAAAGATGTTGATGTAAGATACTTCCCCCTTAAGTTTTCCATGAAATGTTTAAAGTGTAATAGAAAACACAGGAATGTGATTCGGCTATGATAAAGGTATACAATCTCTCTATATTATCTTACACTAACATATTTAGTTTTGTCTATAGATATATAATATCTTTAAGAGTTCAATAAATAATATATAAATTTTCTTTTTAATAGTTCCTAGGTCAAAATTTAGTATTTGTCTTTTTGTTGGTATAATTAGAGATAAAAAAATATTAACCAAAAAATTGGAGGATAAAGTGTTATAAAATAACAATTAATTTATTAATAATATCTTTATATTTCAACTACTTTTATTTATGAAACATTAAAAATCTCTAGATGTGGCCCTAAGAAAACATCAATAGAGTACTCAAGATTCCAATTATTAATAACTTTGATAATTTCCAACTTTATTTTTCCAAGACTCTCTTTTGGAAAAAACACTCAAGGTGCCGTTTTAATATCAATTAAACAGTATCTTCAAAAGAATGAACAGTATTAAAATGATTTTAATAAATTTATTTTTCTTCTTGTAACGATTATATTTTGGTTTCTCTTTAAAGTTATCCCATTTTTTTTAAATTGTAACCTTTTATGTTAATAATAAAGATAAATTTAAGGAACTATATTAATTTTCTCATATATTATTTCAGGAAATTACGATGGATTTTGTTTCCTTACCAGAGCAATTTAAACTCCCGATTTTAAAAAAATTACATTGGAGGGATTTAAATAATCTTAAGCTTACCTGTAAGGATCTCTACTTTACAGTTGTAAAAAATATAGGAAAATTGGATAGACCAAAAGTAGGGTATCTAAAAATTTATTATTCTGAAGATAAGATACTCGGAGTTGACTATCAATCAATGCACCATAGATCTACTTTGGGAACTGGAATTATATATCATGTAAGTTTATTTTTAATTTTAAGAAATAAGTTAATAAAAAATTTATTTTAAGGTTGAATTTTGTGATGACCATGAATATGATATTTTTTTAAAAGATAAAATTTTTACGGAAATCAGGAAGCTTGTTCTCGAAAACGTCACAAGCGGTGAAATCATAAATGTAGAGAATATAGCTTTTTTTATGGGTGAAACTCTTAATGTATATAATTTTAACATCTCTTTATCGAGTAGAACGTTGAGAAGTGTTGATATGAACATTTTAAGAACCGGAAAAGTTGGAATACCCTATAATGATATTCTTATTAAGAAGGAATCTCTTGGAAAAATAGGTCTTTTTAAAAAGGATGGATGTCGTTCGATTATCAATAAAATCACAATGGATGTCGTTACTGGTAATTCCATGTTGGAGTATGGTAATACTTCAACTGATCCCGATAAACCTATATCCATTCAAATTACCGATCAACTCTGTGAACTTGGTTTTTTTGATTTTAAGAATAGATGTGATATCGGGGGATTTACCTTTAAAATTTGTTGGGGAAATGAATCTGATATATTGGAAGAAAACTTTTATAGAGAGTTGTATGACAAAGTAGAATTGAGCATTAATTCAATAAAAAATTTTGACATTACATACTATCCTCATCTAGTTTCTTTGAATTGTTCGAAGTGTTCCAGAAAACACACGAATTTTATAAATTATGACAAATCCCAAAAAAATCTCAGAATTATTTTACATTAACAAATTTAATTTTGTTTACAACTGTATGATATATTTTATAAATTTAATAATTAATATATAAATTTTATTTCTCCTCTTTTTTACTAGTTTCTAGATTCAAATAAAATCTAATATTCCTATTTTTATTGCTATATTTAAGATAAAAAACATTATACAAAAAAATTAAAAGATAATGTTTAACAATAATATCAATTAATTTGTTGATCATATTTTTACAAGTCAACTTTTTTATTTATAAAACATTGAAAATCTTCAGATGTGTCCTTAAGAAAAGACTACTAAAGTAATCAAGATTCCAATTATTAGTGACTTTGTCAACTTCCAATTTTTCAAAAAATTTCTATTAGAAAAAAATATCCAAACGAGTTATTGTAATGGTATATTGTATCTTGATGAGAATGAATGGTGTTAAGACAATGTTAAAAATATTACAATATTGTATTACAACAACTTTATGTTGAAATCTTTTAATCTTTATTCCAATTCTTCTTTTGTTATACTCTTTTTTCATTGTAAATAAAAATAATGTTAAAGAAAGTATTAATATTTGTTTATGTCATTTCAGAGACCACCTATGGATTTCATAGAATTACCAGTAGATTTCAAACTCCAAATTTTGAAAAGATTCCATTGGAAGGATTTAAATAACCTCAAGCTTGTTTGCAAAAATTTCTACCTTACAGTTGTTGAAAATGTAGAAAAGTTAGATAGACCAAAAGTAGATTGTTTAAAAGTATGTTATGGTGAAAATAAACTGTTGGGAGCTGACTATGATCTTAAACTTACTGAAAATTTATTGACACATGGAGGTCTGAAACATGTGAGTTTATTTTAAACATTATGAAATAAATAAGTAAAAAACTTATTTTTAGGTTGAATTTAGTAGTGATTCCGAGTATGAAGACTTTTTGAAGGATAAAGACTTTACTAAAATCAAGGAGCTTGTTCTTCGAGATATTGAAAATAGTACAGTAGTAATGGTATATGATAGTAGTTTCGTTATCGGAAACATTTCTAGATATGATTTTACTATTTCTCTGTCAAATGGAACACCCTTCTCCATACCTTTATATGTTTCAATTTCGAGCACTAAAAACCTTGAAATACCTTATAGCGGTAGTGTCCTTAGAAAGGAGTCCCTCAAAAAAATGGGCCTTTTTGAAAGAGGTGGCTCACGTTTAGTTATAAAAAAAATTTTAATGGATATTTTGACTGGTAATCCAATGTTAGAATATCAAAATATTTCAAACGATTCTGCTGAGCCCATGTTCATTCATATTACAAACAATCTCTGCGAGCTTGGATTTTTAAAGTTAGAAAACAGATGCGATAGTAAGCAATTTAAATTATGCTTCTTTGGATCTGATAAATTTGGTGTATTGGAGAAAGAATTTTATAGAAATTTGTTTGGTAAAATAAAATATGGAAATGATTTAGTGGTAGAAGACAATGATGAAAGATATTATATTCTCAATTCTATTAATTGCTCAAAATGTGGTACCCAACATAAAAATTTTATTCTCTATGAAAAACTTTTTAGAGCATTCCATATTCATATACTTTAATAAGCTCAATTTTATTTCTAAATATTTCATATCTTTATATTTCTATTAATTAATTTTTCAATTTGTTATTTTCTTTTTTTTTTACTCTTTAAATGAAAATAAAATTAAATACCTATATTTTTATTGCGATAATAAAAGATAAAAAACATTGTACAATAAATGGAAAGATAATAGGTTATATTTAATATCAATTTATTTATTGATAATATTTTTATAATTTAACTATTTTCAGTTATGAACATTACCAAAGATTCCATCAATTGTATTTATCTTTATTTTTTATTTGGTGTGGTAGCACTTAATGATCCGTCAAATGATTGGAATGTTCTTACAGGTTTACGACCATTTGTATCTGTTCCAGATTTTGATCCAGATTTAGACCCTGATTTTGAGTCTGCCATTGATCCCGTTTTCGATCCTGTTTTCGATCCCGATTTTGATCCTGTTTTAAACTTGGATTTTGATCCATTAGAGGATAATCCTGAAGTACTTGAGGAGAGATATTGACTTGATGATCCTGACTGCGCTGCAGACAATGCACTTTCTTCAAGCTGACGCCTAATTCTTCTTCTCTTTTTTACTCTTACTATAACTGCAATCACAATAGCTGTTATGATAAGTGCAATGACAATAACTACGAAAGCTATTATAATTGGTATTGGTGATGATTTCTCAACTTTAGTAATAGTTTCTTTAGATGCGCTGTTAATAGTCTTAGTACCAGAAGTTTCCTTTGGTTTTATGTACGTGAGTGTTTGGGTGGTTTCAAATGAATCATTCCCTTTCCCAATTACTAAATTGTATATACATTTTATTGTCACATCAGCTGTATCTCCTATTTTTTTATCAAAGTAAACTCTTTCATTCTCACTTTTAAAAATACCATTTGCTAAATTAAATGCTGTGATTGAATGTTCTCCCGAATTGTTACGGTTTCCTTCAATTACATTGATATTAGCAGTTACTTTTACCAATTTTGCAAAGCTATATTTCGTTCTACACTCAAGATTTTTCCCTGAACCACTATTTTCTTTCTTAAAGTTTATCTTGTATGAAGGATCAGGTAAATAGTAGATATATGGATCATCTACACTAGATGATTTACATTTATATTTGCCGAAACCATTGATGTTATCACTTGAAAAGTTAACTTTAGATACACTGCCATGAAATGCAGAATGTGCATCTATATGTTCTATTTTGAATCCTGAAGGAATTATTATACTACCTACGACATCTGGACCAGGTAAACATTTTAACTCATGTGCCTTGTTGCTTTGTTCATTTTGAATGTATTGATAAATATAATCCTTTTCTTTATTCTTTTTTAGTGATGCTAAAGGTCCAAATAAAGGAAAATATTTTTTTCTGTCATCTTGATCGAAACTCTCCGATTGTATTGATATTTGGAGGATAGTTGATAAAATGAGTATATAAAGAAGTCTCATTTGTAAAAAGGTAGAAAAAACACTCCTTTTTTTAGTGATTAAATGTTGTTAAATTTATTCAAAATCTAAATAAAAAGCGATAATATTCATTTATCCATAGAAATCAATAATTCTTTTTAAATTTTTATTCATTTCTAACAATATCAAAATAAGTTTGTTAAACATTATATCAAAAAAATATAAAACAATTATACTTTGATAAAAAAAATAACATCAATAACTTTTGTTAAAAATTAATCAAAAAAAGAATCAAAATAAAACTTAACAGCATGATAACTTCCACACCAATGGCATTCTTTATGACCGGTAAATTCATGTTCTGTATTTGAAAAAAATGTGTGATTAAAAATAAAATAATACCTTTCAAATAGACTTCTAAAAAATTGTACATCACCAAAAGTTAGGGGTTTCGTTACATAAAATATCACACGGGGAGTTGCTGATTCACCTATACATTTATTGTCCATTGATGTAGATACTTTGCGAATGAAATACCCTGCAACATCTGAGTAAATATCTTCATTTTGGAATGAGATAGCAAGAGCAAAATTATCACCACTATTATTGATTATACCCCTCATTATTTCTTTAGTCATGAATTTGGTTCCATTTTTTTCTTCAATATACAAGCGATTGAGAGAGTTCATTACAGGGAAGACAAAGTTTTTCGGTATTTCTTGGTCAGGAAAACTTAATACCAAACTCATGTATTCAGTGTTTCTTGTCTTATGTATGAATTCCAATACATCATTAGCATCTCTTCTTTCTTCACCACCGTAATCGTAAAAATTTACATCTTTAAGATGTTCTCCTCCATTAAAATAGTTATTAAACAATCTAACGACTTCTGTATTCTTATCAATGTCAAAGCAAAGTTGATTCAACCGCGAAAAATCATTTTTCTTAAGAAAATCTTCATAACTATTCAAGTTTGAGAAAAAAATCTAAAAACTAATATAGTTTCAACGATAAAAAGGAACTAACCTTTTTGGTCCCTCTCCTGGGATTGTGATTCATACCATTTTCTTGTTCATCCTTATAAATTGTGTATGTTACAATAATTTCTTCACTTGAATTATTAATCTGCCTCCCATAATCAATATCAATAAAGTATAACTTTGGTCTCTGTAGACGGTGAATATTTTCTTCAATCAAAATATTAAGTTCCTTGCAAACTAATTTTACGTTTATGATACCTTTCCAGTCAACATTACTGAAGATATCAAGTTGAAGATGCTTTGGTAACGATAAAAGCTCCATAACCTCATAAAATTAATTATATAAAAAATTTCAAAATAATTAAATTAAATAAATCATACACTAGGGTTAATTGATGATCTGTTAACCTTAAGATTATTAAATCGTACAGTTAATACCAATTAAAAAAAAATTTATTGAAAAAAGATCTAAAAACGCTATTGCTTCCATCATATAAATGTATAGTGCATTGATAAAAGACACTAGAAAAAGGTAATTCTCTCATGAGTAATAGTGACCTTTACATAATAT
Source organism: Strongyloides venezuelensis (assembly GCA_963280985.1). Classification (NCBI taxonomy): domain Eukaryota; kingdom Metazoa; phylum Nematoda; class Chromadorea; order Rhabditida; family Strongyloididae; genus Strongyloides; species Strongyloides venezuelensis. The sequence continues at coordinate 2,284,861 of CAUJLX010000002.1, read as the reverse complement.
ATATTATATTGATTCACCAATTCAATATTATATAACACTTCGATAAAAAGAAGAACACTTAATGTAATATAAAGAATAAGTGAAATTAAATTAAATTTTACTGAGTATACTATAATTATATCATAACAAAGAAATATATTAGAAAATAGGCAATTAAAGAATAAAACTTAGGTATATTAATAATTTCTGAGAAATAGAATTTCATTCCAACAGTCATATAGGTAGGTGAAAATTGAACGAATGTTGTAACTTTGATAATAATCCATATGGCATTTGTAACATTCTTTGGAACCAACAAAATTGTACTGTGAAAATTGTTCATCAGCATAGTAGACATGAAAATATTTATTTCTAACAAAGTGATTATCATAAAATCTTCTATCTCCATCTGTGAATGGAGATTTTCTGTAGAATCTAAGAGTATAAGATCTGCATCTACAACCGTTTCCATAACGTGATGGGGATCGCCTAAAGAGAGATTTAGTAATATCTTCATAAAGATACTCATTGTTTAAATTTAAATTAAAAACACATCCATCTTTGGTGTTGTAGATAAGGTGGGTAGCCATTTCAGGGGTAACAAAATTTGTTCCATTACTTTCAAGGAGGCAAAATTTCTTTAATGACCTCATAACAGGGAACTTGAAATCTTTTGGTAAATTTTCATTCTTAAAATTTAATGTTACATTCATATATTCGGTATCTCTTATCTTGGAGATGAAATTTAATACATCAATTGGATCTTTCTTAACTCTATCACAATAATCTTCAAGGAAGACGTACTTAAGATCATCTCCAGGAGTGTAGTATTCATTGAAGAGTTTCAATGCATTTGTATCTTTATAGAGACCAAAAGATAATTGATAGAGTTTCGTAAAATCACAACCTTTAAGGAAATTTCTAAAGTCTTCAAGATTCTCATAACAAAGCTAAAAAATAACAAACTATTTGATGATAATTTTTTAACACAAAATCTTACCGATTTTTTTCCAACTCTATCATGATGAACACAATCCTGTCCATTACTTTCATTACATATTTTATATGTAATTCTGATCTCCTTCTCAGAATTCAAATGTGGTAAAAAATTAACATCAAGAAAGCATAATTTCGCTTTTTGCATATAATGATCCTTTTTGTGGATTATTACATCAAATTGCTTACAAGTAAGTCTAACATTGACAAGATCCTTCCAACCAACATATTTGAAGACATTAACCAATACATGATCTGGTAGAAGTGATAAATTATCAGGAGTAGCCGTCATCCCGATATATTACGAAATAATGTAAAATAAAATAAATTCAAACGAAAAGCACCTTTTCTTTTTTGTCTACTATGCAATAATTAGACACTCATATTATGAAATTGGATATGTGATAGGTAGTTTATCAATGCAATGTATTAAGAGTACAATGTTCAATTTACGTTACCAATATTCTTCTTAAGCCTTCTACCAATTGCGTCATTAATTTTATGACCTCTAATACATTATCATAAATTTTTAATTCACAAGTTTTAACACTGACAATAATTTATGGTAAACATTTTATTCTGAAATATCAGCAAAATTATAAATGACCAAATTAGGTAAATAATATTGGAAAAACATTATTAAATTTAAAAAATTAATCCACTACTTCAAGGAGACAACAATAAGTTTCATGAACTGTGAAAATAATACGGAATTTGAATGTTTGATTTTACATTGGGGACACTCTAAAGCAGTCTCAAAGACATAATCTTCATCACCACTCTCTATTTCTGTATTGTTACCAACCATTATTTTACTGAAAAGTTTCTTGTAAAAACCTACATCTACAGGTGTAAAAGATTCAACACCAGTAAAAAATAATGTAAATTTTCTATTAGTGCACCTATTCAAATAATTCAAAGCCTCATGATCAAATACGTACTTTGTGACTTCTTTGTAAAGATTTCCATCTCCATTTGTGGAGACATGAATGTAATGAAGACTTGGATTATTAGTAATAATATTATTAACCGCTTTCTTTATAATTGCTCTTGAATTGCCTTCATTAAATGCATCAAATGCAGTAAGAGATTTCTTTTTTAGGAATTCAAAATTGATAGGGTCATCCGCATGTTTGACTTCATATGATATACTTGCGACCTCCTTAGTGGTGCCCGAAAAAAATTGAATGAATTTGTCAAAAGAACTGTTAATTTCCTTTTCGCGTTCATAAACAGTGTAGACACACTCGACGTATTGTCTTCCAAGGTAGCTACCGTTAATGTTTCTTTCGAATTCAGATTTTCCTTTGTTGCGAAATTCAAGAGATAAGAGTCTTGTGAAATCAAGAGTATACAAAAAGTATTCATACTCTATCATGTTATCAAAGAAAAGCTAAAATATTTCCTTATTAATCACTTTTTATCAATAAAAATATACTTACAGTGATCCATGTACTATTTCTATAATCGTTAACACTTGAGTATTTGGCAAAATTAACCTTTATCATTAACTTATTATCATGAAGTTTATCATAACAAACTCCTAATGTGTGTATTTTTGGTCTATCAAAAGAGGTGATGTTATGTCCTATTGTAAAATATAAACTTCTACATACAAGTCTAGTATTCATAACACTTTTCCAGTCCAATTTCTTGAAGATTTTGACTTTACAATCATCCGGTAACGATAAAAAATCCATCGTTGACATCGTTCCTAAAATAAACGAAGAAAAATGGGAGAAGTAGAGGTTACGCCATTTTTTGTTCTTTTTATATAGCTGTTTCGCTTTGAGATAACAAAATTTAGAATTGAACTTTGGTCTTTACCGATAAAAAGACTTAGTTATTTCTTTTGTTAAGAAATTTTATATGATGAAATGAGTAGGTGTTTTATAATATTGTGGGAAATGTGTACATGATGATATTCAAATTTCGATGGAGAGTAACGCGCTTTCCCTGGTTAAATTATGATTCTTTTGTGATAATTTGACATTACTTGTGCTCTTCAAGACATTTCTATCCTTAAATTGCTTTATTCCAAGAACGTGCTTTCCATTTGGGATATTGTTCTTGAGATCCTGAGTAGATTAAACTTTGGAGTATTTGGAATTACGGGTTCTTTAAGAGTATGTACCTGAACTTTTGATTTAAAGTTTATCATTTTCACAAGCCTTATCAATTATCATTCCTAAAGATGATGAGTATCATTTTATATAACAAAAAATTATTTTCAACGTTTTATTTTCATTTAACAATAATTCTTTTATAATAACAAAGTAAAATATACTTTAAATGCTCAATTATAATAAATTAATCAAACCATTAACAACTAAATTTCCTAACTGTGCAAACTTATATTCTGGAATCATAACAATATCTCTCAATCTCCTTGATGGTCCAGATCCAAAAGAACTTCTTGGGTAATGATTCGTGAAATCCGTTGCAAAATACGTAAAACGAAGTCCCATAATATCCATCGTAACAACAAGAGATTCCAATAATTTTTTTAAAAAATTCAACTCCTTAAACAATTGTTCTTTTTTGGGTAACCTTCATGACATTTGTTGTTATGAGAGAGTACAAACAAATAACACGCCTGTAATATGAATATACCTCATTCTCAAGAATAATTTTATTTGAATAACTGCTAATTAAAGGGCACCTCCCTATATCAATAATATTTTTTGGTATTGTACAATAATAAATATCTATAATGTATAAAAAATGTAAATATACTTGAGAATTTAATATACCTGGTGAGTAAAGTTCAAGTAAATCTAAAATTGTTATTATCTCATTCTTGAACCATGTTTTGAAGTCTCTTGTACTTAACTCAAGTAGTATCCTTTCCTCACTGATTGTATAATACATAGGAATATCACGTAGTTGAAGGAGTTCTATATGAGATAGTTTTTGACGGGTAGGAAAATCAGGAATATGTACATCAAAGCTTGCACGAGGATCAAAAATAGTTTCTGAACGGAGGCTTTGAACAAATTGCGTAATACCATTAATAACGTTTGAATCTTTTTCAATAACAACTTTTCTGAGAGCAAAATTATTTACCTGGTAAATGATATTGTTAAAACATGTTTCATAAAATTTTGGAGTCCCATTTGTTGAGGTACAATCTTTTGATGAGAATCTTGTTACACGATTATTAAAGATCCTTTCAAAAGTTTGGTAGAAAAAATTATTACTCATCTTTTAATATTTAAATGTATATGAATATCTATAAAGAAAAGATTATTGGTATATTATATGATTGAAAAGATATTATGAATAGTGTAGAGTTAAAGAAACTAATAAAATATCTATAGAAAAAGTAAGATGTTTGTAAAAACAATTATAAAAGATAATCTAGACATAAAATGAACAAAATATACTTCTATTTCAATCAAAGTTTAATTCAATAAATATAAAATCAACTTCATGAAACAAAAATCATCCTACAATTAAATAAAATAAGTTCAAAGACAATAATATATTCAGAGTCAACAAGAGGAATACCTCACCCTTACTATACATAAAAAAATGTACAATATTAAATATTCGTGACAATTAGTGGAAACTATTAGAATAACTTTTTAAAAAATCATTTGCATATTAAAGTTCTTTCTTTTTGAAATAATGTGTTAACTACTATTTGTAATAAAAAAATCGTAGATTACATCTATAAATTATTTTTCTATCTTATGAAGAATATATTAAATGTGGCTTAATTGTAAGAAACTTTTAAAATAACAAAATCAGAAAGTAGTGTTTTTTTTGACACTTAAAGTAAAAAATACATACTTTGTATATTATAAAAGAGATATCTGATTAGGCATTAGCAAAGTACATTTCCAGCATACACAAGCATTTTATGTCAAATAAAAAAAATAAATATAAAAAAGAGAGAGACCCATGTAACTTTATTTTCTTTATTCAATCATTATTGTAAAAAGATTACCATTGAGTATAAATGATCTAATCACAATCTTTTTTTTTCTATAAGTATTATTTCTAAGTATATTTTGCCAATGAATACCATTAAGACTTTACATTGTGCTTCTTTATTCAATAGTCAGTTTAAATTATAATTTTATAAAATATAGAGTGTTTAAATGTACCTTTATTTAAAACACTAATAAATGTGTTTTTATCATCCATACAAATTGTAATATAAATGATTTATGGTGTAAATTTTGTGAAAACAATTTTAATTGTAATTTATAGTCTTTTCTTTGACAATAATAAGTATAAAAATTATTTTATTGTAAACTACCTTATTGTTCAGCACATTCTTTAAATTTTCATCCCATTCTCTTTCTAAATATATTTTTAAAATATTTATATTTAAATCAAATTTTTAAAACAGTTTATTTAAACATTTAGATGGAGTAAGTGTTTATGACTTTAGAAAAATATTTCAATCAACATATGGTAACTATATATCTATTGAATCACCAATGATTACCGAAATTTTCCAACATAAAATCGCAACAACCGCAACATTATATTAATAATATTATAAATATAAACTTTATGTTAAAATTATTTATTAAATTTTGTGCATATATATATATTTTGTATTTTATAAAATTAATAAAAAGAAATAATAATACATTAACATATATATATTAATGAATTATACAACGTCAGAAAGATTACGTATATAAACATAGAAAAAATAATAATTTATCCGTCTTTGTTTAATAATAATAAAAACAGTTTCAAAGATTTGATAGAGTGATAAAAAGGAAGTAAGATACAACAATAAATAATGTGTTGATGAGGGATGGTACAGATAAACTCCTAGAAAGTTGATGAAGAAATAAAATAGAAGTTGAGTAGAATATGAAATTATTTAATATACTCAATTTTTTAGAATCCAAAATTTCATAGTAATTTTTTAAATATTATATATATATAAAACATGTAGGAGGCACGTTGTAGATTGATCAAAATATATCATATATATGATTACAATTTCTCTTGTTTTTAAAAAAAGAAGCTGATAACTGCACAATTTTTTAATAAATAAACTTTTATTTATTTATTAAAAGCCTCAAATACAGCCCACATTACGTCATTTGTCTGTCCTGATTTTTTTTCTGCTTCTTGATCATAGTTCAACTCAAGAAGTATTCTTACACGTTTCATTGCTAATTCATAATCCTATAATAAGATAAAAATAACATCTTCATGACGAAAAAGGAACTTACTGTATCTGATAAAGGTGCAAAAGCATTCTCTAATACATCACTAGCATGCGATAAAATTATTAATGATAAAACTTTTTTATCCATCCTGTGAACGTCATTTGTCCAACGGGTAAGAACGCTCTCTTGTATCCTCTAAAAAATTTAAAATTAAAAAAATATTACTAACAAAACGTCAATATTGTGGTAATAAACCTTTATGAGCCTTCCTTTCATGTGTTGATTTTGGAGTGGATGTGTAGTCATTTGAAATAACAGAAAATCTTGTTTCTCTGTAGTCAAAACACCTTTCTCAACCATATTTTTTGCTAATCTTTCTCTAACATTTCTTAATTGATACCTCAATTTTAGGGGATTCCATGTTTCACCGGAGAAATACTCAATCCACGATACAATATTTTCTGGAGGATTAGTATCTTTAATATGTTTTAATGCTTCATCTAGAATAGCATCACCAGTTGGTGTATCATCTTTAACGATAACCTTCCTTGCTAAGAGACTTTTTTTCCTCATTCCTGTACCTTCTAAATCGATACGTTTCCGTAAAGCTAATTCTATCATTACACAGCCACGTAGACCACTGCTAATACAATCATTCCAAAATGACGTGTACCCCTGGAAAAATTTAATTTTTTTTTAATTATAACGTTACAAAATTACAAAATAAAATATCTTACTTCACGATCTTTGAGACCTAGTAAAAGTATTTCTTCCATCAAACTTAATTTAAGAGCTTTATCACCCTTCCCATTGTTGTGATCTAACTCCCCATCAGAAACCTCCTCAGGAATCTTCTCCTCTGTATTATCATTATTCTTCTTTGGAGCAGTTACATTTCTTTTAACCAATCCTTCTGACATCATTTTAGATTTTACAATTACCTATATATTTATATTTGACTATAAAATATAGATTTTTTTAGATACCAAAGATATTTTGCTCCTAAAAAATATTTAGTCATAAGATTTCAACTTAAAAATGTTTGATTTTATAAAAGAATAAATTTATATGAAATGATAAAAATTATTAAAATTAGATTGATCAACATAGATAAGGTGATAAAAAGAAATAAAAAAAGCATATATCAAAATATATAATGTAACAACTTATATATTTATAATAATTTCTATAATAGTTAAATTATTTTATATTACTAAAACAGTGGTACCATTCAAAATTTACTCTCATTAGTTAAATTTGCTATAAAAAGATATAATATAACACATATATCATAGTATATTTATATAAAGATATAAAAGTATTTTTTAAAACAACCTAATGGCCTGATTTTTAAATAGTTAAAAATTTTTTTCTTAATTATCACACAAAAATATTAAAGATTGCAAGGGAAGATTAAAAATACTACTTTCGTTAAATTTTAATATTTTTTCACATACTAATAGTAAGGTAAAAATTTTATTTTCAGGTAAAACATACAATTAACTACAAATAAGTATAGAAGTGATATAATTTTTATAAAACATTAATATACATATAATAATTTTTTACATCAACATTCATATTTTCGATATATGTGGATCACATTTTTATACAATGTTTACTTTTGATAAAAGTTTATTTAACATTTTCAGTATAATTTAGAAAAAAAAAGAGAGAATGATACTATCAATGGTGGCTGGAAGTTTTAATTCATAAGGCATAACCACATCTGCAAATTGGTCATATAAATAAAATAATACATATGTATAAATATATATCATTAAAGGAGAGAAAGAGGTTGAAAAATTTTGATAACAATGTGTATTTAGTTGAATATATGTTTATCATTTGTTATAGAGAGACAAAGTACCTATATATAAATCTATACTGATTATAGAAAAAGAATTCTTCGGATCAGTTTAAAATTTTCAATATTTTAATGTTCTCTTATCAGTTTAAAATGAGATTTGTATGTGAATATAAATTAATATCAGTGTATACATAGGATAATTATATTTTAGAATGATAAAAATTGAGAGTAAGTGAAGAATATAAAATAGGTGTCAAAATTTTTTTATCTAAAAACCTCAACGGGAGTTAGAAAATTTTTAAGATAGTACAAAAAAATTCAAACAAAACATTATGTTTATAGAAAAGGTTAAATCGATAATCAATGATAAGATTTAAGAATTGAAATACAAAAATTAGCCAAATAAAACAATATATAAATATAATAAATAATCTAAAAATATAGTAATTTTTAAATAATTATACATTAGATTATCTAACAAAAGTTATAGTATATATAAAAGTCATCCAACTTGACGATATATACACACAATTGTATTACTTGTTCCACACCACTCTTTGTGGAATGGTGCCGCTACCTTATTGTATATATGTACAATTGTTTTCTATAGGAGACAATATTATATAATAAAGTCTACGAACTTATATTTTAAATTAACTCTTAAAATGATTATTTATACATAAATCGAGAGAAAATGTTTTAGAAAGTAAGAGTAATAATTAAATATTTTCCACACATACCAACAAAACTTCTCTATTACTAAGATGACAAAAAATCAAGATAGTGCTTTGTTTATACAAAATGAAAATAGAAATCCTCTGATCGTAAAGCAACTTTCTTTTTCACACTGAAGATAGTATCATTCAAATGTACAGAATAATAACAATTTCTATTTATAAACAAATATTTTGATAACATATATATTTACAAAGTGAATTAAATAAACAATCCTTTTTGTATGAGGAGATTAGTTATACTTTAAAAGAACATCTACTATAAAATCATATAAACTCTCATGAAAATAATAATAGAGCAACAAGTATTTATGTTTATCATTTCTCATATATGTAATATCATAATTATTTATGTTAATCAATGATAACTATAAAAATTACAAAACTACGTAAAAAAGTACCAACATTCTCCTGGAAAAACCTAAACTATAATTTTCTATCTTATATCTTAAAGAGCTTGGACTGAGAGCATCATGGTACTTCTTAATCTTGGTTGCCATTGACATATCAACATACTTATCACCTAAGTTAACAATAATTCCACCTATAATTTCTGGTTTAATATGGTAATTGACTGTCAATTTCTTTCCTCCTTTGTTAAATCTGGTAAGAGCTTCATTGAGGGCTGATTTGTGGGATTTGGAGAGTTCTGTTGCTGAGGTAACCTCGACAAAAAGTTCTCCTTTGTGAGCACGCATTATTGATTCAAAAGAGTTGCAGACAGCTTCAAGGATGTTGAGACGTCCATTCTCGGCAAGGAGAGAAAGGAAATTTGTTGCTTCTTTTGATGCTCCAATGGATTTTCCAACTCTTTGGATGGCATCTCTTTTTTTGTCGTTCTTGATGGTTGGGTTGATGGCAAATTCCTGGAAAATTATTGTTATTTATATGAAAATTATTTAAAATTATACCTTAAATTTTGGATCAGTATCATAAATTCCCTTAATTTTTTGGAGATCCTTCTCAACAACTTCTAATGTTTTTGTTTTGGTGGCAGCGGAGTACAAAGCAGCAGCATAACGTCCCTCAACACCATATACCTGGACTGGGGTCTTTACCATATTGTTAGCAACAGCAGAAAGAGAAAGGGATCTTTTGAAGATGGCAGCCATTATTAGGATCTATAAAAAACAACATAATTATAATTTTTTTTCATATCCCATGGTGATAAAAAGTGATTAGGAGAGAGCAAAAATCAATAGAGTAAAAGTATGTAAATTATAAGTTGGAATGTAATAAAAATATATGAAATAGAAGTACATATAATCAATAGAATTGTAAATACAAAATAACTTCTTTACCCTTCCTGGAGGACAATAAAAACACCTCATCTTAATGATCCATTTCACATACTTTGATATACACCTCTCCAACATATTGCCTCTTCACTACATTCCTTTCAAAAGCAAATTCTTTTCAGGAGAGCTGTTTGGAAATATAAAGCGTGCATTTTTTTACATTTTTATCGTTCCAACAGATATTATTATTTTATTTATAATTTAGTTTGTAAATACTAATATTTCGATATAGAAGGTATTGTCGATAACATCTTTATGCATGGATTCCGAAGCGCTAATGTCGATGGATACTGATAAGGAAAAAGAAATAGCTGATTTACGTAAGTTTGTTAGTACATTTTTCCGTATTTTTTTTAATATTTACAATGCGGGAAAGTACAAAGGAAATATTAATTTGTATTTTTTTGCAGAGCACCAGTTATTAGCTTTTGAGCAACAATGTGCGCGTATAGAGAAAGATTATGATGTATTAAAAGGTGAAAATTTAAAGTTAAAGAAGGCGAATGAGGAGCTTGAAAATGATGCTCTTGAGAGGATAAAATTTTTAAGAAATTTGGAGGGAGAAAGAGATGATTTATCATTAAAAGTTCATCAAATAGAGAATGAAAATTCTATTCTTCGTGGTAAGATTGAGGTTTTTGAATGCCAAGTTGTTAATGTTACGGAGGCAAAAGAAAAGTTCCAGGAGAAGATAGAGAGTTTGACTAGTGATATTAATGAATTAAAAGAAGTTAATGAGAAACTTAGGAGTAATTTAGAGAAGAATGCTGATGAAGCTAGGAGAAATAGACTTGAGAGGGAGTCTTGGAATGACCAGAAGATGTTGTATGAAAATTCAAAGAATTGGTATTTGAAGGAGATCAGAGATCGCGATGAATCTCTTGGGTCTAAGTCTATTACAATTAGTAAACTTGAATTACAACTTCAAGAAGTTCAAGCTTCAGTTAATGAGAGGGAAGATAACCTTCAACAGGAGATTAAAGAGTTAAAGATACAGTTGAAGGATAAAGATGAGAATATTGAATCTTTGATGAAGGAGTGTCAAGAAAACCATAATGAACGCCTAAAATTGGCAACTTCTCATGATTCTATAATTGCTAGCAAAGAGAAAATTACAGAAGCCTTGAAAGAAGCTTTAGAGGAGGAACAAAAAAAGAGTGACGAGTTGGCTGCTCAAGTTCAAGGAATAGAAGAAGAACTCAATGAATCAAAAACTAGTTTGATCAATGCTACTAAAGAGTTAGATAGAGTTAAGAGTGAGTATTTAGAGGATATTAGATGTAAGGATGAGATGATTTCTGATATGAAAAAAGAGATAGTGAGATTATCTTCTTCCGGAACGGGTAGTGGTAATTGGTATAGTCAGAATTTACCTGAAATTAACGGAGACACTACAGGTACATTGAAGCAATCAAAGACTTTATCTTCATTGATTTTGATGCATTCTCATGTGGCTGCTGAGAGAGATAATTTGAAGGATAAACTTGCATTTATGGAGGATAAGATGAATGAATTTGCTGAGAGTATGGGTGAAAATGTTAGGGTCTTGGAGAGTCAGTTAATAGATTATAAAGAAACCCTTCTTGATAACAAATCTTTGAGAGCCCAAATAGGAAATGTACAGGAGATGCTTGAGGAGACTGTTGAGACAAAGGATAAACTTCAAAGAGAATTAAATTATACCAAGACCCAACTCATGAGATATCAAGTCGATAGTCAAGAGTTAAGTAAGCAAGTTAAGAGATTATTGTATATGGTTGAGAGTGAGAGGAAAGGATTTGATTCATCAAAACCTGAAGATTGTGAGGGTCTATTCTCGGATATTGATTCACTACAAAAAGTCAACTCTGAGCTACGTTCTAGGTTGTTGTTGCTTGAGGCCAATAAAGAGGAGGATATTAGAAAAGCTAGAGAGACGGAAGCTGAGAAATTGAGTGCGCAACTTGTTAAAGCTGAAGAAGATTTAAAGATTGTCCAGGAACAAATGAAAGTTCAGACTGAGATGTTAAAGAAAGTTCAAGAACAAAGGGATCATTTCGCAGAGACTATTGAGACTTACAACAAAATGGGTCTTTCTGCTGATGCTCAAAATCTGAGGATTTCTCTAGATGAACTTAAAAATGAGAAGACTAGACTTGAAGCTAAAATCGTACATCTTGAAGATCTTACTGCCTCATTCAATAAACAGAAAAATGAAAGTGACCAGTAAGTTTATATTTTGTTTTACTAATTATTTTTTCTTAAGAATCTACAAGAATCGCATTGATGAACAATCAAAGCTAATAATCGAATTACGTGGTACAGTTGGAAAGTTAGAATCAGATGTCCAATATTTACGACAACTCAACAGAACTACGGCTCAAAAATGCGAAGCGATGGAACGTCTTAGTGATCGTACTACTAACAAAATGAATAACCTTATAAAGGAGAACGAGAAGAAGATTGAAGAAATTGGTAGTCTCAATAAGAAGCTTATTGAATATCAAGAGGAGATTTCACATCTGAAGGTTGATAAAAGATGCCTTGAAGATCAAAATAGAATATTAACCAGCAGTGAGGCACGCCTTCAAACAGAAAATGAAACATTAAGAGGATTCTCTACACGTGCAAATAAAGTTGAGTCAGCTGTTGATGAGATTCAAGATTTTATCAAGAAGATGACTGAGGATAGTATGTTTAATTCACAAGCTCAGTTGGAAGCTCTCATCAAACAAAGAGATTCTATCAATGAAACATTCAAGACAACAATGGAACAGAATAATAGGAATATTACCGATCTCAAAGCAACTATTGTAAAATTAGAAGGCGATAGGAAGGCTGCTGAAGATAAAGTGAAGTTAATAGAGAATTCACTGAAGGAGAAGGAGGCCGAGATTGTTACTCTTAAGGATAAGGTTCTTGTGGCTGAAAATCAGTTAGGACAATTTAATGATGGTTCTATTACAACAGAAGATTACAAAGGTGAAGTCAGGAAGATGGGTACTGCCAAAGCTTATCTTGAGAGGAGATGTACTGAACTTGAGGAACTTGTAAATAACTATAAATTAAGACTCAAGGTCAAGGATGAACAACTTAACAAGATATCAGAATTCTCTGAGGATGTAGAATCCGAATTGAAGAAAGCTAATGACATAGGAAACAGTGAAATATCACGTCTCCAAGAGCAATTGACATTATGTGAGAGAGAACTGGAGATTGTTAAGAAGAATCTCGAAGATTCAAGAGCAACGATTGGATCTCTTGAAACTGAATGTAGTCAGAAATCTATTGATCTTAGCAACATGTCTATCAAAATGAATTGCATCATTTCAGAGAGTGAGAGTAATACCCAGAATTTGAATAACCTCCTGGAGACATCATTACGTGATGCTAATAATCTTAGGGAAGAAATTGATAGTCTTACTCAACTTAAAGAATCTTTGAACGAAACTATTGGTGTTTTAGAAGCACAAGTAGCGGCATTAGAAAAGACTGTTGATGAAAAGGAAAATGCATTAAAGAAATCGGAGTATGCTCTTAGTCAACAGATCGTCATCTTTAATTCACTAAAAGAGGAATATGAATCTTATAAAAATATCATGGATACAGAACGTGAAAGACTTCAAAATAAGATTGATGAAATGGTATCTGCAGAGAAAGTCAAAGTTGAAAACAATGATCATATGTTGAATGAACTGAGAGGTCTTATCAATAGTTTTACTGAGATGAAAGAAAAAAGTGCATTGTCACGTTCAATGAATACTTCTATGTCGATGAGTATGTTATCTTCAGGGGATGATGATGATTCCTCAGAGAAGTACATCGAGACAATTGCAAGATTAAATAGAATGATTGAATGTCTCCAGAATGATTGTCAAGCAACTTTACAAAGGTGTGCTCAGGCAGAATGTGAATTGACTAATGTTCGTTCATTGTTAGCTGTTGAGAAGACAAATACATCAATGCTTGATACCAAAGTTAATGAACTTAGACATACAATTGAAGTTCAATTACAAGAATTGAAGGATAAAAATCTGTTAGTACAGAAGATGAAAGTTTTAGATATTACAAAAGAAGAATTGGAAAGAGTTAAAGTTGAATTGCAGGAGGTACTTCAAAAATGTACTGAACTCGAGAAGACTTTGAAAGAAAAAGACAATGCTAATTTGGCTCTCGAGTCCAAGAATGTTATTCTTGAGAATGACAAGGAGAATCTTGCAAAGGATTTGACTTCTGTTACAAAAGAAAGAGATTCATGGAAAAAACAGAATGAAAAGAATCTTGAAGTTCTTGCTAAGTATGGACCATCTAAATGCGAGATGTTGGTTACAGAAATTGAAACAGCAAAGTCAGTTATTGCTAAACTTCAGGAGGAGAATAAGAAATTCGTCGAAGAACAGGCAAATAAAAGCGCTGATAATGCTGAAGAAGAGGACTACAAGAATAAATTTATTCGTGTTCGTAAACTTGCAAGAGATTACAGAGATCAAGCACAGCTATTAAAGGAAAAGAGTGAGAGATTAGAGAATATGCTTAAGGAAGCCGGTGGTGGTACCAAAGATACTGAAGCTGAGGCTACAATTGCTGAACTCCAAAACCAGATAAACGAGAAGAACATAGAGATAGATAATCTAAAAAAGGAGATTGATGTCCTGAATGAGAAAGTTGAAGATTTAACATTAGAGTTAGATAGGAATAGTCTAATTGAGAATCTTGCTCAACAATATTCTAGTGATTTGAAAGTAAAAGAGCATGAAATAGTTGAGTTAAAGGAACAAGTAAAAGAGTTGAAGAGTCGTATAGAAACTTTATTAAATCCATCTGGCAAAGATGATGAAATAGTTGAGGAAAGTCAAGGAACAGAGGAGCTTACAAATGACGATGATGCAGATGATCTCGGAGCTGTGACTCCACCGGATGACAATACTAGTAGAAAGCGTGGACTTTCACAGGAACTTGATCTTCATGATGATCTTGTTGAGGATATCTACGATAGTCATAAGAAATCAAAATTCGATGATAATATTGATATTCTTCAAACAACTGAAGATATCCTCGAAGACCCCAGTGTATAAAAACATGTAACTAAAAAAATCCGGGAGTTTTTTTGTTTTTTTTTTATTTTTCGTGATTGTATTATAATCAATAATGATTTGTATATATTTTTCTAATGCTAACCATAATTTTGAAGGTGATATTTCTTTTTGTGAATAAATTATTTATTAACTGATAAATTATTTTGTTGTTGTTGTGGAAATTAAATTTATTGTTATATTATAAAATAATGCTAAATGTTTATTTATTTTTTTTACTTTATCACATTAATATTATTATTTTTTAATTTTTTAGCAGAATAAAAACGTTATTCAAATATTTTTATTTTTTGTATCAACGTTTAACACTAAATTTTATCTTTACAATTAGGTTTTAAGTAAAAAAAAGAGTGAGAGAGAATATACAAAAGTTAGTTAAATATTTGTAATAGTAATAGAAGCATTCCTAAGGATAGAAGAAAAGGATTTATGATTATATTGGTTGAGGAATTACAGAAGTTTTCGTTACATTGGCTTATGAATCTTTTAATACCACTTGATCCCATGTTCTTGTAGTTATCCATTAGTTTTCCAGAATAGGCACATTCTCTGATAACTGATGTATCCTCTACAATAAAACATTTATATAAAGAAGATTTGATGACAAACAAACTTACCATTAATAATTTGAATAATTCTCCTACATCCAGTTGGGGTTAAAGTGACACTTTCATTGATATTATGAACAGGACATTCATTTTCGAACTTTTGGTACTCATTAAGACAAGCTTTATCATTAATCGAGTTACAATCATAACACCAAACTCCTGTATTTTCAGAGGTGACAAAAGTTAACAAGTGTGACCATATTAGAATAAGACAAAGTTTAAATATAGAAAACATAATGATAACTATAAATAAAAAAAGAAATAAGTATCTAGTATTATATTATAAAAATGATGTTTTTGACAAAATGAATTGGTATTATATACTTTACTTTTTAACTTTACCACCTGATTTATTTATATTATGATAAGAAGAGATGGTGATGATGAAGTCGAAGAAATGAGAAAGGGAAGGTGTAAGAGAGAGAGAAACAAATAATCGGAGAAAATATTGAAAGGAGGAAAAATGGGAGAATAAACACATTAAGATATCTATATAATTAAGATAAACATATTGTATTTTTGACAAAATAATAGTAATAATATTTGTTAAGTATTTGTATCAAAAGAGGAGATATATGAGTTTTTTTCCTTGTTATTTCAAATGTAAACAATGTATTTTTGATGATAAAAAAGTATGATGTTGTTAAAAAGTTTTTCATTATACATTACTTAAGTCATTCTGTATAAATATCAATTTTAAAAATAAATAAATAATAATAAGTGAAAATAAATAATAAAAATGTCACTAGGATTCATAATAGGTTTTTAAACAAATAAAATGATTAATGTATTAGAAGATTGACATTATAGTTATCATATATTTCTTATCAATTAATCATTTTTATACAAGTTACAATCGAATATGTTATTTCATTAATTTATTAATTTATTTATGTGACGTCAAGTATTTTAGAAAATAAAATATATGGGAAAACATAGTTTATATGTGTATTTGTCTGATAAAAGCACAAATTTAATTAAAATATTTTTTCCGTTTCTGCTATATTTATTCAAAGTTTAACAGTAAAAATGATCTTTACGGTTTATTAAGTGAGATATTTATAGAAAAAAGTCTTGATTAGAGGAAATAATTAAGTAATTAAATAGATACATTATCAAAATAGGAAGGAAATTAGTTTTATTAGTGTAATTAGCGATCATTATTTGAATTCTAATTAGGGTAAGTAATGTTTCGTTTTTACCATAAAAAAAGCATTAAGTTATAGGAAATGGTTAAAATATAAAATATTTCAATAATTAAATTAATTTTCAATTTTTTAAGAAGTTTTAAGGTGATAGAATGTCAGACTGTTGTATTTTCCATTATTTAAATAATTTTCAGTTAATTATTTTATTCAATACAAAGTTTAAGTTTAAGATTATCACAAAAATAAACAATTTTGAATTATTTGAAGATTATAAAATGAGTAAAATATTTTATTAATAAAGTTAAGGTTTTAAGTTCAAAGAAATATGTATATATGAAAGATGAGACTGTAATTTTATAGCATCTTGTCGAGGAGATAATAATAGAAGAGTGTACTTTAAAAAATGTATTGAAAGAATTTTGTAATGGTGATTTTATTGCGCAATCATTAGTATCAGTAACCTGTTACATTAAATGACATTTTACATAGTATTGTATGCCGTTATCATTTGAAACGTAATGCTTCATTCAATTTATTTTATTGATATAATAAGTTATAATTGTAGGCCTCAAGAAAGTATATCGAATTTCAAGAATGTCTCAAGATTGATATGTAAATACTCAGAATTAAAGTTTCTTTTAACACTTTTATTCTTAATATTAAGAATGAATGGTTAATAATATAGAAAGAAAGTAATTAGTGGTTAAATTAAAGACATAATAGGTTGGAATAATTTGGAACAATCTAAATTCAAAATTTTATATAAAATGAATTTTTAATTTGATATTAAAGCATTAATATCTATTAGATTATAATGAATTCGATTGCTTCTGACTAAGTATCATTTTATTCATATATTCTAATTTCAAATAAGCTCAAGCTCTTTGTGATAGGCTATTTAATTGAACACGTGTGTATAGAGTTGCTTCCACAGATGTTCTAGAAGTTTTGTTACAATACTCATCATCTCTATTACTAGAGCTTTTTTATTTTATTTAGCATACTTTTTCCAATCTTTCTTAAGTCCCCTTTTCAGAAAATTCTCCTAGTTGAACCATTAATTTCTCTGAAAATTCTTCTTCAAATTGTAAAAGTTTCTGATGATACATATAAGGTTTTCTGAATGAATATCCAAAGACATATTCTAATGTTTATTGTGGGTTGCAGCCACTCACTGAGGGAAATGAGATATCAATGAACATCTTCTAAATTGAAAGATGAATACGTTTTCTTTGTTAAGTTAAAATATTTGTCTAAAAATGAATTACACAAACAGTTAAACATAGCATCGGTAAGAAATGCTGCTATTTTTCATCTTGGCCTAGTTGCGTTGATTGCATTGTATATTGCAAGTAATTCACCTGTTTCTTTTTCATTAAATTTAAATATAATTCCTGCCATTTTGATAATACCTTTGAAAGCAAGTTCACTAAGTGGATATTGGTTATCAAAAGATTCGGGATGTTTTTTGGATCAAATGAACAAAGCAATTTTGAAAGATGTTTAATTATGAAATATGTTCCTTCATCAGCATTTCTTCCATACAAAAGATCAACATCATTCTTCACATCCGTTTTTTTAAATTTCCCCTTTACGGATCCCTTGAAGAATACACGATCTTCATTGATTGGAGCAAATGCGTCTTTGGATGTTGCTATCATATTATTATGTAATTTAGCTGATGCTCCTAATAACTTTTAACTTTTACTTTTTCCAAACACCTTATTTTTCTCGCATCACTTTCTCCACATTTTAATATTTTTGCAAGTTTTCTGTATTTTCTAGAGTACTTTGTAAAAAAAAACTGTTGCCCACATATTATTGAATGCTCCTGACATCACGACAGCCTTACTAAAATATTTGTAGCTGCCTTCTGAAAAAAGAGGTGCTGTTACTGAAGCTCTTCCAGCACTTTCCTCAAATAATGTTATCATATTTTTCTTGCCACCAAATTTTCCAATGTTTTCATAAACCATTTTCATAACCATTTGATGATCCAATAAACTCATATTACCTTAAATTTTAATGTTATCACCTAAATAAACAAATCCAAAGACCCCTAAATGATAATTTATATTGAAAACAATTGCTCGTGATTTTATGGCAAGTATTGATCCATTATGAGAATCAAATGAAGATGACCATTTGTAAATGAACCACCTAATTTGACAACGTTTACAGCACCATTTTTATTCAATGAACCTACATATTTAATTGTAGACAATTTTCACTAAGCTTGTTTGTTGGTTAAAACCATCGAATCCAATAAAATTATATCTAGCGATATTTTGATATCATGATACTGCTTTTGTTTTTGCGAAAATTGTTTTCTTCCATTCTGGTTTCCTTAATTCACTTGGAGGTATGAATCTTGTATATTTGCTGGTAAATCTAGCGAAGGAAGCCCCTAAGAACTCTGTTACAACACCTTCTTCGAAATGCTATAAGAAAAAAAGATGAATATGAACATTGTAACTTACTTTTTCTATCCCTTGAATATCACCTTGCTGCGTCTCTATCTTAGATTGCATCTCACATAGTTGATATAAAAATAAAATGATGTATAAAAATACTACTATCATGCTTGAATGTATAAATTTTTGAGTAAAATGTTATTACTATGCATATTTTGATTGATAAATATTTATTTGATTTTAAATTTACTTCCCTTATTAATATTAAAAACTTTATAATTGCAAATATTGAATTTTAATATAGAAAATTAAACCTGAAATATGTTTTTGTGAAAATAAATCATAAATAATATGAATTATTATTGAGAAATATTTATATAATCTCTCAAAAGAGAAAATGTTTTTCCAATCGCTTTTATTATTATTAATAATTTAATTCGGGAATATATTCTTGATATAATTGAAATTGCATTTATTATAACACTATTTAAAGTATTCACCTTGAGAACGAACCTCAAGAATCAAAAGGTACATCTATTTTTTATGTATAATTAAAAATTGTGAATTTTTTAAAATATGTAAGGATAAAATCAGAATTAATAAATTGATTGCTTTTAAGAAAAGTGCTTGCAAATTATAAGAAGTAAAAGCAAATTTCGAAGGTTTTGTTGTCATGATAATGCATTAAAATATTCGGAAGATACATTCTCGTGATCCAACAATCTGAAAGATGAATTCTCGGGATTCAATCTCTAAGTACGAATGATCATGAGATAAACAAGATTTCATAACAAAACCTCATTTGAATAATTCAATTTCTAAAAATATTTATAACGATAAAATATATTATATATATTTCAAAGTTTATGCAAAATAAAATACAATTTATATGGAAATACAAATATTTATTATTTTACAATGAGTTTTGTAGATTCTGATTATCTTTAATTCTATTAATATGATCCATTATAAGACGAATTTTTATTTTTGCATTAATTTACCTAATTGAATACATGTGCTTGGAATTGGTTCTATATAGTATTCATAATTTTTATCAGGATAAAAATCATCCATAACTAAAGCTTTCTTTTCTTCTTTGGTAAACTTTTTCCAATTCTCAATAGTCCTCTTTTCAGCAAATTCTCCAAGTTGAACCATTAATTTCTCTGAAAAATCTTTTTTCAAATTGTAAAAATTTTTGATCGTACATATAAGGTTTTCTGAATGGATATCCAAAAACGTATTCTATTTCTTTGCTGTGAACCGCTCCCATCCATTCGGGACAATCATTGATACTGGAACGTCTTCTAAATTCAGAGAAATAAATGTTTTTATTCGTTACTTTGAAATACTTCATTATAAAAGAAGTACTATCACAATCATACATAACATCAGAAAGTAATCTTGCTACTTTATCTCTCGGTATAGGTTCGTTAGTTGAATTGTATATCATAAATAATTTTCCCATCCCTGTATTGTTTAATTCAAAAACATCTGCTGCCATTTTGATAATACCTTTGAAAATAAGATCACTAATTGGACATTGATTATCAATAGATTCAATATGTTTTTTTGGATCAATTTTACAAAGGGTACTTCCAGAATGTTTAATCATTGAATATGTTCCTTCATTAGAGTTTCTCAAAAAAAAATGTCAGCATCTTTCTTCATATCCATATTTTTAAGATTATCATATAAAGATCCTTTAAAGAATACACCGTCATTATTAATTGGTGTGAATGCACTTTTATATTGTGCAAATTTATAATTATGCATTTTCGCCGATGATTTCAACAATTTTTTAAACATTTATTGTTTGTAAACATTTTAATCTCCGACTATAACTTCCTCTACATCGTAATTTTTCTATCAATTTTTCTGTATATTCTCGTGCACTTTCTGGAGAAGTTGTTGTCCAGAGATTTTTGATTGTTGCTGACATTATGACAACTCTACTGAAATATTTAAAGCTATCTTTTGAAAAAAATGTGCTGTTACTGAAGCTCCTCCAGCACTTTCCCCAAATAATGTTATCTTATCTTTTTTGCCACCAAATTTTTCAATGTTTTCATAAACCCATTTCATAACCATTTGCTGATCCAAGAAACCCATATTACCTTTAACCTTACTGTTATTACCTAAATAAAGGAATCCAAATGAAGCTAATCTATAGTTAATATTAACAACAATTGCTCGTGATTTTATGGCAAGTATTGATCCATTATGATTGTCTAATGATGCTGATCCACGATAAAATGAACCACCATGGATGACAACAAAAACAGCACCACTTTTGTTCCTTGGGAACCCACATATTTAGTTGTAAGCAATTTTCTTTAAAGTTTATTTGTTGGAGTATAATCATCGAGTGCCTTAAAACCATATTTAATGATATGTTGATAACATGATGAAGCTTTTGTCTTCGCATGAAGTATACCTTTCCATTCTGGTTTTCTCAATTCGCTTGGAGGCATGAACCTTTTACGTTTGCTGGCAATTCTAGCAAAAGGAACTCCTAAGTATTCTGTTACATAACCTTCTTCGAAATGCTTAAAAAAGAAAATAAATAGATGTCGTTAAAATTTACTTTTTCTATTCCTCGAATATCCCCGTGCTAGGTCTTTATTATAACTTCAGGTTCACATAGTTGAATTTGAAATAAAATGATTGTTAAAAGGACAACTATCATGCTTGAATGTATCAAATTTTTATTGAAATGAAAATAATTGTAATCTTATAAAGATTTTTATTAATAAATATTTATATAATTTTTAATTAATTTTTATTACTAAAAATAAATTAATTGCTACAACAAATATTAAATTCAACATAGAACATTTAATTTGGGACCAATTTTTCAATGAAATTGATTATAAACGATATGAGTTGTAAGTTAGAAAAAATACTATATAAGTTGTCATAAGAGGGAGTATACTTTCAATAATTTTTTTTTATTAATAATTAAGTTCTAGAAGATATTCTTAACATCTTTAAAATTACATTTCATTTAAAAACTATTCAATGGTTTACCTTAAGAACAATCCTTAAGAATTATAAATTTAATTATTTCTATTTTAGATAATTTTAAAAATTGTGATTTTTTTAATAATATGAGATCAATCATTATGAATTTATTAATTCATTCAGGAAAAAAGTTTCTAAAATCTATTATTTAAAGGATAATTTTGAAGATCTTGTTTTCATAATAATGCATTAGAATTATCGGAAGACGGCTTCTCATGATTTGAAAAATTAATTCTCAAGATTCAAGTTCTAAGTACAAATAATCAGAATATAAGCAAGACTTGATAAATAAGTAATATTAAAGGACATATTTATGTGCTTAATAATTTCTACATTTATTTCTGTAAATTTTTCAACACCTAACATATAATTATAGCATTTGATATGAAATCAAGTACCAAGTGGATCATGAGAAACTGATGCTTCTACACATAATATTATTTACAAAGAGAAGAATTTGCAAATCAATCTATTTTTTTTGTATCTATATAAATATTTGATGACAAAATAATTTGCATATTTAAATGACTCAAAATATTTATAATGATAACGTATATTGCAAAATTTCAAAAGTTTGTGGAAAAAAAACTATATTTTGGTATAAAACATGATTATTAATTAACCTATAATTGATTGTTTTAATTCTGATCAAGTTTCGTTTTACTAAGATGTTCCATTATTCAACCAATCGAATGTTTTCCTATTATTTTATCTAATTTAACACATTTGCTTTTAATTACTTCAACAAATTTTTTGTATGTTTTGTTACAATATTCATCATCTATAACTAAAGCTTTCTTTTCTTTTTTGGTAAACTTTTTCCAACTATTAACATTTTCTTTTGCAGCAAATTCTCTAAGTTGAACCATTAATTTTTTGAAAAATCTTTTTCAAATTGTAAAGGTTTTCGATGATATAAATAAGGATATCTGAAAGACTATCCAAAAACATATTCTCTTTCTCTATTGTGTGTTTCCCCTATCCATACAGCATATTTGTTTATGGTAGAGCGCCTCCTGAATTCAGAATAATATACATTTTTGTTTATTTCATTGAAATACTTGCCTACAAATGAGGTACTATTACAATCAATTATAGTATCAAAAAGAAATAGTGCTACTTTTCCTCTAGATGTAGTTCGGTCAGTTGAATTGTATATCATAAATAATTCTCCCATCTCTGTATTGTTTAATCCAAAAACATCTGCTGCCATTTTGATAATACCTTTGAAAAAAAAATCATTGATTAGACATTCGTTATCTAAAGATCCTGGATGTTTTTTTTGGATCAAATGCACAAAAGACTTTTGGAAAATATTTAATCATGGAAATATGTTCTTTCATCAGAACTTCTGAAAAACAAAATATCAGCATCTTTATTTGTTTTCATTTTTTTTATTTTATCATCTACAGATCCTTTGAAGAATACAACATTTTCATCTACTGGGGTAAATAAATCTTTTGTAGTATGCTACCTTGTTGTTGCGCATATTAACTGATGCTTTTAACAATTTTTTGACATTTGTTGCATGTAAACATTTTAATATTTTTTCACTATTCCCTCTACATTTTAAGAATTTTGCGAGTTTTTTTTTGTATTTTCTAATGTTGTTTTTGTAGAAGCTGTTATTCAAACATTGTTTATTGTTTGCTAACATTACGACAACTCTACTGAAATATTTGTAGCTTGCTACAGGAAGAAAATGTCCTGTTACCGAAGCTCCTTCAGGACTTTCCCACAAATAATGTTATCTTATCTTTTTTGCCACCAAATTTTTTAATGTTTTCATAAACCCATTTCATATCCATTTGCTGTTCCAAAAAACCTATATTACCTTTAATTTTACTGTTATTACCTAAATAAAGAAATCCAAATACTCCTAATCTATAGTTAATATTAACAACAGTTGCTCGTGATTTTATGATAAGTATTGATCCATTATGATTGTCTAATGAAGCTGTTCCACCTGAATATGAACCACCATGTATGACAACGAAAACAGGGCCATTTTTATTCTGTGGAACCCATATATTTAATGACAAACAATTTTTACTAAATTTATTTGTTTGATTGTAAGTATCAAAATGTTCAAAATTATATTTAACAAGATACAATGAGAACATTTTTTATAAAACATTATTGCATTAAAAAAATTTAGTTGAAAAATGTACCCTTACTATATATGTCCATAACTTTTTAATATACGAATATAATAGTAAACAGATATTATATTTGTAATCAGTATAAAAATTGCAATCTAATGATATAAAAAATTTAAAAAATGTTAAAGAAATTTTTTTTGCTCTTTATTAATTAATTAATATATTTCTTAAAGAAATATCTATCAAAAATCGGCTGGATCAGATTTAGGATTTAGGTGTTGGCTACAAAATGTGCCATTAACCATACTCACAGGTATTCTGGGGGTTTCGAAAAATATTATTAGTAATATTTTTATATATTTGTCTGGACCTCTCCAATTTATCGGAAAAAGACGGAGATAGATTAAAAGAAATTTATTTAATTTGATTAAATTGATAAATAGGTACAAAAACACAATTAACATAATAAGACCTCTAAAATTAAAAAATTAGTAAATATGAAGAAATAAAATTAAATGATACGTGTGATTTCATCATTTAAAATGAATACCTCTTTCATCAATTTTCCTCTTACTTTATAACTTTTTTCTAGAGTTTACCTTATTCTAATCTTACTTATTTTTGTTAAAAATTAAGCATGTCGAAGCTCTAAAAAAATCTTTAATTAATAATATCTCGATTTTGAGGTAGGGTATCGAAAATCGACTTGACCAGATTAAAGATTCAAGTATATGCTATAAAATGAGCTATTAACCATCTTCATAGGTAGTCTAGAGGCTTTCAAAAAAAAATTATATTGTGTCGATTTTTAAAATTGCCAAAAATTAAAAAAAAATTTCAAAGATTAATAACTCAATTTTAAAACATAATATCAAAAATTTCGGTAGATTAGATTTAAGATTTATGTCTTGGCTACAGAATGAGCTACCATAAATGTTCACAGCTATTTTAGGGGCTTCAATAAATATATTTATTTATTGACAATTTAGTGTGCCAAAAATTGTGAAAATTATTTAACAATTAATAACTCGATGTTAAAAAAAGATATCAGAATTCAGCTTGATCCGATTAAAAATTCGTGTCTGGGTTATAAAATAAGCTATTAACCACCTTTGTAGGTGGTCTAGGAGCTTCAATAAGTATTATTTTCTGTAAATTTTTAAATTTGTCGAAAATCAAAAATTAATTTTTAAACTTTGATAACTCAACTTTTAAATGCGATATCAAGAATTCGGTAAATTAGATTTAAGTCTTAGCTACAGAATGAGCTATCATACGTGTTCACAACTATTCTGGGGGCTTCAATAAATATTATTCTTTGTCGACAATTTATATGCCAAAAATTTGAAAAAATTTTTAAAATTTAATAACTCGATTTTGAAAAAAGATATTAAAAATCGGTTTGAGCAGTATAGAGATTTAAGAATAGGCTATAAGATGAGCCATTAACTATCTTCGTAGGTGGTCTGGGAGTTTCAATAAATATTATTTTCTGCCGTAGGTAAAATTTGACAGTTTTTTAGAAATTTGTACTATTTTTGCTTAATTTTTGTTTTAATGTATTATTTGAGAATTTTTTTTTAAAATATGCAATTAATTGGGCTATTATTAATTAGAAATTTGTGCTATTTTTACAAAAATTTTTTAAAAGCATTATTTTTGAAATTTTTTTGAAATGAGTCAATAACAAGTCTTATATTAACTAAAAATTTATAATTAATGCTTTTACATTCGTGTAAATTCATATTTATTAAGATATACCAAGGGTAAACAAAATTAACTTTTGATCCTCGAACGAAAATTAGTTTACTCCCTTTTAAGGGTACTTTAACTTAACATTTTAGGGTTATTATTTCAAAAAAAAATCAGCATGTTTGATTCTATATATGTACAATTTTTTAGAACAATAGGAGCAGTTTGAAATTTTGGTCAATTTTTATTGCACCTTGGTAATTATATTTAATGATATATTGATAACAGGATGCTAATTTTCTTTTTGCTATAAATGTTTCATTTTATATTCCTTTGCTTAATTCAGTTGAAGGCATAAATCTATTATGTTTATTGGATATTTCTAGCAAAAAGGAACTCCCAAGTACTCTCTTACAACATGTTCCTCTAAATGTTAAAAGAAATTAAAATGATAAAAATTAAATTTACTTTTTCCATTCCCTGAATATAAGCGTATTTTGTTTTTATTTTAGATTGAAAATCACATAATTCAATCAAAAATATAATGATATTTAAAAGTACTACTATCATTCTTGAATGTAGCCAATTTTCTTAAATGAAGAAAATTTTATTGTTATAATATCATGATTAATAAATATTTATTTAATTTTTAATTATTTATTGTTATTAATAGTAGAAACATTATAGCAACAAAACTGGAATTTTAACAGAAAACATTAAGCATGAAATATAAACAATTATGTAATAATTGATCATAAATGTCATGAATTGTCATAAGAAAATATTTAAATAGTTTTTCAAATGTGGAACTATATATTCAATAACTTTTTTACTAATAATTTAATTCTAGACAATATTCTAGAAGACATTCTAGAAATTATTAAAATTATTTTTATCTTTAATACTTTTTTATGATTTACCCGAAGAATGAGTTTTAAGAATCAAACAAATATATCTATTTCTATTCATATAGTGGAAATATTGCGATTTTTTTAATAGAAAGAAATCAACCATAAATAATTCATTGCATGCATTTAGAAAAAGTTCTTTAAAAATCTAAAAATTTAAAGTACATCCTTGATATTCATCTGGTATGAGAGTGCATTAAAATATTTAGGAGATAGCTTCTCATGATTAAGGCTCTGAGTAAAATAATAATGAGATAAACAAAATTTCTCAATAAACCTTTATTTGGATACTTTAAATAATTAAAAATATATATAATGATAACATATATTTTCATATATCCAAAGTTTATGTGAAATAAGTTTTTGATTTGATATAAAAAGATATTTGTCCATTAGTTTTTAATAATTTCTATTGTTTCTGAGTAAATTTCATTTTATTTATATAATCCATTTTTAGGCGGTCTGCATATTTTTGCATTAATTTACCTAATTGAATACATGTACTTGGAGTAACTTCTACATATTTTCTAGGTGTTTTGTAACAATATTCATCATCTATAACTAAAGCTTTCTTTTCATTTTTGGTAATCTTTTTCCAATCTTTTTTAAGAGTTCCTTTTGCAGCAAATTCTCCTAATTCCAACATTAATTTCTCTGAAAAATCTTTTTCAAATTGTAAAAATTTTCGATTGTACATATAAGGTTCTCTGAATGGATACCCAAAAATATATTCTAATTCTCTCCCGTGGACAGATTTCATCCACATAGGAAATGGGCTTATAGATGAACGTCTCCAAAGTTCAAAGGAATATATGTTATTATTTTTTGACACATCGAAATATTCTTCTACAAATGAAGTAGTTCTAAAATTGAACATAACATCAGAAATTAATCTTTCTACTTTTCCTCTGGGTATAGTTGCATTTATTGAATTGTATATCATAAATAATTCTCCTGTTTCTTTATCGTTAAATCCAAATATGCTTGCTGCCATTTGAATAACACCTTTGAAAACAAGATCATTAATAAGACATTGATTATCAATAGATTCAGGATGTTTTTTTGGATCAAATTTACATAAAAACTTTGCAAGATGTTTGATCATGAAATATGGTCCTTCATAAACATTTCTTCCATACAAAACATCAACATTTTTCTTCATATCCTTATTTTTAAGTTTATCGTTTAAAGATCCTTTGAAGAATACAACATCTTCGTTGATTGGTGTAAATGCATCTTTTGATGTTGATAACTTATTATTATGCAATTTAACTGATGCTTTGAACAATTTTTTAACATTTACTGTTTGTAAACATTTTACTATCCTTTGAGTTTTTCCTTTACATTTTAAGAATTTTGCGAGTTTTTTTGTATTTTCTAGTACAATTTGTGGTGAAACTGTTGCCCAAATATTATTGATTGCTCCTGAAGAGAAGATAGCTCTACTGAAATATTTATGGCTGGCTTCAGAAAGAAAATGTGCTGTTACTGACGCTCCTCCAGCACTTTCCCCAAATAATGTTATCATATCTTTTTTACCACCAAATTTTTCAATGTTTTCATAAACCCATTTCATACCCATTTGCTGATCCAAGAAACCCATATTACCTTTAATTTTACTGTTATTACCTAAATAAGCAAATCCAAGTACCCCAACCCTATAATTTAGATTAACAACAATTGCTCGTGATTTTATGGCAAGTATTGATCCATTATTAATATTTAATGAAGGAGATCCACGTGTAAATGCACCACCAAATATGACAACAAAAACAGCACCACTTTTATTCTGTGGAACCCACATATTTAATTGTAAGCAATCTTCTTTAAGCTTATTTGTTGGATTTAAATAATCGAATCCATCAAAATTCGTCTTAACGATATTTTGATAACAAGACACTGCTTTTGTTTTAGCATGAAATATACCTTCCCATTCTGGTTTCCTCAATTCGCTTGGAGCCATGAATCTTTTGTGTTTACTATCAAATCTACCGAAAGGAACACCCAAGTACTCTGTTACAACCCCTTCTTGGAAATGCTAAAAAAGGGATATAAGTAATCGAGGTTATAATTTACTTTTTCTATTCCTTCAATAATTCCATGTTGGGTTTTTATTCTTGATTGACATTCACTTAAATGAATTAAAAATAAGATGATATTTAAAAGTAATACTATCATTTTGGAATGTATCAAACTTATATTAAAATGAATAAAACTTTGTTATTATATATATACACATCGATAAATATTTATTTAATTTTTAATTAAGTACATATATTAATAGTAAAAACATTGTAACGGCAAATATTAACATTCAATAGAGAACAATAAACCTGAAACATAAACCTTTATAAAAATTGATCTTAAATAACGTGAATTATAATAAAAAAAATATTTGTATGGGTTATCAATTTATGAAATATGCTTTCAGTAATCTTTCTATTAATAACTTAATTCTAGACAATGTTGTAGAAGATTTCCTTAATGTATTTATAATTACACTTTATGTCAATACCTTATAATAATATACCATATGAACGAGGCTCAAGAATTAAATAGTATATGTAATTTTATTTTTATAATGAAAAAATTGTGATATTTTAAATAGGAAAAGATCAACCACGATAAACTATTAGATTATTTGAAGTTTCATAGATTAATATTAGACTAATGTTTAATTTTCGACTTCTTTGATCTTTTTGACTTCCTCGGTTTCTTATGTTGCCTATTTTTCGAAGAATGTTTTGGTTTTCTTTTACGTCTTTTCGTAGTTCTCTTCTTTGTTGTTGAAATTATTGCTGTTAAAGTAGTTGATTCTATCTTTCCATGTGTTGTTATACTTGTAGTAAAACCTTTAGATGTAGTAGTTGATCTATTGATAGTTGAATTATCTGTTTTACAATTATCGTTGAAATTATTTGCATTATCACCATCATATGTTTCTACATATGACCACGTTCGTGTAGTGCTATTGTATTTCCAAAAATGTCTGATGTTGTTGTCTTTATGATCTCCATAATTGTACCATGGATGACAATTTCCAAATGCTCTATGCCAACTATGCGAATGAGAGTAGAAAGTTGAAGGTAATTTACCGGAAGATGGTGGTTTTGTAGTCTTAACATTTGTTGTAGCTATATAAGGTATATCTGTAGTTGTGACGTTATTATCAGGAGTAGTAGAATAAAATCTATAACCACTTAGTGGAAGGAAACTTTCTCCAAAAAGAACTCCATTTAAAGAATCTGGCAGGAAAAAAACTAATAAAAATATTTCAATATTATCGAGGTAATACATAACATTTATTGATAAATAAGTTAAATAACATTATGGCTTTTACATTTAAAATGTACTTATCATTATCAAACATACCAAATATTAATATAAAAAGTTATTAATATTTAAAATTGCATAAATGCTTTAATTTATCTATTGTAATACTACTAATATTTTTTTAAAAATGATGATATTCATTTAATCAAAACGTATTATTAGGAAAAAAGTACCGATAAAAAGCTTTCTTTTATATCAAAAGGATTTATAAGTATGTAATTTAAAATCGACCATAAGTTTAAAAACTTTTTATAAATTTTTATATTGTAATGTAATTAAAAACATTTATTGGAATTAAAATAACCTAATATATATTTTCTAATATGTTTACAGTTCATTTATCACTGAGATTAAATGAATATTTTTGCAATTTTGTTTTTCCAATGTTTACTGTGTGTTTTATTATCATAAACATGTTATTGAATCTTATTTTTCTTTGAGCACTCTATCACTTATTAAGACATAATCAAGACAGAAATAGTAGAAATAAAGTGGATTTTATTTTTAATGAATAGCAATGAATTTAAAAATTTTAAATTTTATAATTTTGAAATTTGTTCATCATTATTTCGCAATATATGATAATATTTGTTGTAATAAGTAGACATGGGATCCGACCCTGGTCAACCCTTGACCAATTTTTGAGGGTCGACCCCAAATTTTAGGGTCGATTTAATAATATTTTTAAATTTTAATGTAAGTTTAACGATAAAAAATAAACATTATAAAAGAATAATGCAATAATAATAGTGTTGTGACAATTTTTGATTACAAATTGTATAAATTATGTTTATGAATCTTGGTAGCTAATAATTTTATGTATTTTAGAGATTTTTACTGACTTGAATAAAAATGAGGAAGCCAGAAATTTTAAAATTGATGAAGGATAATAAGTGCACTGTATGCAATATAAAATTTACAACATCAAACATTTTGAGGTTAATATTGATCATTTTTGGAGTTCAGTAAAATTATCAGTACCTCATTTACATAGTCTTTATCAGAAATTAAGAACAATAAAGTCAACTAGCATCAAATCTGAAAGTGCTTTTTCAACACTTTCATATATTAAAAATTGTCGACGAACTAATTTAACTACTAAGAATTTGAGCAATTTATTTGTTTTTAATCGATAATTTATAATTTATATATTGTTATATTTTTTTAACCAGAAAATTTTCACTAATTATAACAAAATTATGTTTTTTATAGGGGTATATGTTATTAGTTTAACGGGTCGATTTTATAAAACGACCCTAACCCGACTGACCCGGGGTCGAAAATTTTATCGACCCGTCCATGTCTGGTAGTAAGAAACGTTTTGACAAATGACGGAATCTAAAACGATGACGTTTTTTGGAATGATTGTTATTTTCTGATGGTGATTTAGTTGAAGATGTTTTTCCATCTTCTTTTCTTTTATTTCCACCATTTTCGCCATTTTTTTCTTCTATTTTTCTTGTTGCTTGATATAGTTGTTGTACTTACAACTGTTGTTTCTACTGCTGTTGTTGTAGGAGAAGTAATATTAGAAATTATACAATCTTCACTAGGTCGTTTAGTCGTCGTTTGTGTTGAGCCAGCATCATTATCACTCAAAGAAATTACAAGAGGAATAACAGTTAGAGAATCTACTTCAATGAGTTTAGATAAATATAAAATAATTAAAAAAATAAAATAATCAAAACAAATTTTCATTTGTGTAAAAATTACGATGATATCAAAGACAATATCTCTGTTTTATATCTAAAATTCATTGCTTTTTTTTTAAAGTACATTAAATATATGATAGACTAATGAAACAAAGTAATAAAAATTGTTATCACATAATAAAAAGTTCATTTAACATATCAGTTGTGTAAGTAAACAGGATGATTTATTCTTCAACTAAAGTACAATTATATTAACTTGAGAATAAGTAAGTATGTACAAGAAAGATATTCATGAATCTTTTTTCTTTGAACATTTCAAGTACAATTCACAATATATCACTGATTAAAATTGATCAAAAACATATTAATGGAGATTAAACAAATTTTATAATGAAATATCAATAGTTCCTAAATCATTTTAATATATAATTTAAAGATTTTTTTCTAAATTTGCTTTTTATCTAGTATTAATTATATGGAAGGTGTCTTCCTACCATAAATTTGGATCTTCGAGGACGAATACACTTTTCGTTTCTTCTTAGATTTTTTTCCTATTTTTCCCTTTTTATTTGCATACTTAATTTTCCTTTATCTCCTTTTTCTGATTTTTTTTCTCCTCCTATGTTTTCATACCCTTTTTCAGATAATAACTCTCTCCCGTACCAATATCTAATTCTTCTTTTTTGACGAGAAATAATTTGAGAATTTGCACCAGTGTAAACAACATATTTTCTCGGTGACCTTTTTAATGCATACTCTCTATCAATGATCGAAGAAGCTTCAGTAAAATCATTAATTATATCTTCTGCTTTAATGAGTCTTAATGAATACAAGATAAACAAAAGAATTAAATGATTGAGAAAAATTTTTATTTTTCTAAAAGTTATATTGATGCCACAAAAAAGGCTTTCGTTTTTTATATATAAAAAATTATAGTTTTTTTTAAAGTACATTAAACATATTATAAAGATGATAAATAAAGATGCAAAAATTACAAATTTATTATACACTCAAAAAGTTTTTTATCATTTTAAGAACCAATTTTATCAAATAACGTATCATTTCCATCAAAAGTTAGACCATTTTAAGAATATATTTAAATTTTATAATATTTTTAATTTTTTAAGTTTTATCTACATCTTTATGGTTTGAATAAAGTTTTTTTTTTTAAATATTTTATAGTCTATTACACACAAACAATTTTTTCATCAAAACTAGCACTATTTGATTCATTCCTGAACTACTTTGTCATTTCTCAGACAATTAAAATAAAGAAAAAATTTTTTCATAAAAATTAATTAAGCGATGTCTACACACATAAAAAAAGGACAAATTTTGACAAATCTATCTGAAATGCAAAAAAATGTCCCACCATTTTAAAATGTCAAAATTTATTCAAATGTTAAAGAATTAAACGACAACATTCCACAGCGAAGAACGTAAAATAATGATATTACGAACACTATCAAATATTAAAAATTAATTTAATAATTAGTATATAACAATTGTATAATTTTTTGTATTATATTTAAATAAATTTTTTAATTAAATGTTTCTTTATTTTATTATTTCTAGAGTCCAAAAATGGAGTAAAATTATATTATTTCTCGTGTCTTGAATGTATTCGTATACAGTGTATATAGTTTATACGTTAATGTTTCTTGAAATTGGTT
This sequence comes from Strongyloides venezuelensis, assembly GCA_963280985.1. NCBI lineage: Eukaryota > Metazoa > Nematoda > Chromadorea > Rhabditida > Strongyloididae > Strongyloides > Strongyloides venezuelensis. The sequence goes on along the minus strand of CAUJLX010000002.1, from coordinate 2,251,274 downwards.
TCATTGTATCTTTACATTACAAATTATAACAAAAGTTATTATTATTTTTATTAAAAAATTGTAAAATTAGCGATTGAATTAAATTAATATTTTAGAAATTGTGTACTAATATTGCTTTACCAAAAGCTTCGAATATTCTTTATTAAGTTATTTCAATGCTAGCAGGAGATTGCAGAAGAAAAATTACAAAAAAAAGATCAAAAATTTTAAAGGAATCGGATCAATTGTTTAATTTTATCGAAAATTTAAATGAATAATTGTTAGCTTTTTTATAATATTAAATAATAAATTTATTTGGTTTGACGATTTTTTATAAACAAAAAAACTGATAAAGAACTTTTCTTCTAATGTTGAGAAAAGCTAGTGAACCATACGATTGAAAGAAAATATTCCATATAATTTCGAGAAATATTTGTTTTAAATTTTATAAAAAATAGACTTTTAATTTTCCAGTTTATAAAGAATATTTAAACCACTCCTTTGATTTACTGAAAAAAATTTTGGTATTGATTTTTTTCTATTATTTTTAATGAATTTGTTAATAATAATTTTTCAGTAAACCATGTTTAGAAGATATTTTTATGTGTTATTATAATATAAAATAAATGATTTCTATAAACCAATATTTAGAAAAAAATTAACTTTAAATGACGAGTATGGCAATTTTTTTAACTTTGTATAAAAACTTAAACCCATTGTTTTCACCAATATCATATATTTGTTTAAGAAAATATAGAATGGTGAAAAAATTTATTATACGTTAATTTAAAATGGCACAAATATCTGTAAATCCAAAAAGCTACTTTTTTAATAATCTTTATTTCAAAATTAATAACTAAAGAATAAATATAATATAAATCTGTTAATATATACTATATTTCTTATTTAATAAATAAGATATAAATGTTGTTGTAATTTAACAAATATTGTATTTTTTTCTTTTATTTCTACAAGAAAGTTCTTTTAAAAATATTAGATTTTTATAAAATAATTCATGTTTAATGAATTTTAAATTATCTATGTTTTTCTCATATGCGAAATAATGCGACGAAATTAGTCGCAAATAAAGAAAATTTGAATTTTATTTGCTGGGACAAATTTATTACATTTTTTGCAAACCTGTGTCTTTTTTATTTGTGTAACGGTTTAGTAATCTTGTTTCGTTCGTATTTTTCGTAAAACAGAGTCCAGATAATAAAAATATTATGCAAATTTCTAATATAACAATAAAAAAAACCTATTTTTCAATGTTAAATTTTACTTGTTTTAAAAAAAAACAAAAATATAATATAATTTAGAGATTAAAAAAAATGAAATTATATTTTTATTAACCGTCCGGTAAATTGTTACTTTATTTTCTCATTAATAGCTTTTTTTAATCTAGATAAAGCTTCTTCTGCATTGGAAAGTGCTTTGTCTAAAGAAATTAAGTAGTCCTCGATCACGATTTTATTAGATTCTGCACATTTACCGGTAAACTCTTGCATATTTGAAAGATCTTTCTCCAACTGGGATCCTCTTTGTTTTAAGTTTTCAAGTAAATTATTAATATTTTTTCTTTCATCCGTTCAATCTTCATTTTTTTTGACGAAGTCCATGTACTCCTTAGAATTCATAATTATTCTAAAGATAATAATGCTAATATAACCGATAAAATAATAATATACTATAAAAATATAACACGATTCTAAAAGAACGTTTTTAAAAATGTCACAATTTTCTATGTTTTAATAAAAATTTATAGAGTAATTCACTATCTGCTAAATATTATTATAAGAAACACAAATCAAATCTTGTAGTATTGAAAAATGTCAAAAATTTAAGGATAGTTATTATAGGCAATCGAAGCTAATAAAATAAAATAATGTAAAAAAATGTAAATATTTTTTATGAAAAAAAGTAGTTGTAGAAAGGATGATAACAGTAACAATAAAATAATTTCCTTTGTTTATGTTGTATCCCTCAAGCATCCATTAACTTAATCAATGCAACATAAATTTTTATTTTAAGCATTACATTCATCTTGCTTTAATATTTCACAATCTTTACAATATATTTATAAACTTTGTTTTAACATTTTATAGTTTTTATATATAAATGTTTAGTGATAATTATCTAACAGATGACAACTTTATTCTCTTTGTTTTCTTAAAGGTGATTTTACTTTCCAAAAACAATATGTACAACTATTTTATTTATCTAAAGTAGATTTTTATATATACAATCAAATTTTTTTGATAAAAAAGTGTTTCTTTTATAGAATGTTCAAGTTTTAATACTCTTTAAAAGTTTAATCATTTTTTGTAGTAACTTTTGTTTTTCATTGCTTTATGTATTTGTTTGTGATTTTTAATATAATTCAATAATATAATTAACATCTGTTATTATTGACATTTTAAAGAATATTAAACAAAAAAAATTTTTCAAAAATATATACAAAAACAATATATAAAATAATATTATATATTATATTTTTACAACCAGTTTGTAACACAACCAATTTTTCTAAAATCAACTTTAGTAAATTCTGTTACAACTCTTCTGAGTCATTTATAGCCATAAATGAAGCATTTTTTTAATTAGATTTTTAATATAACCTTTTGCAGTCATTTTCTTTTCATTCAAATATTTTTTTAATACAAAGGGATTTTAACAAGTCATCAATCAATGCATTGAGTGAAAAACCATTTGAATGAATTTTGGGTCATCTTCAAAATGACATTATCATCAATTTTTACTCTATCGGAAGAAATATATACAATCTATTTATAACCAAACAATAAGGCCTGCATAGGTGAAATAACTTAACATTCTTTAATTTTTCTTCTATTTGAAATTATTTTTTGCTAATATATTATAAACCTTAATTCAAATACATAAAGATTTCTAAAAATCGTTAGTGCTGAGTTTTCAACCGGTAATTCATTAATTCCTTCCTTATCAATAAATTTATACTTATTATTTTTAACTACAATATTGGAAAATACTGCCTTAACCAATAAAGACATAACTGTATATATTTCTACTGATGATTCCTTATAAGATGGTAATCCAGTATCTTTAAAATCATCTTCTTGAAACATACTGTGTAATATATAATTTGTTTGTTTTCTAGCTTTTAACAGCCTGTCTTTACTTTCTTTATTCAACATTTTTGATAATGATAAATCTTCTACAAATTTTTGAAAACATTCAGTATTTATTTAAACAGCCGTCAAAGTTAATAAAAATCACTTTTAAAATCCCCACATGATGGCAATATTGCTTTTGATGTTTCAACCTGTTTAAACAGATCATTAAATAAACTGGTATTAGAATCGCAATAAGTGCAAACTATAGATAATGAATCTAATACATTGAATAACAATCCTGTAAGTATACATTTGCTAGTATTTGGAGCAAATGGTAGTAATTTAAGAATTCTTCCTATGTGTGTTAATTTTTTATTACCATGCAGCGCATCAAGTTCTTGGAGATTCTTTTCAGCTTCAATTGTATTGATTTCATCTATTTTTTTCATAGCATTTTGTAAGAAATCTTTCGAATCTCCCAGTCCAAGAGCTTTAATTGTTAATATAGAAGAATCAAGTGGAGAGGTTTTTATTTCGGATTCAGAGTGTTGAGGAAGAGAATTCATAACTTTTTTTGTTATTAAGTGACGAAAGTGTCCACTTCTAATTCTATCTACTCTTCCTTTTCTTTAATCCATCTTGCCTCTAGACAACCAGCTGATATCATAAAAACATTTATCTTTCTTTTGACTCAATATACTGGTTTTTTGCTTACATGAATCTATAACATAAATAACATCATCTATTGTTATAGATGATTCTGCAATATTTGTTGATACAATTATTTTTTCAACCGGTGGTGATTCAAAAGTCTTTTTTTGATCTTCGGAAGAAAGATTAGAGTGCAAAGAAACCAACTAGTAGTAGTCATTGCTAATCTTCTCTAGTTCTTTAATGCATTTTGAAATTTTTTTCCATCCTGGTAAAAATATTAATATTGAACCGATTCTTTTTGATGTAACTATAGCATTACGAGCCATCAACACCACGTTTCTTATGATTTCATAAGGTTTTTCATTTCTTTGTTCAACCTGTTTTGCAAAATATTTAGCCAGTGGAGATACAAATGATTCATTGTTTCTGTTATTGAAACTTCAGAATTTTGAATTTGTTTCATTATCAACCGGTGGTACAAAATAAAAGGAAATGATTTCAAAATGCTGGATAATTTTATCTAAATAAGCTTCATATATTTTAAAAATTTTACCAGTTATTTCAATTACTTTAATTCCACCTATATACTTTTCAAATGCTTGTGTTCCAACCGTTGATGACATTAAAATAATTTTTATTTTACATCCATTTAATATTTAATTATGTACTATTTTAATTCTTTTTTAGTCCAAAATTTTGTTATCACAGGAACAGGAAGCTATTATTTCTAAATCGTACCAAAGACAAGCTGAGCTAATAAATGAAATTAAAAGAAAAATTTTTCTTAAACTAAAAGCTAACCCAAGAACTGGAGTTGTAGAAGTATCATATGAAAGTAGCTGTTATAGGATTCTGAGAGACAACTTTGAAAGGGCTACAACGAATCTTGACAGGATAACTAACAAAATAAATGAAGCTGAAAAAAAAGAAAAAAATATAAAAGATAACGCTGAATGAGTTTATTATTTGTAACCGGTTGTTTAATTATTTAAAAAGATGTTTACTGATTGTTTATATAATTTTTTATGTATTTTTATCTTGTAATAAATAAAAATTATATTTATTATTTTCTTAAATGATTTGATTATTAATTTTATTTAAAAAGTTTAAATTTATAATTGAGTGAAAAATAATACGTTTTTCTATAAATTAATATAAAACATTCTTTTATAAACCACACCAGAAATTATATATCAAACCGACACATGATTTTTTTATAAAACCTACATGAGTAGAAAGGTATAAACCACATAGTGTATGTTTATGCAAAATGCTCATGCAGTTTATGAAAATGCATGCAGTTGTTTATATCATATCGCTTTATGCATTTTTATTAATTATGAGTGGGAAATCAAACAAAATGCTCGTGCATTGTTAATTGTTTTGTATGGTGATCGGTCAAAATAAAATAATTTGGTTATCTGTGTATGTGTGAAGATATTTACCAAGGTACAAAACGACTAAAATTATGACGAATTCTCCGACAACGATAAACATTTTCTGTTCTCGTCTTAGCTATGAATCTATGCTCTCTTACAATTTCTTTACTATTAAAGTTTCCTACACCTCTTTTATCTCTTAATCTACTTTCTGTAGGTGTCCCTGTTATAATACTCTGAGAATTAAAATTGGGTTCAATAACTCGTCTTTTCACTAAGGTTTTCGTTTTAGTATTATAAATCTCTGTAGAAGTTATCACAAAACTAGCAATTTAAGAAATTAATTCAATGAACCTAGATGCATATAAAGTTATTAACAAAACTAAATTGTCTAAGAAAACTTCCATTTATCTTAAAATTATAGTAAATTCACAAAAAAATTTCTGTGTTTTTTATATATAAAACTTATTGTTTCTTTTAAGTATATTAAATATTTATAAAATAATAATCAGAGAAGGAGAAATTATCAGTAAATTATGAAAATATGTTTTCATATATAAGTTGAAGATTAAACATTGTTACTCATGAAAATTTTATGATTTATTCTTTAACTAAAGTATTGTTGTATACAAAATAGGTAAGAGTAGTCACATACAAAAAAATTGTTTTCACGTTTTTTCTTCGAACGTGTTACAATATATTATTGATTGAAATCTAATCATAAACATAGTAATGAAAAAAAATAAACTTTATTTTTAATGAAATATCAATGATTGCTAAATAATACGATTATATAATTTTAAATTTTTCTTCAAAATTTGTCTTAATCTACTGATTACTAGATAGAGTGTATTTATTCGATTAAGCACAAATTATACCACAACTATCTAGGAGAAGGTTCAGGATTGGGTTTTGGACGAGGAGTTTTTCTAGAAGGATGACCTGGAGGATATCTTGTAGTTCTTGTTCTAGCTTTATTTTTTAGTGGTCCATTTGGTTTTTTTAGTTGGTGCATTTGGTTTTTTAGTTGGTGCACCTCTTTTTTGAAGAGAAATTACATCTTCAGAAACAACAGTGGAAGTATATAAAATAATTAAGAAAAACAAATAATAGAAGTAAAATTTCATTTTTTTAAAAATTACAGTGATGACACAAACGGAAATTTAGTCTTTAAATATCAAAAATTTATTGGTTTTATTAAAGTACATTAAATATAGCAAATTAACAATAAAAAAGCAAAAATTATTAATTGGTCATAAAAAAATCTTTAATTATCAATTGTATAAATATATATAATTATTTAAAAAAATTTTATGATTTATTCTTTAACTAAAGCTCTATTATATGAAAAATGCGAATAAATAGATATTTGGAATAAAGACATTGTTGAGTTTTTTCTCTTTGAACATATCAAACACTTATTACAATAATTTAGTAATAAACACTAAATCAAGAATATAGTAATTAAAATAAAATAGTTTTGCCTATAATGAAATAAAAATAATTGCAAAATTATGTGATTATATAATTTTTATTTTTTGATAATTTCTTTGTATTCTGCGATAATCATCACATTAAAAATCTCTTATCATATGACAATCCCTCTTAAGACAGCAATAACGGGTATCATTTTTAGTTTTATTGAATATAAAATTTGGGTTCTTCTTTTTTTTCCTCTTTTATCTTTTTATCTTACTAATTCTTCGTCTCTTAATATTTTTCTCCTTTAATGTAATTTATTCTTTCTTTTTTTTTCTACCTGATTCTCTTATTCCCCTTGATTTAGTATTTGTTTTCATGTTTAATGTTTCTTGTCATAAAAAATGAAAATCACTCTGAGAAGTTACGTCAAAATTATCAATTTATTTAATCTGCCCTATGTTCATTAAATTATTGTCATAAATATTCGAAGAAGTTATTACTAAACTAACAACTACAGAATTTGTTTCAATGAATCTATATGTATATAAAATAATTAAAAAAAAACAAACAATCAAAAAAAAACTTTATTTCTTAAAAAATTACAGTGATGTCATAAGTAAAATTTTTTTATATGTAAAACTTATTGTTTTTTTAAAGTACATTAAATATATCAGATAATAATGAATCATAGAAGCGAAAATTACAAACACATTAAAAAAAGATCATATCATGTACTTGTTTTTTAAGTAAACAAAATTATTTATGTAATTTTTGTGATTTATTCTTTAACTTGAATACTATTATATGCAAAATGTACGTAAATAGGTACGTAAGAGGAAGACATTCTTTAATCTTTTATCTTCTATAGATGTTTAAAGTATATATCACTAATTAAAATTTTTTCATAAGAGATAAAATTTTTAAAATATAATATAATTTTTATTATATAAAGTTTTATTTAGACAATTTAGGGTACAACAGAAAAGAAGATACTAAATAATAAATGCATCTAAATTACAATAAAATACTATAAATTATATATTACGCTTACTTATTCTTAGTATTATTATTTTTAAATAATTAGATTTCTAACTCCTTAGTTTTTAAATACTTTTTAATCCCTAAAAATTACCAAATTAATCCATTATTTATATAAACTCTTTTTAATATGGTAGTTGTAAGAATTAGTTAATAATATTTTCATCGCATTAATTTGACTATCATCAAAATATTTTCGTTATAAGATTTATATTTTCTCTATAAGATTACATATTTTCTTTCTTAAGTGTAGAAATGAAAATACAATAAATTTTACTTAGAATGAAATGACAATAATGTCATAATTATAAAATTTCATAAAATTAAAAGTTTCGTATTCATCAATTGATTTTTGTTGACAACACTCGCTATAGGTTGTCGATTTGTAACAAAATGACGGTCCATTAATATACGATGGCGACGATTAACAATATCTGTTTTCAGTAAATTTAAAGATTACATCTTATTTTTTTCTTTCACTTCTTAAACCTCTTCCATCACTTATATCTATTCTGTGACTTCTACTTGTTTATCTGTTTTCTGTAATTCTAAATGTTTTTCTTTGTCATTTTTTTGAACGATAAATATTATTAGAATTTTCATCTGTTTAAACAAATTTAACCTATTCATCTTTTTTCTGCAAAATGCATATCATAATTGTTCATAAAAGTTACAAAATAACTTACAGCATCAGTTATTTTAATAAGCATAAATGAATATAAAATAACTAAAAAAAACAAATATTCAAAAAAAAAATTTTCATTTGACAGAAAATTATAGTAAATTCACAAAAAAATTTCTGTGTTTTTTATATATAAAACTTATTGTTTCTTTTAAGTATATTAAATATTTATAAAATAATAATCAGAGAAGGAGAAATTATCAATAAATTATGAAAATATGTTTTCATATATAAGTTGAAGATTAAACATTGTTACTCATGAAAATTTTATGATTTATTCTTTAACTAAAGTATTGTTGTATACAAAATAGGTAAGAGTAGTCACATACAAAAAAATTGTTTTCACGTTTTTTCTTCGAACGTGTTACAATATATTATTGATTGAAATCTAATCATAAACATAGTAATGAAAAAAAATAAATTTTATTTTTAATGAAATATCAATGATTGCTAAATAATACGATTATATAATTTTAAATTTTTCTTCAAAATTTGTCTTAATCTACTGATTACTAGATAGAGTGTATTTATTCGATTAAGCACAAATTATACCACAACTATCTAGGAGAAGGTTTAGGATTGGGTTTTGGACGAGGAGTTTTTCTAGAAGGATGACCTGGAGGATATCTTGTAGTTCTTGTTCTAGCTTTATTTTTTAGTGGTCCATTTGGTTTTTTAGTTGGTGCATTTGGTTTTTTAGTTGGTGCACCTCTTTTTGAAGAGAAATTACATCTTCAGAAAACAACAGTGGAAGTATATAAAATAATTAAGAAAAACAAATAATAGAAGTAAAATTTCATTTTTTTAAAAATTACAGTGATGACACAAACGGAAATTTAGTCTTTAAATATCAAAAATTTATTGGTTTTATTAAAGTACATTAAATATAGCAAATTAACAATAAAAAAGCAAAAAATTATTAATTGGTCATAAAAAAATCTTTAATTATCAATTGTATAAATATATATAATTATTTAGAAAAATTCTATGATTTATTCTTTAAATAAAGTTCTATTATATGAAAAATGCGAATAAATAGATATTTGGAAAGAAGACATTCTTGAATTTTTTCTCCTTGAACATATCAAGCACTTATTACAATAATTTAGTAATAAACACAAAATCAAGAATATAGTAATTAAAATAAAATAGTTTTGCTTATAATAAAATAAAAATAATTGCAGAATTATGTGATTATATAATTTTCATTTTTTGATAATTCCTTTGTATTCTGCGATAATCGTCACATTAAAAATCTCTTATCATATGACAATCCTTCTTAAGACAACAATAACGGGTATCATTTTTAGTTTTATTGAATATATAAATTTAGGTTCTTATCTTCTTCTTTTTCTCTCTTTTATTTTTTTATCTTACTAAATCTATGTCTCCTAATCTTTTTCTCTCTTAATACAATTTACTCCTTCTTTTTTTTATCATTTGATTCTCTTATTACTCTTGATTTAGTATTTATTTTCAGGTTTAATGTTTCTTGTCTTATAAAATGAAAATCACTCTGAGAAGTTACGTCAGAAATATCAGCTTATTTAATCTGTCTTTTGTTTATTAAAATGTTGTCATAAATATTCAAAAAAGTTATCATTGGAGTAACAACTACAGAATATGCTTCAATGAATCTAGGTAAATGTAAAATAATTAAAGAAAACAAACAATTGAAAAAAAAACTCCATTTATTAGAAAATTACATTGATGTCATAACCAAGATTTTTTTATATTTAAAACTTATTGTTTTTTTAAAGTACATTAAATATATAAGAAAATAATGAATCATAAAAGCGAAAATTACAAATACATTATGAAAAAATCATTTCATGTATCAGTTTTGTAAGTTAACAACATGACTAATGTATTTTTTAAGATTTATTCTTTATCTTCTATACTATTATATGAACAATGTATGTAAATAGGTACACAAGAGGAAGACATTCTTTAATCTTTTTATCTTCTATAGATGTTTCAAGTATATATCACTAATTAAAATTTTTTCATAAGAGATAAAATTTTTAAAATATAATATAATTTTATTATATAAAGTTTTATTTAGACAATTTAGGGTACAACAGAAAAGAAGATACTAAATAATAAATGCATCTAAATTACAATAAAATACTATAAATTATATATTACGCTTACTTATTCTTAGTATTATTATTTTTAAATAATTAGATTTCTAACTCCTTAGTTTTTAAATACTTTTTAATCCCTAAAAATTACCAAATTAATCCATTATTTATATAAACTCTTTTTAATATGGTAGTTGTAAGAATTAGTTAATAATATTTTCATCGCATTAATTTGACTATCATCAAAATATTTTCGTTATAAGATTTATATTTTCTCTATAAGATTACATATTTTCTTTCTTAAGTGTAGAAATGAAAATACAATAAATTTTACTTAGAATGAAATGACAATAATGTCATAATTATAAAATTTCATAAAATTAAAAGTTTCGTATTCATCAATTGATTTTTGTTGACAACACTCGCTATAGGTTGTCGATTTGTAACAAAATGACGGTCCATTAATATACGATGGCGACGATTAACAATATCTGTTTTCAGTAAATTTAAAAGATTACATCTTATTTTTTTCTTTCACTTCTTAAACCTCTTCCATCACTTATATCTATTCTGTGACTTCTACTTGTTTATCTGTTTTCTGTAATTCTAAATGTTTTTCTTTGTCATTTTTTTGAACGATAAATATTATTAGAATTTTCATCTGTTTAAACAAATTTAACCTATTCATCTTTTTTCTGCAAAATGCATATCATAATTGTTCATAAAAGTTACGAAATAACTTACAGCATCAGTTATTTTAATAAGCATAAATGAATATAAAATAACTAAAAAAAACAAATATTCAAAAAAATTTTCATTTGACAGAAAATTATAGTAAATTCACAAAAAAATTTCTGTGTTTTTTATATATAAAACTTATTGTTTTTTTTAAGTATATTAAATATTTATAAAATAATAATCAGAGAAGGAGAAATTATCAATAAATTATGAAAATATGTTTTCATATATAAATTGAAGATTAAACATTGTTACTCATGAAAATTTTATGATTTATTCTTTAACTAAAGTATTGTTGTATACAAAATAGGTAAGAGTAGTCACATACAAAAAAATTGTTTTCACGTTTTTTCTTCGAACGTGTTACAATATATTATTGATTGAAATCTAATCATAAACATAGTAATGAAAAAAAATAAATTTTATTTTTAATGAAATATCAATGATTGCTAAATAATACGATTATATAATTTTAAATTTTTCTTCAAAATTTGTCTTAATCTACTGATTACTAGATAGAGTGTATTTATTCGATTAAGCACAAATTATACCACAACTATCTAGGAGAAGGTTTAGGATTGGGTTTTGGACGAGGAGTTTTTCTAGAAGGATGACCTGGAGGATATCTTGTAGTTCTTGTTCTAGCTTTATTTTTTAGTGGTCCATTTGGTTTTTTAGTTGGTGCATTTGGTTTTTTAGTTGGTGCACCTCTTTTTTGAAGAGAAATTACATCTTCAGAAACAACAGTGGAAGTATATAAAATAATTAAGAAAAACAAATAATAGAAGTAAAATTTCATTTTTTTAAAAATTACAGTGATGACACAAACGGAAATTTAGTCTTTAAATATCAAAAATTTATTGGTTTTATTAAAGTACATTAAATATAGCAAATTAACAATAAAAAAGCAAAAATTATTAATTGGTCATAAAAAAATCTTTAATTATCAATTGTATAAATATATATAATTATTTAGAAAAATTCTATGATTTATTCTTTAAATAAAGTTCTATTATATGAAAAATGCGAATAAATAGATATTTGGAAAGAAGACATTCTTGAATTTTTTCTCCTTGAACATATCAAGCACTTATTACAATAATTTAGTAATAAACACAAAATCAAGAATATAGTAATTAAAATAAAATAGTTTTGCTTATAATAAAATAAAAATAATTGCAGAATTATGTGATTATATAATTTTCATTTTTTGATAATTCCTTTGTATTCTGCGATAATCGTCACATTAAAAATCTCTTATCATATGACAATCCTTCTTAAGACAACAATAACGGGTATCATTTTTAGTTTTATTGAATATATAAATCTAGGTTCTTATCTTCTTCTTTTTTCTCTTTTATTTTTTTATCTTACTAATTCTTCGTCTCTTAATATTTTTCTCATTTGATGTAGTTTATTCTTTCTTCTTTTTTTCTACCTGATTCTCTTATTCCCCTTGATTTAGTATTTGTTTTCATGTTTAATGTTTCTTGTCTTATAAGATGAAAATCACTCTGAGAAGTTACGTCAGAATTATCAATTTATTTAATCTGCCTTATGTTTATTAAATTATTATCATAAATATTGGAAGAAGTTATTACTTAATTAACAACTACGGAATTTGCTTGAATAAATCTAGATGTTTATAAAATAATTAAAAAAACAAACAATCAAAAAACAACTTTATTTCTTTAAAAATTACAGTGATGTCATAAGCAAGATTTTTTTACATGTAAAACTTATTGTTTTTTTAAAGTACATTAAATATATCAGATAATAATGAATCATAGAAGCGAAAATTACAAACACATTAAAAAAGATCATATCATGTACTTGTTTTTTAAGTAAACAAAATTATTTATGTAATTTTTGTGATTTATTCTTTAACTTGAATACTATTATATGCAAAATGTACGTAAATAGGTACGTAAGAGGAAGACATTCTTTAATCTTTTATCTTCTATAGATGTTTAAAGTATATATCACTAATTAAAATTTTTTCATAAGAGATAAAATTTTTAAAATATAATATAATTTTATTATATAAAGTTTTATTTAGACAATTTAGGGTACAACAGAAAAGAAGATACTAAATAATAAATGCATCTAAATTACAATAAAATACTATAAATTATATATTACGCTTACTTATTCTTAGTATTATTATTTTTAAATAATTAGATTTCTAACTCCTTAGTTTTTAAATACTTTTTAATCCCTAAAAATTACCAAATTAATCCATTATTTATATAAACTCTTTTTAATATGGTAGTTGTAAGAATTAGTTAATAATATTTTCATCGCATTAATTTGACTATCATCAAAATATTTTCGTTATAAGATTTATATTTTCTCTATAAGATTACATATTTTCTTTCTTAAGTGTAGAAATGAAAATACAATAAATTTTACTTAGAATGAAATGACAATAATGTCATAATTATAAAATTTCATAAAATTAAAAGTTTCGTATTCATCAATTGATTTTTGTTGACAACACTCGCTATAGGTTGTCGATTTGTAACAAAATGACGGTCCATTAATATACGATGGCGACGATTAACAATATCTGTTTTCAGTAAATTTAAAGATTACATCTTATTTTTTTCTTTCACTTCTTAAACCTCTTCCATCACTTATATCTATTCTGTGACTTCTACTTGTTTATCTGTTTTCTGTAATTCTAAATGTTTTTCTTTGTCATTTTTTTGAACGATAAATATTATTAGAATTTTCATCTGTTTAAACAAATTTAACCTATTCATCTTTTTTCTGCAAAATGCATATCATAATTGTTCATAAAAGTTACAAAATAACTTACAGCATCAGTTATTTTAATAAGCATAAATGAATATAAAATAACTAAAAAAAACAAATATTCAAAAAAAATTTTCATTTGACAGAAAATTATAGTAAATTCACAAAAAAATTTCTGTGTTTTTTATATATAAAACTTATTGTTTCTTTTAAGTATATTAAATATTTATAAAATAATAATCAGAGAAGGAGAAATTATCAATAAATTATGAAAATATGTTTTCATATATAAGTTGAAGATTAAACATTGTTACTCATGAAAATTTTATGATTTATTCTTTAACTAAAGTATTGTTGTATACAAAATAGGTAAGAGTAGTCACATACAAAAAAATTGTTTTCACGTTTTTTCTTCGAACGTGTTACAATATATTATTGATTGAAATCTAATCATAAACATAGTAATGAAAAAAATAAATTTTATTTTTAATGAAATATCAATGATTGCTAAATAATACGATTATATAATTTTAAATTTTTCTTCAAAATTTGTCTTAATCTACTGATTACTAGATAGAGTGTATTTATTCGATTAAGCACAAATTATACCACAACTATCTAGGAGAAGGTTTAGGATTGGGTTTTGGACGAGGAGTTTTTCTAGAAGGATGACCTGGAGGATATCTTGTAGTTCTTGTTCTAGCTTTATTTTTTAGTGGTCCATTTGGTTTTTAGTTGGTGCATTTGGTTTTTTAGTTGGTGCACCTCTTTTTGAAGAGAAATTACATCTTCAGAAACAACAGTGGAAGTATATAAAATAATTAAGAAAAACAAATAATAGAAGTAAAATTTCATTTTTTAAAAATTACAGTGATGACACAAACGGAAATTTAGTCTTTAAATATCAAAAATTTATTGGTTTTATTAAAGTACATTAAATATAGCAAATTAACAATAAAAAAGCAAAAATTATTAATTGGTCATAAAAAAATCTTTAATTATCAATTGTATAAATATATATAATTATTTAGAAAAATTCTATGATTTATTCTTTAAATAAAGTTCTATTATATGAAAAATGCGAATAAATAGATATTTGGAAAGAAGACATTCTTGAATTTTTTCTCCTTGAACATATCAAGCACTTATTACAATAATTTAGTAATAAACACAAAATCAAGAATATAGTAATTAAAATAAAATAGTTTTGCTTATAATAAAATAAAAATAATTGCAGAATTATGTGATTATATAATTTTCATTTTTTGATAATTCCTTTGTATTCTGCGATAATCGTCACATTAAAAATCTCTTATCATATGACAATCCTTCTTAAGACAACAATAACGGGTATCATTTTTAGTTTTATTGAATATATAAATCTAGGTTCTTATCTTCTTCTTTTTTTCTCTTTTATTTTTTTATCTTACTAATTCTTCGTCTCTTAATATTTTTCTCATTTGATGTAGTTTATTCTTTCTTCTTTTTTTCTACCTGATTCTCTTATTCCCCTTGATTTAGTATTTGTTTTCATGTTTAATGTTTCTTGTCTTATAAAATGAAAATCACTCTGAGAAGTTACGTCAGAATTATCAATTTATTTAATCTGCCTTATGTTTATTAAATTATTATCATAAATATTGGAAGAAGTTATTACTTAATTAACAACTACGGAATTTGCTTGAATAAATCTAGATGTTTATAAAATAATTAAAAAAAACAAACAATCAAAAAACAACTTTATTTCTTTAAAAATTACAGTGATGTCATAAGCAAGATTTTTTTACATGTAAAACTTATTGTTTTTTTAAAGTACATTAAATATATCAGATAATAATGAATCATAGAAGCGAAAATTACAAACACATTAAAAAAAGATCATATCATGTACTTGTTTTTTAAGTAAACAAAATTATTTATGTAATTTTTGTGATTTATTCTTTAACTTGAATACTATTATATGCAAAATGTACGTAAATAGGTACGTAAGAGGAAGACATTCTTTAATCTTTTATCTTCTATAGATGTTTAAAGTATATATCACTAATTAAAATTTTTTCATAAGAGATAAAATTTTTAAAATATAATATAATTTTATTATATAAAGTTTTATTTAGACAATTTAGGGTACAACAGAAAAGAAGATACTAAATAATAAATGCATCTAAATTACAATAAAATACTATAAATTATATATTACGCTTACTTATTCTTAGTATTATTATTTTTAAATAATTAGATTTCTAACTCCTTAGTTTTTAAATACTTTTTAATCCCTAAAAATTACCAAATTAATCCATTATTTATATAAACTCTTTTTAATATGGTAGTTGTAAGAATTAGTTAATAATATTTTCATCGCATTAATTTGACTATCATCAAAATATTTTCGTTATAAGATTTATATTTTCTCTATAAGATTACATATTTTCTTTCTTAAGTGTAGAAATGAAAATACAATAAATTTTACTTAGAATGAAATGACAATAATGTCATAATTATAAAATTTCATAAAATTAAAAGTTTCGTATTCATCAATTGATTTTTGTTGACAACACTCGCTATAGGTTGTCGATTTGTAACAAAATGACGGTCCATTAATATACGATGGCGACGATTAACAATATCTGTTTTCAGTAAATTTAAAGATTACATCTTATTTTTTTCTTTCACTTCTTAAACCTCTTCCATCACTTATATCTATTCTGTGACTTCTACTTGTTTATCTGTTTTCTGTAATTCTAAATGTTTTTCTTTGTCATTTTTTTGAACGATAAATATTATTAGAATTTTCATCTGTTTAAACAAATTTAACCTATTCATCTTTTTTCTGCAAAATGCATATCATAATTGTTCATAAAAGTTACGAAATAACTTACAGCATCAGTTATTTTAATAAGCATAAATGAATATAAAATAACTAAAAAAAACAAATATTCAAAAAAATTTTCATTTGACAGAAAATTATAGTAAATTCACAAAAAAATTTCTGTGTTTTTTATATATAAAACTTATTGTTTTTTTTAAGTATATTAAATATTTATAAAATAATAATCAGAGAAGGAGAAATTATCAATAAATTATGAAAATATGTTTTCATATATAAATTGAAGATTAAACATTGTTACTCATGAAAATTTTATGATTTATTCTTTAACTAAAGTATTGTTGTATACAAAATAGGTAAGAGTAGTCACATACAAAAAAATTGTTTTCACGTTTTTTCTTCGAACGTGTTACAATATATTATTGATTGAAATCTAATCATAAACATAGTAATGAAAAAAAATAAATTTTATTTTTAATGAAATATCAATGATTGCTAAATAATACGATTATATAATTTTAAATTTTTCTTCAAAATTTGTCTTAATCTACTGATTACTAGATAGAGTGTATTTATTCGATTAAGCACAAATTATACCACAACTATCTAGGAGAAGGTTTAGGATTGGGTTTTGGACGAGGAGTTTTTCTAGAAGGATGACCTGGAGGATATCTTGTAGTTCTTGTTCTAGCTTTATTTTTTAGTGGTCCATTTGGTTTTTTAGTTGGTGCATTTGGTTTTTTAGTTGGTGCACCTCTTTTTTGAAGAGAAATTACATCTTCAGAAACAACAGTGGAAGTATATAAAATAATTAAGAAAAACAAATAATAGAAGTAAAATTTCATTTTTTTAAAAATTACAGTGATGACACAAACGGAAATTTAGTCTTTAAATATCAAAAATTTATTGGTTTTATTAAAGTACATTAAATATAGCAAATTAACAATAAAAAAGCAAAAATTATTAATTGGTCATAAAAAAATCTTTAATTATCAATTGTATAAATATATATAATTATTTAGAAAAATTCTATGATTTATTCTTTAAATAAAGTTCTATTATATGAAAAATGCGAATAAATAGATATTTGGAAAGAAGACATTCTTGAATTTTTTCTCCTTGAACATATCAAGCACTTATTACAATAATTTAGTAATAAACACAAAATCAAGAATATAGTAATTAAAATAAAATAGTTTTGCTTATAATAAAATAAAAATAATTGCAGAATTATGTGATTATATAATTTTCATTTTTTGATAATTCCTTTGTATTCTGCGATAATCGTCACATTAAAAATCTCTTATCATATGACAATCCTTCTTAAGACAACAATAACGGGTATCATTTTTAGTTTTATTGAATATATAAATCTAGGTTCTTATCTTCTTCTTTTTTCTCTTTTATTTTTTTATCTTACTAATTCTTCGTCTCTTAATATTTTTCTCATTTGATGTAGTTTATTCTTTCTTCTTTTTTTCTACCTGATTCTCTTATTCCCCTTGATTTAGTATTTGTTTTCATGTTTAATGTTTCTTGTCTTATAAAATGAAAATCACTCTGAGAAGTTACGTCAGAATTATCAATTTATTTAATCTGTCTTTTGTTCATTAAAATGTTGTCATAAATATTCAAAAAAGTTATCATTGGAGTAACAACTACAGAATTTGTTTCAATGAATCTATATGTATATAAAATAATTAAAAAAAAACAAACAATCAAAAAAAAACTTTATTTCTTAAAAAATTACAGTGATGTCATAAGCAAGATTTTTTTATATGTAAAACTTATTGTTTTTTTAAAGTACATTAAATATATCAGATAATAATGAATCATAGAAGCGAAAATTACAAACACATTAAAAAAAGATCATTTCATGTACTTGTTTTGTAAGTTAACAACATGACTAATGTATTTTTTAAGATTTATTCTTTATCTTCTATACTATTATATGAAAAATGTATGTAAATAGGTACACACAAGGAAGACATTCTTGAATATTTTATTTCTATAGATGTTTCAAGCATATATCGCTAATTAAAATTTTTTCATAAGAGATAAAATTTTTAAAATATAATATAATTTTATTATATAAAGTTTTATTTAGACAATTTAGGGTACAACAGAAAAGAAGATACTAAATAATAAATGCATCTAAATTACAATAAAATACTATAAATTATATATTACGCTTACTTATTCTTAGTATTATTATTTTTTTAAATAATTAGATTTCTAACTCCTTAGTTTTTAAATACTTTTAATCCCTAAAAATTACCAAATTAATCCATTATTTATATAAACTCTTTTTAATATGGTAGTTGTAAGAATTAGTTAATAATATTTTCATCGCATTAATTTGACTATCATCAAAATATTTTCGTTATAAGATTTATATTTTCTCTATAAGATTACATATTTTCTTTCTTAAGTGTAGAAATGAAAATACAATAAATTTTACTTAGAATGAAATGACAATAATGTCATAATTATAAAATTTCATAAAATTAAAAGTTTCGTATTCATCAATTGATTTTTGTTGACAACACTCGCTATAGGTTGTCGATTTGTAACAAAATGACGGTCCATTAATATACGATGGCGACGATTAACAATATCTGTTTTCAGTAAATTTAAAGATTACATCTTATTTTTTTCTTTCACTTCTTAAACCTCTTCCATCACTTATATCTATTCTGTGACTTCTACTTGTTTATCTGTTTTCTGTAATTCTAAATGTTTTTCTTTGTCATTTTTTTGAACGATAAATATTATTAGAATTTTCATCTGTTTAAACAAATTTAACCTATTCATCTTTTTTCTGCAAAATGCATATCATAATTGTTCATAAAAGTTACAAAATAACTTACAGCATCAGTTATTTTAATAAGCATAAACGAATATAAAATAACTAAAAAAACAAATAATCGAAAAAAAATTTCATTTGACAGAAAATTATAGTAAATTCACAAAAAAATTTTTGTGTTTTTTATATTTAAAACTAATTTATTTTTTTAAAGTATATTAAATATTTATAAAATAATAATCAGAGAAGGAGAAATTATCAATAAATTATGAAAATATGTTTTCATATATAAGTTGAAGATTAAACATTGTTACTCATGAAAATTTTATGATTTATTCTTTAACTAAAGTATTGTTGTATACAAAATAGGTAAGAGTAGTCACATACAAAAAAATTGTTTATCACGTTTTTTCTTCGAACGTGTTACAATATATTATTGATTGAAATCTAATCATAAACATAGTAATGAAAAAAAATAAATTTTATTTTTAATGAAATATCAATGATTGCTAAATAATACGATTATATAATTTTAAATTTTTCTTCAAAATTTGTCTTAATCTACTGATTACTAGATAGAGTGTATTTATTCGATTAAGCAGCAAATTATACCACAACTATCTAGGAGAAGGTTTAGGAGCAGGTTTAGCACCGGGTTTAACACCAGGTCTTGGACGAGGAGTTTTTCTAGAAGGATGACCTGGAGGATATCTTGTAGTTCTTGTTCTAGCTTTATTTTTTAGTGGTCCATTTGGTTTTTTAGTTGGTGCATTTGGTTTTTTAGTTGGTGCACCTCTTTTTTGAAGAGAAATTACATCTTCAGAAACAACAGTGGAAGTATATAAAATAATTAAGAAAAACAAATAATAGAAGTAAAATTTCATTTTTTTAAAAATTACAGTGATGACACAAACGGAAATTTAGTCTTTAAATATCAAAAATTTATTGGTTTTATTAAAGTACATTAAATATAGCAAATTAACAATAAAAAAGCAAAAATTATTAATTGGTCATAAAAAAATCTTTAATTATCAATTGTATAAATATATATAATTATTTAGAAAAATTCTATGATTTATTCTTTAAATAAAGTTCTATTATATGAAAAATGCGAATAAATAGATATTTGGAATGAAGACATTCTTGAATTTTTCTCCTTGAACATATCAAGCACTTATTACAATAATTTAGTAATAAACACAAAATCAAGAATATAGTAATTAAAATAAAATAGTTTTGCTTATAATAAAATAAAAATAATTGCAGAATTATGTGATTATATAATTTTCATTTTTTGATAATTCCTTTGTATTCTGCGATAATCGTCACATTAAAAATCTCTTATCATATGACAATCCTTCTTAAGACAGCAATAACGGGTATCATTTTTAGTTTTATTGAATATAAAATTTAGGTTCTTATCTTTTCTTTTTCCTCTTCTATCTTTTTATCTTACTAAATCTACGTCTCTTAATATTTTTCTCTCTTAATACAATTTACTCCTTCTTTTTTTTATCACCTGATTCTCTTATTCCCCTTGATTTAGTATTTGTTTTCATGTTTAATGTTTCTTGTCTTAAAAAATGAAAATCACTCTGAGAAGTTACGTCAAAATTATCAATTTATTTAATCTGCCCTATGTTCATTAAATTATTGTCATAAATATTCGAAGAAGTTATTACTAAACTAACAACTACAGAATTTGTTTCAATGAATCTAGATGTTTATAAAATAATTAAAAAAACAAACAATCAAAAAACAACTTTATTTCTTAAAAAATTACAGTGATGTCATAAGCAAGATTTTTTTACATGTAAAACTTATTGTTTTTTTAAAGTACATTAAATATATCAGATAATAATGAATCATAGAAGCGAAAATTACAAACACATTAAAAAAAGATCATATCATGTACTTGTTTTTTAAGTAAACAAAATTATTTATGTAATTTTTGTGATTTATTCTTTAACTTGAATACTATTATATGCAAAATGTACGTAAATAGGTACGTAAGAGGAAGACATTCTTTAATCTTTTATCTTCTATAGATGTTTAAAGTATATATCACTAATTAAAATTTTTTCATAAGAGATAAAATTTTTAAAATATAATATAATTTTATTATATAAAGTTTTATTTAGACAATTTAGGGTACAACAGAAAAGAAGATACTAAATAATAAATGCATCTAAATTACAATAAAATACTATAAATTATATATTACGCTTACTTATTCTTAGTATTATTATTTTTAAATAATTAGATTTCTAACTCCTTAGTTTTTAAATACTTTTTAATCCCTAAAAATTACCAAATTAATCCATTATTTATATAAACTCTTTTTAATATGGTAGTTGTAAGAATTAGTTAATAATATTTTCATCGCATTAATTTGACTATCATCAAAATATTTTCGTTATAAGATTTATATTTTCTCTATAAGATTACATATTTTCTTTCTTAAGTGTAGAAATGAAAATACAATAAATTTTACTTAGAATGAAATGACAATAATGTCATAATTATAAAATTTCATAAAATTAAAAGTTTCGTATTCATCAATTGATTTTTGTTGACAACACTCGCTATAGGTTGTCGATTTGTAACAAAATGACGGTCCATTAATATACGATGGCGACGATTAACAATATCTGTTTTCAGTAAATTTAAAGATTACATCTTATTTTTTTCTTTCACTTCTTAAACCTCTTCCATCACTTATATCTATTCTGTGACTTCTACTTGTTTATCTGTTTTCTGTAATTCTAAATGTTTTTCTTTGTCATTTTTTTGAACGATAAATATTATTAAAATTTGCATCGCTTTTAATAACTTTTACTCTATTGATCTTTTTTCTACAAACTGCATATCATAATTGTTCATAAAAGTTACAAAATGACTTACAGCTTTGGTGTTTGCTAAAATAATCAGAAACGAATATAAAATAAATAAAAAATCAAATAATCGAAAAAAAATTTCATTTAACAAATTTTTATTGTAATTTCACAAAAAAATTTCTGTGTTTTTTATATTTAAAACTAATTTATTTTTTTAAAGTACATTAAATATTTATCAAATAGTAATCAGAGAAACAAAAATTATTAATACATTATGAAAATATGTTTTCATATATTAGTTGTAGATTAAACATTGTTGCTCATGAAAATTTTACGATTTATTCTTTAACTAAAGTATTGCTGTATACAAAATAGGTAAGAGTAGTCACATACAAAAAATTGTTTTCACGTTTTTTCTTCGAACGTGTTACAATATATTATTGATTGAAATCTAATCATAAACATAGTAATGAAAAAAAATAAATTTTATTTTTAATGAAATATCAATGATTGCTAAATAATACGATTATATAATTTTAAATTTTTCTTCAAAATTTGTCTTAATCTACTGATTACTAGATAAAGTGTATTTATTCGATTAAGCAGCAAATTATACCACAACTATCTAGGAGAAGGTTTAGGAGCAGGTTTAGCACCGGGTTTAACACCAGGTCTTGGACGAGGAGTTTTTCTAGAAGGATGACCTGGAGGATATCTTGTAGTTCTTGTTCTAGCTTTATTTTTTAGTGGTCCATTTGGTTTTTTAGTTGGTGCATTTGGTTTTTTAGTTGGTGCACCTCTTTTTGAAGAGAAATTACATCTTCAGAAACAACAGTGGAAGTATATAAAATAATTAAGAAAAACAAATAATAGAAGTAAAATTTCATTTTTTAAAAATTACAGTGATGACACAAACGGAAATTTAGTCTTTAAATATCAAAAATTTATTGGTTTTATTAAAGTACATTAAATATAGCAAATTAACAATAAAAAAGCAAAAATTATTAATTGGTCATAAAAAAATCTTTAATTATCAATTGTATAAATATATATAATTATTTAGAAAAATTCTATGATTTATTCTTTAAATAAAGTTCTATTATATGAAAAATGCGAATAAATAGATATTTGGAAAGAAGACATTCTTGAATTTTTTCTCCTTGAACATATCAAGCACTTATTACAATAATTTAGTAATAAACACAAAATCAAGAATATAGTAATTAAAATAAAATAGTTTTGCTTATAATAAAATAAAAATAATTGCAGAATTATGTGATTATATAATTTTCATTTTTTGATAATTCCTTTGTATTCTGCGATAATCGTCACATTAAAAATCTCTTATCATATGACAATCCTTCTTAAGACAACAATAACGGGTATCATTTTTAGTTTTATTGAATATATAAATCTAGGTTCTTATCTTCTTCTTTTTTCTCTTTTATTTTTTTATCTTACTAATTCTTCGTCTCTTAATATTTTTCTCATTTGATGTAGTTTATTCTTTCTTCTTTTTTTCTACCTGATTCTCTTATTCCCCTTGATTTAGTATTTGTTTTCATGTTTAATGTTTCTTGTCTTATAAGATGAAAATCACTCTGAGAAGTTACGTCAGAATTATCAATTTATTTAATCTGCCTTATGTTTATTAAATTATTATCATAAATATTGGAAGAAGTTATTACTTAATTAACAACTACGGAATTTGCTTGAATAAATCTAGATGTTTATAAAATAATTAAAAAAAACAAACAATCAAAAAACAACTTTATTTCTTTAAAAATTACAGTGATGTCATAAGCAAGATTTTTTTACATGTAAAACTTATTGTTTTTTTAAAGTACATTAAATATATCAGATAATAATGAATCATAGAAGCGAAAATTACAAACACATTAAAAAAAGATCATATCATGTACTTGTTTTTTAAGTAAACAAAATTATTTATGTAATTTTTGTGATTTATTCTTTAACTTGAATACTATTATATGCAAAATGTACGTAAATAGGTACGTAAGAGGAAGACATTCTTTAATCTTTTATCTTCTATAGATGTTTAAAGTATATATCACTAATTAAAATTTTTTCATAAGAGATAAAATTTTTAAAATATAATATAATTTTATTATATAAAGTTTTATTTAGACAATTTAGGGTACAACAGAAAAGAAGATACTAAATAATAAATGCATCTAAATTACAATAAAATACTATAAATTATATATTACGCTTACTTATTCTTAGTATTATTATTTTTAAATAATTAGATTTCTAACTCCTTAGTTTTTAAATACTTTTTAATCCCTAAAAATTACCAAATTAATCCATTATTTATATAAACTCTTTTTAATATGGTAGTTGTAAGAATTAGTTAATAATATTTTCATCGCATTAATTTGACTATCATCAAAATATTTTCGTTATAAGATTTATATTTTCTCTATAAGATTACATATTTTCTTTCTTAAGTGTAGAAATGAAAATACAATAAATTTTACTTAAAATAAGATGACAATTATCGTAGAATTATAAAATTTTATAGAATTAAAAGTTTCGTATTCATTAATTGATTTTTGTTGACAACACTCGCTATAGGTTGTCGATTTATTACCAAATAACAGTCCATTGAAAT
The DNA here is from genome assembly GCA_963280985.1 of Strongyloides venezuelensis. Classification (NCBI taxonomy): domain Eukaryota; kingdom Metazoa; phylum Nematoda; class Chromadorea; order Rhabditida; family Strongyloididae; genus Strongyloides; species Strongyloides venezuelensis. The sequence goes on along the minus strand of CAUJLX010000002.1, from coordinate 2,226,344 downwards.
ACGACGACTACGATTAACAATATCTGTTTCTGATAAATTTAAAGTTTACATCTTATTTTTTTTCTTTCACTTCTAAAACCTCTTCCATCACTTATATCTATTCTGTGATTTATACTTTTTAATCTATTTTCTGTAATTCTAAATGTTTTTCTTTGTCTTTTTTTTAACGATAAATATTATTAGAATTTTCATATGTTTAAACAAATTTTACCTATTGATCTTTTTTCTGCAAACTGCATATCATAATTGTTCATAGAAGTTACAAAATAACTTACAGCTTTAGTTATTTTAATAAGTATAAATAAATATAAAATAACTAAAAAAACAAATATTCAAAAAAAATTTTCATTTGACAGAAAATTATGGTGAATTAACAAAAAAATTTCAGTGTTTTTTATATTTAAAACTTATTGTTTTTTTTAAGTATATTAAATATTTATAAAAAAAAATCAGAAAAGGAGAAATTAAAAATAAATTATAAAAATATGTTTTTATATATCAATTGAAGATTAAACATTGTTACTCGTGAAAATTTTATGATTTATTCTTTAACTAAAGTATTGTTGTATGAAAAAATAGGTGAGAATAGGTACATACAAAAAATTTGTTTATCACATTTTTTTTTAAACGTTTCAAGAATATGTTACAATATATTATTGATTAAAATCTAATCATGAACATAGTAATGAAAATAAAATAAATTTTATTTTTAATGAAATATCAATGATTGCTAAATAATACGATTATATAAGTTTAAATATTTCTTCGAAATCTGTCTTAATCTATTGATTACTAGATAAAGTGTATTTTTTCGATTAAACAGCAGATTAAGCACGAGATTTAGGAGCAGGTTTAGGAGCAGGTTTAGCACCGGGTTTAACACCAGGTCTTGGACGAGGAGTTTTTCTAGAAGGATGACCTGGAGGATATTTTGTAGTTCTTGTTTTACCTCCATTTCTTAGTTGTGGTTTTGGTTTTCCAGTTGGTGCATTTGGTTTTCCAGTTGGTGCAGCTCTTTTTTGAAGAGAAATTACATCATCAGTTTCTTCAACTACATTCTCAGAAATAACAGTGGAAGTATATAAAATAATTAAGAAAAACAAATAATAGAAGTAAAATTTCATTTTTTTTTAAAAATTACAGTGATGACACAATTGGAAATTTAGTCTTTAAATATTAAAAATTTATTAGTTTTATTAAAGTACATTAAATATAGCAAATTAACAATAAAAAAGCAAAAATTATTAATTGGTCATAAAAAAATCTTTAATTATCAATTGTATAAATATGCATAATTATTCAAAAAAATTTTATAATTTATTCTTTAACTAAAGTTTTATTATATAAAAATGCGAATAAATAGATATTTGGAATGAAGACATTCTTAAATTTTTTTTTGAACATATCAAGCACTTATTACAATAATTTAGTAATAAACACTAAATCAAGAATATAGTAATTAAAATAAAATAGTTTTGCCTATAATGAAATAAAAATAATTGCAAAATTATGTGATTATATAATTTTTATTTTTTGATAATTTCTTTGTATTCTGCGATAATCATCACATTAAAAATCTCTTATCATATGACAGCATCCTTCTTAAGACAACAATAACGGGTATCATTTTTTAGTTTTATTGAATATATAAATCTAGGTTCTTATATTCTTCTTTTTCATCTTTTATCTTTTTATTTTACTAATTCTCCGTCTCTAAATCTTTTTCTCCTTTGGTGTAATTTATCCCTTCTTCTTTTCTTCTACCCGATTTTTTTATTTCTCTTGATTTATTATTTGTATTCATGTTTAATGTTTCTTGTTTTCTTATAATATAGTACAAAGTCTTCTTTACTATATATTTATTTATACAGAAAAAGCCTGATCCGGATACAAGCCTTATCGTAAGTAATGGTTTTCTCAATGCTTTTATACTTGTAATATGATTGATATAAATCATTCACATTTACAACAAAAGTAAAAATCACTCTGAGAAGTTACGTCAAAATTATCAATTTATTTAATCTGCCCTATGTTCATTAAATTATTGTCATAAATATTCGAAGAAGTTATTACTAAACTAACAACTACAGAATTTGTTTCAATGAATCTATATGTTTATAAAATAATTTAAAAAAAAACAATCAAAAAACAAGTTTATTTCTTTAGAAATTACAGTGATGTCATAAGCAAGATTTTTTTATATGTAAAACTTATTGTTTTTTTAAAGTACATTAAATATATCAGATAATAATGAATCATAGAAGCGAAAATTACAAACACATTAAAAAAATATCATATCATGTACTTGTTTTTTAAGTAAACAAAATGATTTATGTAATTTTTGTGATTTATTCTTTAACTTTAATACTATTATATGCAAAATGTGCTTAATTAGGTACGTAAGAGGAAGACATTCTTGAATCTTTTTTTTTCTATAGATGTTTCAAGCATATATCAATAATTAAAATTTTGTCATAAGAGATAAAATTTTTAAAATATAATATAATTTTATTATATAAAGTTTTATTTAGACAATTTAGGGTACAACAGAAAAGAAGATACTAAATAATAAATGCATCTAAATTACAATAAAATACTATAAATTATATATTACGCTTACTTATTCTTAGTATTATTATTTTTAAATAATTAGATTTCTAACTCCTTAGTTTTTAAATACTTTTTAATCCCTAAAAATTACCAAATTAATCCATTATTTATATAAACTCTTTTTAATATGGTAGTTGTAAGAATTAGTTAATAATATTTTCATCGCATTAATTTGACTATCATCAAAATATTTTCGTTATAAGATTTATATTTTCTCTATAAGATTACATATTTTCTTTCTTAAGTGTAGAAATGAAAATACAATGAATTTTACTCAAAATGAAATGACAATAATGTCATAATTATAAAATTTTATAGAATTAAAAGTTTCGTATTCATTAATTGATTTTTGTTGACAACACTCGCTATAGGTTGTCGATTTATTACCAAATAACAGTCCATTGAAATACGACGACTACGATTAACAATATCTGTTTTCAGTAAATTTAAAGATTACATCTTATTTTTTCTTTCACTTCTTAAACCTCTTCCATCACTTATATCTATTCTGTGATTTCTACTTTTTTATCTATTTTCTGTAATTCTAAATGTTTTTCTTTGTCATTTTTTTAACGATAAATATTATTAGAATTTTCATCTGTTTAAACAAATTTAACCTATTCATCTTTTTTCTGCAAACTGCATATCATAATTGTTCATAGAAGTTACAAAATAACTTACAGCTTCAGTTATTTTAATAAGCATAAATGAATATAAAATAACTAAAAAAAACAAATATTCAAAAAAAATTTTCATTTGACAGAAAATTATAGTAAATTCACAAAAAAATTTCTGTGTTTTTTATATATAAAACTTATTGTTTTTTTTAAGTATATTAAATATTTATAAAAAAAAATCAGAAAAGGAGAAATTAAAAATAAATTATAAAAATATGTTTTTATATATCAATTGAAGATTAAACATTGTTACTCGTGAAAATTTTATGATTTATTCTTTAACTAAAGTATTGTTGTATGAAAAAATAGGTGAGAATAGGTACATACAAAAAAATTTGTTTATCACATTTTTCTCTAAACGTTTCAAGAATATGTTACAATATATTATTGATTAAAATCTAATCATGAACATAGTAATGAAAATAAAATAAATTTTATTTTTAATGAAATATCAATGATTGCAAAATAATACGATTATATAAGTTTAAATATTTCTTCGAAATCTGTCTTAATCTATTGATTACTAGATAAAGTGTATTTTTTCGATTAAACAGCAGATTAAGCACGAGATTTAGGAGCAGGTTTGGGAGCAGGTTTAGCACCGGGTTTAACACCGGGTTTAACACCAGGTCTTGGACGAGGAGTTTTTCTAGAAGGATGACCTGGAGGATATTTTGTAGTTCTTGTTTTACCTCCATTTCTTAGTTGTGGTTTTGGTTTTCCAGTTGGTGCAGCTCTTTTTTGAAGAGAAATTACATCATCAGTTTCTTCAACTACATTCTCAGAAATAACAGTGGAAGTATATAAAATAATTAAGAAAAACAAATAATAGAAGTAAAATTTCATTTTTTTTTAAAAATTACAGTGATGACACAATTGGAAATTTAGTCTTTAAATATTAAAAATTTATTAGTTTTATTAAAGTACATTAAATATAGCAAATTAACAATAAAAAAGCAAAAATTATTAATTGGTCATAAAAAAATCTTTAATTATCAATTGTATAAATATATATAATTATTTAAAAAAATTTTATGATTTATTTTTTAACTAAAGCTCTATTATATGAAAAATGCGAATAAATAGATATTTGGAATGAAGACATTCTTAAATTTTTTTTTGAACATATCAAACACTTATTACAATAATTTAGTAATAAACACTAAATCAAGAATATAGTAATTAAAATAAAATAGTTTTGCCTATAATGAAATAAAAATAATTGCAAAATTATGTGATTATATAATTTTTAATTTTTTTATCACTTCTCTATATTCTGTGATAATCATTACATTAAAAATCTCTTATCATATGACAGCATCTCTCTGAAGACAACAATAACGAGATCATTTTTTTGTTTCATTGAATATGTAAATTAAAATCCTTATATTCTTCTTTTTCATCTTTTATCTTTTTATTTTACTAATTCTCCGTCTCTAAATCTTTTTCTCCTTTGGTGTAATTTATTCCTTCTTCTTTTTTTCTACCCGATTTTTTTATTTCTCTTGATATATTATTTGTATTCATATTTAATGTTTCTTGTTTTCTTATAAAATAAAAGTCACCCTTGGAAGTTACGTCAAAATTATCAACTTATTTAATATTTCTTTTGTTCATTAAAGTATTGTCATAAATATTCGGAGAAGTTATCATTGAACAAACAACTACGGATTTTGCTTCAATGAATCTATATGTATATAAAATAATTAAAAAAACAAACAATCAAAAAAAAAATTTTATTTCTTTAAAAATTACAGTGATATCATAAGCAAAATTTTTTTATATGTAAAACTTATTGTTTTTTTAATGTTTATTAAATATATCAGATAATAATGAATCATAGAAGCGAAAATTACAAACACATTATAAAAAGATCATTTCATGTACTTTTTTCATATGTAAACAAGATGATTTATATAATTTTTGTGATTTATTCTTTAACTTTAATACTATCATATGCAAAATGTACGTTAATAGATACGTACAAGGAAGATATTCTTAAATCTTTTTTTCTATAGACGTTTCAAGCATATATCACTAATTAAAATTTTATCATGGGTGTAGAAATGAAAATACAATAAATTTTACTTAAAATAAGATGACAATTATCGTAGAATTATAAAATTTTATAAAATTAAAAGTTTTGTATTCATCAATTGCTTTTAGTTGACAACACTCGCTATATATTGTTGATTTGTAACCAAATGACGGTTCATTAAAATACGACGACGACAATTAATAATAACTATTTTCAATTAAATTTAATGTTCTAAGTTTACATTTTATTCATTTTTTTTCATCTCTTAAACTTCTTCTATCACTTTTATATCTATTCTGTAACTTCTATTTTTTAATCTTTTTTTTTGTAATTTTAAATGTTTTTTTTTTGACTTTTTTTTAATGATAAATATTATTAGAATTTTTATCTTTTATAACAAATTTTATCTATTGATCTTTTTTCTGCAAATTGCATATCATAATTGTTTATAGAAGTTACAAAATAATTTACAGCTTCAGTTATTTTAATAAGCATAAATGAATATAAAATAACTCAAAAAGGTAAATATTCAAAAAAAAATTTTCATTTGGCAGAAATTTATTGTAATTTTACAAAAAAATTTTTGTGTTTATTTTTTTAAAACTTATTGTTTTTTTAAAGTACATTAAATATTTATGAAATAATAGTAGGATAGTTTTGAAAAAGTATCTTTTTTGTATTGTTATAATGTTTTTTCTTTTTGATCTTTAATTTCTCGCACAAAAGTTAGGTATCTTAAATAATAGACTACGATTTACCAATCAAAAGATTTGGTATATAAGTTAAGATATTTTGAAATCATTTCATTTTACTTTTCTGTTGTAATTGCATTAGATATTTCGTAATCTAATGTATTTGCCTATTTTATGGGTTAAAGTTAATACTTGAACGTTGATAAATTTACAGGGCTACAAGTTTAAATTAGTGATAAAAATAAATTATCTTATTTAGTAACCTACCTCATTTAATTTTAGTGCACCTAATTATAAAATAATACTTATTGTGTTTCATTTGGTGTTTGTATTAAATAAATAAATTTATGTATCTGAAATATATTCTGGCTTTCAAAAGAACCTAGAAACGTGCCGGTACAAATCTTTAAAATTTAATTGGATAAAGGAGATTGTATACGGAATAACACTAGGTTAACAACTAGAGAAAATTTGTTTTATGTCTCATATTCAGAAATGTTGAGTGAGTTAGAAAGGTTTAAAGCTATTGTTAATGAAACTACTAAAACTGTTAAGAAAACCATGAATTTTAGAAATACTGAAGATGATTAACTTGAGGAGTTTACAAAACTTGTTACAGCTTTGGAAGTTCAAATGCAAGAACTTGTCAGAATTCAGACTACTGCGAGAAGACAAAATAATCTTACTGATAATTTTACTCAAAATAATGCAGAATTGACGCAAAATAATGTTATGAAAGAATACAACTATTAGGAAAATTTCGAAGACTGGTATGAAAAATTCACCACATACTTTGATATCACTAAAATTCCCAATGACCAACGTTACAATTATTTGAAATATTATCTTAATAGAGATGCTTTTAATGCTACGAAAGACTTTGATTAAACTACGTACTTGTTTGAACAACTTAAGAGAAATCATACAGGTGGCATGAAGAAAGTTTCAACCAGAGAAACTCTTAGACAAATTAAGAAAAGAATAAATCTTAGATACGATGACGTGGAAAAGGTATCTAAAGATGTTGAAATATGTTGTAAAGAGCTATTGAAGAACAAATCTAATTATATTCGTGTTCGAAAACAAATTAATATTATAATTAAATTATTGCTTTCTAACGTACAATAACATGTTGAAGATAAAAAATTCAATGAATGGAATCAATTTATAGTCGTTGTTAAAACATGTACGACTTGGAGAAAAGAAAAAGATTTGATGATGAAAAGTCTAGAAGGATAGAGAGAACAAAGAAGCCTATCACTGTCGTAAAATCATTAAAGTAGATAAACTACTTATTAAATAATTCCAAGAAATAGAACCAGTTCTTATTATCACACATAAAAGGAAGAAGGGATTGGATCAGCTTACCTTTAACTGTTACTATAAAAAGGTAAATTACTGATGAATACTCAGAGTCAGTACAATGAATGAATAATATTCTGTGGATAATAGACTAGTATATATTAATTTTTATTATTTTATTGTATAAAGATTATACTAAAATAAATGTATTATTGATATATATTTTGTTACTTATTCTTATTTGAAACTACTTCTAATTTTTTTATCTTCATAAACAAAGCCAAAGTTAATAACATTTTTAAGAGAACTGAAGTGAAAAAAGTTAAGAAATCTGATGTTGATACTGCTATTACGACAAGTAAATCAATAATTTGTAATAATTTGTAGAAAACCAGAATATATAGCTAAAAATTTCATAATAAAAAAGATAATGATAACACTGTTTTGTTAAATGTTAAGAAGAAAGAAAGTACTTCAGAAAAAAATCGTGATAAATGCTTACACACAAATGAAAAAAAGAACAAATTTTAACAAATCTATCTGAAATGCAATAAAATGTCCTATTATTTTAAAATGTCAAAATTTATTCAAATTTTAAAGAGTTAAGCGACAACATTTCCACCCTTAAAGAACGTAAAATAATGATATTACGAACACTATCAAATATTAAAAATTAATTTAATAATTAATATATAACAATTGTATAATTTTTTGTATTATATTAAAATAAATTTTTTAATTAAATGTTTCTTTAATTTTATTATTTCTAGAGTCCAAAAATGGATAAATTAAGTTCAAATGTTGACTGTCAATTTTGTAATAAGAAAAGTTGAAAAATCAAGATATTTTGGATCATCTAAGAGATACGCATGAATATGTAGATGATAGATTTTAAAAAGTAATTGTTTACCCCGTATTTGAATGTAAAACAAAGGGTAAGCAATATTCTTATAAAAACTTTAAAATTTATTAGAGAAAATTTCATGTTCTTTATTTCAATCATAGATGTGATAGTAAAAGGTACGTGAATAAAAATCAAAATTTAAAACTATCGTTTTAATTGTAATCGTGTTTACAATTTACAAAATGTATATATAGTAAAAAAAATTTTAATTTTTTAACATATTATAACTCATTTTCTAAAAATGTTCACAAAAAAAACAAAGATATATTATTTAAAAAAATGATAGCTCATTTTTATGTAATTACATATTTAGGAAAATTGTTAGAGTTTTTATAAAATTCAACAAAATAATAATAAATTTATTTGGTTTAACGACTCTATATAAACGAAAAAACTGATAAAGAACCTTTCTTCTAATGTTGAGAAAAGCTAGTGAACCATGTGATTGAAAGAAAATATTCCATTTAATTCTGAAAAGTATTTGTTTTAAACTTTATAAAAAATAGATATTTAATTTTTATAGTTTATAAAAAATATTTAAACCACTTCTTTGATTTACTGGAAAAAATTTTGATGTTGATTTCTTTTTAATTATTTTTAATGAAATTGTTTATAATAATTTTTAAGTAAACCATGTTCATAAGATATTTTTATGTGTAATTATAATATAAAATAAATGATTTCTATAAACCAATGTTTAGAAAAAAAATTAACTTTAAATGGCGAGTATGGCAATTTTTTTATTTTTATATAAAAACTTGAACCCATTGTTTTCACCAATATCATATATTTGTTTTAGAAAATATTTAATGGTTTAAAAGTTATTCTACGTTAATTAAAAATGGTACCAATATCTGTAAATCCAAATAGCTTCTTTTTTAATGATCTTTATTTCAAAATTAATAACTAAAGCATAAATATAATATAGTTCTGTAAATAATACTATATTTTTTATTCAATAAATAAGATATAAATGTTGCTGTAATTTAACAAATATTGTATTTTTTTTTCTTTTATCTCTATAAGTAAGTTCTTTTAAAAATATTGAATTTATATTAAATAATTAATGTTTAATGATTTTTTAATTATCTATTTTGTTCTCATATGCAAAATAATGCGACGAAATTAGTCGCAAGTAAAGAAAATTTGAATTTTATTTGGTGAGATAAATTTATTATTTTTTTTGCAAACCTGTTTTTTTTCTGTGCACATCTTTTAAGGAAGGAGAAAAGAACTTCTGATGATAATTTTAAAGTTGAGAATGTGAAAAATTTCTCAAAAATGTTATACAGTTCTGAGAAGAGTGATGAAAACTCTATATCAATTAAGTATAATAACAAAAGAATATTCTTGACACCATTTAAAGTTAATAATATAGAAGTCATTGGAGCTATTGGTGCATACGCTGATTGTACGATTATATCACAACGATTAAAAAATCGTCTTAAGTTAGAAAAATCTGGTAAAGAAGAAAAATTAAATATCAGGAATGAACAAATTAGTTTGAAGAAATAGAAAGTTTAATAATAACGATTAAGAATAATACGTATTAACTACATGATACTTTGGTTGCAAGGTATTATTTTGGTGGATTTGATATTCTACTTGGTACAAAACTGTTGAAATGAATGTTGTCTTAAAGTGTCAAACTGGAAAGTTAATTTTTGATGAAGTTAAACATTCAATTGATGAAGCTATATGTTATCTTAGTAGAAAATATTAGGTTGTCCCACATGAAATGAGCCATTTTATATATGCAGCACTTTAAACTAACGTTATTAACTAACTAGTAATGATAAAAAGATGTCAAGCATCTCGTTTGATTCGTCTTAATCTTTTCTACAAAATGACATAAAAATCATAAAAAAAAACCAAATTATCACCTTTTTTTTAACAATTTATTAAAATGCCTTCTATCAATGAAATTCGTATTATTTTCCCATATGAGTTCAAAAGAAGGACAAGTACTTAAAAAACAGCACGAAATATAAATAAAGCTTTTGGAGAGAATCTTGTTAGCCGTGCGACTGCAAAAAGATGGTTAAAGAAATCCAAAGAAGGAGATGAAAGCCTTGAGAATGAGAAACGTGGAAGACCGGATTTAGTGGTTGATAACGAGAAGCTGAAGCGCGTAGTTGAAGTCAATCCACGTCAAACGGTTAGAGAAATTGCTGGGAAATTAGAAGTTTCAAAATCTAACGTTTCTCCTCATTTGCAGCAAATTGAAAAAACGAAAAAGCTAGATCAATAGATACCCCATGAACTGACCGAAAAACAAAAAAATGTGTCGTCTTGAAACTTGTTCTTCTCTTCTTTTGAGGAACAAAAATGACCCGTTTTTGAACAGGATCGTGACCTGTGATGAAAAGTGAATTCTCTACGACAACAGGAAACGTAATGCCAGTGGTTGGATAAGAATGAAGATCCAAAACAGTTTCCAAAACCTCAGTTAACGGCAAAGAAAGTATTGGTTACTGTTTCGTGGTCTTGTAAAGAGACTTCTTCACTATGAATTTCTGAAACATGGTGAAACAATCAATTTTGAACTCTACTGTCAATTATTGGATAAAGTTCACCAGAAATTGTTCCAAAAAAGACCATCTTTAGTCAATATAAAGGGGCCAATTCTTCTTCATGACAATGCGCGCCCACATATTTCAAAAATCACACTTCAGAAGCTGAACGAATTAAAATATGAAACTTTCCCTCACCCTCCTTATTCTCCTGATCTTACTCCAACTGACTTTTATTTTTTCAAGCAATTAAATCGATTTCTGAAGGAGAAAGTTTTCAAAAACGAAGAGGCTATAAAATCTGCCTTTGAAGACTTTATCGATTCCAGGGACGGCAATTTTTATTCTAACGAAATAAATAAGTTACCATTGCGTTAGCAACATTGTATAGAATCCAATGGCTCTTATTTTAAATAAAAACCTTTATTTATTTTCGAGTTATGCGAGTTAAAACTTTTTTAGTATAAGTGGCTCATTTCATATGAGACAATCTAATACTTTTGCGAAAATAAAATTAATTTTGCTACAGAACTGAAGAATAAATACGAACACTGTTTTGGGAAAAATAAGATAAATATTACTTCGGAAGAAGTTGTATGTCACGAGCAATTCTTCTTTAGTAGAGATCCGAAGAAGTATTCAAGATATTCTATTCCGGCAAACTTAGAAAGTACTGCTATTAAAAATGCTAAACAATGGGTGAAAGTTGGAATATTTAAGAGAGACACAGAAACGTTGAATCATTCCACAATGTTAGTGAAGAAACCAAATGGATCGTATTGCTTGATTAGTGATTTAAGAAAGATTAATGATATAACGAAGAAACTATATATTAGACAAAAACTAGTGATAGAAACTATTATGGAAATAAAACCATTCTATTTTTGTTCTCGTATAGATCTAAAGTATGCGTATGCACAGTTTATGTTGCATGAAAATAATAGAAATGATTTTGAATTAACTGTTGAATCTAGAAACTATGTTTACTTTACATCACTGATGGGAACAAAGAATTACAGTAATTTATTGCATATTGAGATGCAGAAAATTTTTACAAAACTGATTAAATCTGAAAAACTTATTTATATCATGATGATGTCTGTTATTGACAAATGATGAAGATCCTGTAGCACACATAAATTTGCTTCACCGCTTCTTCTCATTGATGAGAAAGTATAAATTGAAATCTTCATTTAGTAAATCGTCATTTTTCTTAAAACGAGTTGAATTCTTGTCATTTACTATTGATAAAGGTACACACGATTTACTATCCCTAATTCAATAAACTTAAAATAACATATATGCTAAAGTTTTTATTTTTTAGTAAATCAAGGACTAAAAAATAGAAAATAATTTACTTTTTAAAAAATAAATAAATTGATTCTTTTAAAAACTTTAAACAGTTAATTGACTTTAAATTCTGAGTAAACTAATAATTTTAAATTATGAAAAATAAAGAAACTCAATAATATCAATTATATTTATACTTATGACTTTTTAAAATATTATGTTGTTCATCTATTAATATAATTTGATGTTTGTAATTCTATACTATCACTTTTTTATATTGTTATTATTACAATAGTGATAATAGCTTTAGTCGTTCAATTTTATTAATTTGACTAAAATTTCACGCAACGAATGTACGTAATAGTGTCAACTGTTTACTAAATTTGATATATATAAAATGTTATATAGTATGTGTATTTACAAAATAAAAAAATGAACACTTTGCAACGTTAAAATATAAATATATCGAAATGTTAATTTATTAATTAATGTGAAATATAAGAATTTTAAAATGTTAAATCCAAATAAATAAGCACATAAAATTAAATATTTCGTCTACTATACATATGATGAAGATATAAGTAATATGTATATTTTTAATAATTTGATAGTACTTTAACAGTTATTAACATAAACAAAAGAAATAAGAAAAAGAATTTTTATTAAAAGTGCCATCCAAGCTTTTTGAAATAAACTTATTTTAATTACAAAATGTAAACCTATTAGTAATACAATACTTTAGTTTTTTGGATTTAAAATTTTAAAATTCTTATATTTCACATTAATTAATAAATTAACATTTCGATATATTTATATTTTAATTTTGCAAAGTGTTCAATCATTTATGTTGTTAAAATACATACATTATGGCATTTTATACATATTAAATTTAGTAAACAGTTGACACTATTACATACATTCGTTGCATGAAATTTTAGTCAAATTAATCAAATTGAATAAAATAAGCAATTGAACTATTAATATAAACATAATATAAAAAGGTAGTAGTATAAAATTACAAAACTAAAATTGTATTAGTAGATAAACAACATAATATTTAAAAAAGTCATAAGTATAAATATAATTGATAATATTAAATTTCTTTATTTTCCGATTATCTTAAAATTATTCATTTTTTAAAAGTTTAAGTCAATTAACTGTTTAAAGTTTTTAAAAATATTAAATTATTAATTTTTTTATAGTTAAACTGATTTATTTTTTTTGCTGCTAAATTTACTAAAAAAATTAAGCCATTAACATATTTGTTATTTTAAGTTTATTGAATCAGGGATAGTAAATCGTGTGTAGATGGAAGCCGTCACAATCTAGCATAACGAAAATACTGAATGTTAAAGTTCCAAAGACGAGGAAACAATTATTCCGATTCTTGTTGACTACGAATTACTTTAGACCGTATATAAAGAATTACTCTCGAAGATCTGCTAAATTATTCGCGTTAACTACTGGAAAGAAAAATAGTAATGTAGACTTGACTGGTGAAAATTTGGAAATTTATAAAGGTATTGTTTATGAATTAATGAATCCACAGAAGTTAAACTTTGGTGATTATAATAAGAAATATTGTTTGTATACTGATTCGTCTGAAACTGGATTAGGTAGATGTTTAACACAAATTATAACTATTGATGGTCATGAAGTCGAGAAACCATTAGCATTTTATTCTATAAAACTTCCGTATTCCTCGAGAAAGTGGTATTCAACATATATTGAATTAAAAGCAATTGTAACATGTCTCAAGCAATAGTCTTATATGTTGATAAACTGTAAGAAAGGTATTGAAGTAATTTTCCGATCATAAACCGCTAACTACCATAAAGAATACTGCTACTAAAGGAAGATTAATTAAACTGTTGAATTACTTAGCTGAATATGATGCAGAAATCACGTATAGAAAAGGAAAAGATAATATAGTTCAGGATTGGTTATCTAGACTTTACGAATATGAAGAAGAATTGAAATAAAAAAAATGAAACTGATATTCAGATAGTAAATTATACACAGTTAGAAGAACAACAACATGCTTTTGTTGCTACAAAAAAAAGAAAACATGGTAGACCTAAGAAAGTTAAGAAACCTGAAGTTACTGATAAGAATGATGAATTTAAATTACTACAAGTCTTGAGTAACCAAAATTCTATCTTGAATACTGATGAATTGATAGAACACCAGAAAAAAGATGAAATTATAAAAACAGCACTGTCAACTGAATTTCACTTAGACTATCTTGTTAGAAAAATTGATGGAGTAGTAAAAATTAAAATAAATGATGATAAAAATGTTACAAATGATGGAAGTAATCATTTTTAAAAAGAAAAAATTGAAGGATTTTTATTCTTTATTCCGAAGTCATTAAGCAACAAAATTATATTTTTATACATGAAAATAGACATTTCTCGTATGTTAAAACCCGTGCTATGTTTTAGACATTTAACTTATTGTAAAAAAATGCCTATGAATATAATAAATGTTCTGGATATCTGTTACATGTACTAGAAGAAATGTTGCCTCAACAAATCTACCAAGTGCTAAAGTTACATCTTATGCTGAATATACTTTGGATTCATTGTCACTTGATTTGTTATGTTCTGCTGTATCTAATGGTGAATTTAAGTATGTCATGAATGCACAAGATAACTGCACAAGATATTTATGGTGTATTCCACTTAAGTCAAATCTTCCAAAGAAATCTTGAATGAATTACTTAGATGAGTAATGCTTCCTTTTGGCATGGCAAAATCTCTACACACAGATGGAGATGGAATGTTTTCCAGTGATAATTTTATTACGGAGTGTAAAAACTTGGAATCAATGTTATCAGATCAATGCCATGAGATTCTCAAAGTAATTCTCTAATTGAAAGGACATTTCGAACTACATCTGCGATAATCTACAAAATCTCATGTAATAGCAATATTTCTTTGTCAAAAACTTTACCATTAGTGGTAAACTACATGAACACTTCTAAGACTGGTAATATGACATATTCACCTTATGAAAAATTATTCCTACAACAACCACACAATCAGATAACAAGATATCTACAAAGCAATATTAAATATGTTGATAGAAATCAAGATCTTCACGAGCTTATGGATGTTGCTGCATATATACGTCATTTAGATAATGAATATTCTGAGAAAATTAAGTCCAGAATAAATGAAAAAGCCAAGATTAAAAATGTTGTTTAAAAATCTTAGTGATAAATTTATGTATAAGAAGAATCTTGAAGGAAAGTTTAATAATCTCTATCAAGGACCCTTTATTGTTTTTAAAGATCTGGATACCAAAGTTACTTTAAAAGCTAAGAATGAAAAATTTTGACTGCTAGTAAAGCCAAAATTAAAAGATTCTATAGTGATGTTCTCATCACGAGACAATTTAAATAAGATGATATAATTAAAAAAAATTGTTCAGGAAATTTTTAGATGATTGGGATAATCTTTATATATAGTAAACAATCATCATCTTTTTCATCATTCCCAAAACTTTTATTTAATTGTATTTCATAACTATTGTTTTATCATTATCACCCCTACCCTTCTTTGTTATTAATGTTAATTTATTTATAGGGGTTAAACTACTATTAATAATTGTCAGTACAGAAGTGCCTGAATCTTTTTAAAAAATTATTTAATAGCATATATAGTAAGTATATTTTATTGTAATTAATTCATTGTATCCATTATCTCAGGCGCTATAAATAATTTAATTTATACTATTTACATCTCTGAAATAATTGTAACGTTGTGTACTTTGTTGAGTCTGCCACCAATAAAAAATAAATTTTACTTATGGAGATATTTAAGACTACTGAAGTTATTCTTCTATTTTATTATTATAATATTCTTATCTATTTATATTTTGTATTTCTTTAAGGACCCACTAAGTTTAGTCTGAGAAAGAGGAGAGTAAGATAATTTTAAAGAAATATCTTATTTGTACTGTTGTAATGTTTTTTCTTTTTGATCTTTAATCTCTTGCACAAAAATTAGGTAGCTTAAATAATAGACTACGATTTACTAATCAAAGATTTGGTATATAAGTTTAGATATTTTGAAATTATTTCATTTTACATTTCTGTTGTAATTGCATAAGATATCTCGTAATCTAATGTATTTGCCTATTTTATGGGTTAAAGTTAATACTTGAGCGCTGATAAATCTACAGGGCTACAAGTTAAAATTAGTGATAAATGTAAGTTATCTTATTTAGTAATTTCCCTCATTAAATTTTAGTGAGCTTAATTAAAAAATAATATCGTATTATGTTGCAATTTGTTGTTTGTATTAAATAAATAAGTAAACTTACGTATCTAAAATATATTCTGGTTCTCATAAGGGCCTAGAAACGCGCTAGTACAAATCTATACAATTTAACTTAATAATAAGAGAAACAAAAATTATTAATACATTATGAAAATATGTTTTCATATCTCAGTTGTAAACTAAAACTGTTATTCATTAAAATTTTATGGTTTATTCTTTATCTAAAGCATTGTTATGTAATAAATAGGAGTAAATATGTACATACAAAGGAATTCTTAAATCATATTTTTCTTGAACATTTGAAGCATATGTTACAATATATCACTGATTAAAATCTAATCATGAACATAGTACTAGAAATAAAATGAATTTTATTTTTTATGAAATATCAATAATTGTTAAATAACACGATTATAAAATTCTAAATATTTTTTTCACAATTTATCTTTATCTGGTGTTAAGAAGATGGAAGGTGTCTTATTACCATAGGACGGAATCCATAATAATGAGAAGGTCTTCTTCCTTTCGTTGTTTCTGTTGTTGATGTACTAAACTTTTTTAATGAGTTTCATGGTATTTCTTCCTTCATCTTCTTTTCTATGTTGTAGTCCTTATTTGAAAGGTGACCTTCTATTCCGTACTCTACTATTACCAACATCATCAAGTGATCTTCTTTTTTCACGAGAAATATACTGAGAATTTTGATCATTATAAACAGCTTCTTTACTCGGTGATCTTTTTGCTACAACCATATTCTCTTCCTCAAAAACTGTAGAAGTTTCAAAAGAATTATTAACTATAACTTGTGCATCAATGAGTTTAGATGCATATAAAATAATTAAAAAAAGCAAATAATCGAAGTAAAATTTCATTTATCTAAAAATAACAGTGATGACACAAACAAGAATTCTGTTTTTTTATATCTAAAATATGCTGTTTCTTTTAAAGTACATTAAATATGTAGCAAACTAACAATCAAAAAAGCAAAAGCTAACAATTGGTTATAAAAAAATCTTTTATTATCAATTGTGTAAATATGCATGGTTATTCATGAATATTTTATGATTTATTCTTTAACTAAAGTACTGTTATATGAAAAATGGGAATAAATAAATATTTGAAGGAAGACATTCTTGAATTTTTTTTCTTTGAACATATCAAATATTATTTCAATAATTTAGTAATAAAGATTTAATCAAGAATATAGTAATTAAGATAAAATAGATTTTGCTTATAATGAAATAAAAATAATTGCAAAATTATTTGATTATATAATTTTTACTTTTTGATCACTTCTCTGTATCCTGTGATAATCATCACAATAACAATCTCTTATCATATGACAGCCTCTCTAAAAACAGCAATAACAAGTATCTTTTTTTGTTTCATTGAATATGTAAATCTAGGTCCTTATCTTCTTCTTTTTCCTTTTTTATCTTTTTTATCTTACTAATTCTCCGTCTCTTAATCTTTTTTCTCCTTTGATGTAATTTATCCCTTATTTTTTTTCTACCTGATTCTCTTATTCCTCTTGATTTAGTATTTGTATTCATGTTTAATGTTTCTTTTCTTCTTATAAAATGAAAATCACTTTGAGAAGTTACGTCAGAATTATCAATTTATTTAATTTGCCTTTTGTTCATTAAAATATTGTCGTAAATATTTGGAGAAGTTACCACTGAACTAACAACTACAGAATTTGTTTCAATGAATTTAAATGTTTATAAAATAATTAAAAAAACAAACAATCAAAAAAAACTTTATTTATTTAAAAATAGCACTGATGTCATAAGCAAGATTTTTTTATATGTAAAACTTATTGTTTTTTTAAAGCACATTAAATATATCAGATAATAATGAATTATAAAAGCGAAAATTACAATCACATTATAAAAAGATCATTTCATGTACTTATTTTTTATATATAAACAAGATGATTTATATAATTTTTGTGATTTATCCTTTAACTTTAATACTATTATATACAAAATGTACGTAAATAGGTACGTGTAAGGAAGATATTCTTAAATTCTTTTTTTTTCTATAGACGTTTCAAGCATAAATCACTAATTAAAATTTTATCATGAGTGTAGAAATAAAAATACAATGAATTTTTACTTAAAATGTAATGACAATTATCACAGAATTATAAAATTTAATAAAATTAAATGTTTCGTATTCATCAATTGCTTTTAGTTGACAACACTCGCTATAGGTTTCGATTTGTAGCCAAATGACGGTCCATTAAAATACGATGACGACGATTAACAATATCTGTTTCCAATAAATTTAAAGTTCTAAGTTTACATCTTATTCTTTCACTTCTTAAACCTCTTCTATCACTTCTATCTCCTTTGTGACTTCTACTTTTTAATCTATTTTCTGTAGTTCTAAATGTTTTTCTTTGTCTTTTTTTGAATGATAAATATTATTAGAATTTTCATCTGTTTTAAGAAATTTTACCCATTGATCTTTTCCTGCAAACTGTATATCATAATTGTTCATAAAAGTTACAAAATAACTTACAGCTTCAGTTTTTTTTAATAAACATAAATGAATATAAAATATCTAAAAAAGGCAAATATTCAAAAAAAATTTTCATTTGACAGAAAATTATAGTAATTCCACAAAAAAATTCCTGTGTTTTTTTATTTCAACCTACTTTATTTTTTTAAAGTACATTAAAAATTTATGAAATAATAATCAGAGAAACAAAATTACCAATACTTTAAAAAAGTTCTTTTCATGTGTTAATTGTGAAAATATTCACGTTGGTTCGTGAAAATATTATGCTTTATTATTTAATTTAAAAAAATTGTATATAAAAAATACGAGTAAATATACATTTATGAGGAAGATATTCTTGGATCATATTTTAATAGCCTTTAATATGAAGTTTATAAATAGTATCAACAACTTTCAGAATCTTTTTAGTTATACTTTCACCGGTATGTTCACAGTGAACTAAAAGAAATAATTTATTATTAATTATATACATATATACTTATCGATATTTACAATTACAAAAGTACAAATACTAATTTAATTTAAAAAATTTTAAAAATAAAATATTTACATCCAATTAGTCATACCACCAATTTCCTGAAAATTAACTCTGGTAACTCCAATCAAATTTTTCTTAGGGAAAGTTTTACCATTAATAGTGTATCCCATTGTTGAAACTCTTTCAACTAAGTTCCTAATATAGTACTTTATAGCCTGCTCCTTTTCAGATAAAAATCCTCTAGCACATAAAGATTGTAGTAAGTTATCAATAATAA
The DNA here is from genome assembly GCA_963280985.1 of Strongyloides venezuelensis. NCBI lineage: Eukaryota > Metazoa > Nematoda > Chromadorea > Rhabditida > Strongyloididae > Strongyloides > Strongyloides venezuelensis. The sequence continues at coordinate 2,206,751 of CAUJLX010000002.1, read as the reverse complement.
CTTTAAGGTATATTATCATTTGCCCAAATTTGGGATCAATATCAAAGATAATAATATCATCGATGATTAGTTTATTTCCGCCTTTGTAAATCACTTCCTTGTATCCGAATAATAATAATTGTAACGGTGAAACAACACTACACTCCTTAAACATTGTATATTTAGTGATAATTTTTTGACTGTAAATAATAAAAGGTGACCTATCTTCATAGTTATTTTTATCAATAGAAAGGACAGAAATTTTATTAAGTCCCACTTTATATCCTTCCATATCAATAAATGCACGTTTTTTACTCTGTATTGCAATATTTGGATAAAATGATTTGACTAAAAGGGACATTATAACATGCATTTGAGCTGAAGAATCTTTATTACTTGATACACCGTATTCGTGGAAGTCCGTATTCTGAAATTCATTTTTCAAAACTTCAAATATTTGATTTTTCACCATATATAAGTTAGCCATATTGTCTTTATTAATTAATTTCAATATTGGAAGTGAATAATTGACGTTTTTATATTCTGCTGTGTTGATTTTCATTGCTAAAAGAGGGAGGATATGATCACTGATAAAATCTCCACATAACTGGAGAATTGCATCTGCAATCTCAAGTTGTTTAAAGGGATTGTTAAATAAGGGAAGATTAGAGTTGTAATATCCACAGATAACAGCTATTGAATCGGCAACGTTAAATAATGTAGCTGTTAAAACACATTTTGCTGTTTCTGGAGTAAAGGGAAGGCGTTCCATAACTTTACCAATATATGTTATATTTTTATTTTTGTCCAATGCTGATAATTGTCGAAGGTACTCCTCTGCTTCAATAATATTCCTCTCATCAATTTGTTCTATTGAATCTTTCAGAAAACTTACTGAATCTCCCAATCCTAATGCTTTAATTCCTAATATGGTTGAATCAAGAGGGGCAGTCTTAATTTCAGCTTCAGTATGGAGTGGTAATGTATGCCATAGACTTCGGGAAATTAATCGATAACAATATCCTTTCCTGATTCTACCAGCTCTACCCTTTCTTTGATCCATACAGTCCTTAGAAGTGTAAGAAACTTCATAATAACATGTTGCTGACTTATGATTTATCAATTGTTTCTTTTGCTTACAAGAATCTATAACATACAATACATCATCTACTGTTATAGAACTTTCTGCAATATTCGTAGAAACAATAATCTTAAATTTATCCTTTGGTGGTGATTTGAAAACTTTTCTTTGATCGTCAAAAGATAGATTTGAATGTAAAGGAACCAACCAATACATATCTTCACTAGATGAAGTCTTCAACTCCTCCATACACAATATAATTTCACTCCATCCCGGAAGAAATATTAGAATTGACCCTTGTTCATTGGAAGAAATCATTGCTTTACAACTTTCTTCAACCATCATTTTTATAATATCGTACGGTATCTCATCACTAGATTCTATTTGTTCGGTAATATAAGTCCCTAATGGAGATATAAATTTTCCATTTGGAAGATAATTAAAGTCCCATAAATTTGAATTTACATCATATCCTGGTGGTGGAACGAAAAGAGAAGGATAAATTTTATAATGTTGTATAAATTCATCTAAATAAAGTTCCATAACTTCATATGATTTTCCATGCAACTCCATTACTCTAATACCACTCATGTATTTTTCAAATTGCGTGGTATCGATTGTTGCTGACATAAGAATAATCTTGATTCCACTGCAATTTGATAACATTTTCTTAAGTATTATTAATAAGAAGTCTGTTTCCAAGGATCTTTCATGAACTTCATCAACAATGATGTGTGAAATACCCTTTAAACCATTTGATAATTTCTTAATTATTGTCCCAACAGTAGCATATAATATAGAGCCAAATGGTCGAGGATAAAGTTTTTCAAAACGAACGCAATAACCAATAGATTCACCCACACATTCATACCTCTCTTCAGCAACTCTTTTTGCTAAATTTATAGCAGCTAATCTTCGTGGTTGCGTTATTATGCAATTAAATTCAGCACCCTTCATATTATCAATATAATGTTTCAATAAAAATTGTCCTATTTGTGTACTCTTCCCAGAACCGGTAGATGATTTTATTAATAATATTTGTGATTCCTCTACAGCTTGTATTATGTCATTTTTTTTATCATATATTGGTAAATGTTTCCTTGATTCCTCTATTTTCATTAATGGAGACTTCCTATTTTCAATATTTAATAAAATTTGTGATATTTTTTCAAGTGATTTCTCCTTAAAAAGAACATCATCTACCATTGAATTTTTCCAGCAATCGTAATTAGATATTGGTGGAGACCATATATTCATATAATTTTTTCTACTATTTCTAAAATCTGGAGAATAATGATTGGGTTCTCTGAATACTCCTTCAAAATCGAAAAATGTTGGCGGTGATATTTTTTTACACCCTGGTTCAGGTAATTCGTTCTTGACTATTGGAAAATCAGGTAACTTTATTTCAAGCCAATTGTAAAGTGCCTTTACATCATTATACAATGCCTCGTCCTCTGTAACTCTTACAACTAGTTGTGGAATATTTGCTTTTTTGGGTAAATTTTTTTTATCAGTTGTCTGATATTCATTATTATGAGATATCTCTTGAAGAATTTTATAAGCACACTCTGCTGTAGCAACACGTTTTGATTTCCCCATTCCTAGACCGAAATATACGTTTCCAGACAGTAAAACTACCTCTGCTTTTGCTCGAAATATACTGCAAATATATAAGATATAAAAAATGAAAAATATGTTAAAACATACAATGGCTGAGCATTATTGATAATATCGATATTGAAACAAACTGCTGGTTTCCCTTCTTTACTTAAAATTTGATTAAGAATAGACTTAGCATTATCAAGTGATATATCGAAGTCTAATATTTTAAATGAAGATGTATATTGACATCCTGAATTCATTTTACTTATTTTCCTGCATAAGAAAATAGTAAATAAAACTAATAAACATTAATAAGTATGGATTTTAGTAAATTTTATTTTAGATTGTAACGATTTTGAAGAACTGGCGATGAAAAATAAAAATTAAAAAACTTAACAATATAGTTAAAAATTATGGAACTTTTTCAGAAAATAAGGCCGCTCCGTCTTTCATTTCAGGGGGTATATATTTTCCTCAATCGAAATGAAAGTCTGTTTTAAAGAGTAAACAAAATTTTCTGTTGTATCTATTTAAAATTTTTTGTTTACTTTGCTTTTTTTGAATCATAACACCGCAGGACACAAAAAAAAATGTGTTAGACTTTTATTTCTTTATTAAAAAAATCAATAACAAATAATACGACATAATTTATTACTTCAAACAATTAGTTTTAAAGAAAAGACCAAGAGGCACGTTCTCTAATTCTTATAAGATCAATCTCATCAAAATTAAATTTAAATTCCCTTGTATAGCCTAAATATCTGAAAACACTGTCAGGAACATACAAAAATTTTCCTATCTTCAACAGAATCCTCCTCATACTCCGGGCATTTGTGTTTAAATTCTATATATGGTTCAATTGCTGTGTACTCCACAGTTTCTCCAGTTATACTAAAGTATCCATTCTCATCAGTGACTCCTTCAGCCATTAAATCATCGTACATTACTTGAAATAATTACTTTTAAAGTTATTATAATTAAAATTTACCATCTTCTTCCATTAATTTAATCTTTACATTTTTCAATGGAAATTTATTACATAATAATTTTCCAGTAACTGTTATTTTTTGTGTAAGCCCATCTATAAAAGTTATCAATGATAATAAGACGATTATTATTTGAAAATCTTTCATTTTGAATTTTACCAAAGATTACAATACTTCCTATATATCATTTATTAATTTGAATAGTAAAAAAATGCAATTTTTTATAAAGTAAATAATTATTTATCCTATCTTTTATTAATTTTCTTGGCCATATTTGCATATATAATATTTATTGTTTATCACTTTGAATTTGTAAGTTTTGTAATGTCAAAACATTTTTGTATAGCAGGTAATGAATTATGTTATATATTTTAATGTGTTTTATTATCATAATTCAAGGTTGTACAGATTATAAACAGTTATGAAATTTTTATAACAACAAAAAAACTACATATTTACGATATAAAGTTTTATAAACTGTTTAATGAAAAGTTATTTGATTTTGAATTGTCATAACGATTATTTTTATAGTATTTCCGTTAATCGAAATAAGTTATCAATGTTATTAAAGTGCAAGCTGTGGTAAAGGTGTTTATAATTTCAATACTTTAACAATGTTTAAACACGAACAAAAAGTTATCATATGTAAAAAATTAATAAATTTTTCATTGAAAAATAACATTAACGATTATTAATTAAGTATAATGGTTTGCTAATTAACGGAAATAAGTAAAATAACATTGATAAAAGTTTGAATATGTAAACAATTACTGTTTGGAGTAATTTTTAAAAACTTTTAATCTTTATCTTAAATACAAAAAATTAATAATACAAAAAGTATAAGTGGGTAGTGAAAAATTTCAAGATTGAAAGATCTACATTATCTTGGAACATGCCAATTTAACATTTTAAGCAGAAAGATAGCATCATTAATCATCTAAGAAAGTAATTAGTATAAATTACTATTTAAAATAGAAATTAAAGTATGTACAATTTTAAGAATACGGATGGTATGATTTGATAGTGTAGATATCTATAAATTCTATTCTAAGGATTAATCTGACATTCTTTAAATACATCTTTTTACCTTTTGAAAATTACAATTAACTTACTTATGCTGTAGATTAGTTAGTCATTATTTAAGGAGTCTGAAGGCATGTTCTTGAGATTTTTTTCAAGTTAGACTTAAGATAAGGTACTTTTAAAGTCTTTGGAATCAGAAGCTGAATTAAGAATTTCATTCTGAAGATAATTCAACAATTCAGTAAATAAATCTTTGTATAAACAATTTTATTTTCAATGAACCATAAAGTAAAAATTTTCAACAAATATATAATAAATTAGTAAAAGTTTAAAAGTGAATGGAAGTTTATGAATCATTCTTATGTACTTAAATTTTTATTTTGTTAATATATATCATATCCTGAACATTTTCTATACAATTAGACATGATAAATAAATACTTCTCAGGAAAAGTCCTATACATTCATTGCTAGATTCATCCATGTAATAGCAATATTCTGAATTCTCCGATAAACTGAAAGACTTGGTAAAGCGTGTTCAACTCTTGAAATAAGTTTATGAAGAGATAAATCTGTAATTTCACTATTGTAATTAGGATTAACTATTGAACATATCCCCTTTGGATAATCTATAGGAATATGTAAATATAATGGTGGAATACCAATCTGTAATAAAATAAAAGATCGTAAAACTTTTAATAATCATAAAACTTACTTTATCAAAAGTGATAATAAAATTTACACCGCGATAATGATCAGAAATAGGAATATTATTAGGATCAACTTGAAATTTACCACATAATTTGAGATCTTTTGTTATTACATCTGATAACGTCAAATATTTATCATTGTGACATAATATCGTTAAATGTTCTTTACCATCATTTCCAATAACTATTTTTGTTCTTTCATCTATTTGTTGTATCACTTCACTTTGATTATCTATGGAAGTAACATCAGTATCAAGTTTTCGTCTTTTGACGTCACTTTCTTTTTTATTTAAAACTTTATTGTTATCATCTTTATCTTTCCTCAAATAATATGGTGTTGGATCATCATCTTCATCCAATTTACTATTATTAACAGCATCTGGCAATCTTAAAAAGGAAATATTAAAAATTTACTTCTGAAAAAGGAACTTACTGCAAGAATTTCTCTTTAAGTTCATGGAAAGGATCAAAATGCGGTATTTGGAAACTTCTATATTGATCACCAGCTTTAACAATGTTATCAAAAGCATCCATAACAGGTTTGCATAAATTTTCATCCATTATCTTGGCATCTGTTGCACTGATAAACCTATGAATAAAAGTTAACGACACCTTCTCCTGTAAATTAATTATCCTCTCCAATCTTTCTATCCTTTCTTTAGCATCTGTAATCTTTCCATCTATTTGTTGCCTTTCAAGAATTGTTTTTATCTTCTCCTGATTATCTTTTAATTTATTTATTGCTTTATCATACTCGACATTTAGATCTTGGATTATAACTTCGTTATCAATATTTTGTTGAACTATTGGTTGTATTACGGATGAATTTTGTACCAGTACATTCGGTTGATTAGGTAGTGTTTGTGAATTTTTTCTATCAGCTGTATTTGATGTAGTATTGGCATGAGGATTCACCTCAATTTGTTGTTGATTTTCTATTGTATTAGGAGGCACATTTCTAATTACATGAATATTACTTTTCTGCTTCTCAGCCATTTGTTCTAGGTGCTTGAAGGTATTCTCAATCATAGTTATTTCTTCCATATCCGGTTTTCTATAATTTCCATATTGAACTGTTGTCGGAGATAAGGTTAGATGATTGATTGGTTTATTAGCCGTAACTACATAAGGATTTTCAGGTGCATAATCATTAACTTGTTTAATTATCTGTTGTCCATGGTATTGCTGATAGTTATTCTGTACTACTTTAACTTCAGATGGTCTTGAGTAAGGTGAGGAAAGATTTCTACAGTTTATTGTTTGAAAATTTTGTGTTCCAGAGTAAATTCGTTCTCGAGGAACTTGTACAGGTGTTGTTCCAAGATAATTGGTATTTTGATATGGCAGTTGAGTTCTTAATTGATATTGATTTACCATTACTTGACTCTGATAATTTGGAGGTTGTTGTTGTTGTTGTTGTTGGTAGACGTTTGTTTGTGTTGGATAGTTATTTTTTAATATCTGTGTTTGTGACTGTTGAAGGTGTTGAATACCATAGTTGGGATTAACATTGTTATATTGTTGATAAGAATATTGTTGTTGTGGATAGTGTTGATATTGGTACTGCTGATTATATTGCTGGTGAGGTGAAAAACTTTGTCTTGGGATGTTTTGATGGACTTGAGGTTGATTATAATTGATACCATATCCAACAACTTTTGGTGAGATTGGTTTTTGATAATTAGATGAATACATTATGGTCCATAAATTTGAAGTTTCTCCTAAATTTTTTTTACAAAAGTTAGTATTTAATATATATCAATAAGTAGCAAAAAAGTACTTAGTCTAGAATAGAAATGAAATTATAATAGTACAATTTAAAAAATGAAAAATAAAAGAATTTCCTCACTTAATGTTATACATTTAAGAACATTAAAGATGATTCACAAAAAGCTTCTTGAAAGAACAACTAAAAAGTTTTTTCTTAAAAAAAGGACCATTGATTTCTAGGCGCACATTATTTTAACAAGTTATGAATAATTATTTTTTTGAACTTCTATTTATATAATTTCAGCTAACTTTGTCTTATCTCTCCAATGTATAATTTTAAATATTAATTAAACTTTTATGTGAAACTAAATTTATCGTAAAGTTTTAGTCAACTTATAGATGTAAATTTTCACCAGAATAACATTGTATTTTATTTCTATTTTTGATAAAAACTAAATACCTAAATTGGAAATAACGATATATTTATATAAATGATTTATTAAATATAAAATAAATAAATAATTTTAAACATATATTTTTTTAATATAAATAATGATTATATCAAACTAGTTAAATATCATGTTAGTATTTAATTTCTAATATTAAATAATAAGACTACTTGTTTGTAAATATTTTAAATTATTTAACAGAAAATTTGATTAAACAATAAGATAATATCTTTTTTAACTGTTAATAATAAAAAAAAGTTTTTCCGAAAAATAATATTCAATGAATGGTATGTTAAACAATTTTATCATAGACAATTTTAATATTATCATAATAAAGTTTATGATGCTTGTGTGGAGAAAACTTTTAAAGTGCTGTTAACGCTGTTTTATAGAAAAAAATATTTCCTATGTATAACTTTTTTTCATTAGTAATTATCTATGAGAAATAACTTTTCTGAAGTATACAAAAATTAAAATAATATTAGTAAGGTACAGTGCTTTGTTATAATATAATGCTTATTAAAACACATTATTAACTATATGTTAATAGAGTGATAATAAAAAATAACAAGAATTAAAAATAATGTAAAATATGGTCTATTTTCCGAATAAAATGTTATTGTGTGAATTGGTAAAAAAATAATATTTAAAATGAGTTGCTTTATTGAAAAAAATATAGAGAAAATAAAATATCGTTAACCTGATAAAGGACCCATGGAGAAATATAAATTAAAGAAGAGTTTGATTAAATTTTTTTAACTAATAAATATATAATTTACTGTTAATTAAATTAAACTACAAGATGTTTACTTCAAAAAAAGCCCAAAAATTATATTTTAAATCAATCAAAAAGTGAACAATGATAGTGACCATAAAGTTATTAAATAAAAAAGGGCGAAAATGTTAATAAAAAAATACATTAAATAAATTTTAAATAAATATAATAAAATATTTTTATTGGTAAACTTTTTTAGTAATCATTAGAAATCTTAACAACATAATAACTAAATACAAAATTAGCATTTTAATCTTAAAAGAAAGTATTGCCAGATAGAAGTATCTTTGAAATATATTTTTAGTCATCAAAAAAAGAAATAAAAGATATCATATTATTATTTGCAAAAAAAATGAACAACTCTTTTCCCGAAGATAAAAGCCTTTTACCTTTTGATGATTCAGATTGTTAATATGACATATTGCATGAGAACTTTTTTTTATTTATTGCTAATATAATAAAAATTGTATAGTTGTTCAATCTCAAAGATCTATATATTTTGTTTTTTAAAAATTAATTTTTTTTAATAAAATGATGGTGATAGAGGCATTTTAATATTAGTGACAGTTTTTTGATATATTTTATATGCAATTTAACAAAGTACAATAACATTATGATAAGTATTTGTACAATGTTAATGTTATATCTGTTAGTAATTTCATTTTATAATACAGAAAATATGGTAATGTAAAAAAAATATTTCAATTAATAATTATATAAATAAATATTTGCATATAGGGGAATATCATGTATATATCTTATAAATCCGTAGAAAAAAAGTAGTTGAATGGAGTAGTTTAAATTGTTACACAATATAACAATAAGATAAATAGATATAAAATTCTTAATCAAATTTAATTTTGTTATTTTGTGTGGGATGATAATATGTATTCTAATGTAAATAATATCAGTTTGTGGAAGTTTTATTATTTTTATACTATAGTATAGACCATTTAATTGTTTTATGATTCTTTTCAGTAATAACAATTATTTAACATTAATGTTGTGATTCTAGAAATAAATCTACTTATTCTTGAGTGGAAAATTATCTGCTAAAGAACTTATATTTAGTTCTTATATACTTAATTTTTATTATGTTTTTAAATATTTCTGAATTTTTTAAGGATTATTCAAAATGTTTACTGTTTTAAGTAAAAGGACACATTCCTATACATTAACAATGTCGCTATAACTGTTTTAACACCGATTTCAGCATGGCATTAGAAGTGTTATATCGTGGATTTTAAAGACATTATAAAAGTTAATGAATGATGTCAACTTCTTATCAAAACCTAATTACAATAATAAAAAAATCCATAAGAGTCAAAAACCATTTTATTTTTAGAACTACATAATTCGATTTTAAGAAAAAATCAAATTAAAAAAAATTCATGTTAATGCATTGAAATTTATTTTTACTATTTAATCTTCAATGACATTTTAAATAACATATGTTTATGTTATCATCTTTGTTACTGATAAATGATTTCAATATTTGTTTTGGATTTTTTTTAAGAATGAACATATTGGAGAATCAAAAAATATTCCCTAATAAATATTTTATTAAATCTACATTTCATGAAAGAAAAAATGGGAAACAAATTCTCTAAGTTTACTTTCCATTTTTTGGTTATTTAATCCATATCATTTAATATTAAGAATGGAGTGATATAAAAGAAGAGATAAAAGATTTATTTAAGCATATTAAAAATGATTTATTTAAAAATACCTAACATTATCATTTGCGCTTTTTTGCTAACAAATGAAATAATACCTATTCTCGGGAAATCTGCTAAAATTTTTGAATTTAGACCTATAAATCCAAATAGTAAGCTGATTCAAAGCTATGGAAAAAAGTCTGTTGAACAGTATAATAAAGAAAACAAGACAAAAAACAAATTTGTTAGTGTTAAAAAGGCTAGAAAGGAATTCAATGGACAGGACATTCACTATGAACTTTTGGTTTCAACAACAAAAGGAAATTGCTCTCCCAAAAAGAAAGACGATTGCTCAGAAAATCTTGAGAGCGATGTTTTTCAATCTCCAAAGAAACCAAATAATATAGTATTAGAAGTACTAAGAGAAGGACAATGTGCTGAAAATTAAACTAATGAAAAGTTTAATTCAAAACATATTTTTTTTTTCATTTAATCCACTAAAATGAATTAAAAAGTTTGCATTCACTCATTATTTTTTATAATAAAAAAGATTTCATCAATAAATTGTTTTGTATTTTCAAATCGACTTTAAATATAAGAAAAATAAATATTTATATCGGTAATTTGGTATAATTTTTTTAGAGATTGAAAAAAGGAGATTAAACTTTTAAAATTTACTTTATATTATTAATTGTTTTACTAATAACATGATGACATTTGAATGAAGTATTATTTAAAGCCTGATAAAGAGATATCTATAGTAAGTCAAAAATGAATTATTTTAATATATTTATTTTCATTATTACTTTTGTTATACTAATTATCGAAGTTTTTCCAAGACCTTGTAACCAATGTATTATTATTCGAGTAGTACCAAGTGCTTCGAAAAGCAAAAAACGAGCAAGTAAAACAAAATGTATTAGATGCAAAGTTTGTTGTTGTCCTCGATGCTAAACAAAGAATATATTGTGAATTCAAAGCACTATGACATTTCAATTTCTACAAAAGTAACATATAAAAGTAATAATAAAGTGTATTTAGAAAAACTTCATTCGATTTTATATTGAAACACAGATATCTTGATAAATACTGAATATATTTAACTAAAAATGAAGATTTAGAATATTCCTAAACTTTATCATTGAAATTAGATTATAATACAATTTTATATTCATTAATTTCATAAAAAATGAGTCAGAATCTTTGAATTCGTTTTTTGCTTCAAAAAAATAAAGACTTCATAATAAATATTCTTTGTTTTTAAAATATTTTAGTGTTGAATGTGTTTTTAAATTCGGAAACAAAAAGTTATCTATGTCGTTAAACAATAGTTTATTCATAAAATGAAGCTTTATTAGATCACCGGAGCTTCAAAGAGGTTCCCAATTTTTAAGTAACTACAATATAATGAATTTGAGTTATAAACACTGTACTTCAAATATGAAAATAAATATTTGTGATAGCAATATATTTTTTATTATAATTTTTTTGAGAATGAAAAAAATGGAAATTAAACTTTGAAATTTATTTTGTACTATTTAATTAATATCATGGTAATGTTTAGGTTGGAGTAATATTTAAAGACGGTTGTTTGGATATTATTATTAAAATAGAAATGAATAAGTTAAATGTATCTATTTTTATTATTTTAGTCTTTTTACTAGCCACCGAAGCAAAAAAGAAGTTTTTAAAACACCACAAAAAAGGTTCTCATTGGAGAGAAAAAGACCCTAATGATAACAAAATTGTAAAACTGGCAGAAGATTCGATTAATATTTATAATAGAAGACATAGTGCACTTTTTAAATTTTTCCAAGTTACGCATGCTCAAAAAGAGAAACATCATGGAATATCACATTATGCTCTTGAAGTTTTAGCATATATAGAATGTGGAGAAAATGGCAAATTATGTCCTGAAATATTTTTTACACATGTTTTTGATAGAAAAAGAGATGATGAATATCATGAATATGCATTTCATGTGACTAAATATGGAGATGCACCTATTCGCAAAACTTTATCATAAGATTATAATAAAAAAAATATTTTATTTTTATTGTTTTATTCAAATGAATAAAAAGAGTTTGCAATAATTCTTTTATTTTAAATATAAATAAAGATTTTAAGATTAATAATACTTATTTGTATAAATATTTTACTTATAAATATTTTTTTTAATCCAAGCCAAAAAGTTATATATTTCATCAAACAAAAGATTATAAATATGTTGATCTTATTTTATCAATGAATTTTCCATAAAGGTTTGTATTTTTAAAGTAAGAATAATGAATAAAGATACTATGGAACAATTTACTCTAAACATATGATTAAATATTTAGAATGAAAACGAATTATTTATTTTCATTTTTTTAAGAATAAAAAAATGGGAATTTAACTTTTGAAATTTACTTTAAATCTTTGATTATTTTATTACCATTATAATAACTTTTAAAATGAAGTAATATTTAATATCAGATGATGGAATATTTTTAATAAAACGAAAATGAATTTTTTAAAAGTATTTTTTTTTATTATTTTCACTTTTGTACTAACCACTAAAGCATTCAATATTCTTTCTAAACAGAAGTCTTATAATTTATGGAGTGAAAAAAATCCAACTAGTGGCAAACTCAAAAAATTAGCGGAAGAATCTGTTAAATATTATAATAGGGAGCATGGCTCAAAGTATTCCTTAGATTGTATTTTGAGAGCTGGAAAAGAATATGTTCACAATCTAACTCATTATTTTCTAAAAATTTTAGCAGCAACAAAATGTGGAATTTCTGGTGACACATGTTCAGAAATATTTTATGCAAACGTTTACGATAACGGAACACGCTTTAATCATAAATACAATTTTAGTGTAGATACAAATGGAACTGTACCATTTTTCTAGACTATTATCTTAAAATTTTAATAAAAAGACGTTTTTATTACATTATTCAAATAAATAAAAATGTTTGCAATCATTTTTTAATTATTAATAAAAGTTTCAAGACTAATAACTTTTATTTGTAATAATATTTTTAGAGATTAAACTTTTCTGAAATTCTAGGACAAAGATTTATGTTTCTCGTTTAGCAAAAGTTTATTAATGTGATTCCGTTGTTTGATCAATAAAACTTCAATGAGATATCTATTTTCAAAATAACAATATTGAATAAAGCTAGTTATGAAACAAATTAACACAAAAATATAAATAAATATTTGAAACGAAAATTTATTATTTACTTTTGTTTTTTTAAGAACGAAAAAGTGGAGATTAAACTTTTGAAATTTACTTTAAATTCTTTATTATTTAATTGTTATCCGGTAACGTTTAAAATAAACCAAAATTTAAGACCAGAAGATAGAATATTTTTAGTAAAACAAAAATGAATCTTTTAAAGCATTTATTTTTATTATTTTCACTTTTTTACTAACCACTGAAGCATTACACAGTCTTTAGAAAAATAGAATTGATAATTTAAAGGAGGAAAAAAAGCTAAATGATAACAAAATTATAAAATTAGCGGAGAAATCTCTTGAACATTATAATATAGATCATGGATAGAAATTTTTCTTTAATCATAGTTTAAAAGCCTGAAAACAACATATAGAGGGTTCGACTCAATATTTTATTAAATTTATAGGAACAGAAGATTGTGAAGATGATTTTGGAGAATGATCAGAATTGTTTTACGCAAGCGTGTATGATAAAGGTAAACGTTTTAATTATCAATTAAAATTTAGTGTAGATACAAAAGGGCATACACTAACTTTCTAAAATATTATCATAAATTTTTAATTGAAATGAATTTTTATATTTATTATTTTGCTTTAATGAATAAGAATGTTTGCAATTATTTTTTTTAAATTAACAAAGATTTTGAGATTAAAAATATTTATTTATTTAATATTTTACAAACGAAAATGTTCTGAAATTCTAGACCAAAGAATTATGTGTGTCATTAAAAAAATTCTATAATCAAGATGTAGTTGTTTGCTTTCATGAGGACTAAAAAGGTTTCTATCTTTAAAGTAGAAGCAATACAATAAACCTAATTGTAAAACGGTGTGCTCCAAATGTGGAATCAAATATTTGTAATGGGAACTTTTTATTTATTGTAATTTTTTTAACTATGAGAAGACAAAAATTAAACTCATGAAATTTGCTTTATATTTTGAATTATTTAATTAATATTATGATGATGTTTAAAATGAAACAATATTTAAGAACCAATTGTGGGATATTTTTAACAGAATATAAATGAATAATTTTAACAGGCTTATTTTTGTTATTGTTACTTTCCTACTAATCAGTGAAGTATCTTTTATTTTGCCTAAGTACCATGATCTTTATGTATTGAAGAAAAAAGATACAAATGATAAACGTATAGAAGATTTAGCAAAACAGTCTGTTGAATACTATAATAAGAAAAATATGAAAAATGCAATATTTGCTGGAGTTTTAAAGGCTGAAAAAGAATATATTCCAGGTTCATCCCATTATTCTATGATCATTTTAACAAAAACAATATGTGGAAATGGTAATGAGATATGTCAAGAACATATGCATTCAGACATTTACAAAGAAGGTAAATTTTCTCAAAAAAATTTACGATTTATGGTATATAGCGATAATGACCTAAAATCTCGCTAAACTTTACCAAAAGTTTTCATTAAAATATACTTTTTATTTTCATTGTTATATTCAAATGAATAAAAATGTTTGTACTGATAACTATTTTAAATATTAGAATAGATTTCGTGTTTAATATTATTAATATTTCATAAATTAATAAGTTTTTGAAATTTCAAGTCATATATTTATTTAGTTATATATTAGTCTTTTTATAATATAAATTCTTTGTTAGATAACGGAAGTTTCAAAAGATTTATCCTCCTAAAATAATGACAAAATACAGAATTTTAATCATAAAATACTGCACTTCAAATATAAAAGCAAATATCTCTGACGAAAACCTATTTATTGTAATTTTTATGAAGATGAAAAAACAGAAATTAAACATTTTAAATTTACTTTATGTTCTTGATTATTTAATTATTAGCATGATAATATTTAGGAAGAAATAATATTTAAGATCAATTGACTTGATATCTTTATTAAAACAAAAATGAATCATTAAAATGTGTCTATTTCTGTCGTTGTTACTTTTCAACTTGCTTTTGAAGCACATTTTTATTATCCAATTAAAACTCTTATTTTTCTGTATTGGAAGATGAAGATCTAGAAGATAAACATATTTAAGTGATTTGGGGAAAAAATGTGTTGAATATTATAAAATAAAAACATAACTCTAACTTAAAATTTTGTGATGTCATAAGTGCTAAAAGGGAACATGTTCCGCATGTATTACGTTTCTACCTTGAAATTTCAACGTTTAAAAATTGTGGAAGTAATTGTACTAAATGATCAGAAAACCTTTATGCAAGCATTTTTGAACATCATAGATTTTATAATTCTGTCTATAATTTTGATGTTAGTGGAGATTAGATGTCAGACAATAATTTATCCTATGAAGACAATTTTTGACTAGAATATACATTTTTCATTTTTTTTTCAATTGAGTAAAAATCACGTATTGAATATTTTGTTTTAAATACTAATAAAGCTTTCAAGGTTAATAATATTATTTTATGTATTTGATAAATGAATATTTTCAAAATTTCGGGTTAAAATCTATGTATTTTGTTAAACAAAAGTCTATTTATGACAAATTGTCATTATTTGTTTACAGGAGCTTTAAAGAAGTTTTTAATATTAAATAGAAATAGTAGAATAAACTTGGTTATAAAACAAAGTGTTTCAAACATGAAAGCAAATATTTGTGGTGGAAACTTATTATTTATAATAATTTTTTAAAAATAGAGATAAAAATTTTGAAATTTATTTTATATTTTGATTATTTTATTAACAATATGATAATGTTTAGAATAAAATAATATTTAAGATTAGAAGATGAGATATCTTTAGTGAAACGAAAATGAATTATTTAAATGTTTTCATTTTTATTATTGCTACTATTTTGCTAATCATTGAGGCACTCCCTTTCAATGAAATATTTCGTACACCTAATGTATGGAAGCCAAAAGATCCAAGTAGTCACAAAATGATACAATTGGGAAGGGTAGCTACTAGTCTTTTTAACAAAGAAAATCATATAAATTCTATATTTAGTAGTGTTGTAAAAGCTAAAAAACAATATGAAGGAAACTCTAAACATTATCAGCTTGAAATTTTAACGTTAATAGATTGTAAAGAAAATAAAGTAGGGTGTCCACAAACATTTGGTGCAGATTATTATAAAAATTACAAAAATCCCGAAAACTCAAAACTTTATGTACATAAAAATTGGAATGCAGAGCGTCGTTGATCTGTCATAATAAGGTTTTCTAAAAAAAAATAAAGCTTTTATTTTTTATTTCTTTGAATTAGATGAAAACTTTTCATCAATTTTTTTATTTTAAATATTAATAAAAGTTTCTTATTAATTAATATTTGTGTGTCAAATATTTCGTACATGGTCTGTCCTAAAAATAATGAGAATGAATTCATTACAAACCCCACAGGCATCGGACCTAAAAGGCGATGGTGTCGTTTTGTAGAGAAAACTCTCTTCTACAAAATGGTATATATTCTATCTAAATCCGAGCTCTACAAAATTCTTTATGTTTAAAAAAGTAGACCATGTTTTGTACCCATGTCACGAGCAAAAATATCATTCGTCAAAGCAAAAATTTTTCAATCTCTTTCACAATAAACATGCAAAACAGTGTTTAACATTGTTGATCAATTAAATTTTGTGCTTAAAATGGAAACAAAATACTACATAACTTTTAAAAATGCGATAGCAAAATATAAAAGAAAATTTTTGTTTTCAGCCAAAATTCTTTATCTAAAAGAGTGTTTTGAGCACTCGACGAAGTTAATTCTACATTTTCTATAATTCTCAAATAAATGTTCTTTTAGATAATTTTTAACTTTAAAGATTAGAATGAAGTTACACATTGGTGATTCGATTTTAGTGGACAAAAGATAAAGTGGGAAAAATTGACGAACATAAAAACTCTCCAACATGCAATGATAAATGACTTAATTTAAAGTCATAAAAATAAGCCTGTAGATTTTCTATCTTTGAGTCTTGTTTTTATTTTCTGAAATCTTTTCGTCATCTAAAAGTATGGTATTTTTGCGCGTGACAAGGATACAAAACATAAGTCTACCTTTTTTAACATAAACAATTTTGTAGATCTCAAATTTAGATGGAATATATGTCATTTTGTAGAGGAGAGTTTTCTATACAAAACGGTATCATAGCTTTTTAGGTTCGATGCCTGTGTGGTTTGTAATGAATTCATTCTCATTAATTTTGGGATAGACTATGTAAATGAATAAATTCTGAATTTCTAAACCAAAAAAGTACATTTTTTTCGAACATTAGCCAGTTTATTTATAAAGCCTTTACTAAGTTTCAGAAATCTCTAAGAGATTTCTACTTTTAAAGTAATAATATAGAATAAAATCGATTTATCAGAGATTGTATTTCAAGTATAAAATAAAATATTTATGATAAAAGCCTACTATTTACTATGATTTCTTTTTAAGGAAAGAGAAAATTTAGAGAAAAATTTGAAATGTATTTAAACGCTTTGATTATTTAATTAGTGCATGATATTGTTTAGAATGAAATAATATTTAGATTATGAGATGTTTTCAGTAAACCAAAAAGAATTACTTAAATTTGTATATTTTTATTATTGCTACTTTTTTAATATCTAATGAGAAATTCTATTTATTTCAGAAACCTTGTAATCTTTATGAATAGAAGAATAGAAATCAAAAAAAAGCGGAATTTCAAAGTTGGGAAATAAAACCGTTAAGGTTTATAATAAAGAAAATCACTTAAACTTCAAACTTATTCAAGTTGTACAAGCTAAAAGACAATATGAAGATAATTCTAAACACTATAATCTTAAAATTCGAGCGGATAAAAATTGTAAAAGAAAAACTTATGAATGTTTATAAGAGATTATAGCAGAGATTTTTACAAAAAACGAACACCCCAACGAAGTAACAACTTATGTACGTAATGACTGGAAGAAAAGCATCGTTTAATCCACCTCCATAAAATCTTTGTAGAAATACACTTTTTATCTTTATTATTTCATTGAAATAAATGAAAAGTTTTTCATTGATTTCTCTATTTCAACAATAAATAAAAGACTTCAAAATTAATTATATTTGTGTGCAAAATCTTTCATAGTTGAATTTATTTTATAATTCTAAACAGAAAAGTATATATTCTTTTAAGCATTGCCCAAATTAAAATATAAACCTTTATTAAGTCACAGGACTTTTATAAAAGGTTTCTTTTCACTGAATAACAATGTAGAATGAACTTGTATTATAAAACATTATATTTCAAGCATAGAAGCAAATATTTGTGGTGGTAATGTATTTATCATGATTTATTTTTTTAAAGAGAAAATATCAAGAAAAAACAACTACCATTTATTTATCATTTTGATTATTTGATTAATATCGTGACAATGTTAATATGAAGTAATATTTAAAATCAGATAGCAAGATATTTCTAGCAAAATTAAGATGAATTTCTTAACTGCATTTATTTTTATTATTGTTACTTTTTTGCTAATCGTTGAAGCATTTCCTGGTATTTATAAAGTTGATGAATGGATCAAAACAAATCCGAGACGTAAAAAAATTGAAGAACTCGGAAGGGAGGCTATTAAGCTTTATAATAAAAATCATGGCCCAAGTGCTTTATTCAATCGTGTTTTAGAAGCTAAAAAACAATATGATGGATATTCTAAACACTATCATCTTAAAATTTTAGTGCTAGGAAATTGTAAAGACAACAATGTAGGGTGCTTACAAACAATTTATGCAGATATTGTTAAAAAACATCAAAGCCCTGATGAACCTACAATTTTTTCATAAAAAAACTCAGATGAAAATGGGAATAATAATCGAGTAGAGTAAAATTTTAATTTAAATATACTTTTCATATTGATTATTTCATTGAAGTAAATGAAAAAATATTAATTGATTTTTTTTATTTCAAAAATCAATAAAGGTTTCCTAATTAATGATATTTGTCTTGAAATATTTTATAAATGAGTTTGTTTTGAAATTTTAAACAAAAAAGTTTTATTTTTCTTCAAATATAAATCTAGTTGAAATGTGAAATCTTTTTTTTTTAATTCATTGGATCCTCAAAATAATATCTACTTTTAAAGTAACAATATAGAATGAACTTGATCAAGCATGGAAACAAATATTTTTTTTGGTGGCAATGTATTTACTATGATTTATTTGTTAAAAATTAAAAAATAGAGATAAAACATTTTAATTTTACTTTATCATTTTGATTGTTTGATTAATATCATGATTATGTTTAGAATGAAGGAATATTTAAAATGAGATGACAAGATATTTCCAGCAAAACTAAGATGAATTATATAAATTTATCTATTTTTATTTTTGCTATTTTTCTTATAATTACCGAAGCATTTCCTGGTTTACATAATTCTCTAAAATGGAAGAATAAAAATCCAACAGATAACAAAATCGTAGAACTTGGAAAGGAGGTTGTTAAGCTTTTTAATAGAGATTATCACTTAAATACTATATTCAATCGTGTTTTAGAAGCTGAAAAGCAAAATACTAAAGCTTTTAAACGATATCATCTTGAAGTCATGGTGCTAACAGCTTGTGAAGGAAAAAATGAAGTATTGCCAGCAAAAAATTGGTGCAGATATTTTTAAAAAAAAGCGAAGTCCTCAAGAAACTGAAATGTATGTATATAAGGAGTCAGATAATGACTCAAACGAGAATGAAAATAATAATCTAGAAGAGTAAAATTTTAATTTAAATATACTTTTTATATTGATTATTTCATTGAAGAAAATGAAAAAATATTCATTGATTTTTTTATTTCAAAAATCAATAAAGGTTTCATAATTAATAATATTTGTCTTTAAAATATTTTATAAATGAATTTATTCTGAAATTTTAAACAAAAAAGTCATATTTTTCTTCAAATATAAGTCTAGTTGAAATGTGAAATCTTTTTTTAAGCCAAAGAATTTTAAAGAAAGTTTTTACTTCTTAAGTAACAACGTATAATAAACTTGAGTTATAAACAGTGCATTTCAAATATAAAAATAAAAATTCGTGATCAAAAGTTATCAATTACTATAATTTTTTTAATGATTAGAAATAATAAAGAAAAACTTTTGAAATTTACTTTATTCTTTTGCTTAATTGATTAATATTCTGCTAATGTTTAGTATAAAGTAATATTAAAAATCGGACATAAGGAATTTTTATTGCAACAAAAATTAATTATTTAAATGTAACTATTTTTGTTATTGCTACTTTTTTAATAGTTACAGAAGAATCTTCTTCTCTTCATAAACACTATGATATTAATAAATGGGTAGAGAAAAGTCCAAAAGATGGCAAATTAAAAAATTTTGGAATAGAAGTTGTTGGTCAATATAATAAAGATTTTTATTCAAATTTTAAATTCGTTAAATATTAAAAGCCAAAAAGAAAAATACTGAAACTGATAAACACTATTCCTTTAAAATTTTAACTGAAAGAGATTGTGATGAAAATAGCATTGATTGTTCACAAGAAATTGGTGGAGAAATTTATAAAAGAATAGAAAGGTCTCACAATGTATCAATCTTTGCATATAAAGACTGAAATATAGAATATCTTTAATCTACTATTATAAAGTCTTGTAAAAATACACTTTTTTATCTTAATTATTTTATTAAAATAAATGGAAAATTCCTCAATGCTTTTTTTATTTCAAAATAAACAAAGACCTCATAATTTATTTTATTTTTTTAAAAATATATCATAAATGAATAGACCATGAATTTTTAAATCAAAAAGTTTTACTTTCATTCAAAAGTTCAATCTAGTTAAATTATGAAGTCTATATTAACTTACAAGAAACTCAAGGAGATTTGCACTTTTAAAAAAATAATAAAGAATAAACTTAAGCCATTAAATATTGTATTTCAAGCACAAAACAAATATTTGTAGTGGAATCACATTATTTATCATGTTTCTAATTTTTTAAATGATAAAATATAAAAAAACATTTGTAATTTATTTTGTCATTTTGATTATTTAATTAGTACATAAAATTGTTTAAAGTGAAATAATATTTAAAATAAGGTATTAGAGTATCTCCAGTAGAACAAAAATGAATTATCTAAATGTATCTATTCTAATTATTGGTACATTTTTAATGGCTACTGGAACATCGTTTAATTTATTTAATCACCATGATACTTATGGATGGGTGGATAAAAAAACCAACAGTAGCAAAATTCTAAAATTAGCAGAAAAGTCTGTCGATCAGTTTAATAAGAAATATGACACAAATGTTAAATTAGAAAATGTTATAAGTGCTAAAAAAGGATATACTGGCGATTCAAAACATTATAATCTTGAGATTCTAGCAAGAGTAGCTTGTGGAAATAATTTTGTAAAATGTTCAGAAAGAATTCATTCAGACATCTATAAAAGGAAAGGTAAAGGTAGTGGACTATTGTTTAACGTGTATAAAGAAGGAATTCTAAAATATCGCTAATCTTCTATCTTAATGTTTTAAATAAAATATATTTCTTATCATTATTTTTTTATCAAAATAAATAAAAAATATTCCATTGGTTTTTTTACTTAAAAAATAATAAAGTCTAAATCCAAAAATTTTATTTTCGTTCAAACATTTAGTCAGTTATAAATTATAAAATTTTTATTAAGTCACAGAAACCTTAAAAAGATTAATACATTTAAATTAACAACATAGAATGAGCTTGAGTTATCGGATGTTGTATTTCAAGCATAGAAGCTAATATTTGCAATTAAAAAGTATTTTTTATCATAATTTCTTTTTTTTTTTTAAGAATGAAAAAAGTAAAGAAAAAATTTTTGTAATTTGCTTAACCATTTTGATTATTTAATCAGTACGTTATTTTGTTTAAAATATAGTAATATTTAAGATCAGAATATAAGATTTCGTAAGTAGAGCAAAAATGAATTGTTCAAAAGTATCTATTCTTATTATTACTACCTTATTAATAGTTACTGGAGAATTTCTCCATTTTTCTAAACATCATAAACTTCATGAATGGGAGAATAAAAGTACAAAAGATAGAAAAATCATAAACTTTGCAAATGACGCTGTTAAGCTTTATAATAAAATACATCACACGATGTTAAAATTAAATCAAGTTGCAGGAGCTAGAAGAATATATGAAGATGATTTTAAGCGCTATAATATTAAAATTCTTGCAGATAGTGATTGCAATAAAGAAAATTATAAGTGCACAGAAGAAATTATAGCAGATATTACTAAAAACAACGAAAACCCTAAAGAATTAAACTTTTCTGTACGTAATTACTGGAGAGAGAATGACGTTAATTAAATATCATAAAGTTTAAAAATAAATATACTTTTTATCATTATTTCTTCATTGAATTAAATAAAAAGTTTTTCATTGATTTCTTTTTCTAAAATAATTCTAAATTACAATTCTTAAGTCAAAAAGATTAATATTCTTTAAAAAATTTGATCAACTGAAATTAAGATGTCTATAGTAAATCACAAGAACCTCAAAAAGATTTCTACTACTAAAGTAACGGCATAGAATAAAGTTGAGTTATCAGATATTGTATTTCAAGTGCAGAAGCAAATATTTGTGATTGAATCATATTATTTACAATAATTTTTTTTAACAATAAAAAAATGAAAAAAAATCTTTGCAATTTACTTAATCGTTTTGATTATTTAATTAGTACATGACACTGTTTATAATAAAATAATATTTAAGATCGGAAGATGGAATAAATTTAGTAAAATAAAAATGAATTATTCAATTATATCTATTCTTATTATTACCACTTTCTTGATAGTCACTGAAGCATTTCCTTTTTTACACAAACAACATGAGCTTTTCAAATTGATGCAAAAAGATCCAAAAAATAATAATATTGTAAAGCTAGCAAAAAAATCTGTTCAACATTACAATCAAAAGTACCACACAAACACTAGATTTGCTGGTGTTTTAGTAGCTATGAAAGAATACACTGAGAATTCAAAGCACTATGTTCTTGAAATTTCAACGGCAACAAATTGTAAAGGTAATGATATTGTATGCTTACAAAAAATTCATTCAGACGTCTATAAAAACTATAAAAATCCGAATGAACTATCATTTAAGGTATATAAAGAATGAAGTCTAAAATATCGCTAAATGTTTGTCATAAACGATTAATTAAAACAGACTTTTAAATTTTAATTTTTCATTGAATTAAATTAAAATATTCTTAATGGTTTTTTTATTTAAAAAAATTAATAAAGGCTCTATTATTAATGATATTTGGGTGTAAAGTGTTTATAAATTAATAATTTACAAAGGTTTAAACCAAAAGATTCCATTTTCCTTCAAAAATCAGTCTAGTTTTGAGATTAAATTTTCTATAAATCACAGAACCCTACAAAAGTTTTTTACTTTTAAAGTAACAACGCGAAATGAATTTGGATTATAAAACATTATATTTCAAGCATAGAAACAAATATTTTTGATTGATTCATATTATTTATCTTGATTTCTTTTATAAAAAGAAAAAATCATAAAAACTTCAGAAATTTACTTAATCGTTTTAAAAATTTAATTATTACATGATAATGTGTGGAATGAAAAAATATTTAAGTTCAGATTATAAGATATTTTCAGTAGAACGTAAATGAATTATTTACATTTTTTTACTTTTATTGTTATTACTTTTTGTTAATTACTGAAGCATTTTCTGATATTCACAAACACAATAATACGTTTTCATAAAGGGATAGAACCACAAAAAGTAAAAAATTTCAAAGATTAGCAGCAGAATCTGTCAATCTATATAATAAGAATTATGACATAAAGGCTGAACTTTTAAAAGTTTTAAGTTCAAATAAAGAACATTCTAGCGATTCAACTCATTATGATCTTGAAATTTTAACGACAATAAATTTTGAAATAATAGTAAAAGTGTCCAGAAAAAAAATTCATTCTAACGTCTATAAAAAAAATAACAATAAGCATAGTAAAACATAATTTTACATATTAAAAGAGGGAATCAAAATATAGCTAATCTTAAATCATAAAATTTTAAATAAAATAAACTTTTTATCATTGTTTTCTTATTGAACTAAATGAAATGTTTTTCATTCATTTTTTTTTATATAAAAAAAATTCATCTTGAATTACTAAATCAAAAAGTTTTATTTTTGCTTAAAAATTTAGTCTATTAAAATTATGAAGTCTATAATAATTTACAAAAACCTTACAGAGATTTATACTTTCAAAATAATAAGATAGAATAAACTTGAGCTATTAAATATTGCATTTAAAGTATAGAAGCAAATATTTATGATAGAAATATATAATATATTATAATTTCTTGTTAAAGATTGAAAAAATAAAGAAAAAATAATTGGACTTGCTTAATCATTTTGATTATTTAATTAGTACATTACGTTATTTAAAATGAAGTAATATTTAATATGAAATTATGAGATTTCGTTAGTAGAACAAAATGAATTATTCAAATGTACCTAATCTTATTATTACTATCTTTTTACTAACCATTGAAGCATTTTCTGGTTTGCATAAACTTTTAAGATGTAAAAAAAGACCCAAAAAATATAATAATATAAAATCTTGCAAGACAATCTATTGACCGTTACAATAAAAAATATGGTATCCATTCAAAATTTTTTGCTTTGGATGCTGAAAAAGAATAATTCAAATGGATAAAAAAATTTACATTCATCTTTCTATTTAAATTACAATCAAATATTTCAATATTTATGCAATTTTTTTAAGCTAATTTTCAGATTTAACTTAATGTATAAAAAATTAAAAGTATTTATTATAAAAATCTACCATTTTACTATATAAACTTATATTACATTTTTTAATAGTGATAAATAATTTAAAACAACTAAAAAGTACTCATTGTACATATTTTATCAAATTTTCTTTGAAAAAATGTTGAATTTATACGTTTTAAAATTTACTTTCCATTTTTATTATTTAATTAATATCAATAAATGCTAAAATGAAATTATATATAAGACAAGAATATAGAGCATCTTCAGTAGAACACAAATGAATTATTTAAAGATACTAATTCTTGTTGCAGTTACTATTTTACTAATTATTGAGGCAAGTTTCGTTAAGGATTTCTCTGCTCTAGGAAACGGATGGAAATATAAAGATACAAATCACTCTACAGTAGTAAACTTAGCAAACGAATCTGTTTCTAAATTCAATGAAGAACATCATAAAAATTACTTGTTTGCTGGCGTCGAAAGTGCCAGAAAAGGAATTAAAACACCACCACATTATAAATTAAAAATTTTTGTAACAACAACTTGTGGAAAATCGAATGTAACGTGTCAAAAACTTCTTCTTTCAGATGTTATTGGAAACCCACAAAATAAAAGTGGATTAAATATAAGAGTAGAAGAAGATCTAAACTATTATCCATACCACTTGAATGTATTTTAAATTAAAATATCTTCTATTTTTATTACTATTCCAATAGAATATTAAAAAGTTCACATTTATTTTTCGCACACAAGAAAAAAAAGGAACACAGATATGCATAAAATGTAATAAATTTGTTCCACATAATAAAATTTTAATTTTCTTTGTTTGTGAATATTTTATGACAATTATCTCGTACAAAAAATAAAGAAAATAATTAAAATAAGTTGTTATATTTTTAAAATTGTTAATTTAAAACTAAAATTATTTTCTACAATATATTTAAAATTACAATATTAGAGATTAACTTTATATAAAATTATAATTTATAAATGCTTTAAAAGAATGTATTTACTGAAATATGATAGTATTTTTTAAATATCCTTCATTTATTTGAATTACTACAAATTAGATTTTTATATAAATTCATATTCGTCTAATAATTCAACTTTTTTAAGCTTTTTTTACGATAATTTCAAAAGTTGAACTTATTAAATTATAAAATATTATGCGTTTTATTAATAGTAAAAAAAATTTTTAAATATTTTAATTTTTAATAAGAAAAATGGAAAATAATAGGATAATATTTTCAATAAATATTACTTTGTATGGTGAGATAATTACCATACTTGTTATTGCTGTTGTAATATTTCTAAATATACTTTTTATCTTTAATATTTCATCAAAGTAATGAAAGATTTTTCATTAATTTTTTTTCAAAAACAAATAAAGACTTTATAATAAAATGTATTTGTGTGTAAAATATTTCATAATTGAATGAATCCTGGATTTTTAAACTAAAAATGTATATTTTTGTTTAAAAATTTAGTCTAGTAAAATTATGATTTCTGTACTAAATTATAATAAACTCAAAGAGATTTCTTCTTTTAAAGTAACAATGTACAATCAACTTGAGCTATTAAAAATTGTATTTAAAACATAGAAGCAAATATCTATGATAGAATTATATTAAGTATTTTGATTTCTTTTTTAAGATTGAAAATAATAAAGAAAAAATTATTGGACTTACTTAATCATTTTGATTATTTAATTAGTACATTATGTTGTTTAAAATGAAGTAATATTTAATATCAGATTATGAGATTTTGTTAGTAAAGCTAAAATGAATTATTCAAATGTATTTATTCTTATTATTATTACCTTTTTACTAACCATTGAAGCATTTCTTAGTTTTCATAAACTTTTGAGATGTAAAAAAAGGACTTAAAAAATATAAAGATAGAAAATCCGGCAAGACAATCTATTAACCATTACAATAAAAAATATGATATTCATTCCAAATATGCTTAGGTTTTGGAAGCTAAAAAAGAATATACTAAGAATTCATCACATTATTTTCTTTAAATTTCAACGACATTAGATTGTGGAAATGATGGTAGGCTATGTTTAGAAATAATAAAATTAAACATTAATAAAAATAAACGAACACCTAATTAAATAACATACGATGTACACAGAGGAGGAAATGTATATTATATCTAAACTTTTATCATAAACTTTTAACTAAAAAAAATTTTTTATTTCCATTCTTTTCATTCCAATGAATGAAATAGTTTACATTCTTCCTTCAATTTAAATTACAAATAAATATATCAATATTTGCTTCATTTTTTCACTAACTTTCAGATAAAAATTAATTGTAAAAATTTTTTTAAGTATTTACCATGTAAATGTACTATTTTACTATGTAAGCTTGTATTACATTTTTTAATAATGATAAATAATTGAAAACAACAAAAACGTATTCATTTATACATATTTTATCAAATTTTTTTTTGAATAATTGTAAATTATACGTTTGAAAATTTACTTTCCATTTTGTACTGTTTAATTAATATCAATAAATGCTAAAGATGGAATTATATATAAGATCAAAATATCAAATATCTTTAATAGACAAAAATGAATCATTTGAATTTTGTTACTTTTATGGTAATTATTATTTTACTATACACTGAAGCAAATTACATTAAGGATCATTCCGTTATAACTAGAAGATGGAAATATAAGGACACTAATCATAAAACCATTCAAACACTAGGACAAGAAACGGTTAAAAACTATAACAACGATCATCATACAAATTACGTATTTTATGGTGTTAAAGATGCAAAAAAACTAAATACTGGATTAGTACCCGAATATTATCTTACAGTTGTAGTACAAGCAAAATGTGGAGATTATAACTTACCATGTAAAAAAGAACTTCATTCTGATATACATGGAAAGCCAAAAAATGGTGAGAAATTAAAGATGGAAATAACTGAAGAGCCATCGTACTTTACAAGCTACCTTCATAACCTTTGAATTAAAATTACATTATTTCAGTCAATTTTTTATTGAAATATTAAAAAATTTACATTAATTCTTTTACATCTACAATTGATAAATGTATATTTTTTCAATTTTTTAAATAAAATTATAAATCCTTGATTATTAATTCATTTATCTATTAAGAAATTTTTTTTAAAATTAGTTTTATTATTCTCCTAGTTTTATAACTTCATTTTACAATAAAATTTCAAATAATTAACTAATATCATTCACATGGGACACAATACAAAAAATAGATCTTTTCTACTAAAATTTATTACTTTAACATATTTTATACAATATTACATCATTAATATAAAAAATAAGATTACTTATTATGTGGTTTCCATGAAAAATGGAGATCTTTATCATTAAAAAGACCAGCATAATAATTAGAGGAACGATAGAAGGCTTCTTCTGTTGAATACTTAGGTTTCCAACCAACAACATATTTAAGTTTATATTTGTCAAAAACACACCAATTTCGATAATGCATAACAAAGTAGTTATAATCAGGCAACATTCTGAATAAATTTGATAAACCAAGTAGTCTAATTAACCAAACAAATAAGTAGTACAAGACAACAAAAGGAAGTCCAGTCAAAAGTAATGGACTTGAAGGGATCTCTTCTTTACTATCTTTTAAGACTTGATCAATAACAGATTCTCTGATATTCTTTGTTGGTGTATCATCTCCAACTATGATGACTTCACCTATCATATTTCCTTGTAGAAGAGTCTCTCCGCATGTAATCATTGCATCGGTAACATTTCCTACATAACTCATTTCAAACACTCCGTTGTCTCGTGACATTCCTGGGAGACAACCATACTTTTGAAGTATCTTCATTGAATCAATAACTATTGATGAGGTATCACCTTCTCCATAACACGGTGGTGATCTTACAATGATCATTGGTATCGATTGAGAATCTAAAATAATTTTAAAAACAGTAAAAAGTGTTAAAAAACTTACATTTGAGAATCTCTTTCTCACCATTAACCTTTGAAGTAACATAACTTTTGAAGGGAACACTATCTAATTTTATTTCTTCAATCTTCTTCTCCTTCTCCTGTAACGTTGGCCACACTGAAGATGCTTGAGAGAGTGCCGAAGAGAGATGAACAATAGATATGCCTTCAACATTTTTGCATTCATCAACCAATATTTGAGGGATAGTTTCATTATAAAACTTCAACTTCTTACTATTCGGCTTTACACTCCAATCTTTGTAGTCAACGATATTGTAAACCAACTGACAATCCTGTATAGCTCCAGCTATTGAGTTGATTCCCCAAAATATACTTTTGTAGTTACCATTTCCATCGGATGGCTTATGTACCTGCCAATATTTAATATTAATTTCTGGATAACTTTCTTTTATCTCTGATTCCAGGTGCTTTCCGATGAAGTTATTGTAGCCAAAAATACATACATTATTGACATTTTCCATTTTTAGAAACCAAATAATATAAACTTGTTAACTATTTTTTTGATGATAGTTAGTAAACGCTTTTCGTTACAGAAATAATTAGATTTCTGTCATTGTTTTTGTCGTTATTCCAATTTAAAGCATTTATTTTTATACAATCAAATTACTTTATTTTTATAGTGTATCTTTAGATAGCATAGAAAACATATGATAATCTCTTTCACATTATCATTAAAAGATTAAATATTATCTATAACAGAACAATGCCTTACTATTTTTAGATATTTCATGTTTTTGTATTGAATGATATATTTATTAGCTTAATTTGTTTAAGATAGAATTTATTTGAAAACATGAGTCGTAAAAATATTTAAAATTCTCACGTTTTAACTGAATCTAAAACCAGAAATGTTGGATGGAAAGATGATATTAGAAGAGAGTGCTTTTGTAAAATACAAGAATAGGGACACGACTTTAATTCTTTAAGAAAAAATAAAACAATTAGTGAGGATGAGGATATGAAAACTACTAATAATTAACTTATTTCCAAGATTGATATGATTTTAACATATTTTAATTAATACTTATATTTCTTTAAAATTATCTATTACATAAATATTGTATTCTTTCTGATAAACCACATAAATTTTATATTAAATATAGTTATGTCAAAAATAAATATATTTTTATAGAAGGTGGAGATAAATTTATTGATATTGTAAATGAAATGTACAGAGAAGTTTTCTTAGGAAGTATACTGATTTCATATCTAAATAAGCAAAGTAATTTTCTTTCAGAGTATGAACTTATGAAAAGTACAATCGTTAGTGTTAAATGTAAAATATTAATGGGTGTGCAAAAGCAATAACATCCGGAAACTTTGACGGTAAATATATTTTATTTCTAAAATACTTCGATGGACGTTCGACGCTGATAAGTATTAATGAATGCAAAATTATCGCTTTGTTCAGGAGCTGTGATTTTTGTCATATGTCCTATAGTTAATGGATTTTTTTGATGAGGATGATGTGATTGAACTATTTTAAATTGCTGCAACCAGGACATCTCAAAATCGATTACCTTAAAAAAACAAATATAATTTTTTTAAAAGGACAAAATACACTCGGGAAGGATAGTTTCTCCTCTAATTTACTCTATCAAATGTGGATGTAACAATGAGTTTAATTATGATTTTTTTAATTTCACTTCTAGTTTTTATTACTAGTGTTTCGTGAATTTTAATGTATTGTATTTATGTACTTCATATTTTATATTTATGTAAATAATTTGATAAATTTATTTATTTGTCGTTTTTCGTTTTCACGCCTGTTATACCAATACACATAAATCTTAAACATGTTTTTTAGACTGCAAATGCTCAGAATGTTACAAAATGCAAGTATTATTGAAACGAAGAATCATGAAAAATGGGGTAGGCGATAGGCTACATTCTAATTCATTCTCGATCTACATTCCAGTTAATTTTGTAGCCTATAATTTCGCCCATTTTGCATATATATTATATCGCGTTTTGTATACGCAAAACGAAGTAGAATGTAGTCTGCAGCCTATCCTATTTTTTATGATTTTTTGTTTAAATATCACTTGCAGTTGGTAATGCTTTGAAAATGGTCAATCAAACCAAAATGTTTTGATTTTCTGTATGGTAATAGCTCGAAGAGAATTTATTGTTAAAAAAATAATTTTGGAGTATCAGCTTTGATAATTACCGATATTTATATTAATTTATTGTGATAGCCGTTCTTGTTACGATTGAATTCTTTTTTTACAAATAGAAATCAAGAAGAAAAAAATTGTAGAAGACACAAGATTTAATTAGAGCAGAAACTGAATTAAATGATATTAAAGTAACACAATAACCTCGTGTTGGCGAGCAGAAATGGTCTTAGGAAAAAGCAAGACTTATTGATGGTTAAACATGGTACCATATAAACCTGATAATTCGATGTTTTCCAATAACATATTTCAAGAATTATTATTGAAACCGTTCTCAAGTAACGTAGTAATGTTTAAATTGAAGTATTTAATTTCGCTATAAAAAAGTAAATAATTTTAGATATTTTAAAGTAAACGGTGATAAAATATATATAAAAATACTCTTATAATATTTAGTAAGATAAATTGCATATTTATTATCCTTTAATTCCAAAAACTATTCTCTAAATGCCAAGTACAAATTAATTGTTATTGAATTAATAATAACTAATTAAATTATGTCTATTCTTGATAATAATTGATATCAAATGATAGTGTTATCACGTTTTTGTACCATAATTGGATTCTAATGGATTATATAATCTTATGAACAATTAAAAAAATTATTAATTTTGATCATTTTAAAAATTTTGGATTATTTTTTATATTATCATGTTTCATGAGAATAATAAAAGTAATAATGTTTGGATATAATAAACTCCAGGTCTAATTTTTTCCTTTGCATAATTATCTATCTTGTCTACTCATATTTTTGTCTGTCTTTAAAACATCTCAGAAGTAGAAAATTACTACTTTCTCCTTTTGCATCGCTACTGACAATCTCAAGAACATTATGATACACACTTTTCTTAAGATATTCACTTAATTTATTATATAGACCTACAATTTGACTTGTAATGATTGAAATAAATTCTTCAAAAACAATTTACTTCAGATTTTACATCAATTTTAAATTCTATATCATTAACTTTTAATTCAATAACTAGGAAACATTTTATAGTACCGTTAAAATTATCAATTCTTTTATCACTTTTAGAATCCAATAACTAAAGAATTCAAATTGCTTTGACTGTTAATATTGGAATTTTAATGTTTTGTATCACAAAAATTATCTTTGCTTGTGAAAATAATCATATGAAAATTTCCTTCTTTTTAAACTTCTTGTGAATGTCTAGAAGACAAACAGAAGTTCAATTTACAGCAAAAAAAACTTTTATACCCTTAGGAAAAAAGAACATTTATTTTAAAACTTTTTTGCTATAAAACATTTCCAAATTTTATTCTTTTGAAAAGTTTCCTGCGGAATTATAAGATGATGATCAGAATTAGTTTACTTCAAAGAATTATCCGAAATCAACATCACTCATTAAATCGTACACTATCGACAGTTATTATCGCACCATTTACGAAACTACAAAACCCTATCTACAGACTTACCTTGTTGCAAGAGCAGTCTCTATATTGTCTATAACAACGTCCATCTAAAGGAATCATTCTTGCTGACAACTTCCACAATTTACACTTCTTGAAAATGTCAAAATAACTCTACAAGCTTCACCTGTATAAACCTTTTCCGTCGAATGTTCCTACGTACTAGTCTTAAGAAGACCAAGAGCTCAATTCATACATGGAAACCAATTCAATAATAGTATCTCCATCATCTGGAAAAGATTTGCTTTTGAAATCTACTTTTTAGCAGACTTTTTAATAACCGGATCACACCGATTCCTCAATTACAACCTGGAATCAACTACTAGACTAAAATCTCTACTAAGAAGTATTCATATATTCAGAAAGTCGTTAGGTTTGTTGAAATTACATTTCTTAAATCGTTCACCCTTCATTTCTAACGGCTTTATGCCATTTTCATTTCGTTTTCTTAAAATATTTATGCACGTTTTTTTGAGAATGTACATCAAATAATCGAGTTATTTAAATTTTTTCTTGTTGAATATGACCATTATTAGCTGCTTCTAATCAATGTAAGTATTAAATGTTTGTCTATTTTCATTCCTTAAGAACTTTTTCAGGTATTAAATATAATTTTTACAATTTCAACTATTTTTGAAGATTAAAAACTTATAAGCATAATAATAAATTTTTTTGATAAACAAGAAAAATTTTTTATTTTTTACTACATGTTATTAATGGCAAGAAAATATAATTTGTAAACTAAAAAGTTCGATAGAGAAAATTTTAAGAAGTTTACTTTAAAATATAATTTTACTAGTTAGGTGGGTATTTTATTAATGAACTATTTAATTTTTACCTTATTATTATTCTCAAGATTGTGTGTGATACAAAATACTATTTTTTTACAATTAGTTGTAAATTATTTATTTATATTAATGTTATATTTTTATTTGAAAATGTTAATTTTCAATTTAGAATAATCGTTTATTTTTAATATCAACTCCAGAGATCCTTACACTTATTTTGGCGTCTTGAGCAAGTGTGCACAAAACTTTGCTACAACTCCCACAATATACTTTTCTTCAAATAAATTTTCTGCAAACATTTCAATATTTGACTGTAAAATACTTTAAAATACTCAGTGTTATTATTTTTATGAGCAAGATGTTGCGCACTTTATAGTGCTGATAAGAACGTTGTTATTGTTTTTTTAAGATCGTGCACGTTTTATTTTCATTCCAATACTTTTTTCTAACTCCTTTTTTATCTTTTTCTTTCAGAATGGTCTATTGTTAAGCGGTATTGCTAATATCTAAAATGGTCCCTATTGGAGTTCAATCATCTTATTCAAGTATCTTATCTATTCAGATAACGTGTCTAAATTTGTGCATGTTCAAATCTCGGGAGATTATTAGTATTGGAACTAATGTCGCGATTCAATGACTCTAAATTCTTCAAAAAGAATATAGTAAATAGGAAAGAATTCATACTAGCTTTTTAAACTAATTTATACTCTTTTAACAGATTCTACAACTCTTTTATAATTAGTCTCAGAGCAAAGGTAGGATTTTTTACGATCACCCATTCAAAAAATTTCGAAAGTGTGGGAAATTCCTGGATGTACTCGAAGTTTCCAAAATTCACCATTATTAAGCCTGTAGGTTATTTAAGAAATAATATTGCTAATAAAATATTTTATCAATGTTTCTTTTGGTTGAAGTAAATGGTATCGGAAACATAAATACGGGGGACAGTGGATTTTTTATGATATTTCCAAGTGTGTATGTTGTTGGAAGAGTAGGATCTAGAAAGTGGAATTGGAATACATTAGGAGTTTGTAGATTTTACAAAAGTTGAACTGGTAAGTTAGTTGTGTTAGAACAACTTTTGAATAATTTATCGTTGATGCAAAAGTATAAAATGTTTTGTGGAGAAGTAACATTATTTTTTAAAGTTTGTACATTTTTTAAAAAGAGTAAATTTCCCTTCTATTTCGTTATACTCTTCTACAAGCTGGATGGAATGCAGTCGGAGAACATTTTTTTTTCAAGAAGTGGAGGTATGTTTGAGTAAAAGTAGAAACATATTTTTAATACAATGGGTTCGTATATTATGATACTAGGCATTATATAGCTTTCGTTTTATAGGTTACTGTCCAATGTGTGTAGAATATCATTGGAACTCTATATGTTTTCCAAAAATTGACATTATTCTTCCGAAATAGTATTTTTTAAGTAATAATTCGTATGTATCGCGAGTATTGTATTTATTCTGCTACAAATGGTTGGAAATGTTAAAGTAGTTTACACATTTATTTACTCTTTTGGTGATATTTCAACAAATAACGTAGCTCTTCCTGTGGTATTAATACTACATAGAGCTTCCATTAAGGGTTAGATAAAATTAACAATTACTCTTTAATATTATACTGTGTGTAGTTAAGAGCTATAGATTTTATACCAGAAAGTGCGCATATTTCTTAAGAAGATATAGACATTATCTTATCAAAATGATATGCTTATTTCATAAAATTACTTTTAATACCATAAGTATTTTATATATCTAACGTGAGGTAGATGAGAAACTAGAGAATTGTGGAGTATTTTGCATCTTTAAATGATATTTCACTAGATAGTATAGTTGCAAATGTAGATCAGAACATAAGAGAATACATGATAAAAATGCTACACATTTTTCGCATGGACTGATCAAAGGCATTTAAAAAATGAAAGAAATGTAATATTGTCTAGACATGTTAGATAAAAATGTAGCTAGGAACTACAGATTTATTCTCTAGTAGAAGGTACTATAAAAGTTGGCGTTATCCTTTAAATGTAAGTACGGTTTTCACATATATGTAGGTTAGAGACCGTAATGCACACCACCATTCTTTACCCAAAAACATACACCCACTTTTATTTCTATATAAATATCTGATTTATCCTATCATTCATTCATTCTTTATGACCTTCAGTTTTTAAGATGTTATTGGTGTTTATAATTGTATGATTGTAATAAAATATTTTCCTTTATACTATTATTTCTATTCAAACTTATATTACCGCTATATAACGTTAAAATTAATATGACATATCTACATAAAGTTTTTAAATTCTTTATTTTATATTTTACTGATTCTAGTACATTTATCCTTAAAAATACTTTGGGTTTTCAATTTTTTGATGATAACACAAAACAATTTGAAGAACCAGGAAAGCATCTACATAACTCCGTAATTTTTTGCTAACCATGTCTTTGAACTATTATATTTTCGTATCTTAAAACTAGCAATAGTATCAGAGAGGCAATAGGCCAATAAAAATGCGTGGTACCAACATAAATTTTTATTATTTAAGTATATTATAAACATCAAATTAATAAAAGAACTTATTAAAAAAATTTACTTGGATTAATTCTAAAATGGTGAACTTGTTTTTTTTTTAAAAAAAAATATTTTAAATTAAAAATCTTATTTAACACATATTCAACCCTTTTATAAAAAATCTATTTTTTTTAATTTAATTAGGGCGTTTTTGTTGTAAAGTACATATTCAAAGGTGATGTGAATTCAATGGAATAATCAAAAAATGCGTCTGCCATTTCAAAAATCAACGGTTACTTTGCCCATCTGCGTCGAAAACCTTGTCGTGTTCTTGATTCAAATAAATTTCGTTGTTGATAATTAAAGTTTCGATTTCTGCTTTGTCTCCTTAATATTTGCTGTATTCTCTCATTTGCACGATAAGTTAGCTTATTTTTTACGTATAGACGTGTTTTGGTTGTACTTTGTCTTGATGGTGAAAGACTACCTCGGGAACCTGAATTTCTTCGACCATTTCTGGAGATTGTAGGACTTTCAGCAGGCAAAGAGAATTTTACTAATTCAATAATTGAAATAGAAAAAATAAACAAGATATATTGCTTAATATGGTTAGATAAAAGCATGCTAAAAAATGATATTTTTAATAAAAACTGTAAAGTGTATTTTTTATACAATACTAAAGTATCATAAATTATCAATATATTGTCTTGTATGTAATTTTTAATAACTTTTATAAAACATTTTAGTACTTTTTTTGCAGTAAGCTTGTGTATTTATTTTTTTAATGTTTAGTATACTATTTCAATAATCAAAAAATAGCCCATAATTTCAATTCATTTTAGTTTCTCTTTTTTAAAAAAAATTTTAATTATTAACAGTTAATTTTTTAATGTTTAGTATGTCAATACACTTTTTTATTGATTTTTTGTGTAAATAAAAATCAAATACATGGGGAAATTTTTTTATAAAGCCTTCTTGATTTACAATTTAAATTTGTTATTTCATCCTAAATTAAATAATCACAAAAATAACACCAAAAATATTACATCTTTCTATGTTGTATAGTTTTTCTACACATTTGATATCTATGTTTCATATGCAGAAATATTCTTCCATCAATAAAATCTTTATTATCTTTTTTTATAATAAATTATGAGACCATACTTTAATGTTCCACATTTCCCCTTAATATAAGATAGAGATAAAAATATTCAGAGAACTAAACCCTAATTATTTTTAAAAAAAAATTATCATAAATCAATTTATTTTAATTGTAATTTGAGGCAACTATATTTGGCTTTTTTAAAATATTAGAGATATACAACTGATCTTACTTCAATTCAGCAATAAAGTGATTTTAGATTTTTTATGACCTTTTCCCTCTAAAGATAATATTACCATATTTACTTGCTTTTAATAATTTACTAAATGTATTTTTGCAAATAATTTAATTTCTCAACATGAAATAATTCGTTAAAAAAGTATTGTGTTTTACGTAAACAAATTAATATCCAGTCAATCATGAAATCTTTATAAAATTGGCATAATACTACAGTTTTAATAAAACAGCTATAAAATAAGAGATATGATATTACAGATAGTTTGTTATAAACCTTTCTTGAAAATTACAATGTGAGACAACTAGAAACCTAAGGCCCACTTTTACATTTTTAAACAATTGTCCTAAATTATACATTATCATAAACAAAATATTACCTTTATATATCCAATATATCCATTCAGCGTTTTTTTTATAGCTTCTTAATTCTTTCAACTACAATCGCGAATTCCAAAAAGTACATTATAGAATCATAACGATATGTATACCATTCTTCACTATTTTTTGTGTTCTTTATATACACTAATATATATTTTAAGAAATTTTATTTTTAAGTAGATTTGTGTATACGAAATTACAAAGGGGAAGAATACAAACCTCGAAAATACCAAATTCATATTCAGAGTGTTTAAAACTTATGTATCCTTATTAAACTATTAACATCTTTTCAAGGAAGAAAATTTTTTAGTATTATTTGCTATAATATCATTTTTATACATAAAAAGTAACAAACTTTTGATTGCTTAAATCTGAAATAATACATGTAATCTACTTGTATATTATCAAACATTATTTTGATTATCTATAAAACACTTTATAAAAAGATTTAAAATGGTAATTAACATCGTAAAACTATAGATAATGGGAAAAAAAATTTTAAAATTATAATAATCGTCGAAAATATAAACTTTCTTAGTGTTATTTATAACTTCAAAAATAAAGTTGCATTTCTCATTCCATTTAACTAAATTATGAATTTTTTTTTCTTCACTTATTGTCTACGTGATTTTTTTTTAGACATTTTAATCTTCTTTGAAGGTTTTGTATATTTTTTTATAAATGATCCACCATCACGAAGATTAGTAACATTTAAAACCAGTTTATTTTCTGGTGTATTATCTTTGAGTATAGCTTGAAATTGTGTATCCATCAATATCGTTCCAAAACATTGAGGTTTTTTTTTTTTGTTGCAATTTAGTTTTCCTTTTACTTTTTTCTTTGTTAAGCGGTAAACACATCGGGCTGCAAGGTATTTTACTCTATATCTATTTGTACCATTAATAATTCTCGTTTGATTTGAAGTTATTGACTCCAGTCTGTATAAAAAGCAAGTATTTTTGAAATATAGATTTGTTGCATTTTTAATAATTTCATGGGCAGAGTAAGGTTGTGTTCCATTCCAATTTTTCCATTTCGGTGGACTTGGTGGTGGTGTTGTCTTTTTCGATGGTTTTTGTTTTTTTTTTGCATTTATAGTCACAAAGGTGATAATAGCTATTACAATAAAAGTAATTAAATATTTCATTTTAAATTTCAATGAAAATGATAAATTTTTAGCCTTTTTATACTTTTATTGTTTTTAAACAGTAGTATTTGTATAAAAATGGGGTTTTTGAAAAAATATTTTTTTTACATAAAAGTACAATTTTAATAATAAAGAAATGATTTTTGTTCAAGATTTATGATTTTTAATGAATGTTTTTTTATTTTTTTTTAAGATTTAATAATTTAATTTTATATTTGCCAAGATATAATAAAAGATTTTTTGATTTAAAAATTATTAATTAGTATACATAAAAGGACAAATTACTTTTAAGTAGATCAAATCATTACATTAAATATAAGTATAGTTTGCTATTTCTAATTTTTTGATAAAATGACTAAAATTTAAACAATTTCTTTATTATCTTAGACAGCATATTTCATAAAAGATTAAGCATAAATTATAATTTAGATACCATTTAACAACTTTTATATTTTCGGAACCAAAAACAATCCAATATGATAGAAATATTAAAATTCATTTTGTTATGTAAAGAAATAGCTTAATAAAAGTCAAGTTTACATATTCTGAATATAAAATACAAATAATTACGTTATGTTTCAAAAATAATTTTATATTTTATTGTATAAACTACTTCTGTCATTCTGAATCTTAACATAAAATTTGTCAATAGTGCTTTCTTGTATTGTTTCACTTTATAATATATTTAATAGATTTATGCATGGTAGATGGTAACCATCTTATGTAGGTCTAAATAAGACAATCCATCTACAATATATTAGATAGAAGCATTTTGAAATTTTTTGACAAAAATCATTACATTTTATGAATTTATCAACTTTCTTAATAGTAAATACTACTATTGTATCTTTTCAATAACATCATAAACTATTTAGCAATAAAAATTATAATCAAAATGGTAAAGAATAATATATATATCGTTATGGTTTCATAAAGTAATTTTTGAGATAAGCAATCATGGGTAAAAAGTTTCTGATGACATAAAAACGTACAGAATATAAACATGAACTAATATTTTACCTAAGGGTATTGTTTAATCATTTAAAAAGTATATCATAGTTTTTTGGTTTCCAACTTTGTTCGAGTATCTCAAAAATATGAATTGTAAATAAAAATTTTAATATTAATAATTATTGAAGAGTTTTTAATGTTTAGTATGTTAACTCACGTGTTTTTTATTTATTTGTTGCATAATTAAAAATTAAATACGTGGAAAATTTAATTTTAAAAAATATCCAATTTTCAATATAAACTTTCCTCCTATTTCTAAACTAGATAATCATGAAAATACCGTTAAAAACATAACCAATTTCTACATTATTTGAATTTTCTGCGAATTTGATTTTTATGTTTCTTTTACAGAAATCTACCTCCATAAGTGAAACCCTTTCTTCTCTGTCTTTACAATAAGTTATAAGGATAACGCTCTAAAGTTTAATGTTGTAATCTAATTTTTAGATAAAGATAAAAATATTCAAATAAAACGTACTGTAATTTCTTCTAAAAAATTAATAATAAATCAAGATATTTTTTGTAGTAGTAATTTTATAAACTTTTTTAAACAAGGTGCTATCCTTGGGCGATAATATGAAATAAAATATAATATGAAACCTTTTATTAATAATAAGTTATAACAATCTCTACTATTTTCAATTATGACTATAAGTATGAATTCTCCTTGTTATATATATCTTCTTTTTGATAACGCCTTCTGAGGGCGTTACAAATACATTTTTAAAAGTATACATTAAATTTGTAAAAATATTTTTTATTATGTTACAATAATATGAAATAATAAAATAATAATCGCCCAAATTGGATTATTTTAGGTCAAATAACTATAAAATGTTTATGATCAACCTCTAATATTATTAATAGTTAAAAAATAGTCAATCATTAAAACTAAATCTATATTTTAAATTTCTATCTTTTTTAATCACATAAAATTTGAATTTTTCATTAATTAGGAATTTGTAAGAAATTACTAAAAATTTGAGCATTAAATAAGTTTAAAATTGTATCGAAATTAATAAGACAATTTCGATACAATTTGTTTTATAAATTTCTAACATTAAAAAAACTACAAATTTTTAATAATAATTATAAATACTATAAATACGAAACTATTTATTCGAATATTATTATATGTGTTTTTTATAAAACAAAAATTTTAGAAGATTTTTTAAATAAAGAAATTTTTAATATTTAAAAAAAAGTCTTGCGGGCAAGTAGCAACGAGCAAATCAAGTTTGCTGTTCGTTTTAATGTATTGTATTTATGCATTTCATATCCCCTATATATATAGAGGAGAGCTGTGCATCGAAAAATAATTTTCGATTTCAAATAAAATTTTTATTGAAATATTAATGTGTTATAATAGTAAATTTGAATATGCAATATCAGTTCCATGCTAAGTCCCGTTCTTGAGATACATCTTTTAAAGTACTCAAAATCTCGAATTTCGGTACTCTTGTTTTATCCCTTTAAAATTAAAATATGAAAATTTACAAATATACGTAATTTTTTGTGCTTTTTACGATGAAATATTAAAAAAAAGATACTTCAAGATTTATTTTTAAGATGAGACACTTCTCCAAAATGCTCTTTTTTTCCCCCAAATATCAGTGCTTCAAAACGATATATCTCTGTTCGAAAATAGAAATCAGAAAAAACAAAAAAAGTACCTCTAAGTTTTTCAATTTCCAACATTTTAAGAGTAATCCTAAAAAATTTGAATAAGATTAAGTATATAAAAAATCGCCGTAAAATTTTTTTTTTTTTTATTCTAAGAGAATTTCTCTTTTTTGTCAAATTATTATGCTAAGATGTAAAAATTCAGGGATACTATCTTCAGCTTAATTGTTCAGAAAGTGATTATCTATCTAACAATGCTAATAACGTTTTTGTAAATTTATTCATCGTGGAGTTATGATAATTTTATTTACATTATATCAAAAATTCTTCATCAACATTTTTGTTTATAATTTTTTTCTTTCTACATGAATTTTTCTAATTCCAAAAAGGTATTGGGGGAATTTCATGGTTAATATTTTAAATATAAAATTGTAAAAAAATTTTTAAGATAGTTGAAGAGAAAAATTCTAAAATTCAAAAAATTTTAATTTTTAAAAAATTCATTTTTTGCTTACAACTTTTTAAATAATAAATATTTTAATATTTGTCAGAAAGTAAAAAACAGCTATTTTTAAATGTTCTATCTAATAAACAAAGTTTCAAGATCATAATATGCTTCATTCTTAAGATACAATTAAAAAACTGGAATCTCGAGTTTACACATTTTCACATTTAATGGAACTTAAAAGTACTTTAAAATTGAGACTTTATGCTAATTCCAAAAACTGCTTAGCGGAAATTTGTTATCTTTCTTTTGCCTATAAAACCGTTTCAAAATCTTTTCCCATTCTTGAGATATGTTGAAAAAACTAAACACCATTTTTTAGCAAAAGAAGCAAAAATTGAATGTTAGCAAATTTTATGTAGGAGCAACTTTTGTTAAGCATAAAAAATGATACATTTTGGCATTTTAATCATTCTAATTGAATAACTTTAAGCTGAGTTATGATCAAATATCTAATATCAACATACATTCAGTATATAAGTATAACAATGATAGAATAATTTTAACTAATTTATATGTACTACTTATATATTAAATAAAAAACATGTTAAAAGTTTACTTAAAAGAGTTTTTGTTAGACGATTGATTTGTAAAATTAAAATTCTTATCACATATTCGAAAAATTATTTATAATATATTAAAAAAATAAATTTTTTATTTGTTAATTGCAAAATAATTAAACTAGCTTTTTTATTTTAAAATAAATATGATGTACTTTTGTACTAAACTTAAAAAAACTAGCAAATATGATATGAAAAATATAATATAATAATATGCACATTATTAAAAGATAGTAAATTAATTTTTTAAACATTTAAAATTGTGAAATATATTTATAAAATAATAATAATTTTTAATTTGTGGCATAATATTTCAATTAAAAGTCATCAACAATGTTTGTTATATTTTTTTAAATATTGAATAAATAGAAACAAAAAGCATATACCATGTCATTACTACCTAACATTCAAAATTATATATTAAGAAATTGATTCTTTAGATCTACACATCTAAATCACATACATCTCATAAATATATTATCAAAATTTTATTTAGACATCATTTGAACCTATTGACACTAACTAATACTTTTGACTATACGTTTTTTATACTTTTGGTTAGCAACATTATTTATTGCTTTCTACCTTATATACAGTTATTCTATGGCAAGACAATTTTTTGATTGCATTACTGATAATATGGACAGTTTTGAACTTGAAATTCCATCTAAATGCTACACTTATTTCGATTATTCATGGCACATGGAAGTAAAATATGTAGTTCGTTACATCAGAAATAAACAGAAATGCATTTCTGATAAAAAATTACTAATGATAACGAAGAGTTATGTTATAATAATGGAAGAATCAGAAATGCCTGAAGAAAATTATTTACTAAATTATGGCAACGATCTGTATACAAATCATGAAAAATATCCAGAATGTCTTCCAAAAGATAAGCATTTTTACAAATTTGAAAGAGATTTATTCATCTTAACGGAAAAAGAAGATTACTGGGCTTACAATGAATTAACATCTTCAACTATCGAGCAAAATATTTTAAAAAAATTTAAGAGAAGGAAGTTGAATAACGATGCATTCCTGTTAGGGATCAATTCATTTTTACTAATCGAAAATTTAAATATCAACAAAAAACAAATTTTGTATCAAAATTTATCAAATTTCTTTTATGTAATAACAGGATTTGATCTTAATAACAACAAAGTAAACATTGAAGAATGCAAAAAAATATTAAAAAACAAAACACAACATTTAGGAAATGTAATATATAGGCAAACGTGTATTTCAAAAAACAACCGTCTTAAGAAAGTAAGGGAAAGCCACACTCCTGAAGAAAAAGTCCGTGCATATTTGCACAGAGCAGATGTCACAGCAGTTTCAACTAATAGGGAGAACGTCATTATTGTAGAAGTGTGTAAAGAATTCATACCAGTGAAATATTTTGCCGACCTTTCAATTGATAATATGTGCTACCATTACATGCCTGTGCTCTCAGAATATAATCACCTATTATTTGTGGATAATAGCAATTATTAGACCATTTTTCTCCATTAATAAAATGTACAGAAGTTGATGAAACAAAAATAAAGAAATTATTTGTACACAGCAAGAAAACCATTATACAAATTTTGTTAATTGGTTTCTATACATTATCCATTTCTTTTCAGAAATCCTCAAAATGGAATGGTGGAGCTATAACTTAATCAAGCACCAAATTATTATCATAATGATAGCTATAATAATCATAATTGTTATTATATATTTTATAATACAAAAATATTTTTGAAAAAAAGATTCTTATAATTGGCTATGGGATAAACTAACATGGATGTTCAAAAAAATAATTTTACCATTAGAATGGTTGTATGAAATAATTTTAGATTTAAAAAAAAGGAAAAGATGTCGTTTACGAGAGTGTTTTAAATATGGCTTTCAGAACACCTCCATAAATAGAATCGGAAAAATAATTATTATGTTATTTTATTGTTTTTACATATTTTTTAAATTTTATATGATAAATTTTTTAAAATAACAACTACATGTATACTTTAAAAATTAATAAAATAAAAAAGAGATAATAACATATTTTATGTTTACATAGATTTCCCAGTTCTGACAGAAAACTGTTGCGAGTGGCTGAAAAAAAAACACCGGCCCTGGGGGCGAGTAGTGAATAGCGAAGCGAGGCTGCTGCTTGTTTTAAAAATATAATAACCGTCGAAAAATATAAACTTTCTTTGTGTTATTTGTAATTTCAAAAATAAAGTTGCATTTCTCATTCCCATTTAACTAGGTTATGAATTTTTTTTTCCTCACTTATTGCTTGTTTGGTTTTTTTTGAACTTTTTTTACTCTTTTTAGTGGTTGTTTATATACTTTCTTATATGTTTTTTTATTTTCAAGATTAGTAACATATAAACCCAGTTGATGTTGAAGTGTATTATCTCTGAATATAGCTTGAAATGGTGTATATTTCTTTACCGTTC
Organism: Strongyloides venezuelensis; assembly: GCA_963280985.1. Taxonomy (NCBI): domain Eukaryota; kingdom Metazoa; phylum Nematoda; class Chromadorea; order Rhabditida; family Strongyloididae; genus Strongyloides; species Strongyloides venezuelensis. The sequence continues at coordinate 2,161,939 of CAUJLX010000002.1, read as the reverse complement.
CGAAACATTCAGGTTTTTTTTTTTTAGGAGTATTTTTTTGTTTTTTTCCACTTTTATGAGATTTCTTCTTATTCTTGATAACACATCGGGCTGCAACGTATTGTACTCTATATCTGTTTGTACCATTAATAATTCTCGTTTGATTTAAAGTTATTTTCAATAATTTGAATAAAACACTAGTTTCATTATAATATAGTTCTGTTGCATTTTTAACAATTTCTTTAGCAGAGAAAGGTTGTTGTTCCATTCCACGGTTTCCCCATGGCGGTAGACTTGGTGTTGTTGATGTTGGTGTTGTTGTTGTTGTTGTTGTCGTCTTTTTCGATGTGTTTTGGCTTTTTTTTGCATTTATAGTGACAAATGTGATAATAGCTATTACAATAAAAGTAATTAAATATTTCATTTTAAATTCCAATGAAAATTATAAATTTTTAGCCTTTTTATACTTTTATTGTTTTTAAACAGTAGTATTTGTATAAAAATGGGGTTTTTGAAAAAATATTCTTTTTACATAAAAGTACAATTTTAATAATAAAGAAATGATTTTTGTTCAAGATTTATGATTTTAAATGAATATGTTTTTCCGTTTTTTATAAGATTTAATAATTTAATTTTTATACTTGCCAAGATATAATTAAAGATTTTTTAAATTAAAAATTATTAATTAGTATTCATAAAAAGAGAAACTGCCTTAAAATAGATCAAATCATTACATTAAATATAAGTATAGTTTGCTATTTCTAATTTTTTGATAAAATGACTAAAATTTAAACAATTTCTTTATTAACTTAGACAGCATATTTTATAAAAGATTAAGCATAAATGACAATTTAGATAGCATTTAACAACATTTATTTTTTTCGAAAAAAACAATTAAAGATTATTGAAATATTAAAATTCATTTAGTTATGTAAATAAATAAATTAATAGAAGTCATGTTAAGATATTCTGAATATAGAATACAAATAATGATATTATGTTTTTAAAATGATTTTATATTTTATTGTATAAACTACTTCTGTCATTCTAAATCTTTATATCAAATTTGCCAATAATTCATTTCTTGTATTGTTTTATTTTTTAATATATTTAATAAACCAATGCATGATAGATGGTAACCATCTTATGCAGGTCTAAATAAGACAATCCATCTACCATAGATTAGATAGAAGCATTTTGAAATTTTTGACAAAAATCATTACATCTTATGAATTTATCCACTTTCCTTAATAGTCAATACTACTATTGTATCTTTTCAATAACATCATAAATTATTTAGCAATAAAAATTATAATCAAAAATGGTAAAGAATAATATATACATCGTTATGGTTTCATAAAGTAATTTTTGAGATAAGCAATCATGGTTGAAAAGTTTCTGATGACATAAAAAGGTACAGAATATAAACATGAATTAATATTTTATTTGTCTTAATATTTTACCTAAGGGTATTGTTTAATCATTTAAAAAGTGGATCATAGTTTTTTGGTTTCCAACTTTGTTCGAGTACCTCAAAAATATATATTGTAAATAAAAACTTGGATATTAATAATTATTGAAGAGTTTTTAATGCTTAATATGTTAACTCACGTGTTTTTTATTTATATGTTGTATAATTAAAGATTGAATACGTGGGAAATTTAATTTTAAAAAATGTCCTATTTTCAATATAAATTTTCCTCCTGTTTCTAAACTAGATAATCATGAAAATACCGTTAAAAACATAACCAATTTCTACATTATTTGAATCTTCTGCGAATTTGATTTTTATATTTCTTTTACAGAAATCTAGCTCCATTAGTGGAACCCTTTCTTCTCTGTCTTTACAATAAGTTATAAGGATAACGGTCTAAAGTTTAATATTGTAATCTAATTTTTAGATAAAGATAAAAATAATTCAGATAAAACGTACTGTAATTTCTTCTAAAAAATTAATAATAAATCAAGATATTTTTTGTAGTAGTAATTTTATAAGCTTTTTTAACGAGGTGCTTTTCTCAGGTGATAATATGAAATAAAATATAATATGAAACCTTTTATTAATAGTAAGTTATAACAATTTTTACTATTTTCAATTATGACTATAAATAAGAATTCTCCTTGGTATTTATATCTTCTATTAGATAATGCCTTCTGAGGGCGTTACAAATACATTTTTAAAAGTATACATTAAATTTGTAGAAATATTTTTTATTATGTTACCATAATATGAAATGATAAAATAATAATCGCCAAAATTGGATTATTTTAGGTTTAAATAACTATAAAATATTTATGATCAATCTCTAATATTATTAATATTTAAAAAATAGTCAATCATTAAAACTAAATCTATATTTTAAATTTCTATCTTTTTTAATCACATAAAATTTGAATTTTTCATTAATTAGGAATTTGTAAAAAATTACTAAAACTTAGAGCATCAAATAAGTTTAAAATTGTATCGAAATTAATAAAACAATTTCAATATAATTTGTTTTCTAAATTTCTAACATTAAAAAAACTACAAAATTTTAATAATAATTATAAATACTATAAATACGGAACTATTTATTCGAATATTACTATATGTAATTTTAATGAAACGAAAGTTTTAGAAGATTTTCTATATTAGAAAATTTTAAATATTTAAAAAAAAACAAGTCCTGTGTGCAAGTAGCAACGAGCGAATCAATGTTGCTGTTCGTTTTAATGTATAGTATTTATGTATTTTATATTTTGTATTTACGTAAATAATTTAATAAATTTATTTTATTGGTTGTTTTTTGTTTTCACGCCTGTTATATCAATACACACAAATCTTAGATATGTCTTTTAGACTGAAAATGCTTAGGATGTTATAAACTTCAAGTAATATTAAAACAAAGAATCATGAAAAATGGGGTAGACGATAGGCTACATTCTAATTCATTCTAGATCTATAAGCTTTTTAAACGAAGTGCTATCCTCTTTAGTGTGAATAAACAATATGAGTAAGAAAGTAGTTTATTGACTTTAATTAAATGTTTACAATCAAATTGAACGAATGTATTTTACTATTATATATTCTTCTATTTATATGCTCGTTAAGTCAACGCCTTCTATGGCGTGTTACAAATCTACATTCCAGTTAATTTTGTAGCCTATAATTTCGCCCATTTTGCATATATATTATATCGCGTTTTGTATACGCAAAACGAAGTAGAATGTAGTCTGCAGCCTATCCTATTTTTCATGATTTTTTGTTTAAATATCACTTGCAGTTGGTAATGCTTTGAAGATTGTCAATCAAACCAAAATGTTTTGATTTTCTGTATGGTAATAACTCGAAGAGAATTTATTGTTAAAAAAATAATTTTGGAGTATCAGCTTTAATAATTACCGATATTTATATTAATTTATTGTGATAGCTGTTCTTGTTACGGTTGAATTCTTTTTTTACAAATAGAAATCAAGAAGAAAAAAATTGTAGAAGACACAAGATTTAATTAGAGCAGAAACTGAATTAAATGATATTAAAATTAAAGTAACTCAATAAACTTCGTGTTGGCTAGCGGAAATGGTCTTAGGAAAAAGCAAAACTTATTGATGGTTAAACATGATATTATTTTTACCTGATAATTCGATGTTTTCCAATAACTTTTTTCAAAAATCGTTATAAAAAGTGTTCTCAAGTAACGTAGTAATGTTTAAATTGAAGTATTTAATTTCGCTATAAAAAAGTAAATAATTTTGAATATTTGAAAAGTAAATGGTGATGAAATATATATAAAAATACTCTTATTTTATAATATTTAGTAAGATCAATTGCATATTTATTATCCTATAATTCCAAAAACTATTTTCTAAATGCCAAGTACAAATTAATTGTTATTGAATTAATAATAATTTATTAAATTATGTCTATTCTTGATAATAATTGATATCAAATGATAGTGTTTTCACGTTTTTGTAACATTATAGGATTCTAATGGATTATATAACCTTATGAACATTTTAAAAAAATTATTAAGTTTAATCATTTTAAAAATTTTGGATTATTTTTTATATTATCATGTTTCATGGGAATAAGTAAAGTATCAATGCTTGGATATAATAAACTCTAGGTCTAATTTTTTTCTTTGTATAATTATCTATCTTGTCTACTCATATTTTTCTCTGTCTTTAAAACATCTCAGAAGTAGAAAATTACTACATTCTCTTTTTGCATCACTACTGACAGTATCAAGAACTTTATAATACACATTTTTCTTAAAGATATACACTTAATTTATTAAATAGACATACAATTTGACTTGTAATGATTGAAATAAATGCTTCAAAAACAATTTACTTCAGATTTTACATCAATTTTAAATTCTATATCATTAAATTTTAATTCAATAACTAGGGAACATTTTATAGTACCGTTAAAATTATCAATACTTTTATCACTTTTAGAATCCAATAACTAAAGAATTCAAATTGCTTTGACTGTTAATCTTGTGATTTTAATGTTTTGTATCACAAAAATTATCTTTGCTTGTGAAAATAATCATATGAAAATTTCCTTCTTTTAAAACCTATTGTGAATGTCTAGAAGACAAACAGAAGTTCAATTTACATCAAAAAAAACTTTTATACCCTATAGGAAAGAAGAACATTTATTTTAAAAATTTTTCGCTATTAAACGTTTCCAAATTTTATTCTTTTTGAAAAGTTTCTTGTGGAATTATAAGATGATGTTCAGAATCAGTTTACTTTAAAGAATTATCCGAAATCAACATCACTCATTAAATCGTACACTATCGACAGTTCATATCTCACCATTTACAAAACTACAAAACCCTATCTACAGACTTACCTTGTTGCAAGAGCAGTCTCTGTATTGTCTATAACAACGTCCATCTAAAAGAATTATTCTTGCTGACAAGCTCCCACAATTTACAATCCTTGAGAACGTTAAAATAACTCTACAAGCTTCACCTGTAGAAACCTTTTCTCGTCAAATGTTCCTACGTACTAGTCTTAAGAAGACCAAGAGCTCAATTCCTACATGAAAACCAATTCAATAATAGTATCTTCATCATCTGGAAAAGGTTTGCTTATGAAATCTACTTTTTAGCAGACTTTTTAATGACCGGATCACACCGATTCCCCAATTACAACTTGGGATCAGCTACTAGACTAAAACCTCTACTAACAAGTATTTATATATTCTTAAAGTCGTTAGGTTTTTGTTGAAATTACATTTCATAAATCGATCACCCTTCATTTCTAACGACTTCATGCTATTTTCATTTCATTTTCTTAAAATATTTATGCACGTTTTTTTGAGAATGTACATGCAATCTTGTGGATGTACATCAAGTATTCGAGTTATTTAAACTTTTTCTTGTTAACTATGACCATTATCAGCTGCTTCTAATTAATGTAATTATTAAATGTTTGTCTATTATCATTCCTTAAGGACTTTTTCAGGTATAAAATATAATTTTTACAATTTCAAATGTTTTTGGAGATTAAAAATTTATAAGCATAATAATAAATTTTTTCGATAAACAAGAATAATCTTTTATTTTTTACTACATGTTATTAATGGCAAAAAAGATATAATTTGTAAACTAAAAAGTTTGATAGAGAAAATTTTAATAAGTTTACTTTAAATATAATATTACTAGTTAAGTGGGTATTTTATTAATTAACTATTAAATTTTTACTTTATTATTATTCTCAAGATTGTGTGTGATACCAAATACTATTTTTTTACAATTAGTTGTGAATTATTTACTTATAATAATGTTATATTTTTATTTGAAAATATTAATTTTCAAATTAGAATAATTGTTTATTCTTGATAATCAACTCCAGATATCCTTACACTTATATTGGCATCTTAAGCAAGTGTGCACAAAACTTTGCTACAACTCCTACATATACTTTTCTTCAAATAAATTTTCCACAAACATTTCAATATTTGGCTGTAAAATACTTTAAAATACTCAGTGTTATTATGTTTATGAGCAAGATGTTGCGCAACTTTTATAGTGCTGATAAGAACGTTGTTATTGTTATTTTAAGATCGTGCACGTTTTATTTTCATTCAATACCTGTTTTCTAACGTCGTTTTTATCTCTTTTCTTTCAGAATGGTCTATTGTTAAGTGGTATTGCTAATATTTAAAATGGTTTCTATTGGAGTTCAATCATCTTATTCAAGTATCTTATCTATTCAGATAACATGTCTAAACTTGTGCATGTTCAAATCTCGGGAGAATATTTTATTGGAAACAATATCGCGGTTCAAAGACTCTAAATTCTTCAAAAAGAATATACTAAATGGTAAGTAATTTATACTACCTTTTTAAACTACTTTATACTCTTTTTACAGATTCTACAACTCTTTTATGATTAGTCTCAGGGCAAAGATAGGATATTTTAAGACCACCCATTCAAAAAATTTCGAAAGTGTGGGAAATTCCTGGATGTACTTGGAGTTTTCAAATTTCACCATTTTTAAGATTGTAGGTTATTTAAGAAATAATATTGCTAATGAGATGTTTTATCAATGTTTCTTTTGTTTAAATTGAATGGTATCGGAAACATAAATACTGTGGACAGTGGACTTTTTATGATATTTCCAAATGTGTATGTTGTTAGAATAGTAGGATCTAGAAAATGGAATTAGAATACATTAGGAGTTTGTAGATTTTACAAAAGTTGAACTGGTAAGTTAGTTTTGTTAGAACAACATTTGAATAATTCATGGTTGATGCAGAAGTATAAAATGTTTTGTGGAGAAGTAACATTATCTTTTAAAGTTTGTACATTTTTTTAAAAGAATAAATTTCCCTTCTATTTTCATATACTCTTCTACGAGCTGGATCGAATGCAGTCAGAAAACATTTTTTTTTCAAGAAGTGGAGGTATGTTTGAGTAAAAGTAGAAACATATTTTTATTACAATGAGTTTTTATATTATGATACAAGGCTATATATAGCTACCGATTTATAGGTTACTGTCCAATATGTATAGAATATCATTGGAACTCCATATTTTTTCTAAAAATTGACATTATTTTACTGAAATAGTATTTTTAAAGTAATAATTCGTAGGTATCGCGAGTATTGTATTTATTCTGCTACAAATGGGTGGAAATGTTAGAGGAGTTTACACATTTACTTACTCTTTAGGTGATATTTCAACAAATAATGTAGCTCTTCCTGTGTTATTAATACTATATAGAGCTTTCATTAAGGGTTAGATAAAATTAACAATTACTCTTTAATATTATACTGTGTGTAGTTAAGAGCTATAGATTTTATACCAGAAAGTGAGCATATTTCTTAAGAAGATATAGACATTATCTTATCAAAATGATATGTTTAATAAATAAAATTACTTTAAATACCATAAGTATTTTATATATCTTACGTGAAGTAGATGAAAAACTATGGAATTGTGGAGTATTTTGTATCTTTAAATGATATTTCACTAGATAGTATGGTTGCAAATGTAGATCAGAACATAAGGGAATACATGATAAAAATGCTACACATTTTACGCATGAACTGATCAAAGGCATTTAAAAAATGGAAGAAATGTAATATTGTCTAGACATGTTAGATAAAAATGTAGCTAGGAACTACAGATTTATTCTCTAATAGAAGGTACTATAAAAGTTTACGTTATCCTTTAAATGTAAGTACGGTTTTCACATATATGTAGGTTAGAGACTGTAATGCACACCATCTTTCTTTATCCAAAACCATACACCCACTTTTATTTCTATATAAATATCTGATTTATCCTATCATTCATTCATTCTTTATGACCTTCAGTTTTTTAAGATGTTATTGGTGTTTACAGTTATATGATTGTAATAAAATATTTTCCTTTATACTCTTATTTTTACTTGAACTTATAATACAGCTACACAACGTTAAATATAAAATTACATATCTACATAAAGTTTTTAAATATTTATTTTATATTTTCCTGATTCTAGTACATTTATCCATAAAAATACTTTGGGTTTTCAAACTTTTAATGATTACCCAAAACAATTTGAAGAACCAGGAAAGCATCTACAGTACTCCGTAATTTTTTGTAACCATATCTTTTGGACTATGACATCTTTTTGTATCTTAAAACTAGCAATAGTACCAGAGAGGCAATAGGACAATAAAAATGCGTGGTACCAACATAAATTTTTATTATTTAAATACAATATAAATATCAAATTATAAAAAAGAACTTATTAAAAAAATTTACTTGGATTAATTCTAAAATGGTGAAATTATTTTTAAAAAAAAAAAGTATTTTAAATCTAAAATCTTATTTAACAGATATTCAACCCTTTTAAAAAAAAATCTATTTTTCTAATTTAATTAGGGCGTTTGTTCATTGTGAAGTACACATTCAAAGGTGAAGTGAATCCAATGGAATAACCAAAAAATGCGTCTACTATTTCAAAAATCAATTAACGGTTACTTTGCCCATCTGCGTTGAAAACTTTGTCGTATTCTTGATTCAAATAGATTTTGTCGTTGATAAATAAAGTTTCGATTTCTATGTTTTGTCTTCTTAATATTTGTTGTCTTCTTTCATTTGCACGATAAGTTTGCTTTTCTTTACGCATAGACGTGTTTTTGTTGTACTATGTCTTGATGGTGAAAGACTATCTCTGGAACCTGAATTTCTTTCACTATTTTTGAAGAAAGTAGGAATATCAGAAGCAAAGAGAATTTTACTAATTCAATAAGTGAAATAAAAAAATAAACAAGATATATTGCTTAATATGGTTAGATAAAATCATACTAATAAAAAAATAATATTTGTAATAAAAATTGAAAATTGTATTTTTTATCAATACTAAAGTATCATAAATTATCAATATATAGTTCTGTATGTAATCTTTAATAACTTTCATATAACATTTTAATACTTTTTTTTGCAGTAAGCTTGTATATTAATTTTTTTAATGTTTAGAATACTATTTCTGTTATCAAAAAATAGTCCATATTTTTAATTCATTTTGGTTTCTCTTTTTAAATTAAAATTTTAATTATTTTACAGTTAATTTTTATATGTTTAATGTGTCAATCCACTTTTTTATTGACTCGTTGTATAAATAAAAAATTAAATACGTGGGGAAATTTTTTTATAAAGCCTTTTTGATTTACAATTTAAATTTGTTATTTTATCCTAAATTAAATAATCACAAAAATAACACCAAAAATATTACATCTTTCTATGTTGTATAGTTTTTCTACACATTTGATATCTATGTTTCATATGCAGAAATATTCTTCCATCAATAAAATCTTTATTATCTTTTTTTATAATAAATTATGAGACCATACTTTAATGTTCCACACTTCCCCTTAATTATAAGATAGAGATAAAAATATTCAGAGAACTAAACCCTAATTATTTTTAAAAAAAATTATCATAAATCAATTTATTTTAATTGTAATTTGAGGCAACTATATTTGGCTTTTTTAAAATATTAGAGATATACAACTGATGTTATTTCAATTCAGCAATAAAGTGATTTTAAATTTTTTATATCTTTTCCATCAAAAGATAATATTGCCATATTTACTTGCTTTTAATAATTTACTAAATGTATTTTTGCAAATATTTTAATTTCTCAAAATGAAACAATTCATTAAAATAATACCATGTTTTACGTAAACAAATTAATATCCAGTCAATCATGAAATCTTCATAAAATCGGCATAATACTACAGTTTTAATAAAACAGTTATAAAATAAGAGATATGATATTACAGATGGTTTGTTAGAAACCTTTCTTGAAAATTACAATGTGAGACAACTAGAAATCTAAGGCCCACTTTAATACTTTTAAACAATTGTCCCAGATTATACATTATCATAGACAAAATATTACCTTTATATATCTATTCAGCGTTTTTTTGTAGCTTCTTAATTCTTTCAACTACAATTGCGAATTCCAAAAAGTACATTATAGAATCATAACGATATGTATACCATTCTTCACTATTTTTTTGTGTATTTTATATACACTAATATATATTTTAAGAAATTTTATTTTTATGTAGATTTGTGTATACGAAATTACAAAGGGGAAGAATTACAAACCTCGAAAATACCAAATTCATATTCAGAGTCTTTAAAACTTATGTATCCTTATTAAACTATTAAGATTTTTCAAGGAAGAAAATTTTTTAGTATTATTTGCTATAATATCATTTTTATACATAAAAAGGAACAAATTTTTGATTGCTTACATCTGAAATAATACATGTAATCTACTTGTATATTATCAAATATTCTTATAATTATTTAAAAAACACTTTATTTAAAGATTTAAAATGATAATTAACATCGTACAACTATTGATAATGGGAAAAAAAAAATTTAAAATTAAATTAAACGTCGAAAATATAAACTTTCTTAGTGTTATTTATAATTTCAAAAATAAAGTTGCATTTCTCATTCCATTCAACTAAGTTATGAATTTTTTTTTCTTCACTTATTGTCTATTCAAATTCTTTTTTATCGCTTAATTAATTTTTTTTAAGCCTTTTTTTCTTCTTTGATGTTTTTTTATATATTTCCTCATATGATTCTTCTGTGAAAAGATTAGTAACATTTAAAACCAATTGATTTTGTTGTGTATCATCTCTGAGTACAGCCTGAAGTGGTGTTTCCATCAATACCGTTTCGGAACATTGAGGTTTTTTATTTTTAGGGGATTTTTTTTTTCTTCCACTTTTTTGAGATTCCTTTTTTTTGTCGAGAATACACTGGACGGCAATATATTTTACTCTATATCTTTTTGTACCATTAATAATTATCGTTTGATTTAAAAATATTTCCGTCACATTGTAATATATGCCAGTTTTATTATAATATAGTTTTGTTGCATTTTTAACAATTTCCTTGGCAGAGTAAGGTTTTTTTCCATTCCACGGTTTCCATTTTGGTGGACTTGGTGTTGTTGTTTTTTTTTTTGGTGTTTTAGGTTTTTTTTTTGCATTTATAGTAACAAAGGTGATAATAGATATTACAATAAAAATAATTAAATATTTCATTTTAAATTCCACTGAAAATAATAAATTTTTAGCCTTTGTGTACTTTTATTGTTTTAAAAAAGTAGTATTTGTGTAAAAGTAGGTTTTTGAAAAAATATTTTTTTTTACATAAAAATACAATTTTAATAGTAAAGAAATGATTTTTGTTCAAGATTTATGATTTTAAATGAATATGTTTTTCCCTTTTTTTTAAAAATTTAATAATTTAATTTTTTTACTTACCAAGATATAATAAAAGATTTCTTGAATTAAAAATTAATTAATTAGTATACATAAAAAGAGAAACTGCCTTAAAATAGATCAAATCATTACACTAACAATAAGTATAGTTTGTTTTTTCTAATTTTTTGATAAAATGACTAAAACTTAAACAATTTTTTATTAACTTACACAGCATATTTAATAAAAGATAATGCATAAATAATAATTTAGATAGCATTTAACAACATTTATTTTTTTCGAAAAAAAAAACAATCAAAGATGATTGAAATATTAGAAATCTTTTAGTTATGTAAATAAATAAATTAATAGAAGTCATGTTAAGGTATTCTGAATATAAAATACAAATAATGATATTATGTTTTTAAAATGATTTTATATTTTATTGTATAAACCACTTCTGTCATTCTGAATCTTTATATCTAATTTGCCAATAATTCATTTCTTGTATTGTTTTATTTTTTAGTATATTTAATAGATTTATGCATGGTAGATGGTAACCATCTTATGCTGGTCTAAATAAGACAATCTATCCACCATAGATTAGATAGAAGCATTTTGAAATTTTTGACAAAAATCATTACATATTATGAATTTTATCAGCTTCCTTAATAGTAAATACTACTATTGTATCTTTTCAAAAACATCCAAAATTATTTAACAATACAAATTATAATCAAAAATGGTAAATAATAATATATACATCGTTATGGTTTCATAGAGTAATTTTTGAGATAAGCAATCATGGGTAAAAAGTTTCTGATGACATAAATAAAAGAATATAAACATGAACTAATATTTTACCTAAGGGTATTGTTTAATCATTTAAAAAGTATATCATAGTTTTTTGGTTTCCAACTTTGTTTGAGTATCTCAAAAATATGCATTGTAAATAAAAATTTTAATATTAATAATTATTGAAGAGTTTTTAATGTTTAATATGTTAACTCACGTGTTTTTTATTTATTTGTTGCATAATTAAAAATAAAATACGTGGGACATTTAATTTTAAAAAATTCACTATTTACAACATAAATTTTTCTCCTATTTCTAAAATAGACAATCATAAAAATACCGTTAAAAACATAACCAATTTCTACATTATTTGAATCTTCTGCGAAATTTGATTTTTATGGTTCTTTTACAGAAATCTAGTTCTATAAGTAAAACCCTTTCTTCTTTATCATTACAATAAGTTATAAAGATCACGTTTTAAAGTGTAATATTTTAACTTAATTTTAAGATGGAAATAAAAATTATTCATAATTTTTAATTCAATATAACACCTCTTTTTATTGAGAAGTTATCTTTGAGTTTTAGTTACACTTTTTATTATTCATTTATTATCCACTTCTCTCATAATAAAATTTTCAACTACATATAAAATCAAAATAATATTCTAAACAAATAAATCTTGTCATATAAAGATAAAATAAATTTGTAATAACTTTTATTAACATTTTTAATTATTAGATATCATCTAATGATTTAACATTTTATATTAGATAATACAAAATTACTTAAAGCTATATAGTTTGGATTATTTATATTTATTTTGTAAACTCCATCAGGACTTAATATTGGCAAATCATTTGTCGATTCATTGTCACCTACAACGATAAAATTCAAGCTTCCTAGCTTTTTAAGAGTTCTTGATAATTGTATTGATTGTCGTAATTCAGAATATTCTGCTGCTGTAACAAATATGAAGTTATTCATCAGCCCATTGATATTTTTTGTAAAATTATTAGAAGTGAGTAAATTAAATAATTGTAAAATACTATTTCCAGTGTTAATTCTTTTAACATTTTTTGACAATACATTATTAAAGCTATTTTTATCACTTACAGAATTGAAATTGATAGCGATAGTTGCTTTTGAATCATATGAAACAACAGAAATTCTCTCAAAATGGTTCCAATATGTTTCAATTATATTACTACCTAATAGAATGTTAAGTTGTCCTTGAAATTGTGAATCAGAAACATAATTCATTGATGAGGCAATTGAAAATATTAATGAACTATTACATGGGGAATATTGATTATTAATATATGTCGTTGGAAGGATAGTTGTAGTTGAAGTGCTATCTGTAGAAGTTGTTGATTGAGGAAATTTTCCTGCCATTATTGTTTCTGGAAACACTATCTTCAAGTGGCCATTGATTTAAAATCACAGATAAACTATTCTCATATAATTGATATTGTTTTTCATGATAATTATTCATTATTTCATCATCGTGTTGAGGGGATTTAATACTTAAATATTTTAAATTATTAGCATTATCTATACTTTTCCATGGATTTGGAAAACCATTCAAAGATGAACTATTTTTTACAAAAATTGACCAATAAGTTCCAATTTTATGAGCCATCTTATAATCAGTGACTGTTGTAAGATTAGTATTAGGAGAGTCAAAAAATTCTGGTCTCATTGTTAATGCAAAAAAGTCATCAGCATGTGCTAGTGCTGTAAATAATAATTAGTCTAATTACTTATGAAAATAACTTACGTTGATAAACTTTACCATTAATAGTAGTTTTGACACAATAATTATAAACATAACTATTTTCATATAAATGTACATTAGTATTTCCTTTATCTAACAATCGTATAGTATCTAAAGTTATCAAATTATAAATTCCAAGTCCTGATGCTGTTTGTGATGTTATTTTAACCCATTCATATGAATCAGTGTCATTAATTTGTTGTGGAACATTGAAATTGTAAACAAGTTTTGCAAAATATTCATTATTATCTGTTGTGAATATTTGTGACAAATAAAGTAAGGCCATTTGATATCCACTCTTATTTAATAAAAAGGAAATCATATCAGCTACTCTAACAATACCTCCTCCAGCTTCATCATTAACACTACCTAAAATTGTAGGTCTTATTGGTACATTTTTATACAAATTCGATGGTGTATCTGGCAAGAAACCAATAAAATCTTTGTCAATATATAAAGTAAACATATACATTTTCCAGATTTGATAGTCAATAAATTTTTGAATTGATGTATTTTTAATACAATCATTTACAGAATCCATTGGAAAATTATTCCATTCATATTTAGTAATATTACATAAATCAGCAGCAATCTTATAATTTATATCTTCTTCAAGTAATGGCATAGTTCCTGAAAATTCTACATTTACCTGACCAGACATAATAATTAATTGTTGAAATAGATTTTTGGACAATGGTGATATACTTTGTGCATCAACTGATACTGCACCTGTTGAATGGCCAGCAAGAGTTATTCTTTCTGAATTTCCACCAAATTCAGATATGTAATTTTTTACAAATTTTAAAGCATTTGTTTGATCATATACACCTCTATTTGGGGGAATGTCATCTGTAAATGTTGTAAAGAAACCATGGATACCAAGTCTATATTGAACTACAACAACAACGATACCGTTACTGACAAAATTTGTTATAAATCCCTTATATCCCCATTCTTTTATACTTCCACTATCGAAACCGCCACCAGGTATAAGAACAAACACTGGATACTTATTTTTTGTATTGACATCTGGTGAAAATATATTAATATATAAACAATCTTCAGATTGACCATCAGAAATAGTTAAATTATCATCCTTTAATGTTTGTGGACACATAGGTGGTTGTTTTTGAGCTATTTGTGGGTTATTTGGGAATTGTGTAATTGGAATGGAATGCTGGAAAATTAGTAAAAAAATTTTATAATTGTTTACCTTAAGACGTATATCTCCTATTGGTGGATGAACAAATGGGACTGAGAGAAAAGTATCAGCTTTCCCGAAAAATTTTGCATTTACATCATTTCCTAAATCAACATGAGTTCCAATAATAGTTCCTAAAGATGTTTTTAAAGTAACATTATTATTTGGAGTTGGATCATATGTTAAATCATCTATGAATTTTCTTTCATATTTAAATGCGTTTTTAATAAGTCTTTTGAACTTTTCTTCATCTGCAGCTACTAAGTAAACAAATAAAAAATATAGTAAATGATAATAATATAACATTTTTACTAAATGATTACTGACAAAATTTATGATATTTAATAATCATCTTTTATCAGTTTTTAAGACGTTAAAGATTCCATTTTTGTTGGATAAAGTTAAATGACTTATTATCAACTTACTTATCAAAAATTATTTTATTTCATTAACTGATAAGAGAGTAAAGTAGAAAATATACAAAGTCTTCTTATTCTTTGTGTAAAAAGATTTCTGCGATAAAGCTGTTAATTGTTTCCACGTGGTAGTAAAATTTTATGGTTTTTATTCCTTACCATTTCATAGAAAGAATATGTTTTATAAAAGGTAAGAAAAAAATCTTAAGAGCATTTTAAAATGTAAATGCATTTTTTATACCAATGAGCACGTATAATTTGATAACTTATCTTCAAAAATGAAATTTTTTTTTTTAATATATTTTTCTAAACGTAAACAATCTAGTGCATTTTGTTATAAATTTCTGCTAATTTAATATAGAGCTATATAATTCAAACTTTGTAGATAAAAACATCTCTATATTCCTGTTACTTTAGCATTTTTTTTAATTAATGACATTATAAAAATTATTTGAAAATAGAAAAGAAATATGTATTATTAAATTTTTGTATATAATATTGTCTAAACAAAACAATAGGATTCATTTTTGCACAAAATGTATACAAATTTGTCCTACATTATGAAATTTTATTATTTTTGATTAGCGACTAAGTTAATCGCAATTATTTAGTACAAAAAAATTGAGATAATAGATAAAATAAGTTTATATTTTTCTGTAATATAGTTGTTATTTTAAAACATAAGTTATTTCTATAATACATTTTAAAATGCCGTATTTGAACATAAATTTTTATAAGATAATAAATGCTTTTATAAAGAGCATTTATTGATATATAACAGTATCTTTTAAAAATTTTCTTCAACTGTTTAAATTACTATAAATTAGACTTTTATAGAAAATTAAATTCATCTAATGATTCAACTTTTTATGCTGTTTTTCAAGATTATTTTTAAAAGTGAAACTTATAAGAAGTTATAAATAATATATATTTTTATTTATAGTAAATAAAATTTTTGATTAAAACAAAAAAGTTTTTAATAGAATAAAATATTTAATTAATAATACTTTGTGTTGCTAAATAATTATTGCTTTCATTATTATTATTACGGAATTTTTAAATTTCTAAAACTATTGTTGTTAATAGAATATTTGAAAACATTAACAACTAAATATGAAATCGACTTTTAATAATGTACTTTATAATATATTATAGAAAAACAAGTTAGATTCCAGAAAAAGTATAATTTTATTAAAATTACTAAGATTAAATAAAGTTAGATTCTTTAAAATATCAAAAATATATATTTTTGTGGAAAAACAACCGAATTTATGTAACAATCTAATATTTTATTTTATTTGTAACATTTTAATTATCGTTAGATATTTTTAAAATAATACTTAATTTTTTAAATGGTGTGATATTTCTATCTCACCTTATAAAAATTTATCAAAATTTGCCGCTTTTTATCTTTGTGTGTTCTTATCTCAATATTTTGAATCTAAACTGTAAATAATTACAAAATGTGAATCTTGTTAATTCTGAAACTATTAGGAAAACAAATTAATAAAAATTTTTAATAGTTTTTCTGATAATAGGTTGTCTGTTTATTGGAAATTTTTATTAATTGGTTTTCTTGACTTTAATGTAGAAAAACAGTTCAAAAATTGAAAAAAAAGAATTAGTAATTCATATTTCGAAATATTTTTAATTAATAAAAAGATAATCAATATGTTTATTATAATTTTTCATTTCTTATAGTGATAATATTGATAACAATGTAGGGATTAAGTTTAATGTATCAACATAAAGAAAAAGCTTATTCATCATTTTTAGTAAATTTATTTTATAAGAGTTATTTTTATATTATATTTAATTGTCATTTATTATTATAGATTCATCAATCCAAAAAATAATATTTTACAGATATTTTTATAAAATTAAAAAACATAAACCACATTTTACAAGAATATCAAGATAACATTATTTTTTATTTTTTTTATAATAAATAATTATAAAAAATTGTACATTTTTTAATATTATTTAATTAATAAACAGTATTTAAAAAATACAGATAAAAAATAGTTGTGTATATAAATGAAACAATAAGATCTTAGGATAATCTTAATAATTTGTTTTAAAATGTAGTGCGTTTGATTTAAGATAGTAATTTGTCCTATCATAATGTACTCGTGATAAGATAAGATTCTTTATAAATTCTTTGGTTTTTTATACAAATTGTTATTATAATGATTTCAAAATTAGTTTTAGTATATTACCTTATTGTCTTGTCAACGTCGATTGAAGGGCTGAAAATATTAGCAATTGCTCCCCAAGTTGGTGTTAGTCATGTAAGATTTACTGGTAATGCTATTGATATATTAGTTAAAGCTGGTCATGATGTTGTAAGTAATTCTTTAAAGAACAAAAGTTAATAATTTTACAGACATTTCTTTTACCATCTTTAGATCCAGAAACTAACATTACAGGATCAAAACTAGCAAGAATAATAACAGCAGATAAAACTCCGGAGTTAACACAACAAGTTAGTAAAAACGCGAATAAAAATGAATCATTTTGGGAAAAAGATACAAGAAATTTATTTACGTTTTTTAGTATTATAGAAAATTTTCAAAAGACTCTTGAAATGCATTGTGAAAGATTGATAAATAATGATACATTAACAGAAATAATGCGTAACGAAAAGTTTGACTTAGGAATAGTAGAAATTTTTGATTACTGTGCATTCGGTTTATTTAAATTATATGATATTCCGGCTCATGTAGGAATAATTGCTAGTAGTTTACCATCAGCAATCTACAAACATGTTGGATTAACATATCCAATAGCTCAATTACCAGAACTTTTTACAGATTTCAGTGACAATGAAATGACATTCTTAAATAGGCTAAAGAACTTATTTGGATTTGCGATGGGAACAGTTTTTTCTGACAATCTCGTAAAGAGAGAAAATAAACTTTTTGAAAAGAAATATGGAAAAAATTTTGTAGATATACCTGAGCAAATCAGGGATTCTTCTTTTTTAATTGTTAATTCAAACCCTTTTGCTGATAATACTCACCCAACATTAAGTAAAATTATTGAAATTGGTGGGTTTGCTATGACAAAACCAAATATATTATCTAAAGAATGGGATGATGTGATGTCAAGAAAGAAACATACGATATTAGTTTCGTTCGGTAGTGTTGCTAAAAGTCACCAAATGCCAATAAAAATGAAAGATGCATTTATAAAGGCTTTCAAGGAATTACCAGATGTCACGTTTATTTGGAAGTATGAAGAACCAAATGATCCTTATATTGAAAAACTTGAAAATCTTTATTTAAGTAAATGGGTTCCTCAAACAGATTTACTAAATGATGAAAGATTAACAGGATTTTTGACTCATTCCGGTCAAAATAGTTTGCAAGAAGCAGCATATTATGGAGTACCTTTGATTTGTCTTGGTATATTTGCTGATCAACATAAAAATGCTAAAATCGCTGAAAAATTAGGATTTGGAAGTATTTTGAGTAAACAAGATGCATATGATCATGAAAAAATAGTTAATGCATTTAAAAAACTCTTAATTGAAGATAATGAATATAAAAAGAACGGAAAAAGAATTAGCGATATGATTAAAAATAAACCTGGAAATATAACACAAACATTTATTGATTACGTAGAATTTGCAGGAAAATTTAAAAAACTGCCTCATTTAAATATGGAAGGACATAAGTTAAACATATTTCAGTACGCATTGTTGGATGTTATTCTGTTTCTTCTAGCAGTTATTCTTACTACTCTTATTATTGTTGGTTTCATTGTTTTTAAGGCAGTTAAAATTATGTATGTAGCCATTTTTGGTAAAAAACAAAAAGTTGAATAAATATTTTCAAAGTTTATCTATACACTCAAAAAATTCTTTTTATTTTTCAAATTCAGAATGATTTTAACAATCTGGTTTTGTTTTTTCTTTATTTTTTAATAAATGCTGTCAATTTTAAAATACGATTTCATAAAATTTTCTCTTTTATGTTATTCCATTTTATTTTATTCCGTTATTATCTGTACCCTTGTTATGATATTAACTTTATATGCTAAAAATTAAAAGTATACACAAAATAATATTTTAAATGTAAATCTTAATAGAGTTAAAATAAGATTTCAAAATATTTATTTCAAAATTGTAGAACAAATTTCTTTCTATTTTCTTCTTAATTTACATTGTATACGGCAAAATATCATCTTCATGAAGAATAATTGTTTGACTTAAAACAAAATTTCATCTTTAACAATCCAGGTTTTTATAATGTTCTCGGTTATTTCTGAATTTTCTAAGAAATATAAAGAACCAACATAAATAAATGTCTTATAATTTAGAGCAAAATTTAAAAAATTGATATTTTTAAATTAAGTTTTTTTAACTTACGTAATATAGTATTAATTCATATATTCTACTCAAAATATGGAAATTCTTATAAAGTTATTTTATTTATATTTTCCTTTACAGTAGTAGAGATAATAAATTATCATATTTTTTATCATAAACACATCTTATTTTAGATACTTTTTAAAACGATATTACATTAAAGCAAAGAAGTTTCCTATTGCTTCGGAAGAAAATGATTTATACACATGATTCTTAAGATTAGGTTTAAAAAATGTTTTATTGGAATAAATTTCTTCAATAATAACACTAATAAAGACTATACTTGATTTATTTTATAATAATATATAATATGAAAGCAAATATACTGATTTAAAGAAAGTTATCAATTAATAGTAGAAAGAAAGAATGGGAAATGAAAAAAGATATAAAAAGAAAGTTATTTAAATGTTAAGTCTTAATTATGAGATTTAATTTTATCAACTAAATGTCTATCAACATTGTACTTGGACATATTTTCTATACATAATACTGCTAAACGACTATCACAAGTTACCTTATCTGGTCTTGATAATAATGGCCCACCTCTACTTATTTTTGATGCCATTCCATGACGGTGTTTGGAGGTTGACCTCCAGGCATCACAGAAACATCCATTTTTACGGTGGCCTTCTAACTCAGAACCATGCCAGAATGACTTTAATGGCCATAGGTGGTCTGTTAAGACATCTCTCTTTGAGAATGAGTATATTGATACAGGATTCATTGGAAGACCTTGGAATATTTCATCTAAAGAATTGTAAATAGTTTCGTTTCTTATATTAACTACTGGTGTATGGCGATCTTGTGGATAGACAATCTTATTCATATCTTGAACATATGAAGAAACCAAAGCACGGAATGTTGTTGTGTATCCAGCTTGACGGGCCTGTTGATAACATAATAAATCTGCTCCACGGACACCTTTGATATCTCCAAGCATTGGTGTGTTAAGAGCAATCAAATGAAGCTTCTTATCATGGAGATGTGTTTGGTGGTAAAATGCTTGTTGTTTGTGGCGTTCAGCAATAATATCGTGTGTATTATCCTTATCATAATTATGATAATGTTGTGGTAAAGCATGTGGCTGAATTGGTGTTCTTTCAGTTGTTGTATGGTGGTGACTAATAATTACACTTTCAGAAGTTGTCATTTGTCTGTTTCTTGATCTTTCCTGTTGTTCCCTCAATTTCCTTTCATGCTCTCTTTTCATTTCTTCATACTCTCTCATTCTTCTTTGGTGTTCCTTCAATCTTTCCTCATAACTTGCTTCTACATTATAATGATATCTTCTATCATTGTCTACCTTCGATCCTCCTCCAGGTGCCGCGACATCTTCTGTGGTAGACGCCTATAAAAATATAATAGTTGACATTTCCATGACATTTTATAAAGATACAACAATGTAAATATAACCACACAAATATTTACAAAGCACAAATTACAATACAAACACAAAACAATATAAAATTATAAATAAAAATTCACCATTGCATTCGTGGAAATGGGAGGAGTTGTACAAAGTATTCGGTGAATCTCACTTACGCTCCTATCATTATTTCCCAACTAAAGAAAAAAAAAGAAAATTATTATTAAATGCGACATGCAAAAATAATACTCAATAAATAAAAACATATACTTATATGAATCTTACCCAATATGAGAGGACATCTTCCTTTGAAGGAGAATTGGACTGTTGTAAAGATATGGACTGTAAAGTTTTTAAACATAGATTAAAGAAGTGTTAACAAAGGTTAGGATTAATTATCTTTTTTTTTAGCTCAATACGACATATATTTTATAGGATAGGAAACTTACAATTGGATTTTTGGGTTGGAGGGCAGGGTAAAATTTACCGAAAACGATTTCTTTCCAACCAGATGCTACTCTAACCATTAGTTGCTGTGATGAGATACTAAAAGCTAAAGCACCTTGTCTTACTCTGTTTGTAGAACCTAGTAATTCTTGCGTTGTTTGGAAGACTTCTACGCCACCTGAAGCTGTGTAAGCAGCGCCAGTTTGAGGGGCACCAGGTGGACCCTGTGGTCCAGGTGGTCCTTGTGGTCCTGGTGGTCCTTGATATCCTCTATCTCCTTTATCACCTTTTTCACCTCTACTAAGTTGTTGGTGGACTCTTCGATCGTATAACGGAAGTTCTTCAGATCTATCATCATAAGGTCTTGGATCTGGAACGTTTCTCTCAACACACTCTCCTTTGATACCTGGATATCTAGCAATTCTGGCAAGATCCATTTCTGTTAGTCCTGTGAATATTCCTGGAGGTCCCGGCATTCCTATTCCTGGTTCACCTCTTGGTCCCTGAATTCCTGGTGGTCCTTGAGGTCCAGGTGGGCCTTGTGGTCCTGGAGGTCCGGATATTGGCTCAATTTTATGTGAATCTCCTTCCACATATACTACTTGACCAGGTGGTCCTGGGAGACCTTGTGGTCCAGCTGGCCCTTGTATTCCTTGAGGACCTTCTGGGCCTGGCAAACCTGGTAAACCGTCTCTTCCTGGTTGACATATCTGTGTACAAACTCCTGGTGGTCCTTGAAGTCCTTGTTCTCCTCTTGGTCCTGGTTCTCCAGGATCACCTAAAAAATTCATAAGTATTAATGATGTAAATAAAAACTTCATTATTTGAAGGAGAAAATCCATGCAAAATGCAACAACTATAAACTTCTAAATATATGTGACAAAATAAACAATAAAAAATATTCTTCAAACATGCTTTAAAATACATATCACAGCAAATCTTATCTCAAAAAGATATACCATTATAAAAAGATTTCAGGAGAAGTTCTTTATCCACTCCAGCCTCTTCATCATTACTTTTTCTGATGTTATTATCATCAATAACCTTACTTTCCCTTATCTCATAAGAGAGAGTATTAGATATCCCAAAAAGCTTTGGAGTAACCTTACGAAATGGGAGTATTAAAGAATCATCAGAGGTATGATATGAAGTATAGTCGTTGGGTGAAGGATCATCTTTAAGAATTAAAGGTTTTACAGGGTTACTTTGCGAAACTTAAGAAGAAAATAAACGTTTAAGTGGTTAAAGGTGTGATGAAGGATTCTATTTTTTTATAACTTACCTTTAATTAACTTTACTTGTGATGATGATAAGCTGTTATCTATCTTATTAGTACTGTCTCCTGTGTAGTCATCAGTTTTCAAGTCGTAAACAGTATTAGTTTTCTTGATTTCCACTTCCGGTTCCGTTCTTGAGAAAGAAGATGATGATGTAGAGAATGAACTTTCTTGTGGTACACCACTTCCTTCAAATCCCTATATAGAAAATAAAAAGTTATATCACAAATATTATCATAAACAAATAATTATAAAGTCATATATATTTAAAGACAACCACATAACATCAAACCAAAAAAACCTTTTGTTTGATGAAGTCGAGAAATCCATGTTTCTTAGATTGCCACTGAAGTGATATAATACTTTAATTATCAAGAAGAAGAAAGAAGTGAATATTAATTTTCCAGTGTTATCATTTCTGATACTTCATTGTAAACTATTTATTCACCATCCATCTTATTTCTCCTCAGAAATATGACCCCTAGAAACTTACCCATTCCTCGTTACATTGATTAGCTGCCTCAGCAGGATCGTCGTGAATTTTTAATTCTTGTATAGCACCCTAAGGAAATTAGAAAAATTATATTACTTACATTATCATTAGATATGTTTGGTTGATAATAATCAGGTGTAGGAGAGGAATTTATTGGAGATGCTGTTATAATCTCTTCATAGTAATTTCCAGAACCTTCATAGTCTTGATCGTACGTATATTCATCTCCGTATTCTGAAATATGAATTGGAGGTGGAATAACATTTTCTGAGATAGGAACAGTATAATTAGGAAGATGTATTGTTTTTGGGGAGTCTCCGACATCAACAAATCTAAATGTATCTTGAGTATCTACTTCTTTATTATTATCTCCTTCATAGTAATACTCATCATTGGTGTTTCCCTTCCACTTGACGCCTAAATTTTTTCTTCTCTTTTAATATTAAACCTTCCTCTTCAATGATTGCTTCAGGTTCACGAATGTCAATTGTCTCATCATTCTCAAGATCTCTAAATCTTTTACCTTTTTGGTATGATACCTTACATAAGTAGACCAATGTTAGGAAAGTAACTACATAAAAATGAAATAACTTCATTTCAAAGAACAATATTATATTATCCAAGAAAATAATGGGGTAATAAGTATAAAACTTCCTTAATAACTATTCTCTTTCTGAAATATAAAATGATAGCTAATAGTAAAGTAAGTATAAAAAAAAGTTAGATAATAATCTATCTATATTCAAATTAAAACAAAATAAATATTTTAATTTTAAATATGTAAATGAACTTCTAACCATTTAACTATTTTCATGATTCATTTGTTTATATTTGGTAGAAAAAATGTAGAAATTGTATACATTTATATTATATGTTTTGAACTTAGAGATAAATAATAACAAGTTAAATGTTATATTTATGTTAAATAAGATTTTTGTAGAAATAATAATAAAATAAATGGTATTTTAATTGATATAGATCATTTATGTTTTATTTATAGTAAAAGAAATCATTAAAAATTAATATTTCTGTGACAGATATTTGATTAAATTTCAAAATTTTTTAGGCAGATGTTGTACTTTCTGAATTATGTACGTAGACAACTAAATAAGAAAGGCGCTCCTTTGTAGTTGAAAGTAAAATATTAATGTAAATGAAAATAGAAAAAAACAACTAATACGTGATAACATGCCATATCAAGTGAATGACTCCTCTTTGTCTTAAATTAAACAAATCATAATTTAAAAAAAAACCCTAAACTAAACATATTTCTTTTTGACGATAACTGTGAGATTAATACTTCCTATAACAACAATATAATCTTATATATACTATCAAAGAAACTTCCTACATCTATTAAAAAAAGAACCTTTTTAGATTATTACTAATACATAGCATATTCTCACATTTAAAAATATATATTATTATAAGATAAACTAGAAGTTATCATACCACTTAACACATTCCATAGTGTGAAATTTTTAATACAAAGATAAAAAAATTTAATAGGAGAAGGGGAATATCAAAACTTTCATCTCCTGTCCATTGTATTGTCTTCCACCATTCCCCTTGATTGAAAATAAACATTTTGATAAACAATGATAATTGAAGTTTGATTTTACACATTTATATCGTTATAAATTTATTGTTTTTGACTTTGTTTCCTCTCCTACTCCTAATCCTTTATCAAAAAAAAGATTTTTTCTGTTATCATAAACTAACCTCGAAAGAATGACCAATTATGGGACCAGCTGACCCTACATACAACTTATGAACATCATCAATAGGCAATTGCATCGGTTTCCTTCTAACCTACAAAAACAATAATAATAAGTCTTATTTTTGATTATAAATCAAATTGTTATCAATTTAGTATCAATGTTTTTTATTATGGGACAATGATTTATTTTCCTATCTTTGTAAATGATGACTCACCTGTTTTACTTGGTATTTCTTACAATTGAAGTATAATATGACAGCATCTTCATTGACTTCGATGGCGAAATGTGTCCAATTATATGCCATATCCGGAACAATAAATGATGCCAATATATTCGATTCAACTTGACTATTCGTATTCGTATAATATAAAGAAATATTCATACCACTTGGTCCTATTTCGGTTATACTCACACCAAGAGCAATGATTGTATCAAAGGGATTCAAGACAGAGAAAAGGAAACCTCCTTTTTTGTCGCTCAATTTAACGGTAGTTACGATGGCAAAGTTTCTATAGAATCTTTCTGGAAGATAACTTCTATATGGTACGACAATTTCTGCTCCCCTTTGTATAGCTACAGCTGGAAATCCATCGAGACCTTTTGTTTCGTATACTTTCGAGTCACTTTTGACATGATCTTTCACCAGTAATAAAACATCCAAGTATGTCTCATCATCTACAATATATTTGTTGTTATTTTATAAAAAAGGTTTCAATTCAATGATATTTAATGTATTTTTGCAGATTACATTTATTAATAATTTCATTTTACTTCAATTTAATCAATATTAATGTATACTCATAACCTTTTTTTTGTACTACAAACACAATCTTTTTTAATCTTAACTCCTCTATAATAATAATATCCTTTTATATTAAAAGAGAAAAAGGCATTTTAAGATCAAAAATGATTGATGATAAACATATTTAATAGCATTAAACTATATTACACTCTAAAAAGATAAAATAATTCATCCATTAATTATATTTCATACAAAATATATTAAGATTATCTGTATAAATAAATAACATCTTAAGCTGGTAATATTTATATTATTTTTATTACATATATTTTAGTAATTTTATTGTAAAACATCAAATGGAAGAAAAAAAAAGATTTATATTACTATATTTTATCAGATAGAAATATAATACGTATATTAATTGCGACTATATTTTTAGTGGCAATAAAAAGATTATACAAAATAATGAATTTATTTTACAACCTTAGATGATAGTTTCAATGAATTACATAATTTTTTTTCTTTTAATAAAGACATCTGTTTAAATATTTTTATATATTTGAATCACATTAGATATGTCATTATCTAATACCTAATTATCGGTATAAAAATTACATTATTACAATGGCACATCATTGTCAAAATATTTAACTAAAAAATTTGAATTTTTATGATAACTGGAACATAAATAATATATTTCAACATATGAACTTTTTGATAAATATTGTTTTATTATGATTATACTAACCTCCCGGTAAATATGAATAATATGATACAGCAACATTTACTTTGGATAATATTATTAGAAAGCAACATATAATAATAGATTTTAGTATATTTTTTGAGATCATATCAATAGCAATATTAATATAAACATATATAAAATTTTATATATATTTACTATAGAAAAGGTAACGAAAATAATATATAATCTCTAGGAAAACACTTTTAACTAAAAGAAAGAATTAATAAAATAATATAGATATACAGTATATTGAAAATACATAAAAGTGGTAATAATATATTTAAACTACATATAAATACTATTTTAAATTTTATTAATAATTAAGAGGGAAATAAAAAGTAAAAAAGAGGCAATATAATAATTGGAAACTCAAAGGTTAATAAAATTTCGGAAAAAATAGTTAAACAGAAGGAGAATCAATCACCTTCATATGATGAATATATAAATAGATTACTAAGATTATGGTTGAAAAAAAAATTGGGATAAATTAAATAAAAGGGTAATTATAACAAAAATTTATTTAACTAATATAAATTTATATATGTTTTTAAAGTATAATATGGAACATTAATTATATTTAATCACCTTACAAAAGATCTACATTTTTTTACCATCTCTTGAACAAATGTGAATGCATAAATATATTAATTACAAAATTCCCATTTATTTAATCAAAGATACATAACATAAAAAATGAACTTTTATTTATATCTTTTTGAACTTTTTATCTCTCAATCATCTGGAGGGGTGAATGATGGAAATATTAGAAAAAAATTAACTCAGAATACTTGTACTTATATGAAAAAATTAAGTATATCTTAAAAATACTACTACATAAAATTACCACAAATATCAACCACTCATAGTACACTTATTTTTCTCCTTATCACAAAAGAAAGATATCTTAAAAATGACCATGGATAAATCTATACATTTAATGGCATAAAATATGAAACTTTGGTTTCCAAAAAATATAAAATACATAAAATAGTGTAAAGAAAAATTATTCAAAAGACAAGACGATTATTGAAATATAATATATATATATATAATAATAAAAAGAAAATACATGTTAGGAGGAAGACTCAAAAGGGAATTAAAAATGTCAAAATCAAAACTTTTTAGTAAATCTTTTTTCCTTTCTTAAGTTCTTTTATCTTTATAGATTATATAAATAAATGGTATTAAAATACATATTTTTGTTCTAATTTTTATAATATACTCAAAAAAAAAACATATAACTTTCTTCACTTTCAAATAGTATATTAAACTTTTTGTCTTATTTTTTTTTCATTTTATATTATTTATATTTTCAACTTTTTTTGGCATTAAAATGTTGTTGCACTAGAAAAATAAAATATACATTGTATGTGGATATGTTTATCAAAAGAAAAACACAAAGACAATAAGGAGATTAAAAAAAGTGCACAAAAGAAATATAAACAAATTATTTATCATAAAGTGTTATTATCATAAATAATAGTAGTAATAAAAGATCATTATTCTTTTGTGACATCATCACAAATTATAAACTATATAAATTATAAAAGACATACCTTTTTAAATTAAAAGTATAAGAAGATCATGGGAATGTGATAGGGACTTCCAATAAATAATTGATAAAATAAATAGAACTGTCATAATATTAGACTGTATTATAATTGATACATGCCAATATAGGGAATAAACATATAATAATAATTAAGATTTTATTTTGAGAAAAGAATCTAAGGAGAATTTTGGAATAAAATTATTGTTATATAGTTATCATTTATAAAAATCTTAAATAATATAAAAGAGAATGATAAGGACATTATATCTTAATTTACTTTGGCAGTTGTATTCTTGAGAATATACCAAAAGAATGTAAATATTAATAGAGTGAATATTGTAATAAAGAATTTTAATAATTATATTATGACTATTTTTAATTCATAACTTTTTTAATCTTTAGACATTTTATAACTGTAAAAGAAAGTAAAAACTAGGAAAGCTCGTTATACATATATTATAAGTTTCTTTATCTATGATTTTCTATAAAAGAGTTACCAAATTTTTCAATAACCTTCCTTATATAAATATTTCTTTTCTTCAAAAAATAGCATTAATCACATTCATACCATCATTTCTTTTTTAAAAGTAATAGTTAAATATATATATCTATTTTAAAGACAATAAATAAAAATGAAATTGTTATTTTCTTTTTTGGAGTATTTTATAAAAAATTATATAGAAAAAGACGATCCTTCAAGTATTTATTACTTATTTTTTACATCATTATTCATTATATTTAATAATATAAAGGATACACTTTTGTAGATACTACTTACTACAGAAAAAATTAGTAACTCTTAAAATATAAAATAATATAAGATTCTTTATTTTAAAATACTAAATCTATTTAGTTGCTTTGTTCTTAAAGCCAAGAATGAAGTTATAAAGAGATGAAATAAGAAATATTTTTAAATAAAATGCCATTATTATTATGTATAAAGAAATATTTATAAGAATAGGATAGATGGAGCACGTACATTATTTATAATACAAAATGATTTTTGCCTTTTTTACAAAAATAAATGGTACCAAAGAATAATAATTATAGTATGAATGTTTAATTAATAAATGAAACAAAAGACCATTCAACAGATGGAGCATAAAATGTCATAAATGTAAAGAGGAAGTGTCAAATGATTACCTAATAGTATCTAAGATTTGTGAATAAAAATGAGATAAACATTACGATCTCCTGTATAATCTATTCCTAATATTTATGCTAATTCCTTTTAATCACCATATTCTTAAGATCTTTTTACATCTCTTTTTTAAAGTTTACTCTTCTACCCAATTAAGCTTTACAAAATAAGGTACTTCAAAACTTCTTTCTTTTAAAATACGTATTCTTTTCTTATAATGTTATTAAAAGGATAAAAAGATTTTACATGTATTAATAATTCATTAAATAAGCAAAACACCTGCACAAAAAAAAAACGGTAAAAAGTAAAATGAGACGGAGTTGAAATAAATTATAATTAAAGGGGAAAATCCTTAAATAAGACAATAGATAAATTTTACGGCACACGATGATTATAAATAGAACTATTAATAAATTAATAAAAATTTAATAATAATAAAAGATATATTAAGCTGGCGTGTTAATAATTTAAAAGTTATTAATTTTTATCGTTACATTAAAAACAATTTTATACTTAATGGATGGCAAAGAATAAAAATATTTTTAACTATAATTCAAGTTAGTATAGGAAGTGACGTTCTAACCATATAAAAGTTTATTTATATATTTATCGTTATATGGAGTAGGGGTCTTTAAGGACAATATAATAATAACAATTTTTACAACTCTTCAATCATTTTTATATGGCTTCACAAAATACCGAATGATAGATGTTCTTGCGCAACAATCATGAAGTTAAGACCATTTTTATATTTAAAGCGAAAGTTAATAAAAACAAAATTTGGCATATAATGATTGAGTATATATTAAGATGTATCATTTTGAAGTTATTGAATGAAATCATAATGGTATTTTAATTATTTTTATATTGAAAAACTTACATTTCCCATTCAAATTATTTGAATCATCGCTCCACGAACCATCACAATGCCCTGATCTAATAGAAAAATCATCAATAGCTATCATAAACTTTTCACTTGTCACTAATTTTTGTCCTTCAATAATTATCTACAAGAAAAAGAATTATGTAAAATCACATATCATTAATTTAAAATGCTATGATTATCTTAAATACCTTCATGATATTTAATTACACAAATATATAATTATACTTACCTTGAAAATGGAATTCGATTTTTTAATGTCTAAACTTAGCTTTGACCAATGTGATGTAGACATTTTTTCGAATCTTTCTTTGTATATAATTTCGTGTTCTTGAGTGTCTGATGGTTTCATGAATATTGTAAAACTACCTTTTGAAGATGGTGTCACGTAGATCCATAATGTCAAGCAAAAGTGGGATTTGTGCAATATTTGATAATTTGGTGATAAAAATCTACCGAATGTATCGTATGGATCTGAAGATGCCTCTAAGATCATGTAATGGAATGTCTCCTCTGATATATCATTATATCTTGGAGAAGGATAATAACTATCAGGTAACTTTGAATCAATCGTCTTCCATTTCAATGGGGCTTCCTTATCACTAACAAATTTACAATCCTTCTCTTTCTCAAAATCACAATTTGCAGGTTCATTATCAATAGATATTATATCATCAAGGGTAACCACAGATTTCTTTTCACTAAATTCTGATTCATTACCCTCTGAATCTTTGACTTTAACCTTGAATTCATACTTTACTCCAGCATTCAAATCATCGATCAAAATATTCTTATTTGTTGTTATCACTTCAAATTCATCATCAGTCCCATAAATGTTGTATATAACAAAGTAATTCTTCATTGTATTTTCAGTATTGCTATCATCAAATTTAAGTTCAACGATTCCGTTTTTCATTGGTATTATTTCAGTTATCCGGGGTGCCTTCAAGTAATTGTAAATTGTATCATTGTCAACAGTCTTTTCTATATCTGTTGTCTCTGTTATGTAAACTTTTTCACTATCCTCCTCATCAGCTTCATTGTATGCCGTCAATACGATAACATATGTTGTATTTGGTTCTAAAAAATATTACCAATTCTAATGAAATCTTTTCCCATTAACTTACTTAGGTTCTCAATTGTAAATGAGTTAGTGTGAACGCCTTCGAGAACGAGCTTTCTTGAAGGTGTCCCGATACCATATGATATCGTATATCCTCTAACGAGAACTTGCAAATGAGATTCCGGTGGTTCCCACCATAATGTAATGGTATCAGATGTTGGCTTTGTTTTTATCGAAGTCGGTGGATCAGGAGCTCTAAATTCTATAGCAATAAAAAACCATAAATCAATTAAAAAAAGATAATTTACCTTCTTGTGAATAGACAACTGATAAAATAGCACAAATATGCAGTAATAATCTCCCCATCACTAAATACTATAATAATATTTCCCAAAGTTAAACTGTTAAATCTGTTACTTTAACACAACAATTAGCAAACCTAATATAATGTGATAAATAAATAAAAGAAGATTTCATAAATTTATTGCTTCTTAAACAATAATATATTAATATGTATATACACCAAAACAGCTTGTATTTGGTAGAGATTAAACCTGGAAAAGAGATAATCTTATAATTTGCTTTTAAGATTTTGTTTCCTCATAAAAACAAAGGAGCTACAAAAAGTATTTATGATTGGGTATGAAATTAAATTAATTGGTTTTATTACTTATTAATAAATGTCTCGTATTATTTGATAATAATAAAATTTAGAGCATATTTTGTGGTAACTATAAATTTTTATCACTCTCAAGATTCATCTAAGGAAAATTTATAACAATAACTATATAAATATATAAAAAGTAGTTTGGACAAAGGGAAAGTGTTACTAAAAGAATAAGGTTATATTTATGAAACTTCAAAATAATTATGAATAATAACTTCCATTGATAAGGACCAGATTTAGTAATATATACCTATATGTTACAAAGTGTGAATAACTTATTATGAAATTACCTTTTATAATAATAAGGAACACTTTTTATGCTGGCACTACATTAATATAAAGAAAACTTTTAAGAATATACCAAATGTTGGTTTAAAAACTATTTAATGATATAAGGGTTGTTATAAAAATATAATGATAACTTTTAACATACATATATCTATATTTGATACATTCCATAAAAATTCAAATAAGGATAATAATGCTTAAGCTATAAAAATAATATTTTAAATGATAGTTATGTAAAAAAAAATTAAGAATAAAAGATGTGGGTACTTCCTTTTGATATTTTAATGTCCCACACAAAAAAGAATTAATTCTAATGGATTTTTATTGGTTTTTAATTATCATTGTTACAAAAAGAACCTGCAATGATATTATTATGTGATTACAATAAATTGGAAATGGTATACAAAAAGATTAGTGTTTGGAGATGGAGATTAGGAGGAAATCAAACTACTTGACATATTGTATAAGTGTGATCTTTAATTAACAAGGCATATATTAATGTCCTGTAAATTGGACTCCAAAAAAATACTAAAACATTATATTTCTTAATTGTCAAATGATCTCTCACGACATTATAAAAATAATTAACATAAAAAAGAATCTATTTTTTAAAAAATATATATATATATAACGAAATAATTTTACAGAATGTGACATTTTTTGAAACTCAAAAAAGAAATCTAACAAATTTTGATAACTCACTATATAAATCATCATACTATAATAATATTTGTTATCACTCAAAGTAAATTCTAGCACAAAAATATTAGTATGGTAATTTTATACAAATTAAATAATATTTTTAAAAAGGAAAGAGAAACTTTAGGGTAAATTAAAAGTTAATTGGTATTAGAGTTTATATTCTCTTTTAAATTTTGTACTGAAATGTGATTTTGATAAGGAAAAGGAAATCTTAATGTTATGCTAAT
The DNA here is from genome assembly GCA_963280985.1 of Strongyloides venezuelensis. Classification (NCBI taxonomy): domain Eukaryota; kingdom Metazoa; phylum Nematoda; class Chromadorea; order Rhabditida; family Strongyloididae; genus Strongyloides; species Strongyloides venezuelensis. The sequence continues at coordinate 2,128,867 of CAUJLX010000002.1, read as the reverse complement.
TTGATTGTTCTTTTCTCTGTATTTTTGTGCATGAAATATACCAAATATTGGTTGTTTCTTTTTTTCTGATATTAAAATAGTATGTATGGTAAATAAAGATGAATGTTAAGGCAAAAAGATAGTGAATGAGTAACGAATGATGGTACATGATATTTAAGTTCAAAAGATAGAATAATTACTTGAATTATATGTTAAACATCAAAAGAAAATAAGGTAATGAAGATTCTATTGAAAAACCATGAACATAAATCTTAGAATCCCTCAATGAAGAATGGAAAGATTTGAGGAAGAATTGAGGAATGATTTATGGGAATTATGAACAACTCTTTATTATTAGTTTTACTGACAAAGGTCAACTTTCTATTCATACTCGGGAGGGAAGAAAATTAAATAGCTTAATTTTCCTCATCGGTAATTAACTATGACGTTTTTTTCTTCCTTTTCATGAAAAAATTTTAAGAATATGTTCATTCTTATATTTAATTAGGTACAATAAGGCAGATGCTTGATTTGAGAAATATTGGCTAATCTTCTTAGCGTATTTTTCACTTTATTATCTCTCTTTTACCCTTTGAAATATATTTTTTATGTTATTACTGTTTTTTTATTAATCAATCATTTTTATTGGTATTTTAATTGTGTTAATATATTTTACATAATTACAGGTATTAAATATTAAATTTACGACTTTTTTAATAAATATATTTTACTTCAACTACCATAAAAAAACCTTTCCTACAATATTATCTTATCACTCTATAAGAGAATCTAGTTATACAACTTTCATTTCCAACTTATCTCTCCTGGCAATCGAGGCGCTTGTTGAACGGTAAACAAATTGGGCTAATGCGTATAATTAAGAGAAAATGCTTTTACAATAAAGTATGAACTTTATGAAGTAAAGGAAATTCCAATTCCATATTATGTTATTGTTATCAAATTCTAGAAGGGTCTCTCTACTTTACTCAAGATACATCTCTAGTTACTTGAAATGGCCATTAAATGCACCAAATGAATTATCAGCCAACTTGAAAAATCTTGAAAATCACTGGAAAACAGTATCAGAAACAAGAATAAAACCTACAAACTCTTTTGCTCCAACAAAGTATGTTTTGTCAATGTTTCCATACCCATCAGGAGCTCTTCACATGGGACACATGAGAGTATACACAATCTCTGATGTCTTGGCTCGTTATTATTCCCTAAAAGGATATTCTATCATACATCCAATGGGTTGGGATGCATTTGGATTACCTGCTGAGAATGCTGCAATCGAAAGAGGTGTTGATCCTTCAAAATGGACCTATGATAACATCGATTTCATGAGAGAACAACTCCAGAAAACAGGAATAATCTTCGACTGGGATAGAGAGATATTCACCTGCGATCCCTCCTTCTACAAATGGACTCAATGGATATTTTTGAAACTTTCTGAGAAGGGATTGGTTAAGAGAGCTGTTAGTGAAGTTAATTGGGACCCAATTGATAAGACTGTCCTGGCTGCTGAACAGATTGATAGCGAAGGTAGAAGTTGGAGGAGTGGGGCTATTGCTGAGAAGAAAAAATTAAGGCAATGGATTGTTGAGACAACTAAATATGCTAAGGTAACCTTTGTTTTTATGATTTTTTTAAACTTTCACCTCTTTTCTTTAGAGATTGAAGGATGGTCTAGAATTATTGAGAGAAGACTGGAAGGATGTTGCTGATATTCAATCGAATTGGATAGGTATCTGCGATGTCTATAAATTCAATTTACCTCTAAGAGATCAAAACGACGTGGTATTAGATGAAACATTAGACCTCAGAATTAAAAATCCATATGACATCGAGAAAGGACAATTTGTAGTTATCGGAAAGAATCATCAATTGGTTAAAGATTATGGTAAAGAAACTAATGATAAATACTACATTTTGGATGGTGTAAAAACAATGAACGTCATAACTGGTCAGGAATTACGAATAATTGTTGAGAATATTGATGAAGAGGACACTAGCAGCAAGGAGATGTTTCTTAATGCACGCCTTGGAGGGGAAATGTTATTAAAGGAAGACAAAGAGATAAGTCAAATTTTAAATTTACCACTTCCTCCAGTTCGTGTTAGAAATTTACCTCTAGTAGACATTCAGGAAATAGCAGCTTTTGGTGGGTATGGTGGTTATTTAACGTCAAGAAAGTTGCAAGATTGGGTTGTTTCAAGACAAAGAAAATGGGGTACACCAATTCCTATGTTCTTATCAAAAGAGAATGATAAAGATATTAAAAGAGTACCTTATGAAAGTTTACCTGTAACTGGTGCTGACCGAGGAATAGAAGAAACTATTGATGGTAGGAGATGGGTATTTGAAAACGATACATTAGATACCTTCTTTGACAGTAGTTGGTACTACTTGAGATTTCTTGATACTAAAAATAACTATTTTCCCGTGGCCTATGATAAGACAGTTAAAAGTATGCCTGTTGATGTTTATGTTGGCGGTATAGAACATGCTGCAGTACACATGTTTTTCGCAAGATTTATTTCATACTTTTTGAAAGATATTGGTGTCATTAGTTGCGAAGAACCTTTTAGAAATCTTGTACCACAAGGTATTGTTAGAGGAAGAACTTTTATCAACCCAAAAAATGGAGAATATGTCAGAAAAGAGAACGTCATAACTAAAGATGGAAAGTTTTACGATAAATTGTCTAATACCGAATTGGAGAATGTTTTTGAGAAGATGTCTAAGAGTAAGCACAATGGAACAGATCCAATTGAAGTTGTTGATAATTATGGCATTGATTTGGCAAGACTTCAAATACTAGTTGCTGCAGCACCAAAGAGTCCCATCAACTGGGATGTTGAAGATGCCAAAGGAATCAAAAGATGGCTTGATCGTATCGGGTCCCTAGTCAATTCTTACATAGATGCTCGAAAAAATGGTACTTTATTTGATATTGAAAAAATTGATAAGAAAAAAGAGAAAGAACTCAAAGAAGTATATAATTATCATATCAGGAATATAACCATATCTCTAGAAGATTTACATCTCCTCAACACTGCCGTAGCAAAAATAATTGGTTTGATAAATATATTAAAGAAAGTTGACCCAAAATACATTGAGTATAGTCCAGAATTTGAACGTTGTTTACACTCAATAGTCATAATGCTTCAAGTATTTGCTCCACACACAAGTCAAGAGTTATGGAGTGCCTTAAGTCAAGTCCCAGCATTAAATCAAAATAAATGGGACAAAAGTAAAGATGTGAGAGGACAAAGATGGCCAGAAATAGATAATGATACAGTGATAGATGTTTTTATTAATGCTTGTGATATAAATTGTGGTAAAGTATTTGTTCCAAGGTTAGAGATAGAAAAGTTGACTGATGGGGATGTCTATGAAAGAACAAAAAGTCAGTGGCATGCTGAATTATTTAGTGAATTTGAGAAGAATGGTCATAAAATAAAGAGTTTCCATTTAAAGAGAAGGGACGGGAGATTTTATATAATTAATCTTGATTTTGAGGCCAATACAACAGAGAGGGATGTTAGAGTGATTCTCAATGATATTGTTAAGAAACGTAATGCTGCTGCAAAAGAAGCTAAGAGTAAGAACAAAAAAAAGTAGTATATTGTAGTCAAAATTTAATTAAACTTCTATAGGTTGTTGTTTGTTTATTAATGTATTATTTTGAATAAAATATTTTCTACCCCTTTTGACTTTTTGTTATAAATGTATTAATAATTAAAAATTAATGAATCATGTTTCGCGGTTGGTTAATTATGAAATTCGGAAATATAACTTTTTCATTAAGATAATTAATGTAAAGTAATTTATTATTTATTCAAAGAATAAATTCATTATTCTCCTTTATTTTTTTTCTTTCAATCTATTATATGAGTATATTTAAGTTTGTGTGGACTTAATAAATTTTAGTATTTTTAATTTAGCTGGGAGCAATTGTTAATATTATTTTTGATTAGTATTTTTAATAATTATAGTTATTAATCTAATAATAATAACTTATTATTTCAGACTATTAATGTTATAATGATAGAGAAACTTTTAAATAAAAATGTTTTCCTTAGTCCAACTTTTTCTTTTGCCTTTTTTGTTTATTGCTATTATGCTAAAAGGATAGTTAAATTGTTATTGCTTCATAATAAATATATTTCACATTAAAATGTTTTCAATAAATACACTTAAAATTATGGCTTTTATAGCTATTGACATTATATAATAATAATAATGGATCATGTCGTAAAATTGAATTCTAACAGTGATCAAATATTTTTTAAATTATTAATAGTTTTAATGAATGATAAATGTAATAAATTCAAGTGATTTACCATTAATATTATACTTTAAATTGTATAACTCATAGTAGTCTATTTTTGATAGAGTTATTACTACATTACATTTACATATATATTATTTATGAAATATTGTGTAGACAAAGTGTTTTAATATCATAAAATAAACTTATTGTATTTTGATATTATAAATAAGGAAAGAATTGTCTTTTTTTTGATATTAAACTTTGATTTTGTATTATTAATGCTATTATATAAAGTAAAATGTATGAATCATTTATGTTACCATATGGAGAGAGATTAAACTATATTTCCACATAAAAAATTTCCTATAATCATTTATTATTAATCAAAAAAGAAATTATTAAAAATTCATAATTTATTTCTAAATATTTTATCCTGTTTATTTTAATCTTTATCTTTATTAATGATAAAACCATTTATTTATAAAAATCTTCCAACCAGCCGGCTTTTCGCTATGTTTCTTTATTAATAAATATAGATAATCCTATTATCTTATATATACTTACAAATCATACTATAACCTCCTTGACATGACATACTCTAAAGATTATTCTTCTATTATATCTTAAAATACACATGAAAATATAAAGAGATTCAATTTGGATTGAGAAGATTAGGGCATTCGAGTTATTAAAAATAAGAGGCATATGAAGGCACTTCATTAGACTAAGATTAGTCATTTATTACGAAATATTATTTCCTTCTCTTATTATTTTGAATGATCCTTAAGAGGTTGTTAATGGTAACAAGATTAGTTGTTTTTATAGAAAAGATCACTTTAATTATATACTGATTATTTTTATCACATGTATGTATGTGAAAAGGACAAATCCCAGAAAGAACTTTCGATTGATGTGCAAATCTAGATTATTTTTTATCTACTTTTTTTGATTTAAATGAATGATTTGAAGTAAATCACAATACATTATCACAATATTTTAAAAATAAAAGATACCATTATTAATAAAATAACTTTTTTTTTATATCCCATATTTACCTTGCTTTCTAGTTTTGATTAATACATTCACATATATTTTAATGAAATGTACATTAATTTTCAAATGAAAATACATGTATTGTTGTACTGAAAACATGAGAAACACATTAATGGTAAAAAACGAATGTAAGTTCCAATTAAGGTATATGTTTTTAAATATTATTTAATCAAACAACAATTATAACATTTAAAAGATAATTTATTTTCAAAATAATAAATAATAAGTGATAATATTTATAAGCACTTTTTTAATATTTACAACTATTTGAATATTTTCAACTAAAGGCAGGAAAAGTTAACTTTCCATTATATTTTATTACTCTCTCGCTCTTAATTTATTAATGTATCAAGATATATCTTCATTCATGCATTAAAATGAGTGAAATCTTTTAAATAATTGTTTATATATCTTTTTATTATAAAAATACCAAAGTTACCACTTTTTAGTATAGGGAAACTTATAATAAGATATAAATTATAGATATAATGAGATGAATTACTTAAATATCTATTAAGCAATGAAAAAATGTGTAAATAATCTTTCATAATATTTATATCACATTTACCATCTTAGCGTTTTATGTTTTGATATACTTTTTAATCTAATAATAATAATGATCCATCATGAAAATTATCTACCTGATATCTGTCATATCATTATATTTATATACATATTTGGATTTGGTAGGCTTTTTGAAGTGACCAGAAGATATTAGGTGATGTATGATATGTGTTTTTTCGTTATGAACGTATATATTAAAAAGAAATAATATTATCTTTGTATATTTTTTTTTATCAAAAAAAAAATCTATGAATAGTTTTTATACCATTTATCAAAAGAAAAAAGAGATGTGATTTTGTTTTCTTACTATAATAACAATATTAAAAATTTTCGAAGGAGGCAAAAAAATATATACATAATATTTTTGAACTTGTTGTTTAGATTTTATGAAATCAACTTTCTGGTATAATAAATAAAAATTTATCTTCTAATCCACATTTTTAACAATTTTTTTGATAAAAAAAACATATTTTTATATACCTATCCGTATTTTAAAAGTATTTTATATTTATTGGAATTGAATTTGTGTATATATCTCTATATTTTGAAAACTTTTTAATTATCCTTTTTATTGTAATATTAATTTTAATTGTTCGAGTTATATTAAATTATAACATGGGGAAATAGTCATATTTTGATAGGATAAATTTAAAAAAACGTGAATTTATAGGTTTATATAATATTATTTTGAAAAAAAGTAATATTAATGAGAAGTGATTAATTTATTTGTTACTAGTAGAGGAAAAAAATGTTTATATTATTTTTAAATGCCAACTAACAAGACAAAGAGGAGGGGGAAAGGTTTTGTATATATTTAGAATTTAAAAAGTGATATTAATACAAGAACTTAACTTTATTATTTTTCCCATTTTATATATACATTTGGAGTTTAAATTATTTTTGTTTAAAATAATAGTAACTTTTCACAATATTTCCTTCCTCAATTTTGTTAATCTCTTCCCCTTATTTTGGTTGGCATTTAATAACTAATTTATTTTGGAAAGGAAAATTTAATCCTAAACTGTTATTATCAAATGTTTCATGTGTTTGTGATTGTGACATTAACAAATAATTAGCTTTTACATAAATATACTCATTTACTTTCGTTAATATATGTATCATAATATTATTTAATAATATATACTTCTGTATTCCTTCTTCCTAAGATTTAGAGGCGTTCTTTTCTCTATCATTTAATCATATATAAAACAAAAATCCACCCATAGTGGCAATTTGTTAAATCCAATTATTTACTACAACTACTACCAGTCAAATAAATATATATTTATGTTTACTGATCTAATCATAATGACATCATGACTTTTCCAGTTTTCTACTATATTAATTCCTAACAAATATGGCCCATTATTTAAGCGATAAGTCCATACAAAATATTGTTATATATAAACTACCTATATTATTATATCACCACTATACTATAATATTTTAATGATTAATACAAGTTGCGTAATTTGTTATATCATTTATATTTCCTTTATTAATCATTATCTTACCTTTTCTTATTTGTAAAATTATTACAAAAAAATACAATTAGTGTTTGTTGTGTAATATTCCAAATGGTATATTTGTATATATAATATTATCATTATTTATATGAAGTAAAGAAGCAAATTTCTTATTTACAAATTCTTTTGATTTTTGTTTGAAAACAATATGTATAGTTTTTGGATAGATAGAAAAACATTCTTACTAGTACTACATTTTTATCATGGTAAAAATAAGATTTGTGTCATCTTAACATTATTATAATATATATATAATTGCTATCTTTATTATTTTTTTAAAAATCCTTCATCTAATTAATTGATGATTAAATTTCACTTCTCCCAATTTTTTTTTCTCCATCATTATGATTAATTTAATTATTTTTTTGTAGATTATAATATGAGATTGTTATCAAAAATAGTTTGTATAATTATTTATCTAAACTTAGTTACTAGTGATCATGGATTCGATTTAGTTAAATCACCAGATTCACATCTATATGATGATTCAATGGAATTGGCATCAACAAACGAGAAACGATCACTGGAAACAAAATTTGACCTATCTAAAAATACCAAAACCACCAATGATGACTTTTCACTTGGTGAGGAGAAAGAAACATCAGACAAAGAAAGTGGAATGTCATTAGAGGCATCAGATGAAGATCCACTTAATAAAGTTACCCAACAACCAAAAGAACAAGAAAAAAATAATAACGTCTTGACAACAAATCCATTAGATGTTACACTACCATCATCAACAACAAAAATTAATTCTCTAGATATAATAGAAAAAATAACAACTGCTGATATGGATCTTTTTAATGATGAGACTACAATAAAGATGGTTAATGAAGGATTAGCATTTGTGATGAGGACAATACCAACAAATATTAATAATAATCAGGAAGACTCAATCACTACATCATCCCCTAAAGAGATAATGAATGATAGAAATCTAGAAAGTGACGATAAAAGTGATATGTCGTTAGATATTTCAAATGAAGATGGAAAAGAAAAAATTAATAATAATACTACACGTGATGATGTTCAATTTGATATCGGTGATGAAGATAGTAATGAGGATCAAAATAGTAAGATTGTTGTCAGAAATAATGATCAGGTGATGAATAGTAGTAGTCTTGTTGATATTCAGGCTGCTGAAGACATAACAGTACCCTTTAATGCTGCAGATGCAATATTAACTACAGAAGATCCTATTGAAGCTAAAAATAATAAGATACATAATATATTATTAAATGAGGAAATTAATGCAACTGAAAGTGAACCTAATTCAATGGAAATTAAACAGTCAACAATATTTGTTGGACCATCAATAACTACAACTCACCTACCATTATTGAATAAAGAAGAAGAAGAGATTAGTGAAGTTTTTGTTGTGGATGAAAATAAAGAAGTCTTCTCTGATGTATCTTCTACTACATCCCCACATATTGAAGAAAAAAATAGTGAAACAATTGCCCATTTATCAACATCTTTAACAGTATCATCGGCAGAAGAAAAAAGTAGTAGTTTCCCTGATTCAAGTGAATTTACTGAGTTAACATCAACAGTTATCATTCCTAAAATTCTCTCTACAACATTAGAACCAACCGATAAAAGTATTGACGATAGGGTAATGACAACACTTTTACAAGAAGTTGATTTTTCAAAAACAACAGGACCATCAATTATCGATGATGTATCATCAACTAAAAATAATTTAACAACATCCAATACCATTGACGAAGAGATAATGACAACAATAAATGAACTTTTAACAACCCAATTTCCCTGAAGGGGAAAATATGACTTTTGATGAGAAGGTTATTCAGAGCAAAGAAAATGTTGAAGGTGATATTAAGAAAGCTAATAACAGTAGTGATGAGGATGATGATGAAGGAATAATTTTAAATCATGAAAGTATTAATTTATCTACCACAACGACCACCAATTCTACTTCTACAACAACAACCTCTTCTACTACAACTACAACTACCACCACCACTTCTTCCACTACTTCCCTCACCAATATTTCAACAACAATCGCATTAAATGAAACCTCTCCTATAACAATAACCCCAGAAAATATTGCCATAGAAATAATAAAGAATCTCCAAAGTGAAATTGCAAATAAAACTAATGAAGATAATTTAACCTTTGCAGGTTTCCTATTTTCTACACCAATATCTGATTATATCATACCAATTATTATCATAATATCAATAATTTTCATCATAATAATTATCCTCTTATTATACATTACTGTAAGCAATATTGATATAGATACCTTCTTACACATAATAAGAATTAAAAATAATATAATTGGATTTTTCTTAGATATTTATGACTTTCTTAAAGTAAGGGCTTAGTTATTTTGATATTGTAAAATTATTTTGTGTTTGGTGGTATTCTATATTCTTGTTTTTATTTAATCACTTATTTTGTTTTTTAGTGTAAAAAAAGAAAAGAAAATGGAATGTTGAGATTTACAAATTCACAGACATCCTCAACTTTATCGAAAATTGAAGAAGGTGTAAATATGGACCATGTGAATGATTATAAATATCATGACAATTCTCGTGTGAGTGTCTCATCAATACCTAATGAAAAAGATGTTAATTTGTAAGTTTTTTCTTAATTATCAATTAATTACTTTTATCAAAGAGTTGGTTTTGGTCCAGTAGATGGAGTATCAAAAAGTGCGATTGGAAAAAGGAGATAGCGATAATTCAATTTAAAATTTTATTAAGAATTCCAATCTGATTTTATATGTTTTTCATTTTTTAAAATAGATTATGTAAACCTGGAATGAAGATAATTGTGACATTATTATCATCATAACTGACAGAGGCAGAAGATCTCTTTTTATATAAAAATTATATATTTTAATATTTTTATATATGTAAAAACTTAGCTGCCATATTTTTGTATTAAAAAAGAATTATCTTTGTTATTAACAAAAAGTATTTATAAATAAAGTTTACACTTTTTTATTAATTTATTTTAATGTTTTGTATATTTAAAGTTTATAATGGTATTTTATTTCTTAATTATTGCACTTTCTTTTTTAAATGCCAAGAGAAGGACAAATTATAAGAATCTTAACACTGGGAATATAAAGAACATATTTTATGTAAAGTATTTCACCATATGTCATTGACAAACAAATGTTGTAAAAATTTTTTTTATCTTAACAGTACATCCTTTAACTATTGTATGAGTGTATGATAAACTAAAAAACGTATCTACTTTAAACTAAAAAAATATTTCATAGGCTTGTGATATACCACTGTTAAATGACATTGTAAACATTTATAATAAAACCATCAAAAATATTTCAAATATTATAAAAATTTGCTATTGATTTTTTATTTTGATTTATCACAAATAAATTGCAGTTAGCAATTAAAAAATTTAGTTTTACCAAAACTATTTTCATACTACATCACTTTATTTGTTTAAAAATTTAATAAATTACTAAATAACATATTTTTATTTCATTATGAACACTATTACAATTATAACAATTGTTTTAATTATCATCATTATCGGAATATCAATTGGAGCTTTACAATTTTTTAAGACCAAAGTTGAGGAGGATGATGAAGAAAATTTGAAAGTTGATAGTGTTCAAATGTTTACATAATTAATTGGTATACAAGTTTAATTGGAATTCACGTACAATGGAATTATTTGTTCCTTATCAAGTAAAAAAACCACAAGATACATTGATTTTTTATCGCTAATTATGAATTTTTATATTATTGTCAAAAATATTGTATTGTTTTATGTCAAAGAATATTAATAAAAATAATTTAATGTATAATTTTAACTTTAATATTTTTTAAGAATCATCTTATTAAAACATGCTTGAAGTTATCCTTCCTTATTAATTAATATACATTAAGTTAAAGATTCTTATTAAATTCAATTCTTTATTTACTCAACATGATTTTAAAATTTGACAATTAAAATAAAACAAAACTAAAATTTAATAAATTATTCTTAATATTGACAATTTCCCTAAAGCATCATAATAGGAAAAGCAAATTTATCAATTAATTTTAATATAAATTAATGAATTCCAAATTTTTCTTAATTTATAAACGTTGATATAACGAAAAAAAAATTATAATTACATTAATTAATAAATGTCAATATGAGTATTACATTTAGAAGATTTGTAATTATTTTGTATTCAATAGTATTTCTTAATGTAGCACTATGCAGAGAAGCAAGACATGATCGTTACAAATGTTCCTACAGATACGGTTTGTATAATGATGCATATGTTGAATTTGGAAAGTACGACTATAAGGAGGATACAATGAATTACGCTAATCATTTTGGTGGAATGACATTACACAAGAATGATCATAATCAGTATCCTATTCTTGGTAGTTATTTAGAAGAAAAAATTAGGCTTTATTACTGTTACTGCTGTATATGTTAATGGAGATGAATTAAAAAAAGGTTTCCAGGGAAAACAAAAACTTTGGATAATGATTTGCAATCTTAATAACAAATATATTTTTTATCCACAGGGAGATTCTTATAAAGAAGGATTTAATGCATATTACGACCGCCCAACAAGATGTTCACTATGGACATGTGAATTGGGACTTTATTTTATGGATAATTATATGGAAGCAGATCATGTCTTAGAAAAATCAGATACCAGACAAGCATATTATATTGGTATCAACACTGTTAACCAAAATGATCACCTAATATTTAAAACATTTGAATATGAAGGTGAACATTTCCCTCTTATTCCGTGCCCAATTGCAGGTTGGATTCATCCTACAAATATAATGAAATTTGAACCAAATGAGTACGTTATTAATAATGGTATACCAATATCTAACGATAATGGGCGTCATGCTCTTGTTTTGGCAATCCCAAGTAATGGATATAAAGATATTGTTTATTGTGGAGACATTAATCAAATAATCTTCGAAGATGTTCATGTGGGCCTTCAGATAAGGCAAAAAAAAGACCATACAGATTACAAAGAAATACGATTTGAAGAAGGAATGAAAATTAAATGTGATGGAAATTTTGCAGACCTGAAACATGTCCATATATACACACCACCAAACACTTCATATTTTGGAAATCAAATGACTGGACTTAGAATAAATCCAAAATCTTATTATGTTCATTCTGGAGAAAGAATTATTACTTTTAATGAGGATAAATACTTAAAAACTTTTGATTCTTATTATATTAATTACCAATTAGAAGACGATTACTATGATAAAAGAGAATCAATACAACCAGAATGTGTTGGTAAGGTAGAGGATATCGATGCAACTTTAAAGTTTACAATTAATAATGATGTGATTGATTATGAAAGCTATCCAACTGGTGGAAATTACATAAAAATAGATGTATCGAAAAGGAATCAAAAAATTCAAGTTGGTTGTGAGGCAGTTAGTGATAATACTGATCCAAGATTCAAAGAATTTTATAAATTTAGATATGAATATCGTCTTATGAGAATAACAAACACAACAAAGGGTGTGACGGAATCTGAAGAAGTTAAACACATTAATACAAATCTTAGTCCAGTAAATATTTTTGGAGTATATTCTTGTGAAATGAAACCTCCACATAGTAACACTAAAATAAAAAGTTACAAATTTATTCTTCTTCCTAAAATTAATAGAATTATAGAAAAGAATGTTAAAGTTTCTTCAAACAGTTTCCATTTAATGTCTTGCCCCAAATTTTACATGGGAATAGGAAAAATAGTTGATATTAATGTTAAGCTAAATAATGGGCGAGAATTTAAATTAAGTGATTCACCAAGATCAATGGAAGAAACAAGAGATTATTATATTGTTAAGCTCACAGATAAGAATCATATTGACAAAACAATTATATCATGTCACTATAATGCTTTTGAAAAAGAATTTGTAACAGTAAGAAAAGCACTTTACTACAGCATGCATGATGATGAATATAACATGCAATTACCTTAGGAATTTTAAAAGTTGTAATTTAAATATAAGATATCAGCTGATTCTTTGTAAAATAAATATTTTTTATAGTCATCTTTTTGTAAATGTAACATTGATAAAGTGTGAAAAAAGTATTCGTGATAAACAATGGCTTTTTAGGAAAGCTACTATACTGTTTAAGAAAAGTTAAAAGAAATTAATTATTAAAATGTTTTAGGATTTAGCCATAAATTAATTATATTACTTCTATACCGCTAAATAAATAATTAATCAGTTAATTGTTAAAGAATTTGATCATTGCTCATATAATATTAACGGTTCATTCTTGAAATTGAGTCAATTAATTTCAAAAGTTATCTTTAATGATTACAATATTTTAATAATTCATTTAGAAGGTAATTAATTTAAAAATGAATATTTATATGAATAATATGTTGATTTGAGTGGACGTCATCCCTCGATGGTGAAGTGATATATTACATTGGCTACAAACTTAAAAAAAGAGTTGTAGATCAACAACAGTGTGAATGAATTTGACACTTTTTTAAAATCTTCCTACTTCCAAGATTTTTCAAAGTTTATAGTAGGTCTATAACAAAACTTTTGACTGACATTCTTGTAAAAGTAATAAGTAATTAAAATTTATATTTTTGAAGCCTCTTACGGATGTTCTGAAACAAAATAAGAATTTAAATGACTCTATAAACATCTCTTGTATCATTAGGACAACATTAACTTTAAAAAAATTTTGCACAACTGGTGTATCCTGCATTTGTCTATTTAAAACGTCTTCTGAGGCATTAGAAGTTAATACACAAACTGGAGTATGTACAAATAGCCTTAATTGGCACGCGTGTATATTTAAAACATATACTAGCTTTAATTAAAAAGGAGATTAGCGCACATATTCCCATTAAAAAACATGAAGCAATGTATTTATATTGTGATCTCGAATAAAAACAACAAATACTTCTAAAAGAATTCATTTTTGGTCGTTTTATATCTTTCATGGTAATTTAAAACAATGTTAGGTCATTATTTTTGTAATTTTTCCAGCTATTTTCATCATTTTTCATATTCTCAATTTTTGTCCTTTAAATAAGCTCGAGAACTTTTAGAGATTACTTTTGTTTGCATTTTTTTTACAGATCCACTTTGTTAAACAAAGTTAATGTAACTATTCCTTATAGTCGTAATTTTTATTCAATAAAGCGGATTAATTTTTTTGTTATTGATAATTTTTATCACTCGTCTAAAAGCAGATATTTTTTCAAAAGGAAGTAATTTAAATAAAGGGAAGTTATTATTTAGAAAAATGCTGAACTGTTACGTTTATACAACTTTTTACTATTTATATGTTCTACAAGTATGAAAATAATGATATTATCATCTACTTTTGTTACCTCATCTTGTAAAAATGTATAACCGTTCAATTTTAACTTTATTAACAAATGAATTTTACCCTATCAACAAGAATTATTATTTTGCTGCAATCCAATACGAAATATCGATGTCAATTGTTCTTATACCAAATATATATTTTCTATATGCTACATTAACCTGTACGGCATTTAATAAGAGGCGAAGGTTGAAGAAGACAGTCTTACTTTTCAATGTTTTAAATATATTATATATAGTTAATAATTTAATAATTTCATCTTATTATCTAGGTGAATACCATAACGGAGGATTGATAAGGGTGAGAATATGTTTTTATATGCGAAGAATACAAATGCTGTTAGTTTCATTTATAAATACAACACCTTTGGTTCTTTCAGTTGAAAGATACTTTAATGTGTTCTCAAAAAATGATCTTCAGTGGTATATTGTCTTTGTAGTTTTTATTCTTGTCAATTTTCCCTCATTTATGGTGATTGCTTCAGTGTTCTTTCAGTCAAACATTGCATGGATACCCGATCAAGTATGTACATTTACTAAAATTCCTACATCACCAACATTAAATAAAATTATTGACTTGATATTTTATTTTACATTAGGGGTTCCATTAATCGTTGGAATTATCAATTTTTTCATGATTAAACGCCTCAAATTACGTGCATCGATTTTTCCAAATCTTGTATCAAAAAACAATCAAAACAAGACGATTTTTATCAATTTAATTATTCAAACATTTCAACCTTTTCCTTGGACAATGGCCCACAATTCTTTTCTATTATTATGTTTATTTAAGTAAGTTTACTTTTTAGTAAGTTACATATTTTAAATTTAAGCTGGTAATAATATATATATCGTTTGGCGGATATTGGATGGATTTACAGCCTTAAGTCTAGTTTCGAATATTTTTTTATCCATAATCTTTTTAAAAGATGTCAGACAGGCAATATTTAGAAAAGCAAGTAATAAAGTTGTTAAGGACGTAACAAATGTAGGAGCCATAAAAGCTCGAAACTACATTAAAGCTTAAACATCGAAAATCTTTGGTAGCATAAGATTTAGAGTGTTAAATTAAAGATTATTCATAAGGGAAAAATAAAATATTAAAACTATTGTAATTGGTAAAATTTTATTTTTACACTGATTTAGAATAGAAATCATTACTAGAATACAAAAAAAAACAACAATAATTCTTATAGAATAAAAATATGTGGAATATGATAAAAACAAAATTTTATAACACATTCACCGTATTCCTCGCATTGGGAATATTGTTAAGAATAGTCTTCAATTTTTACAAACCCAGAACATGGTAGATGAGTTAATCTTATGCAGATCTGCACAAAATGCATCTGTTCTACACAACAAATCTGGATAAGATAATAAGATGACTCCATTTACCATTGTCTGGCTATGCAGTCTAGAAACTCTTAAACATTTCAACAGTACTAATATCAAAATAAAATCTGAAAAGCTTTTAAATCATGTATCTGAGTATATGCATATATTTACTCCTTGAATTCATAAACCATATAGGGAAGGCCTATTCTTTGACAAGTGGACATCAACTAACGGATCATTTCTATACTTCGCTGATCCAACTACTCAAAGATACAAATACTTTGCCTGGGCTGCAGTTAAACATAAACAATCATCCAAGACAGAGATTGAAAAATTTGAAGCTCGAGATTTTTGCCTATTGGCCAGCCTGTTAAAGTAGCAGCAAAGATTTTGTTAACACTCAGAAAGGAGGAGGGACGTGATAAGAATTGCCGTCTCAATATGGAAGGAACTGGAGCTCATACAAATGAAAGATTTAAACTATTCCAGAGAAGGTTGTCGAAGAGCACAACCTTGGGCCAGAGCTAAAATTGACAAAGAAGATAAGAAAGATTATACTAATAACAATTTACTTATTCACTATAAAGTTATTGTAATACATACAAAAACCTAAACATGTTGTTTTGTTCAAAAATCCTCAGAATGCTACAAACTGAAGGTGATTTTAAAATAACACACTATCTAAAATGAAGTAGACTACAGGTAACATTAAACCTCAATTTGATGTACATTATATCTTTTTTTTACATATACAAAACAAGGTAGAATTTGTTTTCAAAATGAGGTAGAGAATGTATATACAAAATGAGTTAAAATGTGTTTGCAAATTGGATAAAGCCATAGACTCCAAAATGCTATCAAATTTAGTCCTTTTTTTATATAAATCGTATCGGTTAAATCGATATGTTTAGGTTTTGTGTGCAGATATAAAGTTTTTCAAAACAAATTAGGCAACAGAAAGACACTACCTAAAAAGTGCTGTACGAAGATCTTGACAAAGAAGTATATTTTCTTACACATTTTTTATATTAAATGATGAAGTCTGAACGTTTACTTCAATGCCCACTATAAATCTATTATTTTATAGCAGAAAGGTAGTGACAAAATATTTATAAGCGAAATTATTTAAAGACAACAGATAAAATTGACTAATGAAATTATTTTAAATATAATACAACAACATTGTTTACTTGAAGCTCTAATTTTTTGGTGTTAGCACTATTTTCATAAGATACCATAAAAATTAATATAATAAATTTGTTAATTTCTTTCACTGTATAATTTATAACAATGAGTAGTTACAATAAAATGTTTTTTTGTTAGAAGATATTGCTAAAAAATGCGTAATATAAAATTTTTTCACATCATTCCTTTAAAACAATAAAAATGTAAATTAATATAAAATTATCTTCTTCCGGGACCCCACGGATTACTAACATTCGTTTTTATACTCCAACTGCTCAAAATATCTGTCAATCTTCCAAGTGTATTGGTAGATATTCCACTTTTATAAGAAGCGACTCCTTAAACATTTATACAGGGTAGGCCAAAAGTCACATTACAGTTGCATGAAACACTTTATAACTGTTATAACGTTTTTTGTAGTTGACGTATTTTTATGATATTATATGCATTAAGTAGAAAATAATTTATAGTATAATATATTACAAGATCGTTTTCATGAGTGATCTTTACGATAAGGTATATTGAGTTAAATAAAAATGTTTATATTTTTGTTTTAAAAGTATATCTTATAATATTTCAATTAATTAAAAAATAAATGCTTAATGTTTAAAAAGTTTGTATGAGATATATTTCTTAAAAAAATTTTATTTATACAGTATTAATTTCCCTCATATATTTATAATATTTTCAACTATTGTCACTACAGTAAGAAAATATTTTATTGAGAAATATTCAAAAATAGTTCGTTATTATCACATCAACAAATGTTTGGAAGCTACAAATCAAAAGTTAATCAGAAACTACCATAATGTGAGAAAAGCTCCATAAATATGCGCAATATTAAGTCTAGTAAACCGTACCAAATAATCAGATATAATCATTTCATAAAGAGTTATGAATAATGCTTTAGAAAATACTTGTTTGTGCAAAGAATCAGGTGATGGTCATCAAAAAAATATCATTTTTCATACATAATTGTACAAAATATCGACTTTATTACGATATGTATTCATTCACTTTTAACTTTAAAATAAGTTTTAATTAAATAAAATTTAAAATATTTTCTTTTGAATTGCAGATATTAAAAAATTATGTAACATTTTTTAAGTTTGTTATTGAGAACGATCTTGTAATGTCCTATTCTCTAGCACATTCTCTACAAAATGCGTATAATGCCATAACAATATGCTGTCAACAAAAAAGTTAAAAAAGTGTTTTATTGACAGTGTAATGTGACTTTTGGCCCACCCTGTATAATTTTTTCTAGATAGGTTTTTTTCTTCAAAACAATCTTCTTTTAAACCCTTTTTTTCTTACCTGATTTAGAATTCTTACTTGGTACTTCTGTCTTAGTTAAACTACCGTCTTTTCTTGGAGCATTTTCAATTATTTGAAAACAAAGAAAAGAAATAATCAGGAAAATGAATATATTTCCTTTAATATTTTTAATTAAATTCATTAAGAAATAAGTTGTGAATACAATGATAATTGCTATTTTTATTTTATTTTTATAAATCCAGACTTAGAACCGCCTTCTACAATCACAGCTGGTCCGCAGAACATATTTTTTAATAAAATATTTTTATATTAAGTTATTAATCAAAATATTTAAATAGAAAAATTGTTTTATTGAATAACATATTTATATAGAAGTAAAATAATCGAAAATACAATGTTATAATATATAAATATTTTTGATTGTGAGAGTCATTTAATAATGTTTACATTTATTGAAACTGTTTAGTTATGTAAAAAATTTACCCAACAAAAAGAATTTTATTCATATCTAAAAGGTGGATAAAAATGAACATTTGAATCATTCCAAGTAATTATTTAAGTGACTTTTCATTATATTTTTGATATTAGCACGAACTATTTTATATCATTCTTATTTTAATTACATATTTACCTTAATTTTACAAATACTAGCCTTAGACTCGCTTCGTTAACAAAAATTAATTTTATTTAAAAGAATCAATGAACTATAACTCAAAATGTACTTATTTATGGACACTTTAGTGGGTGTGTACAGATTTCGGTAGTCACAGCTGATCTATAGAGCATATTTTTTTAAAAAATTTTTTTATTAAATTATTAATCAAAATATTTGTATAGAAAAATTATTTTATTGAATAACATATAGAAAAATGTATTGTTCCGGGGCCCCACTCCTTAATTGGAATGCCAAAGAAAGGTTAGAATAATATTTTATTAGGCAAGAAAAATTACAATATAGATAAAATAAAATAGACTGTAAATAAAAAATTTTGTGGGTATTTATACCCTAAAAATCGTTACATTTAAATGATGATAAATTAAAATATCAAGCTTTACGCTTGATTCACAATAGGTAAGATAGAAGAACAATTTTAATAATCTACAATATTCTACAAATAAACCTAATATTTAAACTAACTATTTTTCTGTAGTTAGGGGAGACCAAGATTGGCAATTTTGGGTAAGTCATATTTTAATTATTAATTATTCTTATTATATTGCTAGTTTTTTTATGTATTCTTAAATTTTAAATAAAAGCTCATACAAAAGAGTAATCGCCACGCAAATTTTTATAAATATTTTACTATAGTAATAATAACTATAAAAGTAATTTTTTTTACAGTAGCTGCAAATGTTAGAACTCTGCATCAAAATGAAAAGAGAAGAATAAATAGACTTAAAAACATTCTATGGCACTACAGTAGAAAATACTAAAAAATTTAATAAATTTTAATGTTGATGTTTTATATTTAATAATGAAAATGAGGATATTAAGAAGTTAATAAGCATGGTAGAGAAACGTGATAATTATATAAATGAGTTTTCATATGAATCTTTGTTTCAATATTTTCCAAAATTGTCAACAAGAACAAATGGCTTACTTAAAGCCGTTGTAGCAGCTAGTATTGTGATTATGAAATAAAAATAAAAAGAAAATATTGTTTTAGTCTCTAGTTTTATTATCTATGACATTACATAAAAATATTAACAATACAATAAATTTTAATTATAATCAGTAATAGGAAGAAATCTTCCTTCATCCTGTAAGAATATACCAAAAAGTGCACTAAACATTTCTTTCCCTCGGCCCTTTCAGCTATCCCAAACTAGAACTAACAACTAAGCTGGACTATTTCTTGAACTACTACTTTTTCCTTCTTTTCCGGGACTTATAAATGTTTCTATGAGGGCGTTTCTTGAGAAAAATTATTTGTGGGCAGATATTTAAAATCTCGCTACCACAAAGCTAATGGACTTTATTTTGCTAGAAAAGATATTAATTTTGAAGCATTATATAAGACTCATGAAAAAATATGGCAAAAAATTTTTCAAAATATCTTAAATAACATTTTTAATAAATTTTCAATTGAAAATTGTGAAAATAATTTATTTAAAATTAAATATAAAAATATTTATCATGAACTTTCTCATAATGCAACAATTTTAAAAAAAATTGTTTTGTCAGCATTAATAACTAAATCTTATTTAGTTTCTGTTAAAGAAAAATATTTCGTCGATATTTTGATTAAGTTGGTTAATGGAAGAGCTGATTATACATGTAAATCAAAAAACACATCACGATATTTTGCCAGCAAGTATCTTATTCTTGAAAAAGAAAGAATACGTGAAAGTAATGAGAGTTAAATAGTTATTATATTCAATTATTTAAATTAAATGACAATATTTTCTATTAATTTAATTAATAAAATTACGTTGCTGCAAAAGTTCTGTCGTATTTTTACAGACACTTCAGAACAATATAATTATAATTAGGAATTTATTTAATTAACGATATATTGTTCATTACTATTTACTACTTGTCTCTATTTATCAGGTAGCTTATCGATTTTAGATTCGAAGAATATCCTATTCTTTTTGGAGAAATATTCAGACAGAGCACTTTTGACTTTATCATCGTTCCTGAAGCTCCTTTCGTTTAAGAAGTTCTATAGAGTCAAGAAAAAGTGGTAGACTGAAGGGACAACATCTGATAAATATGCTGGATGAGGAGGAACTTCATAGCATAACTAATCTAGTTTTTTCCGTGTCTTCAATGCAACTTGTGGTCTGGCATTATCCTGCTGAAGAATAATTTCTTTTCTGTTAGCCAGAGTCGGTGGTTTTCTCTTAATTTCCTTATTCAAATTAGATAATAATTGACAATAAAGATCGGCAGAGACGACCTGACCATGTGGTAGAAGCTCATAATAAACTGGACTACTTCTATCTTACCAAATGCATAACATTCTCTTCTTTCTTTGAATTCCGGCTTTCGCAATGACTGGACCCTTTTCACCAGGTAAGCATCTAGCTCTTTTTTTTACAGAATTATTGTAGGTGATCCATTTTTCATCTTCAGTTATTAATCGGTTCAAGAAAGATTCCTTTTTCTGCCGTAAAAGAAGCGAAGAACAGATGCTTACCCTGTTGGCTAATTGGAAATCACTGAGATCATGAGGTACCCATCAACTTAGCTTTTGCACATATCCAAGAGCATTTATCCGTCTAGCTATTGTTGTGTGATCACACCCCATCTTCTCTTCTAACTCCCTGGTAGTTATGTAAGAGTCATTCTGAATCCGTGATTTTAAAAAGTCTTCATTAAACATTAAAGGTTTACGATTGCACCCCTCATATTCAAGATCCGTGTTCTCAGCTTGAAACCTTGAGAACCATCTTTGCACTGTGCGAACGTTTACTATATCTCTTCCTAATGCTGCACATAAATTTCTAGCTGATTCACTTGCCTTATGTCCAAGTTGGAACTCATAGAGCATATAGTGTCGTACATGCACTTTAATATGGTCCATATTTTAGCAATAGAAAATTTAGCATAATTGATATGAGAATCATGATTATATGACTTTTGAAAGCTGAGAAGATGTACTATCTAACTATCACCATACCTTAATTCCAAATCATTTGTAATCACATTTTTTTGATGATAGAAAATCATTATGAAAAATACGACAGAACTTTTGCAACAACCTAATATTAAAATTTATAATGTTTTTATAAATATTATTAAATTTTATATAATTATTATTAATGGATTTTAAAGATGTTAAATTTTCATATTCAACCAGACTCAAAAGTAAAAAAACAATATAAAAAATTTTGTTATTTAATGAAATTTTACTATTTAGTAAAATATTCTACATTATAGGAAAATTGACCATTTAAGTAGCAAAAATTTGCAATAAATATTTTTGCTATTTATTAAATATGCAGACTATTTTTCTACACAATTGCGTAGCAAGTTAGTATTTAATTTTTTCCGTGTGTTTATTTTTTTTACTTTAAAAAAATTTCCCAAATTTTAATAAATTGTTAGTTATTTTATTAAAACAATATACACATAAAATACAATAAATACATGAAAAAAATATTAGATACAATTTATACATTAAAAATTATTTAAAAATAAAAATAAGTTTATTTTTATAACTGCCTATTCTTCAAAATTTATACTACATTTTATATCAGTAATCAAATTAATATACTGCATTCCTTGTTTGCTGTTGACCGACTCCTCAAATAAGCTGTAAGAGAAGTCGAATTCCGTGCAAACTTGAATTCCGATCAAGCTCCTTGAACGTCTTCCAATTTCTTAGAGATCCCTAGAACATAGGTAATAAAGTCAGCAGGTACTTCAATTCTCCATATTACGTTCTGGGACTCAATATACTTTTTAGTTCATCACCAACGGTGACGAATAATCTGTGAAAGTCAAAGATAGAGGCTTTCTCTGGAATTCCAAGTTGTTATTACAAGATATGTTGCAACAACGGAAACAATTTAATCATCATGATTTTCAATGTTTGGGAGTAGTAGCTATAAAATATAAGTTAATTTTTTGTACATCAAAACTTACTCATCTACTTTGAAACCTCCTGGAGGAGCTTTGTTAAACTCCACTCTAGTAGTTCGATCATTCTTCTTTATAACAGTAAGAAAGATACAAGATCAAATTTACAGATGTGGGATTGTCGGCTTAATCTTTTCCAGTTATTTGGAAACAGTTAGTCATGATATATGACCAACACTTTTGATGTTGAGATAGGTTCCGGTATCCTCAATAATCTACAAAAATATGATTATAAATAAAAACTTTATAAAAACTTACATTTAATTATTTTAATAATTCAGAAAGCGTTTGACTACCTGGATTTTTGAGATTCGAGCTTTCGCAAGATCCAGAAAGTTCGGGTGCAGATACTGCGGACCAGTCGTCTTTATTACAAAATTAAACTCTCACAGGATATATACAATAAAATAAATAATTTTTAAAAAATTATTATAAGTGTTGGAAAAAAGTTAAGAATTTGTTAAACTTCGTTTTAAGAGAGAGAAATTTTTACTATATATTCATTAACATTACAATAATATGTAGATGTTATATGGCCTTATGACCATGTCTCTCAGAACAAGTTGAATTATGAAAAAATATTTGACGATAAGGTAAATTATTAGTTTTAATTCTTAAACTATTATTTGTTATAAGAGGAAGAAATAAACCAGTCCAATTAAAGTTAGTGTAAATACTTTCATAAATATAAAATTTATAATATACCAGATGTATTTAACACTCCTAACTTTATGTTCGTATGTGTTCCAAAAAATATCTTTTTTAAATTTTAAGCGAATTGAGTTAATTACGATCATAAATGGAATTTCCATTTATAGATATATTTATTATTTGATATTGAAAGTTAAAAATATACCATATATATGTTACACCAATTAAGTACAAAAAATAATCCAAAAAAGCAAAGTTAAAAAGAGTTGTTACAACAATAATAATTGTCTTATATAAAATAATTTTATTAAAAGTATTATACACGATTATTTACAAATTACTACAATTAAAAAAAAACAATCAAATTAAAATATATTTTTAAATATAAAACCTAAAAAAAAATTTTTTAATTTGGTTACAAACTTCTCACAATTAAGGTAAACAGTAAGGTCTTTATAACGCACAATATCGGTAAATTTTTTAGTAGAAAAACTATGAAGATACTTCATTTTATGGCTCGAATTATTTATTAAATGGGTTTATATATACTCGCCTTTGAGGCGAGTAATACACATAAGGGTAAAACTCGTCTAACAAGCGAGTATGTATAAACCCAAATTTACAAATGACCCCGTAAAAAGTATTTCCTGCTGATATAACATTTCTTACATCCCTTTTTAAATTTTTTGAAATTTGCTAATAACTCTTTATCTTTTATGTTTCTTTAAGACTCTTTTAATTATTGGCATTATCCAGTCTTCTTTCACGTTTTTTTTCAAATAAGTTGTTCATCTCCTGTACATTAAAAAAAGAACGGATTCTTGAGTCTTTATTTTTCTTTCTTCTTCTTACTCGGCCAGCTTTACGGGTCTATACATACTCACTCGCCTGTTGGGCGAGTTTTACCCATATGTGTATTACTCGTCTATGATGCGAGTATGTATAGACCTAGTTGAAAGTTTGTACACTAGCTCAATTAAGACTAGTGTACATACCCCCTCTGGACCATAGGGGGAAATGACATTCTCCTCTTTTCAGTATATGTTTCTCCCTCTTTGTTTCTGTTTTTTCAATTTCAAATATGATCCTGAGCCTTCTCTGTGGAGCTCCCTTTTCTCCTGAAGTTTGATAGGAAGGAGACATAAGCAGTGCTTAAAATCGTCTAAGCTAAATTTATAAAGATCACAAACAGATTAACCCAAGTGAAGTATCATAATAAAGCCGATACTTTTTCCTAGAATCATGACGATCTTTCTATCCAACTCTGCATCCCATCTGTGTTGGTTTCATTGATATTACTCCTCTAAAAGCTGCTCCAATATATACTAGCCTTTATTTAAATGAGACTAGTATACATACTCCCCTTGGTTCACGAGCAGCATTAGCACCAATTGGTTTAAGTGGAGGAAGGAGATTTAGTTGGTCAATGACATCTCCGTCCAAGATTAATTTTCTTTTTACCCATTACTTAGAAGTATTTTTGATGGGGGAATATGCACACAAGTTTTTTTAAATGAGACTAATGTGCATATTCTACATTCTTTTATTTTCCAATAACAGGCTGCTAGTACTATTAAAAAAAAGTATTCCAATAACAGCCTGCAATATTTCAAAATTTAGACTCCTATAAGAACCCAAGTTGAGAATTTTTCCTTAATGACTTTTGGAGGATCGGGAGTATGTACACTAGTCTTTTTTTAAATGAAGCTAGTGTACATACTCCCATACACATCTTTCATAACTTAACCTTTAAGTGGTTGAGTTTTAAGGCCGAAATTTAATGAAAAATGATCCCAAAACTCTAAGATTACACTTACCAATATATACACCTACACATATATATGTATATATATATTGTGAAGCTAAAGTAACGCCAGTAAAAAAAATCAAATATAAAAGTTAAAAGAAATGAGTAAGAAGGGCAGATTTTTTAAACCTGAAGACCATCTGCTCTAAATAATGCACCGTAAATTACCTTTATACCTTATATATATATTTTTTTTATATGACAATAAAATATGTTTTAATATTTATCTTTACTTACCACAACACAACTGAACCATAACGTGGTTAATCTCAACCGTGGCTCGAGCTTTATGTCTAGACTCAACCGGTGGTCGAGGTTTATATTTAATCTCAACCACAGGTTGAGTTTTGTATCTTAACCCTTTCACGCCCGGAGATTTTTCTCTTTGTATTATGCACTCCTCTGTGTGTAAAAGAAGAAAGAGTACTTCACATAGAATAATATTTAACAAGAAATTGGTAATATATTTCTTTATTAAAAATAAATATGTAAGAAATAAAAATAAGCCCTTAAATGCAATTCCTAATTTTTTTATATTTATTTTTATTTACTATCTTTAGTTATTTTTTTCCTCTCTTTTCTTTTAACATTAATATATTATATTACTAGAAAAATACTGTTCCAAAATTTTCCCACTGTTTTACAAATTACCACTGTACATTTACATTGTTGTTTATGACGCATACACGCGTCATCTGGGAGTGAAGAGGTTAACATAAATCGCTAATCAGAATGGATCATCTCCTGTAGCAAATTTTGTTTTATAGCAAATAGCTTATTTTTCAAATTTCCTGTATGATGATATGGGAAAAGTATTCTTCGAAGTTTAGATGTTGCTATCATCATGTATCTCACTCTAAACTTTAATCCTTAACCCATAAACTGTTTAGCTTTATCTGGCTCCTATAAACCATCTTAGTCCTATCATTAAAATTTATTTCAAATTAAACAACGATAAAGTATAATAAATATGAAGTAATAAAGGTATTTAAATAATAAAAACTTATTAAAATTAAAATGCGTATCCTTGTTCATCAACTGCAGCATTTGAAGCTGGAACTTGTTGTGGAGCACTTTCCTCCTCATCATAATGATCACCTTCATCTGTTAAAGGGAATGTAACATGTAAAGGCGCAAGAATCTTAGAAACTCCACAATCTGATGGACAATAGGTTGCTGATTCTCCTGGTAATCCTTGAACTCCCCAATCACCACGATCACCAGGTTTTCCTGGGAAACCACGAGGTCCAGGTGGTCCAACTTTCCCAAGTTCTCCTGTAGGTCCAGGCATATTTGAAGGTCTACCAGGTAATCCATGTGGTCCCTTAATTCCTGCAGATCCTGGTGGTCCTTTTGGACCCTTAACACCAACTCCACTGACAACGGTATCACCTGGTGGACCTTTAACACCAGGAATTCCATCATTACCTTTCATTCCAGGGCGTCCAGGGGATCCTGGAGCACCATCAATACCGGGTTTTCCAGGAATACCAGGGGATCCAGAATTTCCTGCTGAACCTGGTCTACCTCTTTCTCCTTGTTGTCCTCTTCCTCCAATAGGTCCAGCTGGACATATCTTACATGGTAATTCTGGTGGTGGTGACAAAGTTATATCAAAACCATCTTTTCCAGCAATTCCTATCTTACCAGGATCTCCGGGAGCACCATCAAGACCAGGAGGCCCTACAGGTCCAGGAGCTCCATTTGGACATGTTAAACGGATACACTCTACAATATATATATATATATATTTAAAGATTTCTTAAGATTATAAAACTTACGATTACATTTATTAACGTTTCCAATATTCTTTTTAACACGAAACAATGGTTCGTGTCTAAATTTGGTATTGTCAATTCCTTGTAATTCCATCATCTCAATCCAAGCACTTTCACTGTTAGCCTTAAACATTGCAGATCTCTGCTCAATATCCAAAGTAATATTTTCTACATTGTTTACAATAGCTACTCCTGCTAGAAGGAGTAAGAATATTGATACACCAGAAACAAAAATAGATAGTGTCGCTATAAAGTGATACTTATCATATTTTTCAGCATCAATAATAGAATTATTCAAAGAGTACGATT
Source organism: Strongyloides venezuelensis (assembly GCA_963280985.1). NCBI lineage: Eukaryota > Metazoa > Nematoda > Chromadorea > Rhabditida > Strongyloididae > Strongyloides > Strongyloides venezuelensis. Next base: position 2,101,186 of record CAUJLX010000002.1, on the reverse strand, counting down.
GTCTTACCATCTCAACTCTTAAGAATGAACTACTTTAATCATAACATAAGATTTTATATATCCTTTTATGATAATCTTTTTTCACAATTAGGTTAATTAAAGGTCATATTATTATTGTCACATAATCAGTTGAAGTTTATTATATCAAAATACATAAATGTTTTTCGTTAAACTATATATAGTATATTTACAAAAAATTAAAGCAAAATATAGAATTATAAGGCGACAAATACTTATAAAAATAACTTTCACATTCTCGAAAACTATACACTAACCATTTTTGGTTTTGGTTTATTGGCAAACAACATATCACGAGAGTAGAAAAAACCTCTGTTGACCCAATGTCCATATATTGCAAATGTTGCTGCTTCGGCTTCCAACCATATTGCTTTTGAACGATAGGGGCGTTTTCGAAGTTCCTCTTTGGTATATGATGTCTTAAACAAACTACCATTCTGTATTCGATGAAGGAATTTTGCTGCAAGTATGGCTACTCTAAAAAGTTGGCGTAAATTTTTTGGCTTCTTTGGTGGTATAATTTCCTCAACAACACCATAACGTAATGATTTCCTGCGTTTAAGGGTTCCTTCAAATGTCATGAATGGATGTTCGAGAGCTTTCTCTGCTGTTAGTCTTTTTTCTACATCAACAACCAAAAGGTTTGAAATTAAATCTTTTGCATGAACAGAAACATTCTCCCATTGATCTTTAAGAAATTCAAATTTACCCTCCTGAATCATTCTCATCATTATAAGTTGTTTTCTATGGTAAAATGGGGCATGACCTGCTAACATTGTATACATTATGACACCAAGTGCCCAATTATCTACTTCTAAACTATATCCAGGATGATCTTCATACATCTGACATTTCAGTGTCTCTGGAGCAAGGTAACCTGGTGTACCAAAAAGATCCCTCAACAATTCACCTTTCTTTAATTGCTTAGCAAACCCAAAATCACTGATAACAACTCTTGATTCATTTATACACAAAATATTTTCAAGTTTCAAATCTCTATGTACAATATTCAAAGAGTGAAGATATGCTACGCCATCGAAAAGTTGTGTCATAATGTTCCTAACTTTTTTTTCACTTAATCTAACGGATTTATTTAACAAATCAAAAAGTTCCCCCATTGGAGCCAATTCAAAAACGGCAAACAGAAATGTTGGTGTCTCAAAGAAATCATGCATCTCAATAATTGATTGATGATCTGAACATCGTTTAAGAATTTCTATTTCACTTAATGTCTCTTCTCTAAGTCTAGTTGCTTCGTAAGCACTTTGTTTTTCAGTTGATATATCAACAATCTTAACTGCATACATCTTACCACTAGACTTTTCAGTGCATTTCCGAACTGTTGATGCTAAACCCGTACCTAATATCTCTAAGGCTTCATAATAACGATTAAATCCACTTTCATGTTCAACTATAATGGTATCACGAACCAAATCCAAGTCTTCATCAGAATCATAACTTGCACTTTTAGAGTGCCTATCCTTCATCTTAAATAAAATATTAGTTATCAATACACTTTTAACGCTTAAATAAACAGAAATTTGTTAGAGATTATTATTATAGTAAAAGATAAGAAATTACAACGAGATAATTACTTCGTAAAGTCAGTCCTCCCTGACATTATTCCAAAGTTATCGTGATAAGTACCTTGTTTTGACGGCAAATGCCAAAATAACATTCACTTGTTTCTATAACTTTGCCAAATCATTTTTACGTTACTAGATTTGACTTCAACTTTAATAAAACCTTAATATTAAAAATATTGATTTGTTAAGGAATATTTTTTTAATATTAATATTGTGTCGAGTTTTGTCAAGAATTTCCGAGAAAAACATATTGTGTTTTGTCTCGTTTTGTACAATAAGTTTTAGTCTGTTAGTATACGACTAACAATATTTAAATTTTTTCTAAAAATTTCTATATATGCATATTAATTTCCTCACTACTAAAACATCTAAATATTTTCATAACAAACATTGTTTGAGAAGATAGAAGCTCTGATGTTTATCTTTATTGGAAACATCACATTACTATATAATAAATATTTTTTTTAATTACTAAGATGGAATAAGAACGATATTAATCGATTATCTACAAAAAAAATAACATAACAAAGAATAAAATATAACAATTATCTCACCAAGGATACATATTTAATAATTATTATAACAAATTCTCTAGAAACTACAATAGTTTGTCAATCAACAATAGATATAATATAACAAATCTATCTTCTTTTCACGTTCATTCTTTAATATATCATTGATGGTAGTAATAATTTGTGTCAAAATGTAACACCTGAAAATATCTCGCCAAGAGTATTCTTAAATTTTGGAATAAATTCATTCTCTACCTCTCCACATACTGATCCTACAGATAAATCCATCAATAATTGATCACATGCTTTGAATGTAACACCAGATATCTTATCAATATCGTTTGTAAAAAGATCATACAATGAATCACAGCATTCCTTTGATGTCTTCTTCCCCAATAAATAATTTGCCTTTATTTGTGCTACTTTATCTTCTAGTGATTTTGAACATCTCTTATTGAAAGATTCATTTAATTTCTCAATATCCTTCTCCACAAACATCCTTTCAACACAAGCATCTACTATTTCTTTTAAAATGCCTTCACCTTTAAATTCATTTTGATAGTATTTAAGGAATTTTATTGATGCTATATGAAGTAAACCACTGTTAGGATTCAAATCAAATGCTTTCTTTAAAGCTTGAAGCATAAGTAGTGGTTTATCTTTTCTAAGATATACCTCAAATGCCAAAGTAGCCGCTTCAACACTTTTACCACGATAATTAACTATTGAGGAGGCGAACTTTGTAGCTTCCTCCAATGGATTTTCTGGATTGATCAAAGCATCTGGATCCAAATTTTTTCCACCCAAAACTTCATTGTCTGTAGGTTTCCTTTCTTTACCTTTACTTTTGTTTTCTTTTTCAGCCTTCTTCTGTCTTTCCTTCTCCTTATCTCTTAATTTCTTTTCCTCTGGAGACAGCTTGAATATTTCCGGTTTATCCAGCATACGCAGATATATTCTCATAGCTAAAACAGCAGCACGTTCAAAGAATTCATGATCCCTGATATTATCTTCCATCTTCAGGAATCTGACATACTCTGTAAGTGTCATCTTCCTCATGCAGTATCCATGGAAATCAAATTGGTCAGCATAAAATTGTGTAAAATGAGATTCGATTTGTTGGAGTTTCTTTAATGATTCTCCAAATTGTCCTTTACGGTAGGCAGCTCGTGCATAGCAGTATTGGAACCACATACATTGCATTTCATCCATGTAAACTTCATAACACTCATTTTCACGGATGAACTTTGATACCATCCTCCCGGCTCCATCTAAATCACCAATATGGAACATGTATTTGGCACATTTAGTATTTAGAAAACGATCACCAATGTCTAGTTTTGTTGCTTCTGTCAGAATTTCAATGGCACCACCAATATCCCCTGCATGTTTTCGAACTCTAGCGCACGTTACTAGCGCATCTAACGATGTTGGGGTATGAGTACGAGCTTTATCACTAAAGTCTATTGCTTTTTTAAAGTCATTCATATAATCATAGTGTTGAGCTGCTAGGATGTATAACCATAACAACACATCCGGAGCCTCCTCCACACAACTACCACTATCATCTAATTTTGCAGTTTTGGCATTTCCTTCAAATTGAGGAATTTTACCTGTAAAGAAATTTTCGATAAATTTAACTTTTGAAGGTTCATGATAAACATGTCTTAATAACTTAAATAATGAAGGGACACCCTTTCTAATATAACTTATTATCACTGGAGTAACAGCTTCCTCGAAAGCCTTCCCTGTTAGAAAGTAAATTGGGTAAACTTTTGGCAAGTTTGCTTTTGGATATTTATCACCCATCTCCTTATAAATTTTAATAGCTTCCTCAGGAACAGATGCTTCATCCTCAATACCACGACATTTCTGAATCATTTGATATGATCTTTTGTCTTCTGGATTTCTATTTAACAACACTAAACAGGCCTTCTCCGCTTCTTCCATTCTACCTAAATTCATTAGTAATTTTGCTCTGGTCTGATAATAACGTAATTTATCACATAAAATACCAGAGTTACTTTCAAGATGTGTTAAAGCGGCCTCCAAGTTACCACTATCTTGGATAATAAGATTCTGGTAGAAAGTAAATTCAGACATCTCATACTCAGATGTCCTGTCCCATTGAGCTGATTTTTGATATAAATCTAACGTCTTTAAAGCCATATCATAATCACCTAGAAGGTGATGAGCAACAGCATATCCCATCCAGACAGCCTTATTCATACCTTTAGAAGATAGCAAAGTATAACAAGTATCACGAAAGCCCTCATAATCTCTATTTTGTAATTGACACATTGATAAATCTCTCATAACCTGGTGATTTTCTTTATCCAATCGTAGAGCCATTTTGAAAGCCTTGATAGCTTCATCATATTTTCTATGTGTTTTTGAAACCAATCCATAGACATGCCAACAAAGATAGCTTTTTATATCACTAGCAACACCCTTCTTGGCTAATTCTAATGATTCACTGTATCTTCCCATATTATCTAAAATCAATGCTTTCATAGCTATTGTCTCACCATGATTTGCATATTGTTGCTTCTCAAGTATTTGTTTAGTACATCTTAAAGCATTTTTGTATTGACGTAACTCAAAGTTTTTCTGGAAAAATTTAAATAAATATGATATTTACAAAAATTATTATAAATTTATTTAATTATGAAGCAATAAAGAAATCATAAAAAAAAAAGATTTCAGAAACTTACAACAACTTTACGAAAAATACCCAGTTCCTTTGAAGGTAATGGTTGACTACTAGTTTGCCCAAGCGTTGGTGCCATCTTCTTATCGTCCTATAAAGAGATATATAAATCTTGTCCGTAAACACTCAATGAGAGATGATAAATGCAAGAAAAAAACTAAAAATATATCGTAAAAATTTTATTATTATTATTTTATTTTTTTATACATAAACAGTAGTAATAGATAAAAAAAATCATATTTTGTGATGTTTAATTTTTATATTTATATTCTCCTAACGGCTATATATGTCGTTATAAGATATCTTTTTTGGAATTTTGACTACTGAGGTTGGCTGGTCAGAAGTTTGAATAAAAAAGATTACTATAGGTACTTGGGTTTTTTTACACTGAGTATAGTAATTTTAGTGTTAAGGTATATAAATGTTTCTTTGGCAAATATAATTTGAATGTAAATGATATGGTAATTTTTTATTTATTCAAGTTATTTGCTATTTTATACTTAAAACGAGATATTCATTGAATCCATTTAATTTTAATTAACAATCATTAAAATAAATCAAAAATTTTGTTTACTATTAAAATAAGTAGTGATCTTTAATTAAATAATTGTTTTAAACTTTTTTGCTACTTTTAGTAGTATAAATAGAATAATAGTTATAATATAAACGTTTTTTACTGATAATTGCTTTTTCATATTATCTTTTTTTTTTCTAGAATATTAAACTGATAATTTGTTTAACATTAATCATTTATAAAAAAAATAAATTTCCCAAGATTGTTGTTTTACTTTTTTTTTTCTCCTACCCTCATACAAAATACAAGTAAAGTTAATTTTTAAACCTTCTATTATTTTCATTCTTCTTTAAAAGCTACACTATTATTTATTTATTAATTAAAGGGCAATTATTCTATAATATCCACCCAAACAATTCATCAAGAACCACACTTTTTTACATGTTAGTTTTGAAAATCAAATTACGGGATGAAAGGATATCTTAAAACGTTTGTCCTAGTAAAAGTTAAACTAATAATATTATCATATTCTATGAAATAATACTACGAATATTTGTAAAAGTTCATTATTAGTTTAAATGTCATTGTAATTAAATGAAGTGCTTTCATAGATTTAAATCAAAAGTTTAATCTCAAGGAGTGTTCCCTTAAATTTGATGGACACAACCTATTTTGAAGGAAAAACTATTGATATTTAATAAAAAAGTGCAATCAGTTAAACATGGATGTTGTTTTATAATAAATATCTATCTTTTGTTAGATGTAATTTTACACATGTAACTAGTACCTCTTCTGGTTTTTTGAAGAAAAAAACAATTGGTACAAGATTATATACGATATTAGAGTCTTCATTTATGATTTTCAAGGTCTTGTCAATGATGTTAAGATTACTTATTACCAATGAAAGATCTAAACTTTTGATGGACTCTTAAAGTACGACTAAATTAATCTTAGAATCTTCAGTTATAGAACAAAATTAAAAGAAATTATCTATAAGATGTAAAATAATGAATGAGGAAGAGGTTTAAAAAAATGTCTCTGAATTTAAACTGCAAGTTTACATCCTAAACTTTCTATTTTTAATTTCAAAATATTATTAAGTGGCATTGAATAATTCTCAAAATTTCAGTTGCATCTATTGTTGTTCTTATGTATTACACTGATGACGCACTTTCCTTTGCATCATCACTTTAGATAAAAAAACAACAACATTCTGGTAATATATATCATTGACATCACAACTATAATCTTTCTTTTTTTCGAGGATGCGACCTTGGAAATCATAAAGATTTATGAGATTTACATTTTGTTTATGAATATGAATAGATGTTTAAAATATTATATTTTTAAATTTTAAGTTGCCATTGATGAAAAAAAATATTTATTCTTAATTATACATAATTTATTCAAAAAAATTACTTTTATTTACTTTTTTAACAGAGTTTAGTAGTTTTTGTGCATCAATTATATTGTCACTTAAGAACAATTAATTTTACTTAGTATTTACTTAATTAGACAAAATAATTATTGATGTGATGGTTGGGAAGATGTAAAAAATGCTATTTTTTATGGTGTAATTTTAATTATTGATATGTATGCTATTCATCCCATTACAGAAACATATTTTTATAATTTTACATTAATGAAATTGAAATTTTCAAGTTTAATGTTCTTAAGAATTATCTTTAAACGAAAACAATGTTCACATGTAAAGTATAATCTCCTCTAAGCCTTAGAAATTTTTAAATACAAATAATAAATATAAAATAAAATTTAAATTTTTCAAAAATGTTTATTGAAATGATGTGAATAATGATTAATGATTAGTTTTTTTTGTAATAACAAATACCTATTATCATGAATTGTGTGGTACATTGACCTTTTGGTGATCTCTTTTTTTTGTTTGAAAATGACTTCCGTATGCCTCTTATTATTTATTATATCAAATTGTTTCACCCTTTTCCGCTCCTTCCATTGAAATTAAAATAAAATATTGGAATAAAAAAGTATCAAAACAACTAGAAAAATACATTAAAAATAATTTCTTTTATAGTTATGTAGTGTGTTATCAATTAATTGGAAATCTTATTTCTCAAGCAAAAGACTTTTTCAAAAACATTCCATTCTTACTTAAGTAAACTTTTAGATTATGTATTTTATAAAAATGGGCTGTAAAACGCAGAGGGACCGTTTAGAAAACTAATAATTATAACAAAAAATGTATAAAAGACACTAAGAATTGATTCATGAAAAAAATGATACTTATAACTCATAACAAAAAAAATTTTTAAAGAACATTCTTATGTAACATTTGACCACAATGTAATTACATAAATAATCTAGTCATTCAAAAATGATAAAAATTCATCCGATTAAACTGACAAAATCACTGTCTACGTTACTTAATATTTGAAATACTCCACAAAATTGTTTATATGAAAACTTTTTCACATATACAATAAAATATTACACCTTAAAACTTGATATATACATATATAAAATATTGCTAAAATAAAATCTCCTTACATATATTATATATGAAGAAAAAGGTACATCAACTTCTAAACAACAAATTCATACCAGTTAAAATGAGATAACAAAAATTTTTAACAAATCACTCCTTCTAAATAGTAAGATTGTCTTAAAGTTGGTAATTAAATGTATACTATTAGAATACCAAATCCGATTTAATTCTTAACTAATTCTCATCTTTTGAACAATATAATTAACTCTATAACATTTTAACCTATTCCCCCTGAAAAATTTATGTTCTTCTCATCATAAAAATAAAATATTTTATGTGATTCATTCTCAATTTTTTTCTATGATATCTAAAATATTATTATTATTTATTATTTTTATTTTTTTACATAATTATTATCTAGTAGATTGTCTTAGCTTTAAAAGTCATGTTAAAGATGAGGTAGAAGAAGATAAAGATTTCCCTGCTCTCCTTGCTCTGAATAATATTAATCATTCACTATCAAATAGTGAAGACATCAAAAATGTTGTTAATCCTTATGCCGAAATCATTCCGAAAACTAATGAAAATTTTTTACAACTTATTAATAATTCTGGTTTTCCATCCATAAATCCAGAAACCTTCTCTCGATTCTTTAACTTTAACTTTGAAAATAACGAAAATCAAAATGATTTAATTCCAACGACAACATTAGGTAATGAAATTATCGAAGTCACTACAGAAGATGTTACTGTTATGACACAACAACCTTTATTTTCAAGAATTCCATTTTCAAATAAGAATACTACAAATAGTATTGGGAGAAATAATCTTGAGAAAAAGACAACAACAACAACCACCGCTACTACCATAACAACGAAAACCACCAAAAAACAACCTCAACTATCAAAATTTGTTGAAAAAAACCAACAAGCACAAATCTACCTGCACAAATTCACGTTCCATCACATAGACTTCTAAACGATATTCTTGTAATCCCCTCAACAAGAAGATTATACATCCTCCTCATAACATCAATCCATGAATCCTCAGACCGTCAAGGTCTCGGTTGTGGAAATGTTGACGTTAATGCATTCATAAGACTGGCATCATTTCTAAAATCTCTCCACGATGTTAATCAATTAAAAAGCATGAAAAATTCTGCCCTCAATATTGGAGCCGTTGTCATAGACACATGTAACAGTGACTTAAGAACATTAGCCGATTTATACGAATTGTTATCTGGAACCAACATTCGCAAAGAAGATTTAATAGCTATAATAAAGGATGACAACACTTATTTACCTAATGTTGATGAATTTATAAAGAATCTCGAGATTCCCGTCATAACAACATTCTTTTCTCACTTCAAATCACCTTTAACAACTGGAATCCTCCAACCTGCTGGTCATATCTTTGCACCAATTGGAGATTTCCTTAACTACCAACAATCTACATGTGTTTCAATGATTTCAGATCTCCTTTACTCCGAAGTATCATCAAAAGTTTCTGAAATATTTACAGAAAAACAAATTTGCATTGAGGAGAATTTTAAAGTTGAGGGACCTTCAAATGTTGGTAAACAAAGAATTATCCTTCAACGGTTACTCCTAACTCAAGCACGTTTCATAGTTATACTGTATGAAGAAAAATCAATGCTTGATTTCATGGAAGCACTAAACATCGAAATGATTCTACCATCAAGGTTTGTATTCATAACAATTCAGGACAGTAGGTGGTCGACGACAAATAATTATCTCAAACAATGGACACATTTTGATCAAGTTCTATTATCACTCTCTCAAGAACCATTAGTATCAACAAACTACACAATACAATTAGCTAGAAGTTTTCCTAATTTACCTTTTCCATTGACGTGGTTAAAACAATTCTGGTCATCAGCCTATAAGTGTCATATCAATATAAAGGATAGTGGTAGTACCATTAAAAGTGAATTTTCTAAAGAGTGTGATCCAAATCAAAAGTTGGACATTAATTTCATTGCTCCTGATGTAAATGTTGCCCCAATAACTTATGCCGTTTATGCTATATCAAATGGTTTAACAGATCTTGTTGATGAAACATGTCCAGGTGCTTTAATATCAACTCTTAACGATTGCCTAAATGATCCATACAGAAACCTCAATTCATTCATCCAAAAAACATCATTCAGAGATCCAATAGTCAATTTCACAAGGACTTTCTCTATCAACCCAGCGACATCATCCTCAGAAACTGAACTAGTCATCAACAAAGTTATAACATACGGAGGTAAAATAACCTACGACACAATATCAAGATGGTCCCCAGACTTTGGATTCACCTACACATCATCATCCAATCTAACAATCGAAAATAAAGAAGGTAAATTTGTTCCCGTAACTTCAACATGCCCACGTTCAAGTTGTATGCAAAAAGTTACCTTAAACTTCAAGTCACAAAAGACACCTAAATTATCTATGAATTTTGAAAGAACTTCTGTTATTATTTTTTCTTCCATTGCCTGTACTTGGTCTTTCATAACACTTATCGGGTTTTACCATAGACTTTTTGGTTCACCTGCTATGTCACCATATAGGTATAGTTGTTATTATTTTTCTCTTGTTAATATATTATTTATAGAGTATGTTATGCAGTAACATTCTTTGGTTTTGCCTTCTTATCACTAATAAGTTTGTTTTTCATTGCGTCACCGACAAATTTAAGTTGTGTTGTGAGAAAAAGTTGCCTCTCCATAGGTATTACTTTTATCTTTGCACCACTCTTTGTCAAGACACTCTCCTCATTAAGAGTTAATATAAAATTTGGAAATAAAAATTCAAATGACTTCTACATTTCATGTCATCCATCTTCAGGTGTCCTTCTTGGATTAATCTCAATATTTATTATCCTCCAAATAATTGTCGTTTTGGAGTGGGCAATCTTTAAGGATATGTCGTCCCTGACATTCTCACAATTCAAAGACGACTACTCATGGAGATGCTCACCTGGTGCAAACTTTGAACAATCTCTATTAGCATCATTATCAATAAATGCGATTATAATCTTAATCACCCTACTTTTAGCTTTATTTAATGCAAAAGATGAAGAAAGTCGTGAGACTGTTATCATATCAACAACAGGGATTATAATTGGAATTTCAATGTATATTTCATTACCATTAATGGAATTTGATAATAGAGATGTTGTTATTGGATCGTTAATTTTAATATTCTGTATTATTGGTCCATTAGCAACGTATATTAATTATATTTTTAAAATTAATAAAAGAGATAGAAAACAGTTTAATACTATGGATAGTAAAGTTAATCTTTTTAATAAAGAAGACAAAAAAAGTGGTTATCGCGTATCGAGGAATTTGACGAATATTAATTATCAGAATCACTACACATTACATGGTAGTGAGGGGAAGAAAAATATTACATTAACTGTAAGTTATCAAAAACTAAATCTCTATTAGTACCTCATTTTCAGAATGCTTCATACCTAAATCATGGAACATTAGGAACAACAATGAACAATGGATATACCCACTATCCAACAGCCCTTTATGCGACAGGAAATTTCATTAAAGCAACAAAACTAGGTAGTCAAAAAAGCCTCCAACGCTCTCCATACCCAATTCCAGCTGTCACAGGTATAGTACCAACATCATCAGCGTATGCCGAACCACAACTAAGTATCTGTACCGATGATTCAGTCTCCTCCTCCGCCACACCAATATTTTTATCACCCGACTACGATATATCACCTAAAATAGAGGCAAACAAAAAATCTAACGATGAACTATCTGAAGTTTCTGTATAAAAAAGAAATTATTTATTTTAATTATTATTTATATATATTATATATATTTATAACACAATTTCCAATTTCCAAAAATTTTATTTGTCAAAAATAAACATAATAATTCTGATAAGTACGATAAATTTTAAATATATATCACTTTAAAAAGAATTTAATTATATTATATCATTCTTCATAAACACTGAAACATTTGTTATTTCTCTTACCATGTTTTTTTAGTACAATGGAAATAAGTTTTTAATAAAATAATAGGCTAAATACTTTTTAAATTTAATTACAATCACACAAATCATTCAAGGATATTCGCGTTAATACTCTCATAACCACGATATAGTTTGTATTTTTTTTATAGACTATGGATTTATTTATGGTAAATATAGTAAAATCATCTCTTAGACCATTTCATCATAAAAATCTCTTGTTATATCATTCTCCTCATCGTAATTCGGAGGTTGAAAAGGAAGAGGTCCAGGTGGAGAGTCATCAGCAACCTTCTTGGAAGCGGATGCAGCAGAATAGTTGAAACCACAGAATCTTGAGCAATCAAGATTGAACTTGTACTTTCTACAGATAACTGGGCAACCATTGAGAGTTGGTTCCATTGATATTAATAGGAGTATTAAAAAAATCCCTACGTGGAAGGTTCTCCTCATTTTGAAGGAAACACCAGAGTCGGTAACCTGAAAAAGTATTTCATTAGTATTATCATTTAATAGAAGTATAAATAAAAAACTGCTAAAATAGGATATCTAAAACATATTTATATATTTTTTATCATAAGTAAAGTACTACTTATGTACTTGTAAGATTAATTATAAAAGGAGGAGTTTCTTCTAGAAAATAATTATTAAAAACTATAATAAACAATTTTTTTATATCTACGAAAATATCCTGCAATTATGGTGTAACGATGGAAAATAAAAAGATGTAATTTCTAATACTTTTTAAATAATTGATAACGAAATAAATCACTTTTTATAAGTTATTTAGTATGCAGATAATGGGATTTTAAAAGAAAAAGTAATTAGTTTAAACCCACTGATATTTACGGATAAAATGTTTGAGGTAGGGGGAATAAATCCCTAGGTGTAGAATTCTCAAAAAAAAAAAAGAATATAATTTTCCCACACGTTAAAATGCTTTCAAATTCTCTAATGAAATGTCATTAAATATAATTTTGTTATTTCATTATCACGCTAATATATATTAATTCTTTATGTGGCTTAAAGTTTTTTTTTTTTAATTCTTTTGTAGCATAATTTATAACGTAATACTTCTTTTTATAACTTTTGAATATGTGAATTTATTATGTGAACAAATATTTTTTTTGTAATATTTCTATTCTTAGCTTTCCTATTATTAATTGACTACTTCTCATTTATTTATTCAAATAAAGTTCTTCAAATATAATATACTAAAGGTAAACAAATATTAAATTATTAATTGTGTTTTTTTTATGGATTCATTTTACGGGAAAAAAACAATTATCTTACTCAAATTACTATGATAATTAATGAATTATAAAAACATATTTTTACTAAGTATTTATAATATAATTAGTATTTAATTGGATAAAAATTTTAGATGTGATAATAAAATGTAATAAACAAATAATTTTTTTAATTGGACTATATTTATATCTAAAAAAAGAATGTAAACTTTTGAAGCTATGTTATGTTTATTACTATTCTAAATATAAAATATTAATTAAAACGAATGATATAGAAATGTTATAACCTTTAAAAACTAATAACAAAGTATTTTCAAGGGTATTTAAGATTATCATTCCTCGAAAATAATTAAAAAATCTTTATTAACCTCAAACCATCTCATTAAAAGTAATCATAATTTATATCTCAAAAACTTTTTCTTCACATCAACTCCACCATGAACAAGAATCATCTCCTTACACTCTCCTTCATTTCCCTTCTCCCATCACACCTCATTACAAACTCTATGATAATAACAAATAAGAAAAATGTATGTTATTATTTTATTTTATTATTTACAAAAAATAAAATGCAAATAATAATATTTTATTAAGAGAAGATGAATTTAATTACTAGCAAATGTTAATGACATTCATTAAAACTATCATTACGAAAAATCAAAAATAAAAATTTTTTTCCAATATTCCTATCAACATACTGTACTTTTATTATAATTGTAATGTTTATTGGAATCGTAAAATTTTGAATTTTTGAAAAAAATGTTGAATAATAATCTAACTATCAAATATATAATTATCAACTATTCCACTTATTCCAATTAAACTATATTTATCTTGGAAAAAAAAAACAATATAATCATAATTATAAGTATAAAAGTTCGAAGACTAAATTAAAATTAATGAGGACAGGAGAATGGTTGTGTAATTATAGATTCTCATCTTATTTACAAATATGGTTTTTTTTTTTCATAATTGATAGTAACATTATTCACAAACAAAAATATAAACGAAATTATTGTTGTGACGTAGATAGAAGATACTTTTGGAAGTACAGTAAACTCTCGATTATCTCAATCCCTCAGGACCAAGGGTAGTTCGTATAACTAAAATTTCGGATAACTGAACTTGAATATAAAAAATAAAATCTTCAATTTTTAGGTAGGAAATAATTCATTCCATATCGGTATGAATATTAAATGTTAAACTTTTTGGTAAATATATAAAACAAAAAATTATTTAGCCTTTAGGAATCACTTTTTTTTGAGTTAAATAATATTACCTTTTTGAAGCTAAATTTTTCTGATTTCTTAATACATAGCTGTCTTATTAATTCAAAAAAATTGAAATTTATAGATTTTTTATTTAAAATCAGTACTTTATATATTTTACACATGTACAAAAGAAAGAATCTCTTTGCCTAGAGTAATTAATTGAATATTTTTTATGTATAAAATTTTAAATTTATAAATTTTTGTGAAAATTACTCTGTTTAGTTAATCGAGGTTCCGATAATCGAGAGTCTACTTTAAATAATTATACATCTTCAAACTTTTAACATATAACCTTCCAAAATACATATAAAAATATTTTATCAAAAAAAATTAACCTACGAAATTTAAAATAAATTTTATTCATAAAAATGACAATTGAATAATAATATAAAATAATATAATTAAAATAAAACAAAATTAATACCCGTTTATAAAAGTAAGGAGGAAAAACTTTTTTTTCATTCGTCTTTTTTTTGTCTCTTTCTATATTACTTTTTTTTTACAAAATTAAAATCAAAAAGAAAAAACAATTATCAAATATTAATAAAAAAATTATAATAATAAATTAAACCACCAATTCTGAAGGATCACTTTCATAGGATTCATCCTCAACTATAACCCCATTCCTTCCTCCTTCAAGTCGGTCCCCTTTCCTACCCATCGATGGTGTTCTTATGGCACTTGAAAGTTTATACTTCTGATGGTGTTTAAGGAGATGAAAACCATTTAATCTATTACCGTTGACTGTATTCCCTGTTAACATACCTCCATTGACCATCTTTTGTTGTTGTTGGAGGACATTCGTTATGTTATTGTTCACGATCTTCCCTTGATTCTCCGTTCCAATTGTTACGTTACTCGTTATAGGGGATTCTTTACCTGGTGAGAATGATGTTGTTGTTCTTGTAAAATTACTACTGTTCTTTTGGCCTTCTTTTATCACATTTAATGCTCCTTTATCATTGCCGTTCTCGTTGATTGGTTTCATTGATGACATACCCTCAATATTACTTAATGGTGCTCTTTTATGGGGATGGTGATTCTTGACACCTGTTAAAGGTCCCTGTCCCTCAAGATCAAAGAAATGTCTGTAGGTAAATTCATAAAATGCTGGATTATTAACAAATTGGGGTGGTAAATCTCCACCAAATATATCATCCTCAAACTTTATATCATCGAAATTCGAGGTATCCTCTGCATGATCTACTTTTGGGATCCATTCGGCTTTCCTACTTCGTAATGTATTAAAATCTATACCATTAAACCATGGGTCTTTCTTTATCTCATTAGCACCATTCTTACCAAGTCTAGTCTCCTGATCTCGACATAAATTTTTTATCATATTCAAGCATTCTCTGGATAATTTTCCTGTATGATCAACTAGATTAAGGTAATGCTTCCAATTAACTATTTTATATTGAGTTTCCCTGGGATCCTCTGTCTGGGACATAAATGGTGGTCTTCCAAGTACCATCTCATATAATATAACACCAACCGACCACCAATCACAAGCTTTCGTATGCCCAATCTTCAATATAACCTCCGGAGCCATATAATTAGATGTCCCAACAACAGAATGTGCCTGATTCCTCTTATTTGCATACCTCTTTTCCAAAACCTTTACCGGTTCCTTCAAATTATTACCATTAACAGGACAAGTCAAAGAATCGCTCCTCATATGTTCTGGTATCTCTCCATTCTCATTCTCCGCTATAACATAATGCCTCTTATCATGTGTCCATCTCAATCCAGTACACAACCCAAAGTCAGTCAACTTTATATGCCCCAATTTATCAATCAATATATTATCAGGTTTGATATCTCTATGAATAAATCCCAAATTATGGACGTACTCTATAGCACAAGTCAACTCAGCAACATAAAATCTCGCCAAACTCTCATTAAATATCCCCTTATTTATCAATAATTGCATCATATCACCACCAGGAACGTACTCCATAATGAAATATAAATTACAACTATCTTGGAAACTAAAGAATAACCTTACAATCCATGGACTATTTGCTTCGGCTAGGATATCTCTCTCTGCTTTCACATGAGCTGCTTGTTGTTTTTGGATGACCTCAGTCTTGACTAGTGTTTTCATTGCATAAACTTGCCCTGTATCTTTTTTCTTAACTAATGATACTTTACCAAATGCACCAACACCTATGTGTTTAAGAATATCAAACATACCAACATTCATTCTTTGCCTCCTTAATCTCAAGTATTTTGACTCTTTTTGTGATAAAAATTTCAACAATTGTTCTTTTAATCTTTCAGGTAACTCAGCCTGTTCCATTTCACTCATCAATTGTATAGCTCTCTGATTCCTCTCCTTATATTGTTGAATTAACTTCTCAATATGTTGTTCCATAAAAAATCTAAACATCCCTGCTTTGCAATACCTTATATTACTTTCAAAAGCATTATTTTTTAATCTTACACCAACACTCTCCGGTAACGGTGATAAACTTCTGATAACTTTTCTTTTACCAATATTTTTCTCGAAAATACCATTACTTTTCCTTCTTTCTTCATTCTTATTGTTGTAATAATTATTATCATCTAACGTTACTGATGATGGGATGTCAAGACTTGTACTATTTATTAAAGGCAATCTTGTAACAACTTTACAGATCTTGTCTAATTCTTTTCCTAAATCTGGTGGAGTATCTGGATTAACTATAATACTCTGGATACCTCTGTTGTTATTGACAATATTATTCATTAATGATGGTGAATTCCTATTACCATTCCCTGAGGAGGATGTCATTGTTAAGGATTGTTGTTTAGGTAAGTTACCTGAAGTAACCCCATTACCAAAAGAAGTTTGTTGGTGCATTTTAATTAAATTAATACTCCTCGCATTATTACTTCCCGGTATCTTATAAGACTCACTCTTTTTAATCTCTATATTATTATAATTACTTTTTTGATTCATATTATCTTGTATCGTTCCTTGTACCCTAGATGATTGTACTTTCCTAATATCATTAGTGTTTATTGATGTTTTATAGTTCGTTAAAGATACACTGTTATTATTACCATTATTTGTTGGAGGATTATTATTACCATTATTTTGTTCTATCGATATAACAGTTCCCGTTCTTTGAGGTGTTTGTTTTGTCATATCATTACCATAACTTCCTGATCCTACCTGTTTCTCCAGGCACTCATTATAATAATAATTATTCTGATATTGTTGGTAATGTAATGGAATCCTTTTATTATACTCCTGATAACCATCAAAATTACCATTCTCCTCAATACTATTCACCGGATATGTTGTGGTGGTGGTTGTTGTTGTTGATGATAGTGGTGTTGTTGGGGTTGTTGTTATTGTTGTTGATGATGGTACATTTGTAGATGATGGACCCTGTTGTTGTAGGATTACTTGATTGTTGTGTTGAGTAAACTTTACCATTACTTGGTACATTAATAATTGAAGTATGAATATTATTATTTACCTTATTACTATACACCCCATTACCATTACCAATAATTCCATCATTATTTTTATTTTTTTCTATTGATATCAATAAATTTGCTGCTGCTGTTACTGAGGAGTATTTTACTAAATTTAAGGCACATATTGCATCAACTTTATTGTATCCCATTGATGTTAGGTAGTTTATCATACTTTTTTGTTTAGAATCTCTGTTAGAGTTATTGGGTGAAGGACCATTGGTGGAGTCTGTAAAGGAGGATGGCGGTGATAATCTTTGGTTTGTTGATGGTGATCGTGATGTGTACCCGGAAAAGGGTATATTTTTTACCGGACTTGGGTATGTTGTGTGGTTGTTTATGGGATAATTTGATTGTTGTTCGAATGCCTTTAAATCTTCCCTGATACATGATAATTTTTCTTTGTAATGCTTACCGTTCTAAAAAAAAAAAGAAATAGGTGATTAATTTGATAAGAAAATTGTTTGATTATAATGTACCTGTACATTAGTTGAATCTGAGGTATCGATACAATAAGTAGATGTACCATTTTTTGTTGTTATAATATGTTGTGGTATAGTGGTGTTATTTGGTATTTGACTTCCATCAAAAGTCTTACCATTGTTACTGAAGGTACCTTGTGAATGAAGTCCTGGAACCCCTGTTTGTCCAGAAGGTCCATATTGATACCTATGATTAAACATTTGCCTCTACCATGAGAAAAAGTATAAATTAAAATAATTTCTAAAAATAAACAATAACAAATTAATAAAATATCAACAAAAAAATTTTTAAATAAACTGGAGAAAGATTATATTTTATAACGGTTGTATTAGTTATCACAAAATTGATTGAACCAGGTATATCTATGTTGTCTGATCAGTGATAACAACGGAATGTAAAAGATTTGTCGTAGTTTTAAGATTTGTGTAAACATATTTATATATATATATATATATATATCGGAGGGGAAAAGGAAAAATATATATAGTGTAACTTTGTAACTTGAATGTTGATGTATAATTTTAAAATAGAAATCTTTGTCTAATGTATTGTATAATAACTAAACTTATAATACTAATAATTTTTAAAATATTATTATATAAAAAATGACGTCGAATGTAGATTTTTTTTTGTTAATTTAAATAAAATTGATGGTGATCAACTATTAATAGGCAATTTAAATAAAGAAGAATAATTTTTCATTGTGATATAGACAAATTTTGATCAAAAAAAAATGAAGTGATGAGTATAGACATAAAGATTTTTAATAAGAAAGAAATTCCCCATTATTTTTTTTATCATTAATTTTTTGCTTCCCCTCTCATACATCATTCTCCCCTCCTCTTCCTTTTCCTTTTTCCTGTAATATATTATATATATATATAGGTAGTTAAAGAAAATATTATTTAGATTATAATAAATATTATAAAATATTCAATATGTCTGAGGTATGCAAAGAATGTTTATAAAATAACATAAATTATTATTTAATTTTAACAAATGATGGGACAAAAAAAAACTTTAAAATTTATTTATATAATTTTAATACCTCCCTAAAAATTTATACCATCTAAACTATATAAATATACATATATTCATCAATTGTTAAAAGGTTAACTAAAAAACAAAATAAAAACCATAAATAATGTGTTTTAGAGGAGTGATAAATGAAATTACTAAAAATCAAAAACATATTCTACTTCCGTTATATAAAGAATGCAAAATATAAATATAATTTTTATAGATTGTAAAAAAAATCATATCGTTAAAATTCTCCAACAACCCAAAACATTTATTCATTATAAATTTTATAGATATAATATAATCACATAAAGGGTAAAATAATTGAAATTAGTTTAATTTAAAATTTATACATTCTACATTTATTTTGAGATATAAACTAGTCACCCAACAAAAATACAAAGGCAAAAGGAAGGTTAAAAAATTATTAGAAAAGTTAAGTAAATATATCATTATATTAAAATAAAAGTATATTTTTTTTGTGAAAAAAAAAATAGTTAAAAGGTAACTGATAACACCTCTTTATCAAATTTATCAAAGATGGTGGTAAATAAAAAGGAAATTTTCTTTTTAGATAAATGAATATAGATAAAACAATGAGAGAGTATAGGGAAATTAGGTAGTGATAAGGTAAGACTATTGTTTCTAAAAATAATATTAACTTCTCTTTTTTTAAACTTTAAAGTGTATATCACATATCATTGGTTTTTTTATTTTTGATATAGGGATCATATAAAATATATATACATATTGATAAGTATTTTCCTTCTCTAATTTATTGATGCAAAAATAATTAGGTAGTTTAGGTGAAATATTTATGATAATGGCAATTAAATTAACTACATTGATAGTAAACTTTCTTTTCACAAAATATTTTTAAAATGCCTAACTTTTTTTTATTTTGATAATAAAATATTTAATGCATTTTAAGATGTTATCTAAAATACCATCAAATTTTTAATGTTATCATTTCAAATACAATAATAACAAAATTTCCCAATAATTAAAACAAAGATATCTAAGAATGCGTCAAAGCTAAAAACTTTGTCATTCTAAAATTGATGATGAAATATTTTTATCATAACTTATGATCTATAAATAATACATATAGAGATGTAAAAGTGTATACATATATAATATCTTTCTAAATTCTTCATTTATATATATAATAAAAGAACGACATATAAATAATTTTAAAATTTAGGCAAAAGAAATTATTTTTAAATTAACTATCATTTCATTTATATAAATATACATATATATGGAGGAAGAATGAAAAAGATAAGAAGGTGTATATTTATACCTTTTTAACATTTGGTATGTTTGGAATTTACAAATATTAGAATCACATTCATAAAATTTAAAAGATATATAAACATTTATTTTTCTCTTTTATTATATGTATATTTTTTTTTTACCTAATAAATCTTTCTTCTCCCATAATGATGTCATTACTTAATTTTCTATTTCCTTTATAAATAATTCACATAATTTATAATTTTTTCTATCAATTTACAAAGAAAAAAATGATAATTCTTATTAAAAAGAAAGTGTAA
The DNA here is from genome assembly GCA_963280985.1 of Strongyloides venezuelensis. NCBI lineage: Eukaryota > Metazoa > Nematoda > Chromadorea > Rhabditida > Strongyloididae > Strongyloides > Strongyloides venezuelensis. The sequence continues at coordinate 2,080,330 of CAUJLX010000002.1, read as the reverse complement.
TTGATGTATATGGATAAACAAAATATAAGTAGTTTATCAGTAACACTTAAAAAGTCTGGTAACGTCACGAAAATCATAAAAAGTATGAGTAATATTTTTCACATAATAATGATTAGAAAATATATGTTAGAAAAAAAGGGTAAGATGGCTGGTTTTTGTTTTTAAGTAAATTATAACTAATGATTAACTATATTCCGGAAATTGGTAAAAGATGAAATAACATAATCATTTATTTACCTTTTTTATTACTCCAGAATAAGAACAAGTAATTAAGAGATTGGTGGTAAAAAATATGTGTAGTGAAAAAAAAATTAGACAAAATGTAAATATTAAAAGAATTTCTACCAAATTATATTAATAACTTTTATACATTACTCATAACACATAAAATAAAAAAATTCCACATTCATAAAAGTAAACACCTCTAAAAAGATATAATTAATAAAACACCTGATCCTGGCCTAAGATAAGAAATAAAAAAATCCTTCAAATACTACTTAAACACGTAAATGGTAGTCGTAAAACAATTTATAATTAGATTAAAAATTTCTTTTGCAACAACAATCTTACAGTAACATATAAAACACATTTTAAACTAAAAAAAAAATATGAGATATGTTAGGAATTTTGGTATTTAAAAAGGAAGAAAAAATTATAATATGGAAAGATGACGATGATTGATCATAAATATATATATAAATATAAATTTGTATATATTTTTATCATATCAAGCTCAATGTCTTTTTTTTATGTTTCACATTTATCATGTCTCTCACATGATGAGATTGGAATGAACATAAAAGTTTTGGTAATCTTTAAGTATTAATCATAACTTGTAAAAAATGTAATTCAATGTATGTGATCATTGTTAAAATGAATCAAAGTCAATAAAAAAAGTATAGAAAATATTTTTACTTCCTCTCAATCACATAGAACTTTTTGAATAAAAATTAATCAATTTTAAATCAGGTACATTCTAATAAATGACTAAGTATAATGGATAATAAAAATAATTTGAAGATTAGTTTATGTTGTATGTATATGTATTATAATCTATATAATATGTAGGAGATGGAGAACAATTTAAATGAATTGAATAGGTTATTGTTTTATATCTACTATCAAGTGTTTATTAATATAACAGTCACTTTGTATATATATATATATATATATATATAGAATTATAGATATTTATATATACAAATAACATCACATATCTATCAATAATTGTTCTTGTACATTGAAACTTACAATTAATAAAACATACATAAAAACTTTTGAACCTTAAAATTACATCTCGTATTTATACTATCTTTATCTTAAATAATATTATATACAATAAAATTCATTGATATGGAAAAAGAGATTTTAAAAGTATTAAAATTTATAACAATAATTAAACAGTAAAATAATTATAAATATATATTAATGGACCACATAAGAATTGCGAGTAAAGGTAGAGAGAGACAAAATTTTTAAAACAAATTAACAATAATTAAGGGAATACTATACAAAGTATATTTTATAATTGATCATTATCAATAAATATTTCAATAAAAATTCTTTACAATTAAAAGAAAAAAGAAAATTCTTTCTGGTATATATACTATAATAAAAACGAATTTAACCTTTTATAAATTTATCTAAAACATTAAATATTTTTAAAAAATTTATATTTAGATGAATGATGGTGATTCATATATAATACAATATAAATATAGGTATGTATAATTAATATAATAAAAAAATTCCTTTTGAAGGTGAACAATCACTCATTCATTTCATTTAGAAATTATAAGTATTACTAAGTAGTAGTATTAATAAAGAACATTTCATACACATCTGTATAACATCCTTCTCATTTTTTGTGGCGGGGATATAAAAGGCATGAAAGTGGCATGACATTATCTCAAGAATTGTCCTTTTCTTATAGATTATCTATTCAAATAAAGTTACTACACTAACACCTCTTATATTCTTATAAAATTTTTATTTAAAATTTACTATTGATAATAAATTACCCTTTTATACTTTCGTGATACTTTTATATTTACCTAAGAAATAATTTTAATTTATATATATATATATATATATATATATAATTGTAAAATATATAATAAAAAATATAACTCCTTAACAAAAAAATATTTATATGTTCTTGACCTTTTTTTTATTACTTCCTACTACCAATCCAATGTTGATTTAGCTTTATTTGTCAATGTACCATCTTTCTGTAGTTTTGGACTATTCTCAGAATAAAATTGTGAAAACCATCTTCTATGCTTATTTATTGGTCCATCATTCTTGACATATAAAGGATTTTTTATATACTTTTTATTACTCCATACAAATATATCTCTTTCAAACTAAAAAAAATTAATAAAAATCTTTATAATAATTTTCCTCACCTGGAATGCTTCACTAATCATCATAAATTTAGCCCACAGTTTCGGTACATTAGCATACATAACAAAACGACTCCTCTGAAACATTGGTTCCTCTGGTGTAAGGTACTGAAAAACAGCACCCTTCCCAAGGATACCAAAATCAAACATCATATGAACAATACCGGGTCCAATTTGTACAGCATCTAATTTCGTTTCCGTTAATGGTATATTAAAATTTCCTGCTTTCATTACTTGATCTAAATGCATAACAGAAATATGTTTTTCATCACCACTTCTGGGTTCCCAACTACCATTCCAGAAGTGTTTAATGTACGGTTTTGAGATATTCATTGGGATTTTGTTGACATCATTACCTTCCTGAACACCATGAAGGTGGAGGTAATTTAGATGTGCTATGTCAGCACCATTCTCAGGAACCTCTTGGATATGACACATTATTTCGTGCTCCGTTCTTCCTTTATATGTCCATTCTCCATACTTGACTTCATCAATCTCTGGTATCTCCCAGGTAGGAGCATCACCCTCAGCATGGTACCAAACGAAAATACAATTATTCCTCTCCACGACGTGCCATGTTGATATTTTTGCTTGTTCAGGTATTGAAGCTTCATTATACGGTATACTAGTACATTTACCTGTTTCAGCATTAAATATCCACCCATGGAAGGGGCATTGTATACAATTATCATTAACAACCTTACCACCAACATTGAATGAAGCACCAAGGTGTGGACAATAAGAATCGGTTAAATAAACTTCACCTGATTCACTCCTTATCAAAGACAATTGCTCACCCATAAAAGTAATAGGTAAGATACATTTTTTATTAATTTGATTTGACTCAGCTATACAAAACCATCCATTAGGATATACTGGTGGAAGTTCTCCAACGACACGGAGTCTCTTAACACGTTCAACCATCTTTTCTTTAACCCTCTTTGAATACTGTAATATTTTAAAAACATATTAATTACAATCAAATAAATAATGTTACCTCAACATCACCGAAATAAAATCCCAAATCACCTAATCTTTTAATTCTATTTAACGGTCTTACTAATATTTTATAACCTATATATAAAAATGTTAAAATTATTAGATAAAATATTTCTTTCCAATAACTATAATATAGAGGAATATAATATTCATTAATATCATTATTACTAACTGTTGTTATATTGTTTTTTACCATAATCACCTGAAAAAAAAAACGTAGAATGAAAATGAGAAACAAAATAAAATAATTTTAAAAAACTTATTCCTTATAAAATAACTAAATACATTAAGATGAATAAAAAAAACGTTAACATAATTTTTCATATAAATTAATAAAAAGAATTTTATTAAAGATTGATAAGAGGAATAATTATCATAAAAACTTTTCAAGGCCTATATTAAAACATTTTCACACACAAATATAAAAATGCTTAAATCTAAAGTTTCATTTGTATTGTAATGTAATAATTACTATCTTTTTTTTATTACTAACTTTATACAATCTACATATAAAAAGGAACTTCTGGAAGAACTAGGGAAAGGAATCACAAAAACATGAGAATGAAAAATTTTAAATTTCATTATTAACAAACAAAATATGTGAAGAAAAGTTTTTGTTAAAAATTCTTGAGAAAAATAAAAACTTGTTTCATCTCAATCATGTACTATATAAAAGTTTCATAGAGAAATTAAAAAAGCTTTTTAGAATATTAACAAAATTGTTACAATATTAAAACATATTTCTTTCTCTCACTCTTGAAAAATGAAATCCTATTTTACAGGTAGACAAAATTTTTTTAACAATAAAGAATAATATGTAGTTTATGATTAAGAGGAGAGGAGGGGAAATGAAAAATAAGATTAACAATATGATGTTTGAAGTATATTCTTAAAAATTATATCATAAATTTATGTTTGAAATATCACATAGGTATATTAGCGTTGATATGATGAACTGTTGGTAAAAAAAGTTTATGGGTAATTGGAGAGTATGATGACTTTGTGTCCTTTTGAGTGAAAAGTGTTTTTTATCACTTCTTTGTGTTCATTTTCATTGATAAATAAAGACAATCTGTTAATGTTTTGAGAACTATCATGGTTATATGTAAGATTATCACTTTAAGAAGACTGAAGTGCTAAGTCATTAGGATGGTATTATATTGTAAAGAAGCCAAGATAAATTCTAGGAATAATCTTGTGTTAAATTAATTATTAAACATATATTAGCGTTATATTTCATTACATTACACCACTGAAGTTTCATTAAATAAGTTTACATCTAAAGTTGTAATATCAATATCTCACAAAAAATATACTTTTTTATGATTTTTAAAAATATAAGGGCATACAACAAAGGATAAAATATTTTCCCAAATTACATCATAAACACAATTTAGATTCAAACTACAACAAATAAAAATCAACAAAACTGGTGCGTAGAAAAAAAATAAATTCTTGTAACTATAAATATTCTCTCGTTAACACAAATAAATAAAAACTTATTTATCTAACTCATAAAAATTAAACATATTTTACATGAACATTTGGATGACAATTATTAGACAAACATTTTGGAAAGTTTATAAAATTATACATACAGGGAAATTGAATTAAAAAAAATATTATCTTAACTAGATTTATTAAAAATTATACACTAACTTTTTGGTTTAAATAAATTAGTGTTGAATTGTTAATTATATGTTTAATCTTATTAGACTTTATATTTAACAAATGAATTATATAATTGGTACTTGAAGATGACTTTTAGAGGACAACACACATATTTCATCTTGATATATTATCTATAAAAAAGACCTTTATACATAAATTCCTTTTTTACATCATCTTGTATTAAAAGATAAAAAAAAGCGAAGTTTCAATTGAATTTACAACACTTGTGTACGTGATTTTCTTATCCTCTAACCTTACGCAAACACATATACCTTTTATAGTCTCTAACTCTCCATGCAAACCTTCTCTAAACAAACTTCTGTACAAGATAAAGTTGTAATTCTAAAAAATTTAATTCAATTCATCTGAACAAACCAAAATAAATTAAAAAAAAAAACCCTAGGATACTAGGAAAAATGACAAAATTATAAATATTAAATAAAGTTTCAAGAGAAAAGTCCTTCTTAAGTATTTACAAAATTCCATAACTTCGTAATAAGTCCATCTTTCTTAACAGCATTAGTGGCATTGATCATTCCTTGATCATTCTTACCTAAATCAACTTTTCTAACACCTAACCTATTGTTTGAAATAATTTTCGATGCCCCATTTTTGTTTTCCTTCGCACCATCACCCATGACAAAACCGTTACCTGACAAAAATTGGTAATCAAGTGGTTTGGCCAATCCTATAATCTCATCTGAAGACATTGATATGCATCTCCTGTTAACTCCTTTCCTAACGATCATTGGATTTGTGAATCTAACGTAAATATAATTTGTGCCTTCTTTTTTTGATGTCTTGAGAATTGAACCAAATTCTCCACTTAAATATTCTAATACATCATCTGTTGACAGGTTCTTTAAACCAAACACCAACATCCAACAACTTCTCTCAAAATCTTCATCTGACAACTCTCGATAATCTATTGTTTCCTCTTCATGAATCTCTTTTGGTGGTGATCTTGTATAACCAGGTAAATTTATTGTATCACCCAACTGTTTCAATGGTGGTCCTTTAATTCCATCACCTGAAGAAATCTTCTCAAATCCAGCTGGTCTCTCAAACAAAATCCCTTTCGTAGGTGGTTGTCCTGAGGTATCCTCGTCATTATCAACAGTCAAAATACTCCTCCTCTTAGGAATCCTATTAGATAACGGTCCAAACAAATAATCTGGCATATTCTCTCTCCCATTCCTTCCACGATTATCATCATAAGTAAGTTCTCTATCCTCCTCAATCATATCAACATCAAAAGTCTCCCCAAACAATCTACCACCGGAACGGGGACGTGAACCACTAGAAGGACCCTGTTGAAAACGATCCTCAAAAACTCCTGATAATGATGGTCGACCGGTGTTATAATTCTTTGAACCACCCCCAGAAAAGGTATTAAAACTACTTCTCCTACTTAAAATACTACCCCTTGGTTCAGGTGCTTGATTTCCGGATGTGGAGAAACGTGGTACTCCCCTCATACTATCTCTTATCCTTGATGGTGAAGCCCATGATAAATTTGCCTCCTCAGTTGACAATGAACTCCTAGCATACATTATAATTTTCAGAAAACAATAGTACTTAAAATTTCTGTTTCACAATTTAATAGTAATAATAGGTAGAAATTAGTAAATAATAAAAAAAAATTTTTATTTCTTGAGTGGTTAGTACTGAAACAAAAAAGGAGTAGTAAAATAAGTTTTAGTGTATAACTCTTTTATACAATTAAATAATGACATTGCGCCAAATTCAGGGAGATTGAATCAATATACAATGTTTCGTCTTAAGAATTAGCTATATTTTACATCTAATTGATGTTGTTAGGCTATTTGTTTGTCACCCTAGAGATGTAATTTTAATTTTTTTAAAGTAGTTATTAGGTTAATGAGATGTGAGAAAATTTGATGGTTATCATTTTATTGTTCTGATTATAATGATATGGAGAGTTGTTTATGATAACTATTATTTTGGAATGATCATTTGGTATGTTGGAGAGGGAGGTTTAGGTGGTAGATGGGTATATTTTTTGAATTGTATCACTTAATATTTACAATTACTAATTGATGGGTTCTATGGACCGAGTTGTGGAGGTGGAATGGTAAATAAAAACGATATTTATAAATAACTTCCTTGTTCTTATATGGATCACTAGATATACGCCGACCTTAAATTAAAAATAAGACATTTTTAATACACAAATGAAACACTAGACTGAGAAAAATACTCAAAATATAATTAAAAATAGTACGGTTTATAAAATAAATATATCAGGTTTAATTACATGAATATCCAATTAGAGAAATGATCAAATTCCAAGAAAACAAGAAGAAAAATAAGACTTCTAACCTTATCATTAATAATTGTAATAATCTTTTTATCCTCTGATTTGTGATGTCTTCAATTTATAACGCTTCAAATTAAATTCTCATTCCGTTCCTGTCAATTAAAGATTGTCAATCTAAATATATCCATGAACTTTAAGAACAAGAACGAGTATATTAATATTATATTAACATGTGAACACTGGCAACTTCAATGACATACAATAAAAATTAAATATAGATAGAATATAAATTTATTAATATCAAAAAATACGTGCATATTTAAGAATCTAAAAATATTTTAAGTTTTAAAAGGTCACAACAAAATGAGAGATTAAAGATTGTCCCATCATTAAGGAGAAAATATTAATTAAAAATGCCTACACAAAATTTTTATTTTCCTCAAATTAAGATATAAATAATTAATTTTCATACTATTCTTAATATTTTTTTTCATTTATTAAAGAAAAATTGTAGAATAATAATTTTTATATGTGAATTTAAAAAAAAAATCTTTTTGATATTATGATATTTGAGAAAAGAATTTTATGGGTGTTAGATAAGATTTAAAAAATATTTATGTAATCCATTAAAGAATGTTATTTAAGATTTATTTTTAATTAAATTTTTTTTATAATACATATTGACATTATGGAATTTTTTATAATTTTTTTTTATCTGATTTCATCTTTTTTTTAATTTCTAATAGGTATTCGCACTAAAAAGTTTTCCATTAGTATTGTTGTTTATAATTATAGCTTTTGATAGAATCCTTTTAAAACTCTATTTTTGGTACTTATAATTTATTTTATGATAACATTTAATCATTATTTACATATTTATAAAGTAATAAATTAAAAATATTGTTTGAGTATTTAAATCATTGGACATTAAAACGTTTTTATAGCTCCTGTAGATTGGTAGAATTCTATTTTATTACAAATTATAAAACGATAATTATTATTCTTTTATCAAATCTAATAATAAGTGTATAAGTTAGTTTTTATTCCTCTTTTCTGAGGTAATGGACATATTCGTATAACTAATAAATAATTAGCCACACTAACAAAAAGAAAATCTTTTTAAATATTATTCTTCTTAAAATAAACTTTCCATTATCCAATATTCCATTGTCCCTTTCTTTATATGGTACCCTTTTCTTATAAATACGGAATATATATTTTTAAAAAAGTCAATTCTCATCTTAACAAACATTATTTAATAATTTAACAAAATTCATCCCTATAAAGGATATAGTATTAAATATTAATAGGCACAATTAGAATAATTACAAAAATAAATATTACATATTACATATCTCAAAAACTCTTTTCATCCATTCTGATAATAATTTTAGGAAGAATTCATGAAATTTTAGAGGTTTTACTATATTAAGATAGATTTGGTATTTCCTTAAAAATATTTATAATTATCTTTCCTATTTGATGGTAGACTAAAAATTTGGTTATTATTTTAATTTTGACACGATTGGTAAAAGTAGGAGAGAGAGAGGCTCCACATCTCATATCTTATTTTTATAAAACTTTTTGCCAAAATTAATAATATATTTAGATATATTTAAAGTTTATCTCTTATTAACAAATATTCAAATGTTAAAGAATAAATTTTAAATAAATTTTAATTAGAAGATTTTTATGAATGTTACAAGTTGGGAAGAATAATATATATTTAGATTCAAGTAATTACATATATATATATATATATATATATTTAGTAGTACATTTTGAGGAGAGAGAGTCAAAAAAATAATAGAAGTATTTATATTTGGAGAAAAGAAAAATTTTGCACATCCTTCCTTTTTAGCTTCTTTAATTATGTGATAATTTAGATTAATGAAAAAAGAAAGAAATAAGTTTGATATTTGTTATTATACTACTCTTTGATGGATAATGACAAATTTCTTTGATTACTTCCTTTTTATACCATCTTCAAAAATTTTTAGATATATGTATAGTAAAAAGTTTCTTTTTATATATTAATAATAAAAATATCACTTATTTTTGCTAAAACATTTAATAAAACTAAAAAAAATTATTTTCTCTTAAGAATGTTGTATTATTTAGAATAAAAATAGTGTAGTTTAATAATTTATCATCTATATACAATTTTTGAAGTAGGATCTTTTGTTATAATAATAATTAATTATGTAGAATGCCACTTTTCAATATATTTCTTAAAAAAATTGGTTAAAATTTAAATATTCTATATTGTTTCTTTTTTAATAAATAAACACGAAATGGCATATTGTAATTTGTAATTTACTTTTTTAAAAATTCATTATTTTCATGTTGTTTAAAAAGAAATATATGTTTGTTCATTTTTAGTTTTAAAAGATTTAAAGTTTAATAACAAATTAACGTTAAACTAAATATTATCCCTGATTTAACTGTGAATCTTTTTTTTAGGTTTCTTTTTTATTCTCAAATCTGTATTTGTAATTTATTATATTTAAATGGATGAATAAGATAAATTAGCTTGATTATCTATGAAATTCTGTTTATTTTCGTTTCCTTTTCCACAAACAGTAGAATGTATTATTTATAAATAAATATCATTCAAGATTAAAAAGTTTAGATATTTTTAGAAAAAAAAAGCCACCAACTTAGTACTTTATAAATAATATTAAGAATCATCCACATACACTAAGTAATCATTAAACAAAACTTAAATTATTTAGTATATTTATTCATTTAACGACAAAAAACATGGAAAAATGGAAAAAAAAATTAACACTTCAAAACCACAGTTAATGACTACTAATTCATAGAAAAAAAGTCAAAGACCCATATACTTTTATAACAAGTTACATATATTATATATATTTCTTTAAAAATATACATATAAATGTATATATAGATGTATTATTTAATCTATATAAAAATATCATCTTACTCTCACTATATTAATTTTAAATTATCATTTTTTAAATAATTTATATATAGAAAAAGTAGTTAAAAATAACTTTTTAATTTGTGTACCTTGTTGAATTGGTATGCTTTCGTCACAATAGGGTAATTTAAATATCAATGATGTTTTATTTATAGATATTTGTTTGAAACGATAGGAAAATCTTTTCTTATCTTTTAAATAACACACCCCACCCACTATTGGAGGGAAAGTGAAAAATTTTTAAAAAAAATCTCTTTTAACTATCTTTGCCATTCTTACTATATCATTATTTTTTTATATAACATTATATATCATTTCAATAATTTTAATTGTTTTAAAAATAATTTTTATAAATAAAATGTTAATACTTTCATCCTTTTCAGAATATTTACACTACACAATTATCCACAGAAAATTAATTATATATTCTGAAACGGATAAAAAGAAAATTATATTTTTTTTAATTCAACTATTACAGTATATATATTCCTTATTAGTATAATAAAAAAAACAACAGAAATTTCTAACAAAAAGTACAACAAAAATACAGGAATAATCTTCAATGTCATATTCCTTTTGGCTTACCAAGTACAACAAAAAACATAATAGAAACAAAGAAAAAAATAACGCTAATATCAATTAGATAACATCATCCCATTGAAGTTATATATAAAACTTTTTCAAAAAATAACTTATATCAAAATCTATTCATCACATTCAATAAAAATATATAAACAACTTTTCATTAAACTCCACCACATAATTTTTTTTCCTTTTTATCAAATACAAAAAAAAAATTCAATAAAAGGAAAAAATGTTTTATCCGTGTTTATCAATTCTCATCCTGACATCAATAATGGGTTGTTGTATTATATTAGCTATTATTGACCTTGAAGTTTATAATTTTGGTTTGTATATTGTTTTACTTTGTATTGTGGGTAAGTTTATTTTTTTTTTGTATAATTATTTTATATGTTACTAAAAATAATATATTATGTTTTATTTTTTAAGGTACAATGATTGCCTGTGCACTTTGTATAGCTAATCCTAACGCCTGTCCCAATCCTCAATGGTACACTAATTTCTGTCTTTTAATGGAGGTAAGAAAAGATTTTTTCTTATAATTATTTTAAACTTTAAACTCATAATTTTTTTAAAAATTTTATTGTACAGGAAATGTATCCAGTTCCTAATGACAATGATACAGAGTCCCCAAAAATGTCCGGTCTCCGGAAACAAATGTTATCTCATTATGGCGGTAGCATGGCAACAAATGCCAACTCCAATACAGGATTTAATTCAGGTGAAGAATCAAAAACTGGAAACCGTTTCGAGAACAAAGGCACCGTTGCAATGTTAGCACCAGCAGTTCATATAATGCATCAAGTATGGAGGGGTATGGCATGGGTCACAGATGCTGTTGAGGAGGAGGAAGATAATAGAACACAAAGTTATTGTACATTAGAACATGGGACTAGTTTCAGTTCAAGGACTAACAGTGATGTTGGGTTACCAACTAAGAAATTAAGTACTATTGTTGAATCATCTGGTTGTAGTTTTGTAATTGAACAGGTATTTTTTTAATAATTCTACTAAACTTTAATTATCAATTCTTCTCTATAGGATGAAACAAGTGATTGTACATCAAAATACGATGAAATCCTATAACATTTCATTGAAAACCCAAACAAAATGTCACCAAAAAAGTAATAATTATATCAATAGCATATCTTTTATTTATTTTCCCTTATTAATAATCTATTTTTTACAATCCTCCTTTATTTAAAAAAATTTTTTTACTACATTACAGGTTTCTCATATTACTTTTTATATATTTCTCCCTTTAAATTATAACTATTTTAAAGATAAAAATAATAAAAAATATCTACTCACTACAATACTATATTTTTCTCATATATTAAAAAACATAAAGTGTTTATCTTTCATTAATATAAAAATAACATAAATATATTATTTGGTAATGTTTTTTAGTTTCCATTAAATTGGTTTTCTTTTATAATCAGAAAATAAATTTCTTCCCTATAATAACTTTTTAAAAAAAAAACTGTTAAAAATAAAGAAAGATGAAAATAAAAATAATTCTTCATTTTTAATCGACATTACTTTAAAAAAACTAAAATTTATATATATACATATATCCGGTTCAGGAGTTAAAGGATGACTCCTTAAAAAGTTAATTGTAGGCAATTAAAAGGTGATGAGGAAAATTACTATATAATGTGACCATAAATACCAGATGGATTAGTTATCATGAAGTCTAGCAAAATTTTTCTCTCAACTACAATTTTTACTATTTCCTCAATATGCTTAATGTTATGGGTTTTTTTTGTTTTTATTTTAAATGATATCAATGATTTTCATGCTCTATCAGTTGGGGAGATAGAAAATTTTAAAAGTAATGCTAATGGGATATGGAGTGAAATTGTTGGGATTTATAAAAAAATTGATGATAATGTTGTTTTGAGGACTAAGAGACAGTATGATATGGCTGTTAGTTATGGTAGAATTTTTATTCCAGAAATGGTATGTCCACCTGGTGAAAGAGGTCCTCCAGGACTCGATGGTGAAGATGGCATACCAGGAGAAAATGGTTTAGACGGTACTCTAGGTTTGGACGGAAATAGTGGTTATCGTGATGCTGGTGTAGAGAAATGTCAAGTCTGTCCACTTGGACCACCTGGATTGCCTGGTATGAATGGTCCTCCAGGTCCTAAAGGATTAACTGGATCTCCTGGACCACCAGGTCCACCCGGACAGCCAGGACTTCCAGGACCAATGGGTAGACAAGGAGATCCAGGTCCAACTGGACTACCAGGAAGGGATGGAATGGCTGGAAGGCCAGGAAACTGCGGAATCAAATATACTTCTATTCCTGGACCACCAGGACCACCTGGCATGCAAGGAAAAATGGGTAGAAGCGGTAAACCAGGTACCAAAGGATCAATTGGAATTCCAGGACCAATGGGACCACCTGGTCTCCAAGGTCAACCCGGAAAGAACGGTTTGAATGGTATACCAGGTGTCCAAGGTCTACCAGGAAGTATCGGAAATGACGCAGGTAACTTTTACTTATTTTATTATCCCATAAATGTAATTTTATTTAGCATATTGCAATTGTCCACCACGAACAACATTAAGCGCACTATCTCCAAAAAAACCTCTGTTTGTTGAAAGCAAAAAACCATCAACAACAAGAAAACCACCATTACTAATCCTTCCCCAATTAAAACCTCTTCCAAAATTAAACATCAACCACATCTCCGATCACCAGGTTTCCTACATAATACCAAATGTTGGAAGAAAATTGTACTTTGCTCGAAATGGACACATCAGGCATCCATTAAGAATAAAACACACTAACCATTAAGTACAACAATTTTAAAAATATTAATATATTCACTTCATAAAAAAAAACTGAAATGTTATAAAATTAACATATACTTAAATATTAAAAATGTTAAAATAAATACAAACTTTTGTCAGTAATAATTTATTTTCGCTTAAATGTAAGTTCAGAAATTAAAAAAGAAGTTATAAATACACGTAATATATACAAAAATATCTTACAAATTCAATACACAAAGGTAAAAAAAGGAATTTTTAATCATCGTCAGAATCAGAGATATTTCCGAATACACTAACAGCTTGTTGAGGGAGTGTGTTTAGTTTATCGCCACTGGTTGAATCACCATTGGTAGGACTAAATTTGGGTTGAGATGTCGAGTTTTCGTTGGAAACAAAAGAAGAGTTTGTCTCCATTTGTTGTGAGTCATCATCACTTGACATTTGCATTCGTTCAAACTCCTCCTCGTTTGATTTAAATTTAGGTTCTGGTGCCTCAAAGGAATTACCATATATTTCGTAGTCACCCTCGAAACCACCATTTTTGTTATAATTATCTATTGCACGGGTAAAATCAACGACTGTTGTATCCATTCGACATATTTTTTCTAATGTTGTATCGTGGAATGTCTCTTCATCCTCCATAGCTGATTGTTTATGAACTTTTTCCATTATCTCACATACCTCCTCTTCATCTGTCATCTTGAATAATAATACATGTCCCTCTGATGATCCAACAAACAGAACATTTGAATCAGTCAAAAATTCTAAACAATTAAATTGAATCTTCTCTGTAAAATGGAATCTTTGTAAAGGAAGATTATTCTTTCCACTCCAAATAATCAGTAGTTTATCAGTACCATTATTTAAAGTAGCAAACCTATCAATATATGATTCTTTTTGAACAACGATAGTTGTGATAGCACTATGATGAGCAGTAAACATCCCAACAACAGAATCTTCTGTATTCTCTTCAGTAGTAATCTTGAGAAGAGTACCATCATAAAATCCAAGTATCAAATGGACATTGTCATTAAGGACAGCCATAGCAGATATCCTACGATGTTGAAAACTATCGACTTTATGCCTCTTATATCCTGTCAGAGCATCAACCACAAAGATAGTCCCATCAGTGGTTGCAATGACATAAGATCTCATATCTGGAGCCAACATTCCCATTGAGATCATTGTTTTACCATAATTAATAGGTTGAGAAAAATTTGGTTTATCCTCACGAATCTTCATAATATTAATTGTCTCCTTTCCTGATACATAAATAACGGAGTCCGTTGAACTGTGGTATTGGAGGCACCTTTCAAGTTGAGTCTTTGGGATTGGAATTTCATTACAAATAATCCTTCCAACCTCCCCAGCCAAGATAACCTGAACAACTTTACCACCCAAACTTTGGAGGAAAACAACATTCTCCTGTGAGATACTTTTTATGACATGAACTAAATGAATTTTTATTGTATGTATAAACATGCAATCCAGATACTTTAATGAAACATAAGGAAATTTTCGATTTCTTTTAAAATCAACACCTTTAAAAAGGTGAATGGCATCTGGACATATAGCAGCAACAAAAAATTTATATGGATCATTTCCTTCTCTAAAACTGCAAATCTCAAGGATTCTACTTATTTTTGTTTTACAATCTTTTAGATCAACGTGAGGCATGAAGGCATAATGATGAGCACCTGATCCTTTGCTTGCTACATCAAGTGGTTCCTGGAATTTATGATGTTAAAATTATTATTATAATATGTTTTATATTCTTACAATTTCAAGTTGGTATTTTCTTATTGCTTGAGCTATATTTTTTTCTGCATCCTTTATACAGGTAAGAGTTTTTGGAACTACAGAAACTGGTATAGTGATAACAGGCTCCATATTGGTACTTTAGGTAATTGAACTAATAGAAAAATAAAGAAAAATTAAAAGATACGGGGTATTTAATAACTAAAACTTTTTTCAATTTTTTTCTGTTCGAGATAATTGAAAATTTTTTTTGGCAAAATGTTTATTTTAAGAAAAATTTATTTGTAATATTGTGTTTTGATGCCATGAAAACACAACATGGTGATGTATTTGGGTGTAGTTGAAATAGACAATCTGTCAATTTTAAGGATTTTTGTTCCAAGAAATCTAGTGAGTTTTAATGAGTAGATATTTTACTATTAAAATTCATTGACAGTTTCATTATATAATGAATGATAACTTGAAAATTTTGACTGTAGCGGGTGCATCATCTATACAATAAATTTACTAAACCTCAAAAATTTTCAATCTATTTTTTTTGCTATTTTTGAGAATGTGATTGAGCAATGAGTATATGAATTAATCATTTTAATGTTAAAATAAGCAAAATTTGTATGGTATTTTAAGTTTTTCCATCTGTTATTTTATAATAATTTTATATATTTTTAAATTTCTCATTAAAGTTGTATATTTATTTCAATGTATCTTTTTTTAGAATAATTCACAAAAGATAATCATTAATAATGCAAGTAAATAACAATGGTATTTATCTATTTAAAAAGTATAAGATTTTTTGGAATATGTTTAGTAGTTAGAAACCGTTTTAATATTTTTCTAAAAAATTTAATACATGCTAATAAAATTCAGGGATTCAGAAAGTTGAACAGTCATAATAAAGCAAAGTAATGAATATTTAATCTATTGAAAATGAATAATAAAACATGTTATTTGATTACCATTATTCACTAAAAAATTTAAAATTTCTTATTTTTTATATAACAAACAAAGGCAGTAGTATTTAATGTTTGATAGAATTGGTTAACATTGATTCCAAAAAAAACATAAAATATGTTGTATAAAAGAATTTAAAGTGGCAGTTGAGTGTAAATCATAAAAACTATTAAGTATAGAAAAGTTATAACACCCAACTGATTTAGGAACTGTGGGGTATTTTTTTACATCTATCAAAAATATAACTTTACTAGTGTATTCAAGATTCTAAAATTTTGACGTGAAAAAATTTTAAGGTTTATGATGTATTTAAAAAATTTATTTTGATCACTTTTTTTATTAAAAAAAAAGATAATCATATATAATATTATTCTTTAATCCAGTTAATTATAAATTATATTTATGGAAATTCTGTTTAATAATAAAATAATAATTTTTGATCGTTAAATAAATATAAGTAAATCATAAGTAAATATTTTCTATCAATAAATTTATAAGAATTATTTAAGAAGTTAAATACATTCTAGGATAACGGTTTAGGTGATGTAGTTGTTATATTAATTTCTTTGTATGTCAGTGAAAATGTATGGTTACTTTGACTCGCATGCCACATAACAAAGACTTCATCACCTTCTGAAATAATATTGACTGGTAGTTCTGTTTCATTGCACAAACAAATCCCAGTTACAGATGTATCTTTTTTATGCTTAATTTCTAATCCCATTCCTGTGAAACAATAATAACCGTTAGATTCATCTGGTGCGGGATTAGCAATTAATTTTGTAACGTTTAAATTCACGATTTGACCATGTTTTGACTTAATATGAAAGGTACAGTTCATAACTCCGGTTTTATTTAAGTTTTCTTCTTTTTCAGTTGCGTTATAGTAAGGTGTTCCACAATCGTCTAGATTTGAGTGTGGTTGAAGAATGGTGCAGTTAACTCCAGCAAAACCGCTTGGGCATCTACACTGAGAACAATTTTTTGGGTCTAAATACCCGTAATTTTTGCATTCTAATGAAGTATTATTCTTACACGTTTCATTACAATACAAAAAATTTATTAATTTAACATCATTAAAAGTAAAACCATTTTGTTGACCGATTTGATGATAATAATTTAGATCTAAAGGTAAAATTGTTTCATTATCATTACCTGAAAATTCGTATACACCATAATGCATAATTGAGGTTACATCATAGGATATGCTAAAATTTTGCGAATTATGTATTGGTTCTAATGCAAAATTATATCTTAAATTTGAAGGTATATTTCTCCTTATAATTTTAATATATTTATCTCTATCTCTTCGTGATTGCTCATGGCGTAATCCTAAAGCATGGCCTAATTCATGAAGTACAGATCCAATGTTATCTGAACAATATTTGGTTAAATAAATAGGTTGAGGAAGATCTTGTTCTAGTATTCCTATATCTGAAGAACATATGTCTTTACGTTTTGAGAAATTAATTCCGGCTCTGTTTTTAATATGCTTTTGTGATTTATTAAACCTAACACAAGTCTCTGCTTCAATTATTTTAATTCCTTTTTCTATGACAACTGCGTTAAGATGTTTACTTATATAATATTCAATTGGAAATGTCCACTTAAAACTTTTTCTTTTGATTGCACTTTTTCTTATTCTTATTTTCTTCCTTTGACCATCTTTATCTGTAATAATTTCAAAAGATACGGTTTTTGTTGAAATACTTTTATTAATTACATAATTCTGAAATTTATTTTAAATTGAAATATTAATTTGGATAATGATACAACGTACAATTTCTATAAAAATAATTACAATAACAATAACTAAAATTACTAAAACATTAGACATAATTTCACAACGTGTCTCAAATAATTATTTTAATAAAATGGCTTGTATTGATAAATGTAAAAAAGTATGCATGAAAAATTTTTTTAAAATAAAAATTACTACACATTTTTATAAATTTTATAATAGTGATGCATTATAACGTTTGATAGGAAACATTTAGGTAAACAAACAAAAAGGATATTTAAAGTCTTCATACTGCTAAATAGAATTTAACTATAATGTAATTTAAGCAATGTACGTATACTTTTATTTTCAATTGTACTCAATTAGAAAAAAGTGATAAATTTTAGTACACAACGTTAAAATATTTTTGCGGCATAATTTTAGATAATTTCAATAAAATGCTAAAGCCTTTTTTTAATTGAATGAGATGAAAATTTTTATAGTGAGTAGGACAAAAAATTTTTTTATAATCTGCTTTTAAGTACAAACATTTTTTCTACTTATAAAGTAAATTAAAAAATATCGAATTAGATTATATAATAATTATAAATTTCAGGTAAATAAATATTTATGTAAATATCACATTTTTTAATTCAATGAATTTTATCATTTTTTAAATCCTCTATCAATGCATGGTAAGTGCAATCATTTTATATAGATCATCATAAGATATTCTTAAAATGTTAGAAATTATTATTTTATTAAAGTGAGTAATACAAAAAATTAAATAAAATTTAATATTTAAAGCAAAAAAGTGAGAAAAAAACACTCGATACTAAAAAAGGATATGTTTTTTTAATATTTAACAACGTTAATTGTAACAAGTGCTTAACAAATACACTTGACATTAGCTTAATAAAAAAAATTGTTAAAACAATTGTAAAAAATTAAATTTTTGTCATAAAATATATGGTATTTAAATTATAGAAATATTAGAAAATTTTGATAGTATAGTTATTAAGAGTAAGTTTAATTGGTAATTGGAAATTAATCTAGCTTCCGCTGAGTAGTCAAGTTTAGTATAGGGTGAATAAAAGTGAATATGGTAAAACGGGTAGGTTAGGGAAAGAAGAAAAGCATTTTCTTTGTAGATTAAACTTGAAAGATGATTATTACTTTGATTTTTTATTTGTATCAACATGTTTCATTAAATTTTTGCCATCTATAGATAATCCTTAGATGGCCCCATCTAAATTCATAGAGAATGAGCTCATATTGTTTAATAAAATCAAATTCTTTTACATCTGGATGATTTTGAGGTACAACCAAACTACATTTGTACTTTTTATTAAGTTTAAGCAAATTGAGAACTACATCATCGTAATAACTTTTAGTATCTTTATCATATATCTGATAAGAAGTCTTGAATTTTTTTACATACAACTTTTCAAAAGTGAAGAAATTATTTAATAACGCTTTATTAAAAGAAAGATTATTTCAATGAAACAATAAAATTATATAAAAATATCTTGCTTAAAATTTTGAGCTAATAGAATTTGCAAACTAGTATTTTATATTCAAAAGGATAAATATTATTAAAAATAAACAATTTTCATGAAACTTTTATTTATTTAACATTATAGTGACAATTTACGTTTTGATTTTAAAAATAATACTTGATTATACTAATAAATAAATTTAAAGTTTCTTATTTTTGTTACATTAAAAACTTCTATATAATATTTTCCTCATCATTTAGCAGTTAGTTTCACGTTCTTAAAATAATTTTTGCCACGATTTGTGGAAGTAGAACTTTTTGAATTTCTGGAAACATTACTTGTAACGTTACTAGAATAAGTAGCTGCTCTTGAACCTTTCCCACCTTTTGCAGTTTTTGAAGCATTTGACATTGAAGCACTTCTACTTCCACTCCTTGTTTTACTTTTGCTACTACTCATACTTGATGATCCCTTACTTCTACTTTTGGAAAGTGTAGATAATCCGGAATATGATGATAAACTATCCTCAGCTCTTCTTTTCCTAATCCTTCTGATAATCAAGTAAGCCACAACAATAACGATTATGCAAAATAAGATAACAGCAATCACAATTCCTATAACCCAAGGTGTTGAGTTATTTTTAACTTGTTTGACGATCTTCTCCTTTGTTATAACCTTTGTCGCGTTATTTTTGGTTTCAGAATCCTGTGATATTGAGATAAAAGTGTCTTTTGTTGTGTAGAAAGTTGTTTCAACCGGTGTTTCATATACACAAATAACTGTCACTCCAGGAATGTCCTTTGGCACTTTATATAAAATTTTACCTTCCTTAATCTCTATTGTATCTGTACTATTGGAAAAGTCATCGATATTTATTGGGTCTCTGACATTTTCTCCAAACTTTATTGTCATTTTCTTAAGTGAACCAAAAGTTCCATATTGTCTATTACAACCAATATCACTTTGATAAGTATCATCTACATGTGATTCTACAAATTCCATTTCAGCATTTTCATCTGGTAAATAGTAGACCATATCCAAGATAACAATCTCTTTTCTAAATAATGGTGTTGTTTTGACATCCTTACATCTATAGGATCCATAATTATTAATCTTTTTGCGTTTGAAATTTATTTCATTTTGAGTTGAAGTATAAACGACATTTGGATCCTCCTCATTTTTTATCATAAATTCAGCACTTCTTGAATAAAATTCTTCCATATGACCTTTGTTTGCCTCAACAGTTTTAGTTAGACATCTGAATAAATATTTATTGTCAAGTTCATCTGATTTTACAAGACGATAAAATATATTTTTCCCTTCATGCTTTTTTATTGTCTCCACTGATCCTATTGTTGGTAAGATATAAGCTTTTATATCACTTTTCAATTCTTTTATACACGATACCTTTTCAATAACGTTAGAATCACTCAATCTTTCATGTGGATTCTTGTTTTTAAAAGCAAATTCAAATTTTTTCCAATTATATATATATATATTAATTGTCCAGCATAAAAGTTATACGTTGTGTCATTTTCACGAACTTTAATCGGTTCCATTATTCTTTCAGACATATAATTTGTATTTGTTTCCATATATCCAAAATGACAATGATGTGCTATATCATCATTAGATTTACATTTTAACTCATCATGTAGAGGATAAATATTTCCAGATATTTCTTTATTTCCACTACCTTCTGTTAAAGTATATCCAATAAGTAAATCCAGCAGTACTAGTTGCTTTAACTTTCCACAGATAAATTCATTTGAGTCTCCGTTTTTCTTGTAAAAAGGCACCAATATGTGTGTGAATGCATTTTCATCTTCAAAATATCCATTATTTTCCATGTGCATTTCTGGTTTGAATTTATATACCCCTTTCTTAGGTACCCATCTAAAATAAGGACATACACCTAACCTTATATTAACATTATGGTGTGGTTTAAAACTTAATAACATCTTATTATCCTTTGATTCAATAACCATCAAAACAGCATAATCAACCATATGAATTTGTTTTACATTATTTAACAGCTCAGCATTTTTTGTTCATCAAAAAAAAATAGCCCCATATCACATTGTTGGATGTTACACCAAATTGCAGCCTTCTGATAATCATAAAAATTATGTCCTTTAAAATATCCAGTCGAATATGATATTTCATAATTATCTTTTACACCCATATTTACATATTTACCCATATAAGGTATTCTTACTTTTTTTGTAGTCGTTAATGCTAAACCACACAATTTATTAAAATCTTTTGAATTTATCTTAATAACATCCCAACGGAGTGGATATATTTTTATTTCTTTAAATTTAACATTTTCATGCTGTATTTTGTTTGTTTCATATTTAACAATTGTATTTAATTTTATAATTGTTTTTTCATGGTAAATATGAGCTCCTATTTTCAACGGTTTTACACAATTATGTTCAGTTATAAGAATCCTGTTTTGGCCTTTGGGAGTGCCAGAAATACTATGTTGACCTTGAATATTTTCATGTATAATTAATAGAATTGCTAAAAATCTCACTAACATTGTAGAACTAATTAGATTACTTTTATACTCCTCATTTTCAAATAATAAATTTTTCTATTAAAATTTGCATGTATTTTTTCTAATTTTGAGGAATTTCACTAAAAATATGATTTTATTTCATATATTTGATAAGAATGTAAATGGAGAGAGTAACTTACAATTTTATTATAATACTTTTTCTCCTAAAAATGTAATTACAATAATAGATCAAGTAATTGATATTCTTTATCATCACTAATTATTGTTCTATTAAAATAAAAATGTATTATCTATTTGATAATTTGATAACGATTAGTCGGTGAAATCCTCACATTATAAAAAATACATAGTGATATCAAGTTTTTAGAATATCTTTTATTTTTGAAAATCATCATTTAAAGCTTTACTTTTTATAATTGTCTTGATTGTTACACAAATTTATTAAATAATTTTTTTAAAAATTTAACCTCTCTCGATTTGTTGGTAGTTAACAATAATAGAGAGGTAAGTTTAATTTTTTTATTCTCACATAATAAAACGATTGTCATCATTACATTTAAAGCTATAATTATTTTTTCCAAACATCCATATTGTGCATAATAAGATAAAGATATACATTACCAATATTCATTAATTTCTAGAATATAAAAATGTCATATAAATACTGGTAAAAATATAATTTTTCTTTATTTTCAGAGATTTTAATATAAATTAATTATTAAAGTATATTCTTATAATGTCAAAGTCTGATATGTCTTGTGGAAGAAAGAGAATGTCAAATGGCCAGGAGAGGTGTAGCGATGAAGTTGGTGCCAGTGAACATCCAACTAGTCAATCTTCACCCCTTAATAAGAAGACCAAAAAAAATCACGATGACACTGGAAATCTAAAACACGACACGTCTGAGGAACAAAGAATGATGATCCCAAGACGGCAAGTGTTAAGCGACTCACCTTTCAATGCAAATCCAGACATCGGCGAAGGAAATTCCCTTGCAAAGATGTCGTCAAATTCTTCTCTCTCGTCTAATTGCGCTAAATCAGAGGTAATTATAAAAATTTTTTATTTTTTTGTATTTCTTTAACTCTAGACAACGACTAATGGAATGGGTTTAAATACTAAAAATGAAGGTACATTCAATTCTAGTGATAATTCTGGTAATGATATTCATAGTTTAACTACAGATGATGTATTAAAAAGATTGGTCTTTCAAAAAAAGTCCAGAATTTTTATAAAAAAAAGAAAAATATAAGTAATCTGTATGACTGGCAGAAAGAATTCCTCACAAAACCAAAATTATTGGAAGGACAAAACTACATTCTCTCTTTACAGACTGGTGCTGGGAAATCTTTAATAGCTGATCTATTAATGCTTAGAGAGAATCTTGTAAATAATAAGAACTGTATCATTATCTTGCCATATGTTGCTGGTACTCAGGAGAAAACATTGTCATTGTCAGCATTTGAAGATCTAGGAATATTTGTAAAAGAATATACACGTTTTGAAGGAAAGATTCCTCCTCCAAAAAAAAAAAGAAAGGAAAAGGTATATATGTGGCTACTATTGAGAGAGCAGATACATTAATTAACAGTTTAATAAAAGAAAATAGAT
Organism: Strongyloides venezuelensis; assembly: GCA_963280985.1. NCBI lineage: Eukaryota > Metazoa > Nematoda > Chromadorea > Rhabditida > Strongyloididae > Strongyloides > Strongyloides venezuelensis. Next base: position 2,056,598 of record CAUJLX010000002.1, on the reverse strand, counting down.
TAGGAGAAATTGGTTTAGTTGTAGTTGATGGTTTACATATGATTGGAGAAAAAGAACGTGGTGGTACTGTAGAAAAATTAATATTTAAATATCTCATGTTTGGTTGTGGTCAAATTATAGGCATGTCCACTACATTGGGAGATGCTGATGAAATATGTAAATTTATGAAGGCGAAACATTTCTCCTCTGACTTTCGACCTGTAAAAGTTATCGAAAGAGTTAAGATAGGAGATAATTTGTATAATGTCAATGATGAAGGAGATCTAGTACTGGACAGAAAAATGGATGTTAGCGATAAAAATAAAAATGTTGATTCAGATGGTATTGTTTCATTGATTAAGGATACTTCTCCACAAAAATCAGTTATAATTTTTTGTCCGACTAGAGATGATTGTGAGGATATTTGTAAGATGGTTGCAAAACTTCTACCTGGATCATCTGAAATACTAGAGGAGGAACGCGAAGAAATTATTGACAATATAAAACATGAAAATAATTGGAGAATAGACAGAAATATGGAAAGGGGTATTAGTGCAGGAATCGCTTATCATCATGCTGGATTGAAAAGTGAAGAGAGGTACTGGATTGAGACTGGTTTTAGAAATGGGGCTTTGTATGCATTATGTGCTACGTCAACACTTGCCGCTGGAGTAAACTTGCCTGTACAACGTGTTATTATCAATCAACCGAAAGTTAGAGAGGATTTTTTAGAAAAATCTCAATACTTACAAATGATTGGTCGTGCTGGTAGAGGAGGATATGAGGGTGAAAGTATAACAATAGTTGGAGAAGAATATGAACAGAGATTCCGAGATATGCTTAAGTCACCGCTGAAATCTTGTCAAAGCCAATTGTTAGATGAAGATAATTTGAGAAGATTTGTTATGGATCTAATCAACTCAAAATTAGTAGACAAAGTTGAAGAACTTCAAAATTCTCTCTCTAAAACACTAGCTGGAATACAAAATAATGATGGATGTTTATCACTTTTGGAAAAAGTTTTAAAAAGTTTGAAAGAACAAAATATAGTAAAAATTGAAAATGGATTAATATTGGGATTGGATAACCGGCAATTTGACTGTCTACAAGTATAAATAAATGGGAAAAACAACGAGGATTTAACCTATCATGAATGTTGAAATTCTGTTAGTAATTCTATTTACTAATTATTTTAACTTTAGAGGATTTAATTTATTTGATTGTTTAATTTATTGTGTCTAATAAATATTTACTAATATTTTTTATCTTTTTACTATGTATTGGAAGGGTCCAGGCAAATTTAAAAATTTTTACTATGAATATTTGTACACACTGTTTTTTGACAAGCCAATTTCATCACCGATTTACCATTAGATTCCACAAATATATCACCTATCATTGTATACAGATTATCTTTTATAAATTTGCAAAGAATACTCGTAAGATAAAAAAGTCATTTCTTCAATTTTTAATGTAGAAAATACATATAATTAAATAAAATTTAATATTTAAAACAAAACAGTGAGAAAAAAACATTCGATATTAAAAAAGGATATGTTGTTTTTAATATTAACAACGTTAATGGTAATGAGTGCTTAACAAATACACCTGGAATTTATTTAATAAAATTGTTAAAACAATTGTAAAAAATTAAATTTTTGTCATAAAATATATGGTATTTAAATTATATAAATATTAGAAAATTTTGATAGTATGGTAATTAACGGAAAGTTTAGTTAGTAATTGGAGATTAATTTCAACTTTCCCAGGGTAATCGAGTTTAACATAGGTAAATGAAATTTAAGATAGTAAAATTAGGTATGTTTGGGGTAGAGAAATAGCAGTTTCAATGTAGGTTAAACTTGAAAGATAATTATTACCTTAATTTTTTTACTTATACCAACATTTTTTACTAAATTTTTATCATCTGCAGATATTCGATGAAAATTTTATTTAAAATCATGTAAAGAAAATAATGTCATATTCTCTAACAATATTAAAATTCATATACATCAGCATGATATGGTGATTCAATCAAACTGCATTTGTATTTTTTAAAGTATATCATCAACTTGAGAATTATAACACTATAATATTTTTCAGTATCTTTATCAAATATCTAATGAGAATTCATGAATCTTTTTACATACAAATCTTTAAATTGAAGAAATTATTCAACGAAGGTTTTTAAAAAGAAAAATTATTTCGATAAATCATTAACATCAGTTGAGACAACCTAAAATAACCATAGATCATATTTCAATGATCAAATAAAATAAACGAAATAAGAGAAATATGCAAAAATGCACTTTTAAAGTGAGAAAATTTAAAGGTATTTGAAAGATGAAAAAAGAGCTAAAAATAGCAAAGATGAAATAGAAGTACAATTTGAGGATGCTGATTTTTTATCTGGAATGGAGTATAAAGAATTCAATGAAAGGAAGAGGTTGGTGATCATTAAGAAGATGTCCCACGAATTGTCCCAAATAAATATTTAATAAATTTATCATATTTTATTTCCCTAATTAAAATCTTTTTATTTATCTTAACTTGTTATATTATTGAACTCGCTAAACAACGGGCCACAACCCATCACGAAAAAAATATCCTACTTAAATTTCTGTACTAATACAATTTGCAAATTAATATATATTATATTCAAAAGGACAAATATTATTAAAAATAAACAATTTCCATGAAACTTTTATTTATTTAACATTATAGTGACAATTTACGTTTTGATTTTAAAAATAATACTTGATTATACTAATAAATAAATTTAAAGTTTCTTATTTTTGTTACATTAAAAACTTCTATATAATATTTTCCTCATCATTTAGCAGTTAGTTTCACGTTCTTAAAATAATTTTTGCCACGATTTGTGGAAGTAGAACTTTTTGAATTTCTGGAAACATTACTTGTAACGTTACTAGAATAAGTATCTGCTCTTGAACCTTTCCCACCTTTTGCAGTTTTTGAAGCATTTGACATTGAAGCACTTCTACTTCCACCCCTTGTTTTACTTTTGCTACTACTCATACTTGATGATCCCTTACTTCTACTTTTGGAAAGTGTAGATAATCCGGAATATGATGATAAACTATCCTCAGCTCTTCTTTTCCTAATCCTTCTGATAATCAAGTAAGCCACAACAATAACGATTATGCAAAATAAGATAACAGCAATCACAATTCCTATAACCCAAGGTGTTGAGTTATTTTTAACTTGTTTGACGATCTTCTCCTTTGTTATAACCTTTGTCGCGTTATTTTTGGTTTCAGAATCCTGTGATATTGAGATAAAAGTGTCTTTTGTTGTGTAGAAAGTTGTTTCAACTGGTGTTTCATATACACAAATAACTGTCACTCCAGGAATGTCCTTTGGCACTTTATATAAAATTTTACCTTCCTTAATCTCTATTGTATCTGTACTATTAGAAAAGTCATCGATATTTATTGGGTCTCTGACATTTTCTCCAAACTTTATTGTCATTTTCTTAAGTGAACCAAAAGTTCCATATTGTCTATTGCAACCAATATCACTTTGATAAGTATCATCTACATGTGATTCTACAAATTCCATTTCAGCATTTTCATCTGGTAAATAGTAGACCATATCCAAGGTAACAATCTCTTTTCTAAATAATGGTGTTGTTTTGACATCCTTACACCTATAGGATCCATAATTATTAATCTTTTTGCGTTTGAAATTTATTTCATTTTGAGTTGAAGTATAAACGACATTTGGATCCTCCTCATTTTTTATCATAAATTCAGCACTTCTTGAATAAAATTCTTCCATATGACCTTTGTTTGCCTCAACAGTTTTAGTTAGACATCTGAATAAATATTTATTGTCAAGTTCATCTGATTTTACAAGACGATAAAATATATTTTTCCCTTCATGCTTTTTTATTGTCTCCACTGATCCTATTGTTGGTAAGATATAAGCTTTTATATCACTTTTCAATTCCTTTATACACGATACCTCTTCAATAACGTTAGGATCTCTCAATCTTTCATGTTTATTCTTGTTTTTAAAAGCAAATTCAAATTTTTCCCAATTATATATATATATTAATTGTCCAGCATAAAAGTTATACGTTGTGTCATTTTCACGAACTTTAATCGGTTCCATTATTCTTTCAGACATATAATTTGTATTTGTTTCCATATATCCAAAATGGTAATGGCTGGATATAGGGCCAAGGTAGTTACATTTTAACTCATCATGTAGAGGATTGATATATCTAGATATTTGTTTATTTCCAATGTCTTCTCTTAAGGTATATCCAATGTGTATGTCCGGAAATTGTAGCTGTTTAAATTTTCCACAAATAAATTCATTTGAGTCCCCGTTTTTCTTGTAAAAAGGCACTACTATATGTGCGAATCTATTTTCTTTCTCAACATATCCATTATCCTTAATATGATCTTCTGGTATGAACTTATATAACCCTTTCTCAGGTACCCATCTAATATAAGGACATAAACCTATTTTTATATCAACTTTATGATGTGGTCTAATACCCAACAACATCTTATTATCCTTTGATTCAATAACCATCAAAACAACATAATCCACTGTATGAATTTGCTTTACATTATTTAATATCTCAGCATTTTTAAATTTATCAAAAAAAAATAGCCCCATATCACATTGTTGAATATTACAATAGACTACAGCTTTTAAATAATCATCAAAATTATGTCCTTCATAATATCCTGTTGAGTATGAAATTTCGTAATTATTTTTCACGTTTACAGTTTCACGCCTCCCATTACTTAAAAATTCTGTCTTTATGACTGCAGGCGCTAATCCTAAACCACACATTTTACTCATTCCTAATGATTTTTCCTTAATACGATCCCATTTCAGTGGATATATCTTTACTTCATTAAATTTAATATTTTCAAACTGTTCCATTTTTGTTTGGTATTTTTTGAGTGAATTAAAATTTATAGTAATTAATTCGTGATAGAATTCTCCAGTTCCTATAGTCAACTGTTTACAAATATGTTCAAAAAATCTAACAGTTTCCTTGCCTACAGTAGAATCATAATTGTCATAGTATGTTTCTTGGGTAGATGGACGTATAATTAATAGAATTAGTAGAAGTTTCACCAACATTATAAAACAAATTAAATTACTCTAATATTTCTCATTTTAAAATAATAAATTTTTTTATTAAAATTTGCATGTATCTTTTCAAATTTAATGCTTTATCACCAAAAATTTTGATAGAATTTTTTTTTGCATATTTGATAAGAATGTTAGTGAGGAAAGTAACTTACAATTTTATTAAAATACTTTTTTTCTCCTAAAAATATTATTGTAATAATAGATCAAGTAATTAATATTTTTTATTATTATTACCTGTTGTTTTATTCAAATATAAATGTTTGTTTGTTGGGTAAATAGACAATAAATAAGTGGTGAAATCTTCACTTGGAAGAAATCCATGGTAATTCGAAGCTTTTAAGATATCTTTTTATTATTACAAATCATCATTTAATGCTCTACTTTTCATAATTTTCCTTGATTACAACACATATCTGTTAAATAATCTTTTTTAGTGAAAAGTGTTTACTTTTAATCTTTTTACTATTATTACGTTCATAAAAAAATAAAGAAAATAAAAGGTAACTTTACGAAACTTCTAGAATAGTAGATTATAACATATAAATACTAATGAAAATGATGATTTTAATTATTTGTAAAGTCAGTAATAAAAACTATTACACAAAATCATTTCTACTAAACCTCACCTAACATGGGTAATCAGAAAAAAAGGATGAGAAATCACCAGGAGAAGGTTAACGATGGAGGTGGTGGTAATAAACGTCCACCTAGTCTATCCTCTCCCTCTACTAAAAAAATCAAAACTAATCAAGTTGATACCCAAAGTTTAGAGGTAAGTTAAATAATCTTTCCTCTCTAGAATTTTTAATTTTAGAGGATGACTGAACAAAGTAATCGTGACATTGAAAATGAAGTGATAACAATTTCTGATGATGATTACTTTGAAGATCCTTTTGATGGTTCCGATGAGGATATCCGTGTACTAAACACGGATGATGTATTCAGAAGGATGGGATTTTCAAATAAAGTTCAAGAATTTATCATGAAAAAGGAAAATATACGGGACTTGTATGGTTGGCAGAGAGAATGTCTTACGGAGCCAAAATTGTTAAGAGGTGAAAATTATGTTATGTCTTTGAAAAAGGGTGCTGGTAAAAATTTAATATCGGAGTTATTGATGTTGAGGGAGACCCTGGTACATAATAAAAGCTGCCTCATCATTTTGCCGTATATTGCTGGTACTCAGGAGAAAGTATTATCATTATCAGTTTTTGATGAGCTAGAGATATTTGTGGAGGAGTACACAGGTTCTGATGGAAGGATTTCTCCTATTAAAAGAGGAAAAGGACAAACAATCTATGTGGCCACTATTGAGAAAGGAAACCTTCTAATCAACAATTTAATGAAGGAAAACAGACTGAATGAGATTGGCTTAGTTATAATTGATGGACTTCATATGATTGGGGAGAAGGGCCGTGGTGGAGTTGTCGAACAATTAATATTTAAATATCTTATGTTTGGTTGTGGTCAAATTGTGGGCATATCTACTCCATTAGGAGGTGTTGATGAAATATGTAAATTTATGAAGGCGAATCATTTCTCATCAAACTTTCAACCTATGAAATTTGTTGAAAAAGTGAAGATTGAGGATACATTATACAATGTTAATGATGAAGGAGACCTAACACAACCCAGAGAAATGGGAATAAATAATAAAAATAAAATTATTGATACAGATGGTGTTGTTCCATTGATCAAGGGTATTGTCCCACAAAAACAAGTCATAATTTTCTGTCCAACTAGGAAGAATTGTGAAGATGTTTGTAAAATGGTTGCGACGCTCCTACCTACATTTTCATCTGGAAGACTGTACGAGCAACACAGAGAAATTATTAAAAATATAAAAAATGAAAACGGTGGAGATATAGAGGAAACTTTGGAATTTGGAATTCGTTCAGGAATTGCCTACCATCATTCTGGATTGACTAATGAAGAGAGGTATTGGATAGAGACTGCTTTCAAAAATGGGACCTTATATGGATTATGTGCCACATCAACACTTGCTACTGGAGTAAATTTCCCTGTGCGACGTGTTATTATCAAACAACCGCTAGATGGAATGAACTTTTTAGGAAAATCTCAATATTTACAAATGATTAATCGTGCTGGTAAAGGAGAATGTAAGGATATAAATGAAAGTATAACAATAGTTGGAAAAAAATATGAAAAGAGATTCCGTGATATGCTTAAGTCACCACTGAAACCTTGTCAAAGTCAGATGTTAGATGAAAATAATTTAAAAAGATTTATTATGGATCTTATTAATTTAAAGTTAGTAGAAAAAGTTGATCAATTCCCGAATATTCTTTCTAAAACATTGGCTGGGATACAATATAATGATAAATATTTATCACTAATCGAAAAAACTTTGGAAAGTTTGAAAGAACAAAATATGGTCAAAGTAGAAAATGGGAAATTTGTTCATACAATTTTGGGAGAAGCTACGTTTACTGCTGATTTGCCACCGGACTACGCAAAAAAATTGTATGATTATCTGTTAAAGGAATTAAATAATGGTATTGTATTTCCATCACTATTCCACTTAATTATCATGGTAATACCTAATGATATTGAATTGGTTATTAATGTAGATTTATTTCATAATGAATTCAGGAAATTAAGTAGACCTGAAAAGGATTTACTATCAAGGATGGATATTAAAGAATCACAGATTATGAATTACATAGTTTTTGGAAAAGATGTTGAAAAGACGAGTCCACTAGTGAAACCGTATATTGCTTTAATAATAATGGACATATTAAATAAAATGCCACCACCTAATGTGGCAAAAAAGTATAATCTTCAAAAAGGCTGGATCCAAAATACTCTTCAATCCGTATGTTTACAGGCACAGCGTATTCAACGCTTTTCGGAGGTACTTAAAAATTTATGGCCTTTAGAAACTCTACTACCTGATATAATAGCAAGAGTAAATAGATGCGAAAGTACTGAAATAACTACATTATCAAAGTTAGATTGTGTAACTCCTGGTATAGCAAAGAGTCCTATATGATAAAGGCTTTGAAACCATTCAATCTATTGCTGATGCAAAGCCCAGTGATTTAGTCAGTAATATAAAGCACCTTAGTTTAGAACATGCGAAAAGAATTATAAGAAGTGCAAAAACTGTAATTGATGAAATGCTTAATAAAAAAGAAGAAGAAATGGCTGTCTATGGAATAAAATTCAAATTAGAAAATTTTATAACTCAGATGTAAATTTATTTTTTTAATTGTATTGTATTATTGTAAATATTTTATTGTAATAATTTATTGTAATAAAAATTAATAAACATGTATATTTTGTTTTGGGATATTGTATTCACTAACAGAAAAGCCATTTGTAACATATTCCTATATTTTATATATTCAACCACACATTATCAAAATTAACTGTCCCTACCGACTACTGAGGACTCAAATACGTAGCAATCTAAAATCTGTTAAACTCAAGAAGGAACTAATCTCATCGACATTTACGCTATTAACACGTTTCATCAACAGAGTAAAAATCATATATCCATTAACTTTTTTCTATCATAAATCGCGTCAATTTCCGATATATTTATTTTATAAAGCCATTTTCGAGAAAGATAAGCTAATTTTACATGCTAAAATAAAGTTACAAACATTTATATTCCATTTTTTTCACTCTCATAAATATAGATTTCTATGTTATTAACTGCTCCTTCTTGAAATATAAAAAATATTATAGGAAACTAATTCAAATCTTAATTTTCTATACACATAAGATGCATTATCTTAAAACTTGTAATTTATTATTGTTTTTTTGAAAAACAAAATTTTTAACTTATAAATGCCTTATCATTGCATTTTTATCTTTCCTATCAAATTACACATGTCAAAATGATAGAAAGTGCAACGAAATTAATCTACTACATACACAAAGGTGACATAAAGATTAAGACTTCATTTTTGATCTATTATTGTGTAATCTTATCATTGATCCCATAAAAACCAAAGTAAGACCATTCTTAAATTGATATTACTCCTAAATAGAGTATTTAAGAACTTGAGAAAAAAAAAGTGATAGACATATTCGAAAAAGCATAACATTAAATAATATCCACATATCAAAAAACATAAAAAAATATTAATTAAATCTTTTATTGTTACAAAGAAAATATTTATTATATATCAATTAGAAATCTGTTAAACACAAAAGTTAAAAAAGGTCTTCTTTTAAGCGTATAGACCAAGATTATAAACTTTAGCAGCAAGGAAAGAATGTAATATAAAGACAAAAGGTTTTGGAGATCCAAGTAAATCAATTTCTATCTCTGGGGAACCTGGTCCAAAATCAATCCAAAAAAATTGACTTCCATCATCACCAGTTGCCCGGATTGCCTCGAAAGGATATTGCCATAAAAGTTCAGATTGTTGTCCGAGAAGACAAATTCCTTTCTCAATATTTATCACCAACTCACATTGTTGATCCTGCCAAACACATGGTGTTGTTATTTGCCCAGCCTCATAACATATCTCATTTGTGTTTTGAACTATATTTTTTACCCAACTTGCCAATTCACGATGAGTCTCAACTCTAAAGGTATGACTTCTAACACCATCTTGTGTTCCTGTCCTAATAGTAAATGATATAACATCAGAGAGACCCTGAATAACAGGACACGTTCTAGAGGTTGTCTGGACGATTCTTGTTGCTATTAATGGTCTCGTAATTATTGGCATAGCCCATTCAGATTTAATTAAAGGTACTGAGTCATAAAATAATAAATCATTCATAGTTAAAGCAGCAAAATATGGTTTCCATACAAGGATTCCTTGTTCAACAGTCTGTTCTAATAACCAACCCATTTTTCTAACTTGTGGATTTTGTCCTAACATCAAATTAACTTGTGCTAAAGCTTGTGTTAATAAAGCTTCACCACAACTATGCAATGTCTCAAACCACACATCAGCATCACCTTCATTGGGACATCGGAAAGTTAATGTAAACCTTCCTGATGGTGACCTTATCTCAAAACACCTATTCTCAACATCCTCTCTATCAAGTCTTGTTCTGGTGATACAAGTCAACTTCAAATTAATAGTTTTAACTCTATCTCTATTATCATCATCCCATTGTACCCTATCCAAAATACTATCTCTCCTCATATAAATATCTTTAACAAAAATAACCTCCAAATCAGCAACTCTCCCAACTTTTTTCAATGTCCTAACAGCTTCATCATGTGTGGCATTCTCAAGGGGTATCCCATTAACAGAAAGTATTTTATCACCAACAAAAAGTTGTCCTGTCTGATCAGCAGCCATGCCTTTGAATATTTTACTTATAAAGATAGGCATTTTTATATCAACACCTCCTTTAATACTTATACCAAGTCCATTACCATCTTGTTTATAGATTCTAACAACTCTCCTTTCACTACCAATAGCTCCATCATCTATGGTATCATTTATAGAAGTTAATGTTAATGCTGTCTCATCTGCTATCCCACAAACTTTATGCCAATCATTATCTATTAATATTTCTAATTGTGAACTCCTTAATGCTGCCATTTTTTACTATCTTTTCCTTTTTCTTACTCTTTTCTAGTACATTAAAAAGTATATTTCTAGTAATTAAATTAAATTTCTTTGTTAGTATAAATTATGTATAAGGCCTTATATCATAGTCTCTGTAAAAGAAATATATATTTTGATATATTTAAATAATATTTAAAAGATTAATTTTCCATTAAAAAATAAATATAAAATAATAAAACAATAGAAGTATGAGATAAAAACAAAAAATTATGGACAAGAGCAGTAACAATGTATTCTTTTTTTACATCGATAAACTCTGGTGTATGCATTCTATATAATAAGTGGTCTTAACCAATACCAGTAAAAAATATAGAAGAATCATCATGTGTATAAATCCACCATAAAAAACGGCATAAAAAACATATATTAACCAATGATAACAATAACTTTTCAATAATATTTTTAGAAGAATTAATACTAAAAACGTCTGGAGAGTAGTAGAAATTTAAGAATAAAATAAAATACATAATACAATAACAAAAATTTGCACTATAACAAATTAACAAATAAAAAAACTACGCCTCTATCATAAATATTTTATAAACAAAAAAATATTAGCTCGAGAGATATATCTGTTAGTTTGTATAAAAAAAATTTTGAACTATTCTCTCTAATGTAAAATGTATAATTTTTGATATTGTATATATTTAGAACAAAAATTCTAAAAATAAAATTTATTTTAAAGAAAAATGAGGATTATAAATGAAAATCCAATTTTGAATATTTTTCTTTCTTTAAATTTTAACTCTATCTCTCTTCATTTTATATGTGTGTAGATAAAGACACTTCCATATATATAATATGAAACGTATTTAAAAATTTTCAGTTTGTTTAACATTTTGTAATATATAGAACATAAAATATAGGAAAAAAATGTTTTTTTACTGTTATTTTACTTTAAGTTCCTCCGTCATGTATAATATTATGTATGCTTTGTTTTCCTTACTGAGATTGAAGACAATTAGAAAAATATATTGGTTTTGGGGAAGTATCCAAGGAAGTAAAAAACATATACCCATATATTTGGGTAATAGGATTAAAAAAAGTTATAATAATATTTATAAACAAAATATTTAGAACTTATAGTTAATTTATATTATAATAATAAAATATTTAAATATATTCCTCCGGAGTGTAAATGAGTTAATGACATCATATAACTTTCTATCATTCCTAACTTATTTCTTATACAATATTTTATAAGTATCATATAATTTTAAAGAACAAGAGAGAGAGACTTATAAATTGTTCTTTAAAACTCTTTTCTCTTATATACATATATCCAATCATCATATCACTAAAATATATATATTTAGCATTTACTCCTTCTTATCAATAACATACACATTTTAATTTTACCCCCTCTGTACCTCTCTCTCTCTACTTTTACTACAATATGTAATGTATGTATGTTTTGTTATCATTTAAACTAAATCTTCCTTAAAATATCTTCTTAGCACTTTTAAACATAAATCTTTTATCTTTGATTAATTAAACATTCATAAAATTCCATTATTTAAATTTATTTTTTTTAACAATACACAAAATAAATAGAACAATTATCAATTATCACTTATCACAATTATCCTTTCTATACACATGTATAATCTTACAATAAGAAATACGAAAACTATCAAATATCATAAAAAAGATTAAAAAAAATAAAGGAATTAGAAAATATTAAATTGTTTTTTTTATTAAAAAAAAAACTTAAATATATAGATCCTTTTTATTTTGATAGATGTGTAACATAATTTCGACATTTCTACAAAATTTTTTACACTTATATCTTTTAAAGTATTATAAAAACTTACATTAAAATAAATATACTTAATAACAGTTTTCCTTTTTTTCAATCAAAAATCCCATTAGGCATTATACATCACTATAATAAAATAAAAAAAAAAATATCTTCCTTATGTTATGTAATTAGTTGCCTTAAAGGAAGTAAGTAAAAAATTTATTAAAAACTTTAAAACACTATTATTTTTTAAAATCTTTTCTATGATATTATAGAAAATTTTTATACATATTATCATTATATTTTAACGCCCCCAATATATTTTCAAAATTTTATTTTATTTTTCTTAAATATTCATCTACAATATATCTATTATATACACATCTTTTTTACAAGATATTTGATATAGACAATTTTAACGTACAAGATTTTCCGTAGACTCTTATCATTAAACCTTTTTTTAACAAATCATTCCATTACACATTAAGATTACCGTTATCTCAATACTTCCACTTTTTTTTTATAAACGTCTCCCACAACTACGGAAAATGATAACAAAAATGTAATTTTTTATAACGTTAATATGTGTAAATTATTTCCATATAAATTTGTAACATCTTTTTCCTATCTATTAAATTATTCCCCTCTCTTTATCATTATTCTTTCTCTCTCTCTCCTTCTCCCCAGTTTCCTTTACACATATTTTAATCATTTTCAATATTATTTTTTAATTTTTGGTAATTACTTTAATTTTTCAACTTTATTATTTTGAAAAATTTATGTATGCATGAAAGATGCTATTATTAGATTATTTTGTGTCTATGCTTTTCTTTAAACCTTCCTAATTTGTTTTAACCTTTAATCTCCCAAACAACTTTATTTTTATAATGATTTATTATTATTGTTTTTGAATGATGTAACTTTTTAATTTAAATAACCTTCAAGATAAATATATCTTTTTTTTATATGATTTTTAAAAATCACATTTATTTATAGGTAAAACAATTTAATTAAGACATATCATAAAAAATTAAAACTATAATAAAATAGAAATTTTCATAAAAAAAAATCATGGAGGTAACAGGTTTCAATCATCAGGTAGGAGGTCATTTCGGAATGTTCTGTTGCAATGGCCATGTATGCAAACCCCTTAATCAACGTGAATACCTCTTCTACTCCTCAGTTGACAAAACACTATTCCCATACACAGCAAAATTTTGTGGTATAGGTAAACTTTCAATAAATTTTATACCCTCTAATGAGGATAACAAAAAAGAGGAGGAAGATAACATTGGTATTGGGAAGAGGTATGTTGTCATGAAGTCTGATATCATTCTCAATTGCCATACAAGTCACTTCGAGGCAACTGATCAAATGAGATTTTTAATCAACGATAGTGATAAGACCATTTTTGCTGTTGGAAAAAATAGCAATTCATGGGCTAATCAATGTCAATCGAAAGTATGTTTTAATATATGAAATTTTATTAAAACAATTTATATATAGGCTATTCAAAAACTAGTAGATTCCAGGAATGATAAACAATTCATCTTCCTAGAAGATATTGTATCAATATACAAAAAACCCTGTGTCGTGGACCTCAAAATGGGAACTCGCCAATACGGAGACCATGCAACAGCAGAAAAAAAAGCTAGTCAAAGACAAAAAAGTGAATCCTCAACATCAGGGACATTGGGTGTTCGGATAGTTGGTATGCAAATATGGGATCAAAAAACGAAAGGATATTATCAGGTAAATAAATATGAGGGTCGTGAGATGACTGAATACCATTTCCTTGAAACAATCCTCCATTTCTTTGAAAGAGCCGGTCAGGAGAGGAGAAAAATTTTATTTGAAAAATTAACGGGTTTAAAGAAAGTTTTAATTGAAGCTGAAGGTTTTAGATTTTACTCATCCTCTATACTTATCGCTTTTGAGGGCATGGAAAATGAGGATGGTAATGTTAATGATATTGATAACTTATCTGTGTCACTTAGTATGATTGATTTTGCTCACTCAACATTCAATGGATTCAGAGAAGAAGATATAACATACACAGGATATGATGAAGGTTACCTTCTTGGGGTGACATATCTTATAAACATTCTCTATGGGTATATCATTGGTGGGACTACTCTCAAAGAATTGATAAATAATTTTAAACAAATTAATAAAAATAGAGGACTTAAACGTGAGTTATCAGAACAGGAGAAGTTAATTAATAGTGAGGATGATGATGAAGATGATGATGAACATTATGGTGATAAACATTATAATAATATAAATTCTCATGATAATTCTTAACATTATATTTTTTTAATATAATTATTTATTTTTGACATTCAAAAAATTAGGTGTCTCAAGAGACATATTGTATATTAAATAATGATGAATAAATATTAGAATTTATAATATTATTCTAATAATGCAATTAAAAAACAATAAATTTTTCCGTTCCCTGCTCCACAAAAACCATGCCCATTAGAGGTGAAAGACAAAGATTCTGTCTCTGTACATGAAACGAAAGCTTTTTCATGAAATTTACCATAAAATATCTGCTGTATTGTTCTCTCACTTTCCTCAATATCATTACTGATATTCTAAAAATAAACATTAATACTAATCACATTAAAAAACAATAACCTGAACAATAATATCTCTCCACTTTTTTTGTGGACACTCAACATCCTTATTCTTAAAAACTATTGGCTCAATTATTTCCCTCTTCTTCCTTCCAAATCCGCAGGAAGGCTGTTGACAACATCCTCCGCCACATCCTGTCTGAGGGAAAAATAATCCAACCGTGGTGTTGAATAACATTATAGCAAAAAATATAATAACATTAATATTAAAGTATTTCATGGTGAAGTGAGTTGTGTAAATTTGAAGCATATTAACTTTCCTTATATACTAACTTCATTCCTCCACTAACCCCATTAAAAGTTGTAATAATTAATATAAAAATAACTGGCAAAGAGATATTTACAAAAGGTTAACCTCAAAAATGTTTATTTAAGGATGATTTTTCATACAATCCATAGAAAATTTTCTGGATAAATTAAATCAAACTACAATTATTCAAACCTAATTATTACTCAAGTTAGGTCAATCTTAAAAAATATTTAATTGTTTCCATTTAAATAATAACATTTTATAGGTTACATTTTTATTTAACTCCACAAAACCACCCATAAAGATGATTTCAGAAGAAAAAAAAAGTTAAAAAAAGGTAGTAATTATATTTATTGAAACGTAAGTTAACACAATTTTATATTACTATCAAAAGGAGTATCAAAGAGGTTTCTTATTTTGATTATTATTCTAAATAGGATGTACTCCTTTTGAAAAGCAGGAAAAAACAAAGTTTAAATTAAACATTTACTTGATTTTAAGGAGTTCAACATCAAAAATGAGAGTTGAATTTCCTGGAATAGCACCTGGGACACCACGGGCACCGTATCCCATATCAGGTGAGATTTTTAAGATTGCACGTTCACCAACAGACATTTTTGTAAGTCCTTCATCCCAACCTTTGATGACTTCTCCTTTACCTATGGTAAATTCGAATGGTTGACCTCTTGTTCTGGAGCTATCAATTTCTTTTCCATTCTCCAATTTTAAGGTATAGTGGCAGGAAACTTTTTGGCCTTTCTTTGGGAAGGTAGTTCCTTAAAAAGAAGAATCAATTTTAATATTTAAATCAAGATAACATACCATCTCCTGGTTTTTGAGTATCGATATCAACGCCCATTCTTGCAAAAGTTAAAGATAAATTTCTGAAAAAAGAATTTGTTACATTAGACCCATTGGTGGTGGTTTGAACTCTACTCATTATCCCACGACTAATTGAACCTAGCATCTTTGTTTTTTTTTTTACATCTACTACAAATACTCACAAAAAAAATAATTAACAAATATAATACTTACAATATTAATTTAAAAAAAAATATAATAATACAATGAGAATTTTAATGTTTTCCATCTTTATAATATTTCAATTCAATGAACACACAAAATGATAAATTAATTCTAATACTATCAACAGAACGTGAGTGCTCTGTGATAGTAAAGACTAATCTGGAAAATTCCATTACACTTTACAACAACAAATGAAATTATAAGAAGGAAGAAGGCGAAGAAGAAGGAGAAAATTACACACTCTGCAGGCTTTAATATAATAAAAAACAATTCTTAACATCAAAACACAAACTAATCTCTTACCTATTTAGAGAACTATATACATGTGATTATACAAGCATACATCAAATAAATGGAAATCTTATAATATGATAATGAAAAAAGATAACAATATTTATGGAGACATAAAAGAAAAAGGGAATGAAGAAAAAAAGGATTTTTTTTCTACCTTTTCTCATTTATTATCCATGCTGGGGGAAGACATAAAAATGCAGAAGAAAAAAACAAAGGAAAATGAACTTTAGATGGGTGCCTCTAAAATAAATGGTAAATGATTAATATTCCATAATTACATATATCTATATTCTCCTTCCTTCCTTCCATCGCCCCAATAGTACAATAAATAAAAAAAATTAAAGATTGAAAGTAAAAAAAAATGAGTGTGATAAAAATAGTATGAGTCTTAGTTAGAGAAAATATATTCTAGTAGGTAATGAAGCGTAATCAGAAATTGATATGAGGGAGAGGACCTTTCAGGATGATAACGATAAGAAAAAATAAGAGAAATGGTTTATTTGGTGAAATGAAAACTTTTTCTTTATAAGAGACATTCACTTTTTTTAGGTTTTTCTTTTTGATTATTATCATATATTGGAATGTTGATATATATTTATTTGAATTTGATAACTTTAGATAAATTTCTAGATTACCTTTAATTAAATGGGATTTTGTTGTAAAGTTAATAAATGATTATTTAAACATCCTCCAATAAAACAGTTTACATTTTTTTATGGATATTTATCTAGGAAATAATATTTTATTTAGTGAACAATAATTTTATTTATTTTTTTTATCATTATCCAAACATGTTTAAAATTATACTATTATTGTGTTTTTTTATTAACGTTAAATGAAATACAGGAATTTTTTTCCTCCATTATCATGATCCCATTATCTGGAGATAAGAACTATAAAAATTTGTACAATAAATATTTATTTAAATTTTTTAAGTTAAGAAGAAGATGGAATGTGTATATAGTAATCGTGCAAATAAAAAAAAATTAATTAATTTTTATCTCTCCTAATCTCAGATTTTTTTTTATTAATCATCTTCCTGTTTGTAAAGGAATATAAATGTGTTTTCTTAATGATAATAAAAAAAACAAGAAAATAATTAAGTATGAACAATAACCAATGAATATGCAGATTGTATAAAATGAAACACAAAAAGTATATAATAGATTCATGGGTATAAATAGAAATTTAGTTGGATAAAGAAAAGAAATTCTATAGTTATTTTTTTAGAAAAACATAGAAAATTAATAAAGTTTTGAAGAAGAGAAAGAAGAGAACTAAAAATTATATTACCCTAATTAAAGGAATTTTTTTTCGGTAAGATAAAAAATATATAAATTTTCCACTTTCCTTAGTAAAAGGGCATTTTCAGTTATGTCACTTTCGAGAAATTACATCTATTTCAAACATAAGTATTATTATTTTTAATAGCTGCTATTTTTTATAATAATAATATTTATTCTTATTCTAAATTGTATTATAATATTTTTTTATTTAAAATAGAATAATTACGTAATAAACATTTTATAAAACAAGCTTTTTAAAACTAAAAAAATGCCTAAAATAATGTATTTTCAGATATTTATCATATCTTTTATCTTGTTATTTTTATTTCCCTGACATACACATATCTATACTTTCTTATTGTTTCATATTTAAAAAACATATACTTTATTTTAAATCTTTTTCACTGGCAAATTTATCAATTGAATATTTTTTAACTTAATTTTTTTACCCCTTAAAAAATTTTTTAAATATAAATAAGATATATTTCAATATTTTACTTGACGTCAGGAGTGTGTAAGAATATTTCAACAGAATGATGAAGCCATACCCCCTTTTTTAAACATTTTTCTCTTTTTAATGGTATCACTAAGAAGAGAATGATAAAGAGTATAAAATTTTAACTAATCCATACATTCAATATTCATATTTTCATCGACATTGTCAAAAAATTCAAACTCCTTAATTTTTTAGTTTTTAGGGACCTCCTATTTGTATATATGCATTTAAAATTTAAAATTAAAAAAAAAATACTTCAATGGTTTTATAATTAAAATGTTTTTATGTTTTATTTTTTCGCATTGTTTATCCTATGTTTTTTAACACTAGAAAACAATATTCATTTATATTATTTGTTTTATCTTTTTTATAATAATATATATGATATTTATTGAAATTAGTCAAATATCATTTTAGATAATTTTATAACTTTTAACTTCATTTCAATAACCACACAACACTTAATACATTCTTTCCTGGTATTAAAAGAACTTCTTTAATCCTATTTCCAAGTACCTGAATTTGAAAATTTCTACCTAAACAAATTTCCCCACATTCTCCATTGTTACCACTTGCATTGACGTTAAAGAAAAAATTTTCTGTAAAAAAAAGTTTTCCATCTTCTAGTTAAATAAAAATCTCTCTATTAACTTTTAAATATAGACCACACTTTAAAAAATTAGATGATCTCCTAAATTTTATTTATACTAACCAATTAATGATTAATACTTTTTCAACCTTTGATTTAATTTTGGTTTCGTATAATTTTCACCTATATTCAGTTTTAAAATATTTCTAACTATCTGATAACCCCTTTAATATTTTTTTCGTTGTAAAAAACACATTAATTTATATTAAATGGTTTAAAATAAAAAAATGTTTATATATTTCTTTCAATCTCATTATATCCTGTCATAGGAATTTAAACAGTATAATTGTTTCCATATCTAACTATCTCATTTTCCAATACTTCAATATTCACCATTAAAAAAATTATAAAAAAAAAAGAATTCTCTAAAAAAAGAGAAGCTTTTTATCCTTCCCCTTTCTATACAACATTATTTTTCTTTCTTATCACTTATAATACATTATTGTATAACTATTTATTATCTTTATTATAAATTTTTTATCAAAAAAAATCTTTTAATATATAAATGTGTTTATATCATTTTTATACACATCAATTTTCTTTAACAAAATTTCTATATCTCATTTATCATATCATTAACATGTGAAAAAAGCGTGCTAATAATTAATATCAATTCTCTAGATAAATAAGAGAAAAAAAACTTTATTTTTGTTATCATTACATTATCTTACACATAACTTTACAAAATTGTTATCATAAATAAAAACTTTATTATATTAGCCTAATTTTTTGAAATATCGTCATTAATTAAATTTTTTTAGTCATAAAGATAAGGTGTTTAAAAAATTTTCATGCAAATATTATCGTATAATTTATACAAAAATTATATATTATAAGTATATTCTATTACTCAAAAATTTATTTATGATAAAATTTGTACTTTTCTACTTGTCAATGACACATAAAATATAACATTACGATTCAATTGATAGGTTATATTAATTAAACAAAAATATTTAATTCCATTTTACTGATTAAGATTCCGTATTTTAATCTAATATATAGTCATGTCTAACTATAAAACGTTTCTCCTTTTTTTGTGTTATCCTATCTCAAAAATGTATAATCACTCTTTTTTTGATAAGATACCTTTATTAAGCGATTCCTGTATCGTATCATTAACTTATTACATACACCCTTAACAAACCTCCACATAATGGACAGTTCCACTTCTTATCTTTTTCAACTTTTGTTTAGTTTCTCTAAGATAAGAAAAATATAAAATTCACTTTAAATACAACAAAATTATGTTCATATTTCAGAACCAAGTTTTCTCGCGGTTGGGAACTGTTGTCACCTTCCTCGAGTACTTGTAAATTGTTGCCAAAGTAAGTTTTAATTTATTATTACTTTTACATTTCATTATTATTTCCTTCTTCCAGATAACTTGTATGGGTGGAAAACCCCTTATTCTTGTGCACCATCGTAGACCTCCTTAGCGGGTCCGAGTACCTTCATTAAAACTTCAATATAATTACTTGAAAAAATTCAAATTTTTTTCAATCCTATATTTCATTAACCTTTTTTGAAATCAACAAAACTTTTTTACAAATTTCACATTTTATATTTTTTTCAATTTTTTTCTTATTATTATCAAAAAAATTTAATCAATATTAAAATTTCTAATCAAAAAAGTTAACAATGTCTGAGAAGAATAGTGATACTGATTTTTATACATCATCTGATGAAATTTCATACTCAACTAACTCTGATTCATCTTCACCACTCTCATTTAATCACCCCACTGATGAGGATCAAATATCCCAACAAGCACATGAACATTTCTTTGAGGGGGCTGAAAAATTATTAGAAATATGGTTTGATAAAGATCAAGAGGGATCAACATCATTAAGAAATATTCCATACCCTGAGTTAGTTGATATGCTTGAAATAGCTGAATGTCACATACTACATTACCAAAAAAATGAACACCTCGATTCTTATGTCCTCTCTGAATCATCTATGTTCATCTCCAATAACAGACTTATTCTTAAGACATGTGGAACAACAAAACTTTTACATGCAATTCCAAAGATATTGGAACTTGCCAAAGATTTATGGTCAAATGACCAATGTTGTTAATGTTTATTATTCAAGAAAAAACTTTTTAAAACCTGAATTACAAACATCTGTACATCAATCATTTGATAGTGAAATCGAACTTCTTGAATCACATTTTAATGGTGGTCAGGCTTTTTGTTTAGGATCTCTTAAACATGACCGTTGGTATTTGTATCACTACTCTAAACCACATACACAATTACAAATCCCTGATCACTCATTAGAAATACTTATGACAGACTTACCTGAAGAGGTTATGAAGACTTTTACTAAGGAGGTATCTACTGATGGAAATGATGCCACAATCAAATCAGGCATCGATAAAATAGTTCCACCTGGGACAACAATCCACGATGAGTTATTTGAACCATGTGGTTACTCAATGAATGGGTTAGTTTCAGGGACAGACCAATACGCCACAATACACATAACCCCTGAAGCAGACTTCTCTTACGTCTCCTATGAAACTAACCAAACATTCGATGACTTATTTTCACAAACAATGAAAGTTATCAATTGCTTTAAACCAAAGAATTTCTTGATTAATATCTTTGCTAATGAACAATGCATCGGAACCAGGAGCACACAATTAAAATTCTGGAACCAAGTTATTCCTGGTTATAGAAGAGTTAACCTTCAATATGTTACTTTGGCTACTGATACTGTAGCTTATGCTCAATTTGTTCAAGTGTAATTGATAAGAAATGTACTCTTTTTCTAACCCTTTTATACTTTTTATCAAATTGGTTGAATTTTTATTTTTACTTTTTTTTTAATTGGGATTAATCATTACTAATGATTCATTAGTATAAGAAAAGTATTATTTGTTTTTCTTTGAATCCCTTACTTTGATAAGAAGTGAATCACTATTATAATTTTTTTTATATTATTTTTTATATTGACATTAAACGAAATTATTATTTTTTAATCAAAGAACTTATTATTTTATGAAATAATATATTTTTTTAGACTGATAATAAAAGATTTTTATATTTTTATAGTGTTGTTGTTTTATGTAGATGTTATGAGGAAGTATTTTGGTTACTGTACTAGTGACGGAATATAATAAAAAAACATAGCAAAACATTTGTATTAATAAAAAATGAATAAAGCTTCAAAAATTCTTCAATTAAACAATATAAAAATTAATAATCATTGTAACTACATATGAGTGAAAAAAGGCACGAGACAAAGATATTCGTAAATTTTTTTTTAAAATTATTTTCAAAAAAGAAAAACACCTCAAAAGCATGACATTATCATTCTTTGAAATCAAATAATTCTTTTTACATTTTCGTAATTAATATACTTTGGGTGAATCATCCTACGTATCCCATCTGGAGAGACAATTGATATATGAGATGTTTTCAAGCCAAAAGCTTTGGATAAACGACGTAGTTGCTAAAAATAAATTAAAGAACAATTAATGTTTTTTTTACCATTAAAACATACCCTCTGTTGTTTGGGTGATAATGTTGTTTCTTTATCATAATTATCTTTTTTATTATTTATATCCTCAGGTGATGGTATAGGTTGCCTTTTGTTTTGAGGTGAAATATCATACCCATAAGATGAGACGTTTGGATCACCGTTATTTGTCACAGGTGGGAGTTGTGTCACCCTATCATCACTGTCTATTATTATTTCATTTGTTTTAATTATTTTCTTGGTAGTTTGTGTCATCATACTGTCACTGGTACTTTTTTTAATGGTATTAGTGCCATTTGTGTTGACTCTTTCTGTCCCTATATCTAAAATTATTTTAATGAAATATATACATCGGATTAATCACATTATAAATATACTTCTCAACGTCTTTTTTAAAACTTTTTTACACAATCTATCACTTATAAATAAATTTAGAATTACTTCCTTTTTGTTTCTTTTTTTTATTATACAAGTCACATCAACTTTTTTTTCTATATTTCATCTCTCTCCACTCTTTATTAAATTAAAAATTAAACAATAAATTCTCCCTCTATAAGATTTTTTATAAATAATATCAAAAACCTAACTTCACCCAGTAAACATAACATTTTAAACACAAATTTGTATATTATATTTCATATCAATAATTAAAATTATAAAATATCTATTACTCTTATCAATTACTTAGCTAAATATTACTAAAACAAACTACAAGTAACAAACTTGTAAATAAAAAAAAAGTAAAAATATTGAAATAACAAATTTATTACGATTTTTATATTTGATGAATAGTAGTAAAAAGCATTT
The DNA here is from genome assembly GCA_963280985.1 of Strongyloides venezuelensis. Classification (NCBI taxonomy): domain Eukaryota; kingdom Metazoa; phylum Nematoda; class Chromadorea; order Rhabditida; family Strongyloididae; genus Strongyloides; species Strongyloides venezuelensis. The sequence goes on along the minus strand of CAUJLX010000002.1, from coordinate 2,033,230 downwards.
GTCATGTAGAGTCTAAAGTCTATAGTAACATAATTATGCACTTTGATATCTATAACATAAAATTGGTTTGTATACCTATTATTATGTTATCAAAATTTTAATAAATTTTTATCATTATTAATATGTCCTATGACTTTTTAAAAATATTGTTGTATGAGTGGGAATAATAAAGAAATAATTAAAGATTAAAACGTGTTTTGAAAGGTATATAAAAGCATATATGTTTATTGAATAAATATTCATTAAAATATATATATTTTTATTGTGAAAGATTATCTTGGAGAGGATCATATGTAATTCTAAAAAAATATTTGAAGATTTTATAGTCTTAATAAAAAGTATGTCTCTACCTCAACAGATATATTTTTTATTTATGAAGTAGTAATACTTCCTTCAAAACAAGTCTTTCCTCTCTTACTTATACAATAACTTTTTATAAACATCATCTTCTTTCTTATTTCATGTAATACTTTTTCAAGAATTTTGTATTGTATCACAAATGTCTCTTGTTTTGTGAGGTAAAACATTTTAATACAATTATTCTATTGTTTTAAAGAAAATAAAATTCTGTAAAATGTAATACCCTTAACTGATTCATTATACTTATATAATCATTCTCATTTTCAATTTAAATCATACCTAATGTTTACAACCCTTTTTGACTTATCTTACTAATTATTCTTAATTATTTGTATAAACTTCATCAATACCATTAACGGATGCAATATTTTATGAGATATTTAAATCAGTCTATGTTAATTAGTTTCATTCAACCTCCTTCACCAAATAACAATATACTTCTAACCTTCACTTTTTGTTGATTAATACAATTTATTTTCTCATTCATATTACAAAGATTGTTTTTAAAATAATATTTACATAAAAAAAGAAAAAATTAACTAAACTTGTCTTTATAGACTTTTTAATTTATACCTAAGGGTACACAAAAATTGTAGTTTTGCTAAATTAAATAAATTCTAATTAAAAATGACAGGTAACCTTTAAGCATATATAATCAAATTTGTTATATAACTTTTAAAATGCTAACGAACTTATGAGAGAAAGTTAAATGAATATTTAAAGGTAATTCCTCATTCCTTCTACAAATACGTCTTAACCTATTCCTATGTGTTTCAATACTCTTAAATAATATATTTTTAATATCACAAATATATATAAATTGTATTTATCTTTTTCTCCCTAATTTTACTTCCTATACTTTCATTAGAAAAATAAATAAATCAAAAGAATTCAAATATATACACAATATATATGCATGTCATCTACTAGTACTCTCTTAGTGCTATCTTTTTCTATCATTGATCACATTTTACTCTTCCATTGACCAACATCTAACGGTCCATTTCAAGTTAGCTTTTTTAAATAAAAACTTTTAGAATAACTACTCTTGTTACCCTTTCTTTTACTACTTCCCTATTATTTTTTTTTATTTTACAAGTAGGAAGTATAAACAAATATTGTTTACAAGCATTTAATCTTAAAAATAGAAATCGCATTCCTCAAAACCAACCTAAACAAGTTTTATGTTATTATTACATATATTTATTAAAACCATTCATGCAAAATAATATATAAAATTATTAATAATCTCTTCCTAAAATCTTTAATAGCATCGATCGCCACCCAAGTCTATTATATTTAAATATTTTTCCTATATAATTTAGCATTTAAAATAAACATTTTAAATTTTATGTATATTTTGTCCAGTACACTTAAATATATATATATATATATATATATATATATGCTATACAAAATAGATTTATTTAGACCAACTACTATTTAACAATATATAATTTTTATATCTCCATTGATTTAATAAAATATAGTTGTGATATAGATAAAGTTATACTCATAATTTATATTATTCTAAATCCACAAAAAGACTTTAATTAGGTACATTCTATATAACATCCTGTTTAAAATACGTATTTGTATACTCTTTATTTCAACTTTTATATCATTACTTAAGTATTTAGTAACCTATCTAATAATTATTAATAAATTTTCTTTTAAATAATCTTAACTTATCAATTAATAATTATTATATGATTTTATTATGTCTGGTGCATTAAAATTATTAATTCACTTCAACGTTATCTTTATTATATATTATTTTACACTAGTGATAATTATTCTTAAAAATAATATTTTTTTTTCTAAAACCTCTTTAAACTGCTATTTTGTACCCCTAACAACCAACTAGTCTAAAGTAAACGGGTAGAATAAAACAATTTCTTACTTAATGTTGTATCATTACTACAATTTTTAAAACGTGTTCATTGGGACTTTCCAATTTTTATACCCATATTTTATAAGATGGTGTGATGTTACGATAAATAAGAAAATATACTAACTATACATAAATATATTTACTACTCTCTCTCCTAATTTAATACATATAATTTTTAAAGTGACCCCTTACTTAGAAAGAACCTGATTAAAAAAATCTTTTTTTTTAATTAATTAACATCTTAAATATTACAACAATTTTTATTTTATACACAAGTTTTGTTACAATCAACCATCATCTAATCGTCATAATAATATCTCTCAATATCATTTATTTTTAATTGCCATTTAATGTATGAACACAAAAATATCTTTCTAATAGATTTAATGTTACTATTTATAAAAAATGAAATCAAAGAGCATTTTTAATCACTTCTAATTACATTAACTATATACAAAAGGTATAAACAAAATAATAAAAAATTTTTTTTATCTTAAATACAAAAGATATCACAAAGGAAGAATATATTTTTAATTTTCCTTACACCCATGGAAGAAGAAGGAACTTTTTATTTCCTTCTTCCATAACTATACAATCTTTATATCAAAGTCACGTTGATGTAAAAATTACATAAATTTCTATATTGATAATAATAGTTATATTTAAAGGATATTTTTATAATATATATGTAAATATTAGTGAGACACACAATAAAAAAAAGGCAATTGTTTCAACGAAATTTTAAGACGATGTTAAACAACATCAATAGAATTATCATAAAATTATTAGATACCTATATATATTACTAAATAATTTTGGGGCAAGTTTGGTATTTTTAATACATAGATGTCTAATCATGCAAAAAATTATTTACTAAGAATTTTTTTAACTACAAAATATCATAGGTTGATCATTGGTTAATTCAACATCTGTCTATGATATTTCATCGAAACACCTTTTTTCTCCTTCAATTATCCTTTATTTAGATAAAAAGAGAGTGGTACTGTAAATTTGTATGATAAGATAGACATATATCTGATATATTTATAATCCATTTTTAATACAATAAATTTATAAAAAAAACAATGTTTATATTATATACATCCCCATGAATTGATACACCATATCTCATAAAGAATACAAAAATTGAACTTTGTGAGAGAATTTTTAAATGTCATTGTTTCATTCAAATATTCTATACTTATCAATATCTTTTAGTATTACATTGTAGTTTATATATATAATTTAATTGTGTAACATTTTTATAATATATTAAAAGTATAAATGAAAAAATGTGTAGATATCTAACAAATACATATTTCCCAAATCACTGATTATTTATATTTCTATCACTTATTCTATCTATTTCTATTATATTAGATTCATACAATTACTTTAATTTTTGTTAGTATTTAGTAAATGATGTTGTTAAAAAAATATATCTATGCAATTTGTAAAAATGTCGTTAATGACATACTCAAAGAAGATTCTATCGTCATCCATATTAATACTCTACTAATAAACATCTTTCCACCATCCATTCCTCTTAATAAATTTTAATTATATTTAAAAGAAAAACCCCCATCTAATTGATAAAAAAAGTTTTTAAAAACATCCTTTTTTTGTATCATGACATCAAAAAAGGTTATTTATGTCATAATTAAGTAAGATTGATGAAAATGTATATACTTAATTTATACTGATCATCTTATCACATCAGGTTATATTAACCGGGGAATACTTTCATACACGTGGGCTCTCTCTCTCCATAATTATCATCAACGTTGCCTTTAAATATAATAACACACCTATTCATATAATTATATTTCATATTGAAGTTTTTTTGTCTTCTTTTTTTATCAAATTATAGATATACTTATAGGAATGTCATAAACTTTTATTGATACTAACATAATCATATTCAGATATTATATGTATAGATATTTCTCTTATCATTTTGATTATAATAACAATTTACATTAACATGTACCCTTTTTTAACGACAAAAATCTTATAGAAACATCAAAATAATATTATGTGATTATTCTTAAACTATCGCTATTACATTTCTTTTATCATTTACACATAAAAAAAATTTATATTAACACAATTTTTTATTTCAGCTCTTGTCTCATATTTATTTTAAAAGCCAAGACAAAGAAATTTTATATATTTCTTACTAAAATATTATTATAAATTTTATTTTAATATTAAACTATATAAATATTTATTTTAAACTAATTTATAAACATCAAAAAGAACCTCTACATTTATTAGGAAGACATAACCATCTTATACTTGGTATTTATAATTAGTTTAACTATAGACCGTTTACTAATTATTAATCAAACTATACATACTAAAGATTACCTCCAATCAAGGACTTTTTTTTTACCAAAAACAACAAATTAATAAATTTATAATCCATCTCATTTCTGTTACACTGGATCCCTTTACATTAAATTGCCTACGCCTGATACATTGCTATCGTGCCTCCAGACCACCTATTTAAAAAAAAAGATAAAAAAAAATTACTACATATATCATTAAAAATCCCTAATGATGTCATCATTCAAACTCAACAAAATCTATGAAGAGAACCAAAAACCTGAATCAGGTGTTGATAGTTGTGGATCAAGTGACATATCCACACAATCAACCATCTCCTCAACCAAGAATCCTTTCTTTGAAAGCATCCTCAAAATCAATGACGAGGAGGAGTGTTTCAAGATTGATGAACAATTAGATTCATTAGAGAGAGCTGAATCACCTATGACTATACAGAAAAATTTATGCCTTAATGCTACCTCAAATTTACTTGATCCACACCCATCCTCCGATGAGGAGGATGAAAATAATGGGGGTGAGGGGAAGATTTCTATCAAGAATTGTACCTCTTCTAGTCATCAATTGTGCCCCTGTTCCACTCCTGAGAATGGGATATTTATTAAGAGTACCAATCAACAAAATTTTAATTTTAATTATCCTTTTAATACTCATAATATATTGGATGATTATAAGATTTCTGATGAGGTAACTTTTGGTTTTTTATGTATTTTAACTAATCTCAATAAATTCTCTATAGATTATCGGTATAGGTGAATCAGGAAAAGTAATGGCATGTTACAGAAAAAGTGATGATAAAAAATTTGCTCTTAAAGTCTTAAGAGAATCCCCCAAATCTAAAAGAGAAGTTGGTATACATTACTTAGTACAGTAAGTTTTCATATTCTTTACATAACATTTCCTTACCATCAATATACACCACCAAAACAATAACAATTTAAAAATATTTACATTCTTAAAAAAAAGGACAACATATAAAAGTACATCACAATTCTTTTGTCTATGTATCATTAATAATCTATATTGATACAATTAATAACCTTATCATTATGTATTCTTATTAATTTAGTCAACATGAAAATATTGTATCAATTATCGATATCTATGAAAATACTTTCCATGATGTTAGGTGTATCCTATTGGTGGTTGAATTCATGGAGGGTGGAGATCTTTTAACAAAATTCGAAAATCAAGGATCTGTACCGTACACCGAGAAAGGTAAGTATCCCAATTCGATATCATCTTCTCTATGTACTTCCCCTATCAATCTTTGTCTTCCTTCTACATCATCATTGACGTAATTTATAGTTAAAATAGTTAGTAGCTATAAATAATGCTTATAAATATGATAAATTATGGTAAATTAATATTCTTTTTATAGAAGTTGGTGAGATAGCTTATCAAATAGGGAAAGCAGTCAAGTACCTTCATTCATTATCCATAGCACATAGAGATTTAAAACTCGAAAATATATTATGTAGTTCAACATCCTCAAATTGTACCTACAAATTAGCTGATTTTGGTTTTGCTAAACTTCAAGAGAAAAATAAAATGCTCAATTCTCCATGTTGTACATTTTATTATGCACCACCTGAGATATTAGCCAAGGAACAGTATAATTTTATGTGTGATATGTGGAGTATTGGGGTTGCTTTGTATATCCTGTAAGTTTTTTTTTTTAACAAAAAAACTTATTTATTTAAACGTGACATTGATGATTTTTATTATTACTTTTTATGAGATTATTTATTATAATATTATTGGTAATTACTTTGTCATTTGACATTGATGATGATTAACTGTTATGATCTTTACTTTAAACCTGTGGTAAACTACTTAATTTTTTTTGAGGGGGATACTTAAAGTCATATATAGACGACATTCCTTTGTCACATTGGTAAATAATAAATTAACTTTTGAACTTTACCATAATAATAATAATAATAATTTTTAAAGGTTATGTGGATATCCACCATTCTACTCAATGAAGGGACTACCAATATCACCGGGAATGAAATCTAGAATAGCTGCTGGTTGTTATGCATTCCCAGCTGCTGAATGGGATTCTGTCTCTGAGTCAACTAAAAACGTCATCCGAAATCTCCTTAAAACTGACCCTGCCGTTAGGACAACAATAGATAATTTTATGAAGACACCCCTCGTTACTAGTGCTATAAAACCATTACTTGAGGAACCAACATTTAAACCACCTCCTAAGATAATTAAAGCAACATCCATACCATCAAAACACCCTCTCTTCAACAAAGAATCTTACGAAGGTTCATTCAATAAGTTTGATCAAATAATATCTAACAAAGAAAGAACTTTCGGTTCAGGAAAATTAACCTCAATCCAGGAGGAGGTTGGTAGAGCCTTAAGTAGTATGAGATTAGGTAACGATTCCTGTTACATCAAAACCCTAAAAACATCACAAAATGGTTTGTTATCTAGGAGACAACACTCTATGATGATTGAAAGGAAGGTAATATAAAGATATATTTTTACTACTAATTTCGTGATAACATACTCATCTAATGGTTACCCCTTTTCCATTAATACATCTTAATTATCATTTCTTTTAAATAAATCTTAGATGTTTATTTTTATCTTATTGAAAGTTGATTATTTTGTCATGGAGATTGGATAGATTTTAGTGTTTGTATTTTTTTTTAAAACTTACTTGTAAAACAAGAATAACCTTGAAGTGACATTTTGTCGTTAATTTTTGATAAATAAACAACCTCCAAAAATGGGATCGTTTTTAGTGGGGAAGCTGAAGTTATGTTTTTGATGTTCATACCACTGCATTTGAGATTGTTACATCTATCTAAAGCTATTGTTAGGGAAGATTCTCGGCCTCTTGAGATGACATCACCGTTACAGATGGTGTTTAAGTAATTCTTGAAGGTAAAGTTTGATTTTCTGTGAAGGTTTGATGATTCAAAGATTGGGTATGCTTTATAACCATAATACATAGATTGTAATGGGATTTCAGTATTCTTAACCTTAGATTCGTGTTTAATTTTATAAACAACATCTTCAGAATCATAAGGTATTGGTGAAATTGTTGAAGAGTAAGGTAAAGTATTACCGGTATTCACAGTGTTAGTTTTTTGATAATAGTTATTATAACTTTCATTTATAGTATTAACTTCCTTCTTAACTGTTATCTCAAATCCTGTGTTAACATTTGTAGAAACATCAGCAGTAGGATAATTCATTGCCGAATCCTGTGGTAATGATGTTGTCTCTATTTTAAAAGAACTCGGTACATCATCATTATCATCCTTTTCTATCTCGTTTTTCTCCAATAAACTTACATCCTGAGAATGTCTATACGCATCTTCATCATTAATTTTCTTGATGGAACTTGCTAATATCTTATCAGCCTCAAAATATTCAGGTGTATTTTGTTTTGGTATTGAATATGGTATAGTTGTCGGGTAACTATCCATTCCGGGGAAATTTGATTCAATTACTGGTTCTTGATTAATAGTATTGGTAAATGGATATGGTGGTGGTGATGGTAATTGATTAGATGTTTCTATAAATTTATTAATTATCACAAATTAAGGAGTTTTTTTAATTACCTATCAAGGTTGGGTAAGCATACTGTTGGTGGTATGTTGATGGTTGATCATAATTATAGTAATAAGTTTTTGATAAACAACCACCACAATCAGGTGATTGTTGGCAATCACAATTAGGCATCCCAATAGGTATGCATCCATTAATATTTTTAATCATACAATGTACTAGTAATAATGTAATAATAATCTTATACATAATTGAAGATAGAATAACAATAAATTATTAATATAAGAAATATGAGAGTAAAATTGGTTAAAATATATTATCCTCAAAATTAGATAGGATGTGTCCTTTTTTCTACTTCCTCAAATCCTCAATTCTCAACATTCCCATTTACACTCCACCCTTTCCTCAAGATCCACAATATCGTAAAAATTTTTTTCTTCCCCTCTCCAATACCCGATGATATAATCTTTTGTAATAGGTAATAATTGTACTATTAAACACAGACATCCCATCTAATTAAAATATATCTTTTTTGGTTCTTATTTTTATGAGGTAAGATTGAAAAAGATATTACATTTGTCTCATTAAAAGCAATCATATAATCTTTATTTATACTAATAATTTATCTATTTTTAATATAATGAGTCTACAATACATTTAGGTATTAATATATAAAAAGGGGAACGTATTTTTGATTAAGAAATTACATTACATTCCTCCCATTTAACCATCAGTTACATTTATTTGCCTATGACTTAATCACATCCCAATTAATATATTAAAACTAATACTTTTTTGTAACATCTAAAACTATTTTACATTCAAATTTGACATTACATATCTTGTTGTATAACATGTTCTGGTTCATTAATTAACAAGTATCTTTAAACAATAACTCCCAACATTCATATCTCTGAACTACAAAATAGACAAGGAATCTTTTTTTTATTCCTTATTTATAACAAATAAAAGATAAAAGTAAGGAGGCATGAAATATTTTATTGTACTATTATGCCATCATTCTTCTTACAAAGGTGATATATGTATCAAATTTCATCACATCAATTACTTAACTACCATATATTACAAAATGACATTTTAATAAAAATTCAAATATATTTCTAAGTATATATCTATCACTTTTCATTTACCATTTCTCACAAAATAAAGATCACCTTTTTAGAATCAATGGAGAGGAAAATTTTTTAGAAGACTCATTAATTCACATATATACCCCTTTGAAAAGGATAGGTGATGATTATTAATGTCACTGGGTCAGTGAAATCACAAATCTTTAAATAAAGATTTTAAAATATTTGTTTTTCTAATAAACGTGTAATTAAATTACATTATCTTTTTGACACTTTGAAGATAAATGAAAGAGAAATTATTAAAATAACAATGGCATAGAAAGAAAAATAATTAAATATTTTATTTGTTTAAAATAACATTTATTTGAGATGTATTAAATGTATATGATGTTATTTATTAGCCATTAATTATAAATTATAATTGAAAAATTATTTATACTCCAAAGGTTTTCCTACACTTGATTTAATTGTTACAGTCTTCAATTTAAATGGAAATTTTATCACCACATCCCAGCTTTAGCTTTCATTAAATGACACTTGATATTCATGAACTTTCACTGAAATGTTTTGATATAAAGGTAACTGAAACTTTTATCTACGTGAGAAGATCAAGAAATAAAAAAGATAAAAAATATTTACACTATTAATCTTAAAAATATATGCAAAATTTATCAATAAAAATCTTTATAATTGCATAAATGCAAAAATAATAAATATATTATCTTTTTGAATGTAAACTGATTATAATGATATTGTTCTAATTTTTGTACCTCTCTCCAGACCATCACCTCTATCATAGGAGGATGGTGGACTTGAGGATTCAATTAATGATCTCTTCGACATCAGATACCTTGATGTTGGGGGTTTCAAAGCGTTTATTGTTAATTCTAACAACATCTCTCCTCTCTGCAAAAAAAAAAGAACATTATAAGATTAAGTCAAAAAAGATATTAATAGAATGGTAAAAGTTGTTTATCTATCACTCATCCCTCTTTAAAACAATAATGACGTTCATTATCTCTCCAAAACAATAATCTAATTTTAAATAATTTCCATCGATTTTGTAAAGTGCAAAGTTCTCCCATAACTATAAGAGCACTTTAAAAAACTTTGCACATCACAATTGCAAGGAAAAACCAATAAAAACAAAAGATCAAAAAAGAACAAATAGTGAAAAAAAAATATAACTTACTACTGATATCATCTTTCTTAAAAAAACAACAATTAAGGATGACGTAATAGGTTGTTACCAATAAATAGACGAAGGCGATGATATAAACGAATTGACGTAAGAAGATTCCCATACATTCATCCCCCTTAATATTTATATCAATTTTCTCTTTCCTGAATATAGCATTGTGTTTCTTGGCATCAAATGCTGTAAAGATTGTTAGTGATAGAGCACCAAGGAAGAGGAGGTTTGATACTATGTAGATTGATATTTTTATGAGAAATGAGAAAAAACATGATGCTGGGATCATGAGTATTAGGAGGAGGGAGATGTATTCCATTGAGTGGTAGGCTTTATCAAAAAATACCCATGAGTCTGGTAGGTAATTTAGTAATTTTCCACCATACTCCTTAACATCGTATCTACGTCCATTAACTTTTATCAGGTTTCCTGTCTGTTCAATGTTTGTTGTATTGAAAGTTCTTTCAAGAACATGTATAAATCCTAAACCAGGAAGTTTGTATTTTGGACAATTTCATAAAAAAACTTACTATAAGTACCATAATAAAAGCATAACAATGCAATCATAAAGCATAGTAAAAAAATTGGTAAAGTAACCAAAACCTTCTGACATCTTTCATTAACCATAATTTAAATATAAAAAACCAACAATAATAATATAATTTTTATTAATCAAAATAAACCTATCAAAATATATATATAAGAATAATGTTACTTAAAATAATTTATCTTCTTTTAAGCTATCAAGAACCATCCTCTATAAATTATCTATCATATATTTTATCTTTTTCTTACACATGATGCCTAGAAATAAAAATATATTATTTATATTTCTAATTATCAATTGTCTTATCATTCAATTGACTAAAGGTCACCAACACTCACCACAACAACAACCTCAGGAGACTGATTTTGATTTTTTTTATACTTTTAAAAATACAACTACTTATCATTTTCAACCTTATGTTTTGAGGTAACTACTTTTTTAACACTTTTTGTTACTATTTTTAAAAATTTTATGTTTCTTTAAAAAAAATTTTTGATCTTTTTTTAGGACAGGGAGGTTTCATTGTAATAGGAGTGGGGAAAGGGATTTTACCTGTGCCGGGACACCATCTGTCTTGACTTATAGTGATTGTTGTAGTTACGATAAGGAGAAATGCTGTATTGTACCACAGGATTGGGTTGTTATGATGATAGGAACATTCTTCATACCAATTAGTGTATCAATTATCTACTCTACCATTGAAAGAATCTTATACCTCACAATACCATAATTATACCTATCCAAACTTATTTAAATAATTATTCTTCTCTATTTTTACTTTTCCTAACACTATTCTCCAACCAAAACCCAAAAAATAAAAATTATTCTATTAAAATAAACTATAACTAATCCACTTAAAAAACACCATTTCCATAATCAAAAATAATAGGTAACTACATAATCGACTACCACATCAAAAAAAAATTAATATATTTTCAATTACAAAAAAAATAGGACACAAAAATTTGTTCTAATTAAAAAAAATATTTACATTTCTTCTTACCATCTTATTTACTATTTTTATCATATTTCATTACCTATATCTTGTTTAGTATTATTTTATCCTAAATATATTTAAAAAAAATAAGTTATAACAAATATATGTAGAAGTTATGAAAGATAGTTTGGAAAAAATTTACTTGGTCATAATTGTTATTTCTTTACTTGTTTCTCTTTTATCATGGATAGTCATCCTGACTTCTATGCCATTTTTTTTTTATACCTTGGAGGAACATTTTAATTACCTGGAGAGGGATATAAGTTTTTGTGAGGAGAGTCTTCATACAAAGTTATCACTGGTAGAGAATATGATGATAAAAACAACGAATTATACTAAGACAAGGTTTAATAGAGTTAAAAGACATTTTCAGTATACAGTTGATACAGATTATGGAGATGAAGCTCCATATTGCCCTTGTAATGGTATGGGTAAGAAAGGTCCAACAGGAAAAAAAGGAAGAAAAGGTATGAAAGGTGCCCCAGGGAAAAATGGTAAACCTGGTATCCCAGCTCGTGTACCATGTACCTACTTCATTGACGTTAAGAAAGTTTGTTCAGAACCTTGTCCTACTGGAAAACAAGGCCTTACTGGAGAAACAGGTGAGATGGGTGATAAAGGAGAAACAGGACCTTCTGGAAAACATGGTAAAGATGGTTTACATGGAATGAAAGGTCCTAAAGGTCCACCAGGTCCAAGAGGAATACCAGGGTTGGAGGGAGATGAAGGACCACCAGGAACGGATGCTCAAGAAACACCATTTATTCCAGGACCACCAGGAGAAGAAGGTGATCCAGGACCACCTGGGAAAGATTGGACCACGTGGAATGCCAGGTATTGAAGGTCCTCAAGGACCACCAGGACCTAAGGGTCCAACTGGTGAAGATGGTAAAAGTGGTAAACCCGGTATACATGGTTTTAAAGGACTAATCGGAGATCCAGGAAAAGAAGGAGAAAAAGGAGTCTGCCCAACATATTGCGCCAAAGACGGTGGTGTATTTTTCGTCCAACCACCAGATTGGTTTTTTAAAAAGCAATAATTTTAATAACATTTTAATAACCTAATAAATAAATTTTATTACAATTTCTGTGAAATTTTAATTCTTTAAAAATGCTAACATAAAAAAAAGATCGCCACCTCACAACCACCTCCTGACTTCTCATTCTTTAATCTCCAAATTTCCTACCTACCTACTTCTATAAATTCATAAAAACACTATAATTCTCACATGTACCTAACACACATGTTTTTGTTTCTTATCATCCAAACGACAATGATAACAAAAAATAATTCCCTTCCGATAGGGTACTCTTTCTACCAAAACTATAAATATAATATGTAGACAAATATATATTCTTTCTCAACTCCCTCAACTTTATCACAGCCACGTCGTTACAACACATTTTTTTCCCTATTATGTTATTACTGGTAACATCTCGGAATTACACAAACAGTTAAGTGTTTTAGATTTTTTAATGTAAAAAAGTTTATTTTTTTATTATTAGACATTTTATCTTTTTAACTAACTAGATATTTTAATACTCTTTTTTTAAAAATAGCAATCAATTGTTTTTATCATTTCTTTGTAATCTTATTAGGGCAACTTTGATTTCCTATCCATAAAATGCTTTTATTCTTATACTTTATCATACTTATTTTCCTTATTCGGGAATCGTTAAAAAGTTAATGATGTAATTTTCTTTTTTTATAACCCCACTTTATGTTCCTTCAGATACCACATTGGATGGAGGAATCTCTATGTTAGTGGTAAAAAAATATAACTCCTCAATCGGTAGATTTTCCAAAATAACACTCACACTAATATTTAATTATATTCTCTAGGAAATGGCTGGGAAAAATAAATTTTTTTCTGAATTATTTTCAATGAAATCTCTTGGACGGGTAACAGTTTTTTATTTAAGTTTCTCAGCAATCCAGCAACATATTGGAGAGATTGTCATTTGTAAGGGTGATTCTATGGAACCAACTATATCTACTGGAGATTTGGTGTGGGCTGAGAAGTTATCACTTAAGTTTGGTAGTTTAAGGGTTAATGATATTGTTGCCTTACTTTCTCCAACTCAACCAGATACTCTTTTGTGTAAGAGGATTACTCATAAGGAGATGGAGTATGTTGAGAATTGTCCATTTATGTACAGGAATATTATACCGAAAGGGCATGTTTTTGTACAAGGTGATAACAGACGAGTTAGTTATGATTCACGCAATTTCGGTCCGGTACCAGAAGGTCTAGTTCAAGTTAAATTCTGCCTCCGGATATGGCCACCACAAAAAATTGGGTGGCTCTCAAATCGTTGGTTCTGGGAATAAAATAATATAGATATTTTATAAATTTTCTCATTAGGATTGTAGTTATTTGTTAGATTTATTATTATAACTTCTCTAATTTGTGTAGTATCTGTACATAATTTGTTTACATTTTCTATTTTTGGGATGTTACTAACTAGAATTGTAATCAAAAGAAATTATATCTCTTAAAAATATTTTTATTATTATCTTATAATCGTTAACTACGATATCAATATTTATTATCTCTTTGTAAAAGTTTAAAGTTTCCTACCAAAAGTGGGATTATCTTACAACAAATCCATTTAAAAAGTTATATACACGAATATACCTACACCCACTTTCATTGTTGGGTTTTGTTGTATATGTAAATAACCAATATGAATCGTTGTAAGATAGTTAACTGGACACATAGCAAAAATAATTTATTATTAATCACTTTATTAATATAATAAAAATAATTTATTATTAGTATCTTTATTAATATAATAAAAATAATTTTATTTTTAGATGTTTTGCGGATTGTATGTGGTACAATGTGAAGCTAATGTTGTTGTAGCTCTATTGAAGAAGTCCCATAGACGGTATGGTAATACTCTTATTCATCCATCTGTTCTGGATACCCAGGATCCGTTGTTGAGGAGTTTTGCTGATCTTAAGGATGTTCTTAATAGTGTCAGTGATTTGGGTGAGATTAATCCTATTAGTTATCTTAGTCCCTTTTTGGATGTTATTAAAAGTGAACATACTAATGGTCCTGTAACGTCTCAAGCTATTACAAGTGTAGAAAAATTTGTTAATTATGGATTAATTGATGATAATAGGTTTGTTTTGGAAATTTTTATTATTTATTTGATTTTTAATTTTTTTTTAGTATAAAAGCTTCGATAGCTGTTGAAAGTATAACACAAGCAATAACAAGAGCCAAATTTATGGGTGGTAGTGATAACGGGAGTGATGAATGTGTACTATTAAAGATTGTACAAGCCTTAAGATCACTAATAATGTCAAAGTATGGGAGATTACTATCAGATGAGTCTGTTTGTGAGATGATCCAATCATGTTTCAAAATGGCATTTGAATTAACTTTCTCTGAATTACTAAGAAAAGTTTGTGAAAGTACGCTTATGGATATGACACAAGTAATATTTAATAGATTACCGAGTTTCGAGGAAAATGTCAGGAACTTATATCCTCATATGCTCCATGCTAGGACAAAAAAGAAAAAAAGACTAAGTGAAAAAAGTTTTGTAAATAAGGAACTGTTAAATAATACTCCAAAAAAAGTTGAGGAAACAGATTTTTTGGAGGCTGAGGAAGGAAAAATAGCTAGTGAGAATGATAAATTACTTGGAAATGAGGAAGTTAAACAAAATTTAATTGAGGAAATAGATGATGGTAACGTTCCTGATGCAGAGAATGATGACTCCTCCAAAGGATCCAGTGACGCAGAGATGGAGAAACACAATAATGAAGTTCTCAATGAAAAGATAGCTGCAATCAAAGGGCAAAAGAATGTTGTATATAGTAGTGATTCAGAGAATTCTGATACACCACAAGTAATTGACATCATGGATCAGGATGCCAACGGAGAACCAGTAAATAAAAAATTAGCCTCCAAACAACATACACCTTATGGATTACCATGTGCTGCAGAACTTTTACGTTTCCTTGCAACAATATCTAATCCACTAAATAAAGACAATACTGAGAATATGATACTTTTATCATTGAATTTATTGACAGTTGCCCTGGAAGCTGGAGCAGATTACTTTGCTAATTACCAAAGACTTCTACCATTAGTTCAAAATGAACTTTGTCGTTCATTACTTCAAAATTTAGAATCAGAGAAATTACCAATCCTCGCTGCAACAAACAGAGTTTGTTTCCTCCTCTTTGAAGCTTTACGTACCCACCTAAAACTCCAAATGGAATTATACTTCCAAAAGTTAAAAAATATCGTTCTCACTGAACAGAAAGTTTCCTATGAACAAAAAGAGATGGCTCTAGAAGCAATAGTACATATGTGGAAGATTCCAGGACTGGTAACTGAACTATATCTCAACTACGACTGCGATTCATACTGTTCAAATCTCTTTGAAGAGTTAACAAAACTACTACTTGAAAATGCCTTCCCCGTTAATGGATTATTATCAACAAATGTCTTGTCATTAGATGCCTTGTTAGCTGTCATCGAGACTATCGATGGTAATTGTCTTCAAAGACAAGCAAGTAATGCTGAAACATCAAATCTACCTTTGTCATATACTCAAATTAGGCCAAATAGAATGCCTTCCTCTGAGGATATGCCTTCATTATCACAGGTCATCCACCAAAAGAAACAAAAAAAAATTATCACTGAGGGTACTGAATTGTTTAATCAAAGTCCAAAGAAAGGTATTCAATACTTAATTGAGAAGGGTGTCCTATCGCCATCAATGAATCCAACAGAGATAGCTCATTGGATTCGTGGAAATCCTAGATTAGATAAAAGAAAAATAGCCGAATACATCTGTTCCAGGGAAAGAAAAGAGATTCTAAAGGCATTTGTTGGGTCATTTAACTTCACAAACACTCGTATAGATATTGCATTAAGACAATTCCTAGAAGCTTTCCGTCTCCCGGGTGAGGCAGCCGAAATATCAATGGTAATAGAGTTATTCTCAGAATTTTGGCATTTAGCAAATAATGAACCTTTCAATCATGTTGATGCTGCTTTTACATTATCTTATGCTATTATTATGTTAAATACAGATCAACACAATCCCGTTGTAGGTAAAAATCAACAACGCATGACTGTTGAGTGTTTTAAAAGAAATTTATCAGGTACAAATCATGGTGAAGATTTTGATAGTCAGATGTTGGAAAATATCTATAATACAATTAAACATAATGAAATTGTTATGCCAGCTGAACAGTCAGGTGTTGTTAAATTGAATTATGAATGGAAATTATTATTAAAAAGAATGGAGACTTTTGAGGGGAGATTCCTCCATGCACCTGTTGGTTGGAATGACCAAGATCTTTTCAGTATTATATGGGGACCTGCAACTGCATCATTAAGTTTTATCTTCGATAAAAGTGAGGAAGAAAGTATTATGAGCAAGAGTTTGAATGGTTACAGGAAATGTGCCTCGATTGCTGCTCATTATGGGATGTCTGATGTTTTTGATAATCTTATTATACATCTTTGTAAATTTTCAACTCTCCTATCACAGTCAACTGACTCCTCGGATGAGGGTGTTAATGGCGGAGTAAAAACAACTGTCAAAGGTTCATTGGTTCCTCAGACTCCGGATAATGTTGCTGTGGCTTTTGCCGAGAACAGGAGAGCTCAACTTGCAACGAGGACAATGTTCCAACTAGTACATATTCATGGAGATATTTTAAGAGAGGGATGGAGGAATGTTCTTGAATGTATAGTTTATCTATTTAAATTTGAAATGTTACCAAAAATTTTAATTGAAGTTGAAGATTTTGTGGCTCCCTCAAAAGTTATTTCAATTCAAAGGAAAAAAGAAAACAAAGATAAGAAAAACACAGACAGCAGTCTTTTAAGTTGGTTTGGCTTAGGTTCAAGTAACTATGATTCATCATATGGTGGAAAGTCAAGTGAGGAATACAAAGAACTACTAGAGACAGCTAAACAAATAATCATTGACTGTCATCCAGAACAACTAATAACAGATGGCAAATATCTTAGAACAAGTGCATTAGTTGAATTGTTAAATAATATTGTTGCTACAAGTGTATCAATTTACGATGACAACCACTTCGAGGGTGATGATAAAAAAGTCATCAAATTAGGTTACAAAGGACGAAGATTCAATGATTTTATTGTTAGAAATTATGATATCAATATCATTAGAGAATAAAGATAGACTCGGATCTATATGGCATAGTGTCAAAAGGCACATTGAATGGTTATTGAATACATTTGGAAAGAATACCTTCATCGTCGAAAGAGCTATTGTTGGTTTATTGAGAATAGCTAATAGAAATTTATATAGATTAAAAGATGATATTGCTAATGAGGTTTTACAAAGTTTTAGTATTCTTTTGTACCTTAGACCAACAGCATTTTTCCTATTCTCCAAACAAATATCTTTTGGTTTACATGATTTATTGAGATTGAATGCTGCAAATGTTCATAAACGCCAACATTGGGAGATTATATTTACTTTGATGGAGGCTACCGGTGCAGCAAATTACCCTAAAGAATCTGTTAAAAGCCATCTTAATGAACCACCTATTCTTAGAGAAGTCGTTAGTGATACAGAAAATAATAGCGTTAGCAAGGATAAATCTACTGATAAAGGATATACTTCAGATAAGGGTGCAAATGATTATTATCCTAAAGGAGAACTATTCCCAACTGATAGTCAATTATCTATTGGATCAAATAGTGATTGGGTTAAAATTAGAGACAAGAAATTTGACAAAGAAACAATTGTCCTCGTTTCTGGTTTAGCTAAACATGATTCTTTAGCATTCCTTAAAGTTGGAGAAATTCTATCTTTCCTTGTTAGAGATTTTGTTCACATAACACCAGAAAACTTTGATTCATGTGTCAAATGTATAAGATCAATGGTTGAAGCTGGAATGAATGGTGGTTTCAATGCCGTTGGATCAGTAGCTTTAGATAGTAGTAAAAGTGTAGGTAGTTCCGATGAGAAATATGCTTCAAATGAAAGTCTCACCTCAATAGGTTCCGATAAGCAACAACAATCACAATTAAGTGAAGCATATTACTATACAACTCTCCAACTCCTGGAACTTTCATATTCTCTTCACATAAAGGGACATAGTTTCTTTGAGGCATGGTCTGAATCAGATAAAACAATTGACTCCTCAATTCCACATCTTTGGAAATCATGTTGGTGTCCATTATTGCAAGTTATAGCAAGAGTATGCTGTGATTGTAGGAGACAAGTACGGACTCAAGCAATAAATACCCTTGTCAGAGCATTCTTAATCCCGGAATTAGGGAGATTAACTTCCTTTGAATGGGAAAGTTGTTTTGATGATATATTATTTCCGTTATTGACAAAATTACTTGAAAACATCTTTCCTATGGACCCAATTGGAATGGAGGAAACAAGAGTTCGGGCAATTCAATTAGTTTGCAAAGTATTATTAAATCACCTTAATTCACTTCAAACATTACCAAGTTTCACAAGATTATGGTTGAAATTATTAGAATCAATGAAAAATTACCTATCAACAGAGAGATGTGAAACGTTAGTCGAGGCTGTACCAGAAAGTTTAAAAAATATGATTCTCGTCCTCGATAGTATCGGGATGTTCGAGGTAAATGTTCAATTTTATGATATGACAAAAAAGAAATTAGATGAATTCTTACCAGAGTTAGCTAAAGAAGTTATGAATAAAGAAATTGATAGATCAGTCTCCCAACCCCAATACAATGTTTAGATGTCTCTTGATTATATATATATCTATTTTACGATTATTAATATATTACTTCAAAGAAAAATCTATATAATATAGAAATTTTTATTTAATTAAATAAATCTTATTTTTATCATTTATGTATATATGTTATATATATTTTAATATTTAACCTCAAAGTATTTTATCTATATAATAAAAGTATTATCTATTTTAAAATAATTGGTGTACATTTTCTTTAACATTTTTTGAATAAATTTGTAATTCACTATACATTTTTACTATTACAAAATAATCTTTGATGTCTGTATTTTTTTTGAATTAAAAGTAAATGTTTCATGTTTACATATCTAATAATTAATGACAAAATGTTATACTTCTTTGAAAGTTTATAACAAAAAAAAATCATAATTAAGAATGTAACAATGAATGTTATGTTTTGGAAGTAGATAGTTTATTCATCTATAACTTCACTTCTTCAATGAAATTAGTTGATATTGTTATATTCATCCTATTATTTTTTTATCCTATTCTAATAATAATGTATCCCAAAGAGTTGATGTCATTCTAATACTTTTTATATGTACTAATCAACAACAAAAAAAATAAATTTTATGGAAATAATAATTTTGACCATAAAAAAAATTTCTTTTAAAATTTTGCATGTTAATTTAAAGTGCATATATATTATGGAAAAAAAATTAGTTTGAACAGAAAAATTATTATTCATGTTCTCAGACAATTAAATGTACTTTAATAAATATATAGTAAAAAATGTTTAACAGACTATATTCCCATAGTTATTCCTTGTAAAGTATTTATTTTTTTACTTTATCAAATTATTTATACTACTATTTCCTTTAAAATTTAATCGAAGATGTAAATATTAAAATTATTATAATAATAACTTATTAAAATAAATTACTATTTGAATACATATATGAAAATATTAAGAAATTGTTATTGACTTCAATAAAAAAGTGGCACTCAATGGATTCAGACAAGGAAATTTTTGATAAATATAATTACATATAATATTCTGAGTGATAAGGATAAATTTGACAACTTGTTATCATTTTAACTTCTTTAAAGTGCAATCAATCAATTTCATGAAATTTTTGGAACCTTTACTACCTTCTCTTTTCATTGATAAAAACCTTATAAACAAATATATTGATATGTAATATGAAGAAATATATCGAAATTATTCATTTTATTAAAATTGTACTTTACGTTGTTATTTTAACATTTTTTTTTGAATAATCATATATTAACATTTGTTAATTTTCTTCCTCCTTTTTCAAGTAAACTCAATTACCTGGCTATTTACTTTTATTAAAATATAATTATTTACCACATTTTTTTATGACATTACATATAAAAAGTAGGAATAACAATTTTATGTCTTTAAAACTAATTAACTTTATTGAAATTATTGAAATATAAAACAAATATGACTGATAGTGTTATTATTAACAATCAAAAATAAATACAACTACGACTTAATAACTTTTCGTTATAAGATTTCACGTATACAAATGACATGTCAAACTTTTTTAAACATTTTATTTATTCATTTTCTATCATATTTTCTCTTTTATCACGATTATTTATGTGTATTATTCATATGCCATTGGTGATCAACGACAAAAATTTTCTATTAAAAAAGGGCATATGTATACCTTATTATAAATTTATAAATATTATTTATAATCTCACTTTATCTTTTTTATTTCTTTATAAATATACTAAATTTTTCCTCAATAATCCTTTTTTCTTCCTCAATTTATATCTATATATTTTATTTAACAAAATTTATTTATACACATAAAATATTTAACCAGTCCAAAAATTTTAAAAGGGCACAAAAACATTTTTAATATCCTCTAATATAGAATACTTTTTATCTCACAATATATAGATTATGATAAATATATATTATATATAAAATGTAGTTTCTACTTTTTTTATATCTTGGTACATCACAAATAGTTCTTTTCTCCTTTTTTTACTATTATACTTCTTTTTTAAAAAAGTGCAACTACAGAATTTTTCATTTTATCTTTACACATATAGACAATCTTCATTAATTATTTATATTTATCATATCAAGGAAATCACACAAACCAACTTTTTCACCATTTCTAATACTTTTTTGTTCTTCTTTTCGTACTTTGTCAAAAAGAATAAAAAAAGTAAAGAACAAAACACATATTTTAATTATCCTTATTTTAAAAATCACTTTTACTACTGTAAAAAAGTGTAAATATATCTTAACATTTTTTTTTGTCTTTTATAAGAAGAAACAAAAGATATTTAAACTTGAAGGAAGTGTCGTATTTTTTTATATTTCCTAAATTTTATCTTATATTTAAAAAAAAGCATCTACAACAATGGGAAGAGGGGAAAGAGGGAAAATATAGAAATGTATACATATACAAAGAAATATATATGTAGTTTCAATATATATGTGAAAATCTTCCTCATATGATGTAATATTAGGAGGATATATAAATATAATATTTTAGTATATAGTTAAAAAAAGTTGAAATAATAATGGTTATTGAAAATTAACAAGAAGAAAAAAGGGTTTTTGGGAAATATGAAGATTTTTGATAGTGTCCTTCTATCGCGTGTATCTCTCTCAAAGACCATATCATATACTTATATCTATGTATTATAATAATGGATAAAATAAATCTATATTTGATAGGATGGAGTAGACTTTTTTGTTACCAAGTATATTGTTCTCCTTACAAAATATCTATATAACTTTTTTTCTGTCACTTGAATATAATATGAGAACCAAAATCTCAATGATCATTTTTAGTTCTTTGACTTTTTTACCCATTCTAGTAAAACTATTTTTTAACAAAAGAAAATTAACATTTTGATTATTTTAAATGTTTTATTCTCAGTGCCTTTTTGATAGTAAAGAAGTTTTATGATTATTTTCTTAAAATTGTAATAATTTTCTCTCCAATTTATGTTTTAGTATTTTAAAAACTTAATATTCTTCATTTATTATTTACATATATTTTTTAATTTATCATTTTTCATTACTATTATTATATTTTAAAATTTATTAATCGTTCCTTTAATTAATTATAGAATATATTTTTGAAATATCAATTTTCATCTTAAATGTGGTAACTCATTTATATTATTTTTGAAAATATTATATATCCTATTATTATTATTTCAACAATTCATTTTTTTTTTCATCCCTCTTCCTCTCCTCCCTCACAATAGACTATACCAAACTTTTATCATTCTTAATCAAACTTTTTCAAGACATATAATATGTGGATATTAAAAATTCCAACAATGATAATCGTTTTATTTTATCACAATATAAAATTTATTTTTATTCTATTTTCCTAACCCATCAACACATAACATATCAAAAAGTCTTTTTTTTAAAGATAAAATAATTACTATAAAATAAACTTTTAAAATATTTTCATAAGTAATGTGTATATTTTAATAATATACATATTATATATATTCATTTTGGTACTTCAAAAAATTTTTCTACAATACCCTAAATTTTTAATTTTCTTTTGCCATATTTCCTTTAAACTTTTTTACTCATCTTCACACACCCACACTTTTATTAATTATCCATTTCCATCTTTTTTAAATAATATATAACTAAAAAAGATAAATAAGAAGAAACTTTTCTTTCCTTTTTTTTGCCTTACTTAATATGTCTAATAAAATTACTTTGTGGGAGGATATATAGATAAGATATATATAATATATACTCCTAATTTTATTTTCTTTTAAATATACATATATAACACTAATTATAAACATATATCCTATATACTATATAAATAAGATTTGATATTTTAAGGAAAAAAATACCAATAAAGATATATTTTATAGCCATTTTTTTATTTCTATTATTCTCCAATTACAGCAAAAAAAGTGCACATATTTGTGCTTATTCAATTCAGTTTCCTTCAAAAAAATCAACTCCCGCTCCTTAGTTATCTCTATTATCCTCCCAAATTTTATAATTTTCCTCCCTTTCCTTTAACATTTCTCTAAGGAGATTGTTTTTGTTTTAAGGGGCACATCCAAATGTATACTTTCATACAATGCCTACTTATTTAATGAAACTACTTTTTATTTAATATTATTTATTCATATATAAGATTCACTTATATAAATAAAAACTCTTTTAACTTTAAATCTCATTTATCCTCCTGCATTTTTTTAACAAAAATTTATGAAAATTAAAACAGAATATTCTTTTTTTTTAGATTCATTTATATTCTTATCTCCTTAATTTATTCATCAAATCGTTTTCTTCTCCTTGTTTTTATTTTATTTAATTTTATTCTCCAGGTGCTTAGAGAAACTTTTTATCTCTATTTTAGTAGGAAAATAGAAAAAAAAAACATTTTTAAGTTTATAACCATCAGGAGACTTTTAAATTTCATCTCATTCACGTATAAAGGGTATTTAATATCAATAGAAATTCCTATAATACTTATCAAAAACCTATTTTTTTACTTTAAATACATCATCTCCTATTTCCACTCTCATCATATTTTTTGTTTCTATGATAACTAATAATTTATTTTTTTATGCATATCATGTTATACCAAAAAAAATATGGAGGATATCCTCTTTTAATATGAAAATATTTATACAATTATATCAACAAAAACTTTAAGGGGTACTAAAATGAAGAATACATATATTATCATCTCCTTTCCACATCCCATATATTACTTCTTTATATCCACATATATCAAACAATTTTATCACATATGTATATCTTCTATAAAAAGCAAAAAGTCTCTACTTACACCAAACAACCAACAAAAAGAAGGTTTTATACCATCAAAAACTTTTTTTTTAAATTCTCCTCCTCCATTTTTAGGAGAGGGACATATATGCATGTACATATCCCTATGAAAAAGAGCCTCTCTTTTGAAGTAGCTTAATTTTAACAAACTTTTCTCATAATATAAATAAATATATATAATGATACATATATATTTATCTTAACAAAAAGGAAAAAAAAATTAAACTTTAAAATGTTTATTTATTTTAATAAAAAATTTAAATTACATATCTCTTTTCCACTTGTTCTTCTCTTTTTAATCATTATCAAATTTTGATTTATTACGTATAATTAAACTATAACAAAAAAAGTAAAAACTTTCTCTTTATCTCCTACTTTCATTTTCATATCGTTTACCCTCTATTATTTTAAACTTCAAAAATTACGACATTTTATATTATCAAAAAGTATTACAATAAAAAGTTTAAAAAATAATTACATATTTTAATTACATTCCAAAAACCAAAATATTTCAAAGAGGAAAGAACAAATATTTCAAATTCCATCAAATCAAATAAAAAATTAAAAAGAAAAAATGACAATATATATTATACGTACATATATTATTTTTTTAGAAAGGAATTCACCTTTTGTTAAATAGTGTTATATTTTTAAGTAATGATAAATGAAATATAATAAACTTAGAATAAACTTTTACCTCATTTCATAATAGATATTTAATCTTATAACCAATCAAAAAAATAAAATGTAATCTAAGATTTCCCTCGTACATACACACAATTTTATCCAATATCAAAAGTCAATGATAAATTAACTTTTAATATATCTCATTTTTAACAAACAAATGACAAATTGGTCTTTTACTTCTATAATTTTTATTATTTAACACATTTTTGTTGATGAAATAGTATAAAAAATGTATTTTATTATTATTTTATTATCATTTTATTATAAGGTCTATATCCTCTTGAGCAATTGCTATTATTATATTGAATGAATATTTCTTTTATATTTCGTTTATTTAATGACAATAAATATCAAAGATTCCATTTTATCACCCTCGACTTTTTTTTCCATCCCTCTCTTTATTATAATTTTTATCATTTAATTTAATTTTTCACATATATTATATCTCCTAACACATACAAACTCCTTCATCATTAACCACCAATTATATGTCAATTAATTTTAACATATAGTCTCATTAGACTTATACATAATTAATATCACTTATTTCCTAATGACTCTTAACATTTCGTTTCTCAACTTTTCACCTATTAAAAATTCTTTCTTTCATTATTTTTAAAGAAAAACGGAACCCCCTTTTCCTTCAAAATACACTCTTTTTGTCTTTCATGCAAAATTATTTGTATAATAAATGTTTAGTTTTTGAATTTTTCTTATCACATTATAAATCTTTATAATACTACTTAATATTTATGAGAATACTTGCTTTAATTATTTACTTCCCTCTCTCTCCTTAAATATTTCCAAGATATACATTTTATTATTAATAAATTTTTAAAATAATCTTATATTTCATAATTATTTATAAAATATTAAAACTGAAAATATCTAATTCAACATTCCTTTTTCAGAAATTTTAAAAGTAAACTAATTAATTATATATATATTTCATTAAAATTGGTAGATATTAAAAACAAAAAAAAATGGATAGAATTACATGGTACCAACAAGGAGAATCAATGGAAGATCTCCTTTGCCAGGCAGGGAATGTCGGAATATATGATGGTGATTTAAAACAATCAGCCTTCGAGCAAGGGACTGCTTCACTTACCCTACAACGAATAATTTGGGCTGACTCACATGATCCTGATTGTCGTCTTGTTCTCCACCATAGTTTGGTTAACAAAATTGATAAACACCATAAATCTATGTTTTCAAAGGGAGGTAAAATTATCGTTCACCTCGATAAACCACCAAGTAAACTTAACAATGGCCCTGTACAACATTCAACTTTCAATTCTCTTAGACTTGTCTTTAAAAGTGGTGGTGAAGATGAGGTTAGTTTTATTTATTAATTTGTTTTTTGTGTTTAATAACCTATTTGTCTTTTGGTGGTTTCTTATTATTTGCTTCCATTGCGTGATAATATTTCTAATCCATTTTTGTTATTAAAAAATGTGAAATATAATATATTTTTATTATTTTTAACATTTTATGTGTAATTAATTAATAATGTTCGTCTACATGTAATTCAAACAATCATTGATATTGTCTATCTTTCATACATTACTAATTTTATATTTCTAATTTATATACTAACATAAATTAACGATTGAAATATCTTTACTCTAACATAATTAAACATGTTAAAAATATAGATACTCTATTTTTATGTATCTGTTTTGGAGGATTGTATATTTATAAAAATTGAATAAACATCCTTTTTTTATTTCAGTTCTACAAAAAATATATGGAGGCATTATCAAGGCAAACATGGAAAAGAAATTCATCATCCTCCTCCTCAGGAGGATCAAGAAGTTCCTCAAATGCCACTAATCACCATCCATCAACTCTTAATACCCCAAACACTACAACAACAACATCATCCTCCTCTCGTGTTGTTGGTATTGGTGGAATTGAAAGAAGAATCAATGAACACCATGCTAGGACTCATGAAAATATTTCCCAGGTGCGGTCATGAAAAATATATATATTATTTTCTTTTTTATTTTTTTTTACTTTAATATACATAGTTCCTAAAAGATTTTTTTACCTTTATTGTTTATATAATAATCTTATCATTTGGCTTTATTTTATATATACATATAATTCTTTATATTAATATAATAATTTTTTTGATAAGAATTATAACATATATGAACATCTTTTAACTTTTCAAAACAAAAAGAGTAATTCTATTCTTTTTAACATCTACAAAAATAATTAATAAGAATTCTTCTCCTAATTTTTTTATCATAAACTTTACCTCAAAAAAAATAATATTTTTTTTATTTCCTCTTTATATTTTAATTGTCTCAGGCTTTTGAAGATATGAGTAGGCTTATGGATCAGGCAAAGGAGATGGTTGCTATGAGTAAAAGTATCACAGAAAAATTGAGGGCTAAAAAAGGAAAAGATGTCAATGATGATGAGGTTAATAAACTTTTTTCAATTTTCAATAAAAAAATAACACCCTTTTTTATATTATAGACAATCCAATTCAAGTCACATCTCCTATCATTAGGTGTAGCAGATCCAGTAACAAAAAATACCTTCGGAAATGGAGCAAAATATTTTGAGAAATTAGCACATGAAATATGTACTGTTCTCGAGACCCCGATACGTGAAGCTGGTGGTATGATAGCGTTACCAGAAGCATATTGCCGGATAAATAGAGCTCGTGGTACGGAATTAATATCACCAGAAGATTTACTTAATGCATGCCTAAAACTTGAAAGCCTTAATTTAAATGTGACCCTCCATAAATTTGATTCAGATGTTTATGTACTTCAATTGAAGGAGAAGTCCATTGAAAGTACCATTGATGAGACATATGAAATTGTATCTAAATATGAGGGATTAACACCAAATAGTTTATCAAAACAAATTGGTATTAGTGTTATTTTAGCAAAGGAACGTTTAATTGCTGCCGAGAATGAGGGAAGAATTGTTAGAGATGATTCCGTTGAGGGATTAGCTTTTTATACCAACAAATTTCTTGAATGTATTAATTAAATATTTATCTTTTACTCGCGTTTTTATATATATTTTTTGGTATATATAAAAATAAAAGTTATTAATTTTCTGAGTTTTTTTTTGTTCTGTTTAATTGATTACAAGCAGCAACTCGCTTCCCTCGTCGACACTTACCCCCAGGGCCTGTTTTTTTAAATATTAAAAAATTCTTACAAAAAACTTCTAAAACTTTTGTTTCATAAAAAAACACATATATTAATATTGGGATAGATAGATCCGTATTTTATAGTATTTATAATTGTAATTACAATTTTGTAGTTTTTTTAATGTTAGAAATTTTAAAAACACATTGTATCGAAATTGTTTTATTACATATTTTCATGATTTATTACTCATTTGATGCTCTAAGTTTTGAATAATTTTTTACAAATTCCTAATTAATATAAAATGTTCAGTTATTAAAAAAGATAAAGATTTTAAATACAGGTTTAGTCCTATGAAGGACTATTTTTTACATATTAATTGTATTAGAGGTTGATCATAAATATTTTATAATTATTTAACCTAAAATAATCCAATTTGGGCGATTATTTATTTTATCATTTCGCATTTTGGTAACATAATAAAGGATACTTTTACAAATTTAAGGTATACTTTTTAAAATATATTATGAAAGTTAAAAAACAGTTTTTTTTAATATGTTTAAAATGATCAAAATATTTTTCTAAGTTGATAACATTAAAAATAAATCAAAGCAATTACTTGGATACTTTTCATATTGAAGAAATTTACACAGACTTTAAAAAGCTACAAATATATTTAAATCAAAGTATTATTGGTTTTTTTAAATATTAAAAAATTTAATTTTAAAAATATTTTGGTGAATAGTTTCGATTTAGAAATTCAGGTTGTTTTTTTTCTTGCAATTCTTATGAAGCATAACAAAACTTTATGATATTTTTAAATTTTTTTAAAAATAAGTGTCTGTATCGCCATATCGTAAATTTTCTTAAACTTATAATATACATAACTAAATTGCAGTAGTTTGAAACAATCTAATATAGATCATTTTAACATAAAAAGATTTGGAGTGAAAAATTTAATTTATTATAGAATTTAATAATACTTAATATAAATTTTGTTAAATTTTAAAAAGCCAAATATAATTTCTTTTTAAATTTTTCATTACATCTTAATAATTGCACTATACTGCATTGATTTTAAATATATTTAATCTCTACAAAACTACATATATTAATTAAAAACCAATTTTTACACCTATTATACCTGCTTTATTTTTAGGAATATAAATTAATATTTTATGTTGTTTAAAACAATTGGTTAATGACTTCTATGAATTATTGTTTTTTAGCATTCTTTAAAAAATCACATATTCTTGTAATTTTTTATTTTATCAGGTCATAAATTTCAGGATCATTCTCATTTGAATAAACACATCTCAAGAACTTAATTAAAATGAAACTACTATTAATTTTTTTCATTCACCATATTAAAATGTAGTTTTTATTTTAGTAAAAGAAAGTACATAAAATGAAAAGCATTTTGAGAGGTAAATCATTATTCTAATATATAGGAGGTGTTAAGATGATTTACTATTTTGAGAATCAGACTTCTTTGATTAATTTTATTATTTGCATGAAAGAAACATTAAAATTTTCATCTATATGTGGAATTTCAAATAAAAAATCATTATTTAAGGGGAAAATGGAGGTGCCAAATCTTATAATTTAGAATAAATATAATGTATCTCGAGAACGGATAGCAGGATTAAGACAATCCAGATGTCATTCAATATAGTCTTTAACCCCACATATATTTTGTAAATATGTCATACTAAAAAGTTTCATCTTTCCATACTTATTTTAAAAATTTTTAAAAATAGAGAAAAAAAATTGATTTATTTACTTTGAGATTATCTCTAGAATGACAAGATATAAAATAACGGTTAATATCTTAAAATGTTCCCAACAAAATTTTCCAGGACCATTTTTTAAAAATATTAACCTTTTCAAAATTTTTCCTTTTTTTGAAACTTAAAAATAGCACTTTTTTGAAAATTAAAAAATCACTTTTTTCTTTATATCTCCAGAATGATAAAATATACCAGTACAATATATATGTCATTCGATAGAGAATTATTTTCCTATAAAAGTTGTAAACACACTATACTTGAAAAGTTTCATCTTGATATACTTTTTAAAAAATACAAAAATTTTAGTCCCAAATTTATGGTACCTAAAGTTTCTCCATTTTCTTGAGATTGTACTTAAAATTTAAGTTAAAGAGAAACTTCAACTCCCTTCTCTGAATCCTGATATATCATTTTTAAATGTAAGAATTTAAGTATTTTTTGGTAATTTTCGAAAAATTTCAAAATCTCAATTATGAAACTTGAAATTTTAACTTTTTTTATTGTTAGAAAATAAGCATCCAAAACTATATATACCTGTAAAATTCCAGATAAAACGAATAACTTTAAGAGGGTTAAGATTAATGCGCTAAAACATGTTTAATCAGGAGTATCTCAAGAAAGGCACTTGAGATTAACCTAATATTGCGTTTTTTGAAATTGTTTTTTGAAATATCCACATAAAGTTACATATATTAAGATATAAAAAAGTTTTAATATCAAAAATAATTTACATAACCTCGTTAGTCCAATTTAAAATATAAAACCTTGGGATTGATAATTTTCTGGTCTAAAGGTTGTTTGACATAAAAAGACTAAACTCAATTTGATAAGATAGTGAATATCAACCTAAGCATTGTGGGAAAAGTATTTGGACTGGTAAGCTTTTTTTTTAAATTTCTCATCTATCACATTTAGAGCTTCTTAAATATTCCATATCAAAAATGAATAAACAATTTCTTACGTAAACTGAGCAATAAATCTCCGGAGAGTTATTTTTTAAAAACACAATACTAGAGATCAAATTTCACAACCATAAAAATCTTCCTCAATATTTGTATCAAATTCCTTGATCCACACTTCATAAAAAAACAAATCTTCGAAGGATTTTATTTATTAAAACTCCCGTTATATTATATAGTATAGTATTATAGTACAAAAAAAGAAATATCAGAAAAAAGATAATTAAAGTACATATAAATATTAATAATAAAGAAAAAATTTTCTTTCTTATCATCACATCAGGCTTATTATCTATCATTAATTATACTAAATTATCATTTTTTCAAAAAACTATATATACAATTTGTCTTTTCACATTGAAAAAAAAGACTAACAATAAAAAAACAATTAAGATAAAAGAAAAGTTTGGGTATAGGTTCAGTAGTTATAAAAGAAAAGAAGAATGAAAAAAAAAATTGTGGGGTAATAGGAGAGTATGTGTGTTGTGTGAGAGATATAAAAATGTTGAGTTTTTGTTTTAGTTAATGAAAGTTACGTACCTTTAAACTACATGTTTATTTCATTAAGTAGTCATGAGAATGACAATGAAATAAACATGAATAAAGGGTCATTCAACAATTTGTTGTCATGAAAGGACAAGAAAAATTAACAAAAAAAATTACGTACTCCGTTGCTAATTCTTCTTTCTTTTTTTTTAGTTCAATTGTAGGAGGAGTTGTTTTTTACAATGATAACCATTTGATATACCTTTTGAAGGATACCAAAAACATAACCGAAACCCATTTATTTTTTTGCTTTCTTCCCGTTGGGTGTAGCATTTCTCGGTGGAGTTACGGGTCTAGAAGAATTATTTAAATTACCATAACCTTTCTTCTTATCACTTGGTTTTAATATTTGAAAACTACACATTAATGTCTCATCTACTGTCATCATGCTTCCTGCATTATCAAATTCTCCACAATAATTGGGTGCAGAGAATAATGTTACCAGCTTTCTTTTAGCAAAAAATTCATATCCATCTTCTACTACCTAAAAAAAGTATTAAATTACATTATTAAAAATGTTATTTGATATTGGTATTAATCAAACATACTTGATGAGCTCTACATATTAAATCTAGATCAAATTTACTAAGAAATTTTGAAACAACTTCAGCACCGAAAGTAAATGACACACCTCGGTCATTTTCACCCCATCCAGTTACATCTTTATCGGGATCTGACCATAAAAGATCACAGAGTAAACCTTGATCAGGTACATCTGTAGGTCTAGTCATGCGTTTAATTTGATCCAACGATTGGAGATCTGGAGATAATCCACCATGACAACAGAAGATTTTCTCATCAATAACGGCAGCAACGGGTAAACAATTAAAGCAATCAGTAAATGTCTTCCATAATTTTATATTATACCTTCTCTTGCATTCATCATAAAATCCGTAGATTCTATTTATAGCAGCACTCTCGTGGTTTCCTATAAAAAAATACCATTTAGAAAAAATAATTCAAGATAAAGACCAACCTCTAAGGAGAAAAAAATTCTCTGGATATTTGATTTTATAAGCCAACAAAAGGCAAATAGTTTCCAAACTTTGTTTACCTCTATCAACATAATCACCCAGGAACAAATAATTAGATTCAGGTGGAAAACCACCATACTCAAATAACCTCAGTAAATCATAAAACTGTCCATGGACATCGCCACAAATTTTGAGAGGAGCTTCCAATTCTAGTAACATCGGTTGAGATAAAAATATTTCTCTTGACTTCATACACAATATCTTTATTTCCATCTCAGTCAATTGAACATTCTTCCCTGGTTTGGTACCACGGTTCTCAAGAAATCTATTTAGAATAGCATCTATTTTCAATTCTTCCATTTTTTTTTCTTTTTTTTATATTCCTCTGGCTTCTTTTTATAATTTTCCTAGTTTAAATCTGAAAAAATATTTATTTACATGTATATTAAAAATATCCTTAGGAATATTATTTATGTCGAAAATATAAAAACGAGGATGACACAACACACTGGTTGCTTAGAAAAAGAAATGATGACAAAATGTTGTCAGAAGCAAACAATAATTTTACATTTTAAAAATATGAATATTTCTCACGAAAGTGAGCATGATAAAAAAAATAATGTACTTAATAATCCAGATAAACATATAATAAAAAGACCTTCAGATTAATAACTTCTAATTAGGCATAAAAAAGAAGGAAAATTAGCGAATGGAAAATATTAGATATCAGGAAAAAAAAAGAGGCTAAAGGATTAACAACCAAATGCACGTATCTATGTAAAGGAATACATATATCGTAAATTAAATGATAAAAAATTGTATGTTATATACGTTTTACAGTTTTAACATCATCACAAGAATCTGTCACAACACTCACAAAGTTAAACAACTAAATAGAACTTTTCCACATCACGTTAGCAGGAACTTTTTTCTATCACTTAGAGAAAGAACCACGATTATTAATTTGTATAATTATCCCCCAATAATCCTATTGTTGATAGAAATTTTTCTTACTTCAAAATAACATTGGAAATATTTTTAAAAACATTTTAATTCAATATTACTAACATAGGAATTAGATGCAAGTTATGAAAATAAAAATGACAGTATCTTTTAGGTACTACAAAAGTTTTTGTCCATACATTATACAAAACTCCAAAAATATGTACCTGATTCCATTGAAGATGCAACCTTTAATGGAGGTAATAATATTATAAGTTTCCTTCCTCCAGGAAAACACCACAACGGCACGTAATTTGAAAAAATATAATCTCAATAACTAGTTAAAATCAAATATTTCATTAAATTGACTCGGAGAAGACACCAAACACGCCCATCACCCATCGAAAAAAGGTAGTAAAAATAATATGATTACGATTGCCATAAAAAATATTTAACTAATAAAATTATAAAAAACACCATTGAATAAATTTTGAAAAAGATCCAACACCAAGAGATAAGGGAATAAAATCAATTTTTCATCAAATATTAAATAGGGAGAGAGAACCATCACTCCAATAGTCAAATATACACGTCCTATGACGAAGTTAGGACAAAAAAATGCATATATATGAGGGTTAAACTCCCTAAAATAATATATACACCATCATTATAAAATATGTGATACATATTATGTATGCATATTTATCTCAATTTTTTCTTCTGATAATAAAGACAAAGAATGTATATTTAAAAATTTTTATTGGATTGAGGGATTTTTAAAAATTATACTCTTTAAATATGTAATAGAAGGATGGTGGGGAAGTTTGAAGTTCTCGGTTACATTAGCGAAAAATTAATAAAAGTTTGATCTACATAAAATAGATGTTAAACCATCTTTTTATGATGTTCAAATATCAAAGAACAAAAATTCCTATTATCAAAACTTTTATGAAATAAAAAAAAACTAACATTTCAAATCTTCCTACAATACCAAATATATATATATACTATATAAACATAAATATTGACAAACTATATATTATTTTATTACAGATTCACATATACAAAATAATTCCCCTACATATATAAAAATATATATAAAAAAGGGGAAAAATTAACATTTTAACTTTCGAAAATTTTTATTTTTATTACAACTTATCATTTTATATATTATATAAAGAGACACATACATTTTTGCATATAGACACACAACATATATCTTAAAACTACACATCACACCACTTTTACATATGTATGCATATTTTTAAAAGCCCTTCCTCTGACAATAAAAAGTTTATCCTTTATTTTCATACATTCAAATATATTTAAAACCTTGATGAAAAGTAATTATCAAAAAAGATTTACTCTTATATACACATATATATTTCTTATCATTTCAGAAAAAAAAACTACTTTAAAATAATGATAAAATAATTTTAATTGTCTTTTTTGTTGGAGGAACCTATATCGTAAGTGTACTACATGTTCTTTCTATTGTTACGAAAAATATATTATTAAACTAAAAAAAATAAGCCCAGAGTACTTTTTAAAGAAGATTGTTGGCCTTTATTGTGGAGGCAAAAAAAAGACCCACATAAAAATGAAAGGAAAACAAATCCATGTCAGATGCTTCTAAAGTGCCTTCCAAAATAAAGGCTTCCCATAAATTTTCTCTCCTCTTTTTTGCTTCCTCTCTCACAACAATTTTTTTGTCTCCTAATAGTACACTTTCTAAATATCTTCTGGTAAATAGATAAATACACTAGGAGGGAAAAAATAAAATTGCACGTAATCAGGGACATAATATAACACAAAACATATAAATATACATTTTAGCTATATTCTTAAAGTAAAATATATATAGAGAAACATAAAAATTAGAATAAAAATATATTTTTATTCTTCCTTTAATATATCACTATGGTCCCTACACATATAAATATTCTTCTTTTGCCATTCAAATTATAAAGGATGTTTATATCATTTTCGTCTTCTATGAAGCATTAAAATCTTAATTAATAAAAGATTCTTTCACTCCTTAAAAAATATACAATATAATAGAATAATTATGCATAAGTTAAATTGAAAAAACTTTATAACGGTTGCTAGCAAAAGGAATTATAAGAAATATACTAATGTTCTATAAAATAATATATTACTATAAATTCCTTCTACATATATCTTTGAACATATAAATATTTACATATTGCTACTATACATCAAAATTACTATAATAAAAAAAAAGTATATAGTATTCAAAATTTTCTTAGAAAGGATGTGTCTCACTTAAATTGTCATTTTTATGTATAGTTAAGAAATATACCCCCATAATTTACGGAGGTGTTCCCGATTCAAATTATGTCTTGGTAATTTTTCTTATCCTAAGAAATCTTGTTCTTTTTCAAACCTTACATAAAGGTTGTTTATAAAAAATAGTTCCAAGATCTAAATAATCGTAAAAATTACCACAAAATATTTTAAGAATATAAACTAACAATGGGAGACTTAAAATCTCGAAAGAAAACATTTTTTCTAATTCCTAACTTCAAACTTAACATAAATACACAAGACTTTCTTAGAAATAAAAAACTCTATGACATCACATATCTAATAATAACTTTTAATTACAACTTTATCCACAGTAAATATAATTTTTAAACCAAAAGAGATTTTAAACCCTTACCACCCATTGGAAAAGTATATACTCAATTTCAAATTACAGAATACCTTCATGAATATATCCCGTACACCTATCTTCATCACGTAAAAACATCAAATTAACGTAAAGGAATGAAAGAAAAAACAACCATCCTACATGTAAACATTATGGCAAAAAAAAATATTTTGTATTAGGATTTTCTCCATCCACACACCACCACCAATATATAATATTGTTAAAGTAAATATTATAAAATTATAATAATTCAATAATAATTCAATTAAAAAAGTTTCTGAACAAAGGCGACGTATGTAAAAATTATTTACACATACAATGATTATAAGTGAAAAAGAGAGAAGATAAATTATATCAATGTAAAGGAAGCACTTTGATAATACTTTTTCCTTCTCTAAAACTAAGTTAGTAATTAAAAAGAATGTGATTATAGAAAAAAATGTCTTGGTGATTAATTATTGGTAATAAATCCTATATAGATATGAATAATTAATTTAATTAGTTATAAATTATTTATTTGTACACACACACACAAGATAAAAATAAAAAAATCAATCTTTATGACGACGTTTTTTTAAAAAATTGTATTTTGCCATTTTAAAAACGCTCTTACGCATATATAAACATCTATCCAAAAGGGTTAATTTTTTATCTCTCTTTTAATTCACAAAAATCCTTGAATCGTCTCATATTTTTATTATATCTTAAGGGAACAACAATTATGTGAACACATGCGTGATAAATTGTTCCCGCATTTTTTGTACACTACCACCTAGTTACCCTTCGTGTCCGATACACAGAGGGAGGTTAAGGATGATTTATGATTAAGTGAGAGTTTATAATAGCATGCATATTTGGTTTTTGTAAAGGGTTGTTTTGTTTAATTAACATGTGCTACTGTTTATTTTATTTTTTTGTTTGTAAGAAAAGAAGAGTTTTAAAATTTTATGGTTATAGGCTATTTTATTGTTTATTTATCACTTATTTTTCCTACTATTTTAATATAAAATTTCCACTTTGTATGTGCTTATTATTATTATTACAATTTTTCTATTTCTAGGTCATGGGTTTAATATTATTGAATTTTGTGCCTCCAATTATCTATGCTACAATGAGTCTTTTAATCTGTTTTTGATGACAATAATAGAGAGCCTTTCTATGAATAATAAAACACTTATTTTAGACTTTTATTGTTGATGATGTTTGGTAATGTGATAAGGATGAGAAGTTATCATTGATTTATCTGGCTATGAGTGACTTCACCTATAAATTCTGGTCCTCTAATGTTTATGTAAGTAATAGAGATCTTTTATTCCTTTTTTTAGTGACAGAAACAAAACATCTTCTTATTTATAAATATTTGAGTATTTTCTTTACTTAGGAATTGTGTGTTGAATATTAATCGTCCTACGGAATATGTTAAGTTGTTTTTATAAAATTTGTCTATTATTTGATTATGTTCTGAAATATTATTATTTCCATCTTTGGGTCATGAGTTTGGTCTATTTCTGCCTACGACAATATACTGTATTGTTGTACTTGATATTTTTAGTATTAATAAAAAAATATAACCATGTTCATATTTAACATTCATTCTGAAATATTATTTTTATAATAAATTTTATATAGTTTATGATAAGTTGTGAGGCATTATTTATTATGTGGTTGATAAGCATTGTTTTATTCTTTCTCAATGACAATATTGTCACTTACAATTGTTTGTCAGTTAATGCATTTATGTAAGGTAATACGTTGTCAATTGGTGGATCCAAACAATCTGTATATTTTTCTTAGTAGTTAAGTGTATTTCGTGTTATCATTTCATTATTAATTAAATAGACATTGTGTTCAGACACCAATATAAATATACATTTCCTTTTTAAGTCATTAGTATACACCTAATGTTACCTACTATTACACTAAAATTATCTTATCTTTTAGTGATAAAACAGGTGATTATACATGTTTGTGCATGTATGATTGTTTATCACTACTTCTATACAATTAATATGTGATAAACATAATGATATATAAATTAAACTTTTGAAATCTCTTTCTAATTGCAACAAAACAACATACGAGACAACACAGACACTATGACGTTATTCTACTTTTTTTTAATTATTGTTTTTCCGTCTCATTTTTACTATCTCTATTAAAAAATCTCAAAGATAACAATTTTTTTCTAAATCACTCTTCTATCTCTAAGTAATTATCACTTAACTCTATCGTCTCTCTCTCTATCAATCCAATTTCAAAATCATGATATAAAGCAATACTCATTTAAATAATAATTTTTTTGCTTTATTTATTTCTTTCACCAATAAATCTATAAAATTTATCAAGAAATATTTTTATTTTTCATGTTATTTAACAAAAATACATACCTCGTTCTATCTGCTGTTGACATTATAGCGACGAAAACGTTGTGGTGATCAGATATTTTGTTTGAAATGTAAATGTAATACTATATCTTTCTATATTTTCTTTATAAATATTATTATTTTTAATAATACATACTATTCACAACTTTTTATTGATTTTTATGAAAAATTATGTTTTCCTTAGATGAACAATAGAATGAATGTTGTTTTTTTTTTATAAGTTCAAACACCACTATATTTTTATTTCATTCCCAATCTTCCTCCTTCTTTTTAAGGAGAGTATTTATCATATACTCAAAAGTATACATATCAATATGGCAAGGAACATATATATATATATATCATTTCATTTTTAGATTGTATCTTTCCTTTATAAACTTGTTTTCATACAATTTTTACTCATTTTATAGAATGTAACTGTTCATAATAAACCTTAATCCTTAACTATTTATGTTCTTAAAAAAATTTAGAGCTTTAGTTTTTTAACTGTTTCCAATACACAAAATACTATCTATTATTTCTACTCTCACTTATTTTACACTTTGTCCACTTCAAATACATATTCATACACAAAATCTACATCAACTAAATAAACTAATATAGCTCTTTTTTAACCTATTTCACGTGACTGAAAAACTCTTTTTTACATCTATTAAAATATATTTTTTTTGATGTTTTCCTTACATATTCACTTATTTCCTATTACCTTTAATGTATAAATGAGAACTTACATTTGTTGTTCCAATATAAAAGTATACACTTAAAGCAGTTATATCCAAAAAAACATTACATTAGTGATAATTCTTTCAAAAAAATTTTGAAAGTGTAAAATAAAAGTTAATTTTTTGTAAAGTGTAGAAGAGTTTTATGTTATGTGTCTTCATTCACGACAACGATATATATCAACTTCTTCTCTCTCTTTGTTTAGAATTGTGGGTTAACAGAACGACGCCACAACTACACTACTACATCTACAACCCTGGTTGCTTATAATTTTATATATATGTTTTATATTGGAAAGAAGTGTTGTGGTTCTAGAATCACATGGTATCGAACTAAGGATATATATATATATTATATTTGTATACTTACTATAAAACTTTGACATTTAACAACGCCAATTAACGATTTGTTCCAATCTCCAACCAAGAGATATAATTTTCTTTCTTAATTAAAAATAATTTTATCCTCTAATAATTCTCAACAAGAATTCTTTTTACACATACATCCGTAATCAACAACAAACAATCACTCTATCCCTTATTTATTATATTATTTTTCCTCCTGATTAGGATAAATGAATTTGTTTCCATTTTTATTTATGTATATGTCTATATGATTTTGTGTATATTTTCACGTGACTTCTTACTCTTGTTTAAAGTTACTTTTTGTAACAGATATATCGGTAATTAGAAGTAATATATTTTTTAAAATAGATCTTAATATATAAAACTTATGACACTATACTTTCTTTTTTTCAGATCTTTTTATTATCATATCAACATTAATTTCTAATAATATTGTGCCTTCAAAAATCATCACTTTTGTGGTGTGAAAATCTTTAATCTTGTACTTCTAAGCCTTTAAGGCTATCTCAACACGTATTCAGCCATCTTTAAAATCGGCTTAAGTGATATAGAAAACTTAAAATATTTATACTATTCTTTGGAGGAAGTAATAACAAGAAAGGATATAAAAAAAAGAAAAATATATATATTAATTAAAAATTACACAAAAGATTTTTATAATACTTATTATAAAAATATATTCAATTATTAGTATTACTAAAACACATAATTACTCCTATTGATAAAGTATGACATCAAAGTCATCTAAGAAAAAGAAATCCAATGTTTCAACTGCAATGGTACACCCTATACAAAATCAAGATATCACAACCACGAATACCGAAGAACCATGTGGTAAGGTAGAAACGATATATGAACCACTAAATGACAAAGATGCTGAGATGTTGTGTTCAAGTACCATGATTCCAAGTGACGTCATTTTTGAGAGAGAGTGTGATGACACCAAGACAACCACTAAAAATGGTAATATAAGTAGTGAAATCCAAAAGAAGACTGGTGAAGATAAATCTCAATCAACAGAGATTGGAAAATCTATAAAACCTCAACTGGTTCCGTAAGTTTACTCTCTTTAAATAAAATATCTTTTCTACAATTCTCTCTTCTAGTATGTGTTCAGGTATATACATTTGCTAAAAATCATGTGTTTGATGTAAAATTTGAAATATTTTTATGACTAGTTTTTGATATATAGTTTTTTATCACACACATACATGTATGCAAGCCCATTATTGAAAATTTATTTTAATAATTACAATATTTTTAAATAATAAGAAATATGTAACTTTAGTTTTTCTTTAAATTTTCCAAAAATAAATTCAAAGAGTCACAGGTTGTAAATATTAGATAAAAGGGGAATGATAAAAAAATAATGATATAAGAGATGCTTCTTAGTCGGTCATAGATTACCACACTTTATTTTTTAAAAATATTTAATCTTTGATTTTTATATAAATGTTAGTAAATTATGCAACATTTTTAGGGAATCAACAATTTTTACATCAATATCGGAAGTTGTGACAGATGTTATACCTCAAAATTCCCCAAATCCACAACATTTAGCAGAACAAGTTCTATGGGTAAAGATGCAAAGTTATTCATTTGACTATAAAGGAACAAAGACATCTCATGTAATAATTTTTGGTCTT
Source organism: Strongyloides venezuelensis (assembly GCA_963280985.1). NCBI lineage: Eukaryota > Metazoa > Nematoda > Chromadorea > Rhabditida > Strongyloididae > Strongyloides > Strongyloides venezuelensis. Next base: position 1,991,918 of record CAUJLX010000002.1, on the reverse strand, counting down.
GCCAGAGGATACCAAATATGGTTAGTTATGGAGAATGGAAATGTTGAGGAGGTGGTTTCTGAACGTCAGGGTCCTTTAAAAATCGGACATCTCCTACCATTTTATCCAGAACCTCTACATCCCGAGACAGGGACAATTGATAAATACTCCTCAAAAAGACCCATAATGGCATTAATAGAGGCATTTTCACCAACACCAGAGTCTCAATTCTGTCAATTATCATTTCTTTCTTTTGTCACAGCAACAGTACTAACAAAAATTGATTTCCATGAACCTATTGCTGATATTCAATCATCAAATCAATGTCTTTTAGTTTTATTTTCCAATAAAATAGTTATCCTTGATCAATTAACATACACGATTCACCGTGAAATTAACAATATCTCACTGGGATTCCTATCAACAGGAAATTCCTGTGATTTAGGTAATTGTCTACCAGCAGTTGCTTTATCAGGATCTTTCATTGCCTATGTAGATAAGGTATTTAATAAAAATTTACAATCATGTGGTGGTGCTGTTATTGAGGAGGATAGCACAAGCTACTCTAGTCAGGTATTAAATGTAGCCAAAACTATCACCAAGTCAGTTGGTCTTTTTTCATCAACACCTAAGAATCAGGGTTTATCTAGTAATGTTAGGAATACCACACCAGCACCAACTGATGAGTATGGAATCGTGACTGTTGTTGATATTAATAAGATGTCCAGTGTCAAGGGGAAAGTACAACAGAATCCCTGTGAGTATACACTGGCACATTTTATTGCTCATGACTCACCTATAGGATTTTTGGCATTTGCCCCACAATCAAATATATTACTTACAGCTCCTCAATCAACTACATTATTACATTTGTTTAATGTTAGTGTTCATTCAGGATGTAGTTCTTTAACAACAATCAATCATCTCTACACACTCCATCGTGGGACATCCTCCGCCCGTGTCATTGATGCCACCTTCTCTGATGATTGTAGATGGTTACTAGTAACAACAAACCATGGAACATCCCACCTATTTGCCATAAATCCATACGGTGGTCAGGTAACAACAAGAACTCACGGTGGTAAATTTGTCAACAAAGAAAGTAAATTTGAACGGTCTGCAGGTATTGGTGCTGAGAATGTTAACAGTAAAGGGAGGAATGAAAGAATAAATATTAATACATTTTTCAAGGAACATCCATCAGTATTATTTCATCCATCACTCTCCAAATCTGTTATCAATCCACGTGTTCAGTACACAAATAAGCCAGTAAATTTATCAGCTGTCTACAAAATAAAACCAAGATTGTTTTCGACGGAAAATTTTAGTGCCTGGGCATCTGATAATACTTTTATTGATTTAACATCAATGAGTAAATCCTCCAAGAATGTTAATGAAGGGTATACGAGAAAATTTGAGAGTGGTAGGAAGATTGCAACGAAATTTGTTTCCTCATTATCTTATACCCCTTTTGAGGGGTGTGGTGATAAACAACATCCTGTTAGGCCTTTGAAGCAATCTATATTGATAGTTAATAATCAGGGTATCCTGACTGAGTATACAATTAATTTAAAGAAGGAACGTCATAATAGTAATACTTCTGTTACCTCGGCAACCTTTAGTGAATTGTTTTCATCATCACCAGGTAGTGGAAGTCTTGGTAATAGTGGTGCTGTAAATCAAGGAGGAAATTCCTCACCAACTCAATCTACTTCAATGACAACTGATCCGAAGATGAATGTTATAACAATTCCTAAATATCAATGGGTTTTACAACGTACGAAGTCGTGTGTTGATATAAGATTACCAATAAAAGAGAATAATCCTATATTGACGATGATTGAAGAAGCAAAATTACAAGAGTCCCTCACTCCAAGGTCAGATTCTCCAACGGCAATGCCAAATAATTGGGTTGAAAATATCGAAGCATCAACTTATAGTGGACCACATAGAAGAATATGGATGGGACCACAGATAACATTTGCACAGTATGTAAATAGTGAACACCTTTCTGCTGATCTGATAACTCCATCATATGATTCAAATAACTATCATGGAGGAGGAAGTAATAAATGCGTACCGATAGTTTATGACTCAAAGAGATCCTCCTTAACACTCCAGAATCCAGCTTTCCATGATGGTTGTTATGGAAATGACTATGATTCATCACAAATAATATGTTCAAGTAGTTGGGGTCAAAATAAGGAGATATCATTATTTGGTAATGATGATGAGACAAGTAGTAGTATAAAAAATAAAATAGAAGAGGCAATGAAGGAAATTTCTAGCACATCAATGGATGACTTTGATAGAACAGACTCTATTAGACTACCTAGTAGTATTTCAACTTCTAGTTCAGGGGAACGTAGTTACTCAGATAGTAATCAGGACTTAATGCAACTTAGTGGTATGGATCTTTGATGATAAATAATGAAATCGAAAAATATACTAAAAAAAATGAAGTAATGATAGTATAGTGTTGGTCACACAATGAAAGAAATAATTCTACCAAATATAATATTATATATATATAAATATAAATTAGATAAAAATTGTAAAAAAATAGTTATAGCTAGAAAAACAAACAAAAAAGTAACTTTTTTTTTTATACAAAATAAAAAATCACTGTATAATTATTATATATTTTTTCTTAAAATTTTCAAATTATTATTTAATTAAATTAATTATTTTTAACGGTTATTATTTTAAATTATCGAGGTAGGTGAATGTATCCCTACAAATAGGTCTTTCATTGATGCTTTCTCCACATAATAAATACAACTCTCTTGGATATCTCATATGGACATTAGAAGCAATATAGTACATAACATCAAGTCCCAAGACATCTTCCATATAGACAAAATCTAACTCTTTAAACTTCTCTTCACCATACTTAAAATATTGGATTGATTTTTTATACTCTGTGCTATTGATAATTTTCTTAGCATAATATGCAACTTTTTTAATTTCATTTTTTACTTTCTTTTTTTTCTCTATTGAAATATTTTTTTTAACACCCTGGTATTCTTCTACTTTACTTATAATAAAGAACTCAAATGAGGAACCCTTTAATATGTCTCCAAGACCAATTATTGCTATCGGAAGTTTAAGATTCTTAAAGTATTCTACTCCTTCTTTTCTGTATAGCTCATATACACGAGATTCTATTGTTTCATTTTTGGAATATACAAATACTGGAATATGTATTGTTACATTGTATATTTTATTTATTGTTAATGTTTCATTAGGTGACATATGTAGTTTTAATTCACCTCCTGTTGCAGAGGATGGAGGTGGATATATGATAAGAATTAAGATGACAATATTTTTTGCAAAATTTTCAATCATTAGTATTTAATTATAATACGTAATTAATATGAGATAATTAAGAAAGATGAAAATATTTAAATAAAATATTAAAAACAAAATTTGTTAATTTTTGTTTTGTGTTACAATAGGAAATTTTTCCTATATTGGAATTAGTATTTTTAAAAATAAATTATATTGCATTAATATAAACATAATGATATTTGAAAAAAATTGAATGTTAGTAGAATTAAGTATGAAAACGTGAGGGGATGTATTACAATGTTCGTCGTACCTTATAGTTTATCTTTGATATCATTGTTTAAGAAAAAGATTTTTATCATAGTTTTATGGGAATAACTAGTGTCTAGCTTGTGAATTTTGGTATTCTTGAGAGATTGAGGAATAAAAATAGGTATTAAAAAATTGTAAGTGAAATACATTAGAAGTTTAAGCAAAAGAAGATGAAGGCAAGGTAAAAGTATTATTAAAGTTGTAGATATTTTTGCAGAACATTTAACATTACTTGTTTGATAAAAAATAGTAATTATCTTATAATAATGAATATTTATATGTTTTATAGAAATGTATTTGGTTTATAAAATGAATATAATACCACTGCAATCTTTGAAATCAACAAAACTTATGATCACCCAACTGTAGAAAGTATATTATGTGATACGCTGTAGTATATTAATGATAAGAAAATTAAAAGTAAAACTGTTTTTTTTTAAACTTATTAAAAAGAAAGGATATTTTATAAAAATTTGTTAATTATACAATTATCCTTTAATTCAATAAATAATTTACTAGTGTAATTTTTATGGACTACACTAGTTTCAACATCCTTCGTCTACATAGTCTATTGTTGGTAAAGGAGGTAGAATAACCTCACCATCAAGAGGCGTATCATTTCTAATAGTTAGCTTATCACTTAAATCACCTTATACATACTCTGCTTCTATCAATTAGTTTACCATCAACTGTTTGATTATAGAGATTTTTCCTTCCTTCAATATTTTCATTTATATTTGTGGTATTAGATGGCCATGCAAAGAAGTAATCGTTGTAGAAATTGTTTTTAAAGACTTTTGGATTATTATTATTTTGATTAACATAAATAGTTGTAGATACTTTGTTAGCTAACAATCTGTCTACCCAATTATTAGCATAATTAACGTTATGAACACGATTAATAGCCATTGAATGTCCACAAAAACCATTTTCTTCCAAGATAACCAACTAATCTCTTATGTGTTCTTTGTTTTCCACGTTCGAGGTTTCTTTCTTTTGCAGTATCTGTAATATATTGATCTGTTTCGGTATGATCATAGAAAGTATAGACTGGTGATAAACTACAAAGTTTTATTATCATTTGTTTAGCACAATCATATCTTCCTCCATTTAAAAATACATAAAAATTTGGTGGAATAATTGAAAATTAGACTGGTTTTAGGACATATTTATAATCTTGAAGATACTCAGGTACATAATCGAATCCTGTATCGATATTTCCTGAATTGTATTCTTCAAAAAACTCTTGAATCATTTTAAAGATAATTTCAGTTGCTTCATCAGGAGTAATTGCTATTGAAATCAAATTATTTCCAAGAATAAAAAAAAGGATTGGTATGTTGAAATTTAACATATTACTGTGAATTTTATTAATATCAGAAAATATTTTTCTTATATAATTTTAAAAACTATAAACTTTGATAAGTTTATTTAATAACATAAAATTTTTAATAGGATTTATGTTCACATTCTCAAATTCATTAATCATTACAATAATGCACATAAAATAAAAAAAGGATAACTCTACAGAAGGTACAGTAAAATTTTCCACAAATAAAATAAATGTTTTTATCTCATGTTTTAGAAGTCTCAAGAGACAAGTAAATGTTTAAAACGAATCAAAATGATAGATTGTTATAAATTTCACCTTTTTTTTTATAAAAATATATTTTTGACAGTTTGACGTAAAGTAATTTTTTTTAAATTTTGATATTTTTCATGATATTTGGTATAGATTATGTTCATCTAAGATTATAAATTGTTTTTTATCTTTGATTTTATAAAATACATTATTAAAAAGTCAATTTTGTGTAAAGTTACTAATGTTTTAATAAAAATCACTACTCTAAACAATCTACTAACAAAAATGAGCTTAGAAATTTTAAAATTTCTAAAAAATAACAATAAAAGCAATAATATATAAATTATATGAGGATTATTAATTAAAACATTATTTTACTCTTTGTTCCTATTTTATGTCAAGATATGTAAAAGTTATTTTTTTTAACTATGAATAAGAATTCATATTATTTTAAAACTTTTCATAAGTTTGATTTTTAAAGATGATCGTTAATGACGTTGTGGAAAAAATTTGGACCATCATATGTGAAAATTTCATAAAGAAATATAATTTATAATAATTCAAATTATTGAAACACATTAAAAAATGTATTGTGATATGTTAAAATGTTTTATATAAAAGTGTTTGTAATTTTATATCAAAATAAATTCTAATGTTGTATTTTAAAAATATACTTTAGACAACAACTTAATTTATAAAATGAAAATAGTATACCAGAAAAAAAGAAACTTATTTTATTAATATTTTTATTGTTGCTTTTATTTTGATGACCGACATAGTTGTGATTAAATTGGTCACAAATCATGAAAATTCAAATTTTGTTAGATGGGATAAATTTATTACATTTTAAGCAAGCCTATGTCCTTATATTATTATTTTTATACTTTCTCACGAACATTACAATTTTTTATTTAGTATTTATCACTAGTTTTAACATTTCCTGTTTTATTGATACATAAATTTTATTAAATTACAATAACAATTTTAAGGATCCATTTAAATCGCTATTAAATTCTAATTATTTACCTACACGTTGATTAAGTTTTAGAAAATAGGTTTTTTTTTTCCTTACAGTCATTTTAGAAATAACTTAATGTTTTATAAACTTTATTAGTGTAAATTTCAGCTTCTTCAAAAACATTTTTCTCCCCATATTATCATCTAAGTTATAAAAATATATAATTTTATATGGTACATTATTTATGAATACATAGAATATAAATTCTATGACTTTCAGTTAGTAAGGAGGGTAGATAGCAATAAAAATATTTTCACTAACACAACTGTAATTCTCCTTAATTTAATCCATATCATGTCAAAACCAAATCTTCACAAAAAAAAACCTACATACTTTCATAGAAATTTTATTTTCATTTAAATTTTATACAAAATCATATGGAAAAATAAATTATACTTTAAAAGTTAAAATGATTATCCTATTATAATTAACATTAATAGTTAACTATTAAATCTATTTTAAATATTAGTCACAAAAAAAGTCTATTATATATTTGAGGTAAAAAAAAATGAAAATCGAAATCATAAATAAAGAAAATTTATAATATCGTGCAGCATCCCTTCTTTTTGTTTTGATTCTTTCTTAACTCACCACCAGATAATGGATTACCAACCAATCTTGGGGCAGCTGGTATTGCTTCTTGAGACCTCTCCTGAGATGGTTTTTCATTCAATGGTGGTGGTGGTTTGGTTTGCGAGTTCCCGGGTTGTGGTACGTTCAATTGTGAACCTGTTCGTTTTGATGGAGCTGGTTCCGGATGTGTGAGGGCTGGCACTGGTGGAGGTGCTGGTGGTGGAACTGGTGGTGGAGCATGTACTCCACTTTTTGGATCATCAATACACTCATAATTTTCAGCCATCAGTAGTCTTTATTTGAGTTATGAATATATTGTTGCTGTTAATTTTTAGAAATTTATCAGGTTTTTTTTAATTTAATTTTAATATTTCTATTCAAAAATATTACTAAAATATGCATTTCGTTAAATTTTATATAAAATTTGGTTATCATCTTAAATATTTGCAATTAATAGAAACCACAGTATACTGATACAAATAGTTTCATAAACATAAAAATTATGCTAATAAATAGATAATTTTTATTTTTTTAAAAACTTGTCAAAGAATATAGTAAATCATACTTTGGCATATTTCGCAATAACTTATTTACAATATAAAGATGAATTATTCACTATCGTACTGAGGAAGGATCTGACATAAGCGATGAACTTGATAAAACAATAACACTTGTTATTGAAAACGATTACTTCATCAAAAACGGAAATGTGACATGTTTTTAAAAATTTATTCATTAATAAGTAAACAAGATAATTAACTTCAGGAAATAAGTTTTTATAATTGAACTATTCTAAACCAAAAATGATTATTTTTTTATACTTTAATTATTTTTAAGTGAAAAACAATTAAAAGATATTTATGAAAATAAATTTTATATCTACAGTACATTGGTTGCTTGGTTAATCCTCTTTTCTTATAAAAAAATCTAGGATTATATTTTTATAGGAAATAAAATGAATATAAATGATATAAAGGTATTGATAAAATTATTAATAATATTATTTTTATCCTTATTCCATTGTACCTTATTTATACTTTAGTATCTGAGAGATTACGTAAAAGAGTTGATTGTATAAACTCTTAAGAAGGATGTTTATATAGATATAAAATAGTATAAATAGTTATGAAATTATACTTTATTTCATTACTATTTTCATTTTTCTTCAATATGGAAAAAAATGATTACACTCTTTACTGACATTATCTTAGCAGCATTCTCCATACTCATGTCGGGAGCGTGCTTACATTTTGCTAACTCATTGTACAATTTGAAAAAATATCATGTCAATTTCCGTACACTTATAGTTAGCCTCTTAATTTTTAACTCAACATACTACTTTTTCGTATTTGTATTCGAAATGGTATTCATAATTACCGGAAACAATAACTTCATCGATATAATGATTTTGGTTGACTTTTACATTCTCTATGGAGGAATCTATTACTTACAACTTTTTATTTTTTTTGAAAGAATTATTGCTGTAAGCTGCATCTCACGTTATGAATTAAGTTCCTCCGAACCACCATATGTAGCTTCATTGTTTATATTACTTTCCTTTGGAGTTACAGCACTTCATAAAATTTTCATAACAAACATCTTTGAAGCTTATGATATTATGAGTTTTGAAATTATTATCTTTTCTGTCCTATCTTTTTTGGTAATTTAACATCTTAATTATTATTATTAATCTTTTTTTAAGGTATACCATTATTTACACAAAAAAGAAATTAACAAGCGTGAAAATGATTTCTTACAATATCTTACCAACAATCTCTCCTACAAATTTCAATACTATGAGAATCAAAAAACTTATAGTTTGACAAAAAATCTTCTTGCGATTCTTTTGGTATTTGAGTCTTTAAGAATATTATCGGGAGTGGTTCTTGATTCATTTACTTATTGTCCTAATTTCAGTACAATAATGTATTTGACAGTTTTTGTGTTATCCATCATGAAAATGATAGCACATTTATATGTTTTTGTGTTAAATGAACCAAAAATGAGAGAAAGCTTCATTAATTTGTTTAGTTCAAGAGATAGAAGGAACACGGAAAGTGGTAACAATTTAGCTTTATATGTCAACTCAAATACATTAGAATCAACTAAACGTGGAAGAGTTTATTTCTATGGATATCGGCGTCAACGAGACTAAGAGGTTATTATTATGAATTATCTTTTATGATTATTATTAAAAAAAAAGAATATTTTATATACTATGTGATTGAATTTTGGAAAGAAAAAAGAATAATAAAAAATTAAATTGTCATGACAATACATTTGATATGAATATTTTTTACATGTATGGTACAGTTGAACGTTCATTATTTAAAATAATTGATTATATTTTTTTTCTTATCTTTTAAGTTGATTTCAATTGAATCAGTAATATTTTCACACTTTGAAGAATAAATTGTTTTATATATTCTATCTTGTTTTTTTCAAAAAGTTATTTTTAAACGTACTAATAATCTATAATGTTCTGAATAAAAAGCACCTCTAGTGTATTGCTTAGTTATATAACATGATAAATTCTTATTACAATCATAACACAACTCCGAAACGGGGTAGAATATCTTGAATGAAATATATCTTTCTCTAAATTATAGTGAGATGCCAAAACTCTTTTTCATTTGCCATTTAAACTTATAAACATTCTTCAGTATCATATATATAAAGAAAAATATTTTTGAAATTACCATGGATATACACTTTGGCATTATACAATTTGTCATTTTATACTTATGAGAATACTTTTTGAATATTTCTATACACTGCTTAAACATGACTCACCCATTGAAATATAAAATAATTGAAAAACTTTATCTTAATTCATCATGATAAGTAAAATTCTTCTTTTTTTGCTATAAAAAAATTAAAACGAATAAAGATAACAATATTTGCAATTACAAGTTTATTTTTCGAACAAAAAAAATTTAAAATCATTAGTTGTAATGTAAAAAAACATTATTAAAAGAAAATTAAAGAATTTAAAAAATTCCACGCTCCATACTATTCATTCTTCTTTTGAGCCACTCCTTTCTAATGGTATCACGAGTTCCCATTATAATAAACAATCCCCCATTTCCATTAACATCACCAAGATATCTAATCTTTTCTTCAAAATCATCCTCAGTATCAGGTAAATTCAAAGTAATAACCACATGAGCACGAAGATTTCTTATCATTGAAGTTTTATATTTATCTTCAATAAACAATACAGAACTATCAGTGGCATCAAAAAATTGTAAATTCCTTTTTGTATTATCAATATCATGAACTCTCGTTACTGCTCTTGAATTCAATCCATGACAACGACAGTAATATGAAGCATACTTACATCCTTCTGATCTTCTAATAAAAGTGATAACTTTAAATGTATTATCCATTTTAAAGATAGATTGAAGAATCTCAAGCAATTTAGTAAATGAATCAAATATATTTATTTTTGAGACTTCTAATTTTCTAAGTATTCCTGTGCTTGTAAAACTATCCATCAAACTAAGATTGTCTAGATCATTCTCTTCTACTTCCTCTATGAAGTAATCTGGATCTAAATAGGGTGGAGGTATAAATTTTCGTTCATCTAAAGGAGTATTTAGTGATTGTTGAACTCTCTTTTTTTCTTGATAATATAAGTTATAATAATTATTTGAAAAAGTATCAACTATGTGTGTTGGGTGTAGGAAGTCAACATAATTTTTTTGACCATATCCATCATCCATTAAAGGATACGAATGCCTGTTGTATGATCTGTTGCTTGTAAAATGTTGGTTATTCGTGAAATTGTTAACAATTATATTATGTTGTGGTTGGGAAACGATTATATCAGAGTAATTTACAATGTCTTGGAAATTTTCACCAAAAACATTTTCCTTCATGTGACTGTCAGAGGCATCAAAAATTTGGAATGGTTTTATTGACTCTTTTGGAGGACAATCAACATTATTTTGGAATTTCATAATAACATAATCATTTTGAGCATATTTTTTCATAAACATTTTAGGTGTCAAATCAACCAAACCACAACTTGAAAATATTCTTATTTGTTCAGGAGCTTTTTTATTGAGGAAATCACAGCATACAAATTTAAGATAATTATCCCAAAATAACTCAGCCAACTCCTCAGATTCTTCAATGACAACAAAGGTGGTTTTTGAAATAGCTGTTTTAAATGAGGAACAGTTTTCATCCTCAATTACTTTAATAAATCTGACAATAGACGCAATGATAATATCGCAATTTTTATAGATTTCATTAATCATATCAATCTCTTTACTGTACCCAAAAAGATGACCTATTTTTACATCTAAAAAAAGAAAACTAATGATGGAATAGTCAAAAAACAAACTTACTTGGATATAATCTACTAATTTTAAGTTCAACTTCTTTACAGACATCCATATCTTTCATTAACATTACTGCAACAGGAACATCACTATTATTACATTCACTTGACTCCTGAATCATTGAGATGTAATTGATGATAGGTAAAATATAACCAAGTTTCTTTCCTGTTCCACGTTCTGATTCAATAAAAACATCATATTTTCTATCCATAATAGCTGGAACAAGATGGCTTTGGAGATCAGATAATTTTTCTATTTTAGATTGTTGCAATGTTGAATGGATTTCCTGTGTAAAATCCCCATCATCACAATAGGAGAAGACGTTTATTATTGAATCTTTGGTTGATTCGCTAAATTGTATAAGTTGCATTTTGGTGAAATAAATGATAATAAAATGATTGAATCATTAAAGCTTTCGTATATACGTTTTTGGAAATGCTCTTTGTTCTTTGTTCTTGTAAAGCTACACTAGCCTGATTGGGTTGGTATGTATTTAATGGCATTGAAGTATAGGTAAATACATATTAGCCCAATAGGGTCAGTGTAGTTTTACCCCTTTCTTCTATAAGGTAAACAGATGATGTTGAAATTTAATCAGATTAACATAGTTATAACAAATTTCATAGGAATATTTATTGGTTGATAGATAAACGAATGACAAAATTATTCAACAAAATCTTAGGAGTAGTGTACAAATAAAACTGCACTTTTAGTATTATATTGAAACTGATTTTATTGATTGAGGAACATGATTTAATGAATAAAGTAAGCTTTTGATAATTTATATGTCTAATAAGTTAAGTTAATAAAAATGAAATCTTGATATTTTATCATCTTCTAGTACTATCAACATTACGCTTTAAATTTCTCCCTCCACCTTCAGCATCAAAAGTATATAATTAAAGCAGAATGTACCGAATATTTACTTTTAAAAACTAACACACCATTGAAGTGTTTTGTTGTATTTTTTAACATAATAAAATTCATAACGATCAAGAAGACATATGTAGAATAAGCATTACCATATTTCAAAAAATGACAACTAAAACTTTAGTAAATAAGCATTTTCGGTAATAAAACGTATTTTATTAAAAATTAAATCTTAATATATAAAGAATTAATAAACAAAATATACAAATATTAAAAAAAATTATTAAGCTGTTACACGATTATCAGCGAATTTTGTCTTATTATAACATAAGTTATTATTCAACTCAGTCAAGTTAATTTGACCACTATCTTCAATGTAAGTTAATCTTGTAACATCCTCCTTTTTCATAACAGCAAAAAGATAGCTACCTCTCTTAGCTAATTCTCCAGCCTGATAGATTGGTTCAGGTAATGAGACGGAGTTTGAGATAATTTGATGAGAATAAGACAAAGCAAGAATAAGTGCTTGACATTCATCGAGAGTTGCATCACACTCGTTAACGATAACAGAGTATTGTGGAATCTTTGAAGTACCAAGGAGAGGGCGATGAGCTTGAAGGTAAAATTCAGTGTAGTCAGCTCTTGTACATCCTGTATCAATGACAACTCCTGGAGTAAAGTTAGTTGAGATAAAGTTTGAATCAATACCAAAGAATCTCTTGTTATGATGTTTGTTTACAACAATCATTATAAAGGATGGTTTGTAGCCACTTTGGAATCGTTCACATGCAGCACGTAAAGCACCTATCTCTCCATGGATTGCATTCTTAAATTGAACATCAGTTAATCCATCCCGAAGTACGATGACTCTCTTGGGAGGTTCAGTACAATCTTTTCTATTTGCAGCACGTCTTTTTAGTACATCGACAAAAACATTTTCCAGAGTTTGAGAATCGATTTGATGTGTCCTACCAGCTTGGAAAAAAAAGTCACCAACGAAATTATGTGGATTTGAAGCAAAATTTCCACAATACCCTACAACACTTGGATCTCCGTTAAATTTTGGTCTTGATAAAGAATAACCAATTATGAAGTTTTCGTTGTTTGACATGCATATACGTTTAGCTGCAGGCTCATTCTTAGTTACTATATTGAGTCCTCCATTCTTCAGATTCATCTTATTAATAACATTCCCCAGTGATTGGCGTTGCCTCTTATTAAGGATATTCTCAACTAACTCTTTTGTAACTTGTTGAGTTAACACGTTATACTTTGTCTCATAGTATTTTAATAGATCGTGACTTAGAACAACCTTTGGTTCCAAGTGCATTATGAATCTGACTTTCTCACTAGCCTTAGTCTTCATAAACTTCTTCAACTCATGTGGATCATCAGTAAGCTCAGCAACCTCAACAGGGTAATCGATGATCATTCCTTTTTGTTTTGCCATTTGAACTAACTCACGACAGAAATCGTCAGCATATTTTTTTGAAACTGAACGGTTGTATGCAAGAACCCATCTCTTGATTACTGCAGGTTCAGCAAACCTTTGACGGAAGGCATCAGAGAATATACCCTTATCATCAGGATAAACTTGTCCATCTCCGGTAAAAATTTGAGGAGGTTCACGTATCTTTAACTTTATGTTAATAGCATGAGGTAGAAGCTTCAATCCAAATCCTCTCATGACGTTATTACTATTTACATCAAGAAGTCCGAGACCCATTAAGTGCTTCGTGATTTCATTTTTACGGACATATGGCTTGACTGTGTTGTTGGATTGTTGGCAAACAGATGATTCAGAATCCATTTTTTGGAGTGATACTGTTTGTCCTGGACAGATATTCAATTGGCACATGGGATAGTAATTCGTTTGTCCACGAGATTTAACAACTACTGCTGGGATGTCAGGATGTTGAATTTTGATTTTGTAGGTTTTCTCGAGATATTCAATAATAGAGACATTGTCGTCGTCTCTCCCTTTGAAGTAACAATCCTTAAGGCTTTCTTTTGAAAATTCCTTCAATTTAAATGAATCACCAGCATGTCTATAGGATGGAGTAACAAGCACTCCTTCAAGACACTCAAATGCTACACCATAATCAGCTAAAGTTAATCTCTTTACTTCATCCTTCCCAACAATATCCATAATAATATCAAGTAAGTTACCATCTTTGTAGAAGACATTCTTCGACATGTCTAAGAAGACAGCGGCGCGAATACGATCCTGATCGTTAGACTCAATAAAGCGGACGCTTTTACAAACTCCTGGTTTAAGAACCTTTCCGTTTCCAATGTCTTCATCAAATTCTTTATCAGCCATATGAAAACTCCGGTTGTTGTTTGAGAAGTACTTCTTATAATTCAGCGCATATTGAGAAGTTATCATCTCCAGACAATTATATACAAGCTTTTGTTTCTGCGAGAGAGCATCATTTAAAAGAATATTCTTCTGTCCAATTGGGACAATAAAATCATCTATACAGCGTGTTATCTCCACAGATACAGAACATTTTCTTATAAGACCATGACAATCTTCCGGGAATTTGGATCTTGGAATAGTAGTATCAATGTTCTCAATCTCTTTGTTTGTGATAAGATTTGAGACCCCATCATAACAGTATTGAATATCAGGAATATCTAAAGCCTTGATCGAAGAATCTACGGCTGTCATACATGTGTTTCTTCTAGTTTGCTTGCTTCCAATCATTTTCCTAAAAATCATGTTCACCATAAAAAAGATAAAAAAACTTACACTTCCAAATCATTAGTTGATGTCAACATCTTCCGAAAGTTCTCCTTTGTAAGGGAGATAGCTACACTGTATCTGTAAGCAACAGCATTTCTCTCAATATGTAGTGGATAAGCTGAAACCTGACCACGAAGTGTATCTTTGTAGCATTCAGAAGGGTTGAGCTTTTGGCATATTTCAACCTTCTCAAACTTATTTACCATATCATTGATGTCAGGAAACTCCATTTTGAATCTGAAAACGATGATATTTTAGAATTGTGGAAAAAAATATAATTCAGGCACAACGTATCGGAGATTGAATAAATTAAAAGACATAGAAGAAACAAAAAATTTGTGAATAATTAAATTTTAGTGATAACAACGCGACAAAGACACAAAAAAAATAATGATAACACAAGAAATTGGGACAAGTAATTTTGTATCACGTCAGAGGTTTTGGACGATGTTCCAATAGCTCAAAGGGTTACAGAAAATCTTTGTAAAATAATTAACCAACACGCCAAATGGCCAATTAAAGGATGTGTGTAGCAAATTGAAAAAAGGTTGGATATGTATTTAAATCTTGTTGATTATCAGAAACATCTAACTAAATCAAAATGTTTCCAAAGAGGAAAACGCCATTTTCAGACTCGATAAAATTGATTTCTATTAAAATAATTTTCTATTTCTCAATTGCAGTATATATTGTATACAATTGTAGGGTAATCGAAATTTGTGTATTCACCTTATAGCGTGTATTTTTACTAGTTCTTTTGTTAGGGTGTAAACAATTTTTACTGGCTAAATTGACAAAATACATTGATAGATGGATCTGAAATTGGGGTTTATATATACTACTTGCCTCATGAGCGAGTAATACAAGTATGTATAGATCCGTCACTTTTTGATTCAGAGCTTGGTTAATTATTTATCAATCCTAAAAATATGGAGTTTCCACCTTATCATGTTGTAGGGATTTTCAAATGAGCCTGAAATAATTTCGTCAATTTTTAGAAGTATTGTGTGAAAGGTAAAGCTTAAAAAAAGCAATACTTTAATAACTTCCGACACAGAAACTCCAAATGTTAAATCAAATGTCCTAACCCATAATTTCCATAAAACTCCAAGACTTTGTCTTTTTGATTATATCATATTGGTATCCTTTGAATAGTAATGTTTAAACAATTAAAAGTAAGAAAAATACCTTCAACATTTGAAGGCTCTTTTTTGGAAAGCATAGAAAATTATCTGTCTTTAAATTTGACCATTTTAGTAAGGACTTAAATATCATTAAGAATGAAGTAAATTTAAATAGTATGTCTTTTATGTAACCAATAAAATTTTTTAGTAACATAATTTTAATTTATATTGGAGATACGCAAATTTTATTTGTAGCGTTTTTCTTTGAATATGCTTATCAACTATGATTTAATGAAATATATATTCCTATAGTAGTGATTTTGGTATTCAGAAAGATGTTTGATATTCAGTAACCATATAAAACAATCGAAAACAGTTTAAAAAATTTTCATATCCTCTCTTATCAAATCCCACATAATTAAAATTTAATTTGATCTGTATCCAATATAAATTGATAGTCTATAATAAAATTATTCTGAAATTTGTGTGAAACCTTTATTTTATGAAATCTTTAAAAGATTGTTACTTTTTTTACCATCAGATTATATTTAAACAATTGCTTACATTATTTTAAAATTCAAATTATAGTTTATAAAAAATTGCTCTTCAAGATATTGGAAATATTTTACAGCAAATTTTTGTATCTGATAAAAATATAAAAATGCAAAAGACCCCTAATTCTAGAATGGGTAAAATTTGAATTGATAAATGTGACAAATCATCTATATGTCACTTCAATTAGTGTCTCATTTCTTCTTTTATTCATATTTTATTGCTATATAACACTATTGTTGCTTACAAATTAAAAACTTTTGAATATAAAATTGAATAAAATTTTATCAATTATGATATTTTGCATAATTTTACTGCAAATTTGGAAATAATATACTGTTATATTTAAATTTCATATAAAAAAATTATGATATAACGAGTAGATTTTCTATACAAACCACCTACAATGCTTTTAAAGTTATATTTGTTGGGTGCTGCTTTGGCTTTGATGCCACTACCAATACAGCCCCAAGGACCACCTCATCATGTTTTCTTTGATGGTGTTCCTAAAAATATCACCAATACAACATTTCCGTTTCAATTAAATACGGTAACTACTTCTGACATTGTCCTCGTGAAATGTCCTTATGGTGGATACAA
Source organism: Strongyloides venezuelensis (assembly GCA_963280985.1). Lineage (NCBI taxonomy): Eukaryota > Metazoa > Nematoda > Chromadorea > Rhabditida > Strongyloididae > Strongyloides > Strongyloides venezuelensis. The sequence goes on along the minus strand of CAUJLX010000002.1, from coordinate 1,974,922 downwards.
ACATAACAATCCAAATGATCAATTTGATCCAAACTATAAATTAAAAAATTCACGGATAGATGAATTAGAATTTCAAAATGAGGCACTGGTATGGACATCATCAATGAGGAAGTCATCTAGTAAAGTACAACATAATTGTGGAAAACTTACTGCCAATATCGATGGTACTAGTGATAGGAATATTCAGTGGATTTATAATATTATGTGGAAAAACGCCTCAACCCTCCCGAAGAGTGCGGAAACAATGTACACAAAATCCGATGTCAATGGCGAACACGAAAATTGCGATGATGGTAACGAAAAGGCCTTAATTCTAACTAAGAATAAAGAAAATGGTATGATAGTGAAGGTTAATCACGCAGCACTCGAAAATCCCTATGTGAATCAGATTTTTCACTATTTTGAAAAGCCTAGTGAAGATAATTTTAATTTGATTGAGGAGCCTTGTGCAACAGTGAAAATATATCATGATTGTCCAATAATTACTCTAAAGGATTACAGTCCTTCTAGTCAAAAAGTAATAAATGGCACCACTTTTAATGTTATTGAAGTAAAAGGAATTGACGAAGTCATTAAAGTAACTCTTGATGCAAACGGAGATAAAAGTTTCTACCGTGGGGAAACAATAAATCTGAGAAAGATGAGATATTTAAAAGAAGTGGCTGAAGTTATTGAAGATTCTAAAAAACCAATAACTTCGAATTTCACTATCAAAGGCTTTGATATGGTGGAATTAACATATGATTGTCCGGATGAAAATGGTTTTAAACTACAAACCCGAAAATTTTATTTCGCACCTGGCGTCAAGGACCTTAAACATCCAAAAAACATCATATCATATCATGCTAATAATACCTCCAAAAAACCAAATTGCCCAACTGCTTATTTGACAGTTGGTTACCTGAAGGAAGTCATTTATAATGGAATTAGAGGGAATGTTAGTACTCTAAGCTCTATTGATGGCATAAAAGGCAAATTTAAAGAGATTGGTACTAATATAATTTTTGATGAAGCTGAAAATGGCACTACAACAATAGAGTGCTTTTACAAAACTTTAGATGGATTTATCACAACCATCACAGACTTCATTAATGCGGATAAAGTTGGGGTACAAAATAAGAATAAAATACAGGTTGCCAAAGGTAAAATAGATCTAATTGAACCTTCAACACCACCAACAACAACACCTATTACAGTAAAAAAAGAAGTGAAGGGTGCAGAAAATAATGGTGTCAAGGATACCAAAACATTTCTAGGATTTTTTACGCTATTTTTTATACTTTTCATATAACTGTATAATCATAGCTGTTAATTTTTCCTTGCTATGTTCTTATATAAAAGTGCTTATCACTTATCGTAAATACTAACAACAAACACGAAAACAGCTAAATTGTTCGTTAACTGATAATTTTGTTTAAAAAATTTATGTATATTGTAATTCTTTTAGTAACAAATAAAGTATTTGTGCAACTAATCTATTTTTTAATTTTATTTTATAATTATAAAAAATTTCTAACTATTTTTACAAAGTTTTTGATAGCGTAAGCTCTTTTTGTATGTTTAAAATTTGGCATATATTACTTAAAATTTAAATTTTTTATAAAAATACTTATAGCTTCAATAAATTGTTTGAAAAGCATGCTATATATGATAAAATTCAATAGAAATATCAGATCTACTAAAAAATTGACATGATAGTTATCTGTGCTCATTTAATGAAAAAATGTTAAAATAATTGATAAAACAAAATTATTATCTAGAATGGTTATATCTTTATAATGTTTTTTGTTATTTTAATCATATCTGATATAAACTTTTTTCTGAAGAAACGGGTTCCGTTTTATATGTGCTAACCGAGGATAGAACAAATTAAATCGTGGTTATTGTTTCCTAATTTATTTCAGATAAAGAATGTCAAAAACATAATATCTTTCTAGTATATATAAAAATATGCTTGATATGATAATGCATTCACATAAAATGTGTAATAAGTCTTATTAAATATCAAAAACGTAATATCTTCCCCGTTTATACAAACACTCACCTGATTTGGTCATGCTTTTCTACCCTCGGTGCGCCGTTTTAAACAGAATCTTTAATAACCATCCCAGATAAATCTTCCCCACTATGATGCTTCATTATTTTTACAAAGTTTTAAACTAATATTTTGCAAACAAATAATTAATTATTGTATTGTACTGTAAAAATTTATGAATTATAAAAACCCGTTTATAATATTGAGGTTTAATTTCAAAATATTTTAAGTCCATTTTTAAATTAAATTGAATTTAAAATGTTTTCCATATATTATAATTTCAACTAATTAATTCTTAAAATGAAATAAGATATAAGATTATTAAAATGATTGAGAATTACACACTTAAATCTTTAAATATTTTGAATATTACGGAAAATACTTAAGAGAAATTTTAGGATCTCTATGGGTTAGACTAGTGAATTTTTGAAACTATCTCATATTTTAATAAAAAATATAAACATAGAATTGAGATACAAAATAGCTCACAAATATTAGACATTTAAAATAAAATAATGATATTTCTGACCATATTAAGAAATTTAAAATCCTTTAGAAAAAAGGATATTGAAAAAAGTGGCATATTAATTATTCTTTTTTAAAAGTTAAAGAATAATAATTGTTATATTCGTCTTCTATTTCATTGTGAAAATAAAACAGTATATTTTAAATTTTTTTTCAAATTTGAAATTAAGTACCGTATTTAATTTTAAAATTTATTCCACTTATTCCTAATAAATTCGAAAAATGTTTTAGGTACCAGCTTTATTATTTTTATTAATGCTTGTACAGTAGAAAAAAAGGATTATGACAATGAATACTGATGATAAGGCAAAAATTCATGGAGTAAGTTTTAAATATTTTGATTATTTTTTCGATATATATAGACATTGTAATGAGAAAGATTTATCTGGGATGTTTATTAAAGATTCTTTTTAAAACGGCGCACCGATGATAGAGAAGCATGACCAGATCAGGTATGTGTTTATATATACGGGGAAGATATTACGTTTTTGAATTTAAAAAAACTTATTACACATTTTATGTGAAAGCATTATCATATCAAGTATATTTTTATATATACTAGAAAGATATTATATTTTTAACATTCTTTATCTGAAATAACCCAGGAAATGATAACCACAATTAAATTCGCTCTATCTTCGGTTACCCCACATGAAAGGAATTCCGTTTCTCCAAAAAAAAAAATTTTTTTTATTAGATTTGATTAGAATAACAAAAAACATTATAAAGATATAACCATTCTAGATAATAATTTGAATAATATATTGTATTCTTACGATTTCTGAAATATCCAAAACCTTTTATTTAATTCTCTCTAACTTTATTTATAGTCACTCTATTTTATACGATTTATCATAACATTACTTTTGTAATTTTTATATATGAGAAGATTTTATAAATATAACAAGATACTATTTCATATCCATTGAATTATAAATGTATTTAAAACAATTTTATTTCATGTATATATATAATTTACAAATAAATTATGTATATATTTAAATTATCAAATACTGAGTAACGAGCATCATCTTTACATTAAAATTTTAAAAATTTGATTGGTTTTCAAAATTTTGGAAGTTTAAAATTTTTTTTAATGTTCTTTTCAATCGGAGGCTCCATATACCATGATGAACATATATATCAAAGCTGGAAGCTATTGGACAAGTTTCAAGTTCAAAAAACATGTCCGAATTTTCATTTCCTGAATTTCATGAAATCCATGTACACTCCAATTTCTTGAAAACAACCTCAAGAAGTCTAAAGAACTTCTATATATGTATATTCCAGTTCATTTAAGACAAGATTGAATTATTTTAGAAAAATATTTTTGGTCAACAATTCTCGAAAATTAGACCTCAAGATTTAGACACCAAACATATCCCATTGAATTTGCCATATTCAACTGCATATATCCAAAACTATTTATTCCTGAGAAGTATATATTTCGTGATATTAAAACACCTATTTTTATGATTATCATTTTCTAAGGGCGAATTTCGTTATATCTGTATTCGAGAATTTTTGCCCCTTGCAAACATTTAAATTTCTTTGTATATATTAATGATTATATTATTTAATACATTTTATCATAAAATTACTTTTTTTAAAACTTTATACATGAGAGGATTTTATGAATATAACAAGATAATCTTTCATAACTATTTTAATTACAATTGTATTTAAGACAGTTTATTTTCATATAGATAATTAACCAATCTACAAATAAATTATTTGAAAATTTAAATTATCAAATAATATTAAGTAGAAGATGGTCTTCAAACGGAAATTATTGAAATTTTAATTCGCCCATAACTTCTTAAAAGTTTATCATTTTTTTAAATATTTTTCAACCTCAGGGTTCATATACAGTGATTTACATATATATAAAATATGGGGCCCATTGGACAAGTTTAAAGCTTTAAAAACATGTCTGTATTTTCCATTTTTTGACTCTTTATGTAATTTAGGGACATTCTAACTTCTTTAAAATAACCTAGGAAAGTCTGGAGAACTTTTATATATTCCTATGTTGGGCCATATAGCCTGAGGTTGAATTATTTCAAAAAAATATTCATGGTCAACATTTTTCTAAACCTGGACATTAAGATTTGGACCCAAAACTTATTCCATTGAAATTGGTCTGTTGGATTACATATACCCAGAATTTATTATACCCGTGAAATATATACTTCCAGAGTATTTAAATCCCAGTTTTTGGGATAAAAAATGACTAAGGTCGAATTTTGTTATACCTATCCTCGGCTCGGACATGTTTGTCCATTGCAAACATTAGGATATTGTAAAAACAATCTTAAAATTTCTAATGTATCTAAAAATCATATATCTTTCTTACTTTAGTTATTTAGAATTTTTTGATTTAAATTTTATTATATTTACTAATACCAGCCGGTGATCATGCTTCCGCATGGCATTGTTTAAGCTTCCAACGTCTGTACTATTAATTTCTTTATAAAAACTACTTCCATTCTTTGATTCAGAGCTTAGCAAAAAATCAATCGATCTTAAGAATTATATAGCTTCCACTTTATCTTATTGTTGAGTAAGTGAGCCACAAATTAATCTACTTTTTTAAATTTTTTATAAGAGGCAATGCTATACAATGGAGTTGTTTTTTATGGATTATTAGTCCAATTCTGGACAAAAGATTCGAAAGATTTTTCCATTTTGATTTAGGAAAAGACACACTTTGGCTGTCTGATTTATAGCGATCGGTTAAGCTAAAAAAAAGTTATGCTCAAAACAATGTTTATTCTCTCATTTTTTCTCTTATAGACTTCCAATAAAGTAAAATAAAAATTTGACTTTTGATCATTATAAATGGTAATTTTTTTAACTAAAAATTGAAATATATTGATATTGAAGTAAATTTTTCAATCAAGGAAATATTAGAATCTGACAATTATCTATATTTTAAAGACAAGGTATCAGATCTCTACTAAACAATTTAAAATACATATGTCTTTATTAAAAAAATAGTTAATATGTAAATAACAGTCTTTTTAGATATCTAATGACAACATTAAGATATCAAAATATATTTCTTTTCAGCATTACTTTTCAGAAACTTTCACATTTTCCTCCTGTACTTTCATTCTTTTTTCTAAAAATTAAAGTAAACGGATCATTAAGAATCAACTGCAATAAAATAACTTACTAAAACATTCAATATTATTAAGATAATCCAAATTAATTCTAACCATCTTTTCACTAATTTACCTCATAGAAACAGCTTCTAATAGAATCTTTAAAACACACGATGCCTTTCCAGCTTTGACAATCAACGAAATTGGTCCTTTATGAAGGTTTACTGATTCATTCAAAACCTTTACAACAAGTAATTCTGTTTAAACTTCTGATACAGAAACTCTAAATATTGAATCTAATGTCCTAACCCATAATTTCCATAAAACTCCAAGACTTTACCCTTTTGATTATATCTTATTGGTATCCTTTGAATAGTAATGCTTAAACAATTAAAAGTAAGAAAAATACCTTCAACATTTGAAGGTTCTTTTTTGAAAAGCATAGAAAATTATCTGTCTTTAAATTTGACCATTTTAGTAAGGAGTTAAATATCCTTAAGAATGAAGTAAATTTAAATATTATGTCTTTTATGTAACCAATAAAATTTTATAGTAACATAATTTTAATTTATATTAGAGATACGCAAATTTTATTGGTAACGTTTTTTTTCGAATATGCTTATCAACTATGATTTAATGAAATATATATTCCTATAGTAGTATTTTAGTATTCAGAAAGATATTTGATATTCAGTAACCATATTAAACGATCCAAAACAGTTTAAAAAATTTTCATATCCTCTCTTATCAAATCCGACATAATTAAAATTTAATTTGATCTGTATCCAATATAAATTGATAGTCTATAATAAAATTCTTCTGAAATTCGTGTGAAACCTTTATTTTATGAAATCTTTAAAAGATTGTTACTTTTTTTACCATCAGATTATATTTAAACAATTGCTTACATTATTTTAAAATTCAAATTATAATTTTAAAAAATTGCTCTTCAAGATATTGGAAATATTTTACAGCAAATTTTTGTATCTGACAAAAATATAAAAATGCAAAAGACCCCTTATTCTAGAATGGGTAAAATTTGAATTGATAAATGTGACAAATCATCGATATGTCACTTCAATTAGTGTCTCATTTCTTCTTTCATTCATATTTTATTGCTATATAACACTATTGTTGCTTATAAATTAAAAACTTTTGAATATAAAATTGAATAAAATTTTATCAATTATGATATTTTGCATAATTTTACTGAAAATTTGGAAATAATATACTGTTATATTTAAATTTCATATAAAAAAATTATGATATAACGAGTAGATTTTCTACACAAATCACCTACAATGCTTTTAAAGTTATATTTGTTGGGTGCTGCTTTGGCTTTTATGCCACTACCAATACAGCCCCAAGGACCACCTCATCATGTTTTCTTTGATGGTATTCCTAAAAATATCACCAATACAACATTTCCGTTTCAATTAAATACGGTAACTACTTATGACATTGTCCTTGTGAAATGTCCTTATGGAAAATACAAACACAAGGTTCAAGATGATGATTTTAAGCTAGATGATCAATTAGAAGAATCACGGATAAACAGCTTAATACATCAAAGTAAAACATTGATCTGGACACCATCAATGAGGAAGTCATCTCGTAAAGTACAACATAATTGTGGAAAACTTTTCTCACAATTCGCTAACAGTAGTGATTCATTCAAATATTGGATTTATAATATTATGTGGAAGAACGCCTCAACCATCTCGGAGAGTGCGACACTTATGTACGCAAAAAATGTTATCTTACAAAAACATGAGAAATGTAACAATGGTCAGGAAAAAGCCTTAATTTTAACTAAGAATAAAGGAAATGATATGATAGTGAAGGCTAATCCCTCTGCACTCAAAAATCCCTATGTGAATCAGATGTTTCACTATTTTATTGAACCTAAACAAGAAGGTACTTATTTGATTCGGGAACCCTGTGCAGTAGTTAAGATATATTATGAATGCCCAGATATTACTTTAAAGGACTACACATTTACTAATGAAGATGGATCAAATAACAACTGCTAATGTTATAAAAATAAGGGGAATCAAGGAAATCATTACAGTAATACTTGCGGTGGAAGAAGATAAAAGTTATTTCCGTGATGAAGTGATATATTTGAAAAAAATGAAATATAGTAAAGATGGACCTGAAGTTATTGAAAATACTAATATATCAGTAATTTCGAATTTCACTATCGAAAGTTACGATTTCGTGCAGTTAACGTACGAATGCCCGTTTAAAGACCAAATAAACTTTATAACTCAAAAATTTTATTTTTCACCTGGCATCACGGACCTTAAACTTCCAAAAAATATAATATCATATCATGTTAATAATACCTCTCTAAAACCAAATTGCCCAACTGCTTATTTAACAGTTGGTTACCTAAAGGAAGTCGTTTATAATGGAATTAGAGGAAGTGTTAGTACTCTAAACTCTATTGATGGCATAAAAGGCAAATTTAAAGAGATTAGTACCAATATAATTTTTAATGAAACTGAAAATGGTACTACAACAATGATCTGCATTTACAAAACTTTCAATGGATATATCACAACCACCACAGACTTCGTTAATGCGGATAAAGTTGGGGTGCAAAATAAGAATAAAATACAGGTTGCCAAAGGTAAAATAGATCTAATTGAACCTTCAAAACCAACAACAGCAACGCCTGTTACAGTAAAAAAAGAAGTTAAGGGAGCAGAAAATAATGGTGTCAAGGATACCAAAACATTTCTAGGATTTTTTACGCTATTTTTTATACTTTTCATATAATTGTATAATCATAGCTGTTAATTTGTCCTTGCAATGTTCTTATAAAAAAGTGCTAATCACTTATCGCAAATACTAAAATCCAACACGAAAACGGCTAAATATTTCGTTGGATGGTAATTTTGTTTTGAAAAATATATGTATATTGTAATTTTTTAGTAACAATAAAGTATTTGCGTAATTAATCTATTTTTATATTTAATTTTATGATTATAAAAAATTGCTAACTATTTTTACAAAGTTTTTGATAATGTAAGCTCTTTTTGTATGTTTAAAATTTGGTATACAACACTTAAAGTTTAAATTTTTTATAAAAATATTATAGCTTCAATAAATTGTTTGAAAAGCATGCTATATATGATAAAATTCAATAGAAATATCAGGTCTATCTAAAAAATTGACATTACAGTTATCTGTGGTCATCTCATGAGAAAATGTTAAAATAATTGATAAAACAAAATTACTATTTAAAATGGTTATATCTTTATAACGTTTTTCTTCTTTTTAATCATACCTAGAATAAACTTTTTTCTGAAGAAACGGGATTCGCTTCATATGTGATAACCGAGGATAGTGCGAATTTAATTGTGGTTATCATTTCCTGGGTTATTTCAGATAAAGAATGTCAAAAACATAATATCTTTCCAGTATATATAAACACACACTTGATATGATAATGCATTCACATAAAATATGTAATAAGTTTTTTTTTAAATTCAAAAACGTAATATCTTCCCCGTATATACAAACACATACCTGATTTGGTCATGCTTTTCTATCATCGGTGCGCCGTTTTAAACAGAACCTTTAATAAACATCCCAAATAAATCTTTTCTATTATAATGTTTCACTATTTTTTCAAAGTTTAAAACAAATATTTTGCAAATAAATAATTAATTATTGTATTGTACTGTAAAAATTTATCATTTATAAAAACCAGTTTATATAATATTGAGGTTTAATTTCAAAATATTTAAAGTCCATTTTTAAATTAAATTGAATTTAAAGTTTTCCATATATTATATTTTCAATCAATTAAGTTTTAAATGGAGAAAGTTATAAGATTATTAAAATGATTGAGAATTACACACTTAAATCTTTAAATATTTTGAATGTTACGGAAAATACTTAATAGAAATTATAGGACCTCTTTGGATTAGAATAAAAATTTTTGAAACTATCTCATATTTTAATAAAAAAAATAAAAACACAGAATTGATATGCAAATTAGCTCAGAAATACTAGGCATTTCCTAATGCTTGTAATAGGCAAACATGTCCGAGGTTATAAATAACAAATTTTGACTTTAGATATTTTTTATCCCAAAAATCGGGACTTAAATACCCTAGAAGTATATATTTCACGGGTTTAATAAATTCTGGATATATATAATCCAATAGGCCAAATTCAATAGAATAAGTTTTGGGTCCAAATCTTGAGGTCCAGTTTTTGTGAAATGTTGGTCATGAATATTTTTTTAAAATAATTCAACCTCAGGCTATATGGGCCAAAATAGGCATACGTAAAAGTTTTTCAGACTTTTGTAGGTTGTTTTCGAGAAATTATAATGTGCCTAATTTTCATGAAATTCAAAAAGTTAAAATGCAGATATGTTTTAAAAGCGTTAAACTTGTCCAATAGGTCCTACCTTTTAAACATACGTAAATCACTGTATATGGATCCTGAGGTTGAAAAATATTTAAAAATGATAAACTTTTAAGAAGTTATAGGCGAATTAAAATTTCAGTAATTTCTGTTTTATGACTATCTTCTTTACTTAGTATTATTTGATAATTTAAATATTCAAATATTTTATTTGTAGATTGCTTAATTATCTATGTGAAATAAAACTGTTATTAATATATTTTCAATTGATGTGATGTAATATACTATATTTTTGTATTCATAAAAATTTTAATGTATAAAGATTTTAAAACAAGAACGTTTAAATAATTAAAAACTGAATAGATGAAATTATGAATAATAATCTTTTCATCATTGTGAATATGAATTACTGAAAAAAAAATATTTGTTGCATACTGAGAATATAATTCGTCTTATTAATATAAAGAATCTATATAAATTTTATATTTTTATATTTCAAATATTTCAAAGTTTTTTTTGCTTGAGAGCATTCTCAAACTAAGCCTGTTATGGTTTAAAGTGAAAACAATTATACAAATGTTGGTATTATACTTATTTGTTAAAGCTGAAACTAAAGTTGGGAGAATAGTCTACTAGTACGAGTCAACTTTTTAAACATGGTTACATGGCTCTTGAAATTAATAAAAACCATCTTCATAATATGATTAGTTTGATTTATAATTTTTTTTTATTATTTGTTTTTAGATCCTCAACCTATTGATAGCTGAACAGGAGGCCAAACAACGAACTGAGGTAAAGAAAGTCAGAAGAGAATACATTACCGATACCTCAAGGAAGAGGAGTAAAAGAACTAATCTCGTACCGGAGCAAGGGAACAGTCTCTACAACAGATATCTCCAAAATAACAGGCCCTCGAGGAGGCTCCTAATGAAATTGCTAATGATATTGGTTTGGATGTTAATGTCGTTAAGATATAGTTTTGCAACAGAAGATAGAAAGATAGGAAGTTTATTAATAAAGATGATGCATTATGGTCGATGATTTATAGGAATCAGGTACTTTCTTATTTAATAAATTTAGTTTTATATTATTTATTATTGTAGATTATTACCGATATAATAACTTACATTATATGTGTTTTTACTTTTATTTTTTTTTCAAACTTCTAACATTCCATATATGGATTCTTTTTACTGATATTAAATATCTGTTGTTGTAGGATGTCTATGAAAGAATATGAATAACATTTTGATGTCAATATTTTGGAGGGATAAGGACTTTTCAGTATTTTAAAAGGTTAGTTAAAAGAGTGAAGATTTGATTTTTATCCCGAATTTTATAGATGGAAGGCTCCTTATTCCGACTATTCGACCTTATACATGTTCTAAATTTGCTATGAAGACTTTTTTTGTGATACTTGATGTTAATCTATCTCTTCAAAATAATTCAACCAAGAATAGGACTATTATTTTGATGACCAAAATTCTGTGATATCTATTCTATAGTAAATATAAGTTTCGAATCTATTTCCTATAACAAAATACCATTATACTTTACAGAAACATCATCAACCTGTAGTCAAAATGATAAAACAACCAAAGTTGATAATTTTTGTTTATAAGGTGGTGACAATAAAACTATCGATAAGAATCAGGTTTGTCTTGATTACCTTCATAATATATGTAATCGTGGAAAAAATTGCAAATTACCTCATCCATCAAAACATGAGGATAAAAAAGATATTGAAAATTATAACTTTTACATTGACTTTCAAGTAAGTTTTTCATTTTTTTGCCTTATCGCTGCTTTGTATTCGTTATATTACTATAATAATAACATTTCTTTGACCATTGTTCTTATCATTATTTTAGAACAATGGATGCCATCATGAAAATTGATGATTTATACATGCACTATGATATAATGTTAAACCATACCGAAACATTTAAGAAGTAACCATGGACTCAGCGCACGATGATGCAGCAGTAACTAAAGGTGATACTATCAATGGAGTATCTATATGCGAAGAATGTCGGATTAGAAAATGTATAAATGGTCCTTTCTGTCGTTTATGGCATGTTAATATAAAACATGAAAGAAATAGTGCATAAAAAAAATTAAGATATCAAAAAACATAGAAATGGTTTTTTTTAATTCACATGATCATTGAACTGTATCACCAATGCATGCATATCCGTAGACCTCGTTCAATTTTATTTTATTATAGTTTTTTTCTATATATTAGAAAATAAGTTTATTATTTTCTAAAATCTAATAAGCTATTTAAAAAATGTTATTCAATGTTGTCTTTATCGATAATATATTGCAAAGTTTTCTATTATTCTACTTCTTATGATATTATATTATGCAACAATAAATTATTAAAGATGATGAAGGACGATAAAAATAAATTAATCGTCAATAACTATGATAAAGACCTAATTGATGAATGTGGCACACAAGAAAAAGTTCAAATGTGGGTCGAACTTGTCAGAGGAACATTTTGCGTCATTTCCTCTGAGGCCTACCCCACCAACTTAACAAACTTCTCAACCATTGGAGGTGGAAAAACATTCAAAGAGTCATGGTTATGTTAGCCAGACAATTCATCTATTCTAAGTATAATTGTTAATTATGTTCTTTGTATTCAAATTATTATCTAGAAATTATCAAAATTTAACAACTTTTACTTTCTTTAATTTATATTTAGCTGGCTGTGTTTTCAAATTGCTATTTAGAATGGTTATATCTTTATAACGTTTTTCTTCTTTTTAATCATACCTAGAATAAACTTTTTTCTGAAGAAACGGGATTCGTTTCATATGTGATAACCGAGGATAGAGCGAATTTAATTGTGGTTATCATTTCCTGATTTATTTCAGATAAAGAATGTTAAAAATATAATATCTTTCTAGTATATATAAAAATATGCTTGATATGATAATGCATTCACATAAAATGTGTAATAAGTTTTTTTAAATTCAAAAACGTAATATCTTTCCCCATATATACAAACACATACCTGATCTGGTCATGCTTTTCTATCATCGGTGCGCCGTTTTAAACAGAACCTTTAATAAACATCCCAAATAAATCTTTTCTATTATGATGTTTCACTATTTTTACAAACTTTAAAACAAATATTTTGCAAATAAATAATTAATTATTGTATTGTACTGTAAAAATTTATGGATTATAAAAACCCGTTTATATAATATTGAGGTTTAATTTCGAAATATTTAAAGTCCATTTTTAAATTAAATTGAATTTAAAAAGTTTTTCATATATTATATTTCAAACCAATTAAATATTAAAATGAATGAAGTTATAAGATTATTAAAATGATTGGGAATCACACACTTAAATCTTTAAATATTTTGAATGTTACGGAAAATACTTAAGAGAAATTTTAGGATCTCTATGGATTAGACTAGTGAATTTTTGAAACTATCTCATATTTTGATAAAAAATATAAACATAGAATTGAGATACAAAATAGCTCACAAATATTAGACATTTAAAATAAAATAATGATATTTCTGACCATATTAAGAAATTTAAAATCCTTTAGAAAATAGGATATTGAAAAAAGTGACATATTAATTATTCTTTTTTAAAAGTTAAAGAATAATAATTGTTATATTCGTCTTCTATTTCATTGTGAAAATAAAACAGTATATTTTAAATTTTTTTTCAAATTTGAAATTAAGTACCGTATTTAATTTTAAAATTTATTCCACTTATTCCTAATAAATTCGAAAAATGTTTTAGGTACCAGCTTTATTATTTTTATTAATGCTTGTACAGTAGAAAAAAAGGATTATGACAATGAATACTGATGATAAGGCAAAAATTCATGGAGTAAGTTTTAAATATTTTGATTATTTTTTCGATATATATAGACATTGTAATGAGAAAGATTTATCTGGGATGTTTATTAAAGATTCTTTTTAAAACGGCGCACCGATGATAGAGAAGCATGACCAGATCAGGTATGTGTTTATATATACGGGGAAGATATTACGTTTTTGAATTTAAAAAAACTTATTACACATTTTATGTGAAAGCATTATCATATCAAGTATATTTTTATATATACTAGAAAGATATTATATTTTTAACATTCTTTATCTGAAATAACCCAGGAAATGATAACCACAATTAAATTCGCTCTATCTTCGGTTACCCCACATGAAAGGAATTCCGTTTCTCCATAAAAAAATTTTTTTATTAGATTTGATTAGAATAACAAAAAACATTATAAAGATATAACCATTCTAGATAATAATTTGAATAATATATTGTATTCTTACGATTTCTGAAATATGCAAAACCTTTTATTTAATTCTCTCTAACTTTATTTATAGTCACTCTATTTTATACGATTTATCATAACATTACTTTTGTAATTTTTATATATGAGAAGATTTTATAAATATAACGAGATACTATTTCATATCCATTGAATTATAAATGTATTTAAAACAATTTTATTTCATGTATATATATAATTTACAAATAAATTATGTATATATTTAAATTATCAAATACTGAGTAACGAGCATCATCTAAACATTAAAATTTTAAAAATTTGATTGGTTTTCGAAATTTTAGAAGTTTAAAACTTTTTTTAATGTTCTTTTCAATCGGAGGCTCCATATACCATGATGAACATATATATCAAAGCTGGAAGCTATTGGACAAGTTTCAAGTTCAAAAACATGTCCGAATTTTCATTTCCTGAATTTCATGAAATCCATGTACACTCCAATTTCCTGAAAACAACCTCAAGAAGTCTAAAGAACTTCTATATATGTATATTCCAGTTCATTTAAGACAAGATTGAATTATTTTAGAAAAATATTTTTAGACAACAATTCTCGAAAATTAGACCTCAAGATTTAGACACCAAACATATCCCATTGAATTTGCCATATTCAACTGCATATATCCAAAACTATTTATTCCTGAGAAGTATATACTTCGTGATATTAAAACACCTATTTTTATGATTATCAATTTCTAAAGGCGAATTTGGTTATATCTGTATTCGGGAATTTTTGTCCATTGCAAACATTAAAATTTCTTTGAATGTATTAATGGCTATGTTATTTCATATATTTTATCATAAAATTACTTTTTTAAAACTTTATACATGAGAAGGTTTTATGAATAGAAACAAGATAATCTTTCATGAATATTTTAATTACAATTATATTTAAGACAGTTATTTTTTCATATTGATAATTAACCAATCTACAAATAAATTATTTGAATATTTAAATTATCAAATAATATTAAGTAGAAGATGGTCTTCAAACGGAAATTATTGAAATTTTAATTCGCCCATAACTTCTTAAAAGTTTATCATTTTTTGAATATTTTTCAACCTCAGGGTTCATATACAGTGATTTACATATATATAAAATATGGAGCCCATTGGACAAGTTTAAAGCTTTAAAAACATGTCTGTATTTTCCATTTTTTGACTCTTTATTTAATTTAAGGGACATTCTAACTTCTTTAAAATAACCTAGGAAAGTCTGGAGAACTTTTATATATTCCTATGTTGACCCATATAGCCTGAGGTTGAATTATTTCAAACAAATATTCATGTCCAACATTTTTCTAAACCTGAACATTAAGATTTGGACCCAAAACTTATTCCATTGAAATTGGTCTATTGGATTACATATACCCAGAATTTATTATACCCGTGAAATATATACTTCCAGGGTATTTAAATCCCAATTTTTGGGATAAAAAATATCTAAGGTCGAATTATGTTACATCTATCCTCGGTTCGGACATGTCCATTGCAAACATTAGGATATTGTAAAAACAATCTTAAAGTTTCTAATGTATCTAAAAATCACATATCTTTCCTTTCTTTAGCTATTTAGAATTTTTTCATTTAAATTTTATTATATTTACCCATACCAGCCGGTGATCATGCTTCCGCATGGCATTGTTTAAGCTTCCAACGTCTGTACTATTAATTTCTTTATAAAAACTACTTCCATTCTTTGATTCAGAGCTTAGCAAAAAATCAATCGATCTTAAGAATTATATAGCTTCCACTTTATCTTATTGTTAAGTAAGTGAGCCACAAATTAATCTATTTCTTTAAATTTTGAAATTTTTTATATGAGGTAAAGCTAAATAAATAGAGTTGTTTTTATGGATAATTAGTCCAATTCTGGACAAAATATTCGAAAGATTTTTTCCATTTTGATTTAGGAAAAGACACATACTTTGGCTGTTTGATTTATAACGATCGGTTAAGCTAAAAAAAGTTATGCTCAAAACAATGTTTATTGTCTCATTTTTTTCTTATAGACTTCTAATAATGTAGAATAAAAATTTGCGTTTCGACCATTATAAATGGCAATTTTTTTAACTTACAATTGTAATATATTGATATTGAATTAAATTTTTCAATCAGGGAAATATTAGAATCTGACAATTATCTATATTTTTAAGACAAGTTATCAGATCACTCTCTTAAACATTTTAAAATAAATATGCCTTTATTTAAAAAATAGTTAATATGTAAATAACAGTCTTTTTAGATATCTAATGATAACATTAAGATATCAGAATATATTTCTTTTCAGCATTACTTTTCAGAAACTTTCACATTTTCCTCCTGTACTTTCATTCTTTTTTCTAAAAATTAAAGTAAACGGATCATTAAGAATCAACTGCAATAAAATAACTTACTAAAACATTCAATATTATTAAGATAATCCAAATTAATTCTAACCATCTTTTCATTAATTGACCTCATAAAAACAGCTTCTAATAGAATCTTTAAAACACACGATGCCTTTCCAGCTTTGACAATCAACGAAATTGATCCTTTATGAAGGTTTACTGATTCATTTAAAACCTTTACAACAAGTAATTCTGCTTAAACTTCTGATACAGAAACTCTAAATATTGAATCTAATATCTTAATCCATAATTTCCATAAAACTCCAAGACTTTACCCTTTTGA
Organism: Strongyloides venezuelensis; assembly: GCA_963280985.1. Taxonomy (NCBI): domain Eukaryota; kingdom Metazoa; phylum Nematoda; class Chromadorea; order Rhabditida; family Strongyloididae; genus Strongyloides; species Strongyloides venezuelensis. The sequence continues at coordinate 1,957,869 of CAUJLX010000002.1, read as the reverse complement.
TTATATCTTATTGGTATCCTTTGAATAGTAATGCTTAAACAATTAAAAGTAAGAAAAATACCTTCAACATTTGAAGGCTCTTTTTTGAAAAGCATAGAAAATTATCTGTCTTTAAATTTGACCATTTTAGTAAGGACTTAAATATACTTAAGAATGAAGTAAATTTAAATATTATGTCTTTTAAGTAACCAATAAAATTTTTTAGTAACATAATTTTAATTTATATTGGAGATACGCAAATTTTATTTGTAGCGTTTGTTTTTGAATATGCTTATCAACTATGATTTAATGAAATATATATTCCTATAGTAGTGATTTTGGTATTCAGAAAGATATTTGATATTCAGTAACCATATAAAACAATCGAAAACAGTTTAAAAATTTTCATATCCTCTCTTATCAAATCTTACATCATTAAAATTTAATTTGATCTATATCCAATATAAATTGATAGTCTATAATAAAATTCTTCTGAAATTTGTGTGAAACCTTTATTTTATGAAATCTTTAAAAGATTGTTACTTTTTTTACCATCAGATTATATTTAAACAATTGCTTACATTATTTTAAAATTCAAATTATAATTTTAAAAAATTGCTCTTCAAGATATTGGAAATATTTAACAGCAAATTTTTGTATCTGACAAAAATATAAAAATGCAAAAGACCCCTAATTCTAGAATGAATAAAATTTGAATTGATAAATGTGACAAATCATCGATATATTACTTCAATTAGTGTCTCATTTCTTTTTTCATACATATTTTATCGCTATATAATACTATTATTGCTTACAAATTAAAAACTTTTGAATATAAAATTGAATAAAATTTTATCAATTATGATATTTTGCATAATTTTACGGCAAATTTGAAAATAATATACTGTTTTATTCAAATTTCGTGTAAAAAAATTATGATATAACGAGTAGATTTTCTACACAAATCACCTACAATGCTTTTAAAGTTATATTGTTTGGGTGCTGCTTTGGCTTTGATGCCACTACCAATACAGCCCCAAGGACCACCTCATCATGTTTTCTTTGATGGTATTCCTAAAGATATCACCAATACAACATTTCCGTATCAATTAAATACGGTAACTACTTATGACATTGTCCTCGTGAAATGTCCCAATAGAGAATACAAGCATAACGGTGAACATGATGATTTTAAACTAGAACTCAAATTAGATAGATCAAAGATAGACGAATTAATATTTAAGGATGATGTGTTAATTTGGACACCATCGGTGAGGAAGTCATCTAGTAAAGTACAACATAATTGTGGAAAACTTACTGCCAATATCGATGGTACTAGTAATAGGAATATTCAGTGGATTTATAATATTATGTGGAAAAACGCCTCAACCCTCCCGAAGAGTGCGACACTTATGTATGCAAAATCCGATATCAGAAATAACCACAATAAATGTAATAATGGGATTGGAGAAGCCTTAATTCTAGCTAAGAATAAAGAAAATGGTATGATAGTGAAGGTTAATCCCGCAGCACTCGAAAATCCCTATGTGAATCAGATTTTTCACTATTTTATAAAGCCTAAAGAAGATAATATTAATTTGATTCAAGAGCCTTGTGCAACAGTGAAAATATATCATAACTGTCCAATAATTACTCTAAAGGATTACAGTCATTCTAGTCAAAAAGTAATAAATGGCACAACTTTTAATGTTATTGAAGTAAAAGGAATTGACGAAATCATTAAAGTAACTCTTGATGCAAACGGAGATAAAAGTTTTTACCGTGGGGAAACAATAAATATGAGAAAGATTAGATATTTAAAAGAAGTGCCTGAAGTTATTGAAGATTCTAAAAAACCAATTACTTCGGATTTTACTATCAAAGGCTTCGATATGGTGGAATTGACATATGATTGTCCGAATGAAGGGAGTTTTATACAGCAGACCCAAAGATTTTATTTGGCACCTGGCGTCAAGGACCTTAAACTCCCAGGAAAAACCGTAAAATATGGCACAAATGATACTATTCTGAAATTAAATTGTCCAACTGCTTATTTGACAGTTGGTTACCTGAAGGAAGTCGTTTATAATGGAATTAGAGGAAGTGTGAGTACTCTAAGCTCTATTGATGGCATAAAAGGCAAATTTAAAGAGATTGGTACTAATATAATTTTTGATGAAGCTGAAAATGGCACTACAACAATAGAGTGCTTTTACAAAACTTTAGATGGAAATATCACAACCATCACAGAATACACTAATAAGGACAAGGCTACTGAGCGTGAACAGTACCTAGCGGCTATACTTTTAAATGAAACTATCGCATATAACAAGACTTTAGCGTTAAATCAACAAACAATAAAAGAAAATATGAAGACGGTATTGTCTATGAATGACACCTTGCGTAAAACCAAAAAGTCTCTAACCCAAACATTGCATGAGAAAAATAAGTCTTTATTTCAAAAATTTTCGGACAAAGTTGGAGAGAGAAACGCTTACATTTTGGCTGTTGGATTCATCTTTCTCATATTAATTATCTTGACTGTTATTTTCATAATTCTCTACAGAAAATGGTTAGGACCTTTCCTTATTATGCTAAAATACAAGAAAAAGTATCCCAATGTCTATGTCTTCTGGGATAACCTGACAAGTGAGTCTTTCGATACTTATTGCAAAACTATAAGGGACAAGAAGTATTTATCTAATAAGGTGCTAAACAGGAAAGTTGTCAAAAAGATGGAAGGAGGTGAAGAGGTTGATGTAGGTATTAGTGATCTTTTTGATGGAACACTTGTTAACTGCTACAAGAACATGCCTAGAAAGGTCAAAGCCCACTACATGTATACTGATACAGAGAATAGAAAATATATCCTTTCTGATGTAAGTTTATAAATTTCAATAATATAATTTTATCATTTTAGGGTATAACCGTGGACACTCAACCTTCCTTCTGGCAAATGGTTTATGAGGAGGATATTGGCACGATAGTTGCCATAATTTATGACAAGAAGACTGAAGATAATGATGACGTCTCAAAAGATTTATATTGGAAAAAGGATAAGGCTGTTTTCAATGACATTGTTGTTACCTGTTCAAATACGACCAAGGTAAATGTCCTCTCTGTCACAAGCTACAAGATATTGTTGGAAAAAAAGGGAGGTCCTTCGAAAGATTTGGAAATTTTCCACATTTCTAATTGGAAGGAAAATGATATACCTCAAACGGATCTTCAGTTTGTCAATGTATATCAGGAAATTTTCAAGACAGCTTCAAAGAAGAACGTACTGATCCACTCATCACAAGGAACAGGAGCTCGTGTATACATGCTCACCTACTTCACATGTATATACGATGCATTGAAGTCTGATAAAGACATCGATTGTCCTTTTAAAATTATAAAGATGATGCGCGAACAACGTTACGGAGGTAACTTGGTACCATACGAGTTTGCTTACCTCATAAAAGCACTCGTTTCAACCTTCTTTAGAAATGGTATATTGGTTGGACTTCTCTCAGCGTCGTATTGAGTTTAATGTTGGCTATGACGACTTCTTTTACAACTATTTGAAGCGCAAGGACAAGATGGATGGAGAATTAAGGAAATTCTTGGACTTTGTTAACATTGTTGATAAAGGAAAAATTTATGAATATAGATCTGGTTTCTATACGCTGGGAAGAATGGATTCTAAAACGCTTCCTAAATATGCCATGCGTTTCCACCTTGCAGTGAAAAATGAATTGGCTGATCTTGACAAGAGGAGACATCGTTATGATGACATTGCATGCATCGACGCCAATGGGATTACTGTTAATGGAAAACCAGAGGCAGACAAGGATAGTTTTATTCATGCTAATAAGTTTGAATATACCACTATCGACAAAAAGACCATCAAAATGATTTTATGCCAGGTAGGGTTTTAACATTCATATCATTAATACTTACTTTTTTTAGGCACCACTTGAGGAAACCATTGACGATATGCTTGATATGATTCTAAGACACAAAGTAACTGTTGTTGTTGTCTTAGTCAAACCTGAAGAAGCTTCTGGAAAACAACGGAAATGGACTCCTTACTTTCCTACTGAGCATCATACTCTGGAAACACCAGGTTTTACTGTCATAAGATTGAGGAACAAGCAGTTGGACAAATACTTTATCTCTGAGACGGAATATCAACTCAGAAGTAAAAAGGGTCTTCCTGAAATGAACTTCACCATCCTACACTACCAAGGATGGCCTGATAAGAGTAAGTTTATTTAATGAACATTATTTTTATTAATATTTTTCTTATAGGTATCCCATCCGAACACAAGAGTATCTACTCTCTTTACAAGAGAATCATCAGTCTTCGTACTGATGATTATGTAGCCATTCATTGTAGTGCTGGGGTTGGAAGGACTGGAACCCTAGCACTAATAATATACCTGATTGATACAATCAATTATTTCCCGACCTTCGATCCCATTGAAAGATTGAAGTGTCTAAGGGAACACAGGTATCTGGCTGTACAGAAGTACAATCAATTTGTTTTTGCTCTTGTGGTTGTTTTCGAGCATTTCAAGAAACAAATTGACGACATGGATGCTGATGCCTATGACAAATTTTTAGAAATAGCTGAGAACCTCTATAAAAAGGAGAAAGAACTTGAAGATAAGGCTAAAAAGAAAATGGAAGAGGAGCGTCAAAAAGGACGTAATAACAAGAATAAAAAATAGATTGTGTGTTAATTGTATTGTAAAACTAATTATATTGTAAAATTAGATTGCTTTATTAGACAATATGTATAAATTAGTTTACAAATAAAGTACTAGTTAAAGTTAATTTTTAATATATCATGATTCTTCTTGAACATCCTCTTGAAACAATGTTTTATCAATTGTTAGTATAATTTTCTATGCATATTATTTCACATATCAAATATTACTAATATTCATTGGAGGTCATTAAACTAACATCTAACTTCATTGGTGTCTAATTTCGAAAATAGAACATAACTCTTCAATAAAATCATTCATTATTTTTATTAAAATTAAACAATGGTAAGAATGTAAAACTTGAAGTTGTAACACATTTGGATTATCATAATTCCTACTTTTTAGATTTATTTTATGAATGCTGTGAGTTCTCTTTCTTTATGATGGCAAGAAGTGTCGAGGTACTACAACTAGAAAATGTATCTAATATTAATGATGCTAGGGCTAAGATGATACCAAAATACATGCCAAACACTGAATTATTTAATATCAAGTGCTTTTCTTACAAGGAAAGTGATAATTTAGATAATTTTACCAACTTGGAATGCCTTATTTCACATGAATATTGTCCAATAAGAATCCCCATGACTTTGAAGGTTCTTGCTTTAAAAACGTAACAAATATGCTGTCAAATCATATGATTAAATTTTCACTGATAATCTTATAAAGTCATATTATGAGAAGTTTACAAAACTCATCACTGATAACGAAGATAAGTAAATATTATTTAATGATATTCATCGTTGACATTTATATAAATGTACCAGTCAGAAATATTTTTTATATTGGTAGATACCAATTTAATTTTTAAATTTTATCATATGCAATAATTATTGTTTTATTGCAAATTTCTTATTATAATAAATATCTATCTTGTTACATTATTATTGTTAATATAAAAATATTTCAAAGACATGTATGTTTTATAACAATCGAATTTCCATTACATTTTGGCTGTGATAAAGAATAACCTAGAATGATGTTTTTGATGATTAAATAAAAGTGGAGAAAGATATTACATCTACAGGAATGGAGGTGATGAAACTAAAGGACTTAAGATACCATATTAAACTGAATTAGAGTTAATGATAGTTACAACATATGTAGATTCATCATCGAGTTCAATTACATGAGAATGTATCGATTTACCCAGAAGGAAGATCAAAATGAGTGGTATTTTATAGAATGATATGTACAACTTAATTTAAACTATTCTGTTACTACTTCTACTTCTTTAATATATATTTTCTTTCCATGATTCAACCAATGGCTAGAGTTGTTTTTGCATATACCTTCGTTTTGAACATTTACTTAACAAGGAAGATAATTTTATAACAACAATACCATTTTTGTGAGTTGGCATGGGATTATAGAAGAAATCATGACATTGATAAAAATAAAGTAACAAATTTGTTTTTTTTTACTGTTGTACAACGCATACCATTGTTAACAATGTCAGGAGAAAAGTTTTTTTTTGAATTATTTCTATCTATATATATTCATTTAAAAAAAATTATGTGTTAACATATGTACGATTGTTCAATCAGAAATTTTAAGATTATGTAACAATATTAGTTTTTTTGCATCACTTAATAATGTATGATATACAACCTTATATTACATCGTTTAAATTTTGACCTATAAGAGTACATCTAAAGAATATCTGTTGACTACTTTTTAATTTACCCAGTTCTTGAGAGTATAGCAAAAGTTGATGTTGGTTCTAAGAATATACGTGATAAATCAAGAACATTCCTTGGTAAAACAATGCTCGTTGGTAATCGTGCACTATATTCTATTGATCTATCAATAAACAAATGGAAGAAGGAGGATAATGTGTCTTTCATCAAGAAACTAACTGAGGAATTGAATCTAGAGTGTACCACACGAAAGGATGTCAAAAATCTTGAATTTCGATTTCGGGAAGATACAGATTACATAATCTTAGATGTATTAAACTATATGAAACATGATAATATTACAAAAATATCTCTTCCAGTTAATTGTTTTACATATCCATCAAACAAATATGATATGTTAAATGGGAATATCTTCAACAGATTTTCGAATCTTAATGACTTTACTGTAACATGTCCTAAGGTTAGCAATTATGATTACAGTGATTTTAGCTATAACGAGGACGTCTTTGATAAATTTTTCCAACAGTTTTCAACTGTCAAAGATGCAAAAATATCTATTGAATCATTTATATCTTTAGACAATACTAACGAAAAGGAGGCTGATCATTTTATTGAAATTATAAATATTATAACAAAGCATGATGTTAAAGTCAAATTTAGAATCACCGTTAAGTGTCCAGAATTTGGAGGACAATGTGAAGTATGTACTTATACAATAGAACATCTTTCACCAATAAAACAGTACTTCACAGCCACTTATGGTGTAGTAACATGTCATAAACAATTACTCCATAGTATCAAAATTTTGGAAACTTCTAAGAATTTAAATTAACTACATTTGTACTTTACATTGACTGATGTTGATAGTAATTTTATACCTTCCTACAATCAAAAACTTAGATATTTTAGACTTAGAAAGTTGAATAATTTAAAAAATTTAAAACTTGAATATGATGAAGATTTATATTATAGTGATTCTAATTTTTAAAATTTATTTTACCAATTCTTTGAGTTCACCTGCTCAATGATGCCAAAAAAATGTTGGAGTGTTGCAATTGATACGTGTACCTATAATTATGATGCTACAGCTAAGATGATAATGAAATACATGCTAAACAATAAATTACTTGATATCAAGTGCTTTTTCTATAAAGAAAGTGATGCTTTAGGTAATTTCACCATATTGGAATGTCTTATTTCATCTGACTACTGTCCAATAAGAATCCCCATGACTTTGAAGGTTCTTGCTTTTAGATATCAAATGAGGAATATCATATTGAATGATTTAGATTTCATTGATGATGTTATTAAGTTACATTATAAGAAGTTTACAAAACACATCACTAATAACGTAGGTTAGTAAATATTATTTAATGATATTCATTACTGGTATTTATACAAAGGTCCCATTCAGGAATATTATTATTAAAATACTAGTATATAGTAACTTAATTTTTAAATTTTATCATATTTAACATTAATTGTTTTATTGTAATTTTCTAGTTAAAAAAAAAATCCTTCTCTTGTTCAAATACTTCTATTAATATAAATAAATTTCGAGGACAAGTATGTTGAAATGTCACATAAACATGAAAAATAAATTATTCTTTAGTAGTGGATGAATATTTGTTCAGGTAAAAACAATCGAGATGTGTAATTATCAAGTCTTTTATTAAAAGATTCTTTATCAAACATTATAAGATTTTCATTCTGAAATCGTACTCAAGGTTAAACAACTCAAACAAAGGTATTCAAATTTGTTTATAAAAGATAAATGTGGTGGACTAAAATTAATTGCTATATCTAAAATTTCCATCCTTATAAAGTCTAGATTACTCATGTATTTTGTAATCTAATCTTCTATCATCAATTCTCAAAAAAAATCTAATTCCAAGCATTATATTTTTAAACCTCAGTCGTTTTGGAAAAAAATAATTCTTTTAACCTTATGAATAACTGAACTGTTTTCGTGGTTCATTGTCATTGAAAAAGAACATAAATTGATTGTCTAAATCTTAAACGAAGGTTTCTTTAATCATTTATTAGGAGTTTTTCAAAAGTTTTTTTAGAAACATATACATTCCAATGTATATCAACACTGATAATAGCATTAAATTTTAAGCAATACAAAAGAAACAATTCCATAGAGATTATGATTATTTTTAAATTTAATTTTTCATTAAGCTACCTTTGAACAACCAAAAAGATTATAGAAAATATTCTTATTGATAAAATTGTAGAAACAAAATATTGATTTTAAAAGGATACAAAAAGGCATAAATTTTCAGATACTTATCACGTTATTAGCCAAATTAAAATATCAAATTTTGATTGTGTAGGTATACCACTTACACTGGAAGAAGGATCAGAAATTATACATACTTTTGCAAAAAAATATTGGAAACTCAAGGACAGGCAGCTTTTGGTAAAGATTTGAATTATCAAACAAAAATTTATACAACAAAATTAATTATATTATCAATTTTTTATTATTTTGTCTATAGTAAAAAAAATATGTCTTTACCATAAATCTTTTAAATCTTAACTGATTTTTGTTTGTAAATAGCTAAAAGATATTTTTTTCTAACTTGAGGAAAATATAGATTTCAAATGCTTTGGGCCACAATTGACTAATTTATTTTAAAAAAAAATATCTGTTTTGGTCATTTTTTGTGTAATATATTTGTCATAAATAACTCTTATAAAAAATTTTTCAGAATTAAATAATTTGTAAGCAAATTGATAAATAAAACTCTTAAATAGTAGGAAAACATAACATTTTGAAGATTAATTAATAATTGGCAAAGTAATAAATTAAATAGTAGTGGTAGTTTTTATATAAAAATTATAAGGAGAATATGTTTTAAAAGTTATACAAGGCCATATCAGAGGTATGACCTTCAGTTGGTTACTTTGAAAGCAAATACCTCAATTGAAAGTAAAACATTTTTTATCAACAATAACAATGCACTAATGATTTGTTACATTTTAAGTACATTCTCAAAAATATGAATTAATCATGAATTTACCAAACTTAAAAATTATATTTAATATTAAAAGAAAAGTGAGAAAATTTTAAAAGTTAAAATTAAAAATCCATTTAAATAAACACATCAATACTATGCCTCTGTTTGTTCCCTTTTGATATCCTGTAAGAGTACATCTCCTTCCTGTGGTGCCTCAAGAATACCGTCTTTGTTTCCACTTTTAGCCCAACTTTGGACTTCTCCTCTTATAAATATTGCATATACACAAGCTCCAACACTAAGAATTGTGAAGGTAACCCAGAAAAAGGATTGCCATTCTTCTCTACTACCAGTTGGTGTCATAATTCCCATCAACATAGGTCCAAGAATTCCAGAGAAACTCGAAAGAGTATTACCAACACCAAGTAAAGCACCAGCAAAAGGCAGGAGCAACATCAAGGTAACTTACAACAAATGACGAAAATTGGAAACCAGAAAGACCAACTGCTATTGTTATAAGAATAATTGCAGGAATAGTTTGATTACAATCAAGGTACCCAGCAATAACTAAAAGTAATCCTTGCATTACCAAAGCAATTATCATAAAGAGGCGCCGTGCATTGACAAGAGATAAAATCTTTCTATTAATGATATTATCAACTAAAAATCCACCAAATTGTATTACAATGAAAAATGCAAAAAATGGGAGAGCCGAAATGACACCCAAACTTTCTCTGGGTAATGAAAATAATTCATTCATTAATGTTGGCATAACACCCATCATAAGGTAACTTCCGAAATCAGCTGCAAAATGTCCGAAATATATTGCCCATACTGGTGGAGATAGTAATGCTTTTCCTCCATGGCATCGGTGGTGGTTTACCACTTTTTCCCATTGCATTTCTAATATGTTCTTGAAGGTATGCTTTTTCAGCATCATCCATACCTTTTGAATCATTTGGATTACTAGTAGCTAAACAAAACCATAATCCACACCATATGAAACCAAGAGCACCAAACAAATAAAATATTGATGGCCACCCACCTAAAATACCACTTTCACAGAGAACTGAAGAAATCGAAATACTAACTAAATTTCCAACTTGCAATCCAGCAAATGTAATACCAACAAGTATTGATCTCTCCTTTTCAGGAGCCCAAAACGACCATAATGTATGAATTGATGGCATAACAACACCCTGTGAAAAACCAAGGATAGCTCTTGCTCCAATCAAAGCATATAAACTCAACTGTGCTGCAGGTGGTGTAAATACCGTCAAAAATGAACTAATTAGTACAGCAACACCAATAACGATTTTTCCACCAAATTTCTGAGCAAGCATACCACCAACGACTTGTGAACATAAATATCCATAAAAGAAACTTCCTAATGCACTACCTTGTTGTGGTTTATCCCATACGAATGGACCATCAGCACCCTCCTCTTTAACAGCTCCACCACCACATTTTGAGATTGTCTTTTGGGTTACCTCATCTGTAGTTTCAATTAGTTTTGTTAGGTTCTTACTGTTTAATTCTACTGCTGTGTGATTTACCATGCAGACGATTCCAAGACTAAGGTCGGAACGATGTGAATATGATATTGCACAGGCAAAGAATAAGAGTATTGCTAATGTTAGTCTTTTTGAACCAAGGAGTTCTAGAAAAAAAGTTAATAATTAAAATTTTACATGATATAGTATGTATTATTATGATATTTAAACTTCAAATTTTTTTGAACATTTTTTATTTATTTTACCAGCGGAAATTACCAAGACAATGGTGTAGAGACCGATTTCGCTGGGTCCCAAGCCTCCGTGGCGCAATCGGCTAGCGCGTTCGGCTGTTAACCGAAAGGTTGGTGGTTCAAGCCCACCCGGGGGCGATTTCCCTTTTATCTCCAATCATAATTTTTAATAAAAACAAAACTTACTTGGTACCGGAATCGGTGGTGGTGATGAATTGGTAAATGTTTTATCTTTCTCATCCAACTGAATAGGATCACTCATCTTTCCCTATCTAAAATAATGAAAGAACAATAAAAAGGAGTATTATAAAAATAAAAGATAAAGTTTAAATTTCCTGGAAATGATAAATCTTTCCTTTGATATGAAAAAAATTAATATATAAAAAAATATATTTACAATAAAATATCAGTACCAATAAGACAAAATAAATAAAGCGTTAAAGTTAGATAGGATTATATTAATGCACTTTTGATTAATGACAAAGTACTTATATATTTTTAAGTAGTATAATAAACATTAAAATTTAATATTAAATATCCTTAACATATGTTAAATAATAATATTATTATTTTTCACTTTAGATAATTGAATCTCAAAAATATGACACATAATTGTAATGTGAAGAATTTTTGAAAATGACAGGAGTACAAAAAGAAGAAGAATATTAACTGACAGTATAGACAACTTATAGGGAAAACAACATGTGTGATAAATATAATATAATAAAATCGGTTGAAAAGGAGATAAACTCTAAAGTGAATGGGTATTAATAATATTGTATAATAAAAAATATTAAGCATTGGAATGTTTTTCAATTAGATGGCATACTAATTAAAATGACTGTAAAGTTAAACTTTTTTTTTTAGTTAAGAATAATTTATAAAACTAGATAAAATTGTAGGGTTAATAAATTATTAATATTGTGAAAAAAATTTCAAAGACAAATAAAAAGTCATACCACCTTCAGGAGAGCGATGATATAAAAATTTTTTTTACAAAATTCATTAAATTCTTTTATTAAATAAAAATATTAAATTTTTATTTATCATTTATTAGAAAGAATTTTCATAATAAAATTTTGGAAACATTAAATCAGAAAGGGTAAATAGAAAAAATGATGAAGAATGTTGTTTTATTTAAATATTTTCTATATCAAAATTTTTTGATTAAAAAATAAATATATTTAATATAAATAAATAGTATAGGATAATTCTATTTTAGTATATAATAATCAATGAATGTATGAGATATACTTGAGAATAGTGGACATTAATAGTAAAAATAATGTGAATGTCCAAAAATCTACGACAATTATCAAATATAAAATAAAGAAATGTTATGGTGTATAAATGTTCATTTGAGGTAAATATTTCAACTGTGTACTTATAAAGTAAATATTATCTTACTATTTAAATATAAAGAGATTAAATATTAATTTATTAATAAGGGTTAACTATATAATTATGACGTATTATTTATTGGTTATCTTTGTTTTATACTATATTATGACTTTTTAAAGATAAGATAAATAAACAAAGCGAATAAAAAAAATAACAACCTTATAAAATGTATATATTGCATAGTATGCATAGTAGTAGATATAGTTAGATATGTAAATAAGTATAAATGGAAATGAAAGGTTAACAATACACTTTTTCAATGGTGGCATCATAAAAAACTTTTACTCGGTCCATTGTAAAACAAAAAAGACATTTCGCATAAAGAAAGAAATACTAATTACTTTTATCTAATATTAAGACAATAATGTGATACTCTTACAACATGAAAATTTATCTTCAGCCAACAAATAATCTTAAATAGAAAGTGAAAGATAATAAATAACAAACTATTAAGGATAGAAATAATTTTAAATTAAAATAAGAATGATGAAATTTATACATCTCTAAAAGCCTCAGTTTTTTTATTTTATTTTAACAAGACAAACATTGTGATTTTTTTGGAGAATTCAAACAAAATTTTCTTACGCATCATACTTTTAGTTAAAAGATGCTATATATCTATTAACCAGACTGTCTAGCGGAAATACAAAAGTTATTTTATGTTTTTAAAGAAAAAAAAACATAGAAATTGGAAGATTAAATCTTCTAGAATATCAAAGATATTCAATTAAAAATATAAAATTACTTATAAATAAATTATATTTAATTTTTAGAGATAAGATATTCATGATATAAAACATTGTATAAAAATATTAAATATATTTGTTTAATATAATTGTAATTTGTATAAAAATGTATATATTTGATAAAAAAACAAAAAATTCTTCTTTCTAAAAAAGCATTAATATAGTTTTACTAATAATATATTTTAATTTTTGTAATTCCTAAAATTAAAATGTCTCTAGATTGTGTAATCTATAGTATGATGTAAGAACTTTTTTATATAATTTTAGAAGTAGTATAGACGTATTATATGTATACATTGTCTATGAGTATAAATTTAATTTATTATTATTTGGCAGTGATTATGGTGAAATACAAATCAAAAAACTAAAATCGTCATTGAGATACCATATAAATTATATACTGAAATGAATCATTAATTTAATGGATGTTATATAATGTTTCATACTTCAAGAATATCTCCATAAAATTTTTATTACCTTTTTATAAAGTAATTGTAGGTACATTTATTGATGTATATATTTTTATTTATTAGATTATGTTAAAAAAAGCGACAAAATGTATTTATTTATTTCATATTAAAATGTAGACATTTGATAATAATCCTATCATAAAATATAATATCATTATACCACACCTTTAATTGATAAAATAAATCCGATTTAACTAAAAGAATTATAAAACACTGATAACTTTTGTACAAAACACACTTAACATGTAAAAAAACATTATTTTTCCACAATCACTTATACAAACAATAATAGTAACTATTTACTAATTAATTTACAATCAAAAAGAATACATAAAATGTGAATTTTACTACACTTCCAATAAACATGTGCATAATTTCCAATAACACTATAAGGTAATTTAACAAAAAAAAGGAATGTCTTTAATTTCCCAATTAAAAGCATAATAATTTGATAATCAAACGATAGTAGTGTAAATTTGTAACAACTATCACATACATATATATACCCTGAGAATGTCAAGCAAATTTTATCACAAATTGATACTTTATTACAATATATCAATACTCTCTTGAAGTTATTTTATTATAATTAGGAGATTGGTATATAGAAAAATTCCTTTTGTTCTAATAGCATATATTCATTTTTTTCTTTTAATATAAAGTTATTGTAACACATCGTAATACCACTTAATAGGATAAACCATTTTCGTTATGGAATAATTTTATCAGGTATGTTTTACCTTAAAGCATCAAAAATATCTTATTTCATTCATCGTCTCTTACTCCGATATTTACCATGCCAATTTATGACTTTTAACCTTTTACTTCTTCATACTTTATTTAAAATTTTATGGAGTATAAAAAAGATTTTCGAAGAGAATTTTCATTATTTAAATCACTAATAACTTTATATATATTTTAGGGGTAAAATTAACTTTCAAAACCATTATTATAAAAATAATAAATGCCCAGTAAAGGAGAACTCACATTAAGTGATATTTTCATAGATTCATCATTCTCTGAAATGTCACTTACAAACTCTAAAGATGTCAAACAACAATCCACTAAGACTGAAAAAGATAATTACGAAAATGTAGTAAAAAAAATTTGTAAAGAACGACAAAATAGAAAAAAACAAATCAAATCAGGAGCCCCAATATACTTTGGTACAGATAAACAATTTGAAATTGTTAACTTTTATGATGACATCTCTCAATATATAATAAAAAAAAGAAAACGTTCCTCATCATCGGTTTACAGGACAATTCTTTCATCTCTTAAACTTTACTGTACCCAAATATTCACTCAGACGGATGATGAATTTTTTATTGATTTTTTTATGAAGTGGCTTAATGATATGAATGCCTTGAAGGAGTATATAAATAATTGTGGTATGACGTGTGAAGAAAAAGTTAAATTCCATGAAACTGTAATATTATTAACTCTTCATGCTGCTACCATAGATATGGAAACTCTTAATTTAGATAATATTGGAACTTTAATACATTTTATTTATTTTAATACTAATGATGATCGTATATTTGAATTTTTCAATATTACTGTTTGTGATGAATTTTCTTTATCTATCCCAAATGTTATTATGAAGATTTATAATAAGATGAATTTTAGAAATATCCCTAAAGATATAAAGTATTATTGTCGTATGAGTGGGAGAGAATATTTGATGGAGGGGAAAGAAGAAAAGAAGGAAAGATCTTTATTTTTGGAGAAACCTTATAATTTTGGTTCACAGGGTACTTCAAATAGTGTAGTGTCAAAGAGAAACGATATTGGGAAGGTAAATATATCAAACAAAGGTGAAGGATCAAAATTAAAAGAAATTAGGAGAAAGAAAATTGAAGACCTTCTAATAACTTGTGGTGATGAAAGTTCTTCTCGTTTTAATAATAGTTATCTCCTTAAGTTAACGGACAAGAAGAAACACCATAATAAAAAGAAATTCAACAATAGTTTGCCAACAGATTTTAGTCATTTAGTCAAGAATGACAAGTCAGAATTGTCAATAGAAATTCCAGATTCGGAAGAATACATAAATATTCACCCTCCGAAAGTATTAGTACCAGGAACACCAGAAAAGGTTTTATGTGAACGAAATTTATCTAGAAAAAGAAGGCATTCTTTTAGTAATCCATTATCAATAAGTAACAATAACTCAAATCGCCGTAGATTATTATCAATCAGAGATAACAAAGAACATGATTCATTGCAATTAAGAACACCAAGAAACTACCAAAATGATGATGATTGTAATAAAAGTACTCAAGGGTCAAATTTTTCAAGTATCGTCCTCGAAACCCCACCACATAAAATAAAGAACAGAAGACTATCCAAAGAATTGATAAAAATTTCTGATTTAGCCAGAAAAAATATTTGCCAAAGAAAAAAAGTTAATAATTCTATCTTAAATTTGCCATAAAAACTTTTATTTCTAATATTTATTTATATTTTTGTATAATAAAAAAAAATGTTTTGTAAGAATGACAAAAATATGTTAGCATTTTTTAATTTGATAACATATCACCACTCCTGTGGTTTGTATATTTTTTGATGATAATAATATTTGATGTAACCTTGAGATTGTTAAAATTTTTTATATGGTAAATATTTTCCAGAGAATACCAATTTGACTCGTTCAACACCATTCTCGATTTCTTTTTCAACGTTCATGTTAAAGTCAATAGCAGACATGATACCATCACCGAAATCCTCATGAACAATCTCTTTAATAGTTTCACCGTAAACTTTTATAATCTAAAAGAAAAATAAATGGAAATATAGTTAAATAATACCTCATTTAATCTATAAACAAGAGGATCTTGACTAATATCTTTACTAGCTCTAACGGGTGGTATAGTTAACCAAGCATAGGCAGAGTGTGGTAACCCAAAATGATTAACAACAGCCTTAGCAACATCCTCAGGCATAGCAAATTGTCCCAAACAAGCAGCAATAAACCATTCCTTACCAACATCTCTAGTTTCATAGAATTCTTTTGAGCACCTCTCGAACATATCCTTCCATGGGATATGATTATAAGTCATAAAAAGTTTTAAATAATCAGTGACATCCTCTCTACTCTTAAAAAACTTAGGTGCATGTAAAAAACCATCATCAGCAACATTAATATCTAACATGTTTTTCTTACAATAATAGAAAATAAGTAAAAATAAAAGTTAGTAATATTTATTTTAATGATGTGATAGTATAGTGGTAGCTTTTAATATTGACGATTTTAAAGTTGTTTGCTTTAAATATAATTTCTTTAAGGTCAAACATATATGTGATCAAGGTTTTTAAATTGATACAAATTATAATCAAATTATCTTAACAAAATTCTTATGTAACTGATACATTATTTAATCTATACTTTTATAAAAACATAACACTGTGACTGAAAAATATCACCTCAGGTAAGGTAAACAAACAAAACAAAAATAATACACACAAATCAAAAAGTTAATCTTAACTCTCATTATCTATCATAGAAGTTAGAACGCATCTTGACGACACAAATTAATCTCCAACATTAATAATCACTGTTTACAAAATTCTTTTTTAAGCAGCATAATCGTGACAATAAAAGATATAATAAACACATTAATTCATGCTAATAAAGGATAAAAAATTCTAGTTAAACAAATATTTTAATATAAAAACAGATACGTTAAAATAAATATTAACATTCTATCGTAATTTGATTTTTATAAAATTATAAAAATATTATTTACTAGTATATAATCAACAACCTCCTACATATGCCTTTTGATAAGGACAAAAGAAATATTGTTGATTAAACTAATCTCATCAATTTTTTTGAAGGACTTCTGTGGTTTTGTGATATGTTTATTTAAATTTTTGGTTATTTAATCAGCTATACTAATTTTTTTATTGTCGTTGTATAGACGTGAAAATGAGTTTTGTAGTTTCTCTGATATTTTTATATTAAAACACAAATTTAGATTTTGTTTACAATTTAGATTTTGAACAAACGTAAACCTATATAAAGAGGTTCTAATTTTTGAATTTTTCAGATCAAAAAATTATCTAATAATGAATTATATTTTTAAAATCATCGCTACTCTTGTTATGGTTGTTGTTACCATTGCTTCAGCTGCCGTTGATGTTGATGCTTTAAGAAAATTAGTAAGTTTACCTTATTTAGTATACTTCTCCAATTGAAGCTTCTTCTAGTTTCTCACTCAAACAAACAACTACCGTGTTCTTCACCAAGTAGGAAAAGTTGTTGTTAACAGTACAATCCAAGCCGGTGCTCAAGAATGGGCTGATTACTTAGCTTTTACCTACAAAGGACTTAAACACAGTTCCAGTGGATTTGGAGAAAATCTTGCTTATGCTTCATCATCAATCGCCAACACAGCTGTCAAAATGTGGTATGATGAAGTTAAATATTACAATTTCTCTGCACCAGGTTTCTCCTCAGCTACAGGACACTTCACCCAATTAGTATGGAAAAACTCTAAACAAGTTGGTTTCGGAATCACTGAAAGTAAAGGAATCGTTTACGTTGTATGTAGATATTCCCCACCAGGTAACTACCTGGGTCAATTCGACAAGAACGTCTTCCCAGCCAGTTCTTAATTAATAATAATAATATTAAGAAATAACTTCTTTTGTTTAAACTGAATTTAAACTGATAATGCTTTATTACTTATTCATGAATGCTTTAAAATTTAAATTGCTTTAAAATTATCATA
Organism: Strongyloides venezuelensis; assembly: GCA_963280985.1. Taxonomy (NCBI): domain Eukaryota; kingdom Metazoa; phylum Nematoda; class Chromadorea; order Rhabditida; family Strongyloididae; genus Strongyloides; species Strongyloides venezuelensis. The sequence continues at coordinate 1,939,430 of CAUJLX010000002.1, read as the reverse complement.
TTATTGTTATTAATTTCATATCAAAAATAAATATAATTTTTCTCAATAATACAATATTTTTTCCAAAACAATTATGAGTCACAATAAAATTATAATTTTAAAAATAAATAATCCCAACATAATATTAAATACAATAAATTTTAATTGTGGTTATTTATAAATGTTATATAAAAAATAAAAATATTTTCTGATAAACCAAAAAAAGCACTTTACTTAAACTTTTCCAAATAAAGCATACTATCTACTATTTGTACTTTGATTTTCCAAAGATCATAGAGAAAAAAGTTTTTTTATATTTATTTATACTTTGTAAAATTTTTATGATAGACAAAAAAAGAGAGAAGGAGTATTAGAATGTAGTGCAGGAGAAGTGTTAAGATTAGTTGTATAAATTTTTTTTAAATATATATTTAGTATACTATTTTAAATATTTTACATCATATTATAATCATGCGTTACATATTTATTTTATCAAAAAAATCATATAAGTAATGTATATTAATAAAAAACTTATCTAAGAAAAATTAGTATACTATTAATTAGTTTGATTACCTATCTAAAACTTCAAAAATTACCAACTCATTCTAACATGTTAATCAAATATCCACTCCCATTAACATAGTAAAAAAAATTTTACATCCTTTAAAAGAAACGTTATAGATAATAGTTTAAAAATCACTAAAAAAAGGTCATATCAACCAAGATAAATTTTTTTATCATGTTTCATATTATTTATTTTTTTTTTTTGGTAGACAGAATTTTTTTTGAAAGATGTTTACTAAATGAATATATGTGTTCAATGAATGTTTTTACATTCATCATTTTTTATAATCTTATTTAAGTATTAATTTCTAGACTTTTTTTATACTATGTTGTAAACTTTTTTTACTACACTATTTTATTCGTTTATTCTACTTTTTTATTTGCAGAGTTGATATCGCCTATATATACATTAATTAGTTAAGGAAGAAATTTTTTTTTATTTTGATACTAAAAGAAACTAAAATGAAGAAGTATACAAATATCGAGTTGGAGAAAAACATTATTATTAACTATGAACTATCTAAAAGTTTACCAACTTTTAAAGATGTTCTCATTGGGGATGGGAATTTAATTGATAGGCTTAGTGATAAATATAACGGAAAAGAAAATGATAAAATAAGAGAGGAAAATTTGAGTATTTCAACATATGGTAATATTCATTCTTCAAATACCTGTGGAAAATCACCGGGACGTAAAAAAACACATCCAGTATGGATATTCTTCAAAGACCTCAAAGATGAGGAGACAAATAAACATGGTATCATATGTCTACATTGTAAATGGAAAGGAACAGATAAATCTCCAAATTATCTTCAAGTACATTTGAAAAAATTTCACTCAAATGATGGAATTTATGGTAAATATTGTACTGCTTTATCGTTAATTCCTATACATCCTTATTCAAGAAAAAAAGGAGGATCTAATGATAGATTATCACGACATCTCCCTATATCAGATAAAGTTTACCATATTAATAATTCTAGACCAAGTTCATTTAACTTATCAACATTTAATCCGTTCTTTAATTCATTATCTTTACTACAAGATAAAATCAGTGAATCAAAAAACAACTTAACGAAATTAAGAAATGATTTTCAAGAAAATTCTGTCTTCAAGTTAGTTGGTGAAAATAATACTACTTCAATACATTTTAAAGACAGAATTGACAAGGAAACTCCATTAACAAGTCTACAAACACCAAATAAAGAAAACTTTTTCACCCATCTCTTCGGTATAGCCAAGGACCTCGGGATCTCATTAACATACACCTACGAAAATCACCACCAATTCCTATTCTCCAAAAAAGATATCCATGACAGATCAGTTATCCTCAAAGATTACCCCAATGAGATAAAGGTCTACGAAAAAACCAACAATAACACCATTGAATGTGAGGTATTCAAAAAATGTGATTGGACTCAGATGAATTGGGCTATACGTGGTAGAATTCAGAGTATTCTTTTTAAAGAAGATTAAGAACATTTTTTAAATATTTTTTTTATATTACCATGTAGATTATACTTGATATTATCACTTAATAATATTATTATCCCTATTTACCTATAAAATGATCCGATGTTGATGATAAGATTTAGATATATTATTCTTAAAAAGATATTTGGTGATATGTCAATGATTATTTAAAATTATATTTTATGTAAAAAAATTTTTTCTTGATTAATGATTAAGTTAAATATTTTTTGGAAGATTACAAGAAATTTATGTTATAATGTAAGAATTAAATTTACAAAACTAATGTATTTATATTTTAGGTAAAGAATGGCAGCAAAATACTTCCAATAACATTCCGTATGTCCCTACTGATAAAGTAAAAAATAACAGTAAAAAAAATGATAATTTAAGGTAATGTAAAAAAAGAATGCGTACGTAGTGGTGGACCAGGAGGACAAAATGTAAATCAGGTTGCAACAAAAGTTCAATTAACTTGTCATATTGATGATGTCTGTGGAATTACAGATGAATTAAAAGAGTATGTTCAGGAGAAACATAAATTCACAAAAGATGGTGAGATTATCGTCCAATCTGATAAATTTAGAACACAGGTATAATAAAAAAGTTGAATATATATTTATTTTACTAGGCTGAAAACCATGAGGAATGTTACCAAAAATTATATAAAATTTTCGAAAAATACCACAAAGAATTAGAAATCATCAATAGAGAACCAACAAAAGAAGAAATTGAATTTTTAGAGAAAAGGTATTATAAATGTTTTTTATAAAACTTACATCTTTTGTAGAGAAATAAGGAGAGCTAAACATCGGTTGGAAGAAAAAAGAAGGAGATCATTAAAAAAACAAAGTCGATCATCATCTTACTTTGATTAACAATTCCCTTCTTCTTTTTATTCTTTTTGCAATAATTATAGTTATTAAAAGTTTAATGTATCATCATTTTTATTTACCTATATCGAATGAGAATTGATAAAAATTTTTTAAATATCTATGATATCATTGTTTTAATATATTGAGTTAAATAAGTATATTTATGTATTTTTTTTGGATTTTTAGATTAATCTTGTTTTTTATAGAGTTACCCAACAATAATAAAGTTTTAATTTTGATAAAAAATATTATTTTTACATATAAAAAGTAACATAAACTTTTTTAACATGGAAATAAAGTTACCCGAAGATTTGTAAGTTACAATTATTATACAAATATCTTATCATTACAGTTATGATGTTTCAATCAAACCATCAAGTTCAAAAGAGATAGTCTTCTGTATAATCCTTCAACTATTATGCGGTATCCAAGTATCAGTCTTCTTCACATCAATGTGGCAATACATCGTTTCAATCCTCCCAACATTTTCAATGCATTTCTATGGCCTTTTAATAGCAATCTTCAGTGTTGGCCAGGCAATTTCATCACCCCTCTTTGGAGCATTAAGTAATAAACTAGGATCACGTAATAAAATAGTTGCTTTTTCCCTCCTCCTTATGGCATCAGGAAATTTATTATACGCATGTCTAGTAAATCTAAAATCTGATTATGTTCCTGTAGCAGCAGTTGGTGCAAGGTTATTTGTTGGTGTCGGTAACGGTATATTAAGTGTTATAAGAGGTTTCGTTGCCACTGTTGGTGATCAAAGAAAAAGATCTAGCAATATTGCTGCCGGTATTGGATCATTTGTCCTTGGTGTTGCTTTAGGTCCAACTATACCAATGATTTTTTCAATTTTTGGATCAAAAGGTTATAAAGTAATGGGAATGGTTATTAATTTATTTACAGCACCAGCTTATTTTAATGTTATCCTTTTCCTTATAATGACAATTATTTTAATATTTTTTGTTGATCTCTCTGATAGGCATTTGAATTTAAATGACACTGCTTCATTAGTCTCAGAAGCTGATGAAGAAACTGGAAGTATCAAAAAAGAGGAAGTGGTCAGTAAAATTCGCCTCATCCCAACAATATCATGTATCTTCCTTTACGTCTCAATACAATGTGTCTCAACAAATGATGAGGTTATAGCTGCTCCATATACAATAGCTATGTACAACTGGAATAGTACAGAAGCTGTTAGGTATAATGGAATCTTATTAACATTTTGTTGTATATTAAGTCTCATTTTTTATGCATTAATAGCATGGGGACCATTATTAGAGGCTGATAAAAGGAAAGTTATTTTATATGGATTAGTGATGTTTATTATATATCATGCAGCAAATATGCCATGGCCATTTTATAGTGGTACACTTAAATATATTCCCGAGAATGCTACTGGTTTTGATGAAGTAGGAGGATGTTTAAGATCATATAAATGGTGTAAAGATGCTAAACGTGTACCATTAGGTGTTTATATAGTAAGTGTAGTAATTGGATTTGGATTAGGATATCCATTAACTTCAGCTCCTCTTGGAGCATTGTACAGTGATATTCTTGGTAATTGTAAACAAGATTTTATGCATGGTGTAATGGAATTTTTTGGTTCCTTAGCAAGGTGTTTTGGACCTATTTTATCGACATACCTTTTTCAGACAACAGGTTACAAATATGCAATGGGTCTTCAGATTATCATATTATCACTTTCTTTCTTATTATTTGTTATATTTTTTAATAGGTTAGTACCAACACATTGATTTGTTATTGTTTTGTTTGTAATAAATTTTTTTTATCTGACATCATTTTGTTGCTCTTTTCTAAGAATTTCAAGATAATTAGTGGTTATTTTTCTGGGCCAATTTACTCTTATTTCATCATGTTTACTATTATATAACGGATGTGTAAAGTATGAGAAACTAATACATGAAAGTTCATAGATATTTAGAATATTTTTATGGAAGTATCTTTTTTAATAATACTAATGATACTTGTACAATTTTAAAGATTTCTGAAAAAAAATAAAAAATAGTTTTAGAAATAGATTTATTTAAAAAAATCCAGAAACGTATTAAAAAAAAGGAATAAATAAATGCTCTTAATGTTAATAAATAAAGTTCTAGTAAGTCAATGGCAATACAACTAAATTCAATGACTCACTGTCACTCAAAAATATATACAATATGTTAAAATATATATAATAAAAATTACACAAATCTTTAGAATATAGAGAATCACAAAATACCATCTATCATTATACTAATCCATTTTACTGTTTTGAAACTTTACTTGAGGATCTCTCCACACCCTTTTGAAGTTTACGTTTCTCCTCCTCAAGTAAAGCTATCTGTTCATCTACTTTTTTAATCTCCAAATAAATATTTTCCTCAAATTCACGTTGTCGCATATTTAGAAATTCTTCCCGATCTCTTAATTCTGATTCCTTCTTGTTTACCTTAGCTGTGAATTCTTTTTGATGCTTCTCCTGTTTTTTTCTCATCTCCTCTTGCTTTTTATTTTGTCTTTCTCTTAGAGTTTCCTTCATCTTTGGTCCCATATCACCATCTTTCATATTCATTTGTAGGAGTCTTTCTCGTCTATAGTTTTCGTACATCACCTGATGCGTTGTTTCTCTAAGTGCATCAATATTAAGGCGAAGGAGAGCCTCTCGCATCTTAACAAAATCACAATGTTCCTCATTCTCAACCTCGACAACACCCCATGGATATTTTCTTGCACGAACTAGTTTTCCATTCTCACGTTGAACAAATTCTGTACTTCCAATTATTGCAAATGGGACAATATTATTAAAAGATTCATTTGCATGCCTAACTGTATCATCATCCGTTGGAAATTTATAAATAGATATTTCGTTAGTCTTTATTTCTTCAAGAATCTTTTCTTTGAGTCGCATCAATTCATTCCTACAGGTGGTGTCAGCTTTAGCGATAACAGGAATGATATTGACCTTATTGGATAGAGCTTTCATTGTCTCGATGTCTAGAGAGCGGAGTCCGTGTCCCGTTGGAGAGATAAAGAAAAGACAGGCATGGATCCTTGTGTCATCATAATAAGTCATACACCTCTTAACTTTCAACTCTTCCTTCAAGTACTTCTCAAATTGATCATCAATATAGTTAATAATCATCTTGGATCCTTGGTCTTTATCAAACATATGATCTCCATAACCAGCTGTTTCAATGATCTTCAATTTACATGTTACCGTCCCTTCAGTTATCTCACATTGACTAGTACAAAGTTCAATTTGACTCAATTCACCATCACAGGGATCCAAATCATTGAACTTCTTATTAAACAGCGACTCAATAAGCGTTGTTTTACCAATCCCAGTCTCACCAACACATAAAATATTGAATTGAAAATGAAGGTTGTCAGCACGCTTAGTTAATTGATATGGAAGCGTCTCAATACCAACAAATCCATCACACCTCAATACAGGAATATCTTCTATTCTACTTTGGTCAAGTAATACATCCCCAATCCTACTAACATTACTTTTTTCATTATCATTTATCTTTGTTAGTACATTATCTACAACTTTTGAGAATTCACTCTCTCTGGTATTTTCAAAGATATTTGAATGGATATTGTGTGAACTTTCTGCTTTCCTGACTAGATATCCATCGTTAGCCTCTGGGCTTGCTAGTAGATAAGTACTTACAGGTCCTTAAATTGAATTATTATTAATATACCTAGAGAAAATAATTTGCTTACTATTTTTACGAATTGGAGTTCTTGTTTCTTTGATACTATGAATCTCAGTAGATGAACGGACAACAGCAACATCCTTCTTCAATGTAACCTAAAATAGAACCAGTCACTATTACCAAAAGACATTTCTAAAATAACTTACCTTCTCTAGAGATGTCACTGATGTTGTCACACCAATATCTAAACGCCCTTCACAACTAGATTTACTAAATGAATTCCTTATACTACGGAAATTTCCAAAAATACTCTCAAATCGTTGTTTTGGAGATCTTTTTCCTGACATCATTTTCTTTATTTTCAGAGGAAAATCCTTTAGGAGACTTAGCTTTACCCATTCTTATTTTTATAAAGTATCAAAAGACAATATAACAAAATTTGAATAATACAACCCAAATATAGCTATTTTTTGTAGTAAGAATTTTTAAAATTCACAGTTAGTAACTAAAAAATAAATAACTTTGTAATGCACTATTACAATGAAAAAAGTATGTAACAAAAAAGGAGTTGTTGAGAAAAGAATTAATTTCCATGACAAAAATATAGTAAGTTATTCGAAAGGTGTACCTTTCTATTTGGGATGACGATTCTTGTTACATTCAAATTTTGATGATAGTATGGAGTGTGTCATCAAAAAAAAGTATATAAGACAATTGTTTTTGGTATCTTGTATTACAAATTCATTTTGTGTAGTCTATATACTAATTCACTGTAAGGCATTTTTTACCAGTGACAAAGAATGGAGAATATTGTAATAGGTTTGAGAGTTGCAATTCTACGATCTGATGGAACTCTTCAGGATGCCATGATAACTGATGTTGATTATGAAGCTCAGATGGTGAAAGCTGTTTTTGATGGTGAAGTAAGTTGAGTAATGATTAAATCATTGGAATTATCATTTTTTTTAGAATAATCTTAAACGTTCTAAGAAGGTTTCATTTCGTGATCTCTTGAGGTTGAATCAACATCTCTCGGAGAAGATGGACAAACCTGAACCTTTACCGGAACCACAACACCACCGAAAACCTCCTTCTCCACCACGTCCAAGGGACACTCGCAGATCCATCCAGCAACATCAAAATAGACCTTCTCGCACTACTTCAACTACCAACAACGCTCCACGAATGTCATTTGTCAATCCTACAAATCTAACTACAATCGACGAGGCTGAAACAACTGCTCTCCTTAGGAAAACTTTTACACCAGGATTTGGAACTAGAGAATCGGTTAGTGTTAGAAAAACTGTTGCATGTCCTCCTCCTGATAAAGACACAACTTCTATCAGTCACGTACTCCACCATAAGTTACCCAAATCTCACCTTCACTACCAATACAATACTCTAATTCTTGAGGAGGAGCAAAAGTTAACATTCCAAAATTTGGAGTATAACGAGGTTGGGCAATGTAGAAAGAAAATGACTTCGTACATTAGAGTTAGACCCTTAAATGCCACCGAAATCCGGGGTCAAGAAATTTCCTCTGTCACTGTCCCGACAACCAACTCTATTGTACTATTCTCACCTCAGGCTAAAGTTACTACTGATAAATTTATAACACCTCATAGCTTTATGTATGATGGAGTGTTCAATGAAAATGCCAGCACGGAATGTATATACAAAGTTGCTTGTAAACAACTCATACCAACATTCTTAAGTGGTGAATGTGCTACATGCTTTGCATATGGACAAACTGGAAGTGGAAAGACATTCACAATGCATGGAGGGGTTGGTAAAAACAAATCATCAGGTCTTTATGATATGGTGTCACTTGACGTCTTCGAGGGATTCAAAGGATCCCACCTTGGAAAGAAGGGATACGCAATTAAGTGTGCATTCTTTGAGATTTATATGAATAAGGCTTATGATCTCCTTGATAGTCGTAAGGAGCTTCGTGTACAGGCTGATAGTGATAATCGTGTTCAGATACCTAACTTGACGAATCACTACTGTAGGACACCTATGGAGGTTTCTCAAGTCCTTCGTCAGGGATCACAATTAAGGAGTACTGGAAAGACTAAGTCAAATAAAGGATCCTCTCGATCTCATGCTGTCTTCCAATTTATCTTGGTACACAATGAGAAGGTAGTATCAAGATTGAGTATGGTTGATCTTGCTGGTAATGAGAGAGGTATCGATGCTGGAAATGTTGATAGACAGACACGTAATGAGGGGAATGCTATCAATGGATCATTGTTAGCATTGAAGGAGTGTATTCGCCACATGTCTACTGGTGTTGTTGATAGAATACCATTCAGGAATTCTGCTTTGACACAATTCTTGAAGGATAGTTTTATTGGAGAACATTCTAAGTTGTGTATGGTATGTTTGGAATGTTTTATTTATTAATTTATGTTTTTTAGATTACTACTATTTCTCCAGCAATTACAAGTTTTGAAGCAACCCTGAATAGTTTGCGTTATGCATATCAGGTTGTCCAAATAAACTCTAGGGACTCTCTTTTGCCTGGTCAATTGTTAACTGAGATCGCTGGAGTTAAGATCAATCAACCTCTCAATGTTATTAATGAAGACCAGGAGGAGTGTATCTCATCTCCTACTAGTAACGATGAAAATTGCGAGGAACAACCACCAACGGAGGTTGTTGAGGCATCTGAGATTGGAACATTAAAATCAATGTTTCAGAATGCTATTGAGGAGTTGGATGAGATAGACTCCCTCATCCAAGTTCCAAACCAAAAAGTTATAGCTGTTAGAAAACTTAGAATCCTCAAGGATCGTTTTAATCTTGTATAGGGTCTTAATTTTTTTTTATTATCTGTATTTATAATTGTAAATTATTGTAAGTGTATATTATTATATTTTATAACCAGTGAAAAAAGACTAATGTGATTAAAAATAAAGAAGTTAAATTATATATCTTTGTGTTGATTTATTTTGTTTAATAGTTAAAAAAATGTAATTGTTGTAAGTGTACTATTATATTTTATAACTAATAAAAAAAACCAATGTGAAGAAAAATAAATAAATCGAAAGTACATCTTGGCATCAGTTTATTATATCTAATAGTTAAAAAATTATCAAAAATATATAATTAGCATACAAATATTAGTGATAAATTATTATAATAATTAGTTAATCATATAAATATTTTTAGGAGTTAGGATTATTTTAATATTTGGGGGGTAAAAGAGTTTTTTAACAGGATGGTGACAGAACATTTTTTGATTTAGCAGTTGGTTTAGAAGTTTCTCTGCATTTGTTATTGTTACTTGAAATTGATGATTTCTTTGGAACATCACTAAGGATATTTGGAGTCAAGAGCCCTGATGGGAAGGTAAATACATCAGAGGTTGGAGAAGGATTTCCAAGAGACAAAAATTTATTCAACTTCTGCAAGTCCATTGAATTAAAGAGTGCCTCATAATTAGGAAGTTGGAAATCAAATGGTGATATTGGTGGAGAGAAGAAACTTTTATCCAATAAACCAGCTGACATTGGTGGAGGTACCAATAAAGGTGATTGAGGAAGGAATGGTGTTGATGGATAGTAACCACATGACATACTCCTGCTAAGTGTCTCAGTACCAGAGGAAAGATTACTACTATTATTGTTCAAAGACAATGGAGTTACTCCTGATACAGGATACTTGTTACTGGTAGATGAACGATACGTTCCCATTGATAATAGCTAACTCCATAAGTTGTTTTCTCTTTAACTCATCCGATCCCTCCGGTGCTGGGATAAGTAATTTATCAACCTGATTAACGGCATTGTTAATTTTGATTTCAGCTCTATTTTGAGTATCTTCACATTGTATCAGAACATGGAGTTCATCATCTAAATGTTCCCAATTTGGTTTACCTCTAAAAGCCTCCTCCTTCTTCTTGTCTCTAAGTGATCCCTTTCCCTCTAACCATAATCTTACAATCAGTCTCCTGTTCAAGTTGTTTTGCTGTCATTCCTCGAGGTCCAAGGATTCTACCAACAAAATTATAATCAGGATACTTATCAACAGGAACATAAACCTTTTTCTGAGCCAAAACAACATTTCCTTGAGGTTCAGGTAATTCCAATGAAGTATTTGAGAAGTCACATTGGAAGAGTGACATACGTACACGGGCTACCTCCTCATCCACTAAATTTATAACATAAGGAAAGTGTTCTTGGAACATCATTAATTGTTTCTTCTCCTTAAGAAGAGATATCATATAATCCAGGGTCACATTTTTGGTACTATCCTCCTTGAATGATGGATAGATATTGATACTTGAAGTCTCATCACCACAAGATGTTCCTATCTCACTCTTAGCTGATGAGAAAAAACTATTAAACTAAAAAAACAATATTATGATTATATTGGAATGGATGAGGAAGAATTGGTGACTTACAGCATTTTGATGACTCTTGTCATCCTTCAAACCCATAATCTCGAATGATGGCGGAGTCTCCATAGTTAGAAAAAAAATTATCCAAGTTTGTCAGCTGTTACTGATTAACTATAACGAGAATAAACTAAATAAAAATAATAAATTTTCGATAAAAAGTACACATCAATCAAGAAAAAAAAATCATGTTAAATTATTAAAATGACAGAGTAGTTGTATAGATAAAAGAAAAAAAAAACTTTTATGGGTCGATTGCTAATACCATACACCTTATAACTAAATGTAATTCAATTGAAAAGAAAATAATATCATCAATAATGAAAAACATTTTAGATCTACTATATAGAGAATGTTTTGAAATTAACAACGACTTTATCATCTTTTTAGATTTGTTAATAAGGTACAAATAGTGAGTGCGCCAATTTATCATCATTTTATAAATGGAAATACTTACCCATTTATCAAAGTTAAACTGTCAAGTAACATTGGAGGTTCGGGATACATAAGGATTTGATGGTAACTTTCCATACGAAAGTCCAAAGTTCACATGCTTTACGCGTTAATTTATCTTAAAGGGGTACACAGATACTTTTTGTATACCTATCTCTAATATTATTTGCTTCGAGGTTCTTTATAATCTTATTTTGTCTAATGTAATTTCTTTTATTTATTTATTTTTCTTTCTTGTATCATTTTTTATAGATACTCTATAGACATTTATTTTTTAAATAATAAATAAATCATTTTATTTATTGTCTCGAATATTTAAATTTTTTTATATAACATTCTCCACATGTTTGGAGAGGAGAGTTAATAATATGGAAGAAATTTTATTTGTATATTTTATATATTTTTTATTTCATAACAACTTTCTTTTTTTTTCATAATATATTTATATACTTTTTCCAGATAAAATAAATCATTATTTCTTTACCATTTTGAGATGGTATGGAGGAATGATGTAAAATATTCATATCAACCAATTAACACTAATTTACCTCTATATAATCAACACGATAAAAACAAACAGTTTCCCTTTAAGAGTGTCATAATATTTAAAGGGTAAGAAAAATTTGTTTTTTACTATCATATATCTAATGTGTTTTACAAATGACTCCAGAGCTATATCATTAAAAAACAATAAACTATTAACAACTGATAAGAAAGAAAAAATATGGATAACACTCCTTGAAGACTGGGATGATTATCACATGAATAATTATGATTTTATTAAAACATTATGCAGAAGAGGAATACCTACAACTATTAGGGGAAAGGTTTGGCTTCATTTAATAAAAGTTAATAATAAAATTAACTTGCATACCTTTGAAAGTATGGTTGGGAATAGTAAATATGTTAGTGAAATATCAAAAGATCTCAATAGACAATATCCAAGTCATGAGATGTTCTCGGATACCAGTCCATATGGGAGACAAGGACAGAGGAATCTTTTTAATATTCTTAAAGGTTATACAATCATGTTTCCAGATAGAGGTTATTGCCAGGCACAAGCTCCAATTGCTGCATTGCTTCTTATTCAAATACCTCCTGAGGATGCTTTTAAGCTGTTTATTGGAATTTGTGATGGTATTGCTAAAGATTACTACTCCGATAACTTGGTAAAATATTGTTTGTGATTTTTAAAAATTTTTTTTCAGGAACGTTTACAAAAAGAAGGGAAAATCTTGAAGTCACTACTTAATATTCACCTACCAAAAATATACACCTTATTCGAGAAATACGAAGTCGAACCAGAACTATACATGGTCGAATGGTTCTTATGCCTCTACTCAAGAACATTCCCAATCAACGTTGTCCTAAGACTATGGGACGTCTTATTTTGTGAAGGCCACAAAATAATCTTCAAAACGGCTCTTGTTCTCATAAAACATATTTTTATGAAGAAAATTTCTAATCCAGATACAGTTACAATACTACAACGTTTCAAAAAAATACCAGAATACCTTCTCGATGGAGATTACTTAATTTCGGAGATTTCAAAAATTAGTATCGAGCATTACGAACTAATACAAGTACACTATAACATGTAATGTTTACTTAACAACTTTTTTTCTATTATACTGTTATATAGAACAAATAAAATATTAAGCACATATTTATAAGAAAAAAAATCTTTTTTTTAAAGGTTGACTGATAAAGAGAAGATGCAGTTAAATGCATTATTTGATAAAATATATTTGAAGGAAATTACGTTATTCGTATTATGTATATATAAAGTAAAAAGTAGGTGTTCCTCATCTTTCAAAAACAGCATCATTAATGTCGTCCCATCAGATCCCTGAAAGATAACAAATATCAGATATGTTTTGATATAAAGACAATAAAATATAATATTCACATTTTGACGGAAAAAACCATACGAAGGAACTCCTCATAACCAACTGTTATAACTCCATCTCTGTCAGTATCTTTGTCTCTAAATCCAGCAGTCAACGTTTGGAGGACAACGCATAATTGGATGAAATCATCAAAATAAACTGTTTTTGTGTTTGTCCTATCAAATTTTGTCATGAGGAGGTCGTAAAATGAATTTGATAAACGGTACCCTGTAAAAATGTTTATTTCTTATATAAATAAAATTACTCATTTAAACAAACCAAATTGTGTTAGAGCATTAACGAGCTCGTTTTTGTCAATATTACCGGAGTTGTCTGTGTCAAATGACCTAAAGACTCTTGTAAAATCCTCGATATATCTCCATAGAGATTGGAATTCATTAAAGTTAATGCCACCGTCACCGTTGGTATCAAACATACCTGGAAAGATAAAGAGAAGGATATAATTATCGTCATTATCAGGTAATTAGATAGGATGCTTACCAATCATTAATCTACATGTCTCAGGATTAAAAGGACTCCAAGTTCCATTAGATAAGGCCTTCTGTAACTCCTCGGCACTAATATTTCCGGAACGATCTCTGTCAACATTATCAAAAATTTGTCTCAAATTTAGACCTTGTGGTGGATGATATTGTTGATAAGCCATAATTACTTTAACTTAGTTAGAAAGAAATATATCGCAAAATTGGAAGAGACACTATCGTGTTATGTAATTTAATTTGTGTATACATGACAGGTCTTTAAAATATATTAACTTGGAAATGTGCGTATATGATAAATTTTTGATAATGATTCATACCAATTGATCATTACCTAAACCAGCCCTTTTTATCAATTTAAATATTTTATTACTCATTTTTAAAGTAGTTGTATTGTGTTACCTTCAGATGGTGGAGATGAAGAAATTAAATATAACAACATAAAGAATGTGATGAGTTATTTTTAAACGGTTTTATTGAGGTCCTTCAAATAGAAAAGTATGGGATTGTAACAAGTGGTGTTTAAACTAAAAGTAGGCATGGAATATATTTTTATGGAGGTGGTAGATGAAAATGTATATTTCAGAAAGGAAAATGAATTACTTTATATGGTACTATACTGATGAAATACATCATTAACTTTTTTTTCCTACTATTTAACCTTTAAAGAAAAACAAATAATTTTTTTAAACCATTAAATTTGATACTTATTTATAAAAGTAAAAGTAAAAAAGAAAATAAATTTGAAACGTAATTAAATCTCTTTTTTTCATATCCATTGAATTTTGCACTACAAATTACAAGCATTATTTAACTTCTATTGGGAGTGCAATTATTCTCTTTATTCATTTATCTTACTGAAAGGTAAGTTTAGAAGAAAAAAAAATTATTAAAACAATTGTGTTCCTCACCACACATATTATTTTTTTACTACCTCATCACAATTCATTCACCAGCTTCCAACAATTAACCAACACATATGAAAAGCTTTTTTTAAATTTACATATAATAAATAAAAATGTCCGTTATTTACTTTTAACATTCTTCAAACAACCACCATCATACATCATAAAATATATTATCTTAAAAATTTATTTTAAAATTCAATGGAAAATTAGTTATCAATTGAGATATATGTAGTTTTAATTATGAAATTCTTTAATGGTAGGAGGCATATTTTTAAAAGCAACCTTAATAATATTTTTCTGCTAACGATAATTTTCATAAAATGAATGAATGAACTTTTTGTAAATATTAAAAACAAATTTATTTCTTATAATAAGATACATATAAAAAGAATTGTATATATTTTATTCTAATTAAAAATATATTCACATGGATGGACGTGACCTATAGAAAATTTTTGCATGTGTCCTTATGGAGTTAGTTAATATTTGAATTTATTATAAAGTTAA
Organism: Strongyloides venezuelensis; assembly: GCA_963280985.1. NCBI lineage: Eukaryota > Metazoa > Nematoda > Chromadorea > Rhabditida > Strongyloididae > Strongyloides > Strongyloides venezuelensis. The sequence goes on along the minus strand of CAUJLX010000002.1, from coordinate 1,924,215 downwards.
CGGAGTGTTAAAAAAAATTTAATTGTACCCCATGTTTATGTATAGGAGGGTGATAATATAATTTTCATCGTTAACACTCACAATTAACATATTTATTAGAGATATATAAAAATTTTTTTGTGCCCACTTAAGTTATATTTATTGTTATTTTTAAATACATTTATTCTATTATAATATAAATGTAAAGACGATACCCCGGTTGGAGGATTAGGAACATAGGAAAAAGAATAAACAATAATTAAATTTTCATTTCAATAATTAGATTCTTCAATTAAAATAATAACATGTTATGAGTTTTATTGTTCCACTTTTTGTTTATCTTCCTTCCTATTCTTTTAAAATTGTATTACACTCAAACGCCCATATATTTTTCAATTTTTTTGCAATACCTGCAAAATGCATCTATTATAATTTTTAAAATTAATACTTAATACTCTAATCATTGGACTTTTGATATCTTCCTGTGGGTGAAAAAAAACAAATAAATCCACTTAGAAAAGATAAGTTAAATAAATTGTCTTTTGTGATACTTATTAATCTATTCACATATACTTTGATAATTTTTTTCCAAGCTTTTTCTCAATAGGCTTAACTGATATTTTGTAGATTTATTAATAAATATATTTGTAGATGTCAAAAATTACTCTTCTCATAATTATATATAAAGATAAACTGTTTATAAAGATAAGGCTTTTTTTTTCCATCAAGAGAGGAAATAAAACTAATTACTTTAAACTTTAAGGTAGTAAAAATATGTTTTTATGTTATATCTTCTTTCCTATTTTTTTGACACACTCTAAAATATATTTATTTACGTTTTGGTTATTAAATATTTCCTGGAAATTTTTCAATGAAATCACTATCAAATTGCTTTTCTATTATTTTTTCATTTCTCCTAAAAATTATGGATATGAAAACAAATATTTTCCACCACTTTAAACAAAAAGAGACTTGAATATTTTTTTATCCTCATTTATTTTAATAAATCCATTCAGGGGGGCATAAGTTATGGCTGTTAAAAAAATATTCCCATATAAATGTTAAGGAAAAAAACATTTATTATCAATAACATCGAAGTAATGTCAATAATAAAAACATCATTAATTTAATGGTCTTATGTATTACAAAACGTTTTATAAATAAAACACCTACATAAAAATTAATATTACATATAATGGGCTAAGAATTGTCATAACTCCTTTAACATGCTTTTTAGAATAATGTCAAATCGTCATCCACAATCAAGTATAATATTATGTAATCAAAAGAATTATTTATAAGAACATATTCATATATATTTCTATTTGAAACAATTAATTCATCGTTTTTATATATATCTTTGAAAAGAAATTTAGATTTTTGTTGTTTTTTTTACCCCTTTCTTTTGTGTGCCTTTTTCTTTCTTTCATTTTATTTAAAATTAAAAAGAGTTTAATTTAAATTTATATATGTATATGATATATGTTTTATCTTTATATAACATGCCGTAATTACTTTACACTTTTTTTTGGTCTTGGATATCTTCATCTTTTTTCATTTTTATTTTTGTTCCAGTATGTATCTGGTGGTTGAGTAAATTATTTAAAGTTGGCATTTTCTAATCAAACCAAGTTGAAGTTATGAAAATGTTACCTTTTGTTATGATATAGGTGATGAAGGTTAAAATTTTGTGATGACAATCTTTTGATTTGGATGACTAAGAATTATAAGTAATAATTTTTCGGTGTTAAAAATGACTAAGAGTATTTGTATAAAAAAAAGTACGTACCAATATGGTATTTAGTATACATTACTAATCTCTCTACTGTGGTGTCTTAAAACTAACCATAGGCATAATCTTTCCTACACCACACTTTTTTATAAATATTTTTTTAATTTTTGTTAAAATTTATTTTTTTATTATCCAAAAAAAATTGTTATTGACAGAATAAATATATGATTACGTACATGTTTTTTTAGCAGCATATTCTACGTGCTGTAACACCAAAAAAATCTTATTGAAAGTAACTGTGATGTTTAATCATTCACCTTTTTATTATAAATTAACTTTCTTTTATAAATAATGTAACATTTCACTGAACTATAAATACTATTTTTAGAAAACATCCTATTTTGTAGTAAAGGTGGAAAAAAATAACAATGCCTCTTGCTCCACTCGGTGATCCATGGAATTCATGTACAACAGTCCTTGCGAAGTCTATTGCTTCTGCAAAAGAGAATAGTTATCAAAAGATTAAGAATAATAATGTTGAAAATCCGAAAGGTATTAATGATCAAGTTAAGAATGGAAATAATTATGCTATCTATAATGATACTAATACTACTAAACAATGCAAAGGAAAATTATTGGAGAAGAAAGTTGGGAAAAATAATAACAATAATGTTAATATTTCTCCTATTGTTAATCCAAGTAAATTAAGAGATGTACCGGAAAAAATTCGTGAAGGTGTCCAGACAGGGTCATTAATTACAGCAACGTCATTAAGCGAATTCGAGGTTAGTTAATACAAATTAATCTTCCATCCACAAACTAATTAAAAATTTACTACTATCATTAAAAAACGCTATAAATATATATTAATCAAAATAGAATTTGTACTTTCTTTGGTTAACTATCTATTCAACATCTTTCAATCCTTCTATTTTTATTTGCTCGTTTTTTATAAGCAAAAATCAAATAGAGTAAAGAAATTCTTTTTGAATAGTCTTTAAAAATGATTACTTCTATAGTTGCTATTTTTAAACTTTTCATCATGAAAAAAATACTACTTTTTTATCTTTAATTTTCTATATATTATCTTTTTGTAATTTTATTTTTAAAAACACATACTTTTCTTCTTATACATATATTCTTTCATGAGCTTTGATTGCGGAGGACACAAAATACGCTTACCACATTATTATTAGCAGTGTGATATTAAAAAGTAAATAGTAATTTATGAATTTTTCTCTAATTCACCTGTATAAATACTGTATTATTTCGCGTTCCATTAATATAATATTTTTATTATCTTCATTTCTTATAAGAACGATTGAAGATGATGAGAAACGAAACAGTTGCTATATAAAGAGAGAAATGTATATTTATCAAATTTTATATTCTCTTTTGTATAAAAGTATGTTTTTTTATTCTATTTTGTACATATATATAGTCACACAACAATGAAAAGCTTTAGATAGAAAATGTTTTAGATTTTTATTTGCTATATAATATATTATGAAAAAAAGGAGAACCATATTTGATTAAACAATAAAGGTTTATTATTTTTATTAATCACTTCTATAATACACTTGTTTTCTGTGAACTATCTATTATTACTATTTATTTATTGTTAAAATCTCTTATTTAATATTACATTTTCATTTATTATATCAATAAAATACCTCTTATACATTATTAATACACTTTGTGTACAAATATAATATCGTTTGATCACAACTATCTGCCAAATTACATAAGGTTGATTAATAATGTATAAAAATAGTTTAAAGACATCATAAAACCAGATCATTTCATCCATACTCAATACTATTTATAGAAAATTTAATCAATTGACATATAAAGACTCTTTTTTACAATTATATACTTCTTCTTTTATAAATTATTATTTTAGATGTGCTTAAATTAAATATTTTTTAATTTATTCAAGAATTTATTATTATATTCTTACAAATGATAATTTGGCCATTTATGTGTGTTCTCTCTCCTTCAAAATAGTAATTTTTTTTATCCCCCTCCTTTCCTCTTCACATTATATATGGGATGACATACTACTACGACGGTGGATAGGGTGATTCAAAGTAGAAAATTTAATATATTGTTGAAACTCACATTATCTGTAATTAACAAAAAAAAGATTAAAAATCCTCTTTGTATTTATACAGTTAAATTTTTCAAATAATTCGCAGTTTTTTCCCCACTAATTATCACTATATAAATATCTAACTCCTTTTACTTTTTCAGTTTATTTAAACACATTCATATAATATATCCAGATTATAATATTTGATTATAAAATAGATAGGCTAATATTGAAAGAAACTTTTTTTTTGTAAAAAAATCCCACATATAATATTATAATACGATTTATAATTTAATTAAATTAAATGTGTAGACATTATATCAGGTTTTCCGTTTTTTTTTTTAACACAAATACAATATTATTATAAATTAATTATTAATCATTTTGTTAATATTAGATTATTTTGTACTTAATGCTATCTATTTTTAAATATTACGTTTCTATTTTTTCCTAATAAATTAAAAAATGATTCATCAGGAGAAATCTCACCTTATTATTGGTAATCAAGGAAAATTTTGTAAAAAAACAAAGTTTTCTTGTAATGCACCAAGAAACAAGATAAAAATTACTTTCAAAAATCTTTTTTGTGCACAGATGTGTTGGCCAAGGGTACTGTAAATTTTTTGTTTTTATTTTTTATCAAACCAAAATTATTATTTTCTTTTTTTAATTACCCATTAAAAAGAGATAGGAAAAGTTAAATTTTTAATTATTTACTATTTTTTTGTTCTTTTAGATATCACATGGTGATGGAAGCTTTAGTTCTACTAGTGATGATTCTTTAGATAAATCTAAGGTATGTTTTTGGAAAAAGTTTTTAATTGTTTTAATGGATGTTGTTTTAATCATCATTACTTTGAATGGTTATTAAACTTTGATGTAGGAGATTTTCTTAAACATGGTATTATACATTTTGTTATTAATTTTTTTTTGGTTTTTTTGCAAAAAAAAAAAGTAGTTAATCCTAGAAAAATTTGCTTTTCTTTCAGGCCATATTCTGGTGTGTATGTTTATATTTTATGACTTGCCCTATATTTATAATAATAATATATGACTTGACTTTTAAACTTGACTTACAATCTATCCATCTAAACTTTCACATCTTTTTTGATTATTTCTGGTCTCTCCTCTAAAAGTAAAATAGAGTAAGTACAAATGGAATTTTGAATGTCGATTATTACATTCACATTTCTGAGAAATATGAATCCATTTAGAAAAAAGGGCATATTTCTGTTACTAATGTTTTTCAACTCATTGGCTCCTTCATTCTTCCCCTTCTAATTAGAAGTATCAACTTCTAGTAATATATATACTTTAACATTATGAATGACAATGAAATTAATATTTTAAAGAAAAATTCATTTTTTTTCTTATCGGCATATTTTAAATAAATTTCCAGGAAGTATTATACTTTTAAATTTCATTATACCCATAAACACTTCTTCCCCTAACTTTTTTTTTTTAAATCATTTTCAACCATCCTCTCTCATAAATTGGTAATGATATAATTTTTCTTACAAAATAAGAACAGAAAAGTAATTATTTTATTAAATATTCACATGTGTCTTCTCTTTATAAATGCAATATACATTTTTAATGTTTTTAAAATTAAAAAAAGAAAGAATTTTTGTATATATATTAAAAATGTTTTTGTCCACATAATGATGTTATATGTAATGAGAGTTGTTTTACATAACATACATTACATATATACTTTGTTATTATTTATTATAACCATCATATTAAAATGCTTAACAAATTTAATTATCATATTTTTGCCTAAGTTAACTTTGATTTAAATGATGTTATTTTTAAAAAAAAAGTTTATATTGTTTGAAGGGTAAACATTATGTGTATATATTTGAAGAGATTTTATAGGGGAGATAGATTGGTGATCAAAGACGAGGTATAGAGGGAGTGGAATAAAAATTATATTAAACTGTTGTAATTTTATTTAAATACTATTATATATTTATTTTTGAGGTTGAAGGATCTCATTTTACATATATTGCATCTATCTAAATATCTCTTTTTATTATTTAAATATCATTTTAAATCTCTATTACATTACATATCACCCCCACACTAATTATATGAATTTTTTATTGTGGTTAATGTATTAAATACTATTTTTTAACACTAATTATACAATCATATATCCTTCTTTTTTTATTAATCATATGTTTTATGCTGAGAATTAAATAAATTTACTATTTGAAGTAGACATAAGGGCGTGTTTGATAAATATTAGTTTATTTTTTTATCATTTATTAAATAAGGTATTTTGTTGTTCAATATTATTTTAATAAATTGGAAAGAATAAATGTGATTCATTTGGTGGTTGTATTAAAAAATTTTTAATATTTATTTTATTTATAAGCTTCTTTCTCTCCTTCAGATTTATTTCTATTTACCTTACGAATATTCATTTATTTTTGTCTTATTTTTATTATTATTAATTGTGAAGAAATTTGTCCTATTTAATAATTGTCTATTTAGATTTTTTTATAAATTTTATATTAAGTTTAATTTTTAATCTTTAAGAGTACTCTTGAACAAAATATTAAAATATTTACCAATAATATTAGTGTTATTTTGAGTAAAGAAAAAAAAATCTCTTTTAGATAAAGCTCTTTAACAATTCTTTATTGGAATTTTTTATTAACATATTCATTTAAATATTATCCTCAGATTTTTCTGTAAGGATAAAAACAAAGTTCTTGTGTAGCCAAGAGATAATATTTTTTCATTATATTTATATTGTTTTTTTTCTTCATTTTATCTTTGATAGAAATTTTTATTTCCTTATTTTATTACTCTTTTTTGTCTACGAAAATAAGAGACGTAAAATTTAACTCGAGAGTGGTATTAAAAAAACTTAAAATTGCATAATACTATGTAAAATGATGTTACCCGCTGATACATAAAAAGTGTTAGATGAGAAAAAAGATAAAAATAATTTTTAGTAAAGTCGTTTCCGTCTTCTCACAAACTTTTCTTTATAAAAGAACATTTCTTTCTTGTCACATTTTAAAAATTACTTAGTCTTTTTAAAGAATATTTTTATTTTTCATTTATACCATAAAATTATTATATTTAAACTTGACATATATAAAAGTTTGCTTTTAAAAATATCCATATTATTTATGTAGTTTGTTATTTATTTAAGGAAACATTTGTAGTCATAAAAAAAAGGCAACGTAATAAGGACTGGAATTATAAGAGAGTTGAGGCAAATAAAATGACGAATTTATATTAATAAATTATAATGAAAATGTAGTCTATTATAATAGAAGTTTAAAATATTTCAAACGTCATCATTTATGACACCTTTCCTTACTCATATAATCACCATCATCTCTCGTCATACCACATTATTTTTAAATACAATATTGTTGTATTTAATAAAAAAATTTTAAAGTGCAATTTTTTTTATTATATTATCCCTATATATAAAAATTCTAAATTAAAATATGTATTTAATATTGCATTTATTATTTTTTAAATAATTTTACTATTCATATGTTTATTTAAATATATACTTCTAAACATTTATTTATACTTCAACTATATTAATATTTTATATAACTGATAATTACTTTTAAGCATTTTTAAGAGATATTAGTATTAATTTATTATCTATATCATAATAACTACACTAAAGTTATTAAATATAAATAAAATTTCTTTATTTATAATTATTACATTAAATTATGGTTATTGAAAAACAAGAGTTGGATAGGCAAGGAACTGATGGCAACTTTAATTTTCTATACCCATCTATAGCTATGACTAAAAAAAAGATTCATTCCTCACTTCAAAGTTCATCTAATCATTCTGATAGTAGCATTTCTAATAATAATTTCTCTTCCTCTAATTTAACTCTTAATTTGAAGGACTTAACAAGTACCACATTTACTACAACAGCAACAACAACAACAACAAATACTAATAAAAGTAATGATCCTGATACCACAAGTAATTCATGTTTTGATTATGAGGATAATCTTGTACAGGAGGAGGTTGAGAATGTCAATGAAACTGAGATAAATATTAGTGATGTCCGGAAACAGGGAGAGAAAGCTACTGCATCACATTTTGAATTACTTAAAGTCCTCGGACAAGGTTCATTTGGGAAAGTTTTTTTGGTTAGAAAAATTAAAGGTAAAAATACTGGGAAGTTATATGCTATGAAAGTTTTAAAAAAAGCTACATTAAAAGGTAAATTTGCATAATTAATATTCTTTGTTTAACCTCATTTTTTTCTAGTACGTGATAGAGTTAGAACAAAAATGGAAAGAGATATTTTAGCACAAATAAATCATCCATTCATTGTAAAACTTCATTATGCCTTTCAAACAGAAGGTAAATTGTACCTTATTCTTGATTTCCTTCGTGGTGGTGATCTTTTTACGAGATTGTCAAAAGAATTCATGTTCACGGAGGATGATGTAAAATTTTACCTTGCTGAATTAGTATTAGCACTGGAGCATCTTCATAGTCTTGGAATCGTTTATCGTGATTTAAAACCAGAAAATGTTTTACTAGACAGTGATGGTCATATAAATGTCACAGATTTCGGTTTATGTAAAGAATCTATATACGAGGACTCAAAAGCATACTCATTTTGTGGTACTGTAGAGTACATGTCACCAGAGGTAGTTAATCGTCGTGGACATACAACAGTAGCTGATTGGTGGTCATTAGGTGTTTTGATGTATGAAATGTTAACTGGACACCTACCATTCCAAGGTGAAAATAGAAGAGAAACGATGTCTCAAATATTGAATGCCAAACTTACGATGCCTCCACTCCTATCACCGGAGGCACAAAATTTACTAAGATGTCTATTTAAAAGAAACCCAACAAGAAGACTTGGTTCTGGTCCAGACGGTGTTAAAAACATCAAATCCCACAGTTTCTTTGCCACAATAGACTGGGAAAAACTACTAAAAAAAGAGATTGATCCACCATTCAAACCTGCAGTCATTGGTATGGATGAGACAACCTATTTCGATAGTGAATTTACTAAAAAAACTCCAAGAGGTATGTTATTTTAATATTTTGTACTTTTTATTTACCAATTTTAAATCATCTCTCAATCACATGTCATTTATAATATATTTACAAATTGTAGGAAAATATACGCTTTTTCATAACTAGATACCTTACAAATAATGACATAAAATATTTCAATTTTTATTAATTCATTTTTTATTGTATTTATAGATTCACCAGTACACCCACCCTCAGCAGCTGCTCATGAATTATTCCGGGGATTTAGTTTTGTTTCACCATCTATTCTTGATAGTGCTAATATCAAGTCTAGTACTTGTAGTCCTGGTGATATGTTTAAACATGCTAATAGTAATAATGTAAATGAATCACTAAAAGAGTGTCTTGAGGATTTGTCTGGTATGAAGGTATGTAATGATATGGCAGAGAAGAGCTTCTTTGATGAGTATGATGTTAAAGAAGAACTTGGTATTGGATCTTATTCTATAGTTAAGAAGTGTGTTCATAAAACTACTAAAGCTGAGTATGCTGTTAAGGTAAATAATAATAATTACATGTTATGACGTATCTATTTGTTTTATTTTTAGATGATAAGAAAAGGTAAAAGAGATGTTAGTGAGGAGATAGATATACTTCATAGATACAGTAATGGAAAATATATTGGAAAATTGTTTGGTGTTTATGAAGATGAAGAATGCGTATATCTTGTCCTTGAATACTGTAAAGGTGGAGAACTTTTAGATAAAATTTTATCGAAAAAAGGCTTCTCGGAACGGGAGGCTGCCTCCATTATTTGTCGCCTCTCAACGGCTCTTGTCTATCTTCATAATAATCAAATAGCTCATAGGGATTTGAAACCATCAAATATTCTTTTTGCATCAGAGGATATGAATCCAGAGTCTATAAGAATAATAGATTTTGGTTTTGCTAAACAATTAAGAGCTGACAATGGGTTGTTGATGACACCATGTTATACGGCACAATTTGTAGCACCAGAAGTATTAAAGAAACAAGGATATGATATGTCTTGTGATGTGTGGTCTCTAGGTGTATTGATGTATTCAATCTTGAGTGGTGAAGCACCATTTTCAATGGATCCAAATGATGGTCCTTCAGCAATATTAGAAAAAGTAGGTGAAGGCATCTTTAACATGTCAGGAGGGAACTGGAAGAATGTAACAGAGATAGCAAAAGATCTTATAAAAAGAATGCTTCATGTTGATCCATCAAAAAGGATTACAGCAAAACAAATTCTCCTCCACCCATGGATATCACAAAGGAACCTCCTACCACATATCCAATTGAATTATTCATCTGTTCCAGAGAAAGTAAAAGAAGCTCTAAACACGATGTTCAAGGCAATTGAAAATCCCTCAAAACCTGTCCCATTGCGTCCAGTAATATCATCAGCTTTAGCCAAAAGAAGGCAAATCAAAGCTTAATAAGTAGTTAATAATTACAAAAGGAAAAACGTTAACCAACCCAAAATCAAAAGGATCAAAATATCTAATTTTTTCACTTTAAAAATAATACTAATGTTTTTTTTTAATAGAATTGAAAATATTATAAAAGAAATTGACATCACCAACTAACCAATAATACAATATATGTATAATTATTTTTTTATACACATCCTACTGCCTTTTCATTTAAAATCAATGATATCACAATCAAAAAAGGAGAAAAAAGAAGAATTTAGTTATGTATATCAAATGGAAAAAAAAAATTTTTTTTAAATATTCTCTCTCAATTTTTATAAAACATAGTACTTTATTTTTTATATATTTTTTATGTATATTAAGAGATTTTTATTGTATTTAAAACAGCATTTTTTTGTGTACATACAATAATGTTGATAAGAGGAAGAAAATAAAATTTTTGTATGATTGATTTTTCGATTTCTATTAATGTCTCTTTTTGAATGATAATTTAATTTGGTTGTTTATGATAGTGATAGGGAAGTGTATAATTTTACACTATTTAAGCAATGGTATTATCAGAAGAAAGTTGTCTCTCCTTCTATACATTTCTTTCTTTATGTTTAATGCATTTATAATTGATTATTGTTCAAGAACACTTTAACTGAAGTTATTTATTTTAGATTTTATTATAAAGTTTTCACATTTAATTTTTATTACTCATTTTTATTGAACCATTAATATTTTAATATATCAGTTATTTTTTTCTCTCGAAGTACTATATTAAGGGGATAAACAAACGTCATGTCTATGAAAAAGTTAACATTACAAGACATTCAAAATGCATATAGTCGTATAAAAAATGATATCATCAAAACACCAATTATTGAAAACAATTACATTAACAAATTAACAGGAAAAAATGTATTTTTCAAATGTGAAAATTTTCAAGAAACAGGTTCTTTTAAAGCTAGGGGAGCACTAAATGCTGTCAAAAAAGCTATAGAGATAGGTGACAAGGAAGTTCAAGGTTTCCTAACACACTCCTCAGGGAATCATGGAACAGCATTAGCATGGGCTGCACATATTGTGTGTAAAAATTGTATTGTTGTTGTTCCCCAAAACACACCACAATTTAAAAGGAAAAGAATTGAAAGGTATGGAGCTAGTCTTATTTTTTCTGATAATACTATAAAGGGTAGAGAAGATACATGTGAGGAGACAAGAATAACAACAGGTTTTTATGTTATTCAACCATTTAATGCATTTGAAGTTATGGCTGGACAGGGAACATTAGCTATTGATATTGAGGAAGAGGTACCAAATTGTGAGGCTGTACTTGTTGCTGTTGGTGGTGGTGGTCTTGTTTCTGGGATATCGACTTATTTTAAGGAAAGAATGAAAAATATTAAGGTGTTTTGTGTTGATGTTGAAGGGAAAAAATCTTCAAGATAGTATTTTAGCTAAGAAAAGGTTATGGGATGATGATGGGGCATCTTTAGATACAATTGCAGATGGAATAAGAGTTAAAGTTGTTGGTGATAAATGTTTTGAGCAGGTAGTAAATAATTGTGAAGAAGAAGTTTTGACTGTCAATGATGAGGAGATAATTGATGCAATGAAAATTATCTATGAAGAAATGAAAATTGTTGTTGAGCCAACTGGAGCAGTTACATTTGCAGGATTATTAAAATATAAAGATACAATATTAAAAGATATTAAAAATATCACACTAGTAGTCTGTGGTGGCAATGTGTCATCTTATGACATTTCAAAGATTTTTTCACCATAAATAACAACTTTATATATAAATGCTATCATATTTAAAAGGATAAATATTTTATTTACCTCATAATATGGCTTTTTAATTTTTTTACATAAATCCCGAAATACAAATAAGATAAAAGTTTTTGAAAATATTCATTTATAAAAAATAGTATGTAATTTCTACTTTTTGTTTAAATTATTAAGTTTTCTGATTTTATTTTACCCTCAACATATGCGGTGAATTGTTTCAAAAATTTTGGATACTCTCTTTTGTATACCTGCATTAGGGGTGCCTTTGGTAACCAACCACCTGGATTAACCTGAGCTACATAAACAATTTTTACTGCTACATCATTTCTAGTTAATTTATCAATTGGTTTATCTTTTGTTAAAATAACTGTCTGACAGAACATTGCTATTTTTAATCCAACTCTTACGGCTGATGATGATGTTAACTATAAAACAAAAATAGATTATAATTTATTTTTATTGTTATTGTAAAAATGTTCAATAACTTACAGGTACATCGTCACGTTGGATATCATGATTACAAACAATGTATGCATCGTAACACTCCTCATCTTTATGTTCACTAACATTTCTGTAGTGTGACCAGAAGAGTGATTCCCTTTGAGCAGATGGCCAAATTCTTTTATGTAACTGGTGGATTATTGCAAGATCAGGAGATATTTGTTCAACTAGTGTTCCTTTAACTAATGTATCTATAATAAAAAAAACATTTATTGTTTATTTACTATTTCTATAAACATACCATCCCACTCTTTTTTATACTCAAATTCATAAAAATATTTCAAAAATTCTTTGGCAGTGACACCATTTACATAGTGATAAGCTTTTAGTGGATCACAAATCATGCCATCAATCTCCACATCCATTTTGTACATTTTCATAGCCCCAGAATGTGTAAATAATTCCCATCTTCCCTCATCAACAGATTCTTTGGCAGCCTTTAATTGTTCGAATGTTATCTTTTCAACTGTCTCCCATAATGGATCATGAGGTGAAGTAATCTGCTGTGGCATCTTATTATTCACCTATAATATATAAAATAATTCATACCAACAAAAATTAAAATATTAATATCCTTTTATTATTATTTCTATTATAAATATCTTTATTTTTTATTTTCCATTAATTATTTATTTCCTTAAAAAATAAATTTCTTTCTCGTTAATAAATAAAAAATATGTATAACGATATATACATATACACCCCTACGCATGTATCTATGTATATTCTCAGGAACAAAGATAAAAAAACAAAAACAAATACAATGAAAAATTTTTATATTTATATAGTTGCAATGATATATTAATGTATTAGGGTGTTGTATAGATTTTGATGATGACAAGACAATAAATTATTTGATACACGATAAAGGGATGATCAATATGATATTACAGATAGTAGAGGTCATTGATGAGATATATATTCATACTTTAAATATCATTTACATTTTAATATTACTTAATATATCTATTACATGTTTTTGTCAATAAATATGAATGAAATTTTTGATCATAAAATTAAATTGAAACTTTTTTATTACAGATTTATTTATACATATATAGGATGGTTTATGTGTATTAAAATATAAAGGGGTATTTAAAAAGTGATAGATAGATATTATAATATATATAGGAATTATGTAAGAAAAAAGGAAAATTAATTTAAAATAATTATTCATGTGTGTCGAATTACAAAAATAATGGGAGAAAAAATTTAATTTATGAGCTTACGATAAATCAAGTTAAAATATGTTTTATATAAGTAAAATAATGAGAAGTTTAAAACAAAAGTTTTATTAGGAAAATTTTTATTTTATCTTTTTTTTATAAAATATCTAAAATGTAATTGATTATATATAACTTCGCTTCTATATATTAATTATACTTGTATATTGTCCTATTAATAATTAATGATTAAGATTAAAAATAAATTTTTTTTATCAAACTGTCGTTATTAGAGTATTTTACTACTTGATTTTTACATACTTTAAGATTAAGAAATTACTTAAAAATAATAAAATTTTTCACCATAATATCAATTAAAATGAATGATAAAGTGTATGAAATAATGGATTTAGTAGTATTATAAATATTATATAAAATTTTAAGTGAGCATATAAGATAACACTATAACAGACTTTAGAAAGTATATTATTTGATCATTAAATTTTCGTCTAAAATTTATTGTATCTTAAAAATCAATGAGATTGTATATATTTATTTTTGTGATGTATAAAAACATTTATGACATATAAAATTAATTATTTCTAATTTATTTTATACTTTTTATTGATATGTTTGTTTATATATCAGCTAATCAAATATTATTTCATTTTTATTGTCATATAAATTCTGGAATTTTTAAAACTTTTGCAGAGGCAATTTATTAAGATATTTATACGCAAAGAAAGAAATTCGCTACAAATATTTTCTTTCTTGTTTCTAATATAGTACTTTATCCACTCATTAAGTAAGATTTTGATTATAATTAAAAAACTTTTTTAACTCAAACAAACTTACTTTAACTTCTTTTTCTTTACCATTATTTGTATCTTTAAAATTTTTACAATTAATTCCAGTTTCTAATTGACCTTCATTGTCCTCTCCATCACTGGTAAAGGTACGTGTATCAAAAAATTCATCCTCTGTATCAGAGAGTACTGATAAGGGTGATGATGGGTTCGAAATTTTATTGTTGTATGTATTTTTTATTATTGTATTTGTTGTTTCTATCTACAAATAATAAAATACATATAAATACGTATATATAAACATAAATTTTGCATTTTCACTATACATAAAAAAATGATTTTTACATATGTGCACTATTAATTATATTGCCATCAATAAAAACAGATAATATGTATGGGTGATGTATCTCATTAGCTATTATTATTACCTACCTCATCTTTTTTATATATTTCATTAATTTCATCTTTATGACTACTTTTATTGGTAATTCCCTCCTGTGTATGATAATTTTTAGTTATGTCATCAACCATATTTGATAAAAGACAAAGGTTATCTTTAAAGTCAATTAATTCATTTTTTAGGTTGTAAACAAATGGTATTTGTTTATTCGTTTCTTTGGAATATTCAATGACAAAATTTATCAACTCTTCCACATGACTTTGTAAATTACAAAATTTTAATGAGACATTACTTTCATGTGCTGATAATTTCTTCATTATATCTAATCCATTTTTTACTTCCATTGAGAACGGCACATCCTGTACATATATATTTATATATAGTAAATTATTATAAATGTATTTTAAAATTAGTTATTATTCATTAAATTATTAACATAATCTATATAAAAATATTATACATACATTATATTATCACATAAAAGTGTGTATGTATGTCAAGCTGTAAAAAAAAAGGAAAAACAAACTTGAAAAATAATAATTACATATTTCTTCTCATTTTTTTATTTCTTAACTTAAAAATTGTAATATATGTACATATTTTTTATTGATAACTTTTTTTACATGCATTTAAAGTGTTATTACATTATTTTATAAAAAAAAACGTAATATAATTACTAAGTAAATTTTTTACTTTAAATTATTTTAATTACCCAACAACAATTTTAACTATAATTTCATATTTACCAAATACAAAATTTTTATTCCTTTTTTTAGCTGCTGATATGTAACACTATTCTTATTAGTTAACATAAACTTCAAAGAGTGTATTTTTGTATCTATCAAAAATTTACCATACTACTAAAGATAAGCACAAACATTTTGTAATTCAAAAAGATAACATTATTTAAAGTATATTATTGACATCATTCTATAAATATATATCCCATGATAATTAACATTTTTTTGTTAAAAAAGTTTCTACATTAAATATATCCAATAATAAAAACAAGGAAGTTATTTTTTACATACTGAGAATTTTATTTTAATATATTGTTAATACCTCCTTTCAATTTAGGTAAGATTTATATACTAACAATCTTAAAAGATTTTTCATTTCAAATTTTTTATATACATATATCAAAATTCTATATCTCTTACCATAATTATTATTTTTTATATATTCTTTTTTTATTTACGTTTTATTATATATATTTTTTATAAAAAAAAGTATATATTTACTCTATTTGGAAAATAAGAAAAAAAGATAAAAATTTTAATGAAAACTAACCACATTATTAGGAACCTCATTCCTCCATTCCATTTCCTTTTTTCTTATATAATTAAGGCCACTATTTGGACCAGATTGTTCATTTAAGTATTTTACCCATATATTACGTTGCACCTCATCCTCAGCCTTCAAATACCATACAGCACCATTTAAAGCTATCTCAAAGTTACTTAAATCATAACGATCTGGTTTGATAAGTGCATTTCCAAGGGACATTGAACCTCTAATACCATATTTCATTTCTGATTTCGACTTAAAGTAGTACAATACCCCATCTGAGACAACAAAATACCTCTCCTGCCAGCCATTTAAGTAATTCGTCCATTTTATCAAAATCCCCTCCATCCTTATTTTTTCTCTATTTTTTATTCTTTATCTCCTCTATATAACGATACTATACACTACAAATATAATAAAAATTTATATATATCTTTAACTACACAACAGGGATAAAAATTAATGCCTACAAAAGTTTTCTATAAAAAGTAGAAGTAGAGAAGTAAAAACTTAATATGCATAAAAAAGTTTAATAATCTGTGTATTAAAAAATATTGTATTACATAAAATACTTTTGTTCACATATTCATTAATGTTCTGTTGTCATAGAAGTAAGATTGTTTTGATTTGCATTATTAACAGTTACTAGGGACATAATATTAATAAATTATTTTAACGGTTAATATAACTTTATGTGTTTACATACAAAAATTACCCGTTAGGTTTAAATTTACACTACTCTTTAAGATAAAAATGCTTTTAATGTTAGAATATTTGTTATAATAGTATCACTATATTCCTAGACAAAAGCATTTATTTATAAATAATTGAAGTTATATGTCACTTATTATACATAGTGTACGTAGAAAAAATATCCTTTTATTTTCCTAAAATGATTTGAACTTTTATTTTACTCAAAATTGTATGTATATATATATATATATATATGTAGATAAGAATATATAGTATTAGTAGTCTAAATAAAAATGCATAATATATTTTAAAATTACAATTTATTTAATAATGCTTTCATATCTAATAATATTAAACTAATTATTCAAACCTTTAATATTCCTACTTCCTTGTTTCAAAAAAAGATAACTTTAAAAAATTTTTTGATAATGATAGAGAAAAGGTTATATCAATTTTACAAAATGAGAGAAATATATGAATGTATTTGGTGTAGGAATTAGAATAATATATAATAACAATAAAAATAAATAATAGGTAGGAGTATAGAAAGAAAACAGTTGTAATAATAAAAATTGATTTTCACAAACAAAAGTTGTGTTTTATTCTCAATCATACTTTTTTTTACTTTCTCTTACTATTGCTTATAATGTTTTGTATATTTATTTATATGCTTTATTTCCTAAAAACCTGTGCTTAATACAATACTCTTTCTTAGTGATAACAGGTTAATAATTTGCGTACTTATAGAAATACAAAGATATGATGATAAAGTACATATACTATAAGAAGATATGAATTATAATAATGTATCAAATTTTGATTATTTTTAGTAGATCAAAGAAATTTATTCATTAAAATCTTAATAAGGACGTTCTCAGTATGAACATCTCTCCACAAATGTAGTTGTAAATATGTATAGATGAGTAGTGAAGGTACATTCTTGATATCGAAGTTTGCACTTTACTTGTTCCAGATAGGACAACTTTTTTTTTACTTAGACAATTTTTTTTACAACATTTTCTATTCTCTAGAGGACTTAAGGGCATTAAATGTACTTTAAGGGTGTTTTTGAAAGTTTAAAAATTACAAAATAATCATACTGATACTTGTAAACAAATTATAATGAAATATAAGGATATTTTAGAAATTTTTTTTGTAAATTTCAGATCCTAAATTCAAATAATTTTATAAAACATTATCTAAAGTTAATTTTTAATTTACAACTTTGATATCACTATCATTTAACCATTATCAATAATTAGACCATTAATTTTGACAATTTTTATTTATTTACTCAGAAATGTATGTATAACAGTATTATGTTGTACAATACAATAACACTTCTTTGACTCACCCCGTATTTCACATATTTTCCGCACATATTTATTCAATCATAGGAAATATTTATATAGGAGAATTCGAGGCCTATCGATTGTGGGAGAAAGACTAACTGCTTTGATATGTATTTTCCTTACATATCATCGTAGTTTGAAGAGACAAAAGACAAATTATCTTTAAACTCTTTTTTTAAACACCACACTTTTTAAAATTCATTAACAAATAAGATAGTACTTTGATATATATGTATTGGACCACACAACGATGATGATATACAATTACATTACAACCACTATATATATATATATATTAATATTAATAAATTATACACTTTTTAATCATAATAGCACTAAAAAATATTTAATTAAAAATATACCTTTATTAATATTTTTGTAGATGTTTTTATGATGAAAAGTTTCATTGAAAATGCATTCTCCGGTTCCTGGAAAAACCTTCAAAAAGAAATAAAAGTTGGAGATATTTATTTTGGGGCTCCGGGTGATGTAAGTAATTAATTAAAATAAAATATATTATATAATTTATCTTTTTTAATGTACAGAAAACTAAAACCGTTGATAGGGCGCTAAAAGCATTATCAAAATTAATACAGGAATCACATTGTTCTTTGAAGACATATGAAAATATTATTAGAAGAGGTGATTTAGAATCACCATGCATAGTTGTTCCCAAGGTACCAAAATCACTATCAAAAGGTCATTTCTTTGAATGGAATGAACAAAAATTATACCCACATTATGTAGCATGTAGATTATTCCGTTTCCCTGATATGAATGATTACCATCAATTGATACCATCATATAGAAGTTGTAAAGCACCATTTAATAGAAAAAGTAATCATGTTTGTATAAATCCATTTCACTACAATTCTCTTAGACGTCCTAAATTACCCCCAGTTAAGATTCCCAATAGAGTAGCAAATCAAGAGTACCATCAACCATTAAAATCCGGTGATAGAAATAATATTGATACCTCTGTACAAACTTTAATGGATGCTATGGAAAGTGATGCTTATACCCACCATGATATGATACCTAATACAACTGTTTACTGTGACATGACATTGGATGATAGAATAAGACAATTAGTTGATTCATATAATTATCCTGGTAGTGATACAACAACCGAGACTGGATCTATTTTTGGTTCATGTCAAAATGATTATACATCAAACCCAAGTTCACAAGGTTACCTCTCTGATGATATGGATAGTGAAATTCATTCACCTTCAAGTGAGACAGTCAAATCATTTGATGATGGTAAGGATATATAACTTTTAGATTTTATTTAAAAAAATGCTTTTTTTAGATCATATTGATGTTCCGTACACAGAACCAGATGCATGGTGTTCAATATACTATTACGAAAGAACATTACGTGTTGGTTCTCATTTCCAAGGTAAATCTCCTTCAATAGTAATTGATACTATGTACTTAACAAAAACTGAAAGCCATATGGCATTAGGAGCATTCTCGAATGAGATGAGATCTAGTGAGGTTAAAGAGACAAGAGAATCAATTGGAAGAGGTATCCGTTTATACTATATAGCTGATGATATTTATGTTGAAAATTTATCTCATCATTCAGTTTTTATTCAAAGTCCAAATTGTAATATGAGAAATGGTTGGCATCCAGCTACTGTTGTTAAAGTACCACCTGGTTGTCATTGTAATATGTTTAGTTATAGTAGATTGGCATCATTATTAAATGAAGCAGCTAAAATTGGTTATGAAGCTGTTTATTCATTAACAAGAACATGTACAATAAGGTTGTCTTTTGGTAAAGGTTGGGGTAATGAGTATAAACGACCTACAGTTGCTTCAACGCCATGTTGGTTGGAGATTCATTTACATGGTGCATTGAGATGGGTTGATAATGTCTTATCTCATATGAATTCCCCGGAGATGAGGGTTAGCAGCTTTACATAACTCATGAAGAAGGAGATAAATCATCAAAAAAAGAAATAATAAATAAAATTAAAACATATTAGTTGAATTGATAACAATATATATAATACTTCTACGATCTACAATTTTTACTTTCCATGCATCAAAATACCTATGCGTATACTATATATTTTTTTATCAAACATTAATTATCCCAGTGAAAAAAGAAGATGATAAAGAAAGGAAAAATGTTACAAGAAATTATTATTTATACAATATTTAATAATCACTAACTAGCAATCACAAAACAAATGAATGTATAATCTAAGAGAGTAAATCTTTTAATTTGGAGGATTTTAGTTATTTAACTCAAGAAAGAAAAAAAATCAAGTCATCTTCTAGCAAACTAAAATAACGATTCTAATTTTAATTACCACAAAAAAGAAAGATTCTACTATTTATATAAATTATCAAAAAAAAAGGATAAATTTAGAATTGAATAAAAAATGGAGTTTTACACTATATTTATATCTATTTTAAATGTGAAAATAACAATTAATAATTATTTATGTGTACGAATAATAAAAAATACCTCAACAAGAAAATACGTATTTTATTTTTTTAACTCACTTGTTGCCATTTCTATTTCAAGATTTATGTCTTTTTTTACGATAAAAAACGATTTAACAGCATGAGGTTATATGTAAAAAAAAGGAAATATGAATGGTTTTGGTTGAAAATTTTTTATACCTCATTAAATTTTGCTTTCTTAACATTGTGAGAGTCAAAAATAAATGTAAATATAAATATTTTAACATAATATTTTGATTGACATTTTACCTTATTCTTGAGTAAAAAAATTCTAACAATTTTGTTATATAATTTTATTATTATTTAAATGACATTCTTATTTATTGTTATCAATCAACTCCTTTTATCTTTGGTATATTTAAGTGATGTTAAAGGAGTTAGTAATTCTAGTGATAATATATGTGATGTTAAAGATGATGATGATAATAATACGTCGTATAGTAATGTTTTGACATCTGGTTTGGAATGTTATTATTGTACATACTCAATTCAAAGTTCTAATAAAAATCTACAACTTCAGAAGAATCATATGGATTATTGTTTGTCAAAAAATAGGTTGAAGGAGGATTTGAGACTTAGGACTCCGTGTGCTATTCATGAGAACCAATGCATGGTAAGGGTTTTTTCAATATATTTGTCTGTAATAATACTTTTGAAATTTAATTTGTGAATTTTTTAAGAGTGTTATAAAATTGATAAATAATAGAATTGTTGATATCGAGAGAGATTGCGTTAATACTTGTAGTCAACAATGTTTTGAGACCGGATTTGGTATTACTGTAAAGAGGTGCATAAGATGTTGTAATACAAGTTTCTGCAATGATTTTTCAATTGAAGAAATGGATAGTATTGAGATGAAACTTTGGAAGACAAGGAGAAGAAGTTGTAGTTTCAAACTTTTTCCAATACCAAGAATAATTATCCTATTCTTTTCTATTTATATCACATTTTCACTATTTCACAACTAAATTTCTATTCTATTTAACATTAAAATCTATTTATAATAATTAATCTCACACGAACCATAAAATTTTATCTTTTAACAAATAATTTTTTTTATCTTTTCTTTTCCTCTTTTGTTAATTTTTAACACAAAGAAAACTTTTCATGTTATTGAATAAAAAATTATGTTACATTTTAAATAAGTAAATATATCCTTCAATTTAAAAAAGAAATTAAATTTTATTGTTTTTTATCAAATAAATTTACATCTTTTTTGAGGATGGAGGAGAGAGAAGGAAGGAACAAAAAGATATATTAATAAATTCTTACAAATTATAAATAACTTACTCATATTTTAGTAACAATAAATAAAAGATATAAAGCATTCCTCGAGGATTGTGTTATAATTTTTCTCATAAAGTTTAATCTGGTAATAGTATTTTAAAAAAGAAACATTTGTATTTTAATGATTTTATTCTCAAAATGTTATATGTTAAAATATTAATAATGTTTTAACAAAAAAATTACCCTTATATTTGATAATATAATTATCTTAATATTACTTTTAAACAACATATTATATATATGTAACATCAAAAATATA
The DNA here is from genome assembly GCA_963280985.1 of Strongyloides venezuelensis. Lineage (NCBI taxonomy): Eukaryota > Metazoa > Nematoda > Chromadorea > Rhabditida > Strongyloididae > Strongyloides > Strongyloides venezuelensis. The sequence continues at coordinate 1,901,952 of CAUJLX010000002.1, read as the reverse complement.
ATTGAGATGAAGGGAAAAAAAGATTATTTAAAAAAACAAAAACCAATACAATTAGTTGGATTATACTTCTTCAAAGAGAGAGAGGAGTATAAAAAAATTCATTTAACTTTTTTATTGCATAATAATAAAATTTTGGCAAATAAAAATTATGCTAAATGTTATGGTTCGTGTTTAGTAGTATGAAACATGAATTGAGATAAATGTAGAATATAAAATACCTCAGGTAGGTGTTGATATTTTGTTAATCATTCTCAAACTCAATACACCTTATTTTTTCAATCTAACCTCAATCTCAAATAACTTAAAAGATGATGATCAATCGTTATTAGTAACAATATCCGTTAACAATTTACCAATATTTTAATATCTCTTTATAATTCTCAATACTCCAGATTCCTCCTTTGATTTTATATTTTTATTTTTAAAAGACATCCCATTATTAAAATTTTTAACTACTTAATCTTTTTCTATAATTTTTATTGTTAAGGAAAAATATACTCTTATTATACTTTCCTTTTTTTGATAGAGATATATTTGTTTTTTACAACTTTTCTTTAACTTACATTTATTATTTATCATATTGTACACCAATTATCTATTTATAATTTTTTATTGAAGTAATTAATTTTTAATAAGTGATATATTAAAAAAATTGTTTTTATTATTTAATTATAAAATTTATTTTGCCTTGCCACTCTAATATATTTATTTATATAAATCACATACCTGTTATTATACACTTAGCAAATATTTTTAATTGTTACTTATCATGACATTATTAACATTTTTAAAATTCCTTAAGAATACCGCAAAAAAATAAAATGGTAATAGGATATAATAATAAATGAAAAAATTTGATGTTCTATGGCAATTAATTAGGTACCTTCTTTATGTCTGTTCTGCAATTATTACATTCAAAAATTTATTATCAAAAATATAGTGGAACTTAGATTTGACAAAATATTTTATGGTTAATTAGTTTTAGTATATTAAAATTAAATGTTTTGATGGTATAATGGAGAATAATAATAATAAAAATAATATATGTATATATTTTTGTTAATTTTTCTCTCAATATAATATACCTGTGAAGATATTTGATATCAATATTAGAAAATGGGAAAAAAATCATTTTTTTTATCTTTTTTTTGCATCTTTTAAATGTTTCTTTTTTATGAAATTTTAAATTGTCTAAATATGATATTTTTATAGATGTATATCATATATATTTATTTATTTACTTTGATATGAAAATCGTAATTTACATGTGTGAAAACTTACCAATTGTAGAATGGGGGTGTATTATATGTTAAGAAAGAGGGAGTTAAATAGATATCATTGTTATAGAGGAGATGAGAAAAAAAAGAGGTAAAATTAGAGGATGACGAAATAATTTCCTCCATCTATTGATAGAAGTTCAAATGTGTTAATTAGTTCTTTTTGTTAAAAAATATAGTAAATAATAGTGTATATTTTTATATAATTTATGGAAAGACTTATGTACCAATTTAACTATCACAGATTATTTTGGTTTGTAAATTAAAGAGAGAGAGAGTAAACCAAAAATATATATAACTTTGTCATTTCTCTTAAATTTTTTAGCATTCTTCTTTTAGAAATATACTTTTTAAAAAGATTCATTTTAATGGATTTGTAGTTTAAAATTTTAGGAAAAAGAACTTTCTTAAAAAATAGAAAAGAAGAAAAAGGAGATGAATAGGGAGAGATGTGACTTGAAATTGGGTATCACATTTTCCTTTACTCCTAAAATGTTTATATAATATTAGTTTAGTTTTCCAAGCCTGTGATATTAAGGCAATTGTGAAGATAAAAGGAATTATTTTTATATTTTAAATGTTATTTTCTCTTTTTTATTAAATTTAATACTTATACCCCCTATTGTGGTGATAAAATTCTAAGAAAGTATATATAATTTTGTATATATTATATATTATTTTTTTATTCTAAATATTTTTTTTAAAAAGAAACTATTTTTATCGTCCTTTATTTTTGATCATAGGAGAAGATAGAAAGTTTGTGATGTCTGAAGTATGAAGGAGGAATAGAAATTAATCATCCAATGTTAGAATATTAATTTCAATATTCTTTTATATGTGATATTTTAATAATCATGGTTTTTTTTTATGAGCCTAAAACCATTATTTTAAATGAATCTTAAAAATGTAAATATTAAATTTTATGCTTTATTCTTCTATTTTTAATAAAAAAATACATATTCTTCTTTTCATATATAACCATTAAAATAATATATATCTTTATGGGTTAGGAGATAATTTTATCTTATATTTTTGGTATAAAAATTATAAGGAAGATGTAAGTATGTTAGTGTATTATTATGGGGTAGATGGGGGAGACCAAAAACTTTTTGTGATACTTTTTATAGTCTAATGATGAAATTTAAATAGGAAAGTTTAATCACATTATATATGGTAGGATTGCTTAAATAAAATTATATTTTAGCATTGATAAATAAGAATAATTTAGATGATTTGATAGGGAAATTTATTTTTTTTTTATATTAGAGATGGTTGTGGATGTGGACGGGCATTATAAAGATGTAATGAGGATATTTATCCTTTGACGTTTTTGACTGTTGTCCCTTGAAAATATTATATAAAGAAATCATTGATAGATATTTTAGAATATCTCAGAAATGTTTGTCTATTATATTACTTGATAAAGATATTTATTTTAATGATAATTTATTATTTTATACCTTTGTCATAACAGGAAAATATAGTTTTTTAATCATTTTTATAATTATTTTTTAAAAAAATAAACATTCTTGTGTAACTATTTAACATATTTCGTTTTTTTTATCATAAGAAAAACTTATTCCAACTTCTCTTTTAATAAAGAACAATTGGAAATAGAAAAAGACTTTTTTAATAATATTACCTTTTTATTTTTTAACATACGTATAAATGCCAAAATCACTAACCATTCAACTACTAAATATATAGATATTGACGAAATGATATGTAAATAACTTGAACTTAAAGTTAAGATTACCAATTTTTTCAATCTCATTTATCATTCTCTCTTTTTTTTATTCTTTTTTTATATATTTGTAACTTTAATTGACCATTCAAAAAGAATGAAATAGAATGCTTTTCTATGTATACATTTTTTTTCACATCTAATCCACCCTCAATAAAAAGAAACTTTTGACGTCTCTATTAGAATAGAAGATTAAAAAAATATCATTTAATTGCACATTTTAAATCAGCCAAAAAATATCTATATCATTTATCAACATATGCATATATAAATATCAACTAAATTCTTTACATATATCCTATCAATGGTGAAGTTATAGATGTGATATCTTTTAATATTATTTTGTTTTCAAAGAACAATAAGTTTTAGGGAGCAAAAAATAAAGTTTTTTCTTGGTATATGTTCATAGGAGAAAGTTCTCCCAATAGTGATATAATTTTTACTTCCTTTTCATTCCTTTTCATTATACTATTTTAATAGAAAATCTTTTATTGTTTGTTTATTATTTTATATTAAACTTATTAAGGGATTCAATATCTTTTGTGGATATAATATATATTTATTATTGTTCAAATGTTTGATGTAATGTTTCTTCAAAAACCATTCTATTATTTTATCAATAGTTATTGTTACAAGGATTAGGGAACAAATTGGGGGAAGAGAGAATCATCCCAGTCTCTTATAATTGTGATGGTGTAATAACTTCCACACTGCAAGAATAGTAGAATAAGATTCAGAAGATATTTGTGGTTAAAAGCTATATGAAAGTGAGTGAATTGTTGTATATATAAAGTTAACCATTAAAACTATTTATGTATAGAGACATTGGTACACATATATTCAAAATCCCAGTCGTTGTTAGTAACACTAGTTGATAACTGACAATGGCCTTTCAAATAAGACTTATTGTAGTATTACTTTATATATATAACTATATATAGACAATATCTATCTTGATGACCAATACACCAACTGTTTATGGAATGTGGAGATTTATATCACATTAGTTGGAAACTTCTTCCTAATGACGTATTGAAAAGAGTCATATACAAGAGAAAGGAGAGATTGCTATTTAAAAAAAGATAGAAAAGTGGTTATGTTAATGAAAATTGTTTAACTTAATTCTCCTTAAAATATTAAATTTTGTTTAATTTTTAACAAATGCCAAAACCTCCTTCAAAAAAGATTGCCCTTTTGACACCCCACTATATATCTAAATATACTTTATTCTTAATTTTTCCCTTTAAACTCTTTCTTTTAAATCTTTTTTTCCTTTATAGTATTTATATATATGTATATTATTAAAACTTTTCCTAACAACACAAACTTTAAATTTTGGTAGTATATCCTGAGTTAAACTTAAATAATAATATAAAAAGTGATTGCCATAACTTTATATTCATTATATTTTGACATTAAAATATAAAACTAAAATTATTAATAAGTCTTTCCCTATTTTTATTTGATTTTAATAATTCATTCATGTATATATGGGAAAAGAAGACATTAGCTAAATAATTTTAATGGTTAACATTTAAATATTAATTTTTATTTTTCAAAATACATTAATTTTATAAAAGTTTTTACTTTTTATTCAAAATCAAAAAAGCATATTTCCATATTTATGTTTATACACAAATATATATAGATATTATAATAGTATATATATTGTGTATGACCATCTATAAATGTATACATATTTAAAAGCAGATTCATTGATGGATACTGATTCTCTATTCTAACCCACCATATCCTTTTAATCTTTCCTCTCATGGCACATTAACTACCCGAATATGGATAAAAAACATTCCCATTGGATGGGGAGGGTAATGTTTTTTTGACAAAATATATTATCCATATTAGATCATATTTCTTAGTCACTAATTTTTTATCTATTTTTTTTTTGACCAACTTTATATTATAAATTCTTTTTTTCATAATCATCCTTCTGACAAGCCATTTTAATCATACAATAATTTCAGAGTTTTTTCCTTTCTCTGGTAATTGATCTCACTTAATGCCTATATTAAGGAAACACTACCTTTACCTGTATAGATAACTATAGAGAAAACTTTTTTTTTCTCCATAAAGGATACACAAAAACATCATATAAAAAAATAATATCTATTTCTGGAAGACAATATAAGATTATTAGTGATAGTATTACTACTATTCAACTAGTAGATACTGGCATATTCCTCCTCCTTAAGAAATGCCAATAGATTGTACTATATGGTGTCTACTTTCTGAAAAACGAAGGTATATGGAGAAACTTTGGAGAAAAAGGTTACTCATAACAGCTGATGAGAAGAAAGCTAGAAGAAGGTTTTTAAGGTTAATGCAAGGTTTTGATGCAGAGGATTTAGATGTTTTAAAAAAGGTTTTTTTTATTATTGAATTATTATTGTTTTTTTTTCCAATAACAATTGAATATTTATAAGTATTTTTTTTATAACTTTTAGGCAGTAGAATCTGGAGGATTGGATATCAAACAATGTGCACCAGGACCACCAATGGAAACACTAGATATGGAATTGCCAGGATCATCGAAAATGGTAACAAATGACGGTGAAGATGAGGTTGTATTTGATGCCAAATACGATGATTCAGGTTTAATCCCTCAGATAGATAAACCAATGAGTATGCCTTATCTTTGTTGTAAGATGTGGCGTTGGAAGGAATTACAAGTTGATGCAGCACTTCATAAATTAGAATTAATGCCTTGGTGTAGATTTGGTAGAGTAACAATAAATAATGCCACTGTATCATGTTGTAATCCCTATCATTATGGATTATGGATTAAGCGTAAGTTTTATTATTGAAGGCCAAGTTTTTTTTTTGTTATTTTTAAAAAAATAATATAAAAAATATGAAAATGTATTATTATAATCAAGTTCCTTCTTCAGCTGAGTTGTCACATACCTTTGATGAAGATGAAAATACGGGTACAATACTTTCAAATAATGATAATACTCATCTTTTACGAGGTAACAATTTGTCAAATGACACCGGATATGGAGGATGTAGTAACTCATCAGAGAAATTCTCTACACCAAAACATCACTCCCGTCAACATATAGAAAATCAGCCAAGACCAGGTAGTATAATGTCAGCACCAACAATACCTAATATCACGACGTCAATAGAGAAGGCTGTTCCAGCTGGTGGAGGTTTTATACATAAAAGTATTGAAATGACATCATTTCCATCACCAACATCACCAAAGGCATACCCTAATAGGATATTGAGTGATGATTCTTTTGATGAATATTTAAATACTGCTCCACCACCACCTCCACCAGATTTATCTCCTGTAGCATCTATGGGACAATATGCAAATCAGAAAATTAATCAACATACTTCAGTACATTCACAGGCGTTAAGTAAGTTTTTTTTATCTAATTTTTTTCTACATATCAACAAAAAAGATGAAATGTATCAATTTCCTTATTTACAATAACTACATATTAAATATTATTTTATTAAGAATGTATGTAGTTTTTAAAAGTTATCCCCAAAATGACATTATTTTCCATTATGGAAAAGTATAGTTCATAAAAAAAGATATATGCATGCATCTAAATATATGTCTTTGAAGGACAGATATATTTATAAATGGGTATATTCCATTTCATTTGATAAAGATATATTACAACACTTGTAAAAATATAAAAGAAAATCCCATGATAATATAGTTTCACTGCTTTTTCTATAAAAATGATGGAAAGATATTTGGTATCTAATAAGAAGTATATATCTTCTAAGAAGAAATATCATTTTTAGAGAGTGATTAGTAAATTTTTATTTCTTGTGATGAAGAAATAAAAGAGAGATATTTGTAATGTTGTTTTTTTACATTCTTAACATGATATTAAAAAAAGAAAAAATATGATTATAAACTTTTTTAGTTCCGCAATTTTTTTTATCTTATTTTGGAAGTAAAAAAGAATTATTAGATAGTTGTGAATATAGTTTTTATGGGCGATAAAAAATAGATTATAAATCATTTTATAATTATTATGTATATTTTTTTTAGCTTGGGGTAGATTAGCGAGATGGGAGAAAAAAGAACGTGTAGGAGAGGTAATATCTCTTTATGGAGAATTTATCGCAGTGGGTTTATTGGCTGGAACAGTATTTGATTCTCAAGATATTCAATGTGATTGGGATATTGATAATGAAGTGTCGTTTTCACTTATCAAAAAGTCAGAAACGGATGATTATGAAGATATATGGTTATATAATAGTGGTAGTAGACCGTTATTTATATCGATATCATCATCAACGTCAAATCAGAAAGGTGATACTATTAGAAGATTATGTAATGGTTATTGTATAAGAGTTCATCGAATAGTATTATGTCCAGAAGAATCGAGGGTTGTGTCAAATGTTGATCCAGCTAATACAATGTCTTTCCTAACAATATCAGTAGGTGTAGGATGGGGAGTAAATTACCAAAAATTATTTTTAACTGAACTGCCTTGCCGGTATGAAGTTATTTTTTCCTAGATATTTAATTGGGAGAAATTGCCAAAAAAGTAATGATATCAAAGTTTCTGTGTGTGTTTATTGTATAAAAATGGCAAACAATAAAAAGATAGAAAGAAAATATTAATATACAAAAGTATATCATTTTAGCAAATTAAAAATGTACAGATATTTAAGAAAAAATAATAAAACTAATTTAGAGCTGTATTAACTAACTAAAAAATTTTTACTGAAAACAAAGATAATAGTTATTAAAACATAATTTATTACTAGTTAAACTTCCACTTATTTTACTATAATAAACCATATTTTAAATATTAAAAATATGGTTTGTTAAGCATTTTTTTAATGAATATTTTAAGAGCAATCTACTGTGGTATATGATAATCATAATAATTGCTTGTTTTTTTATTGATATAAAGAGGTGATCTCGAAGTTTTGTCTTTTTTGTTTTTTATTATTAATAAATTTTTTATTTAAAATTAGACTTCTTATATGTAGAAAATATAAGATCATTTTATGGTTATTGATTTGCTTTACTCATTAAATGCTTAGATTTTTTCAATAATTTTTACCTTCTTCACAGTGTCAAATGTGCTCATTCTTGAGAACGATTCTGGAAAATTTGATATACAAACAAAAAATTTTATCTTTTCTGTTCTAGAATATGATTTCTCGTCCGACAATTATTTTCTGTGTAATAAAGAAATATATTAATTTTTTTTGTAGTAGAAAAAAGTTAATTTTGCTGCTACCGTAATGATAAATAAAGTTTTTCTCTAAAATTAAATAAAAATAAGCGAATTTTATAAAGTGTAAACTGTGAGTACATTTAAATTTGAATATTTAAAATTTAAATGTGTACACACCTACATAAATGTGTATATAAACTCATATTTTTATATCACTCTAGCCATTAAAATACTTATTAACTACTAAATAAACTACTTCTCATATAAATTGTTAACAAAAGTAGTTTTCAAATATTATGTACCAATCAAAGTAAAAAACCATTATCTTTAAAAAATTTTTCTTATTGTATGAAAACGATTTTTTTAAAAACAAAAATAATAAAGTACAAATTATATATTTGTGGTTAGTGAAAAAATTCCAACCTAAGGATACCAAAATTGGAACAAATTTTTTGCTTTTTTTATAAAATATTTTTTGAAAATGCTATTTTAAGATTTTAATATTTATTTTAATAGAAAAAATAACAATTAAATTCCGTTTTTTGAGTAAGTCAAACATTTTTTAAAATTCTACCCCCCATTTTTATTTTACTAATAAAAAGAGCAACTAAAATAATGTATGTTGTCAAATTTATTCGATATGAAATTTGAGATACAACAGCTGCAGTGATACAAAGTTGGAAAAATTGATTTTTACAAGCTTTTGGTAAAAAAAAAAATTTTTTTTAAATAAATATTGCTCCTAGTGGTGATTTTTATGGAAAAACGAAAAAACATAGTAAGAACATTGGCTCTTTTTATTTTTGTATTCATAATCAAAAACATAATGGTCTACACTTTTTATTTTCATTTTTTGTTAAACCTAGATATAAAATTACATGAAAAATTGAATGAGATTAGTGAGAGCATGAGCTTTTTGATTTGTGTACTCAAAAAAAATGAAAAAACTAGAACAAAATTTGAAAAACAATAAAGGCATAAATTTATGAATCTGAAAGTATAACCATTCGTTTTTTTATAAAAAAAATTATCCCTAGAAGGAATATTTATTTTAAAAAATCTATTTACCAGGAAGTTATTAAAATAAATTTTTCTAAATTTGAGTTACTGTAGCTTCTGTATCTCAATGTTTCAGGTAAGATAATTTTCCCAACATACGTTTTTTTAGTTGCTATTTTTATTTAATGAAATAAAAATAAAGAGTAATATTTTTAGTTGTACCTTCTGTATTTTATTGATTCACAAAACTGAATTTAAGTCAACAAACAAGACCTAAACATGTCGATTTAACCAATACGATTCATGATAAATAAGGGACTATTTTTGATAGAATTTTGGAGTCTACGTTTTTATCTATTTTACAAACACATTCTAGCATATTTTGCATGTACATTGAATCTTTTTTTGCATATGCAAAATGAGGTAGAATGTAACTTATAGTTTACCTCTAGTTTTAAGTTTCATATTTTTTAAATATTATGCTTAATCAAAAGATTTTAAAAACTTTTTTACGGTAAAGTAATAAAGATATTTATTCTTTATCGATGTAATATAATGTTTTTTCTAAATATTCATTAATAACAAAAATAAAAGTTGGGTATTTTTAAAATTTTATTTTAATTTTGGCATTAAAAATATTTAAATCAAATAATATAGCAGGAATATTCATATTATTTTAATAATAATTTCTTACAAATAAATAAGTTTTTTCCCAATGTCTACCAAGAAAGTCACATAATTTGTTATACATTCTTGATTTTTTTGATCAACTAACAATAAAAGAGTTTTCAAATGATTTTTTAAAATGTCATACTCATATAAAATCACTATCTATAACTGCTGATAATCATAATTCTTACTATTTTCCAAGATTGTACCAGTGTGATAAAGTTCCCAGTTGTGAAGCTTCACATTAAATACTATTTATTAATTTACTCATGATATAAAAAATTCTCCTTGAAGATTTTTTCCAGTTAAATAAATAGCTTAAGAAGTTTCAAACACCTAATAAATGATTAAATGATGGATTATAGGTATGTTGAATTTCATAATTAAAACACCCAAAGAAATTATTTAAAAAATTGACCCAAAAATTAACCTTCATTATAAAAGTTGGATTAAGAATATATTCTTAATTGAATTGCTTACAGACGTTTTTCACATAAATTCTACCACAATTTTTTAGTAATTTTTTCTATATATTTTGATTACTTATGACAGTTTTATGTATGTTATTAATTTATTATACTAAACTTTTAGACATTCAACAAAAAAATGCAGAAATATTTTAATTTATATAAATTATTCTCAAGATTTAACATCTTATAATAGAATTCCAGTTTAATTATAATTTTTTTGTAATTAATACAAACAAAATAGAGTTTTATTAAATTTTTTTACACAAATTTGAAAAGTTGATACAAAGAAGTAATAATAAATATAGATAATAAGAGAAGAAATAACGGCATTAATTTTTATCAACATATTCTTATATTTTTTTTATATCATTACGTTTACTTTACAAAAGTAAAAATTATTTATTAGTCTAATAGATCTAGTGAATATAAAATACAATAATATTAATAATATTCAAATATACATTCTAAAAATCCGTTGAAATCTCTCACCAAGTTGGATATTCTTAAAAAGCTTGATTTGGTATTAAGATGATGGATCGCAATTATTGTAAATTTAACATTTTTAGTTTTAGCTAGCGATTCTATAACAATAATAATATTTGTAACTTTCTATATTGATACAAAACTATGGTAATAATATGTTAGTAAAAAGAAATTTCACAACCACTTATTACTACAATAACTTTAGCCATAAATGTTGCATAGATATCCAATAGAGTAAGGATTATGATTATCAGCAGTTATAGGTAGTGATTTTATATGTGTGTGACATTTTAAACAATCACTTGAAAACTCTTTAATTGTTAGTTTGTCGAAGACAATCAAGAATGTATAACAAATTATGTGGCTTTCATGGTATACATTGGGAAAAAAATAATATATTTCTAAGAAATCATTATTAAAATAATTAAGAAAATTTCCTTTTTTTCGTGTACTTGATCATTTTCGTTTTTTTCGTTTTTATCGTTTTTTTTTCGTTTATTTAAATATTTTTAAATATATAAAGCATATTGTCAAAAATGCATAAAAACATTTGCGCTATCAAAGCAAGTTTCGCGGGAAAAATAATATAATATTTATATTAGATGTTTTCTTAGTTGTTAATTTTAATTAATTAATTTATTAATAAAGTATTTAAAGCCTTAGAAACATAAAACTTTACTAAAGTTAGAAGAAAGTATATTTAACATAAATACTTAAAAAGTAAAATAATCATTTTTATCACCACTAATTTCCTTGAATTCAAATGAAATTAGAGATTTGTAATTACTATTTTTAATGATTATACTAATGTTTTTTTTTACAATGATTGAAGTTTTTGATTATTCCAGTAATGCTATAATAAAAATAACTCTATCGTTTTAGGAAAGTAGTTTTTGTTTTATTGATAAAATATATTATCTTTAAATAAAATTTATTTTATGTTCGATTTTTAAAATATTTCAAATAAATGTATACTTTAATTAAAAGGTTTATCAATTATTTAATTATTACAAGATTTCTAAATACCACAAAAATAAAAAAATACTTAATGATCAATTAAAGTTTTTTTGTGGTTTAATTAAATTAAATATATTTCATTTTTTAAATACTTTTATTACATTAATAACTTATTATAAAGATAATTTAGTAGTATATTGAATTAAATTATAAAACATTAATTAATATAAGTACAATTTTTAACTAATTATTGTTTTAATTAACCTGTAGAATAATTTTTCAAACGTACTTATTTTTTTACATTCTCGAAATAAAGTTTGATTTCTTATCTTTTAAATTTTTCAATTAATTTCTTTCCTTATATACTTTTTCGACTATTTGTTCATTAAATTAAGTTAATAAGTTTATGGACTACTTTTAATTACTAATGCCTACAATAATTTTAAAGCTAACTAAGATTGTAGTTATCTGAACTTCTACTATTTTGAGATGAATATTATTTACGTTGGTTTTTGAAAAATCCTATTTAACTTACCAGATACATTCTTACAATGGAAATATTCGTAATAATTTTAATCCAAAATATAGTATACATATGTGGAATTTTCAATTCTATAAAAAGTTGTTTTAAATTTTGTAAATATTCAGCTTATTGTCTTTTAGAAACCCTATAAACGAGTATTTAAATTACTTTTTCTACATTTCTTAATTAAAAAAATAAAAGATATTACTTGGTATAAAATCAAATTCAGATATAACTGTTTTTTATTAAACAAATTTAAAAATACTTTTTTCACAGAATAAAAATTAAGGGTTTTTGGTTGCAACCAATAATATCAATAAGATACTAAATATCAGTTTAGTAGGTTTAACCTAAATAAAATGATATGAAATTAAGATTTTTAAATTATTAATAATAATATCTAAAAAAGGACATAAATTCTTTTCTTCTCAATTTACAACTACTACCAATGTTATTATTTGTTTTTATTTTAAAAAAATAATTTGATAAATTATAAGAAATTTTGTAGAATTTTTTTATGATTTATGATGATAAAAAAAAATTGTTCTGATTCTTTAGATAGGTGTTAAGAAATAATTGTTAAATTTTGAATTAATAATTGAGCAATTTTTAATAATTTATAAAAGGAAATTTGTAATAATGTTGATATTATTTGAAAATATCATTTTTACTACATGAATTAATTTTTGATTTGGAAGTTTGCTATTCATATTTTTACCGCGTTTTCAGTAAATTTTACCTTTCTTTTTTTATCAGTTAAGTTATTAACATTTGCTTTATTAACCATTGATATTTTCTTTTTAGCTCGTTTTTTTCAGTAACCAGAGGATTATTACTACTTTTCTTGTCTTTCTCCTCAACAGCAGTTTTTTATTCTTACCACACTTTTGATCAAACTTTTTTTCATCGTACATATGCTTGACAACTCTTTTTACATGAAACTTCAACATTTTCTTCAATTTTTCTTCACCGTGTTGTATCTTCCTTTAAGATTCAATTTTTATGGTGTGACCTCATTTAGTTTTTAAAGGTTAATTATTTTCAATTTCTCATTCTTGATATCATCATTTCTTTCATTCTTTATTTAATCATTCTCATTATCCTTGTTTTTCACTTTTTTAATCATAGTATTTTTTAACAGACTAGAATTCACTGTCTTTTTTGATTTAAATATTTCATCTAACTTAGTATTCTCGTTTACTCTCTTATCATTTCCCTTATTTTACCTTTATCCTGAGGTATCGTCACATAGAGAAATTTACACAAAAAATCGTCTTCAGTTTTAAATTTTCGTCTCCACTTTTAATTTTTGTCCTGAGCATGTAATTTTTTATCCTAAACGCAAAAATCGACAATTATATTTATTATTGTCGCTATGGTATATTTTGTAATATTTATTTGGAATTATAATTTTTTCTCAATAATATGTTAAAATAATTTATATATGGAATTTGATAAAAGATATATATTTAACAAGCACCAGCTCGCTTCGCTCATCCTATTTGAACCAAATACTTGTTTTCTTTTCAATTATAAAAAATCTATCAAAAAAACTTAGAAATCTTTTTTCCATAATTATGCTGTTGTAAACTATCAATTAATATTCTATGTTTATCATGTTTTATAATATTGATGATTAATATTAAAATATTACATAACTTTTTAAATGTTATACTACTTTTAAAAAACTGATTAATTGTATATTTTTATGATTTTAAAACAGTTTGGTATTTGAATAACTTTTCTTAAATTTTTAATAATGAAATAATAAAATAAATAGAAAGAAAAAAATTAAATTTCTAATTAGTATAAAATGATGGTTTTGTTATTCAAATGTGATAGAAATTCAAAGAATAGATTAGTTTTCATCTTCCTTATTTTTTTTAACATTAATAATATTTGAGAATCGGTATAATAAGCTACATGTTTTTAAATAGATAAAAGTTTTAATATAAAAAAAAATTTCTCGGTCTCTCTTCCTCCTATATTAAATATAGAAATAATCTATAATATGTTAACATAAATGTATGGAACTAAATTCAAGGTAATGTTTATCTGAATGTTTTATATATTTTACGTGTTATAGAAAAAAAAGTTAAATATTTTTAATTCTATCTGATAAAAAATCAAAGATTTATAATTTATTGAAGAAAAAACGATGCAAAAAAAATTGAAAAATTTTACGATCTGCGACAGAATGATAAGATCGTAGTTCACATATTCAAAATTGAATAAAATTTATGTAATTTTATTTAAAGGACTAAAAATTATGACATAAATATTTTTTTGTGTAAATTTCTCTGAATAAATGTATGCACAAAATAATATAAAAATATATATGTAGAATGTGTATAACAATAGCATAAAAAATGACTGAGAGTGTAGATGTATATTGAGGTAGAATGTAGCCTGTTGCTTACCCCATTTTGAATGGTCGGTTTTTTTTAAAATCACTTACATTTTATAGCATTCTGAGCATTTTCGGTCTAAAAGAAATGTTTAAGTTTTTTGTGCACTGCGGAACTTTAGTAATTATCCTAAAATATAAAAAATTATAATTAATACAGAAATTAACATAAGTAAAACATAGCTTAAACCGTTTTAAAAAAATAAGACTCTATATAATTCTAGAGAATTAATTCTTATCTACGATGCCAAAAAAACTTGGTGTAAAAGATATACAATAGTTTCTTATTGACTACTTCTGTCATCGAATAAGAATAAAAACAAACTTTAATCTTTACACCATCAATTCGTTTCATATAGAAATAGATTCGTCGTAACAATTCAAATAATCTTAAAATAATTGTCAAGTTGTAACGTTACAAGAAGGATTAGGATAACGAACATTTGTCATCTTGTTACCGATATTATTAGCAATTCCATATTTATGATAAGCGAAGGAAAATATGACAAGAGTTAAAATTTGTCTAAATTGGTGTTTATGTCAATATAATCAACGCAAAATGTGAACTAAAAATTAAAAAAATAATTAAAAACTTCAATGGAGAAAGGTTCAATATCAACATAGAAGTACAATGATAAAATTATTGCAAAAATATAAAAAGCACAACATAAAAAACATTTTATAGTGACTGACGAAAAACCAAATTTCATTACCTGTTATACTTTTCACAATAAAGATGAGATAGACTTTTAGCTCTATTTTTTAATATTTCAAAACATTCAATAAGCTTCTAAAGAGAAAATCACTTTTTTCGAACTAAAAAAAGGAAAACAACATGAAACGATGTATCTACATTGTGATCTCGAAAAAATATGGTAAATAGTTCCAAAAAAATTCATCTCTTGTTGTTATACATTCATCTTAATTTTTTAAAACAAAGGTTGTTATCTTTGAAACTATTCTTTCTACCTTATCTTCTTCATATTCTTTTTTTGTTCTTAAAATAAACTAAAGAATTTTTTTTAAAATTACTTCTACATTCACTTTTTTACATATCTTTCTTGTTAAACAAGTTCTATTTAATTATTCTTGATAATTGCAATTATTATCCCATAGAGAGGCTTAATATTTTTTGTCAATGGATAATCCTTATCGCCCTTCTAGAAGAAGATATTTCTTTTTCTAAAGGGAAATAATTAAATGAAAGGGGAGTTATTATTTCGAAGGATGACGTACGGATTGATTTTTGCAACATTTTTCTAGTTATATACTGTAAAAGTATACAAAAAATTATATTATCACTTACTTTTGTTACCTCATCTTGTAACAATGTCTAACAGTTCAGTTTTATTTGCCTTAGAAGAAGAATTTTATCCTATCAGAAAGAATTATTATTTTGCTGCAGTTCAAATAGAAATATTAATGTCAATTGTTCTTATAACAAATTTATATTTTTTATATGCTATATTGACATCTGCAGCGTTTAAAAAGAGACAAACGTTAAAGAAGACAATCTTACTTTTCAATATATTAAATATAACATATATTGTTACTGATTTAACAATTTCATCTTATTATTTAGGTGAATACCATAACGGAGGAATGATAAATGTAAAAAATTGTTATTTTATGCGAAGAATACAAATGTTGCTAGTTTCATTTCTAGTTACAACGCCATTGGTTTTCACAGTTCATAGATACTTTACTGTATTTTCAAGAAGTAATCTTCAAAAGTTTGTTGCATTTGCAGTTCTTATTATTTCCAATTTTCCATCATTTATATTGTTTGCTACAATGTTTTTTAGATCAAGAATTGAATGGGTACCTGATAATATATGTACATTAATTAAAGGTTCAACATCACCCATAGTCCATCAAATTACTGATTTGATATTTTCTTTTGCATTTATAGTTCCATTAATCGTTGGATTTATTAACTTTTATATGATTAAACGCTTGAATTCGCACGCATCAACTTGTCCAAGTTCGAAATCTAAACAAAATGAAAACAAGACAATTTTTATTAATTTAATTATTCAAACATTCCAACCTTTTCTTGGACAATGGCCCTCAATTATTTTCTATTTTTATCTTCAGTCAAGTAAGTTTACTTATTAATAATTATATATTAAATTAATTGAAGCTGGTGACAATATATATATCGTTTGGCGGATATTGGATGGACTTACTGCTTTAAGCTTGATTTCAAATATTCTATTTTCCATAGTATTCATAAAAGATGTCAGACAGGCAATATTTAGAAGTACAAGTATTAAAGGTGTTAACGAAGTAACAAACGTAGTAACAATTAAAACTGATAATACATTTAAGTTAAAACAACGAAAATCTTTAAATGTGTAAAATTTAGAGTCTTATAATAAAGATTGTTCCTAAGAAAAATAAAATATTAAAAATATTGTAATTCGTAAAACTTTAACATTTACTTAAAATTAAAATCATTATTTTAATACAAATAAACAATAATTTGATAAAATATTAAATATGATATGTCAAGCAATCATCTTGAGTTAAGCTGAATATAAATAGTAAACATTTATATTATTTCGATACTTCTTCTATCTCTCTTGTTTCTTTAATAAATAAAATGTCTATTACTAACAACAGTTCTAACATGATAAAAAAAATGTCATATACACAAAATCTAAATATGTCGATTTGAACCATTACGATTTATGATAAAAAGGACTATTTTGATAGAATTTTGAAGCCTACTTTTTTACTCATTTTGCAAACACATTTTTAACTTTTTTTGTATCTACAAAACGAGGTAGAAGGTATACGCAAAATGAAGTAGAATGTTTGCACACAATGAGCTAAACATATATATGCAAAATGGATAAAACCATAGGCTACAAAATGAACTAGAATATAGATCTAGAATAGATTAGAATGTAGCCTGTCGCCAATCCCACTTTGGATGATCGGTTATTTTAACGTTACCTACAGTTTGTAGCATTCTGAGCATTTTCGGTCAAATCGACATGTTTAGGTTTTGTGTGTATATTTCACCTAATAAAATTATTTTTTAAACATAAATGAGGTTGTTAGAGAAGAAATATGTAAACATATTGTATACAGTGTTAATGATTCAAGTGATAATAAAGAACTGGGTTTAAAAAATGAGGATTCCTAACCTTATTTTTCACTTTCTGTACTTAAAACAGAAGTAGTTTCCGAAATAATATCAATTTGAGTCTCAAAGTGCAATTTTTTACCTATCACAAAATGTTCACAATATTGAATCATTTGAAGATGAAATTAAATGACATTTTAGAATTTTATTATTAAATACTTTAGGGACTGTCAGTATAAAAATATTATTTAATGATTTGATACATTTACAGGATTAAAAAGTAAATTGCTTGAGAAGTATAGACAAAGTATATTTTTTAATGAAAAGTAACTTTTACTCTTTAGAATAAAAATTATACACAGAATATTATTTTCACATCTGTTTTTGTTTAGTCAGAAAAAAACCAAACTGAAATAAAATATTTATTAATTTTTATTATATTAAACTATTACAAGTTTTTTAAAAACTATACTTCTGTCAATGAATTTTCATCTGTATTGATAAATACAGGAAGAAAAAAAATATCAAAAAAATGATATCTATACAACTTTTATCAACATAAATATAAAAAATATACATAAATACATACAATTAAATATATGCAGATAAATATATACAACAAAATAAATACAAGTAAAAATAAAGAGGGTAATAATCTTAAATTTTAGAGTAAAAAAATAACTACATTTATTAATTATTAGAAATTTATTAACACACTCTGCAGATTCTTTGCTGTTCTTGGCTTATTTTGGGAAACAAATAAGTAGTCGAAATACTGCCCACCATTTGTTCACCAAGTGTTTCAATTCTATCTTTTCTTCATATTCTGTCCTGTACAGGACGATGGTCAGTCAACACGAATAAAAGAAGCCCATATTTTACCATTAAAGTTGCAGCTTCAACTAAAATCTCTCTTAGTGAGTACGTTGGGAGCACGTGGTAACGATAAACTTCACTGTACCACTCCAGTATTCAGATCGTGTAACTACTGAACTTTAGTAATTATCCTGAAATATAAAAAATTATAATTAATGCAGAAATTAATATAAATAAAATAGAGCCTAAATCATTTAAAAAAATACTGTATATATTTCTAGTCAATAAATTCTAATCTGCGATTCAAAAAAAATTTGGTGTAAATAACATATAATAGTTACTCATCAAATACTTTTGTCATCGAAATAATTTCATAACTATATATATTAAATTTGTCATCGATAAAGAACGAAAACAGACATTGATCTTAACACCATCAATTCGTTTCATTTAGAAATAGATTCGTCGTAACAATTCAAATAATTCTAATATAATCGTCAAGTGGTAACGTTACAAAAAGGATTAGGATAAAGAATATTTGTCATCTTGTTAACGATACTATTAAGTATTCGATATCGATGATAAGTTAAGTGGAAGAAAATATGACAAGAGTTAAAATTTATCTAGATTGGGGTTTATGTCCATAAAATTAACACAAAATGTGAAGTAAAAATTAAAAGAATAATTAACAACTTCAGTAGGGAAAGGTTCAATGTCAAATATAAAAGCATAATGATAAAATTATTGCAAAAATAAAAAAAAAGCACAACATTGAAAAACATTTTAAACTGACTGAAGAAAAACCAAATTTCATTACCTTGTATACTTTTCACGATAAATATGAGATAGACTTTTAGCCCTTATTTTTTAATATTTTAAAACATTCAATAAGCTTCTAAAGAAAAAATCATTTTTTTCGAACTATAAGTTGGAAAACAACATGAAACAATGTATCTACATTGTGATCTCGAAAAAATATGGTAAATAGTTCCAAAAGAATTCATTTCTTGTTGTTCTACAATCATCTTAGTTTTTTTTTAACAAAGGTTATTATCTTTGAAACTATTCTACCTACCTTATCTTCTTCATATTCTTTTTTTTGTTCTTGAAATAAACTAAAGAATTTTTAAAAATTACTTCTACATTCACCTTTTTACATATCTTTCCTTATTAAACAAATTCTATTTAATTATTCTTGATAATTGCAATTATTATCCCATAGGGAGGCTTAATTTTTTTGTCAATGGATAATCCTTATTGCCCTTCTAAAAGAAGATGTTTCTATTTCTAAAGGGAAATAATTAAATAAAGGGGAGTTATTATTTCGAAGGATGACGTATGGATTGATCTTTGAAACATTTTTCTATTTATATACTGTAAAAGTATACAAAAAATTATATTATCACTTACTTTTGTTACCTCATTTTGCAACAATGTCTAACAGTTCAGTTTTATTTTCCTTAACAAAAGAATTTTATCCTATTAACGATAAATATTTTTTTGCTGCAGTTCAAATAGAAATATCAATGTCAATTGTTCTTATACCAAATTTATATTTTTTATACGCTACATTAACATTTGCAGCGTTCAAAAAGAGACAAACGTTAAAAAGGACAGTCTTACTTTTCAATATATTAAATATACTATTTATTGTTAATAATTTATCAATTTCATCTTATTATTTATATCAATATCATAACGGAGGAGTGATAAGAGTACAAATATGTTCATATATGCGAAAAATACAAATAATTTTAATTTCATTTCTGGTTACAACACCTTTGGTTATTACAGTTTATAGATACTTTATTATTTTTTCAAGAAGAAATCTTCAAATATATATTGCATTTGCAGTTTTTATTCTTTCCAATTTTCCATCATTTACGTTGTTTGCTACAATGTTTTTTCAATCAGGCACTAAATGGGTACCCGACGAGATATGTACATTTATCAAAGGCTCAACATTACCCATAGTCGATAAAATTAGTGATTTATTATATTATTTTGCAGCTATAGTTCCATTAATCGTTGGATTTATAAACTTTTACATGTTTAAACGCTTGAATTTACATGCGTCGAATTGTTCAAGTTTAAATTCTAAACAAAATGAAAACAGGACAATTTTTATTAATTTAATTATTCAAACATTCCATCCTTTTCTTGGACAATGGCCCTCAATTATTTTTTATTTTTATCTTCAGTCAAGTAAGTTTACTTATTAATAATTATATTATAAACTAATTGAAGCTGGTGACAATATATATATCGTTTGGCGGATATTGGATGGACTTTCTGCTTTAAGCTTGATCTCAAATATTCTATTCTCTATAGTTTTGTTGAAAGATGTCAGAAATGCAATATTTAGAAGGAAAAGTAATAAAGTTGTTAACAAAGCAATGAACGTAGGGAAAAATAAAAGCCAATATTAGATTAAAGTTAAAACAACGAAAATCTTGAATGTATAAAATTTTGTTTTGAGTATTATAATAAAGATTGTTCATAAAAGAATAATAAAATATTAAAATTATAGTAATTCGTAAAACTTTAACATTTAATTAAAACAGAAATCATTATTTTAATACAAATATACAATAATTTAGATAAAATAAAAAATATTGAATAAGATAAAAAAAATGTTATATCATATTTGTCGTATTCTCTACATTGTGCATATTCTTGGTTCTTGGTAACAGTTGTAAATCTCAGCACATTAAACCATGTTGCAATCTTTAAAAAGAGATTATGTGCCTACATCTTGAGTTCTGCCACAAATACTCTTGGATTCTTCGAAAACACAAATATTATAACATGTTCTAAATTCAAATACTTTGTTTTCCTTACATTCCAAGTAAAATGACATACAATTGCTGGTAGCTATTAAATCTCCAACATTACACGTAGTTGATCTAATAGTTGATGTTGAATAACAAGGGTTAACCTCGCATTCATTATCACTAACAGAAATTAACTCTGGTTCATCAAATACCATCGAATTTTCCCATAAATTACACTTAAGATTTTGTTAGGAAAATCCATCCAAAAGTCCATGTGTTCTTGGAATACATTTTATGAATTTCCCTCGTTAGTTGTATGTTATATTGTAACAGTCGTTTTTTCATATGTTTCATGATCACAGATATATCCATCAACACAACTGTTGTGTTTAGAAACTAAAAGCAAATCTTTCAGGATGGCTTTTGATTTCAAATTTTCTGTACTAACTACACTCTAAGACTTGTTGGAAACACACATCAATATCCCAAAAGCTCTTGTTACACGTTTGTTATGTCGTCTGCTACCATATATAGTAGACATAAATAATAACACTGACAATATATAATGATAGCATTTCTATTTTTTTGATGACAAATGTCTACAAGTCATCTTAATCAGTATATTTCAATAACTTTCTCATATTAGGTTTTCGAAAGTTTCTCCATTTATAGTTAAAATGGATAAAGAAATCGAGGACAACTTTTATGATGAGTCCTACGATGAAGTTGAGAATTACAAAATCTTACCTGTTGCTGAGGGGGAAAATTCACTGTTTGGAGGGGTGGAACGCGACTTGATTTCATTTACGAAAAATCAAAAAGAAATAAACGACAACTTCTATGATGAATCCTACGATGAAGTTGAAGATTACAACGTCTCATCTGTAACTAGGCGAGAAACGTCATTGTTTCAATTGGTGGAGCGCGGCTTTGTTCCATTTAAGAAAGGATCAAAAGGAATTTAAGGAAGTATTAGGAGATGTACGCATAAATCCGACAAAAGTGGAGGAGGTAACTTTGCATAAGACAATAGTACATTTTAACAAATGATTTTTAGGTACTCAACATTTTTAACGACTTCATGAAATATAGAAAAAGTATGACACCAAAAGTACTTCTGGTTACAGGACCACCAGGATGTGGGAAAAGGTTATTGTTGGAGAAAATATTTAAACTATTTGAATTTAGAGTTAAATGTTATAATGAAGGTGATATGTTATCTCTACACCTATTTCGCTTGGATTCGTTTATAACGTTTTTGAAAGCATGCAATTATTCTCCTATCGAATCATATACCTCTTATGGTGTTAGAAAAGTTAACCTTGTTTTCATTGATGATTTGCCAAATTTTATGTTTGAGTAAGTTTTAAAAAGTACCATTTTTAATAATATGTTATGTTTATAGAGATCCCAGTATTTTCAATAATAAACTTACTGATGTAATAAAGGCTAATTGTATGCCTATATACGTATTCTTATTCACAACTTCACCATCTGTAAGAAGTTGTGCTTTCTATCATATTTTTACTTCTGATGTCAAGGAGTTACTTCACGTAAGACATGTCAATATGTTACCTGTTGAACAAACTTTTATGGCTGATATTTTAAATAATTACATTGTGGAGAAAAATATAGTATTACCATCTGGTGGAGGAGTAAACTCAAGAGGAAATAACGAAACTTTAGAAAGAATTATAAATCTAGCAGATGGTGATATTCGTCAGGGCAAAATTATCATTGATTTCTGTACGATAGAGGACAGTGATTCTCCTGAAATTAAGAGGAGAAAGTCAGATGCATTCCAGTTTAATGATGTCATGGAGGATTGTCGACTTAAATTTGATGTATCTTCTCTTAAGGTTCTTGAATTTGGTAGACCTCTAAAAGTTGATAAGTTTAAAGCACTAGAGAAACTTTTCAATCCAGAGCGTTGTGACGGGGACATAAACCCTAAAGTTTTACAAGGTCATAATAAAGTTGAAGACACGTTACCACCTGAATTAGCAAATTTAAAAAGACCACTACCATTTAAGGAGTCTATTTCAGATTTCGTTACCCGAAGACCGATTTCAACATTAAATGTATGCTTTCTTTTTCTTAAACTTTTCAATAATATTATTTTTTAGTTACTAGAATATCTTTTCGAACATGAAATTTTTTTTGCGAGTGACATTAGATCATTGACCAAGATTTACCATAATGTCCTGGCTATGGATACTGCACTGCAGGCAGATAACTTATGGTCCACGGATTTAGATGAATACTCCTATGACATAACCTGTAGGAGTTTATTATATTATAATTATAAAGGTAAAAAAACTAATTCTACTGGGAATAAATTTTATCCATTAACAAGACCGAAAAGTGGATATAAAAGTTTAGAAAAGGTTAATTCTAAAATTAAGCATATACACAGCCTGTCTACTGAAGAATTCACAGATATTATGCGTTATAGGGACCTTTCTGATTACATGGATTGTAAGGAATTTGTAAATAAATTGAAAATGTAATTTTTTTATGTTATATTTATGAAAATGTATTTATATTCGACGTTTTTTTTATTGTATTTATTTGTAAATATTTGTATATTATATTTCTAATAAAACTAATTTATGTAAGATGAGCATTGTTATTGTAACAACGATACTTAACTTTTTTGTTTTTGGACTATAATTTACTTTTGTTGATGTAATCCATTTTTGGTATAGTTATAATTTCAATATCAAATAATAAATATATCTATTGATTATTGATAGGAATTACAATTGTAATCTTAATAAATTCAATTCATTTAAAATTTGAAGAAGATATTTTGTAGAACACATACATACATACATAAAGATAGGGGTGTCAGACACATCTGGTATGTTGTAAAATTTATATTTATATATAAAATAAAAAGATAAAACTTATATTTATCGGCAATATACTTGTTACTAAAAATAATATATATCGTGATTTTTTGCTGTTTTTACGAGAAAATTTGCTTAAGAGTGAAAAATGTTTGGCTTGGGACCATCCCATGTGGTCTAGTGGTTAGGATTCGTGGTTTTCACCCACGCGGCCCGGGTCCGATTCCCGGCATGGGAATACCTTTTGCTTTGGAACCCATGGAATCCATTTCCGAATAATATTATACACTATACTCTATAAATTGTCTAAAATGTTCAAAATCCTTAGAAAATCGCATTTTTGCTTTAATAACATTATTATTTTCAAAATACTAATGAGAACTTAAATTTTTAGCAGTTTCAATTTTATTATACTGATATAAGTTGAATCCATTAGTTACTACCACTATTGTTCCTATGAAACACAAATTACTAAAAAAATTTCTTCAACGCTTTAACCATAAATTTGTTGATTAGGGCAATAAATAATAATCAAAAATTAAACATTTAAATGCACAATTATTTTAATTTTAACCAAATTTGCAGACTATTCTTTAAAATTAATAATGCTCAAGAATAAAATTTATATTTTGAAGCTTTTAAATATGTTTTTAAACTGAAGAAGAAAAAGGACTTCAAACAATTGATTCTAATTCAATTACTTCCTTCAATAACGGTTAAATTTCTTGCAAAAACAAGTTGCAAACTTATATGATATAAGATAATTTCATAATCGAATGTATGCAAACTGAATTCCTTAGAAGAATATGAAGCTTTCTTCTAGATTAAAAAAATTTTGAAAATACATTCAAAAAAATTAAAAGTAAATATTTACTAATCTTTTATAGTATTTAAAATGCCAATTATTTCTAGATTTATTATAACATATGTTTACTAACGTTAAAATAACATTTATCTACTTCATTTAACTATCAAAAGTGAACTATAAAATATTTGATTTTTCCCTATTCTTTGGAATTTCATATGGTTTTAATCAAATAGTATCCAAAAAAACTTTATAGAAAATTTTATAGTAATCCATTTAATTTAAAAATTACCCATACATATAATTGTACATGCTTTTTTATTTTGAAAATAATGATTTTAGAAAATTTAATTTAAATACCTCTAAAAGAGAGTAAACAAAAGTTTTGTTGAATCTTAATGTTACAGGTGACAAAATTTTAGTTTAATGTTAAAATTTGTTTTTTATTAACATTTAAATTTTTATTATACTTATAAATATTATAAACATTATATCAATTTCATTTTTTTGCCAATGCACAAAAGAGGGTTATGTGATCTTATATCAGCCTACACCCTATTTGGATTTATTTTAATATCTATGGTAATATCAATAGTTTCACTATTATATTTTTATTATGAATCAAATGTGATACTACTAAATGAGTATGATATGTTAAAAAACAATCTAACTGTCATACTCGAAATGTAACAGAACGCCAAATAATCAAAATTTTAATTTAATGTAATAATAATAATAATTTTTATATCATCTTTGTCTATTATTCAAGCTAATGAAAAAAGCATAATAAAAATATTATAAAATTTAAAAAAATTATTTTTTTATTGAAAGATGATGAATTGTGTTATGTAATAAAAAAGGATGGAATAAGAAGAACATTGTTTATTGAATCATAGAAATACTTTATCTATAATTCATAATGTTATTTTAATTTTTATTTGATGTAAATATGGAATGGAATCACAATTTAATTCATTGAATTGATAAAAAAAGAATTTTAAGAATATGAAAAATACTTTTAGTTATTTATTAACATTTTTATTGCTTTTGAATTGGTATAAAAGACAACGAAATGTTTCCAGAAGGTATCAGATATATTATTGTTATTAACAACATGAAGATTGTTTTTATTAGTGTTATTATAACATTTATTTTATTTACTTCATGAAGTCAACTGTGCACATCGCATTGCTCTTGATCCTTGTGACAAAGATTCATGTACTGCTCGTTGTTCATTGGAAGGAAAATCAATCGGACATTGTATTAATATTGAAGAAATAAAACGGAACAAAAGACATATCGGTAAACTTGAATGCCATTGTTTTTAGAAAAAAATTATTCAAGGAAACAATAAGATAACACTTTTTTTTAAAATTTTTTATAAAAATATTTTTAAAAATAATTAGTTCTTATGCTAAAAAAAATAAAGTTTTCATTTAAATAATAGAAAAAAAATTTATGGAAATCTTTTAATTTTTTGATTTAAACATAGAATAAATCAAAATTTAATTCATTGAATTAATATAAAATTAAATAAAATATTTTCATAGGCATCAGATATATTATCGTCGATAACAACATGAAAAATGTTTCAATTAATATTATTATAAACTTTATTTTATTTTTTCATAAGTTCAGTTGCTTAGTTTTACCCCTAACTTCCTTACTGTGATGATGCCTTAGTGATTGTTCCTTCAACAAAATTGAAAAAGCATGGAAAATATTTTACAATAATTTTGGTGAACTTGATTGTTTATCGGAGATTATGAAAGATCCAAAAAAAATATATGTGTAATATAAATGTTTTTTCCTACGAAAATACATGATTTTAAATACTTAATAAAGACTCAAGAGAACAATAAAATAAATTTCAATTTTTAATTTTTCTTATAAAAATATTTTAAAAAAAAACTAATTAATTCATAAAAGATAACAAGAAAATTTATATTAAAAAATACAAAAAATTTAACAAGTTCCTATAATTTTTATTTGGTAAAAATATAAATGGAAATCAAAATTTAATTCATTGAATTTGTGTAAAAAAGGAATGTTATTAACATGAAAATTAATGTTAAATATTTATTAACATTTTTATTACATATGAATTAATTTGATATAAAATAAAATATCTTCTTAAGGTAGTTAGATATATTTCTTGTTGATAACAACATGAAAACTATTTCTATTAAATATTGTTATATCCTTTATTTCATTTCATTCATGGGGTTTAAATGTTTTAATCCCCCTACTAGTTATGATTGTGACTAAATTTTATGTAAAGATAAGTGTACACTTCAAGGAGCCAATAGAAGGTGTGTTATTGAATACAGTGATTTTTAGTAAAGTGGAAGAACAGATCTAAAAGTATAAAATCAGTAGAATGTGTTTGTGATAAGTAAATAAATATTCAATGAAACAATAAGATAACTCATTTTTTTAAAATTGTTTTATAAACATATTTTTAAAAACAATTAGTTCTTACGATGAAAGAATAAAGTTTTCATTAAAAAATTAGAAAGGTGATTCCTGAAGGCTTCATGTTTTTTTCATTTAAACACAGAATAAAATTAAAATTTAGTTCTTTGAATTGACATAAAAAAGATATTTTATTCACATGACAATTATTATTTAATATTCATTAGCATCTTTATTGCATTTGAATTGGTATAAAATAAAATATTTTGTTAAGATAGTACATATATTATTTTGATAACAAAATAAAGATGGTTATTTTTGTAAATATTATGATAACTTTTATTTTATTTATTCATGACTTCAATTGTTTAGCTCTAACCCCACTTTCTTATTGTGATGATGCTTCATGCGAAAATTTCTGTAACAAAATCAACATGCATGGAAAATGTTTTTACAACGATTTACAGATTCCTGCACCAACTGTCGATGGTCATGGGAGGCCCAAAGTAAAAACTCAATGCAGATGCGATAATTAACCTTCCTACCAAATATAATTTGAATTATTAAATAAGGATACACCAAAACAATGAGAGAAATTATGATTTTTAATCTTTTCATAAAAACATTCAAAAAATTAATTAATTTATAAATGATAAGAATAAAATTTTCATTGTAAAAAAGTACAAAAGAAATTTATAATATTCTTATAATTTTAAATTTTTTATGATAGTATGTAGTGTTTCATTTCTTAAACTTATCATTAAAATTCTTCCATCCAATACGCATCTTTTAAATTCCATCTTAATTAAGATATGTAAAACTCAAAAATATAATTAATTTTTTTTACTTATCCTCTAAGATCTATATCTCAAAACTTTAATTAATTATCCCCATAAACTTAATTAACTAAATTAATAATCACATCAATAATTAATAAACCCAACTCAAGAAAATGTAGTAGATTAATAAAGATTTTTAATTTTTAATGTTGTTCACCTTATAAATTATTAACATACCAAATATTTAATTACTTTCTATAACAAAAGATAAACCAATAGCATACAATATATGAAATAACTTTGTTTTAAAATTTTTTATTAAAAGATATAAGGAAAAATTATTAACGTATAAAGAATCTTTTTTAATAATGGCATTACAATGATAAGGTATATATAATACAAAAAAAAACATATATAAAATATTTCAAAATAATAAAAAAAGGTAAAAATTTATATTTGGAAGAAATTTTTTTTGTTAATAAAATAAACCCAAAGTTGGCAATACCTGATTTTTGCCAGAGTTACTATTATTCTCAGGACTGGTACGATTGTTGTTAGTAGAATTATTATTAGATGAATTATTAGCTGAAACTATAGCTGATGCTGCGGCGGCGGCTGCTGCTGCTGTTTCAATAGACGAAAGATCGGTAAATTGTGTACATTTCATTACTGTAACTGGATCAAGAACTAAAAATGATATTTTTAAAGATTGTTTTTAGGTAAAATAAATATGTTTAACATACTTGAATGGCCATTTCCTGCCCCATTAACAGATGATGAATTATGATTACCATTGCCGTTATTATTATTACTACTTCCTGCCTGATTCCTAAATAATACAATTCAAGATGAGTTCCTAAAATTAGTATCATCCAACAAGATAATCAAACACGTTTACTTCTTCCTTAACCCCTACTTTATGTAATAATAATATTTTTACTATAAAAAACATTCTAAAAATATAAAGTAACCTACCTTTTTTGTTTTTGTCTTTGATTACAAAACCATACTCTAACAACATTCTTTTTCAAATCTAATTTATCAGCTATTGAAGCTATCTTATCTCCAGTGGGTCTGGGTTGTTGTCTAAAGAACTCCTCCAAACACCTCTTCTCCGGAGCTGCTATAGATGTTCGTTTCCTTTTCTTCTCACTATTAGGTAAAATTCCTTGAGCATCATTTGTTAAATCCTTATTTTTTATTGCTTCCTCTGCCTACAAAATAATAATATATAAAAAAGTTGTCATTTTTTTTATTAGTACAACATTTTTAAAATTCAAAAATTTTGCTTACCTTCTCTAACCATGAATGAAGAATAGGTTTTAAAGCTACCATATTATTATGTGATAGAGTAAGAGATTCAAAACGACAAATTGTACTTTGTGATAAACTTCCAACTCCAGGCATTTTTAGATGTGCCAATGCTTTACCAACATCAGCTTGTGTAACACCTAACTTTATTCTACGTTGCTTGAAGTGTTCAGCAAATCTCTCTAATTCTCTTGGATCAGTATCCATCTCAGGATTGGGGACATTTAAGGGATACCTTGACATTGCAACAGCTGATGCTGCGGCACTATTAGATAATTGTAAACCACCATTTCCTGGTTGGGTTGAGGCAACAGCAGCCGCAGCAAAATGAGGATTGATGCCAGGATATTGGGTAAATTGATGGGGATGTGTCTGATAGGGATGATGCATAGCCATAACTTGTTGTAAACTAGTCATACTGTCAGTTGCTGCTTGACCCATCATCATTGACCCATCCATTAACATAGTTGAGGATGACATTAATGAATTATTATTGATACTAGAATCAAAATCTCCGCTCATCCCATTGAGTGAGGAATGTTGTCCTCCATTTGAGGTTGTTGAGGTTGGTGCTGTTGCTGAGGAGTGATAATTACCAAAAGAAAACATATCACCAGGACGTAACATTCCTGTTGCATTGACATTCTTCATATCCATCTCAACTAAGGCTGCCTGAGCTGCACGAGCATGAAGGAATGTATCATCAAATGTTGAGAATATCGAATTTGTCTAAAAATAATAATAATTTCAATATAAGTAAAAGAATTGACATTATTGATAAATATTTATATACCTCATCTATTATTAAAAAAACAACGTTAAACGGTATGATAACTTTTAGAATACATTAACTTATAATATACATGAAATAAAAAAAATAGATATACTAGTACTTACTTAAATATTCATGTATATACTTTATCAAATTTGATAATTAAAAATTAGTACACATAGCTTGTTAGTTTTTATCTATACTGAACTTTTTTTGCTTTCATTTATTAGATGTTTTTTTAAGAAGCAAAAAATATATACCATTATGGGTTTTAAGTTGTTTTTTTTAAAAAAAAAAAGATTAAAGATGTATTTGATAAGATTATTTTTATTTCTATGATTAAAGTATGTAAATTTATACATAGTTAAGATATCTTGTTTGTTTTTAATAATAACAAGCTAATATTTAATGAGTATATATAATACCAGATATGTATTTTGATAAGGTAAGGTAACTTACAGGTTGCATGATATTACGATAACTATTTGTTGTATTGTAACGATCTGAGGTTGAGGTTGTTGCTAATGCTGGATAAAGACGTTGTGGAGATTGCATTACGGCCATGAAAGGCAAATTTGCTTTTGATTTGGTGGTTTAATAATTAGCTTATTAATATATTCTTTTTGTGATATTTCTATTAGAAATATTAGTATAAATATATACTTTTTTATTGGATATGATTTTTTAACTTGTAATAGATATATATATTATAATATTGATATATTTATTAGGAAATTTAAAAGGAATATCTGAAAGTAGAGATTATAATTCAAAATGGTTATTGTAAATATAAAGAAACGCATATTTCGTGAAATGATTATGGATTTCCAAAAATAAATTTAATATAATTAACTACTTTTTTTATAAAAAAAAATGTTATACTTTAATAGTATATTATTCATGTAGATAATAAAATTATTACTCATATCAGGAGATAAAAAATATTTAATTAAAAAAACGAACTTAAAATATATTGTTCTCTGAATCTTTAATAATAGAATATTCATTAGTACAAGACCATAAATATAAAATATGAATAGTTAAAAAAAAGAACATCAAAAGATATTTGTTATAAAAATTAAAATTACTCTGATAAAAGAGGAACAATTAAATAATATTTAAGAAGATGACATCTGTTACCATGTCTTTATTTTTATACATTATTAACTGTTTCTAGAAGGTTGAAAATATGTACACGCAAGACCTGTAATCATACAATATAGTCATATAATTTTTTTTTGTTTTATTAATATATTTACCATAATATTAATAAACATAATGTCATAATTTCTAATAAATATATATAAATTTAGAAATAAAGTTTATAAATTTTTCTTTCGCGCGGTTCTCTAATATATAATATAATATTTTATTAAATGATATATTCTCTTATAAATTTCTAAAACAAGGCGGCGGTGAGATGATATATTTATACATATATGTATGTAGAGTTCTCTAAGTTATAAAATAAAAAGGGATATATCATTCTCCTTTTTCATTGGGACAAAGTTTTAATGTTGGGCTGTATTACAGTATCCCTCCTTCTCTCTGTATATATTTATTTATCTTTACATATATAAAACATCCCTTATATAAATATATATAGTTGAAGTTTGAAGATTTTAAAAAGGAGGAGATTGTGGTAGATTTTTTGTTTTCAATAGCGTGAGATTCTTTTGAAATTTTTTAACAAAAAAAAAAATGGGCACATCTTAACAATTTTTGTATAAAACTACGTAGGTTGAAAAAAAATTGTGTCTATTTCAACACGATGAATTGTTAAATATAAATTTTGACAAAAATAAAAAAATAAGAACCTCAATGGTTGAATGGAGGTAAACAAATAAAAATAGAAGTACGAAAGATAAGAGAATAGATATTATTAAAAGAAATCATCAATTGATATGAAATAACTTTCGGTTGATTATTAATAATCATAATTAATTCACCTCAAACAAATTTTTTTTTGTTTCAGAATTTTTTATTCAACTTATATATACAGAAATACATATTTATCTATTAACAACCTTGTTTTATTTCATTAAAAATTCAAACAAGACTCACACTATATATATATGTACATGGTGGTGAAGATTTAAAGGAAGAAAATAGTATATATGAAACCTTCATGAAAAATTTATGGGCAAGATTTTAGGGTAATGAGAAAAAGTTTTGATAAAAATATATACATATGAATTAAAACTTACCATACATTTTGAGAGTTTGATAAATCTTTTTTATATTTCTATAAGAAATTGTATAAGAAAAGGCGTACCACATTTACATGAACATATTTTAGATAATAATTATTAAAAACGGAAGTTACTTTGACCATATTACAAAGAAGAAGATTAATTAATAATATTAAGGAAGGGTCTATTAAACCTCATGAAATAATAAAAAGGAATATCAATAATTTAGTAGTTAAAACTTTATTAATATATTGTGAGTGTGTGTAAATTTGCATAAATAGTAAGATTTTTAATTTTAAATTGTGATAAATTATGTATCTTGGTATAATATGGAGGAATTTTATGAATTATCAATATACTTTCTCTCCTTTTCCAGATACCCTTATCATCTACTTCTTTTATCTTTCTTGTAACGTGTTACGTATATTTATAAATGTTTTAATGATAATTAGAATGAAATATGCACTCCCATACAATTGTGATTAAAAAGAAGTAAAAAAGGGAGAGAGAGATAAAATAATATTGTAAATGGTATACAAAAGAAAATAAGGAACGAATATCTTTATCAAAATTCAACTTGTCATTTTCTTTTTTTATATAACTTTATCACATTTCTACCTTATTTGGAAATTGAAAATTTATAACTCTTTAAGTACATCTATTACATCATCATATCAAAAAGTGTTGATGAATGAGATATTACGATGTAAAAATAGATGATATTATAATAGAAATGATAAAGTACCATTTATCACTTTTTCTTATTATCCTAAAATTTCTATTTTTGAAGGGGACCTATTAAATAAATGAGATGTTACTGTTTCAAGCTTCATTATCGTCATTTCTATACATATTATATGATACATATCTCTATATCTATATACATGTATATTTTTTTCTATTTATCTCTCCATTTTTTCATATGTATATATCCACTAAATATTTGAAGTTTCTCTTATGATTGAGAAAGGGAATGTGTTGATAAAGAAAAAAGAAGAAGAATATATAGGGACTTGAAAAATATTTTTATTCTTCCATAACACATATATATAACATATACATAACCATTTATTTATAAAATAGTAAGGATATATTAGCTTATAGTCTTTTTCCTTCAAAATGTTAA
Source organism: Strongyloides venezuelensis (assembly GCA_963280985.1). NCBI lineage: Eukaryota > Metazoa > Nematoda > Chromadorea > Rhabditida > Strongyloididae > Strongyloides > Strongyloides venezuelensis. Next base: position 1,868,307 of record CAUJLX010000002.1, on the reverse strand, counting down.
AATGTGATAAATTATTTATGATCAAAGCACCATTCACCATATATATAATATTGGAAAGAAGAAACCAAGAATGAAGGAAAGTAAAAATGTCTTTCTATGTGCCATCTGATGCATTTTATTCTCATTATATCTAAATACATATAAAGAGAGGAAAACACACCATATATATACAAATAATAAAAAGCAACTTATATCCCTATTTAAAGTTAATATAATATTGACAAGATATGTGAAGAAAAGTCAAAAAAAAGATGAGAAGAAGAATTTTTAACTTTTTATCAACTTCTCAAAAATATACTAAGATCTATCTCATTTACGTGCCTCAGAATATAATGTTACATCTCTTTCTTTTCCCTTCTTCCTCCTCCCTTTCCTTCTACATTTTCTTTTACCATCTCCCAAATAGTTTGTTTATAATAATAAAGGGGATAGAAAAATGAATTGCACAACTTATTAATTTAAACTACCTAATTTGTTTTTATCGGTTACATTGTTATAACTTATTACATATTAGTACATAAAGGCAAAAAAAATATAAAATAAATTAAGAATGATATATTACCTAAAGATATGTGTAAATTTCTATTAAATGCACTACTAAAAAATCAAAAATTAAAAGTAATTTATTATTTTAAAAATATTTAGTTAAGAATAATAAAAATAAATATTTTATTAAAAGAGTACATAAATAAATATATATTTCAATAAGAAGTATGGAGTATAAATTTTTAACAAAAATTATTTTTAAATTTTATATTACCATAGGATAGAATTGACATATATAAAAGGAGGTTCGTTTTGATAAAATTGTTTCATTTTTGCCTTTTTAACAATTTTATGTAAGTGGTGTTATCTATTTTAACAATTATTTTATTAATATTTTTCTAAAAATTTTTACATATACATACACCTAGCCTATTTATTCACATTTGCTTCATCAAATTTAATTGGATGATAAAAACTGAATTTATATAGGAGCACATATTAATAGGATGACTTTTTGAAAACTTCTTCAACCATAACTACTTTGTTAATAGGACCTATTGACAAATAGTTTTGGGTCTAATTGTTTCTTGACAATAACCCAATTGTTTGTAGTATCTAAAATTTTTCCCATCCACATATTTCTATTAATAGATATATATATCTAAAACATCCAATAGAAACTTTGTATTTTTGTATTGTTTTCAAACTTCTAGGAACAAAGTGATTAGGAGAGATAATACAAAGAGAGAATGTGAAAAGAGGTATAATCATTGATAACATGTGTTTTATTATCACACATATGAAGTTTCTTCTTTTTAATCATTTCCACAAACTACTTACTTCTTTTCACCTTCAGTACACTATAACAATATAAAATCATGTAATCTTGTGCCATATTCAACTATCAATAAACCGTCAGCTGGTAAATATATATTTATATGTATCATTGTTTGGAAGGGAGAAAAAAAGTTATCTCTCAAAGAAAGGGGCTCATACAAACATATTGATAATATATGTATGGTAACTGTCGACAGCCGTCTCAAGAAACGTGTGAATTATGGTAATAGATAATATATAAATATAGCCTACACTTTTACCATATATTTTATTAAATTTATCATTTTCCTAAAATTACATACAAATGATAAAAGAGAGGGAAAGAGAGATTTAATTAAATTTAAAAATCTTACCATAATCATTACACTCCTTTTTTGCTTTTCATTTTTGCTAATAATTTCTACTTAAAAATGTATATGATATGAAGGCATAAAATGGTTATATGTTTTTAGTTTTAAAAGAAAGACATAAGCAATCTTAAAAATTTTTCATTAATTTTACCCTTCCATTCTCATAAATAATTAATCAAAAATCCATATATACGTCATATTTTATTATTGTTTGAAATTTATACATGTAAAAAGAGACAGGGGTAAAATCTAATCAGCTTTTTATAACAACATCTACATTGTTCATTTGAAAAATGAAAATAAAAATAATATTGATATGTGTATAATTTAAAGAACTATATAAAAGGATAAAAAATTATCTAACTAACATTATTTTATTATCTTATTATATCTTTTCTTTGTTTTAAAATATACAAAGTATCATGAAAAGACAATAATCATCATATACTCCTTTCCTAATTGCTTTTTATCCAATAAATCTTTTATTATTATTCATTTTTATAGTTTGTGTAGTAATAAAGAGGGAAAGTATTTAAGATAAATTTGATAGTTGAAAGAACAAAAAAAAAATGTAATGTATGATATAGTTACTGTCACGGAATTCGGCCTTTTTAAAGTCACCGACAGGAAATAAAAAATTTGAAGATTATGGTAAATAAGAATGATTGTGGCGAAATTAAAAGGAACAATTAAAATTAATTTTTAAATCATTTACCATAAGGAGAGAGAGATGAAAGGAAAAAAGAATGATTTATGTAGGAGTATCGTGTAATATTATGTGATACCTTTATATTTATTATTACTTTAAATGCTTAAGAGATTTTTCATTTTCATGTACCATAATCTATTTTTAAATGTAATATGGAATCAATAAGTAAATACACATTTTAATTGAAAATAAATACAAAGGATAAAAGAATAAATAATTAAAGGTGAAATATAAGAATAATCTCATAATTATATTATACAACAATACCATGCTAACTTTTCTTTTATCATTTTCTTACCACCTATTGTCTTCCTAATTCCACTTCAGGTGGAAGGTAAAATTAACAAACTTTTAATTTTATTTCTCAATATAATCTGTCAATTACCATATACCTAACACTTTCATGACAGATGTATATATATATATAATTTTAATTAACTTTTTACCATCATTTTCTTATAATTTCTCTATATTAACATTTTACACGCTAATGCTATAAATAATATGTTCAGGTAGACAAAAGCTAATTTTATGGAGCGTTAAGCTTTTAATCAAATTGCTTTTTTGTTTTCTTTAATATACATAAAGTCAATGATTATGATGATGCCATTATAATCATTATGGATACTTTATCTCTATTAATATAATAGATCATAATTAATATATATTGTTCGAGATGGTCAAGAACAATTATCATAGTTTGTTGGCTCGCGCAACAATAAGTTCCATCTATCTATATACTGAGAAGATCGATGAATGTTAACAACATCATCTTCATGACAGGTGGTGGTGTTTTTGCTTTTTGTCAAGATCAAAGGATTACCGATTATGTTAACTTTACCAGAAACACATATTTTTTGATGGATTGGAGGGTAAACTCATCATATGTTCATGTTTTTTGTAATAACATAAATTATTAGGGGTAATAATTTTAAAAAAAAAGTTTTATTTTTTAGTTACATAAATTATTTAAAGCCTTCTACAGTAATCTTTCCTTTTTTGTATTTATAAATACAAAAATGCACACAAGCCTTTCCTTATTTCTTAGTTTCCCACATTTTAAATGGCATATTAAAATAATATTAGTAACATTAACGAGATTATTAAATAAAAATAATCCTTGTAATCTTTATTTATAAACAAAACCAAAGAAGGAATATAAAATTTTTTTCTCAAACATTGCAAATTTTAAAGTAATAATAAAAAAAAAAGTTACAAAACTTATATTAATAATGTACAAAATAATGAGTCACCAAGAAAAAAGTTATCATAAAAGGAATATCAATGAAAAATTAATAATCAAAAATTGCATTTCCTTTTCCTGATATCATCTTTGCTTTGATATCTCCACCAGTTAATTAGTTCTTGATATGTATTTCTGGAAACATCAAAAAATTCTTTCTCATCTCGTACAAGTGATTTAGTCATTGGTTCAGCAGAACATTGGGATATCTTTAATAAACCTTCAAGTCGATTCCTATATAGATAGTGAAGGTGATTAAGAATCCTCCTTGCCTCATCATCATCAGTAATTTTTGCAAAACCTCTCCCTATTGCATAATAATATCTATGTATCTCATTGACAGGTATTATGTTTGCGTCAGCTTTTATGGTCTCTAAAGCTTCTGGTTTAAAATATTCTGGTAGGTAGATTGTTGCGTACCTTGCTAATGGTACAGCCGACCATAAAGGTATATTTACCTCGAATCCTTTAGCCTTCTCCACATCGTCATTCTCCGAAATCTTGGGTACCTGTATATCCTGTCCTAGGATTTTAAAAACATCTATAATTTTAAAAATAATCATCATTATCATTAACCACATATCCATACCTTCACTTGCATTGTAAATAGCTTTTGATTCAAATAATGATGCTTCTGCCAGGCAGGTCTCTAAATCAAAATAATCTGGTGCTACAATTTCATGATTAGATTTTCCATTCGGTATACTCATTATCAAGTTATTTTTAGTAAAATATATAGGTTTTTATACTGTTAAAAAGATGATATAATTGATGATTGGTTAAATTATTAGGATTTAAAGATAAAAAATACTTACGCCGCGCAATATTTTAATATGTTGATTGTGGCGGTTGAATATTTTGGAGAGATGCTCGGAGTACTTGAATGTTATTTGATATTACTGCCTTTGTATAGAAAGATATTGAATTCATCTTAATCTCCTAATGGTACTTTTAACTTTTTTATATCACATCATGAATAAAGAGTATATCATTTAAAATTCATTTATGATAAAATGACTTTAATATATATATAAAATATACAAGACTATAGACTACAATAAAAACGCCATATCATAAAGAAAGAAGACAAACTACAAAGTATCTCTCATGATTTGACATTTTAACAAAATTAATTGATAAATACTATCAATAAATCAATACCAATATAGTTATAATCATACTAGGTATATAAAAGGTAAATAAATCAAAGAACATTACATTCCAACTATTTTTAAATAATTATGTCTTCATCTGTTAAATGTTACCGTCTTGAAAATAAAGTAGCTATAATAACTGCAGCCACAAAAGGGATTGGTTTAGCTATAGCTGAGAGATTGGGTCTTGAGGGTTGTAGTATCGTTATTAGTAGTAGAAATGAGAAGAATGTTCAAGATTCTGTTAAGTATTTGAGAGGGAAAGGAATTAAGAATGTTGAAGGTATTACATGTCATGTTGCTAAAGATGAAGATAGGAAAAGATTAGTTAACTTTGTATGTTTTATAATTTTTATTTGTGATATATTTTTTTAGACATTGGAGAAATTTAAGAAGATAAATATCCTTATAAACAACCATGGAATAAATCCTGTATTCGGAGATATGCTTAGTGTATCAGAAGAAGTTTGGGATAAACTCTTTGAAACAAATGTCAAAGCAGGATTTCTATTAACTAAACTTGTCGTTCCACACATCTTAGAAAGCGGTGGTGGAAGTATTATTTTCAATGCCTCATACGGTGCCTACAGACAAGGAAAAGGTATAGCCGCTTATACAGTTACAAAAACAACATTACTTGGGTTAACTAAAGCCCTTAGCGATGAATTATCTCCACAAGGTATTAGAGTTAACGCCATTGCTCCAGGTGTTATTAAAACCAAAATGAGTAAAGCTGTAAGTTTTTATTTTTAATTAATAAGATGTTATTTTTAGATGTGGGATGGAAAAGATGGTGAGGAGAATTTGGTTAATGCTCTTGAAACACCAATGGGAAGATTAGGAACACCAGAGGAGTGTAGTGGTGCTGTTGCGTACCTTGTATCAGATGATGCTTCTTATGTTACCGGAGAGACTATCGTTATAGCTGGTGGTATACATGCAAGACTTTGATTTTTTTAATAAAACTGTATTATATAAAAGATAATTTTCTGTGTATGGTGGTAACGATAAAATATTATAAAATGAAACGGATTTATTTTTAAATCAAAATTCCTTAAATAAAAGCAAATTTTCTTTAAAAAATAAAACACTTAAGCTTCAGCAGCAACTGGCTCTTCTGGAGCAGCGGCTGGTTGTTCCTCTTCAATTTCATCAAGTCCTGGAAGAACAAGTGGGATTGGCTCAACTGGTGGTCTGGCAGCATCACCTTCAGCCTTAACTTGTTCAACATACTTTGGTGGTTCAAGATTCTTTCTGATTTGTTCCAATTCCTCATTAGTTTTTCTTCCCCATTCTGCTGGTGGTCTTCCGGTTCCGTGAGCAATCTTGAATTTTGGTTTTTGTGGTGGTTTTTCAAAGAGATTCTTACGGTCTCCGTATGATCTTCTATCAATTTGACGATCGAATTTGGAGAAGACAGTAACTTTTGGTGGGAGATTTGTGTTTGAAACCTCATCTGGGTCTAATCCTCTTTGGATAGCCTTGTTACGGGCAACTTGGCGTTGTCTTTCATTTAATTCTTTAAGATCATATTCTTGTCTTTCACTTCTCTTTTCAAGATCGTATTTCTCAGCTTCAAGCTTTACAATTCTGGCGTGGAGAGATTTAATGGCTTCTTTCAAGTCATTTGGCATCATGTTTGCGATGTCTGGTTTTCTTGTAACAGCGGCGAGGTAAGCAGCTTTTTGCTCTTCAAGTTGTTCCTTTGTAAGAGCAGTCTTCTTTTGGGAACCAGTAAGATTTCCCATCTTAGTTTCATCGTGTTCTCCCTTCTTGATAACAAAGTTGGGTCCGTTAGTTCCAGAGGAGTGTCCTGCGAAACTTCCAGCCATCATTTGTTGTCTCTTCATTTTTTCTTCATTCTTTTTAGCTTTCTCAGCCTCTTGACGGGCTTTACGTTCTTCTTCCTCACGTCTTCTGTTTTCTTCAGCAGCTCTTCTCATTTCAGCGAATTCTCTTTCTTCTTGTTCTCTCTCTTGGCGACGTCTCTCTTGTTTTTCTTTTAAGAGACGGATTTCTTCTTCTTGTTGTTCCTTCTCGATACGACGTCTTTCCTCGTAATCAAGAAGTTTAGCGGCTTGTTCCTCTTCATGACGTTTCTTTTGGGCCAAAATAGCACGTTCAGCCTCAGTCATAGACTCTGCTGGCTCTTCTTCTTTTGGTTCTGGACGTTTTGGTCTAAAAAAATTGAAAAAAGTTATTATTACGCATTATTAATTATTAATCACAACACACAAAAGGTCAAAATAAGGTTATTTGTATAAATTAAAAAGAAATAATAAATCACACCATGCTAAATTAAATCAAAATGTCACTTCAACCAAGTCTTACTTAGGAGCAGGTTCTTCGACAGGTGGTGGTGGTCTATATAAGAAATAATTGTATTATATTATTTAATAATATAGTAGAAAGTGTGAATTGATATTTGAACAAAAGATTAAAAATTAAAAAACTTACGCTTCCTCAGCAACAGATTCTTCTTCTGGAGCAGCAGCTTCAGAGGCATCAGCAGCCTCACTGGCTGGCTCTTCCTCGATTTCTTCTTCAAGCTCCTCTTCTTCCTCCTCATACTCTTCCTCTTCGTCGTCAAAGTGACGTTCATAAACTTCAAGAACCATTTTTGTAAACTCTGAAATGTAAAAAAAAATTATATAACAATAGGGAAAAAATTAGTACTATATTGTAGAACAAACAATGCCACAATGCTTAAAATAAAGAAATGATTAAGAAATCATTTAAAAGATATTTATAAGTTATCCTTCATATAGATTATCTTCTAGAGGAGTAACTACATTATGTATATATTAGAGTAAAAATATGTTAAAAGACAATATAGTGTAAAGTAATCTATTATAATCCACCCCCAGAAGATATCTGCCACAAACGTTAATATTACTTATAAACATCTCTGCTGGTAATAAAAATCTTACTTTTATACACTAAACATATTATTATAAAATCTGCTTCACATTAAAATATCAATTCTCTTAAAATTTATTAGCGTTTCACATCATCTTTTATTTTCATTTAACATTGAATCTTCTATTCTATATGTTGTTGTTAATCTTGGATAAAAAAAAAGATAGATATATACACATTTTATTAAAACATTTTAATCACTATTGATAAATATATTTATGTGTTGTGGCATCTTGGAGAGGGAAGATATGTAAGCTGACTTTGTGATCAAAATAATAAATAGAAATAGAGATGAAAAATAGTAGATAAGATTATGCTTTTTTAAATAATAAAAATTAAGAATCACCAACTCGTAAAGTTCTTTGCATTATAATTAAATATATGATTGATTTAAGGTTATTTTTGAAGTGAAAAATTAACATATCTACCAGAATTCAACCATTTGATTGTTATTTATCGACAGATGTGATGATTAATGTTTTATCTTTTTGATAAATAAAAATTTTTAATATCATTTCTTACACTCCAACATTGATGTTTTTTTCAAGTATATTTATCATCTTTTAGGATAATACAAATACAATTGTAAGCATCATATACAATTAGATTCCCCAAAAATGAATGATTAATAAAAGATATAGATGAAATATATAATGAAAAAATATGATTGGGATTCATCGTATACGGCTTACCTTAAATAAATATTGGTAACAATACAACAGAACTGAAACATGCGTTAATATTTATTTGCAACTATTGACAACATAATTACTACCACTGCAAATGCTATAGAAATTCAATGCAACATTATTTCCATCATTTTTATCAGCAGCAAATAAGAGGTCATCTTGAAAAGATATTATCACCTTCCCTCCATTTCATCTCTTGGAATATTGTCCCCAGTCGGAGTTTTGAATGCATCTCCAGCATTATTAAACGATTTTCAAATTCTCTACATATTTATTAAGTTCAAAATGGATAAAATTTTAAAGGATATGGAAGAATTGCTAGAAGAAAGTAAGCGAATAGGGGAAATGTTAAAAAACCTAAAAGATAAGAAAATTACCGTCGATGAACAACTTAATGAGGAGTATCAAGGTAAATTTTGATTACTAATTATTTCTATACAATTTAATAATTAAGAGTACGTCTGTCAACAAATAATCAAAGAATCGGGACTAAAATTGGCAAGGGATATTGATTATGCTGTTCGTAATAAACAGATCCTCCTCCAAAAGTACCAGCAACAAAAGCAACACATGAGCAAAATGTTACAGGAAACACAAAATATAATGTTAAGTAGATCTAACCAATGAAATATTTGTGTTAAATTATATAATTTTTCTCGATCGCACGTACAACAACAAAAAAAATAAATTTTTTTTGGTCAAAAAATTTGTTATAAATTTGGGTATTGATTTATCAAACAATGATATCCAAATTTGCATGACCAGATTCGGATTATTGAGAGAGATGTTTGAAATGTATTTGAAATGCGCGAATTTTTAATTATTGTAATAAAATTTTGAAATTTTTTAACAAATACTAGAAGAGAACTTTTTTATTGTGATAAAGGTTTTTGTTGCACATTAGTAATTAATTCATACTCATTGATAGTTATTTTGTTGTTGATAATTGTTTATTCATATTTGTGATTATTTATCCAACAAATTATTTTTATACTTTCCATAAAATTGATTTACCTATTAGGTGGAAGTGTTTTATTAATTTTCAGATTTTAGCTATTTAAAGATCACAATACACAATAAGATAACAAGAAAACTAGAATAGCGAACTGTCATATTTTTCTATAAAACATATTTCCATACACTCATTTCCACGAGAAATTATATCACAAAAAAGTCGTGTTGCGATATACGTAGTACATTTCTCATTTATTTCCCTACATATACCTTAGTAATTTATCATAATATTGGCAAACATGGAAAAGAACAATGAATTATATTCTGCTGTAAATATTAGCGGCTTTACATATAGGAATTATAGTACTTCAAAAAATGATAACGGAGAATTTGTTATAACCTTTCATGATGTTAAAGAAAGTGGTGATGGGATTCAGATAGGATCAATTGTATGTGGGGAGAAAAAAGAAACCAAAGAAGATGATGACAATGATAAAGATATCGTGTATGTGGATAAATATATATTTCAACTATTAGATGAAGTACCCTTCTCTACAAAACATATCGTTGTCACAGATGATAAAAGAGATAGAACCTTAAAAATCTACAAAATATTCTATTTAATTAAAAGTGACAGAATTACATCAATGAAATTTGCTCTTGCTGTCTCGGAATACTTTGAATTCCGTCCACCAATCACAGAATATGCTATTAATAGTTTTTTAAGAACTAATATCAAGAAGGAACTAGATGTTTTAAAAGAAGTACTGTTTAGTGATAAAATGACTGATGGGGAGAGATTTTGTGTGGCTTTTGATTATTTTTTTCATGAGTAAATATTATTAATAATTTTTATTTTTTAATAATTTTAATTGGCAAATAAGAATCTTAAAAAATATTAGTGATCCATTAAAGTTAATAACAAATAACGAAGGAATCGTGCTTCATATGCTACTGTGTTCTTTGCTCCAACATCCTCAGCCCCATTTAATGGATCATCTGTGATAATATTAATATTTTTTCCATATATCTCACATTGTTCAAGGAGTGTAACACAATTTGGTACAACCTCCTTCCTAACATTAAGCAATCTTTTGGACAAATTTTCAATCATTGATATAATACATTTCTTACAATAATACCATGTATCAACAGTAAGATTTTTATCATATGGATCCATTGCCTTAATAATACAACCAGTACCAAATTCATAATTCCCCTTTGAACAATACAAAGTCCCAATAACCAAATTAATAATACTTGGTATGAAAATATTTCTTCATCCCATTTTCATTTTCCTCAAGATTAGCAATCTCCTCCTCCTTCTGAACTTTCCTCATCAATTCTTCAGCCTCCTCATTCTGAGTTGACATAATATAACAAACACAAAGATTCGCCAAGACAATGGCACTAACATCAAGAATGTTATCAAAATTCTTCTTAACTATTGGTTCATAAAACTTTTCTGCTTCCTCTAATTTACCATCTATCATAAAAAGCGTATGTGCCACATTAAGTTTGAATGTATCATCATTACCAACAAATTCAACTGATCTTCTAAAAAGTTTCTCAACTTTCGTATATTCTTCCTTATCCCAAAATATTTTGGCTTGACTCATTAGAACTGGAATAAATTTATTTTTTAACTCTTCTATTTCATCAAGAGCATCTTTGTATTCTTTAATGTTGTCAGCTTCTTTAAATTCCTGGGCTTTCTTGGTGGCTTTTCTTATCTGGGAGATTAAATCATTTGACATAAGGTCAAATTTATTAAAAGCATCAGTTATTGAAGTTTGTTGTGTGATGACGGCATCAAAATAGTCGAAAATATATTGAGATAGATATTTGTAGGTTAGGTGGGCATTTTCAGCTAAAACATCAGCAGCCAAATCATAATATTCATATTTGCAGTATAATAAAAGAAGATTTTGAAATGTTTCTGGTGGAAAAGGATTCTGTGATAATAAATATTGTAATCTTGCAAATGCATCACTTGTATCTGATTCGATATGTATCAAAGCTTGATTATGTAATGTTATAGGATCCAATTCCTCTTCACTCCTTGGTGGCATATCTGTTAAAGCTTCAGCGGCTCTATCCATATTTCTGGAGTTATATTCAATGGCAAATTTTAAATTGCATGTCTCAACTAGAGCTGTCTGATGGAGGAGTAATGTATTTCCAACTGATCGTACCTCTAAGCCTTCAGTTACCATTCCAATACCTAGTTCCGGATGATCACGGATTCCTTTATCGATGATGTCACTAATATATTTCATCGATTGTGAATAATCTTTTAATTGATAATGACATAATGCTATTGCATAAGCTATTTCTGGTGAGTATCCATGTATGAGAGTAGCAGATTGAAAGCGTTCTAATGCTTTAATGTAATTTTTTTCCTTAAAATCTATACATGCTAAATTTAATTCTACATCTGGATCATCTTCATCAAATTGTTCTACTAATATTCTTGTGTTATGTAAGTCATCTTCTCTAAATCTTATGGCAGCTTCTAATTTTAAAACTTTTGGAGCTAATTCTGGGTCGTCAATCTGAAAATTAACATTAATATTGTAAATTTAAGATGAAAAAGTTACCATATTGACAGCATTCAAGGCATCTTGAAACTGAAAGGCATTATAATGACTTTGGGCTAAATTTAGTCTGTACTCCTGGTTTTTAGGTTGTAGATTACATAACTGTTCGTAGCAATTTGCTGCAAGTACATAGTCTTGGGTATAAAAATAACAATAAGCTAATAAAGATAAAGCTGGACGGCTCTGGAGAAAAAAATTATAGTTAGCATTCAATATTATAAACATACATTTTGTGTTCTATCTAATTCATCTTGTAGTATCCGAATAGCTTCAGAATATTTATCCTCTTTAATTAATGAATAGATAGTTGCTGTATATTCACCATCTTTTATTTGGTAGTTGGGCATAACAAATGAAATAACAAATAATTATTACTTATGAAATATTCAACCTTTTCGTTGCCATAGTTACAATTTATATAGATTTAATAGAAAATATTTATTAACATTATCCAATATATAAGTAATTATAATAAACAATAATACATTATCTCTTATATCATACAGCAAAAATTTAATGATAATACTTCCGTAAAAAATAAACTACTACCACACACTAAACAAGGTCTTTACAATAAAATAATCTTAAATATTATTTCACAGACCACTCCAAACATCACATATACTTTTATTTATAAAAACATACAAAAAAAATTAAAATAATCTACAAAACTCTATCCATATCATCTTCAAATATATATAGTGGTTGATCCGTTAACATTTCCTCTTTGAAAGTGAAATGCCTTTCTTTATTTGGTGTGAATACTCCAGGACTACTAGCATAAGAACCAGTTGAAGAAACTGAACCTCTCTTGCTACGCAACTTCTCACTACTAGTAACTTTACTATTCTTTCTAACTCGTTTTACATTTAATCTCATAAACTGCCAAACATAGAATGCAACGGCATTTTCCTTGATAGATCCAGACAAAATATCATCAACATCCAATGTATTTCTTATACCAAGATACTCTGATGCATACTCAAATGCCTTCAAAATATTTGACTTAGGTGAACTCTTTCTAACCAAATCCATATCGACTAAAGTAGGGTAAAATCTATGAATCAATGCCATAAAAGCAACACCATCCATCCAATCACTTGACAAGTTGGTTATCTTGATTCCATACGGTACACAAATCTCCTTCTTCAACCATGTAAAAATAACCTTATTACAATGTCCACTCTCACATATACTTCTCACTAAATCTTTAATCTTCGCCAAACTCAGAACAGGGTTTATTACTACACTTTTAACTTTTTTTGCAAGACTTTTCTTCACCGGTAGACATTCAATGATGTCATCGTCGAGAGGTGAAGTAGATGTCTGATTAGTAATAGGTGGCAACTTGTAGTAGCTTTGGACACCCCCTCTTCTGATATCGTAATGGAGTATTATTTGCCAAACCAATCCTAAGACAACTATCGGTCTCCCATCGTAAATATCCAAGATATTGGTATTTACTAAATACAAACCATCTCTTTTCAAGGCTTGGAGGATGAGTAATATATTAATTACCATTACTGGTTTATTGTTTACATACGATTCTGGGGTCAGTTTGATTTCAACTCCAGTGAATGCATAAATGATGTGAGAGAGTACGATTCCACTCCTGATGTCAGTGTATAAATCTTCAACATGGTAGGTACTACCACACTTCTCGAGCACATTGTTAATCCAATTAGTGCAAGTCTCCTTCTCATAAGATACGGTTGCATCTATGTCTACAAAAAAGGTATTGCAACATAAAATCTACCAAAATAAAAACTTACCAACTTCGATTAAATCAAAACAAATATCACTTGGCTTTATACTCTTAAAAAACTCCATTTTATCAATAAAAACTAATCTCAAACAAAATAGTACAAGGCAGAAAAACAACTAGAAAGAGAATGTATTAAAAATTAAATAATAAAACAAATTGACAATGACTCTCACTGACAAAGTTGCCTCTCTTTTATAAATACCATAATAAAGAACCTAATACCTTCAGTTTCGTTAATGTTAGATCGCGTCAATGCGAACTATTGTACTATGATTTTTTTTACACAATACATGCTTGATGGGTAATGACTTAAAGGAAATTGTAAAAATAGATTGTCTTGCGGTGAACTATATTTAAATTTTTTTTCTTTATATACATTAGAAAAGAAATAACAAATGATTGAAGATAAAAAAATTTACTACATATTTACAATTTTTAAAAATGATTAAAAAAAAGTTCTGTAGAATCATTGTAGAGGTTCACCAATTGCGGAGTATTCACAAACTTTATCCCGAGGATAGTAAACTAAAAATTCAAAACCATTTGCTTTGGTAAATTGCCCTGGATTTGCCACTAGACAGTCATTAACTGAATTATTGTATGATTTAAATCGATCTCCAAGTACAATAAGGTCTGGTAATACTTCTAGTGAGAATAAATCATCATATGCAGGAGATATTGGAGAAATATAATTCGGTAGTGGTTGGATGTGCCTCATACGAATGATTGATTCCACAAAATGATCACTAATTTTCGTCAAATCTTGAGGTAAATGAAAAGCATCCCTGCACATCTTTTCGATTATGTTGCTTGATCTACATACAAGTATCTTCTGACCCTTATTTGTGATAACCGTTGGATTTGTTGTAAATGTTATGTCAATACCTTCACTGAAATACTTTCGAAGACATTGTGATATTGGTAGTTTTGGATACATAATGGATGATGGAAGATCTTGATCTCCAGGTACAATTACATACTTAACACCTTTCCACACTGGATATAAATTTATGACATCTTTCAAAACATTGCTAAGTCTCCTAAATCCATCAGCATACTCCTCAAAAGATCCTGAATTCAGAGGTGATTTGACAAAATTCCCCATCATGACAAGACACTTTGGTGGACTTTGACTGAAACCTGACAATAACTGATGAATGGACCTCAAACAATCACCATTATCTAAGTTAACCTCCGACAAAAATATCAGTTTATCACTCATACTTATTTTACATTCCCTAACTTCTTTTGGTACCTTAATCGATGGAGGTAACTGAATATTGTTTACATTTAACACACCATCAGCATAAAAGCCCGTGAACATTAAAGGGGCTCCAATAGATAAGATTCCATCACCATAAGTGCAATTTTTAGATATATTCATTTTAATGGTCGTTTCATGGTCTTCAATTCTATATTTATTTTTATTATCTGCAAAAGCACATCCAATAATTGAGACAGGAGTATCTAATTTCGGATATCCAAACAGTGTTTGAATACACTTCAATTCACCAGGTACCTTTGACTTAATCGTATTCTTCCTATCTTCCATCAACCTCTTAATAGTTAACAACCTCCCAGTCTGAAGATTACAAATCTCCTCCTCTGTAGGGAGGAACCTCTTCCTCTTCCACTCCTTCTCCTCATCCCCATACTGATCCTCAAAAACATTAAGAACCTTCAAATTATCATCTTTAGCAGAGGATAAATGTGTCAAAATTATTTTTAAACTTTCTAAAGACAAAGCCTTAACTTCTACGCCTCCGCTCCTCATAACTCCAGCTATCTTGTCAACATATGATCTAATTTTACCTTTATCATATGAAGTAAACAAATCCGTCAAAAAATTTGTTACCTGCCTGAATGTGATAAGATAATAGTAAAAATAAATATTTGAGGAAAAACTTACACATTGTAACACATATGATAGGTGTCCATGGCATCTTTTAGTTCGTTTCTTATCAGTTTTCGTGTTCCCTCATCTGCTGCAACCATCTTTTTGAGAGTGTTTTTTTATAAATCTTCAATTTGAAGGTAGATAAAATCAAATATGAAGTGAAGCGCCAAAATGTGTAGATAGGTGCTTTGAGATAAAAAGGAAGGAAAATGCACCCCTACATAAGATGGAATGTGGAAATTATTACATTTGTTAGGACGTGTCTCCAAAATATTTTGGTTGACTCTTATGAAGAAATTTCTCATACAATTGGTATGAGGTGCATTTTTTTTTAGAAATTACTTATTTAAAATTTATCATATTTCTTGGATATAGTCTGAAGTTTTTTACTGTTTTGGGATTTCTCTATTAATAATATTTTAATATTCCAGGGTAGATAATTTTCGCTATGGCACCAGCTGTTAAAAAAACCGTCGTCAAAAGACCACTTGGAAAAAGAAACGCTAAAAAAAAGCAAACCTACAAATTCACCATCGATTGTAAAAACCCAGTCGAAGACGGTATCTTCAAGACTGCTAACTTCGTAAGTTTTTTATGGACATGATTCCACCTGCTTCTCAGAGTTTCCGTCTCTGGTAAGCTCTCGGGTTTAGGGTGTCTGACGGTCCCTATTAAATCCTGACATTTGGTAACAATTAAAATTTTTAGGAAGAGTATTTACAAAAAGCCATCAAATACAAAGGAAAAGTTGGACAACTCGAGGTTGGAGGTATCAAGGTTGAGGCCACCAAAAACTCCGTTACCGTCACTTCTGAAAAGGAATTCTCTAAGAGATACTTGAAATACCTTACAAAGAAGTACCTCAAGAAACACTCTCTTCGTGATTGGCTTCGTGTTATTGCTTCAAACAAGAACACCTATGAACTTAAATACTTCCAAATCAATAATGAGGATGATGAGGAATCTGGTGATGAAAACTAAGTGTCGTATCATCGATGGGTTTCCTATGATTGTTATAAATTTCTTTTTATTGTTGTAAGGAAATAAATTGTTATTTTATATAAGTATTATTTTTGTCTCTAGAATTGTTTATTATAAAAAATTAAAATATCAGAAAAATTAAATAAATGTTACAATTATACTTAGTGATTACCGGCATTATTTTCTTTTGGCATTTGTAACAATTGGTACGACAAGGAAAATTTAACACCTTAAAGATCTGACAACTTTAGTTCTCAGAGGTTTCTGATGATGTTGGATTGTCCATGTTTGTTGTGCACTCTTTGTTTTTATCCTCCTTTTCATCAGTTACCTCTTTTTCGTTGTCATTTGAGGTTTCGAATCTTGCAATGTACCCACCAACCATATCATTATCTTCTCCTTTTTTATTATCTATATGAGAAGATTTTTTCTCTTCCATTATTGGTGGTGGTGAATTCTTAGACAATTCCGGAGATGTATTACTATTACTCATTTTCTTCTTATGTACAGCAAACTTTAATATTCATCTTCATATACGTTCCAGGAAACTCCTTTTTATCCATAAACTCTTTCACATAATTCGCCGCACCCGGTGATACAAACGTTATAACGCAAGACGCTCTCATTAACTCATTTTTATATATTTTAATTCTCGGTATATTTGTTATGTCATATCTTGCGATGAGATTATTGAAATTAAATAAATTAAACAAATTTACTGCAGTGCATTCAAAGGGTATATTTGTTATATAAAGTGAATCTTTTGACAAATCATTTTCATTTCTGATTTCATTAGTAAGGACAGGTGGTGCAGTAATTTGATTGTTATTAAAAGTGTTGTTTGGGCAATTTTGATAATAATAGCCGTGATTTACAGGAGGAAATCTGAAAGGTATATTTAAAATGATTATACTTTTTATCATTAAACTTACGCATTCAAAAAAGTATTATTTAATGGGGTGTTAAAAAAATAACCAGATTGGGGATCAATTGACTGTTTTAGATGAGTATTATTAGGGAAACTCCCATAGAATTGTAATCCATTTCCAAAGGTATTTACCTTATTACATTGAGGTGTGTACTGACCATTCCAAGGAAAGCCATAGTTCATTTTATTTTGATGATCATTGGTGAAGTGCTTTTTATAACGGTTGGACTTGATTTTGTTATCATATGGGTAGGACCTCTTTCTACCCTTGTAAGTTGTACGTTTCTGTTCCATTTTTAAAATTTACAAAATAATAGTGAAAATAATTTCTCTCCAGAGTCAATTAAGTAACTTTTCAAAATAAAAAAGAAAAAGTATTGCGAAGAAAGAATTACTATATAATGATGATGAAATAATATAAAATTTCTTCTGATGAGAATCAACTTTCGTAGATTTTTCCAAACTTTTGGTTCAAGAATTTCGTTACAAGATTTAAAAGGATGAAAATAAAATACGAAAAAATGTATTTATATAATAATAATTTGGTATAATAATAATTGTATGTAAATAATATAAATTTAAAAAAATAAAAGTAATTTAAAATAAAAAAATGAATAATATTAATAATTATAATTATATTATTTAATAGTATCAGCATTATTGAATACATTTGGTGTAATAACAAACAAAATTCATAAACCTGTATAAAATTTATACGATTATATTTTGAAAAAAAATAAAAGTGAGAGATACGTCTGGAAGGATAAGTTCTATTCCATTTTTTATAATATATACTATAACATGTGTTAAGTTTTTTTTAGGAAAAAAAATCTTTACATTATCTTTTCATGAAGAATGTTAATGAAAAGGTGATTATTCATAAATTAAACTTTGCTGTTACCGTTGTCGTCTAGAGATATATTAATAAGATTTTTGCCGTCAAATGATGGAATATTAGATTCACTATTATTTTCGTGACACTCATCTGATTTTTGAGGTATTAGGATAACTTTGTCACTCATTGGTCTGAGGAGATTTTCATTATTATTAAGGTGTACTGAATTATCTGGAGATCTATCATTACTTTGAAATGATACTCTAGCTGTTGGTAGTAGAAGATTCGACGCCGAATCACCAGATGACTTCTTTCCACCATTATTTATCATTGAATTACTCTTATTTCCACCATTACCAAGTTTTGTTGCATAATGTGATGCTTGTGATTTTGAACCTCTCCTTAGATCAAGTGAAGAGGTGTGACGAAGTTTGTAACGTGTATAATGTGTATACAAAACAGCCTGCACTTCTTTATTAGTAAAACAAAATATAATAGATATAACAAGCCCTTGAAACATATAAAAACTACTAGCAACAAAAGTCCATATACCAAAGAAGAATATATTATTTTCTGTTGGGGTTAATGGAATCGTTTGCATAACATTTGGTATACCTAACAACGGAATCAGCATAAAAGCTGCACGTACACTTTTTTTCATCCTATCCATTTCACTACTATTATGAGTCTCTTGAACTTTTTTCCATAAAACTCTAATTACATTAACAACAAATATTGTATTAACAATCAATTGTGCTAACCTAACACCATCTAATATCCAAAATTCTGGCATTAAATAATAATTACCGAGGCATCTTTTAACTTTACCATCAGATTTTCTTATAACAATAACTAACCATATTAGTGTATGAATAATAGGTCCTCCAAAACCAGCCAATATATACCTCGGTAACTTTGGATCTCTATCAACCATAGCAAAAACTAATTGATTATGTAGATAAAATCCTTCCAGAAAACTCCAACTAAATCCAACAGACTTGAAATATTCTAACAATATATACATACTTTCACAGACATATTTTAGGGTATTTATTGTGTTTCCGTTACCTTGACTTCCGGTATTTACTAGTATAGCTAATTTGTCCGTAAATTCCAGATCAATATATAGGATGAAACGAATTAGAGAAACCATTAAAATAGCTATCATTAATTGTATATGAAGCATATTTCGAAACACCCGCAATCGTGGAAATGATGCAAATATAGCTAAAGCTAATACCAGTGAGACTATTGACAAGAAAAGACCAATAAATTCTAGATATCTTATATATCTGGCAATGTCATTTGCTAACTAAAAAAATTATAAGAAAATTATGGATTTTTTGATAATTTTTTAATTACCTCTATAGATGAGCCAATGGATCTTGAAATTGCTGCAACCTCATCCTGAAAACACATTGAAAAATTAGTCCAACCAGATAATTTACTCCAATCAGAACCGTTTTTCCCGAGCCATCGTCCACTTTCATGGCAATATTTCGTTAGATATTTCCTGGTATCTAGTGCTTTCAAGTCTGGACATCTCATAGTTGCTGATTGACCAGCTGGTGTTGCTGGCCAACAAAGTATTGTATCCCATGTTGCATTACACCAAATTTGACCTGATGCTAAAAATACAAAACATAAAAATATTAATAAAAATTAAAATTAAAACTGACATGGATCAGGATTCGTAATAGGAAAACCAGAAGCTAACAATTGCCTATGGCATTCCTCCATAGTACCAGCTGTATTATTATAAAGTCCAACAATCGAAACAATATTTTGTTGATAATTAAAATTATTAAAATGAGTATGATTAAAGAAAGGTTTAACAGTTGTAGTGTGTTGTGATAAAAATTTGCTTGTCAAATTTGTGTTTGATGTATCAAAATAAGAATTTGTATCTAGGTAGGTGTTAGTATTATTATTATTATTTCCAACTCCCAAATTAGACGTTGATTGGAAAGAAGCGGCGGTGGATGCCGCTAATCCCAGTAAAGTCATCATCCTTTAAAAATGTATTAATTAAATTATTTGGTTGATTGGATAAATAATTGGCACTTTCTTGACCACCTAATAATGACGAGATAATGTATAGTGAACTCTGGAAAAAAAAATGATTTATTATTATAAAATAATAGACTGAAATATATTTATTGTTTTAAAATGAAAAATAAGTTGTTAATATAAATAGTTTAAAGAAGTTAATCACTTATTGGTTTAAAAAAATAATAAAGGTTTCCAGAAAGGATGATTATAAAAAAGAGAGTAAGATGTCACTGATTTTTAGAGTATATGTATAATAAATATATTTGTTTTATTAGTAATTTTTTTTTCAAAAATATTTTAATATTTTACCACACCAACTTTTTTTTAATAAAAATTGTTAAGAATATTAAGAGGCAGTTACATACACGTTCCCTGAAATCTTATAATTTTTTTATTATTACTATTTATTTTTAATATTTGTTTTCTTCATCAAAAGATAATTTTACTGTAAGGATCCCAAATAGGATAAAATTAGAAACCCCGTGTCTAAAAATAAATAAGAGAATTGTAAATCTTTGGCATATTTTATTAATGACAATATTTATGTTTAAAAAAAAATAAACTCCATAAATGTTAACATATGTTCGAAAAAGGTTTCTCTATTATGTATAAATTTTAAAAATTAATATTTACATACATACAATTTTCATAATAAAGTGTCAAAGACGTTTTATTTATAGAAAAGGAGTAGGAGTCCGTTCAAAAGTTTGTACTTGGCAAGATACATACTTCAAATTCAGTTTCACTTTTAATAATGGATACCTCTCCTTCCTCTTCAGAAGGATACTTTTTTTATAATGATAAAATAATTATTAATGTATACGGATGCTGCACATACATATACATATTTTTGCCTATACATCGAAAAATTTCTGGTGGTAAAAGGCTTTTTCTTTTTAGTGGAGGAATAATATAAATAAAAGATATGTATATTTATTTATATATAAAAAAGTATATAAACGGAGATAATTTTAGTGGTCTCAATGAAAATTTCATATATTTTTTTATTAAAATATTTTTAACCTTTGATTGTATTCAATGGAATCCTTCTTCTTTTCATATTTAAAAGATGTGAATAAAATAAATGATTAAAGGTACTTTTCACGTAACTGATAACAAGAGAAGGCAAGAAAAAAAATAAATGGTAGAGTAAGGTTATTTATGACAGATAATTTTGACGTTTTCAAAATGATAATCGCTTAAAAATATATGAAAAGATAAAAAAATATTTAGTATATTTGTATAATTTTTGGATGGACTATATACTAAAAGTTAAGAATGTAATTTATATAATTTTAATAAAGTGTAATATTGTTAATGAAAATAGGATATTTTTGTTCGTATTATCAGGTAAAAGGTGTAAATAAAATCAGATGGGAGATTTTGTTTACTACAAGATAATTTAATGGATGAGGTAAAATAATATATAAGTCTTGACAGAAATGAGATAATAAAACAGTTGAAATAAAATAATTACATGATTTATGTTAAATGAAATGGATGAAAGGAAATCTAATTTGAGATAATAAATTGAAGTTCAGTATACTTTGTCGTCATGTTGATAAGAATTTGTTAATACCATCAACTCTTCTTTTACTAGTATATATATATTTAATATCTCAAGAATAATTTTATTTCTTTTTATTGAAAAAAATATATAACAAGAGTAAATATAATAAAAATAATATATTATTTTAATTATCTTGTAACAAACTTTTTTTAACTTCATTTTTTTTCGCAATTTTTCTATAGAAAATAATTTAATGAATTTATTATAATATGTTATGAGGATAGATAAGTAAATTTTTCGAATAATGTCTAATTTTCTTAAGTATTAAATATTTAAAGTTAGGTCAAAATAGAGACTCTACATATTTTAAGCAACAATTTTGATCTTATATTAATATATGCCTCTCCCCATAAAATATTACAAATAAGTCTATCTAAAAAATGATTGATGAATTTTTTACCATGATAAAGGATACCAGAAACCAAAGAGAAAAAAAACAATATTTCATATAAACAAAAATAATGCATAAAATAATACAAAATTAAAACACAAAACTACACTGTATTGAAACATACCAAAACTTTTATATTATATTAAAAATATTTCAATGAAAATATTTAATAACCTAGTTTATAAATGTCCATAATTATTCATATAATTAAAATGGTAGACAAAAAAGAGAATAATAAAAATTTATAAAATAAGAATTTTTAGTAACCAATGGCTTATATGGCTATATGTATAAATCATAAAAGATTTTTCATATATTAAAAGTCAACATTTTTAAAATGTCTTCGAGTCATATCTTTGATGAAACTAAACTAGCATTTATTAACATTAACATATTAAAAGGAAGATAAAACAGTTTTATATCAAATATATGAGGAATAAAAAAAAAAAACAAAGATGCTTGCCTTTATAAAGTAGTATAAATAAGGTATTTTTTGATGATGTAAAATCCTTATTTTTATTACATCTTCTTATAACATTGTGGATCATCTTCAATTGATAAACAATTTTTTTATTAATTTTAAGTTAATTTTTTTAATCTACCAAGGGATATTGAAAGATCATTATGTAATAGATTAAAAAAAATAGATACTCTAGTACTACTTAATTTAATGTATATTTATTTTTTATTGTATTTTATAATTGATGGTGATTGATAGAAATACAATACTTTTTTACTTTATTAATTGTAACGAGATAAAAATAAATTAAGCACAATGAAATATTAAAAGTTTTTAGAACAAAAAAAGTGTAATTTTAAAGTTAATAGTCATTATGTTAAAGTGAATTTTTTATATTAAAAATGATGAAAGATGATTAATGATGGGGAAGTAAAAAAAATATTTTGCACTAGAATAATTCAAGTATAATGTTCTTCACACCATCTTAATTATCAACTTCAATAATTAAGTATCTTAATATATAATTATTTCCGAGGTATGATAAATTTATTATTAATATCATCCTTCCTATCAGTTAAAGTAATAAAAATATAAAAATATTTATAATGATGTGAAAATAATTCATGTCTTTTGATTTGTTAATAAATTAAATATAGTGTAAAGATATAAAATTGGATATTTTTAATATTTCTCATGATTTTCATAATTCAATAGGATAATAAAAATTTTTCATATTACTTTTCCAATATATACTAATTCTCGAAACTTAATAACATTATTTTTTAAGAAAAAATTTACATAATTTATTATTAGAATTTTTACGTCAAATTTATTTTTAATGGAAATTATAAGGTATCAAAGAAAATATAAAAAATTAATTTGGGAATATGTGACATCATCAAATATTTACATAAATAAAAAATTTTTAATAAAGTAAGATTTTCTTTAAAAATAAATTAATGAGGTATATAATTTAAATATCTTATATTTACACCAATTTGGAATTATTAATATTTATAGCAAATGTAATATACTTGTTATATTAGTTAATTTAATGAAATATATAAAAGGTTTTCTGTGTAAATTTTGGTCTATCAAAAATTATGAACCTCAGAAAGTTTTGTATTTAAACAAAAAAATACTACCCATAAATTGCCTTAAAAAATAAACATTTCAACTTTATATAATTTATCATTCTTTCATGATAAATGATAGTTGTTAAAAATAAATTTATAGGATAAAAGAAAATAGAAATGTTCTAATATTTATTATTATCAAAGAATCAGTAGCAATAAATAAAAAATAGAAGTTAAATGAGTTACATTAATTGGGATCATTTAAAATAAATTATGCGTCATTAGCTAATATATATTATATCCATTAGTTTTCTTATAAAAACCACATTTTTATTGTCTATTTCTTATATTAATATTCTAAGTAGATTCATTTAAAATTTTAAGATACCTCTATTAAAGCTTTTTGCATGTCTTTTAATATAGAAATAATAATAAATATAATAATAAATATATAAAAAGAATATAATACATTTTTAGTATGATTAAAATAAATGTATTTATGTTAAGCTTTTATTAATGCTACTATAAGTATTTTCTTTCTATTAGTAATTGTCTAAATAATTTTATTATTAATCTTTTGTCTGAATGATTTCCTCCTTTCTTAAGTAGTCTACGAAAAAAAATTATCTTTAAAAAAGGTCTTTGAAAAGGAAAAAAATAACAAAATAAATCATAATTTATAAATAAAAATTTTTCAACTATTTAATATTAAGCTAAAAGTCAATCATAAAATATTTTTGTGATAATTTATCACTAAAAATTTAAGGTGCAAATAATGGGGAGTCTAAGAAAGTTAAAATATTATCTCAGTCACTCTTTCATCCATTAAAATGAAACTTTTGAGGAAGTTATAGTAAAAAGTTTAATAAGTGAAAATTTTCGAAGAATATTTCTACTTGTGATGTCATATCTTCAACTATTTAAAATAAAATTATGTTTCCATACTTTTTACTTTACTTTATCAAAAAAACAACAATATTTTTTAGGATTATCAATTTTAAATTATTCTTATCACAATATATTGTCCATCCCAAGAGTAATAAGTAAAAAAAAGTTTTTAAGTACTAATTTAAACTTTCATAAATGTTAGAAAAAGTGCTATAAAAAAAATGTAAAAACTTTAATGAAAAAATGTTTTTTGTTTTTTTCCACCACATAAATAGATGACTTATCAGCAAAGATTTTTACATATAATATTTACAATGATGATAAAAAAAGATTTTTTAAATATTGCGAAATTTTTCCTATATATAACAATAAACGATAACAGTTGTATATTATATTTATTCTTCTTTGATACCCCATTGTAATTAGATGAAGACAAAAAATACTTAAGTTATTTTTTTATTAAAGAACATAACAATAAAAACATAATAAAGTTCAAGGACCAACTGCTTATATAATAAAAATAAAACGATATGATAGATATTTTTAAGATAAATTTTTTAAAGAAAAAAATATTAATATCTCTAGGGAAGAAATTTGTGTTTCTAAAGATAAGACGATTAAGGGAGTAAAACAAAAAGGAAAAATTATATAAATTATCAATTATGTCAAAGAAAGTTATGAAAAGTTATTCTTATTAAAGTGAAGTTTACTACACTACCTTAAAAATAACTAAAAATTGCATTCTATTTATAGAAAAGACAAATTAAAAAAAAATGATAGTAAAAAATTTTTATATATATTATATTTATTTTTAAATACTAAAAATGCTCATTTATTTCAATATAACTAAATATATTTTTATAACAACATACCAATACATATTTATTTATTTATTCTGATTTGTTTAATCCATTTAAATAATACATGGAAAAATCTAAGAACTTGTAAGTTTAATTTTCTCGACTCTCCTTCAATTCATCGTGTTTTTTTTTATTATTACAAATGCATTTATAAAATTAAACAACACGCTTTTTAGTTATATAAAAGAGCTTTTAATGTCCATTTAAAATTATATCAAAAGACATCAAACTTAATATATATATACATCTATTTTTTATCTATTTTGAAAATTTACTCATTTAATTGAACTACAAACTTTTTATCAAATTAACTAGCAAATATGACATCTAAATCATATATCCAAACTTTTTTTACTCTCCCTTACTTAATTTTAACATTATTATATTCAAAACTTCAAAACGAAGCTTCTTTTTTGAAGTATAAAAGATTTATATTCCTATTTTCTATACGTTCGTAGATATATTATGAAAAAAACAACAAAATACTATTTTGGTTGATAAAGAAAGATAATTTAAAATTTAAAATGCAATATTAATTTTAGATTAAAAAAATTCTAAAAAAAAGGTACCTATTTATAGATTTTAACAGAATACATTTTCAATAAGTTTTTTGATGGCCTTTTTTTTGCGTCAAAAAAATGCCAAAATAAAATGGTTTGCATGAGTTTGATAAAAGTTTATAAAAATTAACTACAAAAAATAAAAAATGTTCTTGAATTTTATAACTACTGCTCTTGAAACAACAACATTATTGTAATAATCAAAATGTATTAAGATTCAAAGGTCATTTTATCCTTTTCTATCAAAAGCAATAAAAATAAAAAAAATACTACTCCCATTGAGAATGGCTCAATTAAGGGGAAGATAATAGGGATAATTTTGTTGGTTGATGAAGTAAAAAATAAAAAACATACATACTACTAAATTTATGTTTTTTACTAAGATAAAATAAGATAAGAAGTTGATGATATAGGGATAAATATAATCAACATACCCTTTTATAGTATAAAGTTTTCATACTGTACTTGACTTATTGAATAACAAGTTAGTACTAATATTTTTTCTTGATTATAATTTAAAGTATGATTATTTATCATCGCTTTTTATCTATATTTAACATTACCAAAACTTTTTTTACGAAAAATTGATAAAGAGAAAGTGAAATTGGAAAAAAATTTTAAGTTAAACTAATTTTAACAATATTTAATTGATGATATAAAAAATATCGTTAGCCACTAACATCTTAATTTGATATTTAAAATACTGAGGATAATTTTAAAAACAACCTGCTATTATGCAAAAATAAGATGGATCTTAAATAATTTCTTGGAAAGTTTATGTCAATCATTGAAACTTACAATTATATAAATAATTAAAGTTTTTTTTACAACCAAAATAAATACATATATATTTAAATAAATTTTGAAATTTTATATATGCGTATAAGAAAACATCAAAGTTTGATGAAACATAATCATGTGTCAAAAATTTTCTTATTCCCCATATAAATAATTAGTGTGATATTAATAAAAAAATATTTTCTTAATAATGTTAAAAGTGTAGATTATCGTTGGAGATAGAAAAATAATAATATTTTCAGAAAAACAGTACATTATTACAGAAGTTTTATATTAATAATTAATTTATATTTTTTAAAAATATAAAAAAAGTAAATTAAAATTAACGAACAAAGATCACAATAAATAAGGGAGTAATATTAGAAAACAGGCATTCTTTTTAAATTTATAGTACAAATTACATGATTTTTTTCATTTATATTTAAATTTGAAACATTCTATTTGAATAAAATTAAATAATAAGATAAATTTATATATAAGAACAAATTTGGGTTTCTAAAAATACATAGAATATCAATTATTTCTGAGAAGAATAAAGATTAAAAGAATCCTTTTTTGTTAAACAAAAAATGTAATTCAACCACATCTACTGACATTCTTTTAAAAAGTCAATAAAAAAGTATTTTATACAAAAACTTTTTTTTAATATTTTATGATATAAATATTAACAGTGTTAAACTAAAACTTATTTTATATCGTTAAACTATGGTAAAAAAAGAAATATTTAATGAATGGCATAAATTAACCGTAAAAAAGTTTTCATGTCTAGTAAAATTTTATATTATCTAATGATGACAAAGAGCTTTTATCTTTCATATTAAAATGAAATTGTAATATTTATGTAAATGAAATAATAATATCAACAAATGCATATGAGCTCATAACTTTGCATTGTTTAAATATATCCATGGTTCCATCTAATAACAATCTAAGAAAAAATTTTGACAATAAAACGTATTTTATATTTTCACTTCTTTACATAAACTTTTACCACAAGTAATTAAGGATAAATATAATAAATCTTTAAAGAAGATTTCATAAATAAACTCACAATTCTCCTTATTAAATTTATATTTTTATCTTTACAAATAAATATTTTATCTGGAATTATCTCTAATATATTAGATAACATACCATAAATCATAATTATAAAATATCCTTCTAAGCATATTATGTTATTCTCATTTATAAATATTTTATTCATTAATTTTTTTTAAAATAAACTTTGTCCAAAAAAAGTCTAATAAAATAGTATGCAAAAAAGCTTTTTATTACTAAGACAAATACACTCCTACGTTATAATTTTTTAGAACTAATATTGTTGTAATCACAATTATTAATAATATTCATTCTATGAAAAAGGATAAAAAAGGAAAATTTTAGATATATAGAATTCTAAGAAAAAGAGAAAATTATAAAAATAAATATTTTTTTGGAAGTGTTTAATAATAATTTATGTATAATATATAAAATTTCCATAAGTCATTTCCAAGATGATAAATAATAGGCAATTTTTCAAAAAAATAATAGGAGAAAAAATCTTCACAGGGTGATCCCTATGTTAAATGATATAAAAAACAGCTATTATTGGAGAATTATTTTGTAAATAAAAATTACTTACGACATAAGCAATAATTAGTCAAATGATGTTTAATTAACTCTGTTAATAAGAAAAAAAAATATTAAGTCTGTGTCATAAAACAATGTAATAAAAGTTCAAAACGACTTAATAAAATTTTAAAACATTATATAACATTGACAATATTTATTATTGATATGTTTCTATTAATATATTAAATCTTATAACCAAGATGATTATTAATTAATCTTTAATATGATAAAAAATTATAAAAATGTGTTAATATCCATACAAATATTGGATTATTTATTTCTCTTGGCTTCTAATTATAATATATCTAAACTAAAGGCATCCTCTGTCTAGTGATTCATTTTATAATAATACTGTTATCATACTTTGTATATTCTAAATTAACAGTTATTATAGCTAATATGATATTCAACTTTTAAATATTAATTATCACTTTATATCTATAGTTTGGTTTTTCTAACTTTTATTATTTGTCAAGACAAGTTAGTATCATACATTTTTATAAATGCCATTTTGTCATTAAATTCCATCATAACAGAATAAGGAAAAAGTTATATTGAAAAAGTACATTTATTTTGAATATTATTATACTACCAATCATAATTTACATGATTGGTGGTACTATTTATTTTTCAAAATATGGCGAATAAGAAAAATATAAAAAATGGACATTTTGGAAAAGATTTTGAGTAAAATTTTATTGCATGATGAAAAGTAACAATACTATAAATTCTTATTTCTAAACTTTTACAAATTCATTAATGATAGATTGTCATGGTATTATAGAAATAAAATTTAGATAACATGTCACGAATATGTATATTTTTATAAAGTTTTATAAACTACTATAATCATATTTCAGGAACTTATAATGGAGATTTTTACCATCATTTTATTATTTACAAGAATTTTTTAAAATAAAGTATAAAATCTATCTTGTAAAAATAATAATTAAGTATGATGATGTAATGGATAGTTAGTTAATCTGACGTTAAAAAATATATTAATACGAGATATGGTATTATTATTGAAAATAAAATACTTATGTAGATGATGTAACTATTTTTATTTCCCTGTTTCGGATAAATTTATTAAGAAATATAAACTATAAAATTTTAATGTAGACATATTTTATAACAAAACTAATTAAGTAGTATATTTTTGTTAACTCTTTGAATATATTCATTCCTTAAATTTTATAATTAAAAAATTTATAATATTAACTTTTTGTTTTCGATTAAATTAATGATAATAAGAGTCTTCATTTTTTTTTATTTAACCAAAAGTGAAAAAAAGAAAGATAATTGAACAAGAAGTATTTAAAAATCAACTAGATATTATTTTTTGATGTAACAAAATATATAAAATATTATCCCATTAGAATATATAGTTTAAATAACAATCAAATGATATAATTTCATAAAATTAAAATAGACCATAAAGTTGATGGCACCCTTTAGATAATCCTCACCAATCCAATTAAGGAATCTTTTGAAATATAAATATTAAAATGTATAGGAAGAGGAGATACAAT
This sequence comes from Strongyloides venezuelensis, assembly GCA_963280985.1. Classification (NCBI taxonomy): domain Eukaryota; kingdom Metazoa; phylum Nematoda; class Chromadorea; order Rhabditida; family Strongyloididae; genus Strongyloides; species Strongyloides venezuelensis. The sequence continues at coordinate 1,838,162 of CAUJLX010000002.1, read as the reverse complement.
TTAAAATGTATATTACTATATTTATCAAGTAATTTTTTAAAGATATGCCCTTTAGATCTGGGACAATATAAAGAAACGTACTTAATGAAGAGTCCCTTTTTATGATTACTCAATCAAACTATAAATTAATAAGGATAAAATGGAAAAAAATCTGGCATTTATTATGTCTTAATAATTAATAAATTATCATTATAATAACATTTTTGTCTTTTTTTATTTTCCTTATTTTTCGATAATGTTTATACGATTAGACTTTTTAGGAAGGAAGTTCACCGTACTTTTTATGTATGTAAATTGAAGAAAAATTGAACATTCAAAACATGTTTTTTTGAAAATGTGCAAAAAAATTTTATTATTTTTTAATAATTTTTTTTGCATGATTAATATAACAAAAGTATATAAGAGATTATACGGTGTTATGATCATGAAAAGTTCTGTCATAAAAACATTTAGCCTTAATGAATACTAGTACAAAAATATTTTATCCCACCAATTTACAATCAATATAGATAACTAATACAATTTTTTTAATATTAATTACATTTAAAAGGAAAATATTCAAACTTCTATAGACATAGTAGCCAATCCAAAATTATCTATATTAAGATGGAAGTCTAATTAGATGTGTAGGAAGCTTTTTGTTTTAAACGAAATAAGAGAAAAAGATTAAAAATTTTGTTGGATGTATATTTTTACTAGCAAAAAATCTAAACCATAAAAAGTTTCTATTTCAAGCACTTCTAATTCAATCATTCTAAAAATAAGTTGTTTGACGTTTTAAGGATCAATTTGTTTTTTTTTTCTCTAATTCTACTAATACAGCTACCACGATAAAACAACTCTATTTTAAAATTAAATGGTATAGAAATAAAATTGTCATATTATTAATATCCTATTATAAATTATCATATAAATAACTATCAATTAGTTGTTTAAAAATGAGCAAAAAAATATTTAAATGTAATGTGTTTTTTATGTTGTAGGAGTTAGTAAATATTAATTAAAAAAAATAAAATTATCAGTTTATGATAAAGGAAAGAATATTTTTAAAAATAAAAATATAAAGAAAATGTATACTAGAAATTAGAATAAGAAACTATTCCTTTCGAAAAGGAATACATTTTTTATAATAACTAAGATTGTTAAGGAATATTTTATATTTTTTGAATAAATGTACTTACCATTCTGATTACTTTATTTTAGATAACTATTTTCTATTCTTTTTATAAAAAAAATAACCAACCCTTTAAGGGTAATTATCAGATGCAAAAAAAAGGTAAACTTTTTTGACTATCCTTCTCTTTCCTATTCGATCCCCAAATATAATAAGTCGATAATTACTCTTTTTTAAATTTTATTTTCCACAGCTTTATTAACTGTATTTGAAGTAAGAAGTGTTTTTAATCAGGTGAATGTATTTGAGTGGAGAAAATGCTAAATTATTATTTATATTCTTTTGAAAAGTTTTATACAATTTTTATAGGAATAAAACTTGTTTTGATGTTCTTTTCCACCAAAACTTTGTTAAAACTTTTCCCGTTCTCCTTCTTTTTTTTTTGCTGTTTGTTTTTCTTTTGGATTCTTTGTGCTTTGATAAAAAATTGTTTAGAAATAAAATAAAAAATTCCTGTATTTAAATTCTTATGGTCAGATTCCAGTAAAATATAAGATAACTTTAGTGTAATTTAGTTTTAACAATAAAGAAATATTAGTTTGGGATTAGAATAGCCAATTATAGAAGAATTAGAAATACAATTTTAGAATTTGAATACAATGACACATCCGTACACACCACACACCTTTGACTTATAAATTTAGGCTGCACACTGTAATAATGGAAACCTTTATAATGTGTTATAAAATATAAAATAAAATGTTAATTGGAAAACAAGACTATTAAAATTTTAAATGGCTCATTTTATGTATGGAATAAGTTTAATGGTGATGAAATGATTAAATGTATTAATTCAATAAGGTATATGGCATAGTAGTTAAAGAAAACAACAAAATATGTAAAAAAAGACAGAGGAGACATTTAAACTTATTAAAATATAAAATAACTATTTTTTAAATATTACATTGCCGTTTAATTTAGTAATTAAAATTTTAGAAATTCGCAATTACCATAACTACATGCAAAAATATTGCCTCCATTATACTTTAATAAGAGGAAAATTATATAATCAAGGTTTTAAAAAAAGGCAAATTAAAATATAAGCAGCATAATTAATATTATGTGGTTTGTCAAATCCTCAAATAATCTTGAATATAGTTAGATTATTATAAATTATACATCTTATATTGACTGATCACTACAGAGGTAGTTGTTATATCACCAATATATTATTATAATTTGAAGAAATATATTATGTTTATGTTAATTTGATATGTTTATTATCTATATAAAATTACACTTTTATAATGAAAATGTTTAAACAAAAAGTTTATTAATATATAGAAAATATCATTTATAAAAAGTATGTTTAAAGATAAAAAATCAAAAATAGCGATATTTGAAGGTGTATCATCACTATTTTTATAAAAAATAAATTCTAGAAATATAATTGAGAAAATAGGGGAAATAGGGGGAATAAATGCAGCATTTTTCATTGAGGAATGGTAAAAAAAGAAAAGAAGCATTTGATGAAAAGCAATTTGATTGACATTGAGAAGTAAGGCATTTTTTTATAAATATTTAGTTTATTTTTAAATGTACAAATAATAGAAAATGAATAAAACTTTATTTATTATAAATTTATCTTTTCTTTGAAATCAATTAATATTCTCCTCAAAAAAGGATGTTTTTTAAACTTTTACTTTCTTTTTATTCATAAGTCGATTACATTGAACTTTAAACAAAGGAAATGATTAACCCTAAAATCAGATAAGACAATATAGATTTTAATTCAAAAATATGGAAAAAGTATAAAAAAAGTTCAAAAAATAACTATTATTTATTTTTTCAAAATTATCGAACATAGAACAAACTAAATATTGAAATAGATATTTAATTATTTAATTTTTAATCTTCAATATACATATATCAATATTATGAATGGAATAAAAAAAGTACAAAAATCACATTTTAAAATAACTCTTACAAATATTTGATAATTATTATGTTTATAAATTTCCATTTTTTGTATTATTAAATTATAATTCTATTATTTAAAATTTACTCTTATTAAATAAAAGAATTTTAATAATTGATAGAGATAAAATTTAGCTTTATCAATATTTTACATTGGTATATTTTGTATCAAATACAATTATATTTTCGGAAACTTATTCAAATTGAGAAACATTTTTCTATTATGTAATAAATATTTTAAATATAATTTGTTAAAAAAGAATACTGAGGAGATGTGACTTGAAATAATAATAATAATAAAGAAAAAAACTTTTTATATATAAAAAAAACAAGTTAAATGATTATTAAATTCCCTTGACTTTGATAAAAAAAGATAAATTAGGAAAGAAGTTTCAAATTAAACACAAATATGGATAGACATATGTAAAAGAAATTATTGTGTTCATTTTGATTTTTAAAAAATACTAATACTTGAGACATATAAATATTCTTTCATATAATACACTATGAAACATTGAAATTTAAGTATTTATGGGAATAAAATATTTTTAGGAGTTTATGTATTTATAAAAGTAATATATCCAAAAAAGAAACAAATAACAGGGTTGGGATATAATAATGCTGATAAGACAACATATTACAAATTATCCCTTCCCAATTATCGCTGTTTTCATTTCCCTTTGAACTCAAGAGGCTCAGAAGATTGTTGATAAAAAAATTACTATTCTAGACAGAAAAATACTTTAAAACTTCTAATGATGATAAAATAATTTTTTCTAAAATGACTCCATGTTATATGTAATGAAACATTTAATATATTGTCTTGTTTAGGAGGACAGAGATGTTTTCATACTTTATTAAACGTTAAAAAAATAAAAAAAAATAAAAATAAAATATACTTATTGTTATGCTGAGCATGTTTCTTTTGAGAATAAGATAATATATTGTACAAATTTTTAAAAATAAAAAGTAGACAAGTAAAAATTTTAAAATAAAGAATGATAAGTAAGATAATGAAGATAAAATATAAAAGTAATAAAAAGTTTTTAGATTACATTCAATTTCACGCTTGTTTAGCGAGAAAATTTATCTAACATGTATTTATCGAGAAATATTAGCAATCTCCTGGAATATATGGGCGTTTTATCAAAAATATTTGTCCTTTATAAACCTTATATTGTCTATTTAAATATATAATAATAAAAATATTCTTAAACACGGAAATTATTATAATATTGCCCTTTGCATATTAAAAAATCTTTATTTTTAAAGTCATAGACATTTATATTAATTTTATGTAAACATAATAGAATCACCGTTGGTAGGTTATAATAATAGAATAATAACAAAATAAGTTACATTAATATTTTATTAAATTGGAATTAATTTAATTAAACTTTTTTAAAGAAAATAATAATTTGCAAAAATATTTCTCTAAAAAGGTCAGTGTACAAAAAGTAAATTCAACTGCTTCAAGCATATGGTTAGTTTTACATATGCATATACTATATTTAAATTTAATTTAACTCTTTTTTCATTTTCACAAATATTTTACAAGAAACTTCTATCAAAATTGATATTTTTAAAGGGGGAGGTTAAAGACCTAAATAAAATTACAAAATGACCCACCATATTAATTGAGTAATGTAAATACTTATATATCATAGTTATATTTGAGATAGGGCCTATAAGAAAAAAGAGATGGATATTTTTTTGATGTACATCTATATAACTTACAAATAATAAGATTTATTTTCACGAAATTATAACAAAATAAATTACAAAATTACTTAATTCGCTTTTTAATCGAATGACAAAAAAATAAAACACCATGAAAATATCAATCTTCCTACGAGAATGTACTAATTTTTATTCTATAAAAGAATGAAATGGCGTTATAATTAGAATGACATCTATAAAAAAAGAAAACTTTAAAAAAAATGATAATTAATTATAATGTCAATTTAATAATACATATGTATAAGGACAAATAATTAACTTAATTCTAAAACTTTTTTATACCAGGAAAATAAAAAAGTATGTTAAAAATATTGTACACAACTTTGAAACATATGATATATTCAATGGTAATTGGAACTATGAAATTATTTATGTTGTAAAAAAAGTAAATTAATAGATAAAAAAATTAGTTAGTTCCCTTTTTAGTTACAAGACGATTGTTCTATTAAATAAATTGTTTTGACTTTTTTGTATCGCATAAAAAAATGTGAATTAAAACTTCATATGTTCTGGTAAGAGGATTGGTTGAATAAGTTTTGGAATTGCCTGAAGTTATCTTTAAGGAGATGAGAAATAAAAAAAATATAGTAAGATTGGTATTGTTAAATATTGTAAGTAAAATAAAATAATATACATTAATAAAAAAAATTTAGAGATGAAAAATCATTTAGAAGAAAAGTTACTGTGAAGCGGTGAATTAAATTATATCAAAATAAGTTATTATGATGAAAAATTATATGCATATTCTATGTAACAGTTAAATTATTTAATGTTTATTATTTTTAGGTAAATTAAAATAGTGAGTATTTATATGAAGTTATGCAATTGACACAAATTTTTAACATCAGAATCAAAAAATTTCTGAATAAATGTGTGAATTTAAGTTTTCTTTGATAAATACCTCTGTAGAATTTTTAAAAATAAACTATTTACTCACCATAGATACATAAAGGTTTTATAATTTTAAAAAAATATATGCATTTTATATGAATTATAATATCAATTATATTTAACAATGAAATAAATAAATAAAACAATTACAATATTTCTATAAATAATACCTTTAATCAAAATTTCAAATAAATGCAATTCAAAAGTGCTATCAGTTTTTTTTTGACACAACTCTAAATAAAACATTAACATTCTAATAAAAATACATTTAAGTAGATGTTTTAAATAACCTTTTATGAATTCATAATAAAACTATTTCCCGTTAATTTATTTTTTCCCCACAAAAATTTTGTTAAAAAAATTTATTTTCATAAAAGAAAGTTTAACAAATTTATAATAAATACGTTAATTTTTATATAAAGTAGATAACATGCCTAAAGGATAAATGAATAAAATTATAGTTAAAATTAAGTCTAATTCTAATCATTTTTTTTTGATATTCTATATTTATTTTTAATTTCACTTAAACGTATTGGGGTAATATTTTTTATAACTATAGTGGAAAAAAACCAGTAGTACTGTGGGTTGTGGAATATTTTATTAAATTATGACTGTAAGAATATCGACGATGAAAAAAATGAAATTATTTCTTTATTATGTATATTTATATGAAAGATTAAGATAAAGTGTAAGTCAATATGATAGTTTTTGCTCATAATATTTATTGCAATGTTTTTAGGAATTTTAACTTTAATTTACATATTTTTATACTTTAGTATTTTTATTCCTTCTTAGTATTATTCGTTTTAATGTTTAGGGACTTATAATTCCCCATTTTCTTTGGCTATCATCTATTTATATTTATGTATACATTTCTCTTTTTTTGTCCTACACTTTCTTATAAACATCTTTATTGCCAATTATATACTTTTTGATTTATTATATTGTTAACCACACAGCTCTTCATCACTATGTATGATAACAAAAAAGGGGCAATTTTTCAAGAAAAATTCAAAAAAAAAGACCATAAATCTGAACCAAAAATAACACCAAGGTAAACAACTAAACCAAAAATCAACTACCACAATACCATTAAATATTTATTATAAAAACAAATAATATATAAAAGATACAACAAACAACCATAGAAATAATAAATATTTCTGGCATAACCATAATAAAAAAACTTAATTAACATTATTAAAAACATATATAAGTACAGTATTAGTTTAGTCTTACACATCTTTTTAATGATGTTTTTTGTTGACGCTACTAGTAGTAGATTCAGAGGTATTAGCTGTTCCTTGCTTCCCTGTTGAAGAGGATGTTGAGGTAGAGGAACGTCTCTGTTTACCGGATCCTTTTTTGTTATCAGAGAAGTAGGTAAAAGATTCTTGATTTGTTGGTGTATTGAAGACACTTGGTGTTGTTGGGTAACCGGTACCAGTTAAGAGAGTGTTGGTGAATCCATTAATTCCCATTTGATGGAAGAGACTATCTAATGTTGAGGAGTTATAGTCAAATCTCATCGGTGGGACAGGTGATGGGGAGGAGGCTTTCTCAGTTAAACCAGCAGACATTGGTGGAGTTCCAAGTGGAGATGGTGGATTGAATGGGGAGTTAGGATACATTGGGCAGGACATAGTTCTGTTGTTACCACCTGGTAATGTTGACATTGTATTAAGTGGTGGAAGAAGGCGTGGACTTGAGATAGGATATTTAAGGCTTGTGGAGGGACGATATGTTCCATTAATTATAGCTAACTCCATCAACTGCTTTCTTTTTAATTCATCAGATCCCTCCGGTGCTGGGACAAGAAGCTTATTGACTTGTATAATCGCATTCTTGATCTTTATTTTAGAACGGTTTGGAGTATCCTCACATTGAATAAGAACATGTAAGTCCTCCTCCAAATGCTCCCAATTAGGTTTTCCAATATTTTCCTCCTCCTTCTTCTTATCTCTTAAGGAACCCTTTCCTCTAACCATAATCTTGCATCCAGTCTCCTGTTCCAATTGTTTAGCAGTCATACCTCTTGGACCAAGGATACGCCCAACAAAGTTATAATCGGGATGCTCCTTTACAGGTACAAACACCTTCTCCTGTACAACAGCAACATCACCCTTAGGTTCAGGGAGCTCCAATTCAATATTAGTAAAATCACATTGAAAAAGAGACATACGAACACGGGAGATCTCCTCATCAAGGAGACGATCAAGGTTAGGAAAAAATTGTGGAAACATCATCAGATATTTCTTTTCCTTAAGGAGACCTATAAGGTAATCCATTGTGATGTTCCTTGACCCAACATTCTCCTTAAGGATCTCTAATTCACTTGAAACAGATGAAGTTGTCTTCTTTTTTGGGGCTAAAAAAGTGGTGCACTAAAATGAAAAAAAAATACGATGACAATAATTGTAATCAAAAATTTAAAACATACACAATCTTCATGGTGTTTTTCTAGTTTCTTATTCATCATCTCAAGTTGTTGAGTGGTCTCCATAATTAGAAGTTAATGAAGTGTTTTCTACACGTTACTGATTAACTGAAATAAAAACAGTAACTTTAGAAGATATGTTAAAGTAACAATGATAAGTTAAAAATTATATTTCATTTTATATCATAAAATAGGAGAGTGAACAAACAAGATGATATGATAAATGAGTTGTCATCAAAAACAAAAGTAAAAAAGATATTAGAGTTATGATATAAAGTTAAAATGATTACCTTTTATAAATTTTTTAACAGATCTACTATCGATAACACTAGTAGTTGGCCTAAAGAAAGAATCTATCATAGATTGTTATAATAAATTTTTCTTTAATCTTTCATACTATTTAATCCTTGATTACTGATGTATCGCAACAATAATAAAGAATGACAATACCTTCTTTTATTGTATACAAGTGATATCTTTAACAAGACCTCTCTTTTTACTTCATGAAATATAATTTATTAACTCTAAGTAATGTCGAAATAGATATTATTAAACAATTTTTAACAAAACTATATATGATTATTATACTCTAATATATACAATGATATTATACAGATATGATTACATTATAAAAAATATTTAATAGCTTCTTCACAACGACTACAAAAAACTCCCGGGGTTGTCTTGAAATGTCTTCGACATCTTTGGCAGAATTTCCCTTTTGTACTCTCAAAAGTACACTTAATTAAATTTTCTGGAGATGTCTCAGTTATCTCATTATCCTTGGTGGTCCCTATTGAAACTTCTGATACTCCAAATATCTCAACAAGTTCATTTGCCGGTATACTATTGAGAATTGAATTTTCAATTGAATTATTCGGAACCTCTATACAAAGGCACCTCTTTGTAACATCCATCTTCTTTTCATGTGCTACAGAATTGGCAATTTTAGAAATCCTCTTTACAACATTAATTGTATCCGCTAAATTTGGTGTTTTAAAGATGTCATCACTTACATACAAATTATCAAAAGGTACCCTCAAGCTAACTTCCGGGTTTTTATAATAAATCGGATGATGCATAAAAAATTCCGTTGAAAGATGTGGTAGTATTGGTGAGATTGAATGGGAAATTGAAGTACCAACTTTATTAATCGTATAAATAGCCCCATTATGTAATGGTGAACCAATGGGATGGCAATAAACTCTATCTCTAACTAGGGATATGTAGTCAGATGAGAAATTTGAAATAAAATTATCAAGTGCTGAAAGTGCACAAGTAAAAGAATATCTTGTGTAAGCATTTTTTACTACATCTAAATAATGATTCAATTGATATAGTATTCTTTCATCTAGTAAATTTAATTGTATGTCTTTTTTATCATCATTATAATTTTTAAGGGATCCTAAAATAAATCTTAAAATGTTCCTGTACATGTCAAGTTTTTTATCTAATGCATCAAATGTTGATGGACCAATTTTGATGGTTGAGTATTTGTCACTAGCATTCATTCCAACCCATAGTCTTAGGCCATCTGCACCGAGGGCCTTTCTTTTTAATGAACCATCTGTTACTGAGGATGGATCAACGACGTTACCTAAACTTTTTGACATTTTTTTGCCTTTATCATCCACAACAAATCCATGAACATTTATTTGTTTGTATGGTACTTCGTTATTAAATGCTAATGATGTAAGAAGAAGTGATTGGAACCATCCTCTGAATTGATCCAATCCCTCGATTACAAGATCTGCCTTTGATGAGTTACCATTCTCCTGAAGCATATGCCAAGCAACACCCGAATCAAACCATACATCCAAAATATCATTTCCTTTAACTACCTCATCATCTTGGTTTATTCCTAAACTTTCACGAATCTCTGGAGTTAAAATATCTTTCAAATCCATTTTCCACCAGATATCTGTATCATTATTCTCCTCAATAAGTTCACCAACTCTCTCAATCAATCGTTTAGAAGTTTTGAATTCGGTTGTTCCCTCAACCCTAACTGAAGGTATTGGAACACCCCACACTCTCTGTCTCGATATACACCAAGAAGGTCTATTCTTCAAAGTACCAACTAATGAAGAACTTAAATCAGTACCTGAACAATTAACTATAACTTCCTTGTTATTAATCCTTTCAATAGCTTCTTTGGAAAACTTCTCAACATCAATAAACCATTGTGAAGATGCCTTGATAATAACAGGTTTCTTGCTTCTCCAATCATAAGGATAAGAATGTTTGTAATCATGTGTACAAACAACATCTTTCTTAAACTTCTCCAGCACAGCCTTAACACCATCCGTCAAAACATCTTTACCCTCCAATTCATAACCAAGATCTCTTGTGTAACATCCCTTATCATCAACAAAACACTCAACATCAAAACCACGTTCCTTAGCCAGTAAAAAATCGTTAAATCCATGAGCAAATGAAGTATGAACTAAACCAGTACCTGTATCATCCTTAACAAATGATCCTTCAAGAAAGGGTAATCCTAATGTAGTGAATGAACATGATCTGTAGTGTAATTTTGATAAAGTATCAGGAGATATATCTTTGTGTATCTTTATTTCACCATCACCAAAAGCTCTTTTGACTATATTTAATAAAGGTTTTCCTATTATGTATAATGATTTTATTGGATGATACTTGTTATCATGGCCTATAGGCTCTATTAATAAATATTCCATGTCTTTGGAATAAGCTATAGCATTATTTAAAGGTAATGTCCATGGTGTTGTTGTCCACACCAAACCATATATACTAAAAGTTTTATCATGTTCTGTTCTTTTCATGACTTCTTCTGTATTAATTATTGGGAAACGAAAGAAGACTGCTTTACTTTTGTGATTTTCGTTGTATTCTAGTTCTGCTTCAGCTAATGCTGTACCGGTTGAAGGTGAGAAATATATGGGTTTCCTGTGTCGTTTAACGATTCCTCGATCGTAGAGATTGGCTAGTATTTTTAATTCACTAACAACATATGATGGATCCATTGTTTTGTAGGGGTTTGTGAAATCACCTGATACTCCCCATCTTATGAAGGATGTTTTTTGATCTTCTATTGCTGCATTAGCAACTTTTCTCGCTTCTTCTCTTATCACTACAGGATCAGTTGCCTAAAAAATGACATTTAAAATCATAATTATTTAAACAAACATCATTATTTTTAGTAATTTTCAATTCAATAGGTAAACCATGACAATCCCAACCTGTTCTATAATTCACACGATGTCCCATAAGTGCCTGACTTTTGACAACAAAATCCTTTAGAATCTTATTCACACTATGCCCAACATGAGCTCTCCCATTAGCATAAGGAGGTCCATCCAAAATACAAAAAGATGGTAACTCCCTTCGTGAAGGATCATCTTTTTGCCAACTATAGAATTCATCAAATTTTCCAGCAATAAAAATATCTCTATCCAGTGAAGATCTATCATCTGACTTGATTCTCCTTATGTAAGTTGTCTCAGGAAGGAAAATTCTCTCTTTTAATGAGACTTCTTTTTTGACACTTGGAGAGGTATTACAATACCGTCCACCCCATAAATAATGTGAATGAAGGAACCTCTGTGATCTAGTAATCTTCAACATTTGAAAAACACTAAAAATTCACATCTATACAGTACAAATATTTTCACTTCCCTTCGTTTTAAGAAACACATTGGGAAGGTATACTCTTTTCTGGGAAAAGTGTATTTAAAGATCTTTTTGTTTATCGTTATACTGTTCTTATTTACCACTACAAATATATAACTTTTTTTAAATATCTTTTTTAGTAGACTACAGTTATTGAAAGTATTCTATTATAGGAGATGGATGCTGTAAATATACAATTAAATTTCGAGGAGAAATCACAAGAATTTCCATATTTTTCCAAACCAGAATGTATCTCTGAATTTTCTCTTGATAAAGATAGGAAGATGACTTTTGGAAGGAGTGGAATTAAATACTTCTACGAAAGTTGCTTGGATGAAACTCATCCTAATTATAATTTAAATGATGGTTTTGATACTTACATCAAAAAGGAGGGAGATGAAAAGATTAATGTTCTTTTGAGGTGGATTTTATCTCAAACCCCGGGAAGGTATATGGACTTGAAAAAAATATGTCATGAGGTTGATTTTGTATGTTTTCGGGGACTTCTAACAAAAATAGGAAACTCATTATACAGTGAAAATGATACATTCCGTGCTGTTGCAATGTTTTATAACGGAGTAATCTTTCTTTGTGAGTATCCTACAGAGGATGAATTGGAGAGGTTAGCTAATGTATCAGAGAAGGATCAGAGATTTTCATATTGGGGTCATAAATTTGAACAATATGTTACCTGTTCATATAAGGAATCACTTCCTGATACTACTACTCCTGTTTGTGCGTATGATGAGTACTGTGGAATATTTAAAGTTTATTTGGAGGGAGTAGGTAGTAATCATGATAAAGTTAGTCTTATTTATGGTGCTGAACTTGATTGTATAGATCCAAAAACTGGTAAATTTATGGAATTAAAAACTCAGTATGATACGTTAAATGCCTCGTTTTGGAGATATAAAGCTTTAAAATGGTGGTTACAAAGTTTTTTGGTTGGTATAAACAAGATATCTGTTGGTTATAGAGATAATGATGGTATTATAAAAAGTGTTGGACTTCTCCCAGTATCAGAGTTAACTTCTGGATCGAAAGCAAGTTTTTCAACTAGTATGGTTATGAATTATATTCTCAAGACATTAGCTGTTATTAAACAGGCCTTTACTGACAAGAAAGATAGTGTTATTATAATGGAGAAGAAGAAAGGTGTCAAAGCTGTTGAGTTGGTTAGAATAAATGACCCAAAAAAACTTAATGTTGATATTTTTTCTAAGGAGTTTGTTGAAAAATTTCCAAGGCAATCTTATTAACCTTCATTTCCTATGTATATAAGTGTAGTATAAATTTTTACGTTAATGTAAATATTTTTTTACATATCTAAGGTTGAATTTTTTTGCAAATTTCAATTAATCATTTACTTATCACATGTTTTTCTTGTAATTGTTGTTTATAACTTTCTGACAATAAAATATCAATAATAAAGTACTTTTTATACTAGTCATTATTGATATAGTGATAAATGATACAGGAAAAATACAAACTGGATAAGCAACTTTTTTAATTTTTTGCGTTAGATAAATATTTATTTGGCTCAATATAACATTTTATCATTTATTTTAGTTATTAAAAAGAATTATTACTTACCATATGTAAACTTTTTTTAAATGAACTATATCAATGAAACTAAAATTAGGTAGTGATACTTAGTTAAACAAAACCTTCTATTGTTCGTTATGGATGACTAATGTATTTAATTGAAAAAATATTTATGACTAATGTATTTAATTGAAAATTTTTTGAATGACCCTGGTAATTTTATGAGTGGAAATTATAAAAAAAAAGGGGTGGTGTATCAAAGTGATTCAATAAAACTATAAAATTAAGTATAAATAATGGAGTATAGAGAAAGTGTTTTCATTATATTTCTGAAGGAGCAATGAAGTTTGTTAAGGTAATCAATTTTAGTTTTCTAATATGTTTTTCTTGTAGTTTTTTGTAATCTTGTTAGTATTGACTGTTTCTTTTACATATGGACAGAAGGATGACTTTATGAAGAGTGCTATTCAAAATATGAAGGAGAAATTCAGTAATGTTGGTGTTAATCTTCCTACTTTTATTGATACCAAAATTGAAGAATCTGATAATGCTACTTTAACTGACAAAACATGTCGTCAGAATATGACATATACCGAATGTGGAGGGTGTGAAACAACATGTCTTAATAGAGAAATGGCCTGTACATTGATGTGTAGACCTCCAGGCTGTTATTGCAATCCTGGGTATTTTATCAATGAACACGGTGATTGTGTTTTGGAGAGTGACTGTCCAGAACCTGAATCTGGAGAGGTAGTCAACCCACCTGCTACAGTTGATGGTGACTCAAAGACTTGTCCAAAAAATTATACTTATCTTGAATGTGGAACTTGCAATGATAAATGTGGTGGTCCAGTTATGTGTACAAGAGAATGTAAGAAACCAGGATGTTACTGTGTTGTTACAGCAGCATTAGATAGTGATAATTATTGTATTCTTAAATCTGACTGTCCAAATGGAGATCCTGACAATAAACCATCTCAATCAAAACTAATAATGGATGGTGAAGCATTAGGAAAAGATCTTCCATTATACAAAGACTCACCAATTCCAGCTGAGGAATGCAAGGGAGAAAATGAAATATGGAATCATTGTGGAAACAGATGTGAAGTTACATGTAAGGAAGAAAACAAAATATGTCCTTATATTTGCGAACCTGGTGCATGTGTCTGTAAAGAAGGATTCCTAAGAAACGATGATGGAGTATGCGTTACTAAAGATAAATGCCCTAAATAAAACTAATTATCTATCTAGACATCAAATATTATTAAAAATATTCTATCCACACCATTGCATATTCTTTGATATTTTGAATTCCAAATATTTCCATCATACTTAAAAAAGATAAAAAAAATAAAAGTACATTCTTTTAATCTGTTATGTATTAAAATTAATTGTTTTCTAGAAATTATTATTTAGTAGAAAAGAAAAATTATGACATATTAAAAAAAAAAATTTAATTAATGTTGATGTTTTACAATAACTCTACACGACATATGTAATTTATTTTCATATAATTATATCTAAAACTTCATTAAATTAATGAAAATATCAACAACATCAAAAACTATTTTTTTTTATTACTAAAGTAAAACTTGTGATGTAATAGGATATATTTTTTTAAATATTAAACTTCCTGCCTTTATTTTTCTTTAATTCTTGATTTTATGGTGAAAAAGAATAAAACAAAAACATATCCCGAACCTTTTGAAAACATATTAAATAACCAAATATCAAACATATTTTTATTCTTATTCACTATTCCGTTATTTTTATTTATATGTGATAATTTATTATATTATATTACGAAATGGTTAACCTTTCAATAAGATTGATTCTAAATTATAATACATATTTTAGTACATTTTTCTATCTATTGTTGACATAATGCATATATATATATATATGGATTACATAATATATATAATATATATTTGCAACATTTTATATGTCACATGTACATTTTGTGTTTTTTGTTGATCGTTACAGTTTCTATCCATTTTAATGTATAGTTATTCTCCTTGTTTATAGATTAATCTATTTTTAATTTAATACTTCTTTTTTCTTATTTGCGGAAATGGAAATACATTGCTTTAACATAATAAGCTGCTTATATATTTTAAATTTTTTTGCCCTTAAAGTTATGGTTGTTAATAAATAACACACCCTTCTTCTAAAACAACTCATATTCTTTTAATATAAATTTTTAGAACCTCTCCACTTTTTTTTCAACAACTGCAATTTATAATAATATATAAAATTATCTCCTATTATTTTCTCGTTATTTTATCCTACGTCAATAGACTGTTTAGAATTTTTAACCTTATTTTTTTTTAAATTATAACAATGACTTTATTAGCTAGTTAACAAAAGGGGAAATAATCTTTTCAGTACTGTATAATTATTTATCTAAAAGTGTTGTAAACACTCATCAAAACGTTGATTTTTTTATTCAAATATCAAATTAAAATGATAAAGAAATACCATTATCAAGTCTTATCGGTATATAATTTCCATTCATTAAATCTATTATTTATAACTCCCAATCTTCATACTTATTTTTTAAAATTAATAACAAATAAAAAAACTCCATAAGAAAATTATATTTTTTATAAGAAGTACTTTTTCAGATAATCGTCTCAAGATCTTATAAAACAGACACATTCTTCCACTTAATTCATTATCTACCATCCTTTTACAGCTTTCTACAAGTTGTATTATTTAAGCTCTCTGCTTTTAATTATATCATCAGCTTATTCTTAGAAATGCCTTTACAAAATACTAATAATTTGTCACAGCAACCACAGGCACCTCATGCTGGAAGGATAACTTTCCGTGATATCTGTAACCTATTTTGCTGCCCACCATTTCCATCATCAATCGTCTCCAAGTTGGCTTTTATGCCTCCAACACCTAGTTATAAGATTATTACTAATTCAGATAATGATGAGTATGTTTTAATTCTTAAAATAATAATAATATCCTCTTTTTTTTCAAAGAACGACATTTGAGTTGATTGAAAGAAGAGCTGAATGGCCTCATGGAGTTAGTGATCTTCGAAATATCCAGATGTTTTACACAACCACGAAAAGGAAAAATAAAATTGCCTGTGTATACATTAATGCTGTCCCTGATGCCTACTTTACGATTTTGTATTCTCACGGAAATGCTGTTGATATTGGGCAGATGACTTCATTTTATTATGGATTAGCTTATAGACTTGGATGTAACATTATTAGTTATGATTACTCTGGTAGGTTTTTATTACATTTTTGTTATTTCATACTTTGAAAAATTATTAATGCTATAAATATATTATTTATAGTTTTAAAATTTGTATTTAATTAACTTTTTAATCTCTTAAGGGTATGGATGTTCTTCTGGTAAACCATCGGAAAAGAATATATATGCTGATATCAGCGCTACACTCGATGAATTAAAGAATCGTTTTAATATACCACCAGAACGTGTCATATTATATGGACAGTCTATTGGGACAGTTCCTAGTGTTGACTTAGCATCAAGTAATGATAAGATTGCTGCTTTAATATTACATTCACCATTAATGTCAGGTAATTTTACAGTTTCGTGAAAAAAAGTTCTTATCATCCAATAATTATTACAGGGTTAAGAGTAGCTTTTCCAGGTACACAACGCACATGGTGTTGTGACGCTTTTCCATCAGTCGAAAAAATCCCCAACGTCAACTGTCCCACTCTTATTATCCACGGAACCGATGATGAAGTTATTGATTTTTCACATGGCTTAACATTATATGAAAGATGCCCATCAACAGTTGAACCTCTATGGGTCACCGGAGCAGGCCACAACGACATCGAGTTACACTCCGCATATCTAGATCGCCTTCGCCAATTTATTGAGGGTGAAGCAATTCGGGCAGCCAAAGAACAATCTGCTGCAGCTGCTGGGACAACTCCTCAATAAACATGAATAGTTTTTATTATGTATTTAAAGGAAATCTTTCATAAGTTGACATGATATACAATGTGAACTACGGGTTTCTCTTATTTTTTACCCCTCCCCTCTGTAATATGTTTCTTTTATAATCAGAATAATAACAATGAAAATAAGTATTACGAACATTTATAATACATTTTTTAATAATAAAAAAATAAAAATTTTTTTCTCTCCAAGACACATTGATTGATTATATACAATAACAAAAAAACAACAATGATAACAATTTAGTAATCTCCTTTAAGGAATGACTCATAACATCTAAGTAAATCTTTGTCAGTCCTAGGGATAACCTCTTTCAAACTAGCATCGAAATGTTTTTGTTCAACAACACCAGAATTTAGGTTTTCACGCATCGCTTTTAAAGCAGCAACCTGGCAGAAGGCGACAATCTCTGCTCCACTGTAACCATCTGTTAATTTAGACAAATTATGGATATCTACATCCTCTCCTAATTGCATACGTTTTAGACGAAGTTTTATAATTTGTTCTCTGAAAACGTAGTATATTTTTTAATTAGACTGTAAAAAAATTATTTTTACAACTAACCTTGTGTTGAAGTCCGGTAAAGGTACATAAATGCTTCTATCGAGTCTCCCTGGTCTTAGTAAGGCACTGTCAATAGTATCTGGTCGATTTGTTGCAGCTAACACAATAACCCGACTTTTCTTTTCTAAACCATCTAATTCTGTTAACAATTGGGCTAGGACACGATCTCCAACAGGAGATGATTTATCAACACCCCTCTTCCCACCAACAGCATCGATTTCATCAAAAAACAAGATAGTTGGAGCAACCTGTCGGGCCCGGTGAAATAAATCACGGACAGCCTTCTCTGACTCACCAACATACTTCGAAAATAACTCGGGACCTTTGACTGATAAAAAGTTTAATTTCGATTGGGAAGCTAAAGCTCTGGCTATTAATGTTTTTGAACAACCTGGTGGGCCATATAATAATATTCCAGATGGTGGATCAACACCAAATCTCGCAAAAGCCTCTGCATGTTTCTGAGGCCATATTACTGCTTGTTTGATTTCTTCCTTTAACTCTTCATTTCCACCAATGTCATTCCATGAGACGTTTGGAACTTCGAAGATGAATTGTCTTATACCTGTTGGTCTAACTCTCTTCACAAATGATAGAAATTCTTCGTTAGTTGTTGAGTCGTTTTGTCTGGACATCTCACAAACAGTTTTTAAGTCAGAACCAGTGAAACCATGTGTTTGGTGGGCAAATTCATCCACATCAACAAACTCCTTTTCTTTTGAATTTAAAAGGATATTCATGATATCTTTTCTTTCATCTAATGTTGGGACAGGCATCTCAATTTCAAGAGAAAATCTACGTCTTATATGAAGATCTAGAGAATCAATGTCACGTACACAAATAATTATTCCTCCCTGTGTATTATTATCAAGGTATTCAGCAATCAAATTATGAGATGACTTATCAGTATCATTCTGAAACCAGGAATCAAAGTTATCAATTAAGACGATGGAATTCTTGTCACTTAACAAAGTAAAATTTGTACTTAACTCTTTTGGTGTTTTAATATAAATACTCCTATGATTCATAATATCATTCAGTATTTTTAATAGAGAACTTTTTCCTGTACCAGTTATTCCATGAATAATTGCAGAACAGATATTTCCTCCATTTAAGAATGGTTTTAAGATAAAATTTTCAATATCATTCTTAGCTTTAACCATCCCACCAAGTTTATTCATTCCAACTCTTTCATTAGTTTTTTCAAAATCATCCAACTCTTTATCAGCTATCTCATTAACGCTTCCTTCAATTGTTATTAAACATTTGTCATCCAAAGTATAAACTTTAGTAATTTTGCAAGATTCATCATTAAAACTAACCGAATTAAGACTATCAATTAAATTCTTCCTCATCTGAAGACTAACTTTCTGTCCCAAATAATTAACTTCAACTTTACTATACGGTGAAAGATACGCCATAGAGAAATAAACATGAACATAATTACTAAAAGCTTTAGTCCTAAAAAGTTCCTTCCTCTCTGAAACAACATCAAAAACAATACTATCTAATTTCTTTATCTCATTAACAACAAAAACTTTAACAAAAGTATCATCATCCAGTAGAGGAGTAGAAATCCTTAAGTAATGGAACTTCCTTCCATGGCCAAGCATATCCAATTACATATTCACCATTTAATAGTAACAAAGAAACAGCCTGCCTAGGAAATATACCAAGGAAATTCATTGTTTCTTTATTCATTAAAATCACATGTTTTTTGTACCACCCATAAAATTCTGGTGGTAAATCTTCGTTTTTTTTAGCTATACTAATGTTATAACCATGTAAATAGGAATTGGGTTTTAGTATTGGTATTTCCTTGTCTTCATTAGTTGATGTCTTTTTTGGTGTTTCAGGAAGAGTTTCATGAGAGACACCACCACATTTAATGGAATGTTTTTCAAGATCTTTAACAAGAATTATACAACCACATTTCCCACATTCTGTTGTAATTTTTTTCTTTTTCGAAGACATATCCTATTTCTAAAAACAAATTAGAAATTAACTAAGACAATAAAAATATTTTTAATGATAAAAAACATTAACAAGGAAAAATGGTAATGTCAAATTATACCATCATCTATCAGTATCTTTGTTCATATCAATAGAATCAAGAAAATAGTACAAAATATATACAATTTAATTATGTTCAAGATAAATATGATTAAAAATTAAGATGGTGAAAAAAAAACATCTTTTTAAAGATCAATGGTTAATGAGATTGGGCAGTGATCACTGCCTTGGATGTTTTTATGAATTTTACATTCTATTACTCGATCAAAAATACGTTCTGAGAGAACGAAATAATCTAATCTCCAGCCTATACCTTTGGCACGGGCATTGAAACGATAGGAATAGTAGGTGTAAGCTCCAGTTTCATCGGGAAATAATTTTCTGTAGACATCAACAAATCCTGCATCAAGAAGGCGTGAGAAATCATCAATTTCTTGTTGAGTGTAACCAGCTGTCTTGTTGTAGTTAGATTCAGGTTTTGCAAGATCTAAAGAAATAATAATTATATTAAAAAATTGAAAATATCTTACCGATGGCTTGATGGGCAACATTTAAGTCACCAACATAAATAAGAGGTTTCTTAGAATCTAAACCTTTCAATTTCTCCAACAGTAGATCTTCCCACTTCTTTCTTTTAGGTAGATTAACTAATTCAGCTCCTGAATTTGGAACATAAACACCAATAACATAAAAATCTGGATACTCCGCTATTATCAATCTCCCTTCAGAGTCAAATTCCTTATTTCCAATCCCTAATTCACATGTTGTTGGTGCTTCACGAGCTAGCATACAAATCCCTGAATAACCACCTTTTTTTATAGTTGCTGGAAACAATTTCTTAAACCCAAACTCCTCCATATCTAAAACTTCTTTTGGTAATTCTGTGCACTTAGTCTCCTGGAGAAATACAATATCAGCATCAAAATTTTTTATTGTATTTATCCCTTCCTTTTTGATAACTGCCCTCAAACTTGCAACATTCCAACTACAAATTCTTAATTTTTTCTCTGGATCTGTAACTTTTCTAAAAAATGTAGCAACTTTTGGTTTTTTTGTTGTATCAAATATGGGGAAAAGTTTTTTTCCTTCAGATGCAAGTTTTCTTTTAGACATTTTCCCTCCACTATTATATGAGGTAGAAACACTAGAAGAAGAAGAATGATTAGATGATACTCTCTTTCCGACGACGGCGTAGTTTTTTTTTCTTTTGGGAAGGTTGCATTATGATAAGGAATCAAAGTAAAATAAATATTATGGGAAAAATACATGGAAAAACGAATAAACAAATAGTAAATTACATAATTAAATTTTGAAATTTTAAAATGTGTATATATCTCTCCAAGTGACGCTTGTCGTCAAACTTTGTTTTGAGAGAAGGTGAAAAATACTGCTTTTGGCGGGGTATCAATACGTATTTCATGGACAATATTGAGCGATTATGGAAATTTTAATAATTGGTGGAGATTTCTAACGGTTATATGAAATATGATTTTCAGAATGTTTTAAATTTTTGTTGTTGGTGATATTAACTTTTAAAAGAAATGAATATTCACCATCCATAATATGAATATATATTACAATTGGGTGATATTAACAATGATAAAACAATATTTAGAACGTTTTAAAATGCCTTCAAGCTTCAGAAATTTAAGGTACACATAAAATTCAACATCCTCATTTCATTTTAAAAATACTATCTTAAAAAAAGTTGGTTGTAGACATTCGAAACAAGAAGTTAACGCAACGTGCCTATACACAGAAAGTGACAGGTGCTTCATTGTTATAATTTCTAAAAAATTATTAAACTATTCTCTTCTTTTTTATCCTAACAAACTTGTAAATAAAATATTTTTTATAAAAACTAATAAAACAGATGAAAAAATGGCATTAAAACTTTTTCTCATTCTTAAACAATAAACTTTATGGTAGTTTCATTTTTTAATATTAACTGAATTTTACATAAAAATTTTATTAATTTTATATTAAGTTATAGATGTTTAACTGTTAATTCTATTTCTGGCATGATCATCACCTTTGCATCTATAATTAAACTCATTTTTGATTTTTTTTAATAATATACTAAACTTTTTGTACTACTCTGACATGAGACATACCTTTTAAACAAATTGTAAACTCATTTTTATTTAATTTACTACAAGAAAAATTATTTCTTGAACAAAATTATATTTCAAAAAACCATAAAAACAGCATTTTTAAAGAATGTCTTTATCAAAACAACACAAATAAAAAGAAACATACAATTTTAATATTTATTCACAACAAAATGTTAAAGTCAAAAAAATTCGAAGAAAATTTTATTCTTGTTCAAATTTTTTAACTACAAACATAGATTCAAAACAACCGTGTTGTCTGGAATACTCTGGAAAAACCTCCAGTTCATTTACCAGCGTTGTTGGAATCCTTTTGGAAACTATATTGTTTCATCCCATTAAGTTTGCGTTGATCTCCGTTTTGAGCCATCCATCTATAACGAACTTCGGCTCCTACGATATTCTATAAAATTAATTCAAAGAATGGAATGAATCAGAACTTACGCCGTTTTTGAGTCCTTCTCTAAAAAATGTCCCCATACTAGGCATTGGAGACATCATGTTGTTAGTTGAGGGTGGGCTGGTAAAATGTTTATTATTTTTGTTTAAAGACATGTTTTATCTAAAAATAATTTCATAAAAATTATAAAATAATATTAAAATATAACGTGCTGATGTAGCTATTGAATTCGAATGTTAAAAAGAAGGCAAAATAATGGTTTATTATTTTCACTTGGGGAAATTTACAAAAAAAAGAGAAGGTAAGGAATACTAATTTATGTAAAAGTTTTACCACTTTTATATTTTTTTAGAAAGGGGCGTTTTTATTTTTTTTTTCAAGGCGTGTTACTACAGCTAATACGACAATATTTTTAACAAAATATGAATAATAAAATAAACAATATTATTTAAACAAAAAACAAAAACAATTATGTTATATAAACAAAGATAAAGTGTTGACTAATATTATTGTAAAATTTTACTGTACAGTATATGTTATTTAATATTATTTACTAATACCAGCCTTATACCCGCCTTTGTCAGGTCAGAACTGATCCGCATAGCATATTTTTAATAAAAGCAATTTTATACTAAATTATAAAACAAAGTATGTGTTAAAAAATTGTTTAATTGAGTAACATATTTCTGAAGAAATAAAATATTCGAAAATACATTGCTACAACATATTAATATAGGAAATATTTCTGAGTTTGAGAATCATTTTATAACGCCTGCCTTTATTGGAATGTTTAAGTTAAAAAATTCACTCAACAGAAAGAATTTTATATCCAAAAGGTGAATTAAAATGATTATTTGAATCATTTCAAGATATAATTTAAATGACTTTTTATCATATTTTTGAAATTGGTTTAAACAATTTCATATCATTTATCTAATAACTACATATTTACATTATTTCTGCAAATATATGATAGAGAAAAAGTAAAAAAATGAATACCTAAAAATAACTTCCGTCGTTTTTAATCAACAAACTTCGTAATAGTTTCCATATTTTATGCCAATCTTTAATATATGTACCAAATTAAATTAATTATATTTAAATAACTTTGATAAAGTTATAATATGAGAAAATTTTAATTTGACTAAACAAATGGTCATCAATGTTGTATTCATTACCTAATTCATTTTTTATTAATCTTTTTAATATTGAGCATCGTTCTTATTCCATGTTTGTACCTCTAAAATGAATCATAAATCACAAATTTCCATTAACTTTTAAAATAATTATTTTTAAGACAAAACAATGCAAAAATTTGTCTAAAAGGTGACGTTTTTTAAACATAACTAGATCAATTCTGGACAAAAAGTTTCGAGACTCATTTTCTTCCCTAAGTTGAAAAAAAATACATCAAATGACTATTTCATCATAAATTTGATCAAGTTTAAAAAGAGTTATGTTTGGAACAACATTTATTTTTACAATATAAATGGAAAAACGCAAGAAAAATGACATTGAAATTAACATAGCTTCTTTCTTAGTTGAGCTATAAACTTTGTTAGATCCTTTTTTTAAGTTAAACTTAGATTTATATAACAGATACTATTTTATTTGTTTTTATGAAGTTATGACTAAGTTATAACTATTTGACTTTTAAGATGTTTTTTTAAAACGGTCACCACTCTTTGGACCATAACTCGGCCAACTATAAATCAGATCTAATATCATTAGGCTTCCGCTCTATTCTGGAATTATACCTTTCAGGTGAGATGTAAAGCAATTTATTTCGTTAATTTTAAAGAAGAGTTAGTTGAATAACAAAACTATGTAAAAAGGCCCTAAAAAAGGTGTTTTTTTGAGATTACTTGGGCAATTATGGCCCAAAAAATGTATAATTAATTTCCCCCTAAGTTGAAAAAAAACACATCTTTTGGCTATTTAACCATTAAAATCGGTCAATTTTGGACAGAGTTATGTCAAAGACAAAATTTATTTCCTTGTTTCTTTTTGGTTCAGATATTTATATATATTGTTTTATAAAACTGTTGTTCAATTTAAAAATATAACGATTTAACAAAAAAAATAGTGCTGACTTAGTGAAAACTTCTCAGTTAAATAGTAACATTATAATTTTTCCTTTTTATTAGTACAGATATATAATATCAAATTTGTGAAAATAAAAATATTTACTAATGATTAATATTCATGTTTTGATATGTGCGTCTTTATCATGTTTTGAATTAAAGCCCTATTTTGAAATGTTTCTTACGAAAAAATTGTTTAAATGATAAGAAAATTGTAAACTTTCGAAATACTAAGTTATAAAAAAATTTTAAAAATGATAATATTATAGTCGTGCAAATAGAATCATTATAAACTTTCCACTGTTATGATATAAACATTCTTGTTTTTTTGAAATTGTAGAAGATATTAGTAATTACTTTATTATTAATGATATAATAGATAATATTGTTATTATAATTTTAAATCAAAATTTCTTTATCAATTTTTAAATAGTATATGTACTTCAAAAACATGTTATTTATTAAGAGTAAGTCTTTGGCTAATAGGCAGTATAAAAAAATTGTTTCCAATGTTACATCAATCTTAATTTATGAAATTGTTATACAATTGCCAAGATGGGTATAATCGAAGAAAATTTTTAACAAATAATATGGTATATGTTTTTCAGAATGTTCGAGATTTTTATTATTAGCTATATTACCTTTATTGTAATAAAAACTTCTAAAAGAAATGAATTTAAATATCTTTAATGATAATAAACATTACAGTTGTATGTTATCAATAATTATGAACAATATTTAGAATGTTTAAAAGCATTTCCAACCTTTCAGAAATCTAAAGTATATAATATTTAACATGGTTATTTCATTTTTAAAACATTATTTTTAAAAAGTTGGATTTAAACACTCGAAACATGAAGTAAACGAAACCTGTCTAGATGCAGAAATTGACAAAAACTTCATTCTAATCATTTCTAAAAACCTATTAGACCATTATTTCTCTCTTTATTTTAACAAACTTATAAATAAAACAAATTAAAAAAATTTTTTTCTATTATCATATACAGTATTGTATAAGATAAAAAAAGTAAAGATAAAATATTTGATGATTTACTATTTCCTAATTATAAATAAAAATCAATTTAAAAATTACGATTATATAAAACCAAAGTGTTATTTAGAATTGATATTATCTCTTTTGATGTTATTGTTAGTAATGGTAATAAGGAGAATAAAGAAGAATAATGTCAATTTCTTCAAAATTTTAGTTTCCAACAACCAACTTTATTTTTAAGAGCTTTCAACAATTTTATGCTACAACATCCTAAAATAAGTTTACTTTCATAGTGATATAATGTTGCACATACTATGTATAGTTATCAGCAAATGAAATGGCTTTGATTTTAAATTTTTTCAATGTTGTTATGGGGGAAATCTACACACAAAAAAAGTGTATCATTTTTTTAACAAAAATATAATAATTGTAAAAATTGAAATAATATTCGATACTTTTTGCATTTTTAAAAAAATGTTAAATAGAGAGATAATTTCATCAATTTCTTCCCCGAAAATATCATTCAAATTTAACAATTCATATCATTTTTTCCTTATTTAATCATTTTCTTCTCTATTCAATCATTTTTTTCTCTAAAAAATTTAATTTTGATTATAATTAATTTAAAAATTTGTTTTGTTAATATTATATTTTTAGAGTTAATAGTTTAACATAAAGATAAAATTTTTAAAATATAATATGATTTTTATCGTATAAAGTTTTATTTGGACAATTGAGCATTACTATTATATTTTCGAAATAATTAATTAAAAATCAAAGAAGAATATCCGATAATTTTTTCATAGTTAGATACATTATATAGAATACAATGATTCTGTAAATAATTATTTTATTTCATTAAATTATCACATAAAAACTTTTAAATATGTAAGCAAAATATCTAAATAATAACTACATAATTATATTATTTTCAAATAACATTAATTCATATTGTAAATTTATAATTTAGAAAAAAAAACTATTTTTTAATTATTGTAAGTAACATTATTATTAAAGCATTTTACTATCAAATTAATTTATAATTTTAAAAATAACAAAATATGCATTCAAGAAAAAAAGTGATTTTTTAGAATAAAATTATTTTTATGAAGAAAAATAATTTTTAGAGAAATTCATACAGATTTACTGACTTCTTTGTAGTCCATCATTTCGAAAGGGCGTTTTTTAGTTTGTTTATACTAGGTAAGACAATAAAATAATAAATAATGCTTAAAAAATAATAAATTATTTTTATAAATATCTTAATCATGAAAACATAAACATAATTTATGTTTCTGTTTCCGTTTTATATAAAAAGAAGCTTGTAGATAATTTTATTAATATCTTTGAAAAAATTATTCTTTTTTTATATATTCTTACTTTTTTCTAAGTAATTACATTAATTATTAGCCAAGGAATACTTCTACTTGTTAAAAAATAAGAAGATTTTTGACAAAGATTATACATAATCTTGTAAAAATCTTGTAAAATTATCACTTACACCTTATTAGGTTTGATAGTGATAAGTAAAATCTTTATTACTTTACAAAATTTAGGATTTAATAAAACGAAATTTCTTCAGTCATTATAATAAGATCGCTATATCATAAATAACATAATAATAAAGAGAAAACTGCCTTTTCTATTTTCAATTCTTTTCAGTAAATTATATTTAAATATAATTCTTTAATACAACATTATTTAAGCAAATTATCCTATAAATGTAATTAAAAAGGGTTTTATTGAGTGGTAGTTTATGCATTTAACAATAGAAGGTTATCATTTTTTAAAAAATTATCTTTATAGTCAGATTCTTTATGTATTCTTTTGTCAAATTTAAACAAACTTTTAAATGTATGGAATTATAACAAAAAAAATTCAACATTTCGTTAACAATTATGCAAACCTATCAATATAACTTTTTATGATTATACCATAATTTTAAAATAAAATTAAAGTACATTCCATGTCGCTCTGTGTATAATTTTACAATTTTGTATATAGTAATAATATCCTATATTATTGTCTTGAAGGGAAGCCTTGTCTACCCACCAAGACCCAAAAGCTAAATGATTTTATGTTTAATTAGTTTGACTTTTATGATTTAGTGTGTTTTCCAATAAATTTATTACTCAATAAATTTATAGCAAAATTTATTATCTATCTGTCGCCTTATTAAGTAAACTACTATCACTGTCGTGAATTCTGGTTTCTCTGACCTAATTTATTACTGGTACTAATAGGTCGGAAACGAAATACAGAAATCATGTCAGCTTCACCCCCTTCTCCTCAAACTCCACAAGACTCAGATCATAAAGCCGATCCAGGCAATGACCAACTCAAACAACAGTTGCAACAGCTCACAATGGTTCAACTAAAACCATTAGCTAAAGCCCTGGAGATACATGTACCTGCAGTCATCAAGAAGTCCGATCTTATCGACTTAATCGCTGAGGAAGAGCCAAACGTCAAACTCGAGGATTTCTCAACAATCCTCACCATCAACCAATCCTCAGGGTCTAAAACGTCAAACAGAATCTCTACACGACAATCCTATAAAATCCGTCCAACAGACGACTCCGACGATGAAAACGAACCTCCAGAGGACAACCATCTCAAGTCTGACAACTACGGACACAGTCATCCAACGCAACTTGGATTCAACACCCATCGCGCCTATTCAGGACAACCACATCACCCTCCAACTCCATCTGTTTTCATACCACCCACCTTCACCTTGGGAAGCAAGATAGAGATATTTCTGCGCAAGTTTGAAAATTACATCAACTTCAGTCACATGGAGCACAACATGGCAGACCTCCTGTACAATTTGTTACCGGACGAAGTCATACAAGAGTTATGCACGAATGTAGGTATTGGTGCTGATTACGACACCATGAAAAGCTTCCTCCTCAAACGATTTGGCATTACAAGAAACCAGGATAGAGCACGATTTATGCTCAAAACCTTCCATCTTGATCCTCATTCAAGCCAATTCGAAAGCCAGTTGAAAGAACTGTGCAGTCTTGTATATGACACAGCACCCACGGCTTCACAAGCTACATTGTTTTCTTTTCAGCAAACTTTGATATGCCAGGCGTTAGCTCATGATGACAAGCTATGGGATTTAGCATACGCATCAAAGGCATCAAACCACTTCGAGCTAATTGACGAGTTAGTATCTTATAAACGTGGTAAGAACAACCAACGCAGAAACAAACTCAAGAACAACAACAACTCGTGCCGCGTTCATCCCAACTCCAATCACACCTCCCATGAGTGCCGTGTTCTCAACAACGAGAAACCTCAATCTAAATTGCCTACTAAGAATCGCCCCTTTTTCAACTCTTCGAAGGACGATGGCAAAGAAGCCAGATGCAACCAAATCACTATTTCCAAGTCTGCACCAATGAACGATCTTCGTATCCCAATCACTGTGAACCAGACTGACCTCTCCCGGAAGTGTGTAGCCTACATAGATGGAGGCTCACAAAAGACATTGATACTTCAGAAGGTCGCGCACGACCTAGGTCTTCCCCTGTCGAAGTCCAATCTTTCCATCATTTCTTTTGGAGATATCGTGACTCCTACCAAAGGATCAACCACTCTTCAATTCACCATAGGACAACATTCCTATGAATTTCTCTTCTACATCGTGGAATCTCTTCCAGATCCCTATTCTCAAATCTTCCTTGGTAATGATTTCCTAGCCTACATCAACGCTGACGTTCTTCACCGTGCCAATGGATCCGCCCTGCGCATCCACGACGATGTCATCTCCAACATCAACTTACCGCTTTTCTCCAGAGGTAGTTCCATTCAAGTCAATCGCGTTATGACCCAGTCTCAAGATGAAGTCAAAACTAAGATATGTACTGATTATCCCTCGGTCATCTCCAAGCACAAGTTTGACATAGGTAGATGCTCTGTTCAACTGGAACCAATTGTCCATAAGAACCAAGAATTACCACCATTCCACAAATACGACGTTCCCTTCAAACTCCGTTCCGAAGTTCAACGCCAGATTGCTGAACTCGTATCTCACGATATTGTACGTCCAACTTCAACAATCCCACATTGCTTCAACTTAGTCTGTGCCCCAAAAAAAGGACCAGTCTGTACGTACTTGTGTGGATCTTCGTCCTCTCAACGCCACAATCGCCTGCGACAGATACCATACCAAAACTATCCCCCAAATTCTCCGCGAATTTCAATCGTTCACCTTTGTCTCCAACATCGACTTGACCCAATCCTATCTTCAACTGGAGCTCAATGATTGTGACAAAAACACGATAGCCTTCCGGTTTAACAACCAAAACTACGCGTACAACCGTCTGCCATTCGGTCTCAAGACGGCCCCCGCACTTTTCCAGAAAACTATCGACTCCATTCTTCAATCAACAAAGGCTTGGTCGTACCAGGATGACATCATCCTCACCACCCAAAGCTCTGCTGAACACCACATTGACGAACTTTGCAAAGTCATCCAATGTTTACAGGACCACAACCTCAAAATGAATCTGGAGAAAAGTTCCTTTCTAGGAACTGAATGCTGTTTTTTAGGTTTTACTTTCTCCACCACCTCAGTCACACCCACATCCTCATATGTCAAAGGAATTCTTGATTACAAGATTCCCACAACTATTTTTGAACTACGCCGTTTTAGAGGCCTGTGTGGTTATCTCAGACAGTTTCTACCAAATGCCCATCTCTATGAACAACATACCAATGCATTTATTGGTGCCGCTCCAAAACGACACTCAAAGAAACCACTTCCGATTCCAGAAAATGTTATCAATGAAGTTCAGTCAATGAAACAACACATAGCCAACATCAAATCTTTAGTTTATCCGAATTATGATCTTCCATTTTACCTGTTCACGGATGCATCAATAGCTGGAGTAGGAGCCATGCTTGCTCAGCCCCACACTCCTGATTCCAACGACTACCTTCCACTAGCCTTCTTCTCCAAACGTTTCAACACTCTTAAACGGATGACACCACCCTGCTACTTGGAAATAAAAGGGATATCTCTCTCCCTTTCATTTTTCAAGGAATATCTGCTTGGTAGCTCGGTTACAGTCTTCACCGATCATAAGAATCTGGAAACACTCACCAACCAGTCCTCAGATTTCCGCCTCCATAAATACATCTTCAACATCCAACAATTTTCTCCTACCATTCGCTGGATCCCTGGCCAACATAATGTGGTTGCAGATGCTCTTTCCCGTTCTTTTGCAATCAGATCATGCTCCACAAATACCACCTCTTCCAATTTAAGAAAGGAGGAAACCCTTGGCACTTCACCAAGTGACAAATTACTTTTATCAACTTCAGATCTTCCAGAACTCTGTGCCACCATACACGGCAACACACACTTTGGTGTATCCAAAGCACTTTCCTTAGCCAGTTCATACTTCCAACTTTCAACCAAAGAATTCAAAGAAATCTACACCACTGAAGTGAACAATTGCATGGCCTGCCAAATGTCAGTCCCCAGGAATGAACCCACCGTTGAACAACGTCTCGTTGCTTGTGGCATACCCAGATACTCTTACACTATAGATCTATGTGGTCCACTCAATAAGGCCACGTCCTCACTCCACCACAAATACATCATACTAGCTGTCGATACGGCCACACGATACCTCATGTACTCAACAACCGACGACACTTCATCTGTAGCTCTTGCTCGGAAAATACGTGATGAGATTCTCTTCCCATATGGCAAACCAACTATCCTACGCCTTGACAATGCAAAGTACTTTAAAGGACACGACTTCTCAGACACTATGGCCAGAGAAGGAATCCAAGTACGCTTCGGCACCCCATATTCCCATACTTCACAAACCCTAGTCGAACGTGGATTTAGAATTATCCAGGAAGGACTCCGCAAATTCCTCCAGGATCAAACTAATCATTGGGACCTGATGCTGCCAAGGGTTGTGTACCTACATAATCATAGCCCAAACGCACTTGGTTTTACTCCTGCTCAAATCTTCATGAAAGATTTCTCCACACCAGTACTGTCTAACGTTGTAAAACCTATGAATACCGCTCACTTTACCTTAAAACAAGATATTTCAATACTCAAAGCTTTACTCTCTATTCAACAGAATCTTCTTCAAAACCAGAAGATCCCCAAGACCCCCCTACAAAACCGGAGACCTTGTGCTAGTCCGAGACCGCAATCCTAAACTATCCAAGTTCAACTTCCTTTACAAGGGCCCCTTCAAGGTAACTCAAGTTGGCCACCTGAAGGTCCATTATATCTCCTCGACTGGAAAGGAGAAAATCGCATACTATAAGGACTGCAAGCTACATAAGGGCTATACTTAAAGATGAGGGAAGTAATAATATCTTATATTATTGTCTTGAAGGGAAGCCTTGTCTACCCACCAAGACCCAAAAGCTAAATGATTTTATGTTTAATTAGTTTGACTTTTATGATTTAGTGTGTTTTCCAATAAATTTATTACTATATCATATTTTAAAATACACAAAATGAATCTTAATGATTTAAAATATTTAAGATTTATATACGTTAAGGTTTATATTTAAAAAATGACAATTGTAACTTATTTTCCACTATATTTAAAACAACTAAATTACATCTTCTTTAAAAAATTTTCTTTAATTTAAGAAAATATTTTGTTTTGTACCACAGACAAATTTATTTAAATTATTTTAAAATTTTCTTAATCTTATTCTACTTCAATATCCTCATATGGCGAGTTGGTTATCAAAAAATCTTTATTAATTTTATCTCATTTGTTATAGCATTTGAATTTAAAAATTGTTTTAAAGTAAGTTGATTGAAAATTACTAATGCTTATTTTGCAAAATATTGAGGTTATTCGATTATACTCGAAAGCTAGCTTTTCCAAATCACTATCATTATTAAATTTTTCATTTTCAAATTTTCCTATTGATGAAAGAAAATATTCAACTAATTTAGGAAGATCAATTATACAAGTATTTTAAAGTGAATTTTTTCTACTACCAGGATAATTTAAAATTATATTTAATAATTTAATTAAATTCTAAATGTTAAAAAATTTTAAAATTGAGTTTAATCGTAAAAAAAATTTACCCTTAATATTATTTTTTTAGTAGATTGTTTTGTTATATCATCTTAAAATATGCTATTCATACAATAAATATATTTAATATACTATTTTATAATACTTCACGTTTAAAACCACTTCTAATTTTTTTAGGTTCTAATATGATGAAGTAACTAATACTATCATTATCACATAATAACTTGTATATATTTGCATTTATAATAAATAAAAATTTCACATAAATGGGTAAATTGAACTGTTGTAATTTGTTATAGTGTAATTATTGTTCTTACATGACTTATTTGTTTTGTATTATCATCATCACATTTTTTTTGTTTTCTATTAATGAACATTAAAATTCTTCCAATGTTAAATTTAAATTTTTTTCTGTCTTCATGAGATTAAAAAAACTATCAAAATTATTTAAAATTTCCTGATTTATCATACTTGAATTTCTTTTACGAATACACACAAAAAAGACAAACTTTGACAAATTTATCTAAAATGCAATAAAATGTACCACCATTTAAATATGTCAAAATTTACTCAAATATTAAAGAATTAAGCGACGACTTTCCACAGCAAAGAACGTAAAATAATGATATTACGAACACTATCAAATATTAAAAATTAATTTAATAAGTAATATATAACAATTGTATAACTTTTTGTATTATAATTAAATAAAGTTTTTAATTCAATGTTTTTTATTTTATTATTTTTAAAATCCAAAAATGGATAAATTAAATTCAAATGTTGACCACCAATTTTGTAATAGAAAGGTTGAAAAATCAAGATATTTGGATCATCTAAGAGATACGCATGAATATAGTGACGATAGATTTTTAAAAGTAATTATTTGCCCCGTATTTGAATGTGAAACAAGTGTAACAATAATCTTTTAAAATCTTTAAAATTCATCGGAGAAAATTTCATGTTCTTCATTTCAATCATAGATGTGACAGTAAAAGGTACGTGAATAAAATCAAAATTTAAAACTATCGTTTTGATTGTAATCGTGTTTACAATATATAAAATGTATATATAGTAAAAACAAATTTTATTTTTAAAAATATTAAACTCATTTTCTAAAATGTTCACAAAAATAAAGAACAAAGATATATTATTTAAAAAAAATGATAGCTCATTTTCATGTAATTACATATTTAGGAAAATTGTTGGAGTTTTTATGAAATTCAAAAAAATAATAATAAATTTATTTGGTTTGACGACTTTATTTAAACGAAAAAACTGATAAAGAACCTTTCTTCTAATGTTGAGAAAAGCTAGTGAACCATGTGATTGAAAGAAAATATTCCATTTAATTCTGAGAAGTATTTGTTTTAAACTTTATAAAAAATAGACTTTTAATTTTATAGTTTATAAAGAATATTTAAACCACTCCTTTGATTTACTGGAAAAAATTTTGGTGTTGATTTTTTTCAATTATTTTTAATAAAATTGTTTATAATAATTTTTAAGTAAAACATGTTCGGAAGATGTTTTTATGTATAATTATTATATAAAATAAATGATTTTTATAAACCAATGTTTAGAAAAAAAGTTAACTTTTAATGACGAGTATGGCAATTTTTTTAACTTTATATAAAAACTTAAACCCATTGTTTTTACAAATATCATATATTTGTTTTAGAAAATATTAAAAGGCAAAAAATTTATTCTACGTTAATGAAAATGGTACCAATAACTGTAAATTAAATAGCTACTTTTTTAATGATCTTTATTTCAAAATTAATAACTAAAGAATAAATATAATATAATTATGTTAATTTATACTATATTTTTTATTTAATAAATAAGATATAAATGTTGTTGTAATTTAACAAATATTGTATTTTTTTTCTTTTATTTCTACAAGAAAGTTCTTTTAAAAATATTGGATTTATATTAAAAAATTAATGTTTAATGACTTTTTTATTATCTATGTTGTTCTCATATGCGAAATAATGCGACAAAATTAGTCACAAATAAAAAAAGTTTGAATTTTGTTTGATGGAACAAATTTATTACATTTTTTGCAAACCTGTGTTCTTTTTTTCTCTGTAGTTAACATAGGTATTAAAAATATTTATATTTAAGGTAATAATGAGAAACAAATGTTAAAATATATAAAAAATTGTTAATTAGCGATAGTAGTTGTATATTTACTCTTAGTTTTTTGTAAAAATAATTAAATGAGATAAAAAATTATTTTCACTATAGAAAAATGTAAAACATCTAATGTTTCATAATTTTACTTAAAATAGGTATATAATAATAATTTTTTAACTATTTTGTAGAACAGAAGTTGAGCTATTAGATGCATATAAAATTTCAAAAGAATAGTAAGTTTAAAAACGTTATATCGTTTTAAAAAATTAATGTAAAATAAAAATTACAAAAAAATAAAGATTTAATAAATAACTTTAACTATATTATATATAATATTCTTACATTTTGTTTGAAATGTTTTTAGTAAGTATTTAGGCTTTTAGAAAGATATAATTTCATAAAAATACGTTGACAATGAATTAAGTTATTTTTATTCAGATTTTTTCAGTATAGTATTGGACACTCTGAATATGATAAATATTACTAGATAAATGAATAATAAAATAAAAACTTAACTCTTATTTATATATAAAAAAATTATTTAGACTTTACACCTTGAACCTTTGACTACTTTATCTTACTACATGCATCGTTGTATTAAGTATTTCTCTTACGGTAAATATCTAGTTAAAATAATGACATATATCTATATAATTACTTTTTAAGAAAAAATGATTATAATCAATATATATTGTATTTCATTCATTTTCTGTAAAAGCTCTTTTGAATTCAGAAAAAGTTTAGTAATTACCTCTGGTGAAGTAAAAGATTTGACACAGAATAATCTCCATTTATTCTTGAAAAACATTATCATCCTCCTTTTTCATCTTAGATAATAGATCTTTTATCTCATCAACATGTAAAAAATTATTGGCATTAAACCACCAACTGTTTTACCAATCAAAATATCTTCTATACCATACAATCGAACATACTCAATAGTTCTATCCTAAAAATCATATCTGCTTACGTTTGATTTTACATTAAAGTATTCAATGAGCAACCAGCAAAGAGTTTTTCATAATTCTCTAAATTAGTCTCATATGTAACTAACATGGTGCGTTTATCGTTGCTTGTATATTCTGATTTATTTAAAGTTTAAAATTGAAAATAAATTTTTTTATTAAATTTTCTTCTTTAATATTTTTCATCATATTTATACAGATTATTAAATACAAAAATTTAAATGTAATATTAGGTAATAAGAAAAACAGAATGAATATTTTTTTATTTTTAGTATAAATTTTTTATATCATACATTCAACCGAAAAATCTAGTGTAGAACAATGGAGTAATGTAAATAGAGTTGTAGGAATCAGAAAATAAACTATTAATGTTTAAAAATAAGCTGTTATTGAAAAGGATTTACAAAAGAAAACAATGAAATATGCTTTGTGAATTTTCGATTGACGCTCTGGGAAAATTGATTGACTATTTCTTGAAAGTATAGATCACCACTTTAGAGTTAATTCAAACTTTTCAAAAAGCATAACAAAAAGAATTCGCCTTATTGATCAAAGGATGTAACCATAGATAGATACTTTACGTAAAGCCAATTTTCAGAAACCATTAGAAAAAGATTCCAGGAACAAAATAAATATTATTTCTAATTTGTAGAAATTTTGTCTAATATCAATGACAGTTCAGGGTTTTAATTGCCTTTTACAATCAAATTATACTTATTTAAATTAATATATAACTTACTTTCGATGAATAACTTTGATATTAACTTTATTATTAAATTTTTTAGAACATCCAAAAACAATTTTTAATGCCCTTCTTAGTTCACTTCTAAAAATTTAACTTTACTTAGAAATATATGTTATTAATCTGAACTTACGATGAATAAAGAAGAAAATAAAAATCGCCCACAGACGTTAAATCAAACCCCAGAACATGGAGAAAAATAGTTATATAAGAAAGAAATTTAATTTTATAGTTTAGAGCAAAAAATCTACAAATAAAGAAAGTCTCAACAATGAATAAAGTTATAAAAATAAAAATAGAGTATTTGATATAATTTAAATTTCTTTTGCTTTTATTATCAGTTTTGTTGTGTTTTTTCAATGTTAAAACAGCCATTACATTGAAGATACATGTTACAATTGAAATAGTTCCATATATAAAGAGTTGACAAAAAATTT
Organism: Strongyloides venezuelensis; assembly: GCA_963280985.1. Lineage (NCBI taxonomy): Eukaryota > Metazoa > Nematoda > Chromadorea > Rhabditida > Strongyloididae > Strongyloides > Strongyloides venezuelensis. The sequence continues at coordinate 1,801,361 of CAUJLX010000002.1, read as the reverse complement.
GATAATAAATTACATTTTTAGATTCTAAATATGGTTTAAAGAAATCATATAAACCAGATTTTTTATATCTTGAATTAAGAGAAATATTTCCAAGTCCAATCATTGTTGACAATATGATAAAACATAGTAATATAATAATAATTTTTGATCTTGAAAAATGATGTTTATACGACAATGGATATTTAACAGCTATATATCTATTTATACTAATTAAAAGTGTTATAAGAAACATAAATGTTGTTTGTTGTGATATTATAACAAAGAATATTATTGCCGTCCAATTATTATTTTCCATAAAATCATTAAAAAATCCCCATTTAGGAAATTTAATAAATATAGAAAAAGTTATAATATAAAGAATTTCATTATTTAATTTACAAACAATTATTGTATAAAATTGTTTGTTAAAATTAGAATTTTTATTTTTGATTTCTTTTATTATGATATATATTGACAGTATCATTAAAAGTGTTGATGGTATCTTATATATAAGTTGAATAATGTCGACAATTAAAATCACATGAATCATTTTTACATGCAAAAAGTAGTATATACCGTAAGAGAAAGTTTTTTGTGAATCTATAATAGCTATTGATACTAAAAGTAATAGTAATAATCATTTATTAAACGATATTTTCAAAAAGACGTAAGTTATATTTTAAAGTGATTATTTCAATCATATAAACATTTAATTATTTAAAGGCTAAAAAATTCTAAAATTCTCAAAAAAATTTACTTTAATTTTGTTATATTAGTAAGTTTTAATAATTCATAATCCTATTTTGAGTAAGTGTTCCCTTTTGGATATTATAACTCTGTTAATCTATGCACTTAAAATTGAAAGAATATTTATTATTAAGTAATGGTTATATATTTGCAATTAATATGTTTCATATCAAGTAAATTAATTGTATATTAAAATAATTTCTATAAAAAAACACGCTCGTTACTATAATAGAAATTTATTGATACAAAATAGTCAATTTTTTACGATATATTTCAATTAAAGATTATATTGTTGTTAAGATAATACAATAAAATAGAATAATAGAATATAATACTTGTTTCGTTTTTTAAAAACTTTGAGATTGCTTAATAAAAACAATATTCGTTCTTATTTTCTTTAATTTATGATAATTAAAAAATTTAATACTTTTACAGTTTTTTTAAACATTTTATTATAAATATCTATAATTATAATAATAATAGTTATTCGTACCTTATTGTTATTTACACATTTATTTTTCAAGAATTTCATAACAATTTTAATTCATCTCAAAAACTTGATATACTGTAGGAAATCAAAGTACAATATTATTTTTAATATATTAAGTTTAAAACGGAAGAATAACAAAAGTACTAATAAATTAATTAAATATAAATAGAATTTTATTTTCAAACAGATTATTTTTATAAAACATTGTTCTAACATAATTATACAAAGGGAAGAAAATTTCCTCACATAAAAAAATAAATATTATTTTTGGTCATTAGAAATTTAATTTTTATGAGAAATTAATTTTGTAAAAATTTTAAAGATAGTCCAAAGCATCACAATATGCACCCATTTTCTCAATAAAGAAACATGATATAAATTTTAAATGTGATAACTAATTAATCTTATAAACTTTTATCTTAAAAAGAAACAATGTAACAATACTAATAATAATATACCATACCCATCTATATTAATTAATAAAAACATTAAAAATAATAGTGATCTACGATTTGCAATATACAAAGCATCCGATAGTATATATGAAAAAATTTGAATAAAAATAACTCTCTTCAATGTAGACATATTTTTATGAAATAACACCCATTTAATGGTTTAATTTCAACTTAAAAAATGTTGCAAATCGAATATAAGGATATTGATTTAAAGTGTAGTTTTAGCCATTAAAGAGATCTTCAGTTTCCCTCATTATGGAACTTTTTTTATTTGATGATATGAATAATTTTGTAAGAAATATTTTTAAAACAATTTTGTAATTAGTTAACATAGGTAAAAAAATATTTATATTTAAGTTAATAATGAGTAACAAATGTTAAAATATATAAAAAATTGTTAATTAGCGATAGTAGTTGTATATTTACTCTTAGTTTTTTGTAAAAATAATTAAATGAGATAAAAAATTATTTTCACTATAGAAAAATATAAAACATTTTTTGTTTCATAATTTTACTAAAATAGGTATATAATAATAATTTTTTAACTATTTTGTAGAACAGAAGTTGAGCTATTAGATGCATATAAAATTTCAAAAGAATAATAAGTTTAAAAAACGTTATATCGTTTGGAAAATTAATGTGGAATAAAAATTACAAAAGAATAGAGATTTTATAACTTTAACTACATTTAAATATAATATTTTTACATTTTTTAAATAAAAATTTAGGCTTTTAGAAGGATATAATTTCATAGAAATATGTCGAAAATGAAATGAGTTATTTTTATTAAGATTTTTTTCAGTATACTATTGAACACCCTGAATATGATAATTATTACTCGATGAATGAATGATAAAATATAAACTTAACTCTTATTTATATATAAAAAATAATTTAGATATTACACCTTTGACTTCTTCATCTTACTACATGCATCGTTGTATTAAGTATTTCTCTTATGGTAAATATCTAATTAAAATAATGACATATATCTATATAATTACTTTTTAGGAAAAATTGATTATAATCAATATATATTGTATTTCATTCATTTTCTGTAAAAGCTCTGTTGAATTCAGAAAAAGTTTTGTAATTACCTCTGGTGAAGCAAAAGTTATTGTCACAGAATAACCTCCATTTATTCTTGAAAAACATTATCATCCTTCTTTTTCATCTCAGATACTAGATCTTTTATCTCATCCACATGTAAAAAATTATTGGCATTAAACCACCAACTGTTTTACCAATCAAAATATCTTCTATACCATACAATCGAACATACTTAATAGTTTTATCCTAAAAATCATATCCGCTTACGTTTGATCTACATTAAAGTATTCAATGAGCAACCAGCAAAGAGTTTTTCATAATTCTCTAAATTAGTTTCATATGTAACTAACATGATGCGTTTATCGTTGCTTGTATATTCTGATTTATTTAAAGTTTAAAATTGAAAAATAAATTTTTTTATTAAATTTTCCTTCTTTAATATTTTTCATCATATTTTAACAGATTATTAAATACAAAAATTTAAATGTAATATTAGGTAATAAGAAAAACAAAATGAATATTTTTTTATTTTTAGTATAAATTTTTTAAATCATACATTCAACCGAAAAATCTAGTTAGAACAATGAAGTTGTGTAAATAGAGTTGTAGGAATCAGAAAATAAGCTATTAATGTTTAAAAATAAGTTGTAATTAAAAAGGATTCACAAAAAAACAATGAAATGTGCTTTGTGAATTATCGATTGACGCTCTGGGAAAATTGATTGCCTATTTCTTGAAAGTATAGATCACTATTTAAGAGTTAATTCAAACCTTTCAGAAAGCATAACAAAAAGAATTCGCCCTAGCGATTAAAAGATATAACCATAGATAGATACTGTACGTAAAGCCAATTTTCAGACACCATTAGAAAAAGATTCCATGAACAAAATAAATATTATTTCTAATCTCTGGAAATTTTGTCCAAAATCAATGACAGTTCAGGGGTTTAATTGCCTTTTACAATCAAATTATACTTATTTAAATTAATATATAACTTACCTTCGATAAATAACTTTGATATTAACTTTGTTATTAAATTTTTTAGAACATCCAAGAATAGTTTTCAATGCCTTTCTTAGTTCACTACTAAAAATTTAACTTTACTTAGAAATATATGTTTATTAATCTGAACTTACGATGAATAAAGAAGAAAATAAAAATCTCCCAACGACGTTAAATCAAACCCCACAATATAGAGAAAAATAATTATATAAGAAAGATATTTAATTGTAAAGTTTTCAGCAATAAATTTACAAACCAAGCAAGTTTCAACAATGAATAAAGTTATAAAAATAAAAATAGAGTATTTGATATAATTTAAATCTCTTTTGCATTTATTATCAGTTTTGTTGTGTTTTTTCAATGTTAAAACAGCCATTACATTGAAGATACATGTTACAATTGAAATAGTTCCATATATAAAGAGTTGACAAAAAATTCGATAATAAATTACATATTTAGATTCTAAATATGGGGCAAAATATTCATATAAACCAGATTTTTTATATCTTGCATTAGGAAAGATATTTCCAAGTCCAATCATTGTTGACAATATGATAAAACATAGTAATATAATAATAATTTTTGATCTTGAAAAACGAAGTTTATATGATAAAGGATATTTAACAGCTATATATCTATTAATACTAATTAAAAGTGTTATAAGAAACATAAAAGTTTTTTGCTGTGATACTAAAACATAGAATATTGTTGCCGTCCAATCATTGTTTTCCATAATATCATTATAAAATCCCCAGTTAGGAAATTTAATAAGTACATAAATTGTTATAGTATAAAAAATTTCATTACTTAATTTACAAACAATTATTGTATAAAATTGTCCGTTAAAATTAGCATTTTTATTTTTGATTTCTTTTATTATGACATATATTGACAGTATCATTAAAAGTGTTGATGGTATCTTATATATAAGTTGAATAATCTCGACAAGTAAAATCGCATTAACCATTTTTAAATGCTAAGACTAATATATACCGTAAGAGAAAGTTTCTTATAAATCTAAAATAGTAATTGGTACTGAAAGCAATGATAGTTATTTTTTATTGAACGATATTTACAAAAAAACGTAAGTTATATTTTAATGTGATTATTGTAAATTAGTTAATCTTACACCTAATTAACAGCTAAAAATTCTAGTCTTATCAAAACAAAATTAACTTATTTTGATATATTTAAAAGTTTAAAGAAATCGTTATTTTATTTTAATTATGTGTTGCATTATGAATATTAGAACTCTGTAAAACTATGCGCTTTAACTAGAAAATTTACTTATAATTTCAGACTGAGTTCGACATTTGCAATTTGTTTCATAAAAAATGAAATCAAATAATTCCTTCTAGAAAGAAATGTTCATAATTAAAATAAAAAGTGATGATGGAAAAAAATCATTATATAACGATACATTTTAACTTATGATAATATTGTCTTTAGTCAGAACATTAAAATAATAATTTTAAAATATTATGCTTGTTTCGTTTTTTAAAAAATTTTTTCATCGTTTAATGTAAATGCTATTTTTTCTAAGTTTCTTTATTTAATGATTAAATGATAATGAAATACCCTTTCTATTTTTAAAACAATTATTATAAAATTCTATAGTTACAATGATATTTATATTAAATAATTTGTGTTATTTATACTTTTGTTTTAAAATAATCTTGTATTTCTTTTATTCATTTCTAAAACTCAATATACTGAAAGCAATAAAAGTGCAAAATTAATTTTCAATATGTTTATCGAACGGAAAATAATTATAACAAACACCTATTTTGCTTCGCCTGCCACTGCTTACCCACAGGGCTGGATCTTTTTACGTAAACATAGTAATACCTCTACTTCATTTAATTTTTTTATTTTTATAAACTACAGATATAGTTTCATAATTAAAAAAAGTTTATATTTAGCTGCCAGATGCATAAATTTAAATTTAGATGTTATTTTCGTTTGATCTTGTTTAAAATGACGTTTTTAAAGTTTATTAAAACATATTGTTTTGTGTTATAGTTTCTATGATATAATATTTGCCATTTATTTCTTAAGATTTTTCCTTGTATAATCTTAACTTTAATTTTATATGTAATTAAAAAAAAATTGATAAAATTTAATTTTATGCTTTGATTTGTGTTATTTTTTATTCGCTGGAATAAATTTTTTAATTGTATTAATATTTTTGTAATTGTCAATAAATACACACTAAGAAGGACAAATTTTGACAAAACTATCTAAAATGCAATAAAATGTCTCACCATTTTAATTTGTCAAAATTTATTTAAATATTAAAGAATTAAGCGACGACTTTCCACAGCAAAGAACGTAAAATAATGATATTACGAACATTATCAAATATTAAAAATTAATTTAATAAGTAATATATAACAATTGTATAATTTTTTGTATTATAATTTAATAATAAAATTTTAATTAAAATGTTTCTTTATTTTATTATTAATATAGTCCAAAAATGGATAAATTAAGTTCAAATGTTGACTATCAATTTTGTAGTAGAAAGGTTGAAAAATCAAAATATTTGGATCATCTAAGAGATACGCATGAATATAGTGACGATAGATTTTTAAAAGTAATTATTTGCCCCGTATTTGAATGTGAAACAAAGTGTAACAATAATCTTTTAAAATCTTTAAAATTCATCGGAGAAAATTTCATGTTCTTCATTTCAATCATAGATGTGACAGTAAAAGGTACGTGAATAAAAATCAAAATTTAAAACTATCGTTTTGATTGAAATTGTATTTACAATGTATAAAATGTATATATAGTAAAAACAAATTTTATTTTTAAAAATATTAAACTCATTTTCTAAAATGTTCACAAAAATAAAGAACAAAGATATATTATTTAAAAAAAATGATTGCTCATTTCCATGCGATTTTACATTTAGGATAATTGTTAGAGTTTTTATAATATTCAATAAAATAATAATAAATTTATTTGGTTTGACAACTTTATTTAAATGAAAAAACTGATAAAAAAATTTTCCTTCTAATGTTGAGAAAAGCTAGTGAACCACGCGATTGAAAGAAAATATTCCATTTAACTTCGAAAAATATTTGTTTTAAATTTTATATGAAATAAACTTTTAATTTTTTAGTTTATAAAAAATATTTAAACCACTTTTTGATTTACTGGAAAAATTGTTAGTGTTGATTTTTTTCAATTATTTTTAATAAAATTGTTTTTAATAATTTTTCAGTAAACTATGTTTATAAAATATTTTTATTTGTAATAATAATATAAAATTAATGGTGTCTATAAACCAATGTTTTGAAAAAAATTAACTTTAAGTGATGAGTATGGCAATTTTTTTAACTTTATATAAAAACTTAAGCCCATTGTTTTCACCAATATCATATATATGTTTTAGAAAATATTAAATGGTTAAAAAAGTTATTCTACGTTAATGAAAATGGTACCAATAACTGTAAATTAAATAGCTTCTTTTTTAATTATCTTTATTTCAAAATTAATAACTAAAGAATAAATATAATATAATTATGTTAATTTATACTATATTTTTTATTTAATAAATAAGATATAAATGTTGTTGTAATTTAACAAATATTGTATTTTTTTTTCTTTTATTTCTACAAGAAAGTTCTTTTAAAAATATTGGATTTATATTAAAAAATTAATGTTTAATGACTTTTTTATTATCTATGTTGTTCTCATATGCGAAATAATACGACAAAATTAGTCACAAATAAAAAAAGTTTGAATTTTGTTTGATGGGACAAATTTATTACATTTTTTGCAAACCTGTGTTCTTTTTTTCTCTGTAGTTAACATAGGTATTACAAATATTTATATTTATGGTAATAATGAGAAACAAATGTTAAAATATATAAAAAATTGTTAATTAGTGATAGTAGTTGTATATTTACTCTTAGTTTTTTGTAAAAATAATTAAATGAGATAAAAAATTATTTTCACTATGGAAAAACATAAAACATTTTTTGCTTCATAATTTTACTTAAAATAGGTATATAATAATAATTTTTTAACTATTTTGTAGAACAGAAGTTGAGCTATTAGATGCATATAAAATTTCAAAAAAATAGTAAGTTTAAAAACGTTATATCGTTTTAAAAAATTAATGTAGAATAAAAATTACAAAAAAATAAATATTTAATAAATCACTTTAACTATATTTATATATAATATTCTTACATTTTGTTTGAAATGTTTTTAGTAAGTATTTAGGCTTTTAGAAAGATATAATTTCATAAAAATACGTTGACAATGAATTAAGTTATTTTTATTCAGATTTTTTCAGTATACTATTGGACACTCTGAATATGATAAATATTACTAGATAAATGAATAATAAAATAAAAACTTAACTCTTATTTATATATAAAAAAATTATTTAGACTTTACACCTTGAACCTTTGACTACTTTATCTTACTACATGCATCGTTGTATTAAGTATTTCTCTTACGGTAAATATCTAGTTAAAATAATGACATATATCTATATAATTACTTTTTAAGAAAAAATGATTATAATCAATATATATTGTATTTCATTCATTTTCTGTAAAAGCTCTTTTGAATTCAGAAAAAGTTTAGTAATTACCTCTGGTGAAGTAAAAGATTTGACACAGAATAATCTCCATTTATTCTTGAAAAACATTATCATCCTCCTTTTTCATCTTAGATAATAGATCTTTTATCTCATCAACATGTAAAAAATTATTGGCATTAAACCACCAACTGTTTTACCAATCAAAATATCTTCTATACCATACAATCGAACATACTCAATAGTTCTATCCTAAAAATCAATCTGCTTACGTATGATTTTACATAAAAGTATTCAATGAGCAACCAGCAAAGAGTTTCTCATAATTCTCTAAATTAGTCTCATATGTAACTAACATGGTGCGCTTATCGTTGCTTGTATATTATGATTTATTAAAAGTTTAAAATTGAAAAAAAATTTTTTTACCAATTTTCCTTCTTTAATATTTTTCATCATATTTTAACAGATTATTAAATACAAAAATTTAAATGTAATATTAGGTAATAAGAAAAACAGAATGAATATTTTTTTTATTTTTAGTATAAATTTTTAAAATCATACATTCAACCGAAAAATCTAGTTAGAACAATGAAGTTATGTAAATAGAGTTTTAGGGATCAAAAAAAAGCTATTAATGTATTAAAAATAGGTTGTAATTAAAAAGGATTCACAAAAAAACAATGAAATGTGCTTTGTGGTTTGTCGATTGACGCTCTGGGAAAATTGATTACCTATTTCTTGCAATTATAGATCACCACTTAAGAGTTAATTCAAACTTTTCAGAAAGCATAACAAAAATAATTCGCCCTAGCGATTAAAAGATATAACCATAGATAGATACTGTACGTAAAGCCAATTTTCAGACACCATTAGAAAAAGATTCCATGAACAAAATAAATATTATTTCTAATTTGTAGAAATTTTGTCTAATATCAATGACAGTTCAGGGTTTTAATTGCCTTTTTACAATCAAATTATACTTATTTAAATTAATATATAACTTACCTTTGATAAATAACTTTGATATTAACTTTGTTATTAAATTTTTTAGAACATCCAAAAACAATTTTTAATGCCCTTCTTAGTTCACTACTAAAAATTTAACTTTACTTAGAAATATATGTTATTAATATGAACTTACGATAAATAAATAAGAAAATAAAAATCTCCCACAGACGTTAAATCAAACCCCACAATATAGAGAAAAATAATTATATAAGAAAGATATTTAATTGTAAAGTTTTCAGCAATAAATTTACAAACCAAGCAAGTTTCAACAATGAATAAAGTTATAAAAATAAAAATAGAGTATTTGATATAATTTAAATTTCTTTTGCTTTTATTATCAGTTTTGTTGTGTTTTTTCAATGTTAAAACAGCCATTACATTGAAGATACATGTTACAATTGAAATAGTTCCATATATAAAGAGTTGACAAAAAATTTGATAATAAATTACATTTTTAGATTCTAAATATGGGGCAAAATATTCATATAAACCAGATTTTTTATATCTTGCATTAGGAAAGATATTTCCAAGTCCAATCATTGTTGACAATATGATAAAACATAATAATATAATAATAATTTTTGATCTTGAAAAACGAATTTTATATGATAAAGGATATTTAACAGCTATATATCTATTAATACTAATTAAAAGTGTTATAAGAAACATAAAAGTTTTTTGTTGTGATACTAAAACATAGAATAATGTTGCCGTCCAATCATTGTTTTCCATAAAATCATTAAAAAATCCCCAGTTGGGAAATTTAATAAGTACATAAATAGTTATAGTATAAAAAATTTCATTAGTTAATTTACAAACAATTATTGTATAAAATTGTCCGTTAAAATTAGCATTTTTATTTTTGATTTCTTTTATTATGACATATATTGACAGTATCATTAAAAGTGTTGATGGTATCTTATATATAAGTTGAATAATCTCGACAAGTAAAATCGCATTAACCATTTTTAAATGCTAAGACTAATATATACCGTAAGAGAAAGTTTCTTATAAATCTATAATAGCTATTGATACTAAAAGTAATAGTAATAATCATTTATTAAACGATATGTCCAAAAAGGCGTAAGTTATATTTTTAAGTGATTATGTCAATTATATAAACATTTAATTATTTAAAGGCAAAAAAATTTACTTTAATTTTGTTATATTAGTAAGTTTTAAGAATTCATAATCCTATTTTGAACAAGTGTTCCATTATGAATATTATAGCTCTATTAATCTATGGAACTTAAAACTGAAAGAATATTTATTATTAAGGAATGGTTATATATTTGCAATTAATGTTTCATATCAAGTAAATTAATTGTACATTAAAATAATTTCTATAAAAAAAAGCACGCTCGTTACTATAATAGAAATTTATTGATACAAAATAGTCAATTTTTTTACGATATATTTCAATTAAAGATAATATTGTTGTTAAGATAATACGATAAAATAGCAATAATAGAATATAATAATTTTTCGTTTTTTAAAGAACTTTGAGATTGCTTAATAAGAACAATATTCCTTCTTATTTTGTTTAATTTATGATAAATAAGAAATTTAATACTTTTACAGGTTTTTAAACATTTTATTGTGAATATCTAAAATTGTAATATTACTAATATTCGTACCTTATGTTATTTACACATTTATATTTCAAGAATTTCATAATAATTTTAATTCATCTCAAAAACTTGATATACTGTAGGAAATCAAAGTACAATATTATTTTTAATATATTAAGTTTAAAACGGAAAAATAACAAAAGTACTAATAAATTAATTAAATATAAATAGAATTTTATTTTCAAACAGATTATTTTTATAAAACATTGTTCTAACATAATTATACAAAGAAAAGAAATTTTCTTCACATAAAAACAATAATAATATTTTAGTCAATAGAAATTTTATTTTTATGAGAAATTAATTTTGTAAAAATTTTAAAGATAGTCCAAAGCATCACAATATGCACCTATTTTCTCAATAAAAAAACATGATATAAATTTTATAATTGATGACTATTTAATCTTATAAACTTTTATTGGAATCTTAAGAAAGAAACAATGTAACAATACTAATAATAATATACCATACCCATCTATATTAATTAATAAAACATTAAAAATATTAAAGACTTACGATTTGCAATATATAAGGCATCCGATAGTATATTGAAAAAATTTGAATAAAAATAACTCTTTTCAATGTAAATATATTTTATAAAAAAGCACCCATTTAATGATTTAATTTCAACTTAAAAAATGTTGCAAATCGAATGTAAGGATATTGATTTAAAGTGTAGTTTTAGCCATTAAAGTGATCTTCAGTTTCTCTCATTATTAAACTTTTTTATTTGAAGATATGAATAATTTTGTAAGAAATATTTTTAAAACAATTTTGTAATTAGTTAACATAGGTATTAAAAATATTTATATTTATGGTAATAATGAGTAACAAATGTTAAAATATATAAAAAAATTGTTAATTAGTGATAGTAGTTGTATATTTACTCTTAGTTTTTTGTAAAAATAATTAAATGAGATAAAAAATTATTTTCACTATGGAAAAATATAAAACATTTTTTGCTTCATAATTTTACTTAAAATAGGTATATAATAATAATTTTTTAACTATTTTGTAGAACAGAAGTTGTGCTATTAGATGCATATAAAATTTCAAAAAAATAGTAAGTTTAAAAACGTTATATCGTTTTAAAAAATTAATGTAGAATAAAAATTACAAAAAAATAAAGATTTTATAAATAACTTTAACTATATTATATATAATATTTTTACATTCTGTTTAAAGTGTTTTTAGTAAGTATTTAGGCTTTTAGAAGGATATAATTTCATAGAAATACGTCGACAATGAAATGAGTTATTTTTATTTAGATTTTTTCAGTATACTATTGAACACCCTGAATATGATAAATATTACTAGATGAACCTTTGACTACTTTATCTTACTACATGCATCGTCGGATTAAGTATTTCTCTTATGATAATTATCTAATAAAAATAATGACATATATCTATATAATTACTTTTTAGGAAAAATTGATTATAATTAATATATATTGCACTTCATTCATCTTCTGTAAAAGCTCTATTGAATTCAGAAAAAGTTTGGTAATTACCTCTGATAAAACAAAAGTTATTGTCACAGAATAATCTCCATTTATTCTTGAAAAAACATTATCATCCTTCTTTTTCATCTCAGATACTAGATCTTTTATCTCATCCAAATGTAAAAAATTATTGGCATTAAACCACCAACTGTTTTACCAATCAAAATATCTTCTATACCATACAATCGAACATACTCAATAGTTCTATCCTAAAAATCATATCTGCTTACGTTTGATTTTACATTAAAGTATTCAATGAGCAACCAGCAAAGAGTTTTTCATAATTCTCTAAATCAGTCTCATATGTAACTAACATGGTGCGCTTATCGTTGCTTGTATATTTTGATTTAATTAATGTTTATAATTGAAAAATAATTTTTTTACCAATTTTCCTTCTTTAATATTTTTCATCATATTTTAACAGATTATTAAATACAAAAATTTAAATGTAATATTAGGTAATAAGAAAAACAGAATGAATATTTTTTTATTTTTAGTATAAATTTTTTATATCATACATTCAACCGAAAAATCTAGTGTAGAACAATGGAGTTATGTAAAAAGAGTTGTAGAAATCAGAAAATAAGCTATTAATGTATTAAAAATAAGTTGTAATTGAAAAAGATTCACAAAAAAAAACAATGAAATGTGCTATGTGAATTATCGATTGACGCTCTGAGAAAATTGATTGCCTATTTCTTGAAAGTATAGATCACCACTTAAGAGTTAATTCAAACTTTTCAGAAAGCATAACAAAAATAATTCGCCCTAGCGACCAAAGGATATAACCATAGATAGATACTGTACGTAAAGCCAATTTTCAGACACCATTAGAAAAAGATTACGAGAACAAAATAAATATTTTTTCTAATCTCTGGAAATTTTGTCCAAATTCAGTAGCAGTTCAGGGCTCTAATCGCCTTTTAAAATCAAATTACACTTATTTAAATTAATGAATAACTTACCTTCGATAAATAACTTTGGTAGTAACATTCTTATTTAATTTTTTAGAACATCCAAGAATAGTTTTCAATGCCTTTCTTAGTTCACTACTAAAAATTTCACTTTACTTAAAAATATATGTTATTAATATGAACTTACGATGAATAAAGAAAAAAATAAAAATCTCCCACAGACGTTAAATCAAACCCCACAACATAGAGAAAAATAGTTATATAAGAAAGAAATTTAATTTTATAGTTTTGAGCAAAAAATCTACAAATATAGAAAGTCTCAACAATGAATAAAGTTATAAAAATAAAAATAGAGTATTTGATATATTTTAAATTACTTCTGCTATTAATACCAGTTTTGTTGTGTTTTTTCAATGTTAAAACGGCCATTACATTGAAGATACATGTCACAATTGAAATAGTTCCATATAAAAAGACTCGACAAACAATTTGATAATAAATTTCATTTTTAGATTCTAAATATGGGGTAAAGAAATCATAAAAACCAGATTTTTTATATCTTGGATTAAGAAAAATATTTCCGAGTCCAATCATTGTTGAGAATATGATAAAACATACTAATATAATAATATTTTTTGATCTTGAAAAATAATGTTTATATGACAATAGATATTTAACAGCTATATATCTATTTATACTAATTAAAAGTGTTATAAGAAACATAAATGTTGTTTGTTGTGATACTATAACAAAGAATATTGTTGCCGTCCAATTATTGTTTTCCATAAAATCATTATAAAATCCCCATTTGGGAAATTTAATAAATATAAAAATAGTTATAATATAAAAAATTTCATTAGTTAATTTACAAACAATTATTGTATAAAATTGTTTGTTAAAATTAGAATTTTTATTTTTGATTTCTTTTATTATGATATATATTGACAGTATCATTAAAAGTGTTGATGGTATCTTATACATAAGTTGAATAATGTCGACAATTAAAATCACATGAATCATTTTTACATGCAAAGAGTAGTATATACCGTAAGAGAAAGTTTTTTGTGAATCTATAATAGCTATTGATACTAAAAGTAATAGTAATAATCATTTATTAAACTATATTTTTAAAAAGACGTAAATTATATTTTTAAGTGATTATGTCAATCAAATAAGCATTTAATTATTTAAAGGTAAAAAAATTCTAAAACTCTCAAAAAAATTCACTTTAATTTTGTTATATTAGTAAGTTTTAAGAATTCATAATCCTATTTTGAGCAAGTGTTCCATTATGGATATCATAACTCTGTTAATCTATGCACTTAAAATTGAAAGAATATTTATTATTAAGTAATGGTTATATATTTGCAATTAATGTTTCATATCAAGTAAATTAAAATAATTTCTATGAAAAAGCACGCTCATTACTATAATAGAAATTTGATAATACAAAATAGTCCATTTTTTCGATATATTTCAATTAAATATAATATTGTTGTTAAGATAATACGATAAAATAGCAATAATAGAATATAATACTTTTTTCGTTTTTTAAAGAACTTTGAGATTGCTTAATAAAAATAATATTCCCTCTTTTTTTTCTTTAATGTATGATAATTAAAAAATTTAATACTTTTACAGTTTTTTAAACATTTTATTGTGAATATCTATAAGTATAATAATACTATTAATTCGTACCTTATGTTATTTATACATCTATATTTCAAGAATTTCATAATAATTTTAATTTATCTCAAAAACTTGATATACTGTAGGAAATCAAAGTACAATATTTTTTTTAATATATTAAATTTAAAACGGAAAAATAACAAAAGTTCTTGTTAGAATATTTAAATATTCTAAATATAAATTATAAATTTCGTGACAATATTTTATTATATTAGATTGTTTTATTTGATAATAAAGTTGAGTCAGCCTAATTGTTTAATTGCTCTCTAACTGGAATAAGAATATTCCAACAGTACTAATAAATTAATTAAAGATAAATAGAATTTTATCTTCAAACAGATTATTTTTATAAAACATTGTTCTAACATAATTATACAAAGAGTAAAAATTTTATAAGAATTTGCTTGGCGATTACCCTTTAGTATAGACTTTATTTTATCACCTTTAAGAATTTACAAAAGAAAAACCCAAGATTACCAATCTTGGTCTCTGCTAACTATAGTATAATAAATTAGTGGTTGTTATTATATCCCCTAGAATACAATATAAAAATAATTATTATAAGTCATACAATTTTAATTAAGAGAATTAAGATAATAGATAAACATGGATTTCGAAATAATGATGTTTTTGTTGTGGGAAACTGTCTTAAATATAGTAACGGTGACATTCGATGATTGTTGTCATCTTATGGCTTTACTTTTCCCTTCTTAAGATCGAATGTTACTTTTACTTGTAGTTAAGATTCTTCCAGCTTTTGATTTGTATTTTATTTTTGTACCCAAATCTTCTACTACTTTTAATGGCCCTAAGTAGTTGTCTGCAAATTTGGATTGTTTTGTTTTATTTTTAACGTATATCTCCTGGTTGGGTTCATAGTATTTGACTTTTGAGTACTTTAACTTTTTGTTTTGGCTGTTTATAAACTCCATATAATTTTCTGCAGCAATTTCTCCGGCAATGGCGGCTTTTTCCATTATTTCGTAGTGAGTTAAGTTGGTGTCAAAGCTTGCTGATTTATACGATCTGAGAAAAAGGTCGAGACAGGAGGGGGGTTTACGGTAAAACATAAGCTCGAAAGGTGTTGTACCAAGAGATTCAATGTGAGATGTGTTGTATGTGTATGCGACAAACGGTAAATATGTGTCCCACTCCTTGTTCGTCATATTTATCAGTTTGTTAATAGCAGCCTGTATGGTCCTCAGATTTCTCTCACATGGTGAGTTTGATTGGCTATAATAAGGCGTTAATGTTCCATCTTTATGTTCAGTTTATCCATGTATGTACATAAACTTATGCTCTTAAAGTTTGATGCATTGTCTGATCTAATAACAGAAGGAAAACCATATCTTAGGAAGACTTCATTTGTTAGAACATCTATAATCTCCTCGTTTTTTTGACTATTGATAGTAATGGGGAATATGTACCTGCTTCCATTGTCAATGATGTTTAATATATATTTTTGCCCTTTTGGACCCGTGATGTTTATTGGACCCATGATGTCCATCGATAATTCTGACATCGGATATGCTGTTTTAATGGCTTTTAATGGGAGCTTTTTGTATGGGGTGATGTTTCTCCTTTTACAAATGTCGCATTTGTTTAAGTACGTGCTGAGTTTCTTTGCAATTGAGGGTATATATAGTTGTTTGTTAATGATTTCCTTTGTTTGCAGGAAGCTGTAGTGTAAGTTAAAGTCATGTGCTAATTTGAATATTTCATTTACGCATGAATTTGGAATATAGATCAATTCTGTTTCCTCGTCATTCTTCCCCTTCTTTAAGACTTTAACTAGCCCTGTATCACCTTTAAATATCTTGAATCCATCAATCTCTTCTTCAATTAACGCCTCTTGACATTGATCATCTTCTTCTTGAGCATTTATAAGATCCAAGTTTTTCGGTAAGGCAAGAAATGGCATTTGTGCACTCCCTGATAATTTATCAATTATTTGTTCATGGTTTTCAAAGTTATTTGTAATTTCTGAATTACTTGTACTTTTCTTAGGTCTACCTCGTTTTCTCTTTATGATCTGTTGAGCATCTCCTTCTGTTTCTCTGATATTTGTCGCCATTGTTGTTACATTACAGTCTGGTTCTTTTGAATCACTGTCATCACTATCATCATGATTGATACGAGATAGATAATCAGAAAGGGTATTAGCTTCTCCTGGAATATATGTAATTGTACAGTCGTATTGGTTGATGTCTTCAAGTAATTCTATATATTTTTTATCTTCACTGTTAGAAATGTGTAATAATGGTTTATGATCTGAACGAATAAGTATTTTACATCCAGTTAAAAGATATTTAAAGTGACGTAACGACCTAGAGATAGCATATAATTCTAGGTATGTTGGTGCACGTGCTCTGACTGCTTTCTTGAGTTTTTGACTGAAATATGCAATTGGTTTCTCCACATCATTTTGAATTTGGCTTAATGTACATCCTATTGTATTGTTTGAGGCGTCTGTAGTTAGAATAAATTGACCTGTTGTATTTGGATGAGCTAACTTTGGAGCATTAATAAGGAATTCTTTTAAATGGTTGTATGCTAATAAATCATTCTCACTCAACGTTATTAACTTGTTTCTACCTTTACATTTATCATATAATGTTTCACAAAATTTTGAATATTGAGGAATAAAGCGTCTATAATACCCACATGCTTGTATAAATGAATAAAGCTCTTTCTTTGTTTTTGGTACTTTCCTCTTCATCAATGCTGAAACATTGTTACTTGAAGGTTTTATTCCTGATGAGGATATATCAAATCCTAGAAATTGTATATTTTTTGCAAAGAATTGGGATTTTTCTAATGAGATTTTTAGTTGATAACGATTGGCAATGTCAAAAAATTTGCATATCAAATCTCTATGTTCACCTTCATTTCCTCTCGAAATGAGAAGTATATCATCAATGTAAATTTAGACTTGTGGTTTCAATGGTAGGAATAATTCATCCATCACTTTCTGGAATAATGCTGACGAGTTTTTACCACCTTGAACTAGCCTTGTAAACTGTAGGTTGCCAATGTTCGTTTTTATCGCAAATAGATATCTACATTCTTTTGGAATTGAAATTTGGTAGAATGCCGATTTTAAGTCAATTTTTGATAGATAAGAATATTTGCCAATGTCAGCCAAGATTTGTTGGATTTCAGGAGGTTTGTAGCGGATTGGTATGGTTATTGAGTTGGCAGCACGGACATCTGCGATGAATCTTTCCCTATTTATAGGATCATCCCTTTTTGAGATTATCATGATGGGTTGAAGTATTGTAGAATCAGTAGACTCTAAAACTCCTGCTTTTATCCAGTTACGTATAATGTTGTTGGCTTCATCCTTCTTACGAATGGGAATTGAGTAGAATGGTATTTTTTCAGGTTCGCGATTAATTGTCGTGATAACTGGAGTAGTTATCAATCCAGGTCCTACATCATATTCATGTTTTGCATATGCCAATGGAAATCGATATTTCAAGGATTCTATAAATTTCATATTCTCTTGGGATAGATCATCACCTGATACTATCATGTTGCATTGCTTTGGTTCATCAGGATTACATTTATTGATCAGTTTTTCGGAACTCAAGTCAAGTAAACAATTTAGTCTTTTTAAGATATTCATTCCAATAATTGCTTGAAATCTAGGATTTATGAATTCTCGAGTAGTGACATATCCTTCTTCAATTTTCAATAGTTCATTATTAATTATTATGTTCAAAGGAGCAGCAATTCTTCTAACTTGATGTACACCTTGGAAAGATATAACATTTGAAGTATTAGTAGTCTTCAATCCAAGTTTTTCAGCAATTGATGGAGAGAGTATGAGACAGTTTGCTCCTGTGTCAATTAGTGATGTGATTTTCATTTTCTCTACAACAATTTCAGCACCAATCAAATTGTCAACTTCTTTCAATAATTGTACATTGCATATCGTCATATTTTTGTCACTAGTTGAAACTTTGTCTGATGTCTTTACTTCTCCTTGTCCTTTTGGAAATTTAACAATGGTTTTAGGAGAATTGTCAGCCCTTTCACATAATGTTTCGACAATGACATTGTTGGACTGACGAAGAGACTTCTTTGGACAGTTTGCTTTTATGTGACCGATGCCTTTACAACCATGACATATGGTTTCTTTCTGTCCTGGCCTTGTATGTTTATCTTTGGTGGAAGTGTGCTTCTTGGAATTGATACCATTACCCAATAATTTTTGTTTCTCAGCCTTAGCATCTAGTATCCACATCCTTTTTGCAGTTGCTATCGCAGCATCATATGAAGTTAGGTTACTACAGAAGAGGAATTTACTTTGACATTCGAATGGTAATATTTTTGATAGATTCTCAATTTTGTGTAGAAGAATATCATTTCTGCTTTTACCAGCTTCAAGCACCTCCACATATTTGGAGATTTTGCTTGCTAAGTCATCTATATCATCAACTTTGTTTGCACGTCGACTCGTTAACAGTGATAATTCATGCATGGCAGCGGTATGAGAATAGCTTCCTTTATATGCTCTTGATAAGAATTCTACTGATGCATCATAGTCTTGTTGCAAGTATGGATCATTAATAATATCGTTGAGAGGTTCATCCTCTAACATTAGAATTAGCTCATTAATTCTGTTCTCACGTGGTACGTGGTTAAGTCTGCAATAAGCATTGAATTTGATAAACCAACGATCGAAGTCCTCATTTCCCTTGAAATGTTCTGGTGGAGGACGAGCAGCATATCTAGGCATAGCTGTGGAAGATTGAACTTTCTCTGAATTAATATGTTGCATTTGCCCGATAAGATTCATGACATCACTTATGGTTACACCCTTATCCATACTCTTATTGTTGCTTCCCAACACATTCCGATTGTTATCGCCGTGTCCAGTATAGTTTAATTGATTCCTTGATTCATCCAAAGATACATAAGTATTAAAATTTTTTGCATTATTAACACCAGCATTTTTAACAGTTACATTGATATTAACTGTATCCTGAATTGTGCCTTCACCTGCACATATGTCTGTAGCTCCCCTTGGTGGAAGGACTACTTCAATATCAGCTGATTCATCCGATATTTCACTGATATTCATGTTTGCTTTTTTAGCTCTATCACGGAATTCCTCCGACAACGTGTTCTTAAATTTCTTGCTAGGAGTTCTCTTCTCTGATTGACTTCTAGTCTTAGCCATACGGAAAGGTGATCGCTCAATGGTCCAGTAAAAATTTTATAAGAATTTACTTGGCGATTACCCTTTAGTATAGACTTTATTTTATCACCTTTAAGAATTCACAAAAAAAAAACCCAAGATTACCAATCTTGGTCGCTGCTAACTATAATATAATAAATTAGTGGTTGTTATTATATCCCCTAGAATACAATATAAAAATAATTATTATAAGTCATACAAATTTAATTAAGAGAATTAAGATAATAGATAAACATGGATTTCGAAATAATGATGTTTTTGTTGTGGGAAACTGTCTTAAATATAGTAACGGTGACATTCGATGATTGTTGTCATCTTATGGCTTTACTAAAGGAAAGAAATTTTTTTCACACAAAAACAATAATAATATTTTTAGTCACCAGAAATTTAATTTTTATAAGAAATTAATTTTGTAAAAATTTCAAAGGTAGTCCAAAGCATCACAAAATATGCACCCATTTTCTCAATGAAAAAACATAATATAAATTTTATAAGTGATGATTAAAAAATCTTATGAACTTTTTTTGGAATCTTATGAAAGGAATAATTTAAAAATATTAATAATAATATACCATACCCATCTATATTAATTAATAAAACATTAAAAATAATAAAGACTTACGATTTGCAATATACAAGGCATCCGATAGATACTAAAAAAATTTGAATAAAATAACTCTTTTCAATGTAAATATATTTTTATAAAAAAACATCCATTTAAATGTTTAATTTCAACTTAAAAAATGTTGCAAATCAGATATAAAGATGTTGATTCAAAATGTAGTTTTAGCTATTAAAAACATCTTCAGTTTCTCTCATTATTGAACTTTTTTATTTGAAGATATGAATAATTTTGTAAGAAATATTTTTAAAACAATTTTGTAATTAGTTAACATAGGTAAAAAAATATTTATATTTATGGTAATAATGAGTAACAAATGTTAAAATATATAAAAAATTGTTAATTAGCGATAGTAGTTGTATATTTACTCTTAGTTTTTTGTAAAAATAATTAAATGAGATAAAAAATTATTTTCACTATAGAAAAATATAAAACATTTTTTGTTTCATAATTTTACTTAAAATAGGTATGTAATATAAATTCCCTAACCATTTTGTAGAACAGAAGTTAGGCTACTAGATACATATAAAATTTCAAAAGAATAAGAAATTTTAAAAACGTTATTTCGTTTTGAAAAATTAATGTAGAATAAAAATTACAAAAAAAATAAAGATTTTATAAATAACTTTAACTATATTATATATAATATTTTTACATTTTGTTTGAAGTGTTTTTAGTAAGTATTTAGGCTTTTAGAAGGATATAATTTCATAGAAATACGTCGACAATGAAATGAGTTATTTTTATTTAGATTTTTTCAGTATACTATTGAACACTTTGAATATGATAAATATTACTAGATAAATGAATAATAAAATAAAAACTTAGCTCTTATTTATATATAAAAAAATTATTTAGACTTTACACCTTGAACCTTTGACTACTTTATCTTACTACATGCATCGTTGTATTAAGTATTTCTCTTACGGTAAATATCTAGTTAAAATAATGACATATATCTATATAATTACTTTTTAGGAAAAATTGATTATAATCAATATATATTGCACTTTATTCATTTTCTGTAAAAGCTCTATTGAATTCAGAAAAAGTTTGGTAATTACCCCTGTTGAAACAAAAGTTATTGTCACAGAATAATCTCCATTTATTCTTGAAAAAACATTATCATCCTTCTTTTTCATCTCAGATACTAGATCTTTTATCTCATCCACATGTAAAAAATTATTGGCATTAAAGCACCAACTGTTTTACCAATCAAAATATCTTCTATACCATACAATCGAACATACTCAATAGTTCTATCCTAAAAATCATATCTGCTTACGTTTGATTTTACATAAAAGTATTCAATGAGCAACCAGCAAAGAGTTTTTCATAATTCTCTAAATCAGTCTCATATGTAACTAACATGTTGCGCTTATCGTTGCTTGTATATTTTGATTTATTGAATGTTTATAATTGAAAAATAATTTTTTTATTAAATTTCCTTCTTTAATATTTTTCATCATATTTAATTTATACAGATTATTAAATACAAAAAATTAAATGTAATATCAGGTAATAAGAAAGACAGAATGATTATTTTTTTATTTTTAGCATAGATTTTTTATATCATACATTCAACCGAAAAATCTAGTGTAGTACAATGAATTTATATAGAGTTGTAGGAATCAGAAAATAAGCTTTTAATGTTTAAAAATAAGCTGTAATTGAAAAGGATTCACAAAAAAACAATGAAATGTGCTTTGTGAATTATCGATTGACTCTCTGGGAAAATTAATTGCCTATTTCTTGAAAGTATAGATCACTATTTAAGAGTTAATTCAAACTTTTCAGAAAGCATAACAAAAAGAATTCGCTCTATTGATCAAAGGATATAACCATAGATAGATACTGTACGTAAAGCCAATTTTCAGACACCATTAGAAAAAGATTCCAAGAATAAAATAATGAATTTTTCTAATCCCCGGAAATTTTGTCCAAAATTAATGACAGTTCAGGGGTTTTATTGCCTTTTACAATTAAATTATACTTATTTAAATTAATATATAACTTACCTTCGATAAGTAACTGTGACATTAACTTTCTTATTAAATTTTTTAGAACATCCAAGAATAGTTTTCAATGCCTTTCTTAGTTCACTACTAAAAATTTAACTTTACTTAGAAATTTATGTTGTTAATATGAACTTACGATAAATAAATAAGAAAATAAAAATCTCCCACTGACGTTAAATCAAACCCCACAAAATAAAGAAAAATAGCTATATAAGAAAGAAATTTAATTTCATTGTTTAGAGCAATAAATTCACAAATAAAGAAAGTCTCAACAATGAATAAAGTTATAAAAATAAAAATAGAGTATTTGATATATTTTAAATTACTTCTGCATTTATTACCGGCTTTGTTTTGTTTTTTCAATGATAAAACGGCCATTACATTGAGGATACATGTTATAATTGAAATAGTTCCATATATAAAGAAATGACAAAAAATTCTATAATGAATTACATTTTTAAATTCCAAAAATGGGGTAAATAAATCATGTAAACCAGATTTTTTATATTTTGCATTAAGAGAGATATGTCTAAGTCCAATCATTGTTGACAATATGATAAAACATACTAATATAATAATAATTTTTGATCTTGAAAAATGATGTTTATATGATAATGGATATTTAACAGCTATATATCTATTTATACTAATTAAAAGTGTTACAAAAAACATATATGTTGTTTGTTGTGATACTAAAACATAGAATATTGTTGCCGTCCAATTATTGTTTTCTATATAATCATTAAAAAATCCCCATCTAGGAAATCTAACAAATATAAACATAGTTATAATAAAAAAAATTTCATTAATTAATTTACAAACAATTATTATATAGAATTGTGTGTTAAAATTAACATTTTTATTTTTGATTTCTTTTATTATGACATTTACTGACAGTATCATTAAAAGTGTTGATGGTATCAGGTATATAAGTTGAATAATCTCCATAATCAAATTCACTTCAACCATTTTTATATGCTAAGACTAATATGTTCCGTAAGAGAAAGTTTCTTTTAAATCTAAAATAGTAATTGGTACTGAAAGTAATGAAAGTAATTATTTATTGAACGATATTTACAAAAAAAACGTAAGTTATATTTTAAAGTGATTATTGTAAATTTGTTAATCTTACACCTAATTAACAGATAAAAATTTTAGTCTTATCAAAACGAAATTAACTTATTTTGATATATTTAAAAATTTAAAGAAATCGTCATTTTATTTTAATTATGTGTTACATTATGAATATCAGAACTCTGTAAAACTATGCGCTTTAACTAGAAAATTTACTTATAATTTCAGACTGAGTTCGACATTTGCAATTTGTTTCATAAAAAATGAAATCAAATAATTCCTCTAGAAATAAATGTTCATATTTAAAATAAAAAGTAATTATGGTAAAAAATCAATATATAACGATACATTTTAACTTATAATAATATTGTCTTTAGTCAGAACACTAAAATAATAATTTTAAAATATTATGCTTGTTTCGTTTTTTTAAAAAAATTTTTTATCGTTTAATGTAAAAGTAATTCTTTCTAAGTTTCTTTATTTAATGATTAAATGAAAATGCAATACTCTTTCTATTTTTAAACAATTATTATAAAATTCTATAGTTACAATGATATTCACATTAAATAATTTGTGTTATTTATACTTTTGTTTTAAAATAATCTTGTATTTCTTATATTCATTTCTAAAACTCGATATATCGTAAGAAATAAAAGTGCAAAATTAATTTTTAATATGTTTAACGAAAAGAAAAAAATTTTAACAAACAGCTATTTCGTTTCGCCTGCCACTGCTTACCCGCAGGGCTAGAATTTTTACGTAAACATAATAATACCTCTACTTCATTTAATTTTTTATTTTTATAAAATACAGATATAGTTTCATAATTAAAAAAAGTTTACATTTAGCTGCCGGATGCATAAATTTAAATTTAGATGTTATTTTCGTTTAATCTTTTTTAAAATGACGTTTTTTAAGTTTATTAAAACATATTGTTTTGTGTTATAGTTTCTATGATATAATATTTGGCATTTAATTCTTAAGATTTTTCCTTGTATAATCTTATTTTTAATTTTATATGTAATTAAAAAAAAATTGATAAAATTTAGTTTTATGCTTTGATTTGTGTTATTTTTTATTTGCTAGAATAAATTTTTTAATTGTATTAATATTTTTGTAATTGTCAATAAATACACACAAAGAAGGACAAATTTTGACAAATCTATCTAAAATGCCTCACCATTTTAATATGTCAAAATTTATTCAAATATTAAAGAATTAAGCAATGACTTTCCACAGCAAAAACGTAAAATAATGATTTTACGAACACTATCAAATATTAAAAATTAATTTAATAAGTAATATATAACAATTGTATAATTTTTTGTATTATAATTTAATAAAATTTTTAATTAAATGTTTCTTTATTTTATTATTTATAGAGTCCAAAAATGGATAAGTTAAATTCAAATGTTGACTGTCAATTTTGTAATAAAAAAGTTGAAAAATAAAGTTATTGGGATCATATAAGAGATTCGCATGA
Organism: Strongyloides venezuelensis; assembly: GCA_963280985.1. Taxonomy (NCBI): domain Eukaryota; kingdom Metazoa; phylum Nematoda; class Chromadorea; order Rhabditida; family Strongyloididae; genus Strongyloides; species Strongyloides venezuelensis. Next base: position 1,775,931 of record CAUJLX010000002.1, on the reverse strand, counting down.
ATAGGGAGATGATAGATTTTTAAAAGTAATTGTTTGCTTCGTATTTGAATGTAAAACAAAGAGTAAGCAATATTCTTATAAAAACTTTAAAATTTATTAGAGAAAATTTCATGTTCTTTATTTCAATCATAGATGTGATAGTAAAAGGTACGTGAATAAAAATCAAAATTTAAAACTATCGTTTTGATTGTAATCGTGTTTACAATATATAAAATGTATATATAGTAAAAACAATTTTTATTTTTAAAAATATTATAACTCATTTTCTAAAAATGTTCACAAAAATAAAGAACAAAGATATATTATTTAAAAAAAATGATTGCTCATTTTCATACGATTTCACATTTAGGATAATTGTTAGAGTTTTTATAATATTCAATAAAATAATAATAAGTTTATTTGGTTTGACGACTTTATTTAAACGAAAAAACTGATAAAAAATTTTTCTTCTAATGTTGAGAAAAGCTAGTGAACCACGCGATTGAAAGAAAATATTCCATTTAATTTCGAAAAATATTTGTTTTAAATTTTATATGAAATAAACTTTTTATTTTCTAGTTTATAAAAAATATTTAAACCACTTTTTGATTTACTGGAAAAAATGTTAGTGTTGATTTTTTTCAATTATTTTTAATAAAATTGTTTTTAATAATTTTTTAGTAAACTATGTTTATAAGATATTTTTATTAGTAATAATAATATAAAATTAATGATGTCTATTAACCAAAGTCTAGAAAAAAATTAACTTTAAATGACGAGTATGGCAATTTTTTTAACTTTATATAAAAACTTAAACCCATTGTTTTAGAAAATATTAGATGGTTAAAAAAGTTATTCTACGTTAATTAAAAATAGTATCAATTTCTCTAAATCTAAATAGCTACTTTTTTAATGACCTTTATTTTAATATTAATAGCTAAAACATAAATATAATATAATTCTGTTAATTTATACTATAATTTTTATTTAATAAACAAGATATAAATGTTGTTGTAATTTAAAAAATGTTGTATTTTTTTTCTTTTATCTCTACAAGAAAGTTCTTTAAAAATATTGGATTTATCTTAAATAATTAATGTTAAATGATTTTTTAATTATCTATGTAGTTCTCATATGCGAAATAATGCGACGAGATTAGTCACAAAAGAAGAAAGTTAGAATTTTTTTTGATGGGACACATTTATTACATTTTTTGCAAACCTGTGTCCTTTTTTTTCTGTGTATCAACCTTAATCTTTATCCATTATCTTTGCTTTGTACGTTGTAAATAAAAATTCTGAAAATCACCACCGATTTTATCAAGAATTTTATTATACTCTTGTAATTAATATAGTAAGTTACCAACTCATTGAATGAATTTTTTATTGGTCTTTTTTATTTTTTTATTTACATTTTCATACTGACAAATTTCTTTAATTTCACAATTAAGTTTTGTTATCAAAGATTCCTTCCATTGATATTTTAAATCAGATTCAATTATAATATTTTGTTTACTATCAATTTTTTTTGGAAATAATGCTCTTTAAATCGCTTGATAAATCATTATAGTACTCCAAATCTTCAAGGAAACGATTCATTTTGACAATATAAATTTAAAATTAATCAAAAAGTGAAAACAAAGAAAACATTTAACAATTTTATTTTTGAGAAAGTTTAAATAAAAATATTTTTATTAATATTATGAAATTAAACTATTGAGAAAATATTAATATATAAATATTTTCTAAATGGTACTATTAAATTACTTTTTTAAAAATTTATATATGTAACATTTTTATTTTTATATATTAAAAAATATTTCCTTCTATATAATACAAATTATTTTATTTTTTAATTCATTATTTTCGATAGAAAAATATGTTTGATACATTCAACCAATTTATTTCAATATTAATTACTATTAAAATATTACATATGTTTTTGAATGTTGAAATTTTTAGAAATGAAATAGTAAAATAAATAGAATACTTAAATTAAACTTCTAATTGGTATAAAATGTTGTGTTTAAGTTATTAAATATTATAGAAATTGAAAGTACAGATTGGTTTTAATTTTCATTATTTTTTTTAAACATATATTAATATTTAAAAATCGTTATAAAAAGCTACATATATTATGATATATACAAGTTTTAATCGAAAATAATTTCTCGATCTCTTCCTGATATATTATTATAGAAATTATTTAGAATATGTTAACTTAAGACGTATAGAATTGAATTCTGGACAATGGTTATCTAAATATTTTAGATATTTTATTTTATATGCTTATAGAAATAAATTATTTTATAAATTTACTAATGGACATTAATAAAATTAATATTTTTAATTGAAACATTTAAAAGATTTCTTAGTAAATTGCACATATTAGAATCATGTATTAATTTTTAAAAATATTATATCTAACAATCTTGTAAAATAAAACTTTAATTCGTATGATTGTAGAAAAATTCAACAGTACTAAAACAACAAAAGAAAGGCTTTGAAATGATAAATATTTTTAAAAATTAATTTAGACAAAAACTAAACAAATTTTCTTATAAAAATAATACTTCGAGTAAATAAAGCATTTATAGACATCAAAAATAAATTCTTTTTTATTCAAGATTGATGATTAACAAACAATTCATATGTTTTAAGAAAAAACAGATATTAGTGATAAAATTAAAGAAAGCAATTCTAAATTTGATATAATGTAACATTTAAATAATATATATTGCGAAGAAAAAAAAATTAATGAAATATTATTAAATTTTCATGATAATATTTAATAAACATTTTTATATAAGTATATCACGTTATTTTTTTGAGTTATTTTAGATTATTGACAATAAACTTTATTATTTGATAATGGGTAATCAATTTTATGAATTATTTATTTTTTGAAGATAAAAAAGTTTCATTTAAATGGTTATTATTATTAATAAAGATAATAACAATTAATTATTTAAAATATAATGAAAATACTAAGAATAATATTATAATAACTCATTTTGTTAGATATAAATAACTTTGATGTCTTATTTTTAACTAATTAATGTTCTAACTAAAGAGATAAATAAAGTCTATTTGAAAGTTTATCTGTTGATAATAAAATATTTAAATTAAAAAATTGTTTATTGGTAATTGTTTACTTAAAAATATATTTCACTGGTAAAAACTATAGACATTCTTTTTTTAATTTGTTTAAATATTATTTACTTTTTAGGAAACAAAATGAAGATGTAGGTAACAAAATGAAAAGATGGGCAACAAAATGAAAAAGTTTTATAAAAATTAATGAAATCGAATATTATTTTGAGTAACAAAACAATGGAAAAAATTTTTTGTGTTAAATTTAAAAAATTTTTTATAGTTAAAAAAATTGTATTAATGATCGATACATTTTTCTACTTTTTTTGATATCTTTTTTTTGTGTGCATGATCGTCTGGATCCGTCATGACAGAATTACGTAATTGTGATACAGGCGTTGTTAATAAATCATCATCATACTCTGGAAGAGGACATTTTGGTATGATATCTGTATCTTCACCTGAATGTAGAATACAAACAACACCAACTCTAGTTTTTGACATAACATATGGAATTCCATTAACATCCTCTGGACAAATATATCTACTTTCCTCACATTATGATTCTGACCAAATAGCTGAACATTGTTCAGAATATTGACATCCAGATTCACCAGGATTTTTCTTTAAATAACAATACCCCTGAATTGCAACAAAATTCGAAAAGCTTGCACAAATGTCCGTGGAGCAAAACATCCCAGCAAGGCAGTCAGTATTAAATGAACAAAAACCTCTTACTCTAGCACTTCCAGAAACCCCTGACGTTTTCTTCTTTCTTTTAATATTTCACATTTAACGTTATAAATTTTTTGTTTCTAGAACAGGGTTTTAAAACATATGCATTTTCATACTATCACATTCTTTTTTTCCACTTCATCAGGTAATTCTACTTCAAAAGTTAGTATTTTTTCCTTTATAGTTCTCCAAAATTGTTATAGAGCTTCAATATCGAATATTGGAAGACCATTACATATTAAGGATTATATTGTAGAGGTAATAAGAAGTGATGAATCTTATTGTACCTGCTAGAATTTCTGAACCATATCAATTAATTCAACTACCTGCAGATATAAACACGATGAGTGAGAATGAATGAAGACAAAGACTTGCAGCAAGGAAAATTAAAGTAAAAGCCGTCAAAGAAGAAGTAATTGATGATAACTTCGATCTAGGAAATTATGAAAGTTTATGGGAAAATTAAATCTTTTTAATTTGTTAATGATATTAATTAATATTAATAGGAATATATTCAAATAGTAATAACAATTTTCTCACCACACCAAGTGATATATATGATAAAAATTATTGTAAAATAAAACTTATTTATGTATTTGGGTTTAATTTTTTTATACGTTTCAATAGAAAATATAGCATAAAAATATACGTTATTGGTTATTTATTTTAAAAATAGTTATATAGTACAAATATATAATAGTATAAAAAAAAAAATTTAGTCTCTTCCTCTAATTTGTTTCCTGGCGAACCAATAAGATAATTTACGGAATGTTATCTTTTTGGTTCCCCTACGCTTAGACATATTGTTGAGAGTCTTAGCGTATTTTCTCAACAATCGTCTAGAGGGCCTCTTTCCATTCAATTCTTTATACCAATTTTCCAGTTTTGCAACCTCGATTCTTCTGTACCTTATCGTATTTGCTCTCGACGGTATACGACTTTTTTCCGCCGGTACAGATAAATCTCTTGAGAGGTTTTCATTGACTGCGTTCTCCTGAACGAAGGCTTGAAGTTCTTGGTATTCCTTATCCACCCCTTCCTGCTGCATCATATAGTCATAGTTTTTTCTAAAATAAATAAAAAATATTTTTTAAACAAATTTCCAAACTTACGGTGGTATATGAATTTCTACTTGAAATTCACCAGATGTTGCTGATGCAACAGCACCAATTTCTGCATTGACGTCAGATCCAAAATTTGAGCACTTCTCAAAAACTAAAAAAAATCTATGAATTTTAATCGAAAAAAAATTACGTTTAAGATAGTCATCATCGAGGTGGCCACAATCTAAGTTTGAAACGATAGCTTTAAATAAATTCTTGACAGGTGTCTTTGAATTTATTCTAGCATATGTCTCAATTTTCGACTTAGACATATACCTAAACATTGGCCTGATGGTGACTTTGACGGCAATAGAAGTTTCCATTTCAGACTCAATTGTTGACTAAAATTTAATAAGATGTATTAAAAAGAAAAAAAAACCTACCTTTATTGACTAAATGTAAATGTAACTATCATAAAAAGTATTTGCTTATATATATCATTAATGTGATCGTTTTTGTCAACTTCTAGAAGCTTGTAGAAATTCTTTTTTGCCTTAAATCTATTAACATGTCAAACATGAGTATGATGATATACACTAAAACAATTTTTAGATCAAAAAGCATTAAAAGACTATAGGTAATAGTTTTTTTCGTATATAAGAAAAGTTTTAATTGATTAATAATGCGAGCGATAAAAGAAGATTCTAAAAAGAGGAAATACTGGAAGAATCTTCTAGTATCGCGAAGTATTATTGCTATTATAAGAGCAATAATTTATATTAGTAATAAACTACCCGCCCAGTTCAAACCCACCCATGGCCGAAAAACTGATGATCTTAAAAAAAGATGTCTTAAGTCAAATTAGTACCACAAGACATTGTTACAAGAAGCGATTACGAGGAAAAATAAGCACTCTTATAGGGCAGTATTGTTGATTACTAATATAAATTATTGCGAATTATAATTTATTGTTAATACATATATATAAAAGATAACTTCAAAATATTAAGGTAAACTTTATGATATATAAATATTTCTAAACATAATTGTTTATAACATAAAAAATTCCATAGAAACATTTTTTTTATTTAGAAATACTATTATTTATAATTAATAAATATTAACGTTTATTATTAATAACCATTATCATTATAATTTTAATAAAAAGTTTTAAATATTTCCTAAATTATAAAGACTTTTATAGTTAATTTATATCATTCTTGAAGCTAACGGTTTCTTTCTAATGAGAAAAAAATAAACTAAATTACTTTAAATTTATACATATTTCCTTAACGCCCTCAACAATATACACGAAATCGACATTTAATGACATAACCAAATCATCCATTGAAACTCTTTCTTTACGTCCTACACATTCATTCATTATTTCACTCTGAAGACGTTTTTTTAGTAACGTACTCTTTACCATCATTTGAGAAGATAATATCAATTAAAGACAATTCACGAAGCTTTGAAACAATTTTAATAACATTACTATCACTGAGTTACTTTTCTCCTTCGAAATTTTGAGCTACTTGAAGTTCATTTGCTAATTTCTGTATATCTGCCCATGTAGCCATATTATTTCTAAAGAACATTATTAACACATATAAATAAATATTTGAAAATATGGAATAAAGTATTAATAACTATTTTTAAAAAAATTAATAATCGCTTATCATAATTATATATTTAATAAATTAAAAAGTATCGCATACAAATATTTTATCTAACTCTAATTGTTTTAGCATTTTAGCTTCATCACTACTGCTTCCTGAAACATTTGATGTGTTCTCATCTTCTCTATTCTTAAATCGTTGAAGAGACGAAAATGTCTGTTGTGTAGATTGTATTAAATTAGATGAAAAACGATTGAATGTATCCTTTACGTATTCTCTTACTTCTATGATCATTTTCTCCTTTACTTCGTCCTTTACTCCATATGTATTAAAATCATCTTCTAATTTCTTTAAATAATCAACAATACTGGTAAGATATTGCGAGTGACTTTCAGGCATCAGTTTCTTAGTCCATCTGTAACTTTTTGGCAAATCGTTAACTTAAATTAAATACTTATCTAAAGTTTTTTTGTTAATCTCTATTAATATTTTCTCAAAAAGACAACTTTTTTCACGAAGCGTCACAAAGAAACTGTCAAATACATTCCCGAATATACGCCAATCAAGACGTAAATTTTCCAATTCTTGAACGAAAAACACCATAACACAACCCCATAATTGATTCTTCAAGTCTTTGGACATCAGATATTATTGCAATTGGTACTTTACAGTCTTCCTCAAACTCCAATTCAGATGCTTTCTCTAAAAATGTTATTAACTTATTGAAATTAGATATTAAGAAAGTCCAACTTCTAGATAACAGTGAATCAAGTACAATCTTCTCGTTATTCACGTCATTAAACTTCCATACTATTGCTTTCGATATTTCAAGTGGAAAAAAAGAGTTGTAGTCCAATTCATATTCTAAGTTTGGAATAGATACTTCTATATCTTCCAATTGTCTGTTTGTTACTTTCCCAAGTTCAGTATTTACCTTCTTTGAATATCCACTGTTTATTAACCTAAAGTATATGTGCATATTAAATTGATCTAGACAAGAAAACAGAAGGCTTTTATTTTCCTTCCTACGTGGATATGCTTTGACGAATTGAAGTAATTCAAAGAAACATTTTTGAAATAATGTTGTATCATTAATCAAAATATTGGAAGCAAGGTTGTTCTTAATAGTTTCTTGTAGACCTTTTAGTAAACACGAATCTATAAAATGATATCCCAAAGATCCTATTTGTTCATTTGAGCCTTCCAAAAATGTGTTCCTCGTTTTGATTATGGTTTGCAAACATCTTGTCAACTTTTAAAACAAAGAATCTTTGCCGTCAAAACATCTATTTAGTGTTGATGATACAATATCATTGGATATAATCTCTATTGGAACACTTTCTTGACTAATTATCTGCAAACAACTCATTATTGACTCAATATCTTTTGAATTAACATCTCGAAACTTTTGCTTAAGACATTCAGTAACAAGTTTCGTGAATTTCGAAATAATAAAATTCATAACTCTATCATAGTTTCTACCATTCTGATTATCATCAGCTGTCTCCTTACATGCTTCAAATGTGTTAACAAGTTCTGCCAAGGATATAAAAAATCTCTCAACCTACCTTCGAGAAATCTATGCAGGAAATTGCTCCAGTACATGATGTTACCAAAAAAGTTTAAATAAAAGTAACTTTCTTCAATGTAAAATACTTTCATGATATTATGCTTATTTGATAGCTTAGCTTCTAACTTAATAAATCTTTCAAAAAACATGTTAATTTAGAATGTAGTTATGATCACTTAATGACATCCATTTTCTTATAATTTCTAAGATTTTTTCAATTTTCAAATTGATAGAACTTTTTTAAACCTTAATAGTTCTTTTGCAATTTTATACGCATCAGATAATCTAACTCCTTTTCTACAACATATTTAGGAATTCATTAAAAGTTACCTATTTTAAGTAAAATTATGAAACATGAAATGTTTTTTATTTTCCCTATAGTAAAAATAATCTTTGGTTAAAGTCTGAAATAGTGGACGGATTTTTTATGATACTCCTTTGAATTACTTCATGATACAAAATGTATTTAACAGTCACCCAACCCTTTCAAATTAAAAAATAAACGTTTAATAAAAGAATTTAATTAGTTACTGAGTAAAATGAGCAATTTTTATTTTAACATTTTTTTCAAAGAAATACATCCATTATTTAAAAAAAAATTCAAAAGTTGAATCGTTTTGAACAATTAAAAAATCTTATAAATCATGAATGAAAATGGAAATCATATAAATGATCACAACTACATTTTTAAAATAACATTTTTATATTATTCTTGGAACATTTTTAAAGGTTGATCTTTCAAGTAAACATGATATCATAAAAATACGCTTTTATTAAAGGCTGTTATTTTCATTTAAACTTTTCTGTTAACTTTTTGAATATCCTCCATGATAAAGTTGGGTTATAAATTGTAACGTTATTCATTAACTGATACATTTGCATAAAATTTTTTCAAGATGTCAGAAACAAATTATTAAGAAATTAATGTTACAACAGCTAAAAACATCTGTTTTATAACTTTTTAATAGTAAAACTATTTCTTGAAAAAAATTATCAATAAATTCTACAGTATTTATAGTATTAATAATTAAATAATTTGGACAACTAGTAATTATTGTATTTATGATTTGTGTTTATATGTGAATTAGAATAATATTGATGCTGCTGTAGTATCATAATTTTATCATAGATACATATAAATCTATAACTCTAAAATTTTTATTTTAAAATTAAAAAAAGTGTGTACAATAAGAATTTAAGATATTTTTTCCATATAACTATTTACTTTTGTAACTGATTTCAAAACTACTCTTTACACGATAGGGAATCTTTAAAATTATATAAACAGAACTTGAAGATGGTGGTAATACAATTTTGCTAACATTTTTGCATAGATGAAGAGGTGATACACTTTTGTCACTACGATAATGAATAAATAAACCATTATTCCCGTTACACGATATTGTAGTATTAAATGTCAATGATTTAATTGTGATTTCAACTTTTTTCTTTTTATTCATTGATTTTATTTTATAAGCACATATTCTTTGAAAGATTGTGTTTTTCAAATTTTTTGTTGATTTTGTAGATGATTTATATTCTTGTTTGTTACCACAATATTTTTTATCGTTTTTATAAAGTTTTTCGCATTTTTTTCCAGAAAAAAATTCCTGGCATATACAACGTTTACATTTGTAATCGGGAAATGAACCTGCAACCAAATAATTAGTATTTGATTATTGTTAAATATAATTATATAAAATTTAAATGTAATTTTTAATATTTACATGTGTGTTCAATTATGTGGGTAACACCATTTAATAAAATTTTTTACCACCTACCATTCTTGCATGTTTTGTATTTGCCGCACTTCTTTTTGCTACAGTATAGAATGTTTATACGTTTGTTATCATTATGAGTAAAAAAGATATTACTACCAATTACACTATCGTAGTATGGACTCAAGTTATATGTATACGTGGATTTTTTATTTTTACTTCCAAAACTTGAGCTGAGGAACAATACTGATCCATAATCAAAAGAAGTAGGATAAGTAGTTTTCGATTTAGTTTTTTTATAATATTTGATGTATTTGGAGTCGACATTAGACAAATTTACTTTAACATAATCATCCCTATCGTAACGTGTTATTTCAGGGATCAAACCTAATGCGAGACCAATATACAACAACAAAAAAGTGTTTTTGACATCTTTTATATCAGATTCTTTTAAATAAATATCAGTAGGTTTATTTTTGCTATCTCCTAATATTATATCAGATTTTGAAGAAGATTTGTAAAAATTAATACCACTATCAGTAATTTTTTTGCTTTGTTTTATAAAAGTAATACAAAACGAAGTGTTCATATTGCGTAAGACGTATTCTACTGGTATACTACTCTCTGAATCAGCGTAAAACTTAATAGTATTAGACATTCTCTTATGTGGTTTTGGCCATTCATCAGGATCATCCTTTTTACTTTTATATCTTTCTAATATCTATAAAAAGATATTATTTTTTATTTTTCATAACATACATTTTCAGCTACACATAGTGGGATATATAAGAAAATTAAGAATATTTTTATCATTTTGAGATTATAATAATAAAATATATTGATAAAAGATACGACATAAAACAATTATATACATTTTGAAATTGATAAAATCATTATAAAACAATAAAATCAAAGTTCAAAATTTATCTTGTCAAACAAAAATAATAAATAAATATTAGAATTTTCAAAACAGAGTATTTAACAGCTGTTAATCAGTAAAAATATAAATTTTTCACAAAATTACCAAAAATTACTTGTTTTAAACAATTTTTTTATGATACACTCGAAATCTACATCCTTGATTTCAAACGCCAACAATGGAAAACAATATCACAAACATATGCATTATAAATGATCACTTTTATAAAATTAATAAAAGTGAAAAAATTATTTTGATATAAAAAATTTGTAGTTTACATAAGCATTAATTATAAAATTGATTTGTGGAATTTTATTACATTATTTTTATATAAAGTGTAATCTGCCTTTCATATTACATTATTAATTAGTTTATATAAAAATGATACATGTGATTTCATATTAAAATGTACTTTTTTCCAATATTATAAATTTTTAAATAAAATTATTAATTAAAAGAATTTTTTTTATTTAAAAAAAAATAACAACCAGTGTATGTATTAAAAATATATAAAAACTTATTCAGTAGAAATCATTTAAAAAAATGAACATAATATGTTAAAAATTCCAAATGATTTTTATTTTAATACATTTTTTTAGTATTTTTTTAGAAAAATATCCATATAAATAGGAAAAATTTTTGTTGGTGATAAACTCAGAGCAGGTTCTCACAACATAAAGTGAAGATTAATTCTTATTTATAACAAAATTTTCTATCTCTTCATCAACTTCATCCAGTTGTTTTTTCAAAGTACCATCAGTATTTCTCATTGATTTAAATACTTTTTATTACTTCTCCTTGTACTGATATAAACAAACTAATTTCACCTTTATTAACTTGACTTGAATTCTTGAAGCTTAGTACAAAAGTTCCAACAAATTTACAAGATTCCGATACTGCAGTTTTATACCTATCAGCATGTAAAATTAAATAATCAATTAAAAGAGATTTTGGATGATCAACAGATTCTTGTAGAGCTTTAACTATTCCATCCATACAACTAGACATCAAGAATTCTACTAGTGATTCGTGAGATTTATTTAAAAACTAACCCACAAATATTTTTGTTTTTAAAGTTTGAATTGTTTAATAGAAGAGATTAATGACTTCAGAGTTTGTTGATACATATGCAGACAGTATATTCTTTTTTATACCTCTATCGCAATCCATCTTATTTATTATTTTATTTCTTGTTCCTAAAGATGATAATTCTTCGACTGCCCTTTCAAAGATTATCAATTTCCAGTATTCATAAAAATGTAATCCTTCAAATCTATTTTGACTTTGTCTTTAAAATATATATTAAAAATATTTATTAAAAATACTTGAAAGATGTGATACAATTTGTTCTATTATACAAAATGTTCCATATAATGTTTGTCCATTTTGTTCTAGTACTTACCTATTCTTCTTTTGATCACAATTTCTTGTCAAACTGAGATAATTCATAGAATATATTAATTCATTACCAAAAGATTTTCAAGATCGGTTGATATTTCCTTATACATACATTTTAAAACTTTTTATGATTGCTAAATTTTCTTTTTCAAGTTGTTTAAGAAGTGTTGCATTCGCTAATGATATAGTACCAATTATCATCATTTGTATGTTTTTAGTGTTCTAGAAGTATAATTAGATAGACAATTGAATAGATAAAAAACATTGTTATAAATAAGGAGTAACATTTGCTAAAAAATAGTTTAAAAATATATATTCTAACAAATATCTAGTGAATACATATTTCCATAATTGGGAAATTTAATGATGAATGTTGATGCTATTCTCGTAAATCTTTCTCAGTAACCTTAAGCAACCATCTAAACCTGGTTATTTGACAAATTTTAAATGTAAATACATACGGATGAATTGTTTAAAAACATAAGAACTATTTTTTATCTATGTTTATTTATTTTTAATAATTTTAATGATTATTTTAATGTAGATAAAGAAGAACATGAGGACAGAAAGAATAGTTATAGAACAATTAATGTGTTTATAAAAAATAATTTTTTATAAATTAAATATATTATCTTCTATTAAATTTATTTTCTTCTATTTTTATCTAAGTAAATAAAATTTTTTTGTTTTGAAAATTGTATTATTTGTGCTTCCAACTAAACATTTCAATTAATTAATAATAATTACTACAAAATTGTGTAAAATGAAAACATACAATCTTAGTATGTAATCTTTATAAAAAATGAATGATTCTTTAAATGCAAGAAAGGCTATGTCGTTATTACCTTAAATTTTAATTGCACATTTTAATATAATGCTATTATGCAGTTTCCGTTGAAATTTTATCGTAATTTTACATCAAAAATATAAATATTCGTTAAGAATAAATTGCATAACACGTGGCGACCGTTTAAATTTTGTGTGTATAAAAAATAGTTGAAGTTTAGTCTTTTAGTTTTTAAATTTTTCTAGTGACTTTTCCCTATTTTTTAATATTAATTGTTTTGTTCCTAAAATTATGATGGAAAAGTTATGAAGAAATGTATTAATTTTTAATTGTTCACATGTTCTTGCTAAAGTGCAGACTTTCTATTTTTATTTTTTTAAATAACAATCATTCTACCTTCATTAAGAATACTTAATATAATTTTCTAATTTAAAATTTTTATCATGTATATAATATCTGTATTAATACAGGATTGTTAGAAAAGCTTGTTTGAATATAAATATTCGTTAAACTTTTAATATCGCTATATGAAAAGTGCAATTTTTAAGCCTTATAATATTAAGAGTTCTAAGAAATTCCTTGTATTCTTAATTTACTCCTCCCACAATACACGATAAACATAAATTTGAATATGAAAAATGAATATAATGATTGAAAAATGAATATTTCTATTAATTATTTTCCTTAATTCATAATATTACCTTAACATAAAAATGATTTGGAGAACAACATTACTTCTTATTCTAGTCAGCTACCAAATCTTCGGAGAAGTTGAACAAAATTCTTCCGAACTTTCAGATAATTCTAAAACTGGAAATAGTAATCCAGTTGAAGAAAAAGTCAAAATTATTGGAAGTTTTGGAAAAGGAGTCCCACAAGTCCGTAGTAAAAGAAATGATAAATACACCACCTTCTATAACCTTCAAAAAGAATTCAACAAATTAACTCATGGACAAAAATTTGAATTTATCGCTGATAATCTTAAGGACCTTCAAGAATCAGCAAAATTTGATGAATTAAGCCACAATTACATCTTCTCATCACCATACAATAAAGATGGAGATATAAATACTGAAATCAGAGAATTTTTTGGATGCATGTTACTCTTTGCGTATGTTTACCATGTAAAACAATGTATTATTTTCTAAACATTTTTTATTTCTTTTAGATTACTGACTTTGATTATTTATTATTTATGTTATATAGTTTTTGATTGCTTCTCTGGACCACCACCTTCAAACGACACTACAATTATTAGAGGTCCATCAACAATCTACCCTATACCACCTCCAGTTTATAGTGATGTTTCTAAGAAACCCATCTATTAAAGAATGGTCTCATTATACACCAGTTATTCAATCAAAAATTTAAATAAACATAAAAAAATATTTAAAATCATAAATTTTGTAATATTTTTATTTTTTTAAATCATTAATGTAATAAAAAATTCCTTTAAGTTGGTAAGAAAATAAAAATATAAAATTAAATACAGTTTCACGATTGGTATAAAATTTCTCTTTCCATTTTTATCATTAATTATATGCATCAATTGTTGAAATTTTTCTTTCTTTTCTTGAAGCTCTTATAAGGAATATTACGATTAATGTTACAGAAATTCCTACAGAAAGACATTCAAGAATGATATATAAGATTAATGATATAGATGATAGGCAATATTTGATTTCATTCTTAGAAGATTCCGACCCAGATGTATTGATAATTTTATCCAAATTTGGTGTTTGATTTGTTATAGGTAGAACTGTTAAAGAAACAGATAAATCAGCTTCCATATTATTTCTTCAACTTTGATTCATGCTTGGATTGGTACTCACTACCTGATGATGCTGATCTCTTTGGTTTAATTGTTGCATTGAAAATCTTAAGGTCCATTGTTTTGGAGTCAAGTGTTGTTGTATTTTCTGCTACAATTATAGGGCTATCCTTCGACAATCCTCCTGGTGCATTTAATGGTGATGGTGGTCTTAAGATACGTGCTTTAAATTCTTCAAATGTTGGTATTTGTGATGGGTGTGATGGTACTTGAGGACCTTCTAATTCATTTTCTATTCTTTTTTGTGGTGGTAAACTATCGGCAAAGAATGGTTTGACAACTGAATTTGGCAAATTAACATGTGCTAATGGTGGTCTAACATTGCTTGTTCTAGTATCTTCATTAGTAAGGTCTTTGTTATTAACATTATATGGTATTTCACCGATACTTGAAAGTATATTCTTATTGGAACATTGAGGTGGTGTAACACCCTCACAGCCACCATCGTCTTTGAAGCATAACTGCACAGTACAAGTGAAAAATAATTGAACACGATCAGCATACTTAAAAACATGTGTATTAGAATAGGCTGTAAAAGTGATCGGATCATATTGAAGATCAGACAGCAAATAATCATCAACAGCACATCCTTTGTTATCAATAAGTTCAAACTTATTACCATTACCGTCATCAACATAACATGAATGTATTAGCATTCCATAAATGAATCCGGCTATTTGGTCACATTGCCAGACATGTGTCACTGGTTGCCCTACATTAGCATAATCTAGTGGAGCACCGTCAAAAGAATGCTTTAATGAGTAAGAACATTGTGGTAAGTGAAATGTATTTTCAACAAGTTGTGTTGTTAATTTATTAACTTCCATTCCTGTATCAACAGCTTTAACAGCCTCCATGAAGAAACATTTAACTTTGAAAGCTTTATCATTTGAAGTGACAAATAAGGGGTGAAACGATACGATAACACTGAAAGTAAACGATACACCTCTTGGTGATAAAGTTCTTTGTCTTCTCATATTACAAGCACCAAATGGTATTTTAAATTCAAAACCATCTATAGAATCAAAACCATTTCTATCATTTGAAATTCCAAAATTTTTGACACAACTCTTATCATAACTCTCACCATCAACATAAACTCTACCGTTAAACGGTTTCTGTGTCTTGAAGACAACATTTATTGAATCGACATTGCATAAAACTTCTGGAGATGTTGAGATATCGTTATCTATTACAAGATTGCCGCTACATATTGTAATCTTAAAAAGTAAATGGTTAAATATAATAGTGGTGGAAAAACATACCAAAAATAGTAACAAAACACCTGAAGATATAGCCATAAGTTGTTATATAAAATTAGAAAGTGAAATTAAAACAAAGAGACAATACTTTCATTTTTATCCCCATCAATCCCATTTGCCTTTCTAATTAAATTAGCTCATTAATAATATTTATCTTTTTTGACTATAACATTATTTTAGGTCACCAATTAAAACTAGGCATGAAATGGTATTTCTACTAATTATTAGTCCTCATATTTTCATTTTTATCCCATTTATATATCCAAACAACATACTTATAGTAAATATCATTTGTTTTTTAATATAGTAATTGAACAATTATATTATTAATATTAATTTTATTTAAAATTATTTCATTTTTATTTATTATACCAATTATTTATACATAATATATACTACTCTCTACAACTGTTATTTATCTTTTAATATATATAGTTGATAATTATAATTTATCTCATATTTTATTGTATCTACTTATTTACATTTGTTGTAAATTTTTTTATATTATTTAATAAAAAGAATACAATAACTTTTTTATTTATTTTTAAACTTGTCTAGAGTAGTTTATCAGATTATTATTTCACATTTATCTTTATTAATTATCATTAACTGTTAAGAGAATAAGAATTATTCCAATAAAAATTATATGCGCAAACTGATGAAGTGAAGATTCATTTGGAATCATAAATTAATGTATTTAGTATTTAACAATTTTATCATTTTTTAAAAATAAGAATCAAAGAATAACTTTGAATAAGCACATGATTTCAATTTTTTTTTGTTTAAAAATAAAGAAATTTCTAGTTAATCTTTCAAAATACCTTTACATTTATAACTATAAATAATTGCAATAATGAAAATTATGTGAAAATGAAATAAATTCCTTTTTCTTATAAAATCAAAAAATATTTACGTTTTTAAGCTAAAGTTTTAATCCAAATAATGTCAATCTTAAAAAGTTTCCACGATTATCGTATTACTTAAGTATTAAAAATAATTATAATTCATTATTTTCAGTTGCCTTTTAAAACTTCTTATGTTAGAATCTTTTTTTAATGAAACTATTACCGTACTACGATACCATAAAACTATGATAATAATAATTCTTATTTACTTTTTTTCAGTACCTTTTATCATTATTTAATTATAATTTCTATAAATAATTAACTTAAACTTTAGCAAACATCTATAATATTTTTTTCTCAGTCAAAAACTGCTAACAGATGTTTTTAAATTATTTTCATAAGTTATTCTAACGAATTATTTATCAAAATATGTATTTGATAAATATTTGTGTGAAATTATAATTGAATTTATAATTTAAAACTATATAACAAATATAATTTGCGTTTATGTAGGATATTAAAAAAACATATAAAATTAATATTTATTGTGTTTTTGTATTATTTTAAAAATATAACAACAATAAAGCACATCTTTAACTGATAATTAGGTGAAGATAAACTTACTATCAAAAATAGAACATAATTATTAATAAAACATATGGATATCATTTAATAATTTATACATTTATTGTAATATTTATGATTAATGAAGATTGCGTCATTATTTATGATAATAATGAAATAAGGAAAGACAGTTTGATAAAAGAAGGTTCCTTTACCTCCATTAAAACCGGAAAAGTATATTTTATATAACATCAGATGTACCTTCATATAAATAAACTTTGATTGTTTCTTTACAAAACAATCTCTGTTATGAAATGTAAATTATATTTTTTTAAGTACACATTAAGTTTATCCCTTCCTTAATTATCGTAAATTCCTTATCGTTGATATAACGTTTTTTTTAATATAAAACTTTTACCATTAAAAAATATTATAAATTATTGTAAAGTTACCATAATTTATTTTATAATTATCGCGTTTTTAATTTCTAATCGTTAAACTTTTATATCACAGATTAATTGAAAATCATTAATATTTAAAAACATTATAAAATATTATATTTATTATAAAGTCTTTTTTTCATGTGAAATATTGTTTTATTATTAAAACATATTAAAATAAAATTTAAAAGTCATTTTTTGATAAAACCCCTATAAATAAGTTTGAAAGGAATGTAAAGAGAATATTAGCTACGTTTCTGGTGTTTTCTTTTGACTTAGATTATCCTCTGAGAATGTAAACGTCAAAATGTAGGTTTTTCATCATTAATAGTAATGGGAATACTTCTAGACTCTGCAGAATTTCTAATAATTGTATTTACATTAGGATACCTCAGAAATAATTATTTCACAATTAAATCATCTTAATTAATTAATATTGATAAAATGTACATTTTTATTAATATTGTAAAAATTTAAATTCAATTAGACAGCCATTTCTCGTACAATTACTAAATTAACATTCATAAAAATTCATTTAACTTCTAGAGTAGTTCTTGATAACCAAGTACGTGCTCAACCACAAAAAACCCATTATACCTTTCTACACCATAAATTAGCCATTATTAATTAAACATACATTGACTAGAAAAAAAACTATATTAAAAATTCAGGCAAAAAAATAAAAAACATTTTATCTTCATTAAGCTACAAAAAATAATGAAAACAAATAAATAAATAGCATCTTAATTACCATCACAAAAAAACATTATTATAAAAACAATAAAGATAAATTACTAGTTAAAGGTAAAAAAATCATTATTTTAATTTCAAACATGGAAATGAAGATTTTCATTCTAAACATCATCTCCCCATTTTTATTTTCTACTACTTGTTATGAAAATAGAATTTTTATTTACTTTATAAATAGATTAACAATGCAACTTTTTGATATCTTAATATTTTCTACAGTTTCATACCCATTTGACAGCCCAACTTTTTTACTACAGCATATATTGAAATTCATTGATATTTGATACTTTCTATCATCATAAATATTGATATTTTAAATTTATTAATTAGAAAAATAATTAAAAAATAACGTTGTAAAAGTACTTACAATTGCCTTAAAGTTGACAACTATAAATGAGCCTCAAAATATGTTGTAAAAAAAGTTGGCCTATCAAATGCGTATAAAATTATGAAAAAATATTATGATTTCCAAAAGTTACATTGTTTTAAAAAATATAAAAATTCATGGAAGACAATGGAATTCATATAATTTGTCATAACTATATACTAATACTTCTTTATCCGGTTTGAAATATTTTCTAAGAAAGAAATAAAGTTTTCAAATGGATATAATATCATAAAAATAAAATGATACTGAAAAAGTTATTTTCAATTAATTTTTTTACGATAAGTTCCCAGAGGCCATGTATATCATACATTACATATATGTCATCATCAGGAAGCACATACCACTTGAGAAATATAAGATAATAACTTTTTATTTTATTTAATTTCATTTTTAATTTCTAAATAATTATAAATAATCTTCTATCAGGGAACAAATAAACTTCTTGTTTTGTTGAATGCACTAATTTTTTCCTTTAATAAAATATAATTATATAACTTTAAAAATACTTTAATTTTAAGATTACTACTTTACTGTCTATATATTTTTTTAGAAATTAATAATTGAAAAACGATACTTTTTTAAAATTACTTTTTAATAATCACTCCCCTTTTAGAGTGAAAACATCTCAAAATAAAAGAAAATCAAAAATTAAAAGTTGAAAAATCAGAACAAATGATTATGCTACCAACTATCTTTATTCAAATACCAATATTTCTCATCACAATTCCAGTTTCAATTTATGCTTTAATTGAAATAAGAAAATTTATTGGATTTCACTATCATGTTAAAGTCATTTTTATCGTAAGTAACTAGTTGTAAAAAAATATAATTATAACGATTTTTTTCAGAATCTTATTATATTTCAATTATTGGGAACAATTTCCATAACAATTTTAACCTTTTATATTACTGACATTTCAGAAAATGGAAAAACAACTTTTTATATTATTAATTATGGAGTTGTTGTTTTTTCCTGTGTCGGGACCGCTGTGTATTGTTCCTGTCTGATGATTGAACGCCAAGCATCAGTATACTTTGGACCGAAGTATCAGAATATGACATATATCTTAATATTTATTATTCTTAGTTTTGTTGTTATGCTGGGTGTATCATATGATGTATATCGAGATCCAGATAGTCTTTTCTTAGCATACTTTGAACATGGATTTCTTGATTTTGCTGCCTCTCTTCTTTATTTTTTACCTCATAACACAATTTAAAAGTTTGAAAAAACAGAATAAGGAATTTTTTAATAATGCTAAATTTGATCTTAGTGAAAGACACCATACAATTCATAATACAAATATTGCTAAAAGACTTATACCATTTACAATTATATTACTTATCTGTTGTTATTTAAATGAAGTTATTGTCTTGGTTATGATTCTAAAAAATGAAAATGTAGAATTATTAACAGTATTAAATTTAGTATGGTATGTAATTTTATCAAATAGATGTTTATGTATTCCTATAGGTATAATTTATGTAGGTTTATGATTTTTTATAACCAAAAAGCTAATTAATTATATTTCAAGATGATGAAAAAAGATAAAACTTCAATATTACGTTATGTTCTTTTGTTGTGCAGATGTAAAAGTCGTGGAAAAAATAATTCCGTAATGGATAAAAGTATTTTTAAAGAGAACGAAGGAAATGTTTACTTTGTCAAACTTCAATCACAATGGAATCTGCCCTAATAGAAGAATTCTAATGTACTTTTGTTATAATTTTGTTTAGAAAAATTAAATAAAAGGAAGATCATAATTAAAAACACTATTGACTAAAATTTAATTATTTTGCTTTCTTTGTAAATAACATATATTTATTAAATTCTATAATTTTTTCTTATTTCTACCAACTTGATACATCATGATAATTCTTTTTCTTTTGTTGTATGTATAAATTAATAACAACAAATAGCTCCTCTACCTCTTAAAATACTAATAAATATTATATCTCTTTATACGTATATTATAGGATAAAAAGTTAATATAATAATATTTCTTTAAGAGAGATTCAAAGTTGTTTAGGATAAATTTATCAACCTCAACTATTTCCTATTCTTATTTTTTTTATCATACAAATTTCTTTCCTAAAGACAATTGTATTATATTTTTTCCTGAATTAAATTACAAAACCAATTTGTGTCGTTGGAAGGAGAAAAAATGTAATTATTAATACATAAGTACAAACTACTTTAAAAAAACAACTATAAGAAAATAAAATACATTGCCTTTCCAGTTTCATGTGAATTATATATATTATATGTATATCATTAGTGCATATTTACATATGGTTTTTAATAACCTTCTGCTAATTATCGAAATCAGAAGTTTTTCATATTATTTTATGAATTTGAAATAAATTTCCTTTCTATTTGTTAGTATTCTTAAGAAAATATAACCTGCCATTTGTAAATACTTATAATTTTTAAAATTTTTTTTTACTTTTTAAGAAAATTATAATATTATTAAATTTCTTTTATAGGTGTTTGAGAAAAACTTTAGTTACGGAAAATCTTTTTAAAATGCTCTTCTTACTACCTATAGAAAATATAAAATTTTATTTCATAACAATTCTTGAAGTTCTCTTAATCTATCCAAGTGTTAACTTGAGTGTAAAAGTTATTAATAAAATTAAAAATTCTGGTTACGTTCATGTCAGAGTTAGAGTTATACTTTTTGTAAGTACAAAATAATAATAATAATAATTTTTAAATTTCAAGAATATCCTTTTTTCTTCCCTACTCTCATTCATTGGGAGCATTGCATACCTATTTTCTAGAAATATTCATGGAAACGAGAACAATTTTCCTTCTCTTAAATATATATATCCAATACACGTTACTGGAGAAGTTTGTGCAGGAATTAATTGTGTAGCCCTTATGATAGAAAGGTTATTCTCATTAATATTTGCTAAATTCTACGAACATGAAGATAATGTAACATTCTTGACATTTTGTGAGATTATCTCCTACTCAATAATCTACCTTATTAGTGTATTTTTAAATATTACTGTACAATTATCATACTTTGCAATTGGATGTTTCTTCCTTTCAATAATCTTATATTTTGTAAATACATATATGCAAAAGATTGCTTTTGAACAGGCTAAAGAAGATATGAGAAATATTGTTTCATATTCTATTACAGAAATGTATACTATTTTAGAGAACAAGAAACTTTTACCAACTTTCCTACCTTTCCTTACATGTTTTCTTACATATGGAATTATTAATCAAACTGCACTTTTCATTATTAATTATTGTACAGATGAAAGATATGTTGATTTGGCTTTAATTATTCATGCTGTAGTTTTGTCTATAAAGACTATCATTACTCCTACATTACTTATAATTGTAAATTTTCAATTTTTTTATAAAACTTTCTATTTTTAGGGATTAAAAATTAAAAGTTCTTCACCTGTCATGGAGGAACATATGCTTATTGAAAGAAATAGAGCAAATATTCATTTTAGCTTACTTGCAATGATGTGGTCCTGAATCACCATTGAAACGAAAACTCTAACCAATGAAATTTTCTTATCTTATTTTAGTGACAACCTACACATTAGTAAACAACTGGAATAATGTCTTTACTATATGAATTAAAGTTGCGGACATTATGATAAATATTAAAATGATTATTTGTATATTTTAGATATCATATCTCCCATTTATTATGAAACCTTTACTCTTAAGATTTACTCGATCTTTAGCTTCTAAAATATCACAACCAAAAACAACAGTACTTTTAATTCATAACGGACAACCAAGAACATTATATTATGCTAGAGAATTCTTATCAAAGCAGCTAATTGAACATGAAAAATTACCATCATTATTAGCAGAAATGACTGTTGATAAATATTTAAAAATGAGTAAGAGTATTGTAAAATGTATGGAAGAATACACAGAAGATCTTGAAATATCAAATTATCTAGACACTTTATCAAAAAATATTGAAAATAAATTAACACAAAATGCACCTTTTGGTAAACCATATAAAATTAACTATTCTTTTACATTCCCAGTCTCTGATAAAGATTATTCCATAAAGAACAGTTTAATGAATATGATATCAAAAGATGGGACCCAAAGATTGATAGTGTTACCTTTACATCCAACTTGTAGTAATAATACTAATGAATATTTAAAAAATAAGATTGATAAATTCATGATGGAACATACGGAGTTGATAGATGAGGAGAATACAAACTTTAAGGTAGTCAAGAATTATCCTGTATCATTTGATTATTCTTTTATTAATGAATGGTTTAATGAAAGTTTTATAGTTAATTATTGGTCTAAAAGACTGAAAGAGATCTGTAATAATCCTGAGGAAGTTCCTGATATGATTATATTTACAACATCATGTAATAATACCTCTGATGATAAAAATAAATTTATTAAGAACTACAAGAATATTTGTGGTGATATTATTAAAAATGTAGATTATCCATCACCCTGGAGATCAACTTTTTATTATCCATGGGATTTTTTAGTATCATTAAAAATAATCAAAGAATCAAATTTAACTACTGTAATTAAGGAACATCAAAAGAAAGGTAAAAATTCCATTGTTATTGTTCCTATCTTTGATTTTATTCCTACTTTTAATACAACAACCATATTACCAGAAACTTGCTTCACAAAGTGTAAGTTTATTATCACTAATTATTATACAAATCTTTAATTATAGAATGTTAGATATTTGGAAGCAACAAATAGTGTAGAATTTTTAAGCACGAACTTTTCCGATATTATTGAAAGGGAATTAGTTAATTAGTTTGTTGTTTACTTAGGTTCTTTTAGTTTTGAAAAATAAATGTATTTTAACATTAATAATTTCTTTAATATTCAATAAAAAATAAAAATTACTAAAAAAATTGGATATTATTATGTTGATAAATTCTTTTAATTGTAAATTTAACAGATAAATGAATAGTATAAAATATACCACAAAACCGAATGTGATATATTATTTTTTCGTTTTTTAAAGCCATGGAAAATAATACAGCTATTGAAAAATCTTTTACTGAATACAACAATCATGGTGGATTAAAACTATCAAATGTGGGAAACCATTCTAAAACCACAAAAACAAGTAATGAGACTGAGAATGATGACAGTGCGAGAGGACACAATATAAAAACTACAACAGAGTTAATAATGTTATCAGGAACAATGGAAACCGTAGAAAATATAAGTGATGAACAATCAAATCTTTCAACATCTGAAATAATTTCTAGATTTTCTACAACCAATAATCCAACTACAAAAATTCTTGATGAAGTGATGAAAAATCCTAGATATATAGAAAAACCACCTGATGAGAAAGGCAACGATTATGAAAACGATACAAGGGAAAATTATGACGAAATAAAGGGGACTGAAAACAAGAATGCAATAATAATATCTGTAGTTGGAGGTTTTCTACTTCTACTGGTTATAATTTGTCTGGTAGTATGTTTTTGTGGTTGTTTTAAAAGAAGATCCAAGAAATCTCGCAAGGCTAAGAAGAAGTCAAAAAAGAAGTCTAATAAGCATAGAGATGGTAAATCAAAACGTAAAAGGAAATCAAGATCCAAAAGGAGAGAAAAATCACCTCAATTGAATAATATTCCAGATAATGGTAATATTAATGATATTGGAAATAATGCTCCTCCAAATCTGATTCACACACCCCAAAGAAATGTGTACCCAATCCCTGGGGAAAATCCTAGTCCTGTAAATCAAAATAATAATATATGTGTACAAGAAAATCAAAGTGTCCCACCACAGTACGACCTTTGGTATCCAAATATAATTCAAAATAATCTTCAGATTCCGGGATACCCATCAATCAATTACCCTCCTATTGAAGCATCAAATGTTCAACCACCTCTCAAATCATCTACCGATCCAAATGGAATTCCTCTTTATGGTAATTATCTAAATGATAAAGAAGGAAAAACAAAAAAGTGTACTTGTAAAAATGGAGCTACTCTTAATCAAGTTATTTATTTATCTCATGGAATTGATAACTGGGTGAAGGGTGAAGAAAAGGATTCATTATCATGTTTTAGTTTCCAAATATCATCAAGCCACTCGATTAAAGATAGAACAAGATAACAATTATAATTTTTAATATAAATATAATTTAATAACAAGTCATCTACATAATTTTTACTGTTAATATATGATTTTTTTTTTTATAAAATAAAAGTTTATCATTGTTAAGCATGTTTGAAATAAGTTCCAATGTATTATCCATGTTTTTCATGTTTAAAGTTGTATATTTGTGATAGAATTAATTTACTATCATTGTTTTATAAACAACGACAATGTACCAATAAATATGAATTAAAAAATTTCTTTCATAGCATTATGAAGATTATTGAATAAGTCTTTCATTTCATTCCATGTTCTATTTTCTCTATCAAAACGTCGTAATTTCTCCAACAACTTCTCCCAATAGTATTTAGCGTAATCCGTTAATGCCCTAGCTTTAGCATTAATTGTACATTTTAAGCCACATTCATTATTATCATCATCCGAGGTTGGTATTTTAACATCCTTTGGAACTATTACACCATACTCATCACAATCACTGAAGATTGTTAGATGTCTATAGAAACGTAATGATTGGCAATCAAAGTTAGGATTTCCTTCAACATCTACACCTTGCAATTGTGGAAATTTCTTTCTCAATAGATCTTCACTAGGTAAATATTGTAAATCATTATTTGTAGCTCTTAGAACTGTAAAATTCGGTATTGAATCCTTTGGTAAAGTCAATGATGTTAACTTTAAATTATGACAATTGATCACTTCATCTTTTGTATCGCACACACAACCTCTTATACATGTTACATTATCACCTATGATTAATTAAATAACAATCGTTAACAATCACCACCACAACTTACTAGATGAAAAATCAAGAAAAACAAAAAGTGATAACAAATAAATTATAATATTATTGAACTCCATTAATAACATGCCTAAACTATAGGAAAAATATCATTAATAAAACTTTTATAGTAAAAAAGAAATCAAAATTTCGTCAATATTAATATTTATTATACAGATATTTTTATGAATCACTAAAATATATATAAAGTACATACATCTCGTAAATATTTATGCTAAATCAAAGTAATCGGCTGACTTTAAATTATGTCTAGGGTGAAAAAAAGGAACAAATAACAAGGTGAATTAAATTGATGACATCACTTATTTCTGTTTGTCTTTTTTTAATGGGGGTTTTTGCTATTTTCATTTTGATTGATAAAAAAATTTCATTAAAAGATTAGAATTATAATACTTTATATTTCTGGATCTTTAAAAAATGGATTATTAGTTTTCTTACAAACTAATCTAATATCAGATGTTATGGGATCATCAAATGTTTCATTTTCCTCATTAGGATTACCACTTACAGGTAATAAAAAATCACTACCACATGTTTCAGTGAAAGCAGCATTGAAAACGGAATGACCTATTTGGACAACTAAATTCCCATCATTCTTCGTACGTAACTTGTACCCACCATTTAAGATGCATGAACGTAGTAAATTTGCATCATATTTTCCATCTAAATGCATAATCATAACTGTTTCCTCATATTCATCATCGGTATTATCTTTATTTGAAATTGTTGATTTGTTAGCTTCCTCTTTACCATCTAAATTATTCTTATTTTCCCCTTCACCAGCTTTTTCATTCGTTGTGTTATCATCATCCATCACACAATGATCATTTTTTTCCATTTATCTAGAAATAAGAAAGTTAACATCATTCGATTATTGAGAAATAAAAAGTTATTAAATATATAATTATTGGTATTTGTACTTTTGCTTTCTAAATATTTATACTCTTTATTATTCGAGTTTATGAAAAATCATACTTAAAATTATACTGAAAAACAATCACAACTCTATAATTAATGAAGAAGTATCTTCAAATAATAAAAGGTATCACGTAATTTCACTAGAAATTAAACGGCAATATAAACATACATTCAAATAGCATTTTTTCTCGGACCTGACACTTACAACGATTTTTAAAATCGTGTTGGGAAAGTGTAAGCAAAGTGTGTATTGTAGATTTGATAAAACTTATTATGCAAAAAGTCAAATTACAAGTTTTACTTTTTTTTACATATTTTCATTAACAGTTCTTATTCTTGTTGTGAAATTTGTAGTCAAAAATAAGTAATTTCTTTAATAAACATTATCTCACCCTGTTTAACGTTATAGCTAAAGTACTGTTAAGAAAGGCCATATTTTCCAAACTGTATAAAGTCTTGTATATTGCCTAAAACTTGTAACTGGAAATAGGATGTCCAATAGAACAATAGTTATCCTTATCATAAATTTTTGACTCGTATAAAATTTGAATTTTACTTGAAGATCAAAACGATTTGACCAACCATCATTTTATTTAATTGATATGGGAAAATATTTTATCTTTTTTATGTTAAATTATGGTTGAAATTCAAGTTAATTTAAAGAACAATAGCTAAGCAAATGATAAAAATGAGACTTCTTAATATAAAATATTTTTATTAAAGCATTAATTTTTGAAATTAAAAAGTACAAGTAGAATAATCTTGAAGTATTTTAAAGACTAATTAAAATTATTATATGGCCAATTATTATACAGTTGTCACTTCAACAGCGGCAGTTGTTACAACTTCACTTGTTACTGGAGCTTCTGTTGAAATAACAATTGATTCAGTTGTTGTTATAGCTTCAGCGGTAGTTGTTGATTCAGGTTCTACTGTAGTTGTACATTTGTGGTGTTTTCTGTGACCTTTACCTTTTCCATGCCTGTCTCCGTGATGATGTCCTGGTCCTCCATGTTCGTGTGATTCTTCAGATTCTGGTGATGAGTCGTCATCACATGGTGATCTGCTTTCTCTTGGTTCTCTAGTTGGACGTGGTGGTCTAGTTCCTTCTGGTGGTGGTGGTGGAGGTGGATGTTTTCCTCCTGGTCCTCTTGGTGGTGGATTGTTTTCACCTTGTCCTTGTGGTGATGGATTTTGTTCCTCCTTCTTACCATTAGATTTAGCTGGTTGTCCATTATTTGGAGCTGGTTTTGAGTAAAGCTCAGCAGAGAGTAAAACTACCAAAAGGATAGCAAGTAAAATTTTGTAGGTGAATGAAACCATTTTTTAAAGTGATTTAAAATGAAATGATGATATTTATGGGACAAAATTTTCCATTTATATACCATTTATGTTTACGTCTTCATTTTGTTTATGGCATACCTTAAAAGAGGATGTTAAATAGTAAAAATCATAAAATATTTAATCACCTGCTAATGTATGATCTATGTGTGGGACGCCTAAGTACCGCATTTAGTGGTTTCTCATTTGTTCTTTGATACCAATACCTTATCAAATAAATAATTTAAATGTGATTTAGTGTTTTTATAAATATCACAAGATTTATAATTTTTTATTATGCGTAATCCTTTTTCATACATTATTCTTTCTAACAACTTTGATTATTATTAAAAATAGTAAAATTCGAGTTAATTTTATCAATTTATTGATAATATTGAAAATTTAGGAGTATTTTTATTCATTATTTAAAGAATTAGTTATTGATAAGAAAAGATTTTAGTAGTTGTAGATTGTTATTTACTATGGAAATCAAACTTTTCATGAAATTATTTCTTGTGTCATGTGAAAAAAATTATGTAGTTTGATAAGTTAGAAATTGTGACTATAAATTTTAAGAATTTGTTATTGATGGAATATGAAATTATTAAATCTACATTCACGTCATAACTATAATGAATTACAGATGTTTTTTCCATAAAAAAATACATTAATATTTATAGCAATTAATTATTCATTAGATTCAAATATTTACCAATACTAGAAGGAATTAAAGGAACTTTCTGTTTATATCATAATAGAATATTGAATCAGCCATTATTATGATAGATTGAGAATAATTTTTATACAAAATAAATACATTAACATTTATAGGAGTTTATTATTTATTGAATCAAATAACTTATCAATGCAAGATGGAATCCAAATAGGCTTCAATTATATAAGATCTTAAAATAACGAAAAAGTACAATAGTCTTATTTATTTTTTGATTATGCAAGTTTACATTAACAATGAAAGAAAGGCAAAAAAGTATATTATAATTTCAACCGTATACTCTTTCAACGGTTAGTCATAAAGATCTCCATTCATTATATAAAAAAAATAAGTCTCAACATAAAAAAAGTTGTTACAGCGGAAGAAAGTTTTTGAGATTTCAATTTTCAAAAATGAATAACTCTTTAAGTCAACTTTTTGTTTAGAGTTCTTTAAAAAATGTTGTTACAAACATGGAATAGGGACTATAGGTTAACGTATGTAATGGACTTTATTGTAAACCATTTTGAAGTTAAATTTTAGTTAAACATGGTACCCAGTTTAACGTTACAGCTTATGTATAGTTCAGAAAACTGTATGTTGACTTCGCAAACTGTGTATAGATTACTGAAAATATGTCTTCTTTGGTTTACTGTGTATATGCCTTGAGATGTATACAATTTTGTATATCGCTTAAAGCTTGTAACCGATAATAAGATTAAGAAGATGTCTAATAAAACAATAATTATCCTTATCATAAATTTTTGACTTGTATAAAATTTGAATTTTACTTAAAGATCAAACGATTCAATTAACCATCATTTTATTTAATTTATATGACAACAAAATATTTGTAATGCTAAATTATAGTTGAAATTCAAGTTAATTTAGAAAAGGATAGCCAAAAAATGATTAGAAAGAGACTTTTTAATAAAAAGTGTTTTTATTAAAGTATTTAAATATAAAATTAAAAAAGTACAAGTAGAATATTTTCAAAAATTTTTATGATTAATTAATATTTTTATTTCACTATTTATCAAAATGTTGTGTCTTAAAATTCGAAGATAGGTGTTGAAATTGTTGTTTCAGTTGTTGTTGTTGTTATTTCGGCAGTTATTGTACCAGTGGTAGTGGTTGATTCAGGTTCTACTGTAGTTGTACATTTGTGGTGTTTTCCGTGACCTTTACCTTTTCTATGTCTACGTCCGTGACGACGTCCTGGTCCTCTATGTTTATGTGATTTGGAAGATTTTGACGATGAGTCGACACCACATGGTAGTCTGGTTTCACCTGTTAGCGGCGGTGGATTTTTTCCTCCTGGTGCTCTTGGTCGTGGATTGTTTCCACCTTGTCCTTGTGGCGATGGATTTTGTTCCTCCTTCTTACCATTAGATTTAGCTGGTTGTCCAATATTTGGAGCTGGTTTAGAGTAAAGCTCAGCAGAGAGTATAACTACCAAAAGGACAGCAAGTAAAATTTTGTAGGTGAATGTAACCATTTTTTAAAGTGATTTAAAATGAAATGATAATATTTATGGGACAAAATTTTCCCATTTATATACCATTTGTGTTTACGTCTTCATTTTGTTTATGGTTTTTTTTTAATTGTCGGAAGTTTATATTAAAAAAATCAGGAAATATTTTATCACCTGCTAATAATGATATAGGTGTGAGATATCTAAATAACGAATTTAGTGTTTTCTCCTTTTGTTCTTTGATACTAGTACCTTATCAAATAAATAATTTAAATATGATTTGTGTTTATTTAAATGTCACATTTACAAGTTTTTCTTATGCATGGACTTTTTTTATATATTATTGTTTTTAGCAATTTTATTTACTATTAAAAATCATAAATTTTAGTTAATTTATTTAACTTTTAATAATATTGAAAATTAAAAGTATTTTATTCAGTTTTCTATTTAGAGTTGTTCCTTAAAAAGAATGATTTGAGTAATTGTAGATTGTTGTCTACTACGAAAATCAAACTATTCATGAAATCATTTTTTGTAGCATGTCAAAAAAAAAAAATATGTAGTTTGATAAGCTAAAAATTGTGAGTATTAATTGTGAGTATTAATTTTGAGAATTTGATGTTGATGCAGTGGTAAATATTAAATCTGCATTCATGTCATAATTTTAATGGATTACGGTTATTTTTTTCCTCAAATAAGCACATTAGTATCTGCAGCAATTGATTTTTATTTGGATTCAATAATTTATCAATGGTAGATGGAATTTGTCTAATTCGAAAAAAGTTTTATAGCAAATTCTTTGATAAAATAAAATTTAATTGTAGTTATGTCGAAGAAAATAATCCTCAAGTGTATACGATAAAGTCTTCTATGAAATGTTTTAAATATGGTTTCAAGCATGAAAATCTTATACGTTATTATAAATTCTCTAAGAAACTCCATATTGGGTTTTATTAGCAACCTCAATTTTGTTTGTGAATCTATATAAAACTTGATAAATCTAATAATCTATTTATCATTTTTATTTTTCCTTTTTTGTTACTTTTTAAATTCAAATAAACTTTTACACTTATATTTTTATTTGTATAATTAAGGATAAAAGACATTGTACGATAAATGAATTCTTATGTGTTATATTAATTCATTTACTAATAATTTTTTTTATAATTTAACTACTCTCGTTTATGGAACATTAAAAATCTACAGATATGATTTAAAGGTAACATTAGTAAGACACTAAAATTCTAATTACTAATGATTCTAACAGCTTTCAACTTTTTCTAAGATTTTCTACTAAAAAACATTCAAAGTTTCACTGTTATGTTGATTATACAATATCTTGAAAGAAATGAATGCTATTAAAGCGATATCAATCAGTTTGTTTTCATTTGTAACGGTATTAGTTTGATGTTTTTTTAATTTCATCTAATTTCTTTTACCGTACTCTCTTTTATTCTAGTAAATTTTTGAAAACGTGTTAGTTTTTGTTTATTTTATTCTATAAATCTGCAATGGATAAGCCTGAAATGGATTTATTATCTCTATTGGGTGATTTCAAGCTCCAGATTTTTAAATAAATAGATTAGAATACTTTAAAACATATTAAACATGTCTGTAGAGATTCCTACCTGTTAATTGAAAAGAATATTAAATTTTTGGATAGACCAAAGCAGATTTTGTATTAATTTGCTATGATGAAACCAAAATATCCAGGGTTGACTATAGTTTAATGGTCACTGAAGGTATATTGTTCGGTGGACCTAGAAAACGTGTAACTTTATTTATAATTTTTGGGAAACGAATTAATAAAAAAATTTATTTTAAGACCGAATTTAGTAATGACGAAAAAATATGAGGAATTTCTAAAAGATATAGATTTTACGAAAATCAAACAGCTTCGTCTTAGAAATCTCTCGAATAAAGAATGTATATCTGTACGTAATGATAGTAAATTTGGCTCAGACTTTTCTACATATAATTTTTCCGCTAAATTACGAAATGGAAAATACTGTGGCGAGTATCCTCCTATTAGAATAAGGAATAGTAAAAAGTTTGGAATACTTTATGATGGTAACATTCTTAGAAAGGAGTCTCTTAGGAAATTGGGACTTCTTGAAAGATATGGGCCATACTCAGTTAGGAAGAAAATTTCAATAGATCTCCTTACTGACAATTCAATGTTATAATACGAGAATATTCCTATTAATACACATAAACTACTTTACGCTCAAATAATGAACCATCTTAATGAGCTTAGATTTTTTGGTCTTGAGAATACGTGTAATCATAAACGATTTAAATTATTCTTCCACAAAACTTCTAAATTTGAAGTTTTTTGGCAAAATTTTTATAGAGAATTTTTTGATCAAATAAGATTTAACAGTAAGGTAGTGGAAATAAATAATCATAATGTATGCTCATTAAAGTCTTCTTCTATGAAATGTTCAATATATGGAATCAAACATGAGTATTCTATAGTCTATGGAAAAAATCCTAAAACGCTCTGTATTCAGATACTTTAACAATATCAATTTTACCAGGGATATGTAATGCTTTGTATGTTTAATAATTAATACATTAGTATTATTTTTATTATTTTGAGCATTAAAATAATATTTCATATCTATATTTTTATTAATATAACTAAAAATAAAAAATATTGTACAAGAAATTGAAAGATGATATGTTATACTAATATCTATTTATTTATTCGTAATATCTTTACAATCTAACTACTTTTATTTAAAATCATTAAAAATCCCAAGACATTTCTTTAAGAAAACATTAATAGAACATCTCCAGATTCGGATTATTAATGAATTTGGTAACTTTCAATTTTTCAAAGGAATTTCTACTTGAAGAAATATCCAAGTGGTTATCTTAATGTTCATCATAATATATCTTGATAAAAATTATCAGTATTAAAGACAATTCAATCAGCTTATTTTTTTCTTGTTAACTATTATGTTTTGATGTCATCTTAAAGTTATTACTCAAAAATGAAAATTGCCGCTTTGACATGTGCTATAGTACCCTCCGAAGTAGAGTTGAAAAAATAAAATATTCATTTAATTTATTAATAAATGTTAGTGTTCATAAATTTTCTAAGTATAATTAATTTTAAGAAAATTTATATAACAATTATCATAAAATGTCAAATCAATTAAAAACAAAATATGGTAGTATTTTTCATAAATTCATATACCATTATTTATTATTTGTGAATTTTTCAGAAAATGTGTTATATATTTTTAAAAACAGATGTGTTTATTGTTTTGATTGTATATAATGTCGAAATGACTTAGATATTTGTTATAATAATTTCCCATGCTTTCTTTTGTAAAATTGTATATACAATGGTTCCCCTGTATCCGTGATTAAGTTATCCACGGTTTCAAAATTACCAGAAACTAGAAAATTATAACATGGGGAGGGTTCGTGCATTTTTTTTACTTTACCTATCTTAGAGTGCATACCCCATTAACGATTATATTTTTTATTTTTTTTTAAATTAAGCTAAATTAAAGATCACTATTATTCACAATTGTAGAAAAAATATATCTTATCTATAGTTTAAATGTTTCAACACATGAAACAATAAGGAATACTACGGTTCGCTATTATCCGCGGTAGTCTCAAGAACCAATTTACCGAGGATACGGTGAAACTACTGTATAGTATAAACATAAAATGATATATTATTATTAGTTGGGAAAAAAAGTATATGAATTAAGGAGTCATAATCATCACTCATTATAGAGATTATAGCTATAGCTTAGATTTCCTGTGAGAAAAATTATGTTAGATAAATACATTGTTTTATAGAAACCCTTTAATATAACAGGAAAATAATATAATCAAATTTCCTTATAAAAACTTTTTGTAGTTTAAAAAAAATAAAACAAATATTAAACAAAAAATTTTTTTAATCATTTAAAACGAAATAATCAACTTCTAAAACAATTAGTAGGAAGAGTAAAAGACATTAAAGCATACCTCAACTCTTACTCAAGAAAAGAAACTATAAAACCCCAAAATTGTTATCAGATAGCAGACAAGATTTTATTAAGTTAATAATATTTATATTCATTATTGTTCTTATCATTATCTTACCTTAATAAAATTATTCTTCATTCCCTTTTTATAACCATCCACCAACCGATACACTACAATACATGACGATATAAAATAATGCACAGTAAGATTTTTTTTTCAGTAAGTGTGGTGGATGCTATATTTTTATCTTCATTTTCTGGTTGAACTATTCTTATTGTGTGATTAAATTTGCAGTTTATTCTGAATTTACACTTCACAAAGGCAGTAAAAAAGTCACAGCTTCGTAAAGATTGGCCATTTAGTGATATTTGACTTCTCTTCTTAACCTCCAAATCTTTTCTTGAATGTGATTAAGTTTAAAGTTATAAATAGTCAAATATTGAACATTTTTTGCAGTAGTTTTAATATTAAAAGGAAATATGTCAATTTTTTTTCAGAATTTCGGATACGGATTATGTTTTATCTTCCAAGGTATTTTAAATATTATCTTATTTTGATAATTAGACATTTATATTTTTAAAATAGAGAGCATGAAACTATGAGTGTATTTCGGAAAAATTTTAAAAATACATAAAATTGTTCTTACGAAGTAATAACTATACAAAATAATATAAAATGATAGTAAATGGTGTAAAAATATTGTAAAAAATTATGTTTTTTTAAATTTAAGTGATAAAGATTATTTCAGTTTTGTAGAAAATATTTGAACAAATAAGTAATAATTTGTTAATTAACATGTGTAAATAATGTTAATATTGTTATTATGTATTGTAAATGAAGGAAAAAGCATTATTTTATATTTTAATTTTTTCCAACAATAAGGAAAAAGTGATTTTTGATAATTCATAACTACTCTCAAACTTAATCCTATTGATGGTTATATACTCATTTGATAGAGCTCGCTTATTCTATCAGAATATTGATAAAATATTTTTTCAATTACCTAACTAGAATTTTATTGTCAAAAATTTGATGAAAATCAAAATTTTTCTTCTTTAATAAAAAACTAAACACAATTTGCTGCACTTCAATCTTCATGTCATTGTGAGTGTAAGTACAAAAAAACTTTGTAGTTTCAGAATCTATATCAACCATAAAAATATCAAATAAAAAAGTTACATTTTATGAAAGTTGACAAACTCATCTTAATTCTGAAAGTCTATGACTCCGTTAGAATCCACATTTCGTTGTGAACTTTACAGATTTAGAATGGAATTTATCATGGCTACATAATATTTATAATACCAAATTTGTAGCTTATCTATACCAGAGGTAATATGCAAATGTCTAGATAGTCTTTCACGGGTAACCCTATATATTATATAATAAGACACCACTGTTATGTCAAAATTGATTAATTATTACATTATTTTATATAGTATAAAAAAACTAATTTTTTACAATTTAACAAGAATAACACTTCCAAAGAATGGATAAATTACAATAAATCTAACTTCATAGTTCAAAAATTTTCATAATAATTATATATAAACAAACAGAATGTAAAGTATAAATTATTCTATACCATTTTATCATATTAACTTTTAAAAATTTTAATATATAATATTATCACTTTCTTTGATCTTTGTGAATAAAACAAACATTTTTATTTAAATTGTGAAAGCATATTAAAAAAATAAGCGGTTTAATATTAGTCCTTTTTTAATTATATTTATTATGAAATACCAAATTTATACTTTCATTTTTAGAATTAACCATGGCAAGAGAGTTGTTATTAGTTCACCTTCTTGGTGTTGGATTTCTTTTTCTATTTTTGGGATTTGATATTAAATGTATGATTGAAGAAAATATGCTTCATAGTGTATCACATCTTGATCCTAATAGAATGAATCCATATGCTGGGTATTATGGATTAGCATTAAATTATGCTGCTGCCGCTATAACAACGCTAATAACACCCTATATTGTTGATACAATTGGTGCTAAATGGAGTATGGCGCTATCAGGATTTATCTTTACAATTCATATGGCATTTTTTATGTTTCTTAATAGTTATGTTTACTACATTGTTTCAGCATTAATAGGCTTTGGAAATTCATGTAAGTTAATGATAATAAAAAAAACCATAAATAAATATAATAATTTTTTAAGTATCCTGGACTGGACATGGCGTTTACCTTTATGAAATAACGACAAAAAACAATTCTTTTAAGAAATAGTGCAATATGTTGGGCCGTCAATTTAATATCACTCCCAGTTGGAGGGATAGCATTATTAGTATTGGAAGAATTTATAGAAGGTGAAATAATAGATTACATGTCAATTTCAACAATAAGAATAGTAACGTCTCTTTTTTTGGCAACATCAATCATTAGTTTTATAATGTTTAGTACCCTACCAAATTTTAGTGGGCCAATAAAAGCTTTTAGCAAAGAAAAATTAGTTAATTCGTTGAAAAAAAATGTAACAATGATGAAGGATAGAAGACTACAGCTACTTATACCTTGTTTCTTTTTCATTGGTTATGAAGGTGGATATTGGGTTGCAATATACCCAACATGTTTAACATTCCTAAAAACATTAAATTTAGGAAGTACTCTAAGGTTAACTGCCTTCTATACAATAGCATGTGGTATTGGGCAAATAATTATAAGTTTAATTATTTCATGGATATCAAAAAAGGTATACTATAAATGGTTATAAATATTCAATAATATTAGCTGGAATATTACATTTCATGACGTTTGTTTTGATATTTTGCTGTATACCGCCAGAATCAAAATATATGCATACAAGTAAAGAAAGTTTTTTACCAGCAAATGCATTTACTGTCCTTCTCATTGCATTTCTTTTTGGTGCTGGTGATGGAGCCTGGTGTTCAATTAAGACAGGTATTTGTACATTACAATTCAAAAATGAAACAAGTCAAGCTGTATCATTATCAAGACTTTTTATATCCCTCGGATGTTGTTTATCATTCATATTTGGACCATCATTGAATTTATACATTGAGATGGCTGGTCTTACAATATTATTAATCGTAGTACTCATAACACTCTTTTTTCTAAATCACAATTATATAGTACATACTTTAATGGAAGAAAATGATAAAATAAAAAATGATTCTGAAAGAACAAAACAAGTTGCTTATCATATTAAACCTGAAAATAAATTAAAAAATATTGCATTATAAAATCTTGCTAGATTTATTTTAAAAATAATAGAGACGATTGTTTTATGGTATTTGTAAAAAAATACAAAAAAATAAATTATTAAATATTACACACAAAACATAAAAGGTTGTGTATTTTATGCTAAACCAACGTCCATCAAATTCATCAAACAACATTTTACATTTTAATAGAAATTGCATAATGTTATTTATATTAAATGACAATACCAAAAACTTCGTTTTTGTAAAAAATATACTTTTATATAGAGATTCATTTTGCGCACTCAAAAGTAAAAAAATAAAACTTTGATTTTTACATTATCATTTTACCTGCCAATGTAAAAGTATCACCGTCCCAGGCATTTTAATGCCTTATCGCTTATAATTAAACAATAGTTGTAGCAAATATTTCATTTAAATTTTTTACATTTTGATTTTATTTAGAAATTAAAATAATTCCTTTTGTAGATATTTGCTTGTAAATTAATTATTAGATATATCCTTATTTATTATTTTAATAAGAAAAATGTTCCTTATTTATTGATATGCAATGATATCTTTTTCTAGTCTTCGATAAATATCCAAATGTGTGAGACGGCGGTACTTTTATATTACCAGGTAAAGTGATAATATAAAAATCAAAATTTATTTTCATATTTTTGAGTGCGCAAAATGAATCTCAATATAAAAGTATATTTTTTACAGAAACAAAGTTTTTAGTACTGTTATTTATTTTTGTTATTTTTCGTGACAAAGAAAATCTAATTATCTACAAATTTTTTAACGAAGAAATATTTTTATTGCATGTGGTCAATTAACAATTTCTAGGTACATCTTTTCAATTATGGCATTTAATAATTTTTAAATTACTAAAAATCAATATTAAATATTTTAAAAAACAGTACAAATTTAAAAATTGTAAATTTACAACAGCAAAAAGAAGATAATTTATAAAAATCTTCACTTAAATGTGTTTAAGTTTCTAAAAAATAAATTAAAAACGTTAAAAGTAAGTGTCTGAAGATTTTAAATACAAAAAGTTTAAATTTTTTCTAAAGTCTAACTTGTTCATATTATTGTTACGAAAAACCTTCTGAAAATGCAAAAAAAACACGATTTGTTATCTGTGTTGTAACAGATTTATTTAATACATAATAATGGCACACATACATAATAAATTTTTGTGTATGTTTGTGTTAAATTTATTGTAAAATTGCGATTTTTTGGCACTTTGCCTTCGATTTTCTTTACTTTGGAAAACTTTTTTGAAAATTTCTTTTTAAATGTTGATAGAGCATGTCAGAATCTACTTACATCCATAATTTCAGAGTCTAAATCTGAAATCTATGGGAGTCAAAAATGCTAACGTTTCCTTTTTCATTTCTCGCATACGATAACGAGTCAATATAAAAGTATATAAAAATTTAATATCGCCTTCTGTTCATTATTAAAAATTATATTATAAATATTTATTAATGATATTCATAATATGTACTTTGTGTTATTTAAACTCTTATTTTTCAACAATCTCATACTAATTTTTGTTCACCCTCGAAAGATTTATATATAGCAGGAAATTATAGTGCAAGATTTATTTTTAATATGTTGAATTTATAATTGAAAGTAATAGAAATATTTGAAAAACAATTAAGAGTATATAGAATTTTATATACAAACAATTTTTTATAAAACGTTGTATTATCATATTTAAACGATGTAAAGAAGTTTTTTCACATAATAAAGTAAATTTTATTTTCAATTGCTTATAGTGTTAATTTTTATAAATAAATTAATTTTGTTAAAGTCTTAAATTACCTTTAAAAATTCCAATTTGTATCTACTTCTTAACAAAAAAACATAACATATTTCTTGAAATTAAGTATTTTATTTTACAGTAAATACATAATAAAATTAATTACATACATCAATATAATTTACTCATCAAGAAAAATTGATCATAATAAGTGTATATTGCATAAAATCCATCGTTGTAGCGGCTAGCTTCGTGATTATGAAATAAAAATAAAAAGAAAGAATAGTTTTAGCTTCTTGTTATATTATCTAATACATTACAAAAATATTAATAATACAATGAATATTAATTATAGTCAGTGATTAACATAAATCTTCCTTCATCCTGTAAAAACATACCAAAAGATGCCTTCAAACACCTTTTCCCCCAGCTCTTCCAGTTATCCCAAACTAAAAACTGTTACTAGAACTAATTACTCTCTAATCTGAAATAAACTAATCCTGCTTATTCTTTCTTTTCATAGGTTTAAATATGTTTCCATGAAGGCATTTCTTGAAAAAAATTATTTGTGGGCGGATTTATAATCTCGCCACGAGACCATCTTCTGTAAATGCTTTCTTAAATTCACAAAATAATTTCGTAATTATTTCTTGTGTAGCAAAATTTTTTGTCGTAAAATAAACTTTAAGAAAATTATCATTCTTTTTCTTAATTTCAAACAATAGTTCTTTTATCTTATCCAAATGTGGAAAATTAATAAGCTTTAATGCACCTACTGTTTTACTTATCACATTATCCATACAATATAATCAAACTTACTCAATTTTTTCTATGCCAAAAAATATAAGTGCTTTTATTTGATCTATATCAATGCTTTATTGATAAATAATCTGCCAATTTCACCTCAACATCCTCCAAATTGGTTTCACATCTAATCAACCACCGCGTTCGTCGCCACTTACATATTTTTATTAATGAAAGTTTGAAAATGAAAACATTTTTTTGATGAAATCTTCTTCTCTAATATATAGTTAATAATACTAAATTTATACAGAAAAAAAACATAAATTTATATAAATTTTTATGTAATAAGAAAAACAAAATGGATAATTTATTATTACTAGAATAAATTTACTATAGCATATACTTAATCAAAAATTTTAGTATAGTTTCATGATGTTTTGTAAATAAAGTTCTTAAAGTCGAAAAAAATGCTATTAATATATATTGAAAACTTGACTGTAATTAAAGAGAAATACAAAGGTAAAAAAGTAAAAATTGTCTTAAAAATTGTCAATTAATGTCTTGTTACTATTGAATGCCTGATTCTTGGAAAAAATATTAACTATACTTGAAGGTTAATTCAAAATTTTCAGAAATCATTCCAAATGAGCATATCCCAGAAACCAAAGAACGTCACTATAGTTAAATACTGTACTTGAAATTAACCTTCCCACATTATAAGAATAAGACTCTATGAATAAAATAACACTCGTTTCTAGTCTTGAAAAATTTAATCAAATTGACAAATAATCTTGAACTTCAACTATCCTTTATAATTAAATAATATTTTTTTAAAATTGACAAACGAATTACTTCTGTTAAGAAAGTCTAACACTAATTTTGTTTTTACTTTCTTTAGAACAT
The DNA here is from genome assembly GCA_963280985.1 of Strongyloides venezuelensis. Classification (NCBI taxonomy): domain Eukaryota; kingdom Metazoa; phylum Nematoda; class Chromadorea; order Rhabditida; family Strongyloididae; genus Strongyloides; species Strongyloides venezuelensis. The sequence continues at coordinate 1,735,064 of CAUJLX010000002.1, read as the reverse complement.
CCAAAAATATTTTTCAAAGCTGTTCTTAGTTCATCACTAAAAATTTAGTTTTATTTAGATGCAATCGTTGATAAATTGCACTTACCATGAATAAATAAGAAAATAGAAATCCCCAACGGTTGATAAATCTAATGACACAATATGGAGGAAAGTAAATTGCGTTAACAAAAAATTGAATTTCATATTTTACAGCAATGAAGGTACAAATAAAGAAAGTCTCAACAAGTAATAAAGTTATAAAAATAAAAATTGAATATACGATATAATATAATTCTTTTTTGTATTTTTTACCGATTTGGCTAAGCTTTTTCAAAGGTTAAGATAGCCATTACATTGAAAATACACGTTACAATGGAAATGATTCCAAATAAAAACATTTGATAAAACATTTGATAATAAACTTCACTTTTAGTTAAAAAAGATGGGCCGCAGTAACCATACGGTTGAGTTTTTATGTACCTTGCATTGAATAGAATATTCACAAGTCCAACTATTATAGATAATACAATGAGTGATAGTAACGTAATAACTATTTTTGACTTTGAAAAATGAAGGCTGTATGATACAGGATATTTAACAGCTGTATATCTATTTATACTAATTAAAAGAGTTATAAGAAACATAAAAGTTGCTTCTTGTGTTGTTAAAATATAAAAAATTGTTGCTGTCCAACTATTGTTTTCCAAAAAATAATTATAAAATCCCCATTTAGGTAGTTGAAAAAGTAGAATAATAGTTAGAATATAAATAATTTCATTAGTTAATTTACCAACAACTATTATATAGAATTGTGTGTTAAAATTAACATTTTTATTTTTAATTTCTTTTATTATAACATATATTGACAAAATCATTAAAAGAATTGATGGTGTTTTATAAATAATCTGAATAATTTCGATAACTAAACTTATATCAAACATTTTGAAAAGATAATTCTATATATTCTCCTAAAAAGTTTCTCGCGAATCTAAAAAAAATTATTGATACATAAGAAATATTATTAATCATTCATTTATCAACCAATATTTACAGAAAAAAAATAATTTATAGTTCGATATGATTAATTTAATCATAAAAAACTTTTACTTAATTAATAATTAAAAAAAACCTAGTCTTGTCAAAACAAAAAAAATTATTTAGATTTTTGAAATATTAATAAACTTTAAAAAATTATTATAATTTTTAAAGAAGTGCTTAATTATAAACGTCATAACTTTTTAACACATTGACTGTCATGTGTATTACCGTGTATGAATGTTTTTGAATTTCTAATTTTCTGTACAAATAGTATGATTTTCAATTCTTTTCTACTAAAAAATAAAGAAGATGGTTCAGAATAAGGGCGACCATTGTTGAGCTTAATTTAATTAGGGTATTGGTTGTGGTGAAATTCGGTTTCACATTTTAGTGAATCCAATAACCAATCTACAAAATATGTTCATTTATTACTATCTATATTTAAAAATAACTTTTATTCCAATGATATGCAATAAATGACTTTCAACAATGTTCGTCCTTATTCCGAACCATCTCTTTCATCTGTAAAAAGTACCATGATTTTAGAAAAATTTGCAATATCACATAAATTTAAACTTAAAAAATGATGGTAGAAAACGACAAAAATGGGAATGAACTGAAAATACCATTAACATTAATAAAACCTTTCTTATTAACAATTATTAACAGAAAAGAATCGAAAATCATACTACTTGTATAGTAAATTAGAAATTCAAAAAAGTGCATACCTGAAAATGCCTTTCGTAGTCTATGTGTTATTTTGATGTATTTATAGTAGTTAAATAGTAACATTAATTAAAAAATAATTAATCATTAATAAAACTAAATCTTTAAACTGTTTTTTATATAAAACAGTTGCTTAACATAGCTAAACAATTACAAGAAGTTTTTTCGCATAACAAAGTATATATTAATTTTAATCATTAAACTTGTTAATTTTCATTAATAAATTTAATTTTTATAAATTTCAAATTACTTCTAGTAATCACAATATGTGTATATTTTATTACTGAAAAAACATAGAAAATATCTTGAGATTAAATTTTTTTAAGTTAATACCTAATTAAGTTAATAACGTACATCAATAAAATTAATCATAATCAGAATATTTTAGATTTTATTCATCTTGTGTACACACAAAAAATAAAAGGAACACAGGTTTGCATAAAATGTAGTAAATTTGTCCTACCTAATAAACTTTGAATTTTACTTTATTTGTTGCTTTTTTATAGAGGTTCGATCTTCTTGAATATGAATAAAAAGATACTTTATTTAAAATATAATATAACAACTTCACTTCTAATCTCTAAAATGGAATTTCTATTAGCTTTTATATTGTCATTTGGAAACTCTTTCTATGGGGTGTTAAAGTGTTATGAAAATTTAGAAAAAATTTGTCAAGTATATTTATATAATTATATTCTATTTTGAAAACAGAAGAATAATATATAAAAGTTTAAGAATTAAATATATTTATTATAAAATAATTGATATCCTAAATAAATCTAATATATTTAATAAAAGTATGAAATATTAAATATAAAATCATAAAAATAATTTTAGTACATTAAAAAAATTGTTATTTAAATATTAGAAGTACTTTTTTTTCTAAATATTTATAATATATTTGTATTTTAATATAAATTAAATAAAGATTTTACTACCGTAGTTAATTAGTAATTAATATATATGTAGTATGAACTATTTAAAAAAAATATAAATAATTTTCAAACATTGTACTTTTTTTATTTTCTATAAATCACTTTTTTTAAATCTTATAATTTTGATCCATTTATATAATTTTTGATAAACTTTATTTTGTTTTGTGTTTTCATTAATAAAATTTTTTAAATTTATATTGAAACAGAAATATATTATTAATAATTAGAAAAGAATGATCATCTACACACCAACGATTTTTTTCTCAAAACAAGGACTAATTATCAAAATAAGGACCTCTCTATCATTTTTCAAACCAATTTCTTAAATTTGAATAATTCTACAAAATGTTTAACATTTAATTGTTTTTTGTATAAAATATTATTTAATAAACTTCTTTTGTAATCCTGGTGGATTTTTGAGAGCCCTTTGGGGCTTCCGTGATTTAGTATAATAACATGAGACTTTATATAAACTTTTATTAAGCGAAGGGTTATAGTGAGGTATAAATATAAGTGATTATAGATTTAAAAGGGTATTCTCAGTTATTCTTGTGATTGAATGATATATCTATATTCTGATCAAGTATTCTTTATAGGCACTTTTATACTTCTTTAGGAGGTAGGCGTGTTCTTATTCTGGTAAACCTACATACATTCTGTCTGACGCAGCTTCCCATGGTTTACACTTTTACTTATGAATGGATTAAATAATCTTATGAAATAACATAAAATGAAAATAATAATATTCATCTTAGTGCATTTATTAATTATAAAAAAATTTCTTAAATAATAAAAAGTACACAACAAGTTTATTGTTCATTTTTAATAGAAAAATAATTTAAAGTTTTTAAGTGCTAATTTTAATAATAAATTAATTGTGTACTTTTGTTATTAAGCTTCAACAACTGCAAAATTGAATTACACAAAAATTTAATTAGAATATGTTATTTATTGAAAAAAATAATTTTTTTATCTTAATTATTCTAAATCGAAACATAAAATATATACCATATTATTTTATTATTAAAAAGACATACAAAATTTTTAAGAATATCAATTTATATTGATAGTTATGGAATATGCGTTTTAAACTGTATAACATTAATCTCGATAGCTATAAATTAAAAGTTTATTTTATATTGTATCAAAAACATATTTAAAATTAAATATATTTTGAACTTATTTATCTTAGTGATTTTTAAAAAACGGTGAAATTTTTTAATTTGTACACAATAATATCTTGATTTATTATAAAATTTTCTGAAAATCATAAAAATTATATAAACATTTAAGATCATTTTTACTTTACTTAATGCTTGGTAGAAAGTGAATAATTTTTTTAACATGTTTAATAATTTATTTCTAATATTTTTCTAATAGTTAAATAGTATTTTGCAATTTTTTTTCAAATTAAGTTCTTGATTTAACTGAATTTATTTATTTTTTCGATATTATTTGCTAATAGTTAAATAGTACTTTGCAATTTTTCTAAAATTAAGTTCTTGATTTAACCGAATTTATTTATTTTTTCGATATTATTTGCTTTACTAGATTGTTTAATTAATGTTTGTGATAATTTCTTTCCCATTTTAATGGCATAAGAAATGTCAAAGTGTTCCATAAATGAAATAAATTGTACTATTTTTAATAAAAGAATTGTTTTTGTGTAATAAGTTAAAAAATATTAGAAAAACCCTTATTGAATTATGGTAATATTGATAAAAATAAAAAATTATAATTATAATAAAATTTAAACATAATTTAAAAATGGTCCTTCTTTTGATAAAATTGGTTTCTTAAAATGAAGGAAAAAATCATTTGTGTGCATATTTAAATGATAATTTTTTAAGTACTAACATTATTTCTTTGATTTTATATTTAATATTTCAAACTTTTATTCAGTATATTAGATTAATTTATGATATCAATTGGTTTATAATAAATTTATTTAATTCTTAGTCTTTATATATACTATATTTCTGTTTTCCAAATAGAATATAACATACACAGCTCTGACACTGAAAAACAATTCGATTTTCGGGCAATACCTTTAGACAAAGAAAAAAATATTTTTGTCTACAGTTGTCATCGAAAATTATTGGTGTTTCACAAATATTTTCCTGATAACTTTAAAGTCATATGCGTCTTTCCTATAAAAAATATTTAAATTATTTATAGTAAAATTATAAAATAGGCAATCACACAATGTGATATAAAATAATTTAGAATTTTATCAGTGTATAGTCAAGATAAATTAATAAATATTAATATTTTAGTAGTTGTTGAGGTAGTTAATGAAAATATTTTTATTGTTTTAATAGATTAAGAAGAGCTTGATCAAACATGTGTAACATTAATATATAATTTTAAAAATTGTTATCATTATATGAATACTTCAATTTTATTAATATAAAAAAAATAAACTGTATATGCTATTTTTTTTAAAAATTTTATGCACAGATTAAAATTGTAAACAATAACTAGATTGGTCAATTTACAGAATATTACTCATTTATTCGTACTTGTTTAAGAAATCATGAATTATTTTTGTAAATAAAATTTTTTAAAATTACGGTATTTTTACATTATTTATTATTACTTTACATATTTTTTAGCATAATTATTATCACATAAAAACGTTACTATGGATTTTTTAAATTTTTTATATATATTTAATCTTATTTTCATGCATTTTAACTTATGGAAATACGATAGGTATGAATCAAAGATAATTCAATTTTACTACTACTTTTTATAAAAAGTTTATATAGTTTAAAAAATGACACTTCTGTTTTTTTCGACAAGTATTTCAACATCTCTAATTGTCTTTATATTTTACAACTTTGCCTAAAATCAAGATTCAAAAAAGTACTTTAAAATTAAAAGTTTTTATTTTATTAATTACAAAAAAACTATAATATATCGTATTTGTTTGCCAAAAAGATAAAGTTGTTAATATCTACAATCCGAAGATAATTCTAATTTTTACAAATACACATGATATTTATATAAAGTTGATTTAAAAGAAATTTTCTTTTTTAATATACATTGATAATATTTTATTTACACAGAAAAATAAACACAAAAATTTGGACGTTATTTTAAGTTATAAGAAAAACAGAATGAATGTTTTTTTATTTTAAAAATAAATTTATTTTATCATACAAATAAACGAAAATTTTACTGTACTTCCATAAAGTTTTGCAAATAAAGTTGTTAGAATTGAAAAAACTATTAATGTTTTTTAAAATAAGCTACAATTGAAAGAAATTCACAAAAAATAACAAAAATTGTTTTTAGAATTGTTGACTAATGCTTTGGTGCAATCAAATACCTGATTTTTGGAATACAGATCACTAAATAAATGTTAATTCAAAGATTTCGGATGGCATACCAAAGGAACTTGCTCTCGAGATTAAAGAATATAATTATAGTCAAATATTACACTTAATGTTAATATTTAATATCATAAGAATAAAATTCTAGGAACAAAATAAGCATAATTTATAATGTTAAAAAAGTTCATAAAATTTAAAAAATAGTTTATGACTTTTAAAATTTTTTACAATTGAATTATATTCTTAATAGATAAAAAAAATTATCTTTGAAAATGAACTTTTTCTTTAATCTTGTTGTTAAATTTTTTAGAACATCTAAAAGTAGTTTTCAATGCATTTCTTAGTTCATTACTAAAAATTCAATTTATTTAGACATGAATGTTAAAAATCTAACCTACCATGAATAAATAAGAAAATAGAAATCTCCAACGGTTGATAAATCAAATGCCACAACATGGAGAAAATAAAGTACTTCAGTAAATGATTTAATTTCATATCTTATAGCAATCATGTTGCAAACAAAGAAAGATTCAACAAATAATAAAGTTACAAAAATAAAAATTGAGTATATAATATAACGTAATTCTTTTTTGTATTTATTACCAATTATTTTGTGGTTCTTTATTGTTGAAATGGCCATTACGTTAAAAGTACATGTTGCAATGGAAATTAGTCCAAATAAAAATGCTGTGTAAAAGATCTGATAATAAGCTACATCTTTAGACATAAAAATTGGCATAAAGTAACCAAATAAATTAGATTTTCTGAATTTTGGATTAAAAAAAATATTTCCAATTCCAACAATTGTTGATAACACGATAGAAAATAGTAATATAATAAATACTTTTGATTTTGAAAAAAAAAGTTCATATGAAAAGGGATATTTAACAGCTATATATCTATTTATACTAATTAAAAATGTTATTAAAAACATGAAAGTTGTTTGTTGCGTTGCTAAAACATGGAATATTCTTGCCGTCCAATCATTGTTTTCCATATAATCATTATAAAATCCCCATCTAGGGATTCTAAACAAAATATAAACAGTCGTAGTATAAGCAATTTCATTAGTTAATTTACAAGCAATTATTATATAAAATTGTCTGTTAAAATTATCATTTTGATTTTTGATTTCTTTTATTATAACACATACTGACAGAATCATTAAAAGCATTGATGGTATCTTATATAAAAGTAGAATAATATCGACAAATAAAATCACATAAACCATTTTTAGAATCTTGACCTAATATATTACTATATTTACAGGGTGTCCGATAGTATTCTGAAAAAAATTAAATTAAAATATTTCTCTACGATGTTTGGGTATTTTTATGAAATTATAATCATTTAAAAGCCTAACTATTTACTTTAAAAATGCTTCAAACAGAATGTAGAAATACTCATTTTAAATGTTATTACGACCGTTTAAATTATTTCTACTTATTTTCGCAAGTTCTAGAATTTTTTAACTTTTTAAAGCGATGTAACTTTTTGATAACTTAATAATTTTTTACAACTCTATACGCATCTGATACCCTAAATTCATTTTTACAAAAAAGTTTAAGAATCATTGTCGTATATCTATTTTAGGTGAAGATATAATTATTTTTGTAAGAAACATCTTTTAAACAATTTTTTAAGTTAATAAATATAATTTTTAAAAAATAATTGTATTTATAATAATAAAGATCAACACATATCTAATCATACAAAAATTGCTAATCAGTTATAGTAGTTGTATTTTTACCGTTAGATTTTTATAAAAATAATGGAAAGTAAAAAAATTATTTTCACTATGGAAAAAATAAAACATTTTTTATGCTTCATTACTTATCTTTAAATAACTATGTAATAATGATTTCTCAGTTATTTTGTTAAACAGTAGTTAAACTATCAGATTCGTTTAGAATTGTAAAAAAATTTTAAGTTATCAAAAAATTACATCGTTTTAAAAATTCAAAGAATTGACGAAAATAACTAGAAATTATTTAAATGGTCGTAACTAAATTTTAAATTAATATTTTAACATTCTGTTTGACGAATTTTCTTATGTAGTTAGGCTTTAAAATGGATATAATTTCATTAAAATACAACTACGTTAAATGTGATTACGTTTACTCAAAATTTTCCAGTTTGTTATTAGGCACCCTGTATATATGCGTGGATTTGTAAAGTAACTTATGTTTAAACCAACGGTTCTTAGGTAAGTTACCTATTCTTTACGTCACTATATATTTTTTTGTTTTCTATACACTCAAAATTAAAAACTGTCCTTTTGATAGACATTGTGCAATCATGGGTTATAGTGTAGAATTCTGTCATTTCGACTACCAATTAATTTATTTTTAATTTTTTTCACATAATAAGCATAAAATATGTATATATTTGTTAAGAAATCTTATAAATTTTTTGTAAAATGCATGTTTTTTTGAAAAAAATGTGTATACAGTCAAAATGACATACATACTTTTCTATATTATTTGCAATACATTTTTACATAAAATATATATATTTTTTAAAAAAGGTACTATACATTTTTTAAAACTTAATAGCATTTTTAATAAAAATGTACATACAAACAAAATGAGATACATACTTTTTTTTATTATTTACTATACATTTTTTTAATTTGTAAGATTGTTTTTAAATATAAGATCATGTATAAACAATGCAAAATACATACTTTTATATGCGAATTGATATATATTTTTTCTAAAAATGTATATTAACTTTTTTAAAACTACTAGTGATGAAGTAAAACCCTATGATTTTTGAGAATGACTTAAAAAAGTTTCAAAGTGGAAGAATAATATTATAATTGTGAACCTTAACTACTATAAAAATTTTATATAGGTAAAATTTATTAATTATAATTATTATAAACTATAATTATATATCAAAATTAATAAATAATAGATATTTTAAACTTGTAGAATCTTTTGAAACATTTGTTTTGTGATTTCCATATTTTAATTTAATAAAATTGTATATAATATTTATGTAAAAATATTTATAATCATTAAAATAACAAAATAAATACTTATTGATTTAAAAAATTACCTTTTAATTACTTTGAAATTTTAAAAATTACTCATGTTTTTGAATTTTGTTAATTTATAAATATTTTTGTTAGAAATAGATTAAATTAATATAAAAAAGTGCAACAGTATTTAAAAAGATTAAAAAATCACTTGAAGGCAGTATTAATTGTAAAAACATAATTGTTATATGTTAAATTTACTACTTTAGTGTTTATAATTGACGATCATTTGTATATGTTATGAAAAATATAAAAAAATCAACGATTTCTATTAATATTTTGAATTTTTGGCATTATTTTTATTTCTGTGCCAGTCGTTTTGACTTGTATAAAATCACCTTTTTTGTATAGTTAATTTAAAAAAATAAATCAAGTCTAATTTTTAACAATGATCATACATTTATAGTAATGTAACTATTTACTTTCAAAAAAATACATAGTAAGTTATAAGAAATGTATGTGCATGTATAAAAAAATGTATGGGTAATATCGTTATAACAAGATATACACATTTTAAAAGAAATTATTATACATTCCTATTAAAAAAACATGGCAAATTAATATAACAAATATGTAAGCTGTTTCGATATCATATAAAGTCAAAACAACACACAAATCTGTTTTTAAAAATATACAATATTTTTCTAAAAAATTCACAAGTAATAATAAATAAAGTTATATGAATTTATAGAAAATGATACCTCATTATGTTATTAAATGATTTGACGTTCATGTTAATTGATATATTAATTTTTTTTAAATTGAGTATATTTAGAAAATTTATGATCACTAACATTTACTAATAAATTTAATGAAAATTTTATTTTTCAAAACTACATCAGAGGGTACTATAGCACATGTCAAAATGACAGTTTTCATTTTTGAGTGTATGAATAAATAATCATCTTAAATGTTGCATGTATACAGTTAGAAAATTTTTCTCACGAATTTATAAAAATTATTTGCACTAAAAATAACCTTATTATACATTTATCAAACGATATTTACAAAAAGAACATAATTTATAGTTTGAAGTGATTATTTTAACCACATAAACTTTTGCTTAATTAACATATAAAAATTTTAGTTCTATCAACAAAAAAAAATTATTTTGATTTTTTTAATATTAATAATAATAATTTTGAAGAGAGCATCATCTTATTTTAAGCAAATGTTTTATTATGGGCATCAAAACTTTGTTCATCTATCCACTTTAACTCAAAAGTATATTTATTGTTTGGCAATCTTTACATATTAAAAATTATGTTTAAAATTAAGTTAAATTAATTATAAGTTAAAATAATTTTTATGATAATACACGTTCGACACTAGAATTTAAATTGTGATGATATAAAATAACTATTTTATTACGATATACTTAAACTAAAGATAATATTGTTGTTAAGATAAGTAAAATTTTTAAGAAGTTTTGGTGGTGCGTGTGTACAAGGTAGCAGAAACTTTTATTATAAAATTAATAAGATTACAAAACAATAGTGGCCACCTAAATTTTATTTGTTTTAAACATCTCAATGCCGTTTACTTACTATTATACAACTTTATTATTTTTACTAGCTCCTTATAGACGTTACTAGAATCCTATACGCGTTCCTAGAACTAAACTAGATTAATTAATTTTTAATAAAGTACAGCAATGGATATGGATTAAATAACTAAACTAGACTAAATAAAATTTTAGTGACACTTAATGGTTATATCTATTAGTTTTCGATGGCATTTCAAAATTACGTGACAAGGACAGTCTATTTTTAATCATCATTGTTTTACTGATAGAACAATAAAATAATTATGATAAAATACCATTCTTATTTCGTTTTTAAAAAAAAATTTGCAGTGAAATAAAAAAAGCTTATTATCCATTCTATTCATTTTTAAAATTTATATGACGAATATTTATAATAATAATGATATACATATTACGTAATTTTTGTTACTTGCACTTTTGTTTTTCAATCATCTCATGCTATTTTTTAGTTTATTCCAGAAAATTAATATACAGCAAGAAATCACAGTGCAAACTTTATTTTTAATATGTTAGATTACTAAATATAATTTAATAAGATTTTAGACGAAATTTAGATTCAGATCGTAAATCTTATTTAACTCACAATCACTAATATAAACATATATACGTTTAAAAAATTATTTTAAAGGCCCATTACAGAAGATTGTTGAGTCTCATTTAAAAATACAACAATTTATATTTCCCGTACTTTTATAGTCTTTTTCATTTAAATTTCAAAACATTGTTTATCACTTTACTCAAACGATTTAATGAAAAACAATCTACATATATTCGATGACTCTAAGAAATAGAATATTCAAAAAAATTTAATTATTTAATCCTACGTCATCGTTTTACCATGATGTTAGTATGTATATAAGTATATTTTAATCTGGACTATATTCAAATTTATAATCTTCATACATTCGCCATTCTCAGTTTCTAATACTTTGCCTTGTTAATTTTCGTTGAGATGGCACTCAATGACTCTCAATGGATCCGATGTAACCGCTGCATTGGTTCACTATCTCAAATGAAATTGTACCTCACAATGTGTGGCCACATATTTTGTCTATCCTGTCTTAAATTAGGTAAGATTTATTTTAGCGATTTTTTTATGATGATATTTTAGATACGAAACAGGATCAAGCTGATTGCCCTACCTGTAATTCCAATTCTCGTATTTCGGAAATTAATTTAAAGTTAGATCAGAACAAATCAGTCTATTTCAAAGACGTCGAGGAAGAATACAAGGAAGTCAAGAAGAAAATCGACAAGATCAGAAATTTTCAAAGGTACCACTTTGAGAACAATATGAAAAACTTGTCTGTAAAGGTATGGTTAAAGTTAATATTACTATTATAATTAAATTTTTTAGTTTTCCAGAGTGGCTGAAGCAGTGAAAGCTGAAGGAAAAATGGATGAGAAATTTAAGAGACGTGAAACACAACTTCTGGCCATCATAAAGGAAAAAGAGGACATGATAAAGAAGAAGGATGCTACGATAAAAGAGAAGGAAGGAGAAATTATCAATCTAAAGAATGAAGTTACTCAAGTTAAACCATTTGGCATCAAAATATAAAGAGTGTGGGAGAGCCTTACAGGATAGACTTAAGCAGCACGAAATTTACTCCCAACAGAGTAAAGAAAAACTTCTTTCGGCCCAAGCCAAGTTGGATTTAAATAACTTGAAACGTCGCGGACACGACAATAATAAGATTGTATGTTTATAATAACTTTTTCACTTATATTGTTTTTATTTTAGAATAACCAAAAACCCGACCATGATCTTTCAAAGTTGTCATTCTCTTTCAACCTTCCAAAAAGAGATGAATCAGCCATCGGGAAAGAGATCTAGGTCATCTGGTTACATGTCATCGGAGATGCCAAACATCAGGGATTCAGAGTTTCCACGTTTTAAGAAACCGTCTGTCCCGATGTTTATTCCTAACAAAAACCTCTCCACATTAGAAGATTCTAATGTTGAAAAATCTTTTGCTTTTCCCGGGATCAGCGATGAGTCTATACGTGGCATTCGCTATAACAAGCCTCAGCAGTGTTTTCGGCCATTATCAACAAGCACACAGAGGCATGCTGACATACTCCCTGCCATATCACAAGATACTTCAGTCATCAGTGAAGTACCTTATTTTGATAGTCTAAAAGATTAAAATTCTATTTTTGCAAAATGATTGTATAACTTTAATTAAACATCTATTAAATTATCTAATTTCACCATTCATTACTACCATAATTTATACTAATAAAGCAATATAATTTTAAAATATTTGTGTAGTTTGCTTTTTCTATAAAAATTGTATTTTTCTGATCTAAAACTTAATTTTCTCGTTGTCTGTTTAAATATCGTTGCTATAGTTTTATAAAACATTCACCCGGAAGTTATTTGTTAATTAATAAGAGTGCAATTTCAAGGTGAAAAAGAAAAAGAGTGTATATATATAAACATTATTCACAATGTCCTTTAATAATCATAATTTTCAGTTGTATTGTAATACTTAAATATAAATATTAATATATTCTAATTAATGATATTATTATGCTAATTTTTGTTATATTATTTTCTATTTAAAAAAGAAAATTTTTATTAATAAATCAGTTTAGTTTTCACTGAAATAAATAGATTTTGGTGCTAAACTCATAGCTTTAGCTATGAGCAAAGCCTAAGACATTTATCATTAATTATATTAACTTCAAATTAATAATTCATCAATCATTTTAAAAAATATTGCATAACTATAATTAATAATAATATGAGTGCTTTCTTATCACATCAAAAACTGTAAAACAAATTAAAGACCAGCTATCAATCATAACACAAAATAACGGTTTAGCGCTAAGCTATTGAAATAATTTTTTAAAATTAATATCACACACTTAAAATATTTCTGTCAATGTACCACCACGATGTAAAATATGAAAATGAATTAAAAATGAAACTTTTTTATTTAAATTATTAAGTCACACAAAACTATTGCTCTTCTCCGTTACATCGATCTTCATTACAACAACAAAATTTAACGGGTACATTTTGAAACTCAGTGTTTACACATTTATTCCTTGCCAGCTAAAAAGTAAAAAAAGAAGATTAATTAAAGTAATAAAGATTAATCAATTAAATTTACCAGACAACGCAAGGTACTACAACCAGCTTTCATTACATTCAAAAATGCTCCTGCATCAGCGGTAAAATTATAACAATATGCCATTGAACCTGAACAATCCTCTGTTTCCTCACCAATACTACGTCCCCTTAAAAGTTTATAACCATTGTAGCATGTCAAAGAATAGTTAATTGTGATAAGGTAAATACCAAAAAATATAAAGTGCAAACTATAAAACTTCTTTTCATTTTTTACCTTAACTATATCAAAATTTAAAAAGTAAGTTTTAAATAATTAATTCTAATTACCAAACAGTATTTATATATCATTTATTAACATCCAATATTACACTTTCATCTATTGATGTCAATGTTGTTAATTATCACCACAGTAAATTAAATGAATGGTTTTGCAATTTTATACATACATTATCACCTTGACTAATTATATTGTTTTAATATGATATGACAACTTTGAAAATTTGAAGCTAATTTAATTTACCAAGTGTCTTTATTATTCTCAGTGAAAATGAAATTATCACTTTCAAAAACATTTGCTATTATCATGTTTGTTTATGTTATGGGTTATAAGAAGATATGACTATTACATTCGATTGACTATTATACGTTTTATCGGGGAATTTTTTTTAATTTCTTCTTAAGAATATTTTTTGAAATATTTGTAACACCACCATAACATTAATTTCTAATTTCCAAGATTAAACCACATCAATTTAATATTTGGTTGAAATTTTGTTGAATAATATTGAAGAATTAAATCTTATACTGATATTGTAAAAAAATGACTAGTCATTCTATGAGTCATTATCTAATTTCATAACAATGATACAAAAATCTTATAAAAGTATCATTTTAATATAAATTTCAATGTTTTCAGATAATATGTATACACACAAGTATTTATTTCTCTGTATAATTTTAACTTTTCTAATCCATACTACTATATCCCTAATCTGTTACAAGGTAACTTAAAATATTAATTCTAACCTATCTCTCCTCTACGAATATAGGGAATGTCATTAATGAAAAACAACAAACCAGAAGAAACCATAGAATGTAATAAAGGCTACTGCTACAATATCACAGCTGATGCAGGTTTGCTATTTAGAGGTGAGAGAGCTGGATGTTCTTCATTAAGATGTTTGGTAAGTACATCACTTCAAATCTAAATAATAATTTTTAGATTGCAAGAAATAAATGTAGAAGTACAGAAATTAAAAATATACCCGTGAAATTTTGTTGTTGTGATTATGATCGATGTAATTAAGTATAAATAAATATTTTAATTTCGATATCTCTACATATTCTTTAACCTTAAAAAAGAAAGTTAAGAAATAAAAGTTGTAGTAAACTTTAGCCAAACAATCCTCTATTGCAAAACTTTTCTTCTACATATTAATGAGAACCTTCTGAACCATCACTAGAGACTTCTTTATCTTCAATTTAACCTTAAACTCTGAATGAAATATAATACATTCCATAAAAAAATGACAGACCTCTGAATGATAACAACGAAATTTAAATAAGTCATTGATAACATTCAAATATATTGTATTTAAATATGTATTATTTTCTATAAAAGGTGTTCTTGTACCCTATTAATTGTTATAGCTCGATACACGTGCGTTAAGAGGGACACAAATAAACTTTAGAATTTACTTATAAAAATATCGAATCCTTCAAAGCAATATGCATTCACGCAGATATCTACTTTCATGTATATTTTTGATTTTTTTAATCCACACCTCTTTTTCGCTAAGATGTTACGATGTAAGTTTATATATCTTTCTTTACATAACACTATTCATGAATCTAGGACTATCTCGAAGGGGAAGATCCCAGAACAAGAAAAACCTCCGATTGTAAGAAAGAAAACTGCTACAGATTTACTGTTAAGGTAGACACTGCTTTCATTAAAACCAATACTGTAATTGCTGGATGTTCTACATATAGATGCAAGGTAAGTACAAATTTTTTAACCTAAATAACCATTTAAGTTTGCGACAACAATAAATAAGTGTGAAACAAAAGAATACGGAGGCTCTTTTGGAGAATTTTGTTGTTGTAATACTGATCAATGTAACTAAGCTTAAATAAACGTTTATTTTAAAATTTTAATATCATTCCTTTTTCTCTGGCCTTAAAAAAGGAAATTGAAAAAAGAAAAATTGTGGGAAACCTGTCCCAAAGAATGCTCCATCACAGAAGCTTTCATCTATATAATAGTAAGAATCCTCTGAACCGTCCTCAGAAAGTCCCTCATCTTCATCTTCATCTTCCATTTCGCTTTCAACCTCCGGATGAAATACATCCTCACACTTTGGGCAATACATCTTAACTTCTTCATGTGATGGTGTATCATGTAAACCTATCGGCAACATAGCCTGATTAAAACACGATACCTTCAAACAACGACCAAAGTCATTTTTCACATACTTTCTCTTCATATCATCTAAACCTTCAGGTGTTGTTATGTAACGAGCATGAACTAAACCATAAAGGAATGATGCATTCTTTTCTATTGAAGTAAAATCATGTTCTTCAATTTCTTCGTTATTGTTTATAATCAGTGACAAGGCTCTTTCTAATGATCTTATTCCAAGAATATCATAAATACCAACCAAATTAAACTTGTCGGTAAAAAATTCATCTGGAACCTTAGAAAAAAATATTAAAATTGATTGACCAAAAAATTTAAACTTACCTTAACTAACCATTTGTTACATCTCTTAGAAAGATGCCTCTCCACAAAATTATACTTTACACAAGACATTTTAATAAAAAAAAATTAATTTATGTATAAATTACATTCGTGTTTCTGTGATAAAAAGATGAGTAAAATTTGAGGTTATATCTGTTGTCAAAACACTACCCCAAATTGTACCTATGTATTGAAAAGAATCTTTTCAAGAGTACAGTACGTATTCCAAGGCATTCTCTTCTACAATAAAAACACAATTTACTAAGAATCTTAGCATGGCTTCCACCATTAATATTGTTACTTCTGGTTGTACACATGGAGAATTAGATGTTTTGTACAAGACTGTAGAAGAATTGGAATCTCAAAGTGGCAAAAAAGTTGATCTCGTAATATGTTGTGGTGATTTTCAGGTAAGTGTAGTAATTTTTATTCTTTTAAATATTTAAGGCCATCAGGAATTGGGGAGATCTTGAATATATGAATTGTCCTCCTAAATATAGAGCTTTAGGAACATTCTATAAATATTATTCCGGTATGGAGAAGGCACCCTACCTAACAATATTTATTGGTGGAAATCATGAAGCTAGTTCCTATCTTTCGGAACTTCCTTATGGTGGTTGGGTAGCTCCAAATATATATTATATGGGATTCTCTTCTGTTGTTCAATTTGCAGGATTACGTATAGCTGGATTGTCAGGGATTTTTAATTATCATAATTATAATAAAGGCCATTTTGAATGTGTCCCTTATACCCGTGATACAGCAACTTCTATCTACCATGTCCGATCTATCGATACCTTCCGTCTCAAACAACTTGAAGGATCAGGAAAAATTGATATTATGTTAACACATGACTGGCCTTGTGGAATAACTAAATATGGTAATGAAGCAGAGCTTCTGAGAATAAAACCATACTTTAGAAATGATATAAGTGCAAATAAATTGGGAAATCCACATGCAATGGAGTTACTGAAGATCCTGAAACCATCATATTGGTTTTCCGCCCATATGCACGTCAAATTCGCTGCCTTAGTGGATCACGGAGATGGTAATTTAACACGTTTCCTAGCCTTAGATAAACCCATACCAGGGAGACAATTCTTACAATTTATTGAGATCCCAATCGAAGAAGGTGCAGAAAAAGTTCTAAGATATGATGAAAGTTGGCTGTCAATACTCCAAAATACAGATCATCTGACTGTTATTTCTAACCACGATAATTATTTGCCAAACTCTTATAGCACCCAGGAGAGGTATGACTTCAGACCAACAGAGGAAGAGAAATCAAAGGTTCGAAAGATATTTCTAAATGGTTATACCATACCGACAGAATTCCTAATGACAGCACCACCACATATAGAAGATGACGTAGATTCCTTGAATCAAGGTAGAGGTTTGAGTTATGAAAATCCGCAGACAACAAATCTTTGTGAAAAACTTAACATTATTGATATTAACAAGTTATTTTACCAGAAAGCAAGTGCTAATTATCAAGGTATACCTCATTATAGATTGACAGGACACATTCATGATTCATTGAATGCTGAAATATCTATTGATGATTTACCAGACACTCCTTAGACGTTTGTTCTATTGAAGTTGGCTGTTGAAACTTTGGTCTTAGAAAAGAAGAAAGAAAGAAATCTTGAGATAAAATTTTAAGAATAACCAAGTACTTTGATAACAGTTCTATTCTCGTTTTATTTTTACTAACTTCTGATTACCGCATAATTTTGATACTTTAAAATGATACTCCTTTAACTGTCAGTTTTTTAATAATTATTTGTGTACGCAAGATATATTTAAAGATTCTGTTAACTTAAAAGTTATTATACTTATTTAAGTGTATTTTGTATTGTAAATTTAGTCTCTGTATATAAAAATGTTTTTTCAAATTATTACCATGTTTGTTTCTTCATAAATAGCCTTGTGGTTTATCAGATACCCAAGAATTTGTTCCTCTAATCCTGAACTTTGACTTTCAATTAACCAAATAATCAAAAAAACATTATCACTACCAACTATTGTTTGGAAAAAAATAGACATGATGACGATAAAATTATTTTACCCAATGAACACTAGACAAAGATAAAAATGCAACATTTTCCTTATCATAAGAATAAAAAAAATTTCCGTCATCCACTTATCACTGACTTGCATAAATACACTTTTGAATACTATGCCTAAAAAAATAATACTAAAATAGATAAAAGTGTAGATGTATAATTTATCTAATCTCATTAAATATGAAAGTACATTTGATTAAGCATTTTTTTCTCTATTTTTTATCTCTGATGTTTCTCTTATCTCTTCAAAATGTTAAGTGGGCACTCTCTTGGTAGACCATTGCAGGTGACTCGAAATTGTAACATTATTAAGTGTGAAGAATGTTGCATCTTTTTAAGGTTGTACTAGAAGATTCTATCTTAATACGATTGTGAAATTAATGTATACGTTTGGGGATGGTTGACTTCATTCTTCAGTACCTACTGGTGTTTGGTAAGATTACATTTTGAGCAGGAAGTAGAGAGAAAGAGAGGAAAAACAATGGAGTCCTATCAAACGGTGGCTTTGTAAGTATAAAAACTGTTGAAATCAAGTGATAAGGTGGTCAGTACAGGCTAGTACGAAAGGTGTTGGTAAAAATGAAAATACGTTTACATACCTACAAGGCATTTTTCATACGTTGCATTCTATTTTTAACAAAATAAATGTATGAATAATATTTTGGAATCTTTGATCAATCTATGCTTGTCCATTAGACATAAGTAAGAGAAATTTTTAAACATGGAGTTATCATTCTTTTATGATAATTTTGTCCTTTTATTTTTTAATGAATCCTCTATATGATAATTGATTTCAATGTATAATTTTTTAATTCAACAAAAAAACATTGTCCTGGTGGTAACATCGAAAGAATAAATCAATGTCTATAAATTTACACACCAATCTCCAGTATTTTGTCACATTCTTAATACTAATGGATGGATAACAATGATATAGTCTGTACATATTTAAAAAGTTTTGATGAACTATTGTATATGTGCCAAAAGTATAGGATGAGAGAGGGAATAATTTTCCAAAAGAATATGTCTCATCATCATTTAATTGATCAAAAAAGTGTACAATCCTTTATATTACTTATTTCCAAGTTTTTATTTCTCTATATTTCCTATAATTTTTATTGATCTTCATTAGAATATGTGTACTGAAATGGTAAATTCTTCATTTTCACTTTCATTTTTATTATCAATGATCACTACAAATGAAAGGCAGAAAATTTATTGATATGAAAAGTATAACTATTTTTTTTGATGTTCTACTTAATGGCAACATCTATAATTAAGAGGATCTCCTACAAAATATCAGTATTCAAGTAAACAGTGATACATAAATGCCGACCATGGACTTAATGACAAATCTTTAAGTGAATAACTGATAAAAGTGAACATACATTGAAGGTTACTATAATTAGTCAACATAAAAGATTTATTCTCTCCAAAGATAACATAAGTAGTACTCAAGCACAACTGACCACATAACTTCTTTTTCTATTGTAAAAAGTGAAGTGATAAGAAAGATAAATAATTTATCTTTACATATATACACATTTCGATGAATGGAAAATAGTTTTTATTTTCTTATCACTCATCAATCCAAGGGGGGAGTTGAAATAATAATTGTCATAAAAAATAAGGGTGTACAAATGTTTCATTTACCTTTGATAAGAACATTACACTTTTTTCTATATAAATAGATTGTTACTTTTTATAATGGCAGTTTAACTTTTTATGGTAATTATTAGAGATTGTAATTAAAAAGTTTTAACTCTAAACTATCACTTACACTTTTTTACATTAAATTTTCATTAATTGCCTATCCCTCTATATTCTAGATTTATATCACTCAAAAGGTAATAAATTACAATAAGATTGATTATTTAATGAAGAAAATAATTAATAGATTAATGGTGGAGGTAATAATTCTAGAAGTTTAGATAGTTGAACAATGAAGAATGGGAAAATTTTTTTAACAACTATATTTCTCTTTGTTTATTGTTAATGTAGGTAGTATCATTATTTTTTATAGATAATTCAATGTTGTAATACCAGAATCGTTCAATCCAAAAAATTCCCAATTTCCCATATTAACAGGATATAACTTTTTTTTATTACCTTTTCCATTCTACCTTCAATTTAGATGTCTAGGAGAAGGAAAAAATTTTTCAATTGAAATGAATAATGAGTTTTGTTATTTTCACTCATCTTACACAATATATCTTTTATCACTTCTCATTATCGGTATCGTTCTTTGTAAATTTATCGGCTCTTTTGTCTAAGTCGTTGTTTGTTAAGGAAGGTTGCAAACATTAATTCTCCTATACTTACATAACATCGTTATTATCATCATGTTAGATTACTATTAACCATAATGACCATTCTTTGTATAGTAATATTTGTGTTGACATTCCCCTTAACTATTAAAAATTTCTTATAATTTTTTTCTATAAACATTCTCACCTTGTTTATTTATTAATTAATTTTTTCTCATAAATTTTTGTGACTTTAAGTATAATGTAGATATTTGATAATTAATTATTAGTACACATTATTGTACTGTATTTTCAAAGGAGATTGCCTAAGTTGATGGACGGGTTGTGTTTTGTGAGAGTTTTTCTTTTTATTATAATTCTTATTCAAAGAGAAACTTTACTTTTCAATATTTATTATCTAAAGATGCCATCATCGGTTATGTATTTTCAATCACCTTCCTACCAACTATCTCTATTCTATCGTTTAAATACAACTTTAACAGTTATACTAATTCACATTACCATCTTTATATGAAATTTTTTATTGTAAAAAGTTAAACTTCGTGATACCATTTAATTTTATATAATATAATGGAAGTATTAAAATTTATATGTGATAGACCTCCAAAATAGAATTATAATTTAACTCCTAGTTTCTCTATATGCAACTGTTTATATTATTTTATATCAATGATATAACTTAGATGACCAATAACATATAACATCAATGATAAAAATAAAAAAGAATAAAATGATGAATTTTAAGATGAAACCTACGTATAACTTGTTAATAGTTAAGAGATAACCTGAAAAATAGTTTGATATGGTGTAAAAGACATTATATAAAAAATTAATAAAACTAAAAGATTATCACTGTTCTGTAAAAGTGCATTTTTTCCTTATTGTCAACCCATCAAAATAGCATTACAATTTGTATTTTATCATTTTTCAAAATGCCTCATTAAAGTCTAATTATTGTTTACATAGTCCTTTTAATTATTCATTATTTTAAGGTGATTTATACATAAAAATATAACTCAAATATTTTTATAAACGATACAAGCCCTCCCTGGTACAAAATTGTTAAATTAATCAAAAAATTTATTCATTATATAACGTTTTTACTTTTAATTGCTATTGTCTCCTGGAAATTCTTTAACTTTCTTTTTTCTTTTAAATCCACTGTACTTTTACATTGATACCATTACATACATATGTGTTAACTCCCTTTTTATAATAGATTAAATATCATGAAAGTAACCAGGTACATTTATATTCATTATTTCTTATTTTTTAAGACATCTAACGTCTATTATATCATTTTATTATAAAAATGATTAGGGAATGCTTCTTACATCATAACAATGAAATTTATATCCTTAAAAATATATTATTCTTTTTCTTCTTAAACTCTATTCCTATAAACTGTTGATGATTTTAAGATGCGCAATATGTTATAATATCATTGTTATTGATAATGGTGTGTTATTTATAAATATACATATCTCTGCAACAATATAGTTTGTTATTTTAAAAGGACATTATTATTTATCTTAACATAACTTATCATACAAATAAATACTTTTATTTTATTACAACGAAAACTTTTTTACCTTCAAGTTTAACCCATCTGCCACCATTCTTTTTACTTTATAAGATCTATTTGATTGATAATGTGCCATAATAGGTTATCTTGTAAAAGGAAAAATAATATTACGTTCATTTTCTTTTATTTCTTTTCATTCAAACTTTAGATTTATTTATATGCACGCTCTCCATTATTAAAACTTTTTAATTTCACTCATAACTATAAAAAAATACTATATTAACTTACTGATAGTTTTAACAAACCGCAAAATATATAATTAATAAAACTGATAATGTGTTAATTTTCCAAACAATCTTGGAAAGAATAAACTCATTTGAAGTCCAGGACCAAAAAGCGTAGGGAAAATGAATCTTTTCCCTTTAACAAATATTTCCCCTTGAGTTATTTTCCCATGACCCCTCAAATTTGAATACAACACAACTACTCTCTCTCCTTCTTTTTTATCAATGATTCCCAACTACAAATGACCTTTGTAGATTATATGATCACTAACCATTAAAAAAATCACTGCCAGCCATCAAATCACAAAACCATACTGATAATTAAGCTTAAAATCATCCGAAAAAATTGTTTTTTATAATGCATACTATTCCAAATGCAGGACATTTAGTTTATAAATATTTTTGTTGGCCGTCATGGGAATATTAAGCTTATTCATGATCTATCCCATTCAGACTCGAGATAAGTCTAAACTTTTTGCATTTTCATTCATTACAGTGATAATTTCATATAATATATTGTATATCATCATCTTTTTATACTTCCTCACATTATTTATATTATTTTTATTTATTTTATTTTGAATCTTCAAATATTTTAATAAATAATTCCATTTCCAGAGGTGGAGGATGCCAAAACCCTCATCAACTAATCAGACTAACGCTAACTTAAATTCTAACACGACACAAGTACCAAAAAGTTCACGCAAACGGCGATCTGAGCTGGAGTTGCTTGAAGGACAAAGTAACAATCAAGAACTAACAAAGGAAGGATTCCTTGCTAATATTGAAGAAGAAAAAGATTCATCTGTATGTTCAATATATATTAGTTATATTCTCTTAATAATTACATTTCTCAAACTACTTTTAGTTGAACTCACCAGTAACCAGGCAAACGGTAAAACGAAGGAAAGAGGGATTGAACGAGTCAGCGAACGACTTGAGGTGTGAAGAGGACTTCAATGAGTGTAATTCTCCATCACAGGTTATGTTATCACAAAATACTGGTACAAAAACGGTAACGGAGGTAAAAAAGTCTCCTGATGGAAAGATAGATGTTGTTAGTGATGGTACCACATCGACTTTTTCTCCTAAAGGATCGTTTGATAATTTTCATATTGAGTATAATATATATCAAGATGTCTCTTCAAGGGATGATAATCCTCAACATCCTCCAGAAATATATATTTATGGGTCACCGTATGATGTAATAGATCTAATGTATGAAAAAGCCAAAATATACCCCAGAGCATATATAAAGGGAAGGGAAATGGCCACCAAAATAACTTACAGCCATCGCATAACAATTCTTTCTTGGCTCATGGGTTTTGCCTATGAAGAGAAGCAAAGTAGGATAACGTACCATATAGCGGTCAATTTTTTCGACCGTTTCCTCGCTGTGACTCTAATCAAACCCAGTATGTATCAGCTGGTAGCTGCAGCATGTCTTAAGTTAGCGAGCAAAATCGAAGAAGTGATTCCGATAAGTGGAGATAGCTTGGTGTTGGAATCTGGAGATGCCTTTACTCTCAAGCAACTGATGAAGATGGAGGCTATAATAACACATGAACTAGCATTTGCTATGAATCCATTGACAATGATTCATTTCATTGATGTATACTTTAGAATTATATCTTTCACTTGTGATATGCAAAATTGTACCACTCCTACAAGTACGGAAACTCCATCAAAGGTCAATGATACCATTAATACATCTATTGCCACTCCATCTTCGCTGCCAAACGTTGATTCAACTAGTAATTCACTTACCTCTACACCATCTTCATCAAGATTATCCATACATTCAGGGAGTGAAAACGAGGTACCTGATGAAATTGATAGTTTTCTATATAACGATAGTCCCACGGAACTTCAATCTGAATTAATACACTATTATATTTCTGCCGCTGCCATGGCAGATTTCATTTCCTTAACAAATCCTCATTTGTTTTATAATCCCTCAAAACTAGCCGCGGCAATACTCTACGCTCATTTTGCCGATTTTGACGGTTATATCAATTTCTCAAAATTCAAAAAGGAGGACCTCAAAGAAGAATTCACATACATAAAGCCCTTCTTCGATAGGGTTGATAAAATTGTCGAAGACTATAAAACCAAATATGAACAATTTCTTACAGATGTACAAAGATCTCTAGAAGATAATAGA
Organism: Strongyloides venezuelensis; assembly: GCA_963280985.1. Classification (NCBI taxonomy): domain Eukaryota; kingdom Metazoa; phylum Nematoda; class Chromadorea; order Rhabditida; family Strongyloididae; genus Strongyloides; species Strongyloides venezuelensis. The sequence continues at coordinate 1,710,331 of CAUJLX010000002.1, read as the reverse complement.
TGTGAATTGCCAGTTGATGCCCAACATCGAATCCAAACGTCTTCATTACTTTTTAATGAACACTTAGAAGACCAAAGTCTAAAAGAACATATAGAGGAGTATCAAAAAAACTTTTAGTGTACCTCAGATATTGAAGGATAAACTTTAAATAATTTATGTAAATACCATTTTAAAGATCAGAATTTATTAACTTATATTTTAACGTAAAAAAAAATAAAAAATGTAAAAATATTTTTATTGTATTTAAGTAGATAAACAATTAATAACATGAAGTATGACTTTATTCTATGATTATAGATTTAAAATTTTACCATATTCCATTATTTTAGGTTATATAAATATATTTTATTGTATAAAAATAATTTTAAATAAATAATTCTTGTTATTTGCTTACATTGATTAAAGCATTTTATTGCCATTTTTAAAATACACACTGAAATTTAATATCCCCAATGTGTATAAAGTATTTTAAAATGATGTTCGATGTATTAAACTACTTTTTTTGTACACATAAGTGATTATAATATTAAAAATTTACATTTTTGATTACATTATCAAGAAGACAACTCACAAGATACATTAAATGATTAAAAGATAATGATAATTGAAGTTGTAGACGAATGACTTTAATAAAAAACATTATGCTCAACTATCCTAGAACGAATGAGAATTTGCAATTCGGCGTGGCAATTATAAAGAAGTGGTAAAATGCGTCTATGTTACGTTGTTCAGTTTTGACAATCTTACTTAGTGTCTCTATCTGGTTCTCAACCCGTTATTAGAATCATACACATTCAGTTGCTATACTTTCTTGATTTCAGGAGGTTCCATTAATTAGAAAATGAAGTGCCTAAAAGTATCTCTTCTCACTATATTGTTTTTTTCCTCAGGTATAAATTTTATTCTCTTTACTTGTAATCTTTTTTAATTTTCAAAATTTTAGCAGCCTTCTTATATGCTGAGGATGCTGTTGAAAGTGAGGATACCACTCAACAACAACAAGGACAAACAATTAAAATACCTCAATACCCATCTTCTCCAGATGTCAAGACAACCTTCTTGATTACATCTCCAATTGATGCTCAAATGACAAAAGAATTGTATGCTGGTAGTGATGCTGAATTTGTTATTGGATTCCAAAATAAGGGTGACAAAGATTTCCATGTACTGTACTCTGAGGCCTCCTTCAGACATCCAATGGATTTCAGACAAATTTTCCAAAATTTCTCTACTCCAAAATATGAGCAAATAGTTAGATCAAAGGATGAAGGAACATTTGATCTCTCAATCATCCCACACCCATACTTTGCCGGAAACCCACTTACTCTTACCATCGACATCTACTACCACGATTCTGATAAGGTTCAATACAAAACCAATGTCTTCAACTCAACTGTATTCGTCGTCAAGGACACAACAGGATTCTCATTCCAAAACATTTCACTTTTCTTCACACTCATCGGAATCATGGGAGGACTCGGATACCTTATCTACACCCAATTCATCACCGGTGGAGAACGCGCCTCAACAAGAAAAGCCCCAGTCGAAGTTGGGACATCCAGTGACGAAGTTGATTATGAATGGATTCCAAAGGATATCTTAAACAAGGAAAAAGGAGATGGTAACACTTCATCAGGACCAAGTAGCCCAAAAACTCCAAAGACACCTAAGGATAAAGACGATAAAAAATCAAAGAAAAAAGCAAGAAGAGCTGATTAGTTTATTAAAGTACTTGAATATGAATATTATATTTTTGTCAAATATCATGGTTACTATTGTTTTATTTTTTCTAATAGGTTTCCATCAAATTACTTTATTTTGTTATATCCTTTAAACTTATCCTTTTCAAGTTTTTTTCTTTCACCAAACGAAGAAATGTGTCCTCAAGAGATGAAGAAAAATATATATTGATTTCTGTGATTTTATTGTATGAGGTATTTCAAATCTCTAAGTGCCTTTCCTGAGGCTTCAAATATCTTATAATAATTCATATATTCCATCTTTTTTGAATTGTTTTTAACATCACCTTTTTTTTATTTATTATTATAAAAATTATGATAAGAGGATTTAATTTATTTATTCGCTATTCTCTGTCAATTATAAAATATCACATGGATGTTTCATCATTTTCTGATTGGATCCTTTTTGTCTATCCCTCTATTGTCATTTTCTTGTCCTAACACGAACCCGGTTTACTATTTTGTAAGGTGTATCTTGGTCATTGTTGACTATTCCACGTAGGTGTTTCTAATATTTGTCTCCTAACTTATGGATGCTTTCACAAAACATTCCGAGGAAGCTGGTCATATTTTGGAGGAGAAGTGTAATTTATATTATGATGAGTATCTTTTTGAGGGGGAGGAATCAGATGAAAATGATAAAGTGAATGATTCCTCAGTTCTCCTGGCCTCAAGACGTTTGGAAGCATTAAGGTTCACAAGAAAACTCGAAAATGAGGCATGTGCCTCAATTGATGGTATAATACAAAATGTAGAGGACATCCAAAACATGGAATCGTTATATGGTGTCCTTCAGGTGGTCAATGAGATAGAAGATAAAAGGCAAGAGCTAATAAAAGTAAGTTATTTTTTTAACTATAATGATAAGAATTTTTCAATAATAGATATTTGAAGATTTGAAAAAGAATTACCTTTGTGTGACAGAGAAGACATCATCGTTGCATCATGCATGTGAAGCAATGCTTAGCCAACAAACCCACCTAGCAGCGGGAGCTGAAGAGATAAAAACAAATTTACATTACTATCAACAAGTTCAATGGGTTATGAAGAAACTTCAAACTCCTAAATTATCCGTCACAGGAACATTATTCACCCAAATCTTGACAACGATCAAAGATTGCATGACATTCCTGGAAACACACCCAGACTACAAAGAAAGTGCTTTTTACCTCGAGAAGTATGAACAATGCCTTAGTAAAAGTTTCACAGTCCTGAAAATGAGTCTATTTTCAGATTTTGAAAAAGCAAAAAACAATGTTTTGGAGAAAAAAAATGAGAATCCAAAAGATGATTTGTCACAATACACAGAGGAGGAGATATTTACATTACTTTATGGTGTTTTTGGTGTCAAAGCATTTCCTGTTATGAATGCTTTTACCATAACAAATAAATATTTTTCAAACCACCCAGATTATCAAGTTCTTGTAATAGATTGTTTAAAGGAATACATATCAATTAGGTGGGAATTAATATCAGGTATCATTACGGCAACCATTGAAGATTTATTAAAAGAACACGCTAGTAGTACGTGTATATTTTTGAAGAAGTCTTGCTCCTTTTTAATTAGAATATGTGATGATGAGTTTAGGTTGATGAAGGAGTTTTTTATATTACCTAAGAAGGTTGTTGAAACTCCAAATGTACCAAGAGGTTCATCTAGGTGTTCTGTTACTTCATATAATTCATCAAGAAGTAAAGTACTACAGCGCGCCACACCTCTCCCAGCTAAGAATGATCAACAAACAAACTTCATGAATGAATTCTCTGAGGTATTTGATGGTTTCACAGAATGTATATGCAGAATATTGTATGATACCTTTAGACCAACAATTGTCCAAAACAAATATTTAGAATTATTAGTACAATTATACAAAATAGTAAAATATGATTTTATTCAGGAACGATGTATAAATGTAATAAAATTAATTCCAGAGACAGATAACTGGATACATGCTAGGACAGGTTTTATACGTGTTATGAATGAATTAAGTGGTGATATTGTGGAAAGAGTTATTTACAAAACACATACATTCACTGAAACTGATATAATTGGTTATGTACCATGCTCTGGTGATTTATTGTATCCAGAGAAGTTAATGTTATTACATTCTATTGATGAAACACAAAATAATGATAAAAATAATGAATCTAAAAATATGCATGCTTTATGGTATCCAACTGTTAAAAGAACACTTCTAGGAATAAATAGAATTTATCAGTGTCTCGATAATGATATATTCCAGTCATTTATGTTAGAATTGATAGCAGCTTGTTGTGAATCACTAGAAATAGGTAGTGAAAGAATAAAAAATACCAAAAGTAGTGTAAAATCAAATTTACCACGTTTTGTTGATGGTGATTTGTTCCTTATTAAGTATTTATTAATTTTACGTGATCAAACAATACCATATAGAAGTCAAGTTTTGATAAAAAGTCACAACATATCAACTGATGATGAATTTACGAGAGGTAAAAGTCCATTAACAACTATGGATTATAGTTTTGATTTAACAAGATACAAAGATTACGCTAGTCAATTTTTTAGTCCTGAGAACAGAGGGAAATGGTTTGAGTTAAGTAGTGATAACGCACTTTTGAATATTTTACTTACACCACCTATTCAGGTTACAGAAGCTATACAAGACAGCAAAAGATTGATTGAATTAAGGCTTAAGAAGCATTGTATTAATTTTATCAATGAGCTTTCCACATATTATATTGGCGATTTAAAAAAATGTACAGGATTTATTGAAGAATGGAGTAAGAAAACTAAAGAAGAGATTGATAAAGAAGATTGGACTAAGAATGAACATTTATCACCAAATATATTAAATGATTTAACAAATGTAGTGTATAAAAATTTAGTTAAATCATGGTCAGAGTATAGAAAGGCCCTTCAATTATATCTAAATGATAAAGACACTGAAAATGTCTTACAAGAAGCAGTTAAATCGTCAATACTAAATGAATTCCAGAAAATCGAAGATTTCATTCAAAATCACTTCAAAGAAAAAGACGTATTAAAGATTCCTCCATGTGTAGAGCTAAAAAAATTTCTTGATAACGCAGAAAGTATTGTATAAGAATTCATAAAAATAATTATTTATATAAATATAATATTTATTAGTATATATATTAATTAATTAAAATAAATCCTTGGAATTTTGTTTTCACGCTCCAGATAAGTAATATTCTCTCTTAATCTCTTGACAACAACTTGGTAATACTTCCACATTGAATCTTTCCTACAGTATATCTGAAAATTGTTCTCTTCCTCACCGTATAAACGGGTATAATAACGAAACTCATTAAATAATATGGGATTTGCTCTCATACCACCAATTAAGGATGTTGATTCATTGTATGCTGTGTATGAATCATCTTTATACTCGATGATGATACATTGCAGCCACCGGGGGATTTGGAATGTAGGTGGGGTGTTAAGGTATAAACATTCTAGATGTCCGAATTCTCTTATCCATTCCACTTGTGGTAATTCAGCACGATAAATAACTAGTTCCTTCAAATGTGGTAAATGTTCGGTGATTGTTAAGAGAATATTAGCTGATAAAACACCATAATAGGATATAGTTAATTTAGAAACACTTTTTGGTAGACCTTTAATTAGATATCTTATAAAATTATCAATGTCAATATCTTGAATAGGTTTTCGACAAGTTTCAAGAATAGAAATTTCTGTCCCAATAAAAACATCCTTCAACATGGTACATTCCTTCAAATTATTTATACTACATTTCTGTTGGATTCTAGCAAAAAGTGATCCTATGGAACTACCTAATATCGAGATGTACCTTGAATCATCCATAATATATAATGATAACCTTGTCAATTTAGTTGTTTTCTTGATAAAATCATTGAAATAATCTAGATTAAAAAGTTTAACTTTTAGTTCAACAATTTCGTTACATGAAGCATTATACATCTCTTCATTATACATTTGTTTAAAGGACTCAAATTCTCTAAAAATCTCCATGGAAAACCCTGTCTTAAGGTTGAACTTTGTCAACAAAATCGTCATCAAAAAACTCCACAATTTATTAAATCTTCTAACTTTTGTAACCCCACAAATATCAACAATCAAATTAGGATATTTCAATAGACAATTAAATAACGGTAATAACAATTCCATATTTTGATCCCCAATCAAAGGGTACTTAACCTTACTCTTACATATCCCAAATTCCTGAAGATTCTTCAAATTCTGGATCACATCAACATCATAATCTCTGGTATAGACATATGAAGCAGCAATCGTATTAACATCAATACCTCGAATAATCTTTATCTTAGGTGATTTTAAATGTCTTATTATTGAAATATTTAATGTTGCAACTAACTTATTTGAGTAATCCATAAAATCTAATATTGAAGCATTAACAAAGTATTCAAATAATTTATCAATAAATGGTGCTACCTTTGAAGCAAACTTATTATCATTCAACGAACGTGATCTTTTTCTGTGGTCATCAACACGAAATCTTATCTCATAAAATAATTCCAATTCACGAGATTTCTTTATACTTTCTAGAAAGGTTATCTCATTATTTAAGGATATATCATTAATATACAATATCCTTGTCTTATCATCTTTATTATCATGGTACTCTTTATTTGTATCTGTTAACTTTAATACATATAAATAATTTTTCCTCTTTAAAGCTTTCGCTGGTTCTAGTATACGTATAGATTGATTAAATATCTTACAAGTCTTGGCCATATTTATTTGTTCTGGGTAACTTGGTAAAAAATCTGTCACCTGCTTAAAAAAATAAATATTCCCAAATACCTTATTAAACGATTCATTATTTACCATATTTAAGAAAAAATAATAATTGTTATAATATATATTATTTTAGAAAATAAATATAAATATTGATTATCAATTTATCAGAAAATAGAAAAATATTTTTACTAACAACACTTTAAGTATAATGAAAAAGTAATAATAAAAAAGGTAGTAAACTATTAATGTATATACTTGAAAATAAATAATTGAAATTAAAATTATTTAATATAAGTATCTTTAGCGAGCTTAAATAAATATACAAATAGTAGAATGTAAGAGTTTTATAGATAATAGTCTCTTCTATTATCACAAGACTGTTTCTTCCCAAATAAATGAATGTTTCTCAGTTTATATATATATCTTATCAAATAAATTTCAAAAAAGTTTCAATTAATATTTATTGAATAGTTTAAGCATGCAAAATAATAAAATTTTAATGGAATTTGTTAGAAAAATCTCTATGTCAGGTTTAAAACTTTTTACATGTACTTTGTTGACATCTAAGTAATTGTATATAATGCTTTTTTGTCGTAGACTTTTAATATCCAGGGGCTGTACGTGGTGGTGGACAATGACCACATGAACCTCCTTCTCCGGCTGCTCCTGGTTCACCAGCACTTCCTGGAGCTCCTGGATTTCCAGGTGGTCCTGATGGACCTGGATCTCCTGCTGGTCCTGGTGGTCCGTCAGATCCTGCTCCTGGTGCACCTGGCTCTCCATCGGCTCCTGGAGGTCCTGGTGGTCCGGGTGGTCCTGGTGGTCCTGCTGCTCCTGGAACTTCATTAACTGTACCGGCTGGTCCTGCTGCTCCTGGATTTCCTGGGGCTCCATCACCTCCTGCTGGTCCGGCTGGTCCTGGTGCACCTGCTTCACCTGGGGCTCCATTGTTTCCTGGTGCTCCAGCGGCTCCTGGATTTCCGTTTGGTCCTTTTGGTCCTGGGTTTCCTGCTGGTCCTGGTGGTCCGGCTGGGCAAGTTTGACATGGTTCAGCAGCGGCAGATTCTGGAGCAGCGGCATCACTTCCATCATCACCTGGTTTACCTATAAAAATTTAAAAAATATATACACATTTTGAAGTTTGATTTTTACCTGCTTGTCCGTCAGTACCATCTTTTCCATCGGCTCCGTCTTTTCCTGGTGGTCCTGGTGGTCCATATGAACAACCTCCACAACATCCTCCAGCTCCGCCAGCACCTCCAGCACCTCCAGCTCCACCAGCACCTCCAGCTCCACCAGCACCTCCAGATGAGGCAGCAGAAACAGCTGGTCCTGAAGAATAACTTGAACCTCCACTTCCTCCATCGTATGTAGCAGCTCCTCTTAAGATTTGGTTTCTTCTTCCAAGTCTTTGATGTTGTTCTGAATATCTCTTATTTCTTCTTGAAACTCCAACTTGGGCTTCTAATCGTTGAAGTTCCTCCATCAATCCTTGTGAACGATGTGAGCAGAAGTCAACTTCGACTTTAATAGAAGATTCAATGTGTTGAAGATAAGTATATACCATAGGAATAGCAATGACAGCTGTCATTGTAGCAATAGTACTAATAGCAATACCAAAGAAAGCTAAGCGTTTCATAGACGCAGCCTCAGCAATCTGTATCTTATCAGCCATATCTAAAAAATAACAAAAATAATAAAAATAGTTTAATATTAAAATATATATGTAATAATAAAATAAATTAAATAAACCCTTGTAATAATAAAAAAAAGTAATGAAAAAAATGTATTGTTTTTATAAATTGACATATTAATGTGATTAAATGTTCTTATATATAATTTAGAAAAGACACAGAAGATAACGTCGAAAGCCTAGAGGCATTCTCCACAATCGTTAGTTATTTTCCAGATTTCGAACAGTCAAATACTTGTATATTAAAAAAACACAGTTTGATCAAATGAAAATGAAAGATGAAACGATAACTGAATTATGTAGTTAAGGGCAGCTTTTTTGAATCATAATTTATTTGAAAACTATCTAAGATACAATAATTTTCCAGATTTTTTATTACCAAATTTGATATGTAATGAAGAAGTTTTGTAAACTAAAAAAAAATTAATTGTATATGACATGTTATTATATGGGTAATGTATACAAAATAACAATAGTATAGTAGAAATAATTTTGATGGTATTAAATAAAATAGATACATTTAGGTAATAAATTTTTTTATTTTAAGAGCATTTAAAAAATGTGATTTATTGCTCTTTTAATGTTGCAATTTTCTTTATATTTCATATTTTTTTCCGTTTTCGTTGTAATATATTTGTTTTTGGTTTTGTAATTAATTAATAAGAAATAAGTAAAAAAATAATAAGTAAAACTAATTTTTTATTTGTGTGACATAAAATAAAATATTAAATGATATAATATATTATTATTTTTTAAATGAAAAAACGGTGACAGCAGTTCTTAAAATTAACAGAAATTTTCACTTTAATTTTTGCTAATACTTTTTATTCAAAAATCGTTTATTAATAAAAAATAACCTGAAAAATGAAATGATTAGTTTTTTTAGTGAATAAAATTTTATTTTAAATAGTAATTACACTTTGATGTATTAGATGAAATTTTAAATAATTATCATATTCCTTTTTATTTAAATGGAGGTCAATTTATTTATAATTATCCTGCTTTTTTAATTACCTCAAAAAAAAATAAAATGTTATGTTATAAACAAAGATACATATGTTTTATTTTCCATACAAAGCATGAATATAATTATGTTTATCAATGATGTAATAAAAAAATATATCATAATTTTATATAATTGATTGTTTTTCTTTCTTGTGCTTATTAGATATGGCAAATTCTAATACTGTTTTGGGTGAGATATTTTGTAATCTGATCATGATTAATCAATTGTCAATCATAATCATGTTTCTTAGATATACATAAATAGATTATCTTTTTAAATGATTATTTTTAAATAAACAAAATAATTTATAATCACCAATTATTTAGAGATATATGACATTTTTTATTCTAAATACAGTTAGTTTAAAAAGATTTTTAAATACATTTTAGTTTGTATCAAAAATTATAATCTTTTTATTCTATAAACAATAAATATCTTTGTACTATGTTTGTTTTAAATACTGTAATAAAATACATAACATTGCTGTTCTTTGATAGATTAATATAGCATCGTTGAATAATAAAATAGATTTACTGTTAAGAAGGTATAAAAAAATAACAATGCAAAAACGTTAATTCAATGATAATGTGAATGATGATGTCTGATGTTAAAAGTTATAAAAAATTCATATGTTCTGTGACATGGAAAAAGTTTAAATTGCACAATTAAATATTTTATCATCGGCAAAATGGAATTGATCTAAGAAAAGCACAATAATTGATCATATGAATACTAACAAAATTCTCGTTAACCGATTTGGTTAAATTAATATATTACTCGTAATTAAAATGTAGTTCCAGTATTATCAATATCACATAGGTTAAAGTAGGTGGGTTAAAACATTAAAAATACTTTTTAATATTCATATAGTGATAATATTATAAATTTTAAATCGGCTATTCAATGAATTATAAATCATTCAAACTTTTCCTATTTAAATCGCTTTCATTTTTTTTATTCTAAATAATATTTTCATAAATAATTGCTACTAAAATGGCATCTAATTCTCTAGATGAAGATAATCGATGTGTTGGGGAGAAAAAAAAAGATTACTTACTTCAATGTAGTAGTTTACAAATTAAAATATTTATTTTTTTACTATTCTTGATCTCAATACTTGTAATGACTGTCTTTCTATGGATGAATTATAGCAAATTAAGTGTCTCACTTTATGGAACATTCCTATGTTTCATGTTTGTGGTAATTTTAGAAATTTATTACCATTTTTATACCTTTAACGAATTATAGATATGTTGTTTATTTGGAAACTGGTTGTCACAAGCTGAGAATGGAATCAATAGTGTTGTTGAAATCAGAAAAAATGGTATATTTCTATCAACATCACTACCGATTGAGGAGTATTCAGGATTAAATTCATCTTTATATGAAGAATTATGTATTCCAACACATATTCATAATGTTAATGACATGACATCTGACTACAATCCCATCCTCTTTGAATCAGATAACATTGACATCACAACAACTCCTGATTCAGTATGTAGTTTGGAAAACTATCATGTCGCAAATTATTCATTAAACGAATTAGTTAGAAATAATAATTCTAGTATTGTTTTATCAACACTCTATTCAGATACTTCATTAAATATTTCATATACACCTAATTCATTACCAATTTTAACACAACAAAATAGTACCACCTTATCACAAATACTTGTTCCAGAGGATGTACCAACAACAACTACCAATATAACAAAATAATAATAATAATTCAATATTCTATATATCAATACCTCAGAATCATAATATAAATAAGGAGTCACCCAATGACAAGAAATGTCAAGTAACATTATCTATCGAAAATTTACCAACTTATGAGGAAGTAACGGCTATACCAAGTACATTTAATGTCATTCAACAACAATAATGTCATGTAGAGGTAATATTTGTTGCATAATCATTACACACTCCATTAAAAACTTTAAATTTTCCATCTGTCATGATATTTAACTTTAAAACGAGTATTAAAATGTTATTATATAAAAAATCTGTCAATTGTTTGAATTTGCTAGAAAAAATAAACATTAAATTCATAGATTAATATTCAGTTTAACTTCTAAATATGAGTATCGTATTTTTTATCTAGTAATTTATTCAAGAATAAATCATAATTTATCATTTCAAATTATCTGAAGATAAATCTTTACAACCTTAAACATTAATTTTACCGTATCATGTTAAATCTATCCCTACATTTTATTTGTTTTTTATCACTAACACAAAGGAAATAAAATGTTTTAACATTATTGACATTCAAATAACCGGGAAGAAAAAACGAATTTGCAGAATTAATTCCATTTATGAAGTGCTAAACAAATTGTTCTATTAATATATTTGAAGTCTAATGCTGAATATATAAAAGCAATAAAACATTTTAAAAGACCAATAAAATTGTTATACTATACCTCTAAAATATATTTTTTGATTGTATAAATTACCAAAAATTAAATCAATTTTAATTGTATATAAGGAAAAGATACAATCATTTTTTTAAATATTTCCTTTTCGTGATAATTCCATAGAATAGTTCAATATTCATAAAAAATACCAACAAACATTATCGACATGAACTATGGATGAATTTTAAAAGCCAATTTCCATTTTTATCTTTAATATGTTATTTTAATTATTTTTTATCATATCGCTTATTAGTTAATCTTTCACCTACAAATTTTTATTTCTTATCGCCTCGCCAATAATTCTTGTCATAATAAGGAAATATATAATTTAAAATTTGAAAAATTAATCACCTTAAGGGCAACCTGCCGAGACATAATTTGACATGTAATAAGTTTTCTTAATACATGATACTGCAACGTTCATTACCTACATGTCAGTTGTCTCGTCTCATTAATTTACTACTCCCTCATATCATATGTTATAGGACACCCTTACACCATAAGTAAACAATCATCCTTCCACGCGCAACAATTTTATTTTCCCTCCAAAAGTCACTTTTAAAACATAACTTTTTCTCTCTATTTTTAGAGTTTTTTATCTCGCATTATCTTATAAATTTATTAACCATTTATCTGAAATCTTTATCATACTAATTATTTATTATTATTATTTTATTAATTACTAACTATTCATAATGGCTTTGGCCCCATCACAATTTGATAATGGTACAACTAATAATCCTCAATACATAAGACATTATATCAATCAAAATGCCGTAGGAATAAATACCCCAAACAACCTCCAACAAATCGTACCATCAATATCACAACAAAATATTGGATTATTAAAAATGATAACGACTGATAAATTATATTATACACAAGAACAGCTAGCAACCTGTCCACCAGATGAACCCATCGGTTATGGAGCCTTCGGTATCGTGTGGTCTGTAACAGATCCCCGAACACTCCAGAGAGTTGCTCTAAAAAGAATGACAAATATTTTTCAAAATTTAGCTTCCTGTAAAAGGACATTCCGTGAAATTCAAATGTTATCCTGTTTTCAACATGACAATGTCCTTGGATTACATGACATTTTACAACCAAATGATAAAAAATTATTTCAAGAAATGTAAGTTGTTTATATACTTATTAAGTATTTATTTTGTTCTTTGTTTATTTTTTTTTTAAAAATATTTATATATTTAGTCATATATTAACGGAATTGATGCAAAGCGATTTACATAAGATAATTGTTTCACCACAACCGTTATCAACTGATCATATAAAGGTATTTTTATATCAAACATTAAGAGGAATGAAATATTTACACTCAGCTAATATACTCCATAGAGATATTAAGCCTGGAAATTTGTTAATAAATAGTAATTGTGTATTAAAAATTTGTGATTTTGGTTTAGCAAGACTTTGGGATTACCGAGATACTGAAACTATGACGCATGAGGTTGTGACGCAATATTATAGGGCACCAGAATTGTTAATGGGAGCTAAAAGGTATACAAGTGCAATAGATATCTGGTCAATTGGTTGTATATTTGCTGAGATGCTAGGGAGAAGAATACTCTTTCAAGCACAAGGCCCAATTGATCAATTAAATATGATAATTGAGATGTTAGGTACACCACCAACAGAAGGTATGATGACAGCATGTGAAGGAGCAAGGAACCATGTATTACGGAGTCCTTACCGTCCCTCCCGACCTGACAGGTTTTATCATATATCACAAAACATGACACAAGATTGTGTACACCTCCTAAGTTGTATGTTGGAATTTGATCCAACAAAAAGAATAGATGTCGAGACGGCACTCCATCATCCCTATCTACATGATGGTCGTATTAGATTTCACAATTCAATGTGTACATGTTGTCATACAGGAACAAATAGGGAACGTATATATGCTAAGGTTCTTGACCCTGTCCATCCTAGTCCATTAGATCCAAATTGGGAAAAAGAAATATCTAGTCTTTCAATGTTTGAATTAAGAGATAAATTATACACGTGTGTTACACAACGATCTCAACGTAACGGTGTACCGTTAACATTAAATCCTCTCTGTCCAAGGTACAATGAATTTATGGAACAATCGTAGGAGGTGTTCTTTAAAACTTTTATTTTCACATTATTTTGATGAAAAGAAAAGATTAGAATTTAATAAAGAAAAAGTGCTGTCAAATTTTTTCATAGAAAAGATATTTTTTAGATTTTTATAAAGTTAGTAAATTATCGAGATAATTAATATATGCAATAGAGATACGGAGAATTTCGATTTTGCTTAATTTTTTATTAATTGGAAGAGTTGGTAGTAGAGTACGTAGTTTAGCGAATGCATTGTTAAAACTTTCCACACGAACTCTGAAAAATAACGAATAGTAAATTAGTTTTATTGACAAAAATAAATACCTTTCACGACTTGCATGCATTGTCCTGTATTTTGGGGTTGCTCTTCTTTGTTTTCTTCTCTCAGCTTTACTAAGTTTCTTCAAATATTCAGGATCCAAGTTAGGAGTGTTATATGTTACTTGGAGACTATTACAATTATTTTGTTGTTGATAACTTCGATAATAGTTGGATGTATCCATGTGGTTGTTAGTAGATTTTTATTTAATAAAATGAATCCTGTTTACTGTAGGAGATTCATTTTATAAGAGGAACTTAATTGAATTATAATTGAAAAGACTCTTTTATAGCATTTTTATAAATAGATTTAAACAATATTGGGAATTATAATAGAGTAGTTTTTCATTTTATTGCTTTGCAACAAATTTAATATAATGATAAAGATGTGTTATTATTGTTATTATATCATAAGTGTGTACGAATATTTGTCTTAGTCAAATCTTGTACTGTCATTTGAGAAATAACATGTTTAGGATTTATATTTGATAATTTTAATATTTTCTTGTACAATAAATTAAAATACATATTATTGCTTAAATAATTAATAAGTGATAATATAAACTTTCTGATCCGATTTATGCACAATAGAATATTTAACATCCACCACTACGTGATATAAGTAAAAATAAAAGGATGTGCTTAGAATTAATATAAATTATGTAATTGTAGTTATTGACATCCATCTCAATAACGAATAGTATATAAAAAAGTGATGAACTAGAATAAAAATTAAGACATTAGGCCTTATTCGGATAAGTGAAAACAACTTATTAACTTTACAAGTGCTCTGTCAGTTAGTTAAGAAAGTAATTAATTAAAAAAGTATGGATCTGGTATAAATATTTCCTTATTTTCGCGGACCATCTCCTTCATAGTGTAGTGGTTTATGAGGTATATATAAAATTAATACGCCGTGTTCGTCGACCTCGAAAGTGCGCGAATGCTTTTATGCTATTTTCATTAAATTCTTGTTAGATTTGTATTAAATATCAACCGAAGTTTTGCAGAAATATACATTTTTGTGCATCATTTATGGTATCCTCCTGCTATTTTCACTTTTTTTTCTGTTTACACTTACTTGTTTAATTTCTGAACTTTCTACTGTGATTGGATATTTTGTGCTATTTTTTACATATTTGTTAGTATTTCAAATTTTATGCTGCTTATAGGATAGTTTGTGCTACTTTTGTCGTAATTTGCAGCATTTGTTGTATAGTAGGTGCTGCAAGTTGGTGAATAAAGCAAAATGTTTATTTTGCGCTACATTACTACATTTTGCTATGATTTTCTTCCATTTGCTATAATGAGTAGCATTTATTTAAAATACCTGCTACAAGATGCTTAATGTCGCAAAATGTTTATTATCTGCTATATTGTTATTTTTTGTTAAAATTTAAGAATTTTCTAGTACATTTAAACTGATAAATCATTATGAATAATAAAATCTAACTTCAAAACACAATAATAGAATTATAAATAAATAAATATCAATGCTCAAGTTTTACTATAAAAAAATAAGTAAATAATAATTTTAAATGATAAAAAACACAAATTACGTTAATTTAATTTGAGTGTTTTTTGGACAGACACCTGTTAACCAACAAAGCTCTTTAACATGATAAGAAACTTTAGCAGAATGATGATAAACATCACTTGTTAAATTTGTTGGTGTACAATCACTACCAGAGGAATGGACACCAATAAGCATATATCTTTGATTTTTTTCCATTCCCTCTGGAACATTATTCATTCTAACGTAATCGGGTCCACCTGAATCACCTCTACATACACCAGTTCTCATATTTTCGAATGTTTCACATTTACTGTTATCTGTTTCAGTACAACTTTTTAAACAAAATACACCATTGGCAAAGGAGTCTGATAAGCTATCATAATAGTAATTTGCTTGATTATTACAAACGTTACTATTACCTTTTCTTAAGTAAACTGATGACATATTTAATTCTGTTTTACCATAACCAAGAGTATAAATAACTTCATTTAAAGGCATATCCTTTTTTTCATTAAAAGATTCTGGTGCCATACATATTGGTTGTGTGAAATTATCAAATTCAAAAGGATGATCAACTTCCAATACAGCGATATCAGCACCATAAGAACATGTATGAAGATGATAGTGATAATTGTAACTTGCTCTCCTAATCCTTCTTTCTTTAACATTTTTTCTCCTGCATAGATTATCCACTGATTTTTTCAAGCACGTCCCACCATAATATACTCTCGTATGTTCATCCAAATTTAGAGATTTCATTCCAAGGCACTTTGTTGATGGATTATCATAAGAAAAAAGACAATGTGCAGCTGTTAATACATGGTATTTTGATATAATCGTCCCTGTGCAGAATGCCGAACTAAAATAAGATAAAATTTTTATATTATTTAGTTTTGTTAACATACTTTCCAACTCCAAGAGCAACCGTCCATGGTGAATAGCCATCCGGAACTTTACCTTTTGCATATGCAATAGCATTAAAACCATCTCTTCCTTCAAAGTCTGTGTCATATGAATTAACAAACCTTTTTTGAGACATCACGCCTTACATCATTTTTCGTTGTCTCATCATCTGCTAAGTGGTTTTTCTTAACATACCCACAATTTTGTTGTAAATCATCATTCTCCCTTTCTGTTAATTTCCTTACAACTGCAAATTCTTTGGTATTTGAGATATGAAAATAATTCATTCCACCAAATATTGTATTATCCTCATAATTAACATCAGCATTTCCCTTAGAGACTGGAGAACATTTAATTGGTTTATGAACCAAAGTAAAAATATTAATTACAAATAAAATAAAAATTTTTAACTTCATGTCAAGTTAAATAAAATAAATAATTTAATTCCTTATTTATAATTAATGAATACCGTCTTAAAAACTATAATTTTTAAATATTTATACTTCATTTAACCCACCCTCAAGTATAAATACTTTAGAAAAAAAAAATCAAAACTATTTTTTATAATAAATAAAACAACTGAAAATATTTTTCTATAAATTATTTTGATATACAATATGTTATAAATGATTTTTTTAGTAAATTTTGATAAAAAAATTAAACCCATTGATTTAAAACATCAGTAGTACCACCACTATCCGTTGCTACATCATTTGTAGTCATAAACATAAACTTAATAGAAAGTATAAATAGTATAATAATTAGGAGGATACTAAAAATAATGATACTATGAATAAAAAATATTTGTATCAAAGCCCAATTGTAAACATATTCATTACACCAGTTTGTTGGATCGAGACTTCTCTCGTTTTGCCTTGATGGTGGTCTGTAAACACTAAACACGACAACGTTACCAATGATAAAGGATCCAAAAAGGAGGATTGATATGAGGGAGAGTATTAATTTTGTTGAGATACTTGCTGAGTAACTTCTCCTTTGACTCATAGCTGATGAATTGTTGTAATGAGAGAATGTTGTGTTTTCACTTGGATCCTCAAAATCATCATGATACTTTCGGCGATGGTGCATTAGGAGGAGAGATAACTGGAGAATCGATAGGATTCCATTAATTAATAGGTAAATTGATATTTCTGGTTTGATGGGACATTTATTTATATATTGAAGTCCAAAATATGCTGAGAATGATGAAAATACTAGGAGAACAATGTAAATGAGTGTCATTAATTTATGGGGGAACATTGATGATAGGCAATGTGAAATAAATTCAGTGACCGTATTTGATTCTTGGCCTATATCGTATAAACCATATGATAATGATGCACAGCACGTTTTTGAAGATTGCCTTTCTCTACTTACACAAGAACCTGTTGATGTTTTGTGACTTTGTGAAGATTTTGTTGAAGATAACTTTCGTTTTTCATCTCTCTGCTATATAGAAAAGTTAATTTTATTTTATTATAAAAATTCTTCTTCAATAAACATACCTTTTGAACGGGAGCTGACATCTTCCTACTATTCATGGCTTGTTGATATCTGCTATTTTTTCTATATGTTCCACACTTAGAATGAATCCCACCAGTTGGAGTTGAATATTTTCTCGATACTGATGTTGAGGAAACAGACGTTTTATGAGCATATCGTGCCATATCTTATCTATAAATAAAAAATGAACAAAAAACTATTTGTTGAAGCTTTTAAATGTGAAGAAAAAGAGAGAAACAAAAAAATTAGATAAATAATTATTATCTGTTTAATCATTTATATATATTGAAGGATAATTTGTTAAAAAATTTTTAATTCCTCATTGGATTATTACAATTTCTCCCCCATCCATTAAAATAATAGGTTAAATAAAAATGAAATAAATACCATTCATTAAGAAATTAATGGATAAATGTATTCGAATAAAAAATAAGATAACACAATGTACCTGGTTTATTGAATTACACGCCACCCACTATTCATTTTCATTCAATAAGAACAAAAATTAAAGTTTTTAAATATATTATGATTAAATAAATAATTTATTACCATGCAAAGTAATAAGTTATAATTTGAAGGTATGATAAATTCCGGGTATAGATATATATTATAAATATGATAATATATTAAAAAACTTTTATATTATAAAATGTAGCTGAAAATATTTGTAGCCGTAACTTTTTTAAAAATATTAAACAAACATCTACATTAAAAATATTTTAACAAATTAAATATTTAAGAAGAAATAATTTTGTTACTTTAAGTATGTTTAAATAAAATTTATACATTTATACATCCTAAAGAACATTATGATTATAATGAGTATCATGAATATGTCCTTATTGGTATTTAAGAAAACTTATAAAGAGGGAGGAGGATATGCAAAAAGAGAAATAAGGTAAATAAGTTAATTTCTTCTTTTTTTGTTAGCTATCAAATGAAGCATGGTTCGTCATTAGTATGGCTTTTGTAAATAATAGGTTGAAATTTTTAAATCCCAGGACAAATCTAGCTTATTTATATGAGTAAAATATTTTTTTACAACTGTCATCCTCTAATTTATACGTAGATGGAGGACAAAGAAAATTGAAATCGTATGTTAATTATTTTAAATTTGTTTTTACACTTGTAAAAATATTTGTAAAAATAGTAAATCGCAAAGATTAGTTTAATTAATAACGATATAATCAAATTAAAAATACATAATTAAATAACTAATTTTTTTCTTATAAATTATTCCTTATTTTTGTTATACAAAGTAATTTAAATAGGAATATTAAAAATTTATTTGTTTTTTTTTGAAGGTGGAATAAATTAGCAATAATGGTAGAAGAAAAAATCATTCCTATATAATAATAAATAAAATTAAAAAATAAAGATCCAATAAATATATATGAGAAGGGAATAAAATAAAATAAAATGGTAGAGGAATGAAAAAAATTGTTCATTATTTTAAAAAACCTAATTAGTGATTCTATTTATATTAAAAAGCTTTGTTTAGAGGTTTCACTATCACTATATCATGTTTATAAGGAGGGGTAAGTGCAATTAAAAAGGCAATAGTTGTTTGGTTTTTCTATAAAATAATCTAAGAGTATGTTAATGAATGGAAGTATCTCTGCTACCAAATATGGGACTTCTATCTTATTTTTTTAATACCTTTTTGGCATAGGTTTTATCTTCTTAGGGAACAAGTAGATGGAGAGAGAAAAAGTTTTTGAAATATAGATATGGTTTAAATTAAAAAAATATATTTTTTTATCTTTATATGTATTATATAGAAAAAAAAGAAAAAAGGTCATAATATAAGGGAAAAAAACAAAAAATGAGGAAATAATAACAAAAAAAATTGTTATTTGCACCCAGAAAAAGGTACTTAAAAATACTCCTCTGTCCATATATTTTTTTCCATGAGTAATTAAATAACTTTAATTCATGATAACTAATTAATTTCAATGAAATATATTATATAGAGATAAATAATCTTTCTATACATATTTATAAGTATAAAAATCTTTATTTCCTTAATACAAGTACTATATAACATTTGAAGGTGATATTTTTAGTTGGAACATTGAAATACTAATGAAATATTAATGTAATAACTGTAATATATTTATACATTTTAAGTAATAAAGTCTCCCTCTCATTTGGTACAAGATTCATATAGTTATGAATAATTAAATTAATGTGTACATGAAGAAATTACAATTTTTTAGAAGTACCATTCTTTTTTTTTCTTATCAATATTAATATGCCTATCTACATCCTCCCTTATATTATATATAAAAGATACATATCAACATCATCATCTTTATTACAAATGTAGTTGGGTAAAATATTTTAAGATGATAATATTTATATAAAAATTATAGAATAAATATTTTGTATATTTTTAGGATTCTAAGAGTCGACAAAATGAATTAAATGTATAATGAATGGATTATGTTATGACTAATAGTTAAATTTTTCTGATTAAAAAAGAAGATAAAAGATTTATTTTTATAAAAAAATAGATGCTTTATCAGAAAATTTTTCATCTTCACCTCTTTTTTTATTCTTCCTTATTTAAATTCTTTTTTATAGAACTTTGAATATTTACAACATAAAAAGGTCTTATTATCACTCTCTTCTCTCGACTTCCTGAAGGAGAATGGTTGAATTGAAATTTTATCTTTAATAGGAGAGTATTTGAAATTCAATTAATGGTATAAGTTATCATAATTAAAAATACAATATGTATCAAAGATTTTCTTATTTATCTTAAAATGATGTTCGTATCCTCTGTGAATTGTTAGTATCTTCCTTTTCTAATCTCTAGTGACTTTCATTTTTTGTCAACTCTCCATAACCACTTCCGTTACCAATTTTTGGAACTCATATAATCAACAACAGATTTTAACATGAATTTTAATACCTAATTATCTCTCTTCACATTCTTATCAATGACCCATGAATTTAAATATTTATGATTGTTAGAAAGAGATACTGATAAAGCAATTAAATCTCATTTCTATATCCATATCTAAACAATATCAAAGACAGGAGAAAAAAAACAAATGAGAAATATACTAATTTTATCTTTTTTATTCTAAAGATATCGATATAAGTAATTCGTTGTTGTGCATATAATTTTTATTTATCAAATTTAATTAAAAGAAAAAGTATTAATAATCTTTGATAAGGAAATATATTTATAGAGATATATTATGTTTGTTTAAAATATAACTAAACGAATTATTTTTCTTCTCTACAACCAACCAAATTATTATTGAATTTTGATAAATAAAAGAATCAAGATATTGAAAAAATGCATATAAAAGGTTAAATTAATTTTTAATAAAGCAAGGAAAAATATAAAAGAAAAGGAATTATAATTTGAAGACATATTTTTCCCATTTTATTATTACCTTTTTTTACGTCATTAGTATTTTTAATCAAAAGACTATTAATTTTTAAAATTCACCGAAGGAATATATTTTTTAATGCTAATTAGCAGTTGTTTAAAAATAAAATTTTATAAGGATGATTTTTGAAAGATAAAAGAATTTTTGTAAATAATAATTATGTAGGGTAATTATATGAGGAGAAAAAATAATTTTTTATATTCCTTTTTTCAATGAATTTATGCATTAAATATGTAAAATTAAAAGTATTTAGTATAAATTATATATATTTAATCATTAATATTCATTAATATTAATAATTTCAATATATTTTTAGCGACCATCATGTTTTTAATTTTCTCTTATCTCACATTAATAATGATTGTTATAGGACATGAGTAACTCTTCTTTCATAATATTACTTCTAATAAACTTTTTTTCAACACAATTTTAAAGATATTACACATCTAAAAGTATAATAATTTGAATAGTAATAATAATATGTAAAAATTATGTACTTTTGTTTTTTCATTTTTTATTACTCAATTTTTCTTTAATTTCCAAAGGTCATCTATTCAAATTTGCCTAAGACAGTTGTTTTTCTTACTTGAATCATTAAATTTTATGCTTTCAAGGAAAATTTTAAAGCTTCTTCCTTGTCAACAGATAGTTATCTTAATTAATTATTAAGATTTTTTTGACACGGTTCTGAAAAATGCTACTGAATACTGTACTTATTTGAACTTTTTTTCTGTTTAGCACGCTTTTTTTTAAAAAAAAAACATTCTTTTGATAAACAAATGGAGTGTGAAATTAAAACTTTATAAGAAAATTCAATGTTCTCTCATTGTAATTAATTTTATTATACCAATATTCTTGCAAAACTTTTTTACTTAATCAAAAGAAATAATAATACTTCAAAAGGAAACAAGATCCTTCTATAAAATTAACTTTAAATAAAGTTCACACTTCATCTAATACCGTACCTAAGAAAAAGTTGTGGATAATTCTCTTTCTTTATAACCAACATATACCTATTAAATAATTATTATTATTATTACAAGATATGTTTACAGGATTAGATAAAAAAAGAATTATTTTTTTAATTGCATTAGTCGTCATATAACAAATATACTGTAATTTAAAAAAGAAGATTGTTTTGATTATAAAAATGATTTTATTATCAAAAAATATCTCCACTAAATAATATCTCAAAGGTTAACTTATAATTATTGTATTTATGTTACATTTTCAAAAAAATTTAAAAATAATAACCTCTTGGAAACATTGAAAGAAACATTTCATGCATTTATTTATGCTTTCATTAGAATTGTTTAACTTTTTTATAATATAGTGGATTGTTTATCTAAAGAATATTGTATTAGAATAAAGCAGTTGGTTTTTTAAACTTACTTGTCTTTGTTTAACAGAACAACTTTTTCATGAAATGATGTATCATCAGAACATTTAAGACAAAAATAAGAGCATAATAATAGAACAGTTTCATTATAGAACACATCTTACTTAAGGTACAAAAGTGCCATAAGACAACCAACCAAAAAGATTGGAAGAACAATAGGATAGTAAGATTTAAAAATAAAACATACTTGTAAACATCGACAAGCGTAAAAGACATTGTTATCAAAGTAAATAATTTTCGTAAAATAAAATTCAGACTGAGTAAATTTTACTAAATATTACATTTTAAATAAATATAATGAAAGTAGGACTTTCTAATTTTATCAACGAAAATCCTGTTATTTTTACAACCTTTATATTACGCGATATCAAAACAAATTTAAAAAAGTCATATCCTTAGTTTGAAGGACAAACAAGATTATTGAACTTTTAAATATGAATGGATTCTTACTAGTAAAGGTACCTAAATACGGTAAAAATATAAATATTATTTTTATACCTGTAGAATTAATGTGATAATAACAGGAAAAGCAATTTATATTTTGAGCTTTGTTTTAAAAACATTTCCGTTATGGGGAAAGCTATTATACTTTTAAAATTAAATATATAAATAATTATAGAATTTTCATTTAAAAAATAGTTATTGTAGTTTTCATAAAATGATAGATTGACGTCGAAAGCTTTATAATACAGTAGATTGAATAATATTATAAAGTTTCTTTCCATCAAATATTATTTCAAAAATAATGACATTAAAATATTAATTAAAACTCTTAAATTCAAAAAATAATTAATTCAACATCATTTCAAAAATTTTTTACAAAGGGGAAAGTATATAAAAATATTTGAAGAAAAAGAAAATATTAATAAAATTTTTTATTCTATACAATTTAACCTAACAAACAATATAATAAAATATTATTGCAACGATTATTTATATTTTAATCCTTCAACTTGAGAAATATCATTATAAGACTTCCTCAAACTTCTCCTGTGTTTGAACTGTTCTCTTGTCTTCTGTTCCTCCAAAACTTTCATATTATCCAATTCAATACCTTGGTAATACTTCTTCTCATTCCATAATTTCTGCATCATATAAGCATCATCATCCAAGTATGGAATCTCATATTCCTTCTTTTTCGTAATTTCATTTGGAAGAACGTGTTCTTCAACTTGTTTCTCATAGGTGAATCCAAGGAAACTTGTTACACGTCTCTTTTTTGGTGTTGCTGGCATTCCAGTCTCCAATTCATAAAAAGCATTATTCCTTTCATGGATAACTTCTTCAATATTTTCCATACTCTATAAAAACACAATATTAATAAATTAAAAAACAATAATTATTATTACCATCTTAACACGGTCAATTCTTTCTTCATTAGGAAAATGATCAACTACCGTTTTATGCAATCTCATCATTGTCAATAACATATTCCTTTCTTTCAACAAAACATACCACAATTTATGGAGATCAGTATTACTTTTAAGACGTAACTCATCAACACTCCATTCTCGGCCTGGTCTATTTGCTTTAGACAACTCTCTAAGAGTCCAATTATCAGGGTGATCAAAAAATTCCTTAAACATTCCTACGCTTTCATATTGTTTCGCAAATAATTTTTTCTTGATGTCTTCCTCTGTTTTAGCTTTTTCATATGCCGTTTTTGAATTTGCACGTAGTCTTGAGCTAAAAGTTTTATAAAAATCAGAAAGGTAAAAAGTTCATCTAGGAGAAAAAAAAACATACCATAATAAATAACAAGTTTTCCTAAGCATATCTTAAGAATATACAAGAAAAACAACACTAACTCTTATGTATGTAATAAAAAGAATTTTTAACTTAAATTCTTGTAATTGGAATATTGTTTACCTACAATTTGTCCTACCACATATTAAATATTTCTTTATTCTCATTCTTCAAAATTTTTTTATAGGGTTATTATTTTTGTTTGTGTTATTATAATTAATTATGAATTCTAAACTGGTATTATCTTCTGTAAGATACCTTAACTTTACATCAATAAGATCATCATTACGTCCAGTAGCTAATATACCCTTTTATGGTGTATATAGAAAGGAGGGTGAAACAGTCTTGAAGGATGATTTGTTGATTGTTCAGAAGAAATTAAATTGGCATCCAGGAAGAAATGTAAATTTATTTACCTTTAGAACCTTTAATTATTATATTTCTTTAACAAATAAACACTATTTAGGTATACGTTGAAAAGGATAGACATATATGTATGTTGAAATCAAACGTTGATGGAAAACTTCTATTTAGTAAAGAGAAAGTTGAACTTGATATGTCAATACCAGATGTTAGAAAAGTGTATGGAAATAAATTCATAGAAGATCTCTATAAATTAACTGTTAATGTAATTCCTTTTGAGGAGAGTAATACATTTGTGCTTAAAAGTGTTAAATAAAAAGTAGTAAAAAATGTTCTTGAGATGGAGGTTGTTATTTAAATACAATTACTATGAATATATATATACCGTTAGGAATGAATTACTTTTCTAGGCAAAAAAGACATTGTTATAATAAATATTGTTGTAAATAATAATTTTATTTCTTTACCAAACATATAGAGTATTCATCTCTATAAAATATTTAACCTCAGATTTTGTGTTATTCTTCTCATTTAGTGTATAATGATTCCTATAGGAAAGAATATATCGAGAATCCATAGTTATGGCAAAAATATACTTACAGGCTTTTACTGTTCCAAACCTTCAAATGATTTATTATTAACGACTAAATGTGTTGAGAGACTAAAGCAAATCTTGAAGAATGATGAATTTTTACGTGTCGAAGTTCAAGGTGGTGGGTGTTCAGGATTTGAATATAAATTTAAATTTGATAATAAGATTGATAAAACACAGGATTTAATATTTTCCAACGATGGTGCTAAAGTTGTTGTAGATAATGTAAAGTTAATGAATCCTTACTTTTTTTAAAAATTTTTTTCAGATTAGTATGGAATACTTAAAAGGTGCCACACTAGACTACGTTAGTGAATTATTACGGACATCCTTTAAAATAGTTAAGAATCCCATTGCAGAAAAGGGATGTTCTTGTGGATCTAGTTTTGCTCCAAGATTAGATTAATAATGTACATATTTTAAATATTAGTTTCTTATTAGAGTAATAAATATTTTTATTCTATATTTTTAATTATAAAAAGTTCATACTTTTATCAATATATATATGAATCTATGTTTCTTTTGAGATTCTAGTGTTATTATGTAGGAATATTTATTTAGGGAAAGGAAAATCATGATTAGGAGTGTTCTCAATTTAACCAGAATTTCAAAGACGGGTTTTCGTAATCTAAGAACACTAGCCTCCCCTCAAATGGGTATTGAATACAATATCAGTACTAATGACTATAAAAATAAAGAAGATAGTAGGAGAAATAATGGTAAACATTGTGGAAATATATTTTTGTTGGCCTCAATATGGGTAACCATCAAAGATTATTTTAATATTGAAAAAGTTCCTATCAAAGATGATCCTTTTCGTAAATTAGTTAAAAAAGCTTGGTTCTGTACACGTGACAAAAAATTTGAAGAAGCAATACAAATCTTAGAAGATGTTTTAAAAATTGCTATTGAAAGCAAAAATGAAGAAGTAATTACGAGAGTTTATTCTGAACTTGGTGATACTTACTATAAAATGGGTGATAATGATAAAGCAGAAGAATACTACAGAGCAATCCTTCAGCGCTATATAGAAATCCACAAATACAAAGATTTCCATCCAGCTTTCATAACAACATCTATCAAATTAGCAACAGTCTTTGCAAATAAAGGTAACCTCGATTCTGCTGAAATGGGAATGAAACATTGTATAAAAAAACAAATGAAGGTTGTCGATGAACATCTTAAGAAACATATTATCTCTCATGGAGCTTATCAGGAAGTTAATAATGTTGTTGATACTCGTTCCTTCGAGTTTACGGATCCACTAGCTTTATTTGGTTATGCTTTAAATACGTATGCGCATTTTATTGTAAGTTTTATATCATCAGCATGATTTTAATTAAGATTTAAGATAAATAATCGTGGTGAAGATATGTTAGAAGAAGCTATGGAATGTATGAATGAATCTTTAAAGATTGCAAGTCAAATTTATGGATCAAGAAGTATGCATATAATAAATATGTTAAATAACTTCAGCTTAGATTGTATAATGAAAGAATATTATACTACAGCTAGAAAATACCTAGAAATTGGTATCGATAGAGTTATTAATTTAACAGATAATAATGATTTAATAGTAAGATATTACTGTAACTATGCGGAGGTACTACTTCATACATGTGAATATGATAAAGCACAAGAGTACGCTGAAAAAGCTGTAACATTCTCTAAGAACTGTAGTGAAGATATTCAGAAACTTGCTAGCGATTGCCTGTCCTTCATAAAGAGGAAGGTGAAAGTTTTGAAGAAAGGAGAGAGAACTAGATGGTTTTACTTTTTTTAGGAATAATTTTATTGTAGAGTAATTGATTGTTGATTTATAAATATATCATTATCAATTAAAATTTGTTTTTTTTTCTATTTTCTAATAATCAAAATACAGGATTCTTATTTGTATTTTTAATATTACTTCATTAGTATAAATCAATTAAATGAATTCTTGTCAATTTGATGGTCTATTACTTGAAAGAAATTATCTATTTTCTATTTGCAAAATACTAACAAAGTTCCAGAATTGGTTGAAAATCAGCGCTGAAGAAAGTTTTCATACTACTGAAAAGATAGTTAACATAACCAAATCAATGAAGAATGAAATAACATCTCTATTCGATACAACTCCCTGTTGAAAAGACACAAGATCCAAGCTTCACAGAAACTATCTATAATTTTTTTATCGAATTACCTCAATCTCAAGATATTTTCTTCATCATACTTATATTAACATTATTCATAATACTTCTCACACCATTTATCATCATCTGGAACTATAAATACATTTATACAACAAAACACATCAATGAAGACGACCAAACTACCACTTCACACAAAAATACAAATATTAAAACAAATCCATCATGCATAATGACAACAGAAAATATGAACTTAAATAATGATATACCACAATCATCATTAGAAATGAGAATATTTTCTCAAGTATCTGATATAAATTTCGAGTTAGAGGACAAGAAAAGAAACATAGAAATTGATGAAATTTTAAGAAAAAAACTAGATGAAGTTGTTAAAGTACCCTCAGAACTTGATAACCTAACAGATTGGCATGGTAAATTTATCAAGAGCCCTAAAAAATACAAGAATCCCCATGATGAACTTGAGTACATTGAAAAAAAAACAACTGCAGCAAAGATATTTTTAGAACTATCTAAATAAAATGACTATATTTTTCCTTAATTAACTAACATTCAAATATTATATCATAATATATTACCTATTAAATTATTAATAAATTAAAAAATGACGTTTTAATTTATTTTTTAATATTATGATAACATAAAACTCTTATATTATTTAAGTATGAATATAATTTCTAAAAAAACAAAAATTTGAATATAGAATTTATAAAGATTACATTTAATTAAGAATTATTTACATTAGCGTGATATAAATAGCTGCTACAAAATTATTTTATCATAGATACTATAAATTAAAGTTTAACTTATAATTTTATTTTTTTCTCTCACTTTATTATCAAATAAAAGTTTGGAAGGTAAATATCAAACAATACTATAGTGATAAGTGAAGTGAAGATAAGAGAATATGGTAATAAATTGTAAAAAATATTTTATACAAAATTGCTGTGATAAAAAAGAGGATGATGGAGGATTCATAACCCCTAGAGTTAGGAGATCACCAAATTACTGGGTACTTTTCGATAAAAGAATTATCTTAACATATTACTATAAGAATGCTTTTATATCAATTACATTACTGTCGTTATTTATTGTTATCTTACAATACGAAAGGTAAGTTTTTGCATATTAATGAATTGTTCTTAAAAAACTTCCTTATTCAAGTCTCCCCGCTGTTTACGATAACAATACATTCTTAAAAAATACCGTCTGGATTTTATATGGAGTATTTATTTATCTTGTCTTAAGAATCATTACGACAGATCCTGGTATCATCCCTAAAGACACGTTTTCAGGTAAATATTATCTTCTTCAACTTTATAATTAATTATCCTAAATTCTTTTCTTAAGAAAGCCTTCGCCGTATAATACTTGAAGAATCTTTATTCATGTCAATGAGGGCATATGAAAAAAATGAAAAAAAGCTACTGTGTAGTGTGCCATCATAACATGCCCGAGAAAACTTTCCATTGTAGAAGGTGCAATTGTTGTGTTCTTGACTTAGATCACCACTGTAAAGCTTTAGGTTCCTGTATTGGTAAAAGAAATTATCATTTCTTTGTTTTAATGCTTTTTGTTTTATTAATTATCAATGTAATTGCTTTTACAATCTCAACATCACTCTTTTATCAAGGTAATTTATATATAATAGGTGTTTATCATAATAAATTAAAAACTTTACTTTAGAATTCTCAACAACAGGAAGATCAGAATGGTTATGTATATTGTTTAAAAAATATCCGCTTTCAGGAGCACTACAGTTAACTACGTCATTAATGTTCTTTCCTATTACGTATATGAACACACTTCACTGTAAATTAATATCCTGTGAAGTTGGAACATATTATTATTTTCTTCACACATACAATTCTCCACCTGACAATGGAATGAAAAAATTTACTCTCAAAAAGATGTTAATCAATTATTTTAAACTTTTTAAAAAGCCGAAACAGCCAAGTTTATTGAGAATTGGACATGTATCAGATGATAAACTGTTATCAATAATACGTAATTAATTATCTAAATTGTTTTGTTGTTATTTTTGCTAAAATATTTCTATGATAGTTCTATATCTATGTTTTTTTCTTCATAAATGAATCTTTCTTCTACTTTTACATATGTTAAACTGCTTTTAATATTATATTAGGATATACTATTGATATATGAAATACTAATCCTTTTTTTATCCTTATTATGTTTATATATGTAAAAGTCTTCTGTATATGGTATTAAATAATATTTCTAACTACTTTAATGTTTGTTATTACATAAGACTCGTATATAATATTAATTTAAAATAGTTTGTTTTTCAAACAACATAATTTATAAATTATTATTATATAGATATTCACAAATATTTTTATTATAATCTTTTTAATCTTCATTAAATCTAACTACTCTTAACTCTAAAAGATCATTCTATTTTTATCACATAAGTGCAAACAAATTTCTGTTAAATAAAATTAAAAAAGTTTTAATAACTATGATGGAAGAATAATTTATATATACCTTGCTTATTTTTTAATATAACATAATATTAATTTTAATAATTATGTTTTTATCCGCCTCTATGATATTAAATTTAATTTCGATATAAATATATCTTTATAACGTATTAATACTTGTAGCACTATCCGAAATAAATGTAAATAATTATAATTTCATATTTTTATTCTCAAAATATTTGAAAATTACACAAACACACGTATTATATTTTCTTTTAATTGAAACCATATAAAAATTTTATCTCATATATCTATTTTTCAGTGAGGTGTTGCCTTAGTTTCAACTTTTTTATTTTATTAAAGATAGTTAATATATTTATCCTAAATAATGTCACTACCACCTGAATCGGTCATGAAAGATAAATTGAAACTAGATTATTCTGATGAGAGTCATCGTTCCGAAATTTCTCCATCTGATGGTATTTCTAACGGAGATATTTCATCTAGTTGCGAAAATTTTCTAAATGATCATAGGACAATCTTCCTTTGTGGTTACATCCAAGATAGATGGCATAATGAGTATGTTTTTTTTTTAAATTATATTCCAACTTTTATAGATCATTAAATAATATAACGAATGAATTATCCTCTGATTTCTTTATATGCACCAATAAAACAAAAGATTCATTTAGCTTTACATATACAAGAGATATGTTAAGAAACAGTAAAACATTCATTTTCCTCTTAAATGAGTATACCTTAAATGATTTAATATGTCTCTTGTGCTTACAGTATGCCTACGAAATCCATCTACCAATTGTTGTGTTGCGACCACCTAAAACACAATTAGTAATATTGAATAAAACTTCTAAAGAAGATTCTACGAAAGAGGAAGATGAAGACATAGACAGTGAGGAAAGCTCAAGAAATCGGATTAAAAAATTAAAGTTAGATCACAAGATAAATATTAAAGTAATCTCGAGAATTTTATTTAATGGATATGAAAAATCCATTCCGTATGACAGATTAGAACATGCTGCAAGTATTGTTAAATTAAAAAGACAACTCAAGAAGGAGCATTCCACTTACAGCAAGGAGGATGTCAATCAGAAAAGTGGGAACTTCTGATATATCACATCAAATGACATTAGTAAGAAACTTTAACAAAAATAATTATAATTATTATAATAATTCTGGAGGGAAGGATCGTCAACAAAAAATTAATTTTCAGGAAACTAGTGTATTAGTACCAATAAAAAGATTTCCATCGAAATCTAGAATTACGAAGAAGAGAAGAAGTAAATCTAATATTAAAGAATCGTCATCCTTAGTAAATTTACCATCACGATACAATGATAATGATAATGATAAATTAAGGAAAGCATATTATGTACCAGATGATAAAAACTTCCGCCTCCCTGATATTAATGATACCAGAAGGTCTTCTGATGAAATATTTAGTGATAGACAAAATTTTAAAAACACACGTTATTTAATATTTAATGGAAAAGATCCCACCAAAAAGCCGTATATTGTTAATTTCCCTAATGACTTATATACAGAGACTGGTGAATTAATTGAATCCGAAGTTTATAGACAATTACAAAGTACCTCCAATATCTATGGTAACGATGATAGCGATTTCGATGCTGATAGAGATTTCGACGAACATGAAGATAAAATAAGAACTGAAATAGCATTAAAAGTAAAAGGAACCCTAAATGATGATGATTTATATAATTTTGAAGACGATATAGAATTTTAATATAATTTCTTCCCCAAAAACTATAAATTATCCCTTCTAAAAAGATCAAACACATATATATTTCAAGAAAATTAAAAAGAAATTTCACTTTTAAGTCAACCTACATAAATACAATGAAATAAAAGACATAGTATAATCTTATTCACACATAATTCATTTTAATTGATTAACAAAAATTTTTAACATCGACACATCCTGATTTGAGATTCACAACAATGAATATACCTGTTCTTTTTCAACCATAATAAATAACATATAAATTTGAACGGAGAGGCACCCATACAACAAAACACCACAATTCAAACAAACAAATTAAAGATAATTAAAAATTGAAAGTATATAATTATAATTATAAATATTTTCTCATATTACTACAAAAAGGATAACTGTTATTCCTGATTTTATAGTGTGTTTAAATCGCATTATACATTTAACATCATTATTTGTCTTAGATATTTATTTAATTAATACCTAAATTTACTTTATCCTCCATCTACCATATATTATTTCTCTTTTTTTAAATAAAATATAATTTAGTTAAAAAATTGTTTAAAAAAAAGAAAAAAGCACAAATACTTTTTATTTCTCTTTTTTATCACTCTAACCACAAAAGGATAGAAAATAGAAGCTATAATATATTAAAAAAGATAAATATATATATTTAAGTTGTTTTTTATCTTTTAAATTATTTCTTAATTCTCAATAACTCAAAGCATTTAGAGAAACAAAAAAGTTTAGTGATAAAATTAAAAATAAAATGAATTGGAAGATAAGAGAAAAAACTTTTCCAATCTTTGTTATACTTTTATTGAATATTGTAACTCAAATTCAACCACAAGGTTACCAGGAGATGATGGAACCAAAACCTCAGGGGAAGATTGCAAATCTGGTTAACGACTGTTTCAATACCATTTGTAAACACTGGATTAAAGAATGCCACTGGTTCTGTGATAATATTCTCAATAAAGTAAGTAACGAGCCATTTTTTAGTTAACCTTTCTATGACCTTTTTTAACTTATGGAACTTTTGTTTTTAAACTTTCGTTTTTATTTACATTATAATGGAGAAAACTTTTAGTGATAATAAATAAACGTCAGGGTATTTAAGGATAAGACATAATAGCTGCTATTAACTTTGATAAGAGAAAAAAGTGTTTTTAAACTTTAAAGATTATTTTTCTTATCACCCACTTATTGTTATAGCCATTTACATAATCTTACAAAAAAAACTTTCTTTCTTTATCCTCTTTAATGTTATTTCCATTACAGGAATCCCATAATCGCTGCTTGGATTGCCTAGGATTTCGTGGAAGACATTGCCAACCATGTTTTGATTTATAAAATATACATCAATAAACTAATTTTAGTTATAAAAATCTTTTTTTCCCCATTTAATTATATCTATCCCTTAAATAATTAAATAAATAATTATCTTCTTCACTATTTTTTTTTCCACCTCAATTGATTTATATTATATTATATACATTTAAAGTACAGATGTCCTTGATAAACAAAAGTCAAATAAACTTTCTATTACACATCTTTTGATAATAACAAAAAATATTCACACTAACCTTTTCATTACACAATTATATGTTCATTTTTTTTAACACTACGAAAAACAGAGGTTCTATAGACAACGAGGAAGGAGAGAGTATGGAAAAGTAAAATATTTACAGATGAGTAAATAAATATATGTGAATATTTAATCAACCTTAAAATAAATTCCTGAAAGTTTTGAGTCAATTATAACAATAAAAAAGAGGAAGGAGAGATAAAAAATAATGGTAATCACAAGAGGATCTATGTTAATTTAATATTTCCAATACTTTTAATTTTTTTAACAACAAAAAATTAAATAAAAATCATTTCCTCTGAAAAAATGTTCTCCCAACTTTCTTTCACTGACAATAAGAAAGATAAAGATTAAAAGGATACCATATGCAAGATTATCTTCAAAAATATCACATAATCATTACATTAAAACACAAACTCAATAATCATCAAAAAACACAGAATAAAAAGTCTATCTTTTTATTAATAATCTCAATAAAGATGATAAAATTATTAAACGATTTTTTAACATAAACCGTATAAAAAAAAAAGTAGAAAATATATGTATAATAAAATAAATTAAAAAAATCACACACAAAAATACAAAACTTTCTTCTTCTTTTTATCAATAACAATATAATTACAATTTTATATAAAGGATACTTTTTGGTGTTGTGATAAAATTAAAAAGATCTTTTGTTTAAATGGATGTTGAGATGGAGGTAGGTATTCTCCATCAAAATTGTTCTCCTTCCACTTTTTCCTTTCAAACTCCACACCGACATACTTTATCTTCTAATCCTTAATTACATATCCATAACCAGAAATCTCTTTTAAACAATTAGGAATGCATAAGAAAGAAAGAGTATAAAAAAATACATATATTATCACAAAAGTCTTTCTTCAATAAAATCAACATAAGAAAAATGTTTCTTTAAATATAATAATAATAATTATAATAATAATAATAAAATATAACAAAAAAA
The DNA here is from genome assembly GCA_963280985.1 of Strongyloides venezuelensis. Classification (NCBI taxonomy): domain Eukaryota; kingdom Metazoa; phylum Nematoda; class Chromadorea; order Rhabditida; family Strongyloididae; genus Strongyloides; species Strongyloides venezuelensis. Next base: position 1,675,986 of record CAUJLX010000002.1, on the reverse strand, counting down.
AGAAGAGAGATAATAATAATAGGTAGATGAATAAAATTAATTACATATATTATAAAAACGAACATCATATAAATCATTGCTTTTTATGACAATAAAAATAAAATATAAAATACATATAATAGATTAGATGTACAGAGAAATTCCATTTTCTTGAAAGAGAGAGATCCTTAATTGGAAATTTTTCTTCCTAACATATAATAATAAAAAAAGTTAAACTTATAACTCATCCCAAAACACAGATTATATATAATAAAGAACCTTCCGATAATAATATTTTAAAATAATATTAATAAAAAAAATATTACAATAGGTCTTATATTTTTTTGATATAATTATATTTAATAATAACATTAATTAAGATCAATAACATTCTTTTTTTTCCTTTCTTTCTTGGTTAACAATAAAAAAAAGAAAAGAGATAAAGAGAGATAATAATAATATTATATATGTACTCCAAAACAGTCTTCCTTGATTGGCTTATTATTTTAAACATAATTAAGACTTTCATTTCTGTTTTTTTTTTAAATATAATAATAATACCCATCATTAATTGTTGTTGTTAAATAAAAAAATATATACCATAAATATACATATTTCATCTTTACTCATCTTTTTTTTTCAACTTTTCTTTTTGGTCCATATATCCAGATAACAAGTATATTTAAAAGAGAGAGAATAATGTATGAGACATTAAAATATATACAAAATATCAAATTTACTTGAAAAGTATATTTTGTACTTTACCTCTTAAGGCCCATTGCATCTGACTCCACTCTGTCTTCCTCCAAGCCTCTGATTCTGATAACCCATCACCATTCCTTTCAAATATCTTTATCTCATCTGGGAAATCTTTTAGAACAACTGATTTCTTAACAAAATTTGGTACATTCAAATTCCCCTTACAGCTTAAAGTAAATTCATCTATATTATTGGTATCAGAAGCATACGTTAAAGCAATATTCATGTCTTTGGCTATTGATATGAGTGACTGGATACATGAGTTATCTGTCAACGAGAAATTTACCGATCCTGATGGTGTTGTTGTAGTGGTGGTTGAGGATGATGATTGTTGTTGGCAAACTCCATTTACCTGCTGTCCCTGAGGTGTTGATGATGAGGATGTTTGCTGTTGACTCTGGCATGATCCACCACTAGAAGATGATTGTGTAGATTGTTGTTTAGGTGGAGATACAAGTCCATTGGCAAATGGTCCAGTTATTTTACTTATATCATTACTTTGTGAAGTTAACTGTTGTAACAAATTTCCTCCACCTCCAACATTACCTGATTGATTGATAGCTGCTGCAGCAAAGATAAATGGGTTCATTGTTGACAATTGTCCCAACATCTCATTAACATTATGTTGATTCTCTAATTTATTTAACATAAAACTATTATTCTGTAATCCTAATAAACCATTGATATCTAAACCATCACTAGCTTTTAGTTTCTTAACTAATGGTTCGTCAAGATCATTCTTACTCATTCCGTGAAGTGCACCACCTAATGTTGCTGATATTCCATTACCTTCTACAACCTCATCCTTTATCTTACTGATATCATTAGAGAGGGGAAGAGTACCAAGAAAATTATTTATAGGATCATTCTTAAAATCTAAACCACTAACTTCACTGGCTGTCTTCATTTGACTTGCTGCTATCTGAGCAAATACATCTACAGCATTTGCTGTAGATCCAGAATTAAATAATGGGTTACCTTGAGATACTGAAATTGGGGCTGAAAGACCATAAGGATTCTGAAATCCTCCTGCTCTATTTCTTTTTACATATGGCTGTGTGGGAGTCTGAAAAAAATAATAAATTAATGTATAAATATAAAAACCAAGTTTGTGTTTTGGTTTTAAAAAAATATTTTTATGCTTATCTAACATTTTTAGTTATATTATTATCTTTCTGTGATAATGAAGTTGTAGAAGTTTCATTGTCATTTGTTTTTGTTGTTGACATATTATTAGTGGTAGATGAATCACTATCAATTGTAGAAGTATTAATATTAGTAGATGTAGAAACAGATGAAGAAATATTATTAATAAGATTTGAGGAAGAAGAACTACTACTCGTGGCACTTGGTACCTCAATAGAATTAGATGATGATGATTGTTGAGAAAATAAATCTAATGGTAAGAGGTTCATCTTATCATTAGATAATGGAATAGTACTATTATTTGTTGATGGTATTGATGTTGTTGTTGTTGTAGTCTTATCGATATCATTTAACCCGCAAGTGGCGCTACTCAATAATGGATTGGTTGTTTTTTGCGCCATTCTGTTTAGGAGATCAGAAAGAAATAATTTTTGGACTGTGGATGAGTCACCTCCTGGTGAAGATAATGTACCATCATTTTCGGTGTCCTCACGTGAGGTAGATGAACCAGATGGTCCATTGGAGGAGGGTGATCTTCGTGGTGTTGATGTTGATTTTGTTGTCTCATTTTTATTATTGTTGTTGTTATTTATACCACCGTTATTATTATTATTATTATATTCATTACGTACAGCTTTCCTTTTCCTTATCTTCATGTCGAAAGTCTCCTGACCAACTAAATCTTTATGGAACGCTTTTAGATGTCCCCACATAGATTTAGTTGAGGAGTCACTTCTTTTCATTCTCTTACCACAATGAAAACAAATAACTTGAAAAGATGTTGGATCTGGCATATGGTAATGTTTCCATACCTCGGAAATTTTACTATGAAAACGTGGACTAGGTACTGGACGTGTCCGTAATCCAATCTTTGGATTCACAACAGCACTCGGTAATGTTATAGACTTTTCCATTTTAAGTAAATGAGACAACGAATCAACGTCAAACCGGGGCAGCTTTGTTGATTCAGTTTGCAAGTCCATTCTGAAGTACAAATGTTTTTAACAAAATTATCTCATTATACGGAGAAAAAAAGCAGAAAAAATTGTATAAATATTTACTTATAAAGACGTACAAATACAATTATATCATACGTTCACGGTAATATCATAAAAAAAGAGAGAGAGAGAGAAAGAAATTTAATGTTAAATTTTCAAAATAAATAGGTTGTAGACGTCTGTTACATAATTGCATATAGCAAGTTTAATGGTCTACTCTCTCTTTTTAGTCTTCTATTAGGCCCCTTCCAACCCCGTTCCAGACAATATAATCTCAAATATGTGATATTTTATAATGAATATATATTATATTAATAGAGGGCAGACTAAAATAAATAAAATAAAAAAGGCTTAAAAGTAAAGTGGAGTGAAAAAGAGATATTACATAGATATGATAGAAGTTTCTTAATGGATGAGTGTTATTATAAAATATTAGAAAAAAGGAAACTTTATATTTAAAAAGCCCTTTAAATTTTGAAAATAATATTACCCGTTTATTCATTCAGTTATAAATATTTTTTCGTTTCTATGTTTCCTAAAAGTGATACATGTCTGGTGGGAGTAGACCGAAGCATCTGTACTTTTAGTTTTATATGTATTTATTATACAAAAACTATCTTATATAACACCTAGACTTTTTTAATAATATTATATAGTTAAAGATATAATACATCTTTTACATAAAATGAGACAGTAAAAAGAGATAATAAAAGAAGAGAAATAATATAAATATATGTTTTATTTTTTTGTGGTACATTGAGATATAAAAAAGAGAACCAAACTACATAATAGAGAGAGGGAGAATATGATGATGGGGAAGAAATTATTTTTAACCAACCCCAGAGGAAGAAAAAAAGATGAAAAAAAGAATATACACAGTTAAATAGACGATGACGGCCTCAACCATCATTTAGCATTCTTCTTCAAAAAAGAGGAATAGTATGAACTGGTGACGGTCCTTGGTCTTAGAAGTGCAAGTTGCCTGAGATAAACAATAATGTTATAAAAATAGAAAGGGCATTCTCTTCTTTTTTACTCCTGCCTTCAGTTCTTATATCAGAAAGCACGAAACTTTTTTAAGATAAGTATATGCTATATTATATTATATTATATTATCCTTAATATAAAAATATGAACACAATCTTGAAATATATTTTATCTCTTTAAAATTGTATAAAAAATAAGAGATAGAAAACTAGAAAAAATGATGATGAAGAAGAAGATTTTAGAAAATAAAATGATATGAAACATGAGACTTCCCTCTTGTCAAAATTTTTCAACCTTTCAATAAAAGAAAACTATAAAAGGATATTACTCTTTTTGACAACTTCCAAAAAAATGGGAACATTTTTTTCAAATATATCTATCGTATATAAATGTATATATCTAGAAATTTTTACATTAAAATTGGAAGAAAAAAATTAAAGGTAATTTCAATGAGAGTAACATTAAGGAGAAGGTGATATCTGAAGGAATGTGTAAGAGAGAGAGATGGGTAATTTGATGATGTATGATGATGACGATTATATTAAAAATAGAAACATATATGGAGGCCGCCCTTCACATTTCTATCCATCTCCTTTCTTCTTCTAAATTTTTTTCTTCTCTTTTTTGTAATATATAATCATATAGTATACAGATATTTTTATGGGTTACTTCGTGGTATAAAAAATAAAGACAAATAAAATAACTCATTATTTCTTCCCTTTTTTGATGGAGAAAATTATAATAATAGGACCACCTACTACAGAAAAAAGTGATTCCTTGTGGATTAATAGATATAACATGTCAAATGGTGGCAATATAAAAAAATGACGATGGATAATGTGCATTTTTTCATGTGGTCATATATTAAAAGGACCACACAAACAGACATAAATTGATAAAAGAATTCTCCATAAATTACCTATCTATTCTCCCAAAATAATTGGAAAAACGCTTAGTATAATTGATAAAAAATTAGATAATGTCAGTTGGGGTTTCTTTTTTTTAATTAGCCTCTGTTCTAAATTAGTTTTATTGTAATATTTATGTCCTTTATTGTCTCCTAATTATTTCCACTACATATATCACTATTTTCTTTTAAACGTTTTTTTTAAAGTAAAAAAAAGTAGTGAAAAATGAAAAGTAAAAGAATTTAGAGATTAATTATTTGTAATTAAAGAAAATAAAACTTGTTATAAATATAATTATTATCAATGAAATGGACCAAAATAGATGCACTTTATAAATTATTATATTTTCTAGGTATTATGTATATAGGACATGAAATTTTTCCCAGAAATCCGTTATCATATGGAAAAAGAAATGAAAATTTTAGTGGAAATTTTCTTTGAAAAGTTAAATAAAAGCTCACAAAAATGGATCCCCCTTATTTTTTAAAATAAATATATATACTATTTTATTTATTTAGGTGATAGAAAGTGCAAATCATAAAAAAGACATACTTTTACTTCTATACGCATACATATGATAAAATAAGAAGGAGATGTTAAAATAAAGGCAAAAAAAATATAAAGGGAAAGATTATCCTCTAAGAGGAGGACAGAAATTTTTTCAAAATTATTATTATTAATAATATACACATACACGTTTGTCGAAGAACAACATTCTAATTTTTTTATTATTGTTTTTTTTTTATAAAGAGTAAAGGAATATTTGTATTCTTAAAATTATCACTGATATTCTAAAAACATTACTCGTGAGGAGGAAAAGTTAAAAAATGTAATTAAAGATAAGGGTGAAAATATATATATTATCTAAGTGAGATGACTTAATGGAGAGAGTGTGATAAGAAAGATTTTGTCCTCTCTTTTTTTTCTTCCTGATCAAAGATTGTTTTTTGAAGATAAAATTTTTGTGTCTAATACGTTAACAAAAATTAAAAGGGAGAATAAATTTTTTGAATAAGGTATTATTTTTGATAGTTGTTAATTAATGATATTTAAAAATGGAAATGACAATAGTTATGCTATCATATTTTTAAAGGTGGATTTTAAGGATGGCACCAATATATAAAATCTTTTTTAATAAAATATTAATAACAAAATATAATGTTTTGACGTAATAAGCTGTTTTTTATTAATAATCGGCAAAGTACATCATTTCACCTTTGTTTTTTCTGTCGGTCTTCCTTTAATTAATAATAAAAGAGGATTCTAACACCGATTATTTTATACTTATCCATAATCTTTATCGTTTTTAAATTAAGGAGCTAAGCAGATAATCAGGAAATTTTTAGATAAAAAATTATAGAGTGACAAATATTTTTTATGATATATTTATTCTTTTATTATAATAATAAAAGAATCCTCTCTACCATATATTAAATAATCAGAAAAACAATATATTAGGAAGGCATAACCTAAGTATATTATATAAATTTATATTGTTTTCAACAGAAAATAAATTACATCCTCATTCATTGGAGTAGGTAAAGTACAAACGTCTCATGTTATGCATCCCCTTTTTGATGGATTTAAAATTACACCCAATCTTTCCTCTTTTACTACCATATACCATACTATATGATAAAAAATATATTTATTATATATTTATATATACTCCTACTTCTTCTCCTTTTTTTTCTCCTGATACAAATATATATGAATGTGAAATTTTTTTTTCCAGAAGAACATATATTTCATAGTATTAATATATATGTAGTAAAAGTAGAGATTCCTATTTCTCCTTTACTTCTTATACATACACGTACTCCATCTATCTTCTCTCATTAGTAAAAAAATAAAAAAATCAGTGAAATCAAAGTTAAAAATTAATAGGTATAATTTATTACTACCGCTACGACTTACCCCAGAAAAAATAAAAGGAAATTTAAATAATAGGAACTTCAATTATTTGTTAAAATTTAAACTAAAAGGATATAGGAAAATATTTTTATAACAGTCATGGAAAAAAGATTAATGAAGGAGAGAATTCTTTGGTCAAAGGAATCATCATCATGTACATAAAAAATGAAGTCAAAAATACTTCTTCTTTTGTTAACTATATATAAAGTGCAAAAAATGCCTTTTTCCTGTATGTCTCAAGTGTCACATATATACTATCTTCTTCTATATATTCAAAAAGCTTTCATTTTTTCTATTTGATATTAAAAAAATGTAATTGTAGAAATATATATGTGTTTTTTATATTTTTAATGGTACAGATGAAGTTCCTTAAAACTATAAAAAATATTCTTATTTATATGCATATATATTTCCAACAACATATATTATTTAACTAAAAGCTAAAGTACATGAATCAAATACTATATTATCTCTTGATATATATTCTTTTTCCCTTTTTACATCATAATTCAAAATATATATCTATCTTCTTTTCTTCACATTATCTTCAACAACACTATATGTAACCCCCTCCGCATCCCCTTCAACTATTCTAATGAAAATAAACAAAAACTTATGTAGATATTTTAACAATCATATGGGTATATAGGAAGGAGATACTAAACTAAACAACATATACATATATCAAGAGTGTGTTTTAATGAAGAAGTACATATTGAAAAAATATAAAAAACGCCAACAAATATACCTATCATCAACTAAAATTTTTTTATATTTTATAATTCTTTTCCTTTCTACAAAATATATATGACAACCTTTATATATAAATAAATAATACACGTATATTTTTCTCTCATTTTGTATATAAAAAAAAGTAGATTACTACGATAATATTTATAACTATATATATATATATATATATATATATATTTTATTCTATCACCCTGCCCACATTTTTCATAAATCAACTATATTTCCCACTAACCCGAAACAACTTGATGGTAGGAAGATAATATATCTATAAATGTGTACACATATATTTGAATCAAGAACAAAATAACCATCTAAAAAAGGAAAAATAAACTTTAAAGAAAAAAAGAGTACTTCCTTGCACTTGAATAACCCTTCTTTAGATAAACAAATATATATTTTCATAAAATAACACATTTAGTTTTTTTTTAAAGTCATTTTCTAAAAATAAAATACAATTACTTCTTATACTATCTATAGATATATCAACTATACATCTTACAAAAGAGATAATCAAGAAAGTAAGAAAAAAAATTAAAGAAGAAGGGGAATGGGATTCTTTTTGAATGACATGTATATACAAAATCCCTTCTTGATAGTTAACAAACAAGAAAGTATCCACTAAAAAAATTAAAGATTCTTTCTTATTCATCATCGTCATTAACAACCTCTTACATCATATATTTTCACACCCCTCTTCCCCTTTTCGAGTACGGTGTTATATTTATTATTTTTTTAACCATCATTATCATTAAAAGTATACATATATAGACTCTTTTTATTTTATCCTATTTCCTCTGTTACTACTCTCTCTGTTGCTATATTTTTTCTCCACCTACTTAAAAATGTACAAAAAAAAATTTATTTGTCCTTAAGAACTTATTCTAATATTCCCAAAAAGATCTTTCTTCTCATTTTTTTTATACTAGTGGGACATAGAGAATCTTCCTTTTTTTAATAAAATAACATTCACAAAAATCATCTTTCGCCTCCTTTATTTATCATATACAAAAAAGGATAAGGAAACTTAATATAATAAATAATTTAGAGATAAATTTAAATTCTCTAAATAACTATAATTCTTAATGTAATAATCTAGAATATACTATAGCATTTTATTAGAATGAAATAAGAAAAAATTATTTTGTAAAGAAAGTAAATTATAAATCATATACCTCCTAAAAACCATTTCTTATAAACGGCTTCTAAAAAAAGATCAAAAAGTAAGTGGGGTAAAAAAAGCGTATTAATAATTAAATAACCACTAAAGTTCAAACTACTTGCCCTTTATTATTATTGTGATTATTATAGATATTAGAAAAAGGAAGGAATATTAAAAAAAAGAGTCATTAAATGGAGAGAGAAGGTAAGAGGTTAAAAAGTAATATTCACTTTTTTATACATTAATAAGTATCAAAAAACATAACTTTTTTGCTACCTAAGTGCATATATCCTTTTCTCATATTTATGTATATTAATAGGATATCTAAAAAATTCCATAAAAAGAAGGGAAAAAAGTTTTTGAATGATGGGATAAATAAAGTAGTATTTTGTTAGTTTTTTTCTTTTATTTTGCGTAAAAAGGAGGACCTCTTCAAATATATTTGATCTTATCTTTTTCCATCATTTTGTTATTAAATCAAGAATATTAGTATAACTACTTTAAAAAGAAGGAGCAAAACATTAAATGAAAATAGATAAAATAATAGCTAAAACATTTCTATGCATTTAGAATTATTTGAGAATGTTAAAACTTTTAAAACTACTATCTATATATCTAAAACTAAAAGTTATTTCTCTAATTAATCAACTGATTCTTTTTCTCAAGTGATAATAATAATAAAAAAAATCCACCCTATATATCTTGAAAGGCATATATATTATATATTTATTTAAAAATAATTATGAAGATGAAGCAAAAGGACAAAAATAATATTCATATATGCAGATATCTAAATACAAATTTATATTATATTTTAAATATATATATTTATATAAATTTTCCATTCTTCGGAAGGCAGTTGGAAGAAAAAATATCGAAGAGAACCAAAACTAACAACTTAAGAGTAGCTTAGGTAAAAAGGAAGAAGAATAAGGCGAAGGAAACGACGATGAAGAATGAAGAAGATAGATAGATATGTGAAAAGGACATAAGACAGCGGCGAAAAGTGCAAAAAAGTTGACAAAGGGGAAAGAGATGAGGAATCTTAAATATATATATATTTTATGTGTTTTTTTTTTCTGAAAATACAAGGTCTTCTTCTTCCTTCTCCACTATAATTTTCAACTCTAGGAGATAGTTATATGTGTTGTTGACGGAAAAATGAATTGACGGGTTGGTGAAATGGAAGAAGTATTTCGAAATTACTTTTGAATAGATATGAGATATCAAATAGTGTACACATTATAATTTGATTTTCATTATGGTATTCATTCAATCTTCCCCTATCATTTTACCCTTTAACTAACTTTCCCCTTCCATCGACATTCACCCCCTGATTCTTTGAACATGTGTGGGTACTCTTAATTATTCTTTACTTCCTTTTAATAATTAAAATAACAACTTTTGTTTGCGTTAACTATTTATAATATTTAACAGACGAAAAGCTACTAATGTTATTAAAAGATTACATAAATAAGCAAAGAGAGATAGACACTCTGATGTCTGTTGATATAATTCATTAACAGATTTTTGTCCCACAAATTAAACATATATAAACATTTTTTTATACTTTATAGGAATCATTCTACCATAAACCACCATTACAATTTTTTATCACTTATAATAAAATAACGTCATATGTTAATTTAATGGGAAAAAAAACTTATATATTTTTCTCTTTTTTATGGACAAAATAAATAATATAATCATCTAATTAGCAACAGGTAGTTGGTTAATGATAAAAAGAACAATAAAAAAAGTGTATTTTATCTCCAAAGGTATATGGGTATACAGAGAAAGAGATGGAGAAAATTTTTAACTTCCAAACATCATGATAAATATGAAACTTGACAATTATATGTATAACAACATTATAGCTGTAATTTTGTTGGTTGATTAATCAAAAAGGTACCTATCAATTTATAATTTTTAAAAATATTTCAGAAGAAGGAAGAAGTTTGATCGTATAGAATTTCGGTAATTAACTAAGAGTATAAAAAGATTAACTTAATAGAGTTGAAGTAGAATAAATTTTTGAAAAGGAGAACAATTTTAAAGAAAACCTTCATGATTTTTTTTTTTATCAATCAAATAAAAATATGTTTACATTTTTGTAAAAGAAGTATTATAATAATTCAATCATCAAAATGATAATAAAATAATTATATATTCTCACCTATTAATAAAAAAAATTAATAACAAAAGTAATAAAGGGAAAGGACAAAGAGATAAAAAAATGCGTAGTATGATTCACAGAGGGGGGAACAGGTAGTCAGTCCTCTGAAAATCGTATAATAATATTAAATCATTGGAGAAATAATAATAATAATAATAATAGGAAAACTCATATTTTGCACTTTATTATTAAAAGCCAAATAATCTTAAAAAAATATTTATTATTGAAAGTGATATCAACAAAAATATCTTCTCAAAATATACTATATATATATAAAAATAATGAAACTAAAAAATCATCTAACTCTAGACTTTTAAAAGAGAAATGATAAGGTATAGAGGAAGTATAAATATACTTTTATCTCTCTTACATAACCATTTAATCAAAAGTAAAGGGTACAAATGTTAATATTATTATCATAAAAGTAGTAAAAAAAGTAGAATTAGATTTTATGGAGCTTTGATAACTCGGGACATCTAATTCACCAATATATTATCATATCATAAATAAATATGAAAAGATTTGTGGTAAAAATTTGCATACCTAATTTACATTTTTTCAAAAAATATTTACGAAAATAGGCAAACCTATTATTTAAGTAAACTTTTTAAATTATTTTCTCAAAAATATACCTCACACTTACTTTTTACTACAAAAATTATAATGGACATCCAATATTAATATGTCAAGATAATTATAGTTAAAAAAGATAAAAGCCACAGGCAAAAAGAAAATGAAAAAAATACATGGATTAACTAAGTATATTATTTTTTGTCCTCAAAAAGTACAATGATATTATACGTAATAATGATGAAGGAGAAAACCTTCTTTTTTTAATATTAATAAATATATATCTTTCTTACTTAATTTTATATTTATATAAATTTAAAATAGTGAAATATTTTTTTTCTATTTAAAAAGTTATAATTCACTCATACATTTATTTATTTTTATATATGGTTGTTTTTTTCAATACTGAAACAGGAGGGAATAAAAAGGAGATAAAAAATATGTGTACAAAAATATATATATTAATGAAAGAAATAAAAGTATTGAATAAGTACATCTATATATGCCTTCACTTCCTTTTTTGGGATATTTTCTATTATTATACATAAAGAGTAACGAAAAAGAGGAAAAAGTTATCTTTTTTATTTTTGACATTAAGGATATATTAAAAAGTATTTAAATATTTTTTGAGATGGTGTGATGAACTAATATCTCTAATACAAAAATTCCTTAACATTCTCATTAAATCAAAGAAAAAACATACTTAAGTTCCGACTTCTTTTTATTATTTTCCCAATATGTATTACTTTTTTATTTTTTCACAAATATTTATTTTTTTCACAAAAAATACATTAAACAAGTATATGACGAAGGTAAGACTGTAAAAAAATACAGACCGGGGACGAGAATTACAAAAAATAATGCATACGTATGATTATATTTATTAAATGAAAGAGGAACTAAAAAGAGATAATTAAACTTTTAATAAATAAATTCCACCTGACATTTTTGAAATATACAAGAATTCTTTTTTATTCTCTCTTTTTTAGATACACTTCATTAATTTTTAAGAATCTTTTTAATCCTATATATTAAGTATGATAATGTAGTACGATGAATGTTATGTATATTAATAACTAATTAAATAAAATCACACGATAAAATTAAAGTATTTCTACAAGAAAAACAAATATTCTTACATACGATGGTTAAAACGTCAAGAACAGGTAAATAATGTGATAAATTTTTAGAAAAATTAAAAAAGACAACAAAAAAGAAGGTCCTTTAAGAGTTAATAATAGAGCAATAATAAAGTATCAAATAAGAAAAGTACAAAAAATGAATGGTAATTAATAATAATAGTAAAGATAAAAAGATAGATGTTAATTTTCTTTTCTATCAACTTTTTGTGTCATATTATCACCAATTTAATAAATATATATTTTAGTGGAAAAATAAAGTTTAGATGAAATATATTTGCACTTTATCATAATTCCACTTTTTTGATGTCCTCTTTTGCCTGGAGAAAGGATAAAAAAATGAAGGATATATATATTTATAATAGATACGATAAGATGAGTATTATAATTATATTTTAAAAAGTTTTTAACATCATAAAAGTAGGAAGAAAAGTAATGGTTCCTTATTCGTTGATTCGAAAAAAATTTTCAACATCAAACAACATACGTGTGTTGCATACATATTTATAACTATTAAAGGTAACGAGATAATTTTTTAATTACAAGATACAAGAAATGGGGCAATATGAGGTGAATGTCTATAGTACATATGAAAGTTCCCTGTTGAGAGTTTTTTTTATTGAGAAAAGAATTTGTTTCATCATCCACATCTTGTGGTAACAAATGTGTCAAAAAAATAGAGAGAAAATCAAGTTTTGATGTGGAAAAACTACAGGAATAAAATTATGGAGATATATGTGTAACTTAAATGGAGGTGAAATGAAAAGTTTTGTAGATATTTTTAATGAAAGAAGATTTTTAAGATATTATTTATTTTCTGGTACATTATTTTCTTTCGAAAAAAAGTAATAATAAAAAGGATTAGTTTAAAAAGATAAGGAATAAAAAAAGTACACTTTATCATTAAAAATAGAGGGCCTTTGATTTAAATATCTATCTCTTTTTTTCAAAAGTGTGGTAATGAAAAATGTACTCTTCCTTAACAAAACTTCCTTATTTGAAAAGGGGAAGAAATGAAGGGTAAAAAAATGAATAGAGAATGGAAAAAGATAGGGATGTGTTTAAATTTAAATTATATTTTTTTCATCATAAAAGACAATTTTCAGTTTGGTAAAAAACAACAGCAATATATTAGCCGTTTATTATTATATATCCAATCAAAGTAGCTTTTTTAATGGAGATAATTCCTATTAAGTTCTTTTCTTAAGAATGTTTTTATCCCACAGTGTGATATTAATCTACATATATTTAAAAACAAAATAAGAACTCTTACAAAACAGGGTCATGCATATATGAATATTCCATATTTTTATCATCCAAATAACTTTCTAATCTATTTTATGTTCTTTGATGTATAGATATTAAAGATACCTATCTAATATTAACGAACTAAAAATTAATAAAAATTTTCCTTTTTTCTAAAAATAAAAAAACTTTTATCTATATCTAAATAATTTATAAACAAGAAAAATGATAAATACACATTAATATTGAAAGTACAAAAAAATACATTTATAATATATGTATATATTTCATTCAAAAATATGGGGTATTAAACGACGTTACCAATTAATTTAAAAGTACATATTCACTTAAAAAGAACATATGTAAGTTAGGAAATGTCATGAAGTACCATTCATCTATATTTTAAAAAAATTTTTCTTCTATTTTACAATTCTGAATCTATTTTTTTATACCCCTTTCCTTCCTCATCTTCTTTATTTTTTATTTTGAATCTATTGCTTATACATTTCCTTTCATCCCCTTTAAGTTAAATGATAGTAGGGTATACTCCCTTTTTTAAAGACAATATATAAAAAAATATTAAGATTTTATACTAATAGAATTTTGTTAATAAAATAAATAGTAAATTTGTTGCTTTTTTAAAACGTTATTACATCTTTTTCTCATTTTATCGTTAAAATACTCCTACATATTTATTACAAAAAGAAAATATTTTAGCACTAGAAATAATTTTAGTTAAAAAAATATACTTGTACTTTTATATGGGTATATGTATGTGTGTTTATGAAAATATATATGGCATTATATATAACAAAAAAATATATGAGGTTAGGAGACAAAAAAATTGTACTTGCTTACAAGATAGAAATATATATTTATATATAATTATATTATTGTTCACTACCCGAACACCAGTCATCCGTTAACTGGACAAAAAATTCCTCCTTTTATAAATTTATACAAATACATTCATATTTGTATTTGGAAAGGGCAATCAAAAGAAAAAAAGGGGGTCTTTTGTGAAAAAGGTTGAATGAATTTATATATACTTTTGTTAAAAATACATTTTTTTAAAAATATAGTTACTTTAAGGTTAAAAAAAGAGGTAAAGGCTCTTTATGAATAAAAAGATTTAGATTACTTAAAAAACTTCTCCCGTACATTTCTTCTTTTTTTACCACTTATTAATCAGAAGGTTATATTGAGAATGTATATGAATCAACAGAAAATATCAATCTCTTTATAAAGATTCATTTTAAAAAGTTTACTTTTCTAATGTATACTTCAATTAGTATCAATTAGTTACTTTGAGAAAACTCAAACGCAAGTTATTTTTTAATTTTAATAAACACCTAAAGTAATATTATTATATTGAGAGGAAGTTAGGGATAGGAAGGTAAAAAAGTTACTCTATTTTTCAAAAGTTCTTCATTTTTTCATATGAATAAATTTTCATTATGTTATATAGGGAATTAAATATAACAATTTCCTGTTATCTATTAATATACCTAGTACAAAGAGTTCAGCATATTTACACGAAAAAAAACATAATAAAATGGAAAAAATAACGAAAAGTAGACCAAAAATATCTAGGTAAATTATTATACTTTTAACCTATGAGTATACTACTATGACAAAAGAATATATAGGAGAAAATGTTTGTTATTTTATGTTAAAAAAATTTTTTTGCACTTTTGTACTTTATTAAAGTTAGAATACAAACATAATATATGTATATGTGTATTTATATTAGTATATAAAAATTAAATAGACCTTCCAAAATTTAGATATCACAGATTTTTTTATTATATAATTATAGGCTCATTCTATAAAGGTTATAAAAAAATTTACCTACCTTCATAAAATTCTTACCTTTGTGTGTTTATAAAAGGTTTTTTTTTAACTTATTATTATAGTACAAGATTATTATTTCCCCTTTATGTTAAGAAAAAAAATTTTAAATAAAATATTTGTTCATAATCACTTAGATAATAAAAGGAAACAAAATTAGATAAATATTAATCATAATTGAAAAGGGAAGAATAATAACAGATAGAAGAATAGAAAAATCAAAAAACAGATTGTCACAAAAAGATAATAATAATTATGTTTTCAAATAATTTCTAATTTTTAATTTTTAGAAAACAAACGTACCTTAGCTAGAGCTTGAGTAAATTTTTCATAGATGCCATCGTGTTCATGACATCTTTTAAGATGAGTTTTAAGATTATTGGGACTTTTATCATCTCCCTTCCAATCACAATTTAAGCAGATGACGCCATTTTCATCGAGACCTGAAAATAATTATGGTTAAAAAAAGTTAAATAAACATATTTTTTTTTCTTTTTCATAAGATTATAATAAAAGTACAATGATATTAACTTTTTAACATAATCCACTTAACAAAGAATAACTCCAATATTTAATTAAATTATACAAACTACTATTTAATAATTTTTTAATCAATCTAATGATAGAAGAAAAAAAAACTTACCACAATCTTTGAGGTCTTTAAAAAATTGCCAAACTGGATGAGTCTTCTTTCTACCAGCTGATCTCATCCATGGTGACGTACCATTAACAATCTGTTTCAAACCATTTCCTTGAAGAAGTGTACCATCAGGTTGCTGGCTACTACCTCTGCTTTCACGGTTACTAACTTGATGGTAGTCATCAGATGGTGAAGAACATTTACCACCATCTGTTGTCTCTAAATTTTCTGTTCCTTCTATACTACCATTAGAACTAGTATCATCACCAATTATACCAATTTGATGATTATTATTGTTATTGGATGTTGGCTTCATAAGGCAATCTATATTTTTAATATTATTATTATTAGCTCCCGTCTTCCCATTATTGGCAGTAAGTATAGCTGTGGTTGGTTGTTGTCCAGTTCCTGTTGAAATATCTTTACTTTCAACAAATGATTTTGTTAATAAAGCCAGAAATTCCGGATTTGTGGTTGATAGATCAAAATGTCCATTTACATTGCCTCCCAATTCATTTGCCAAAGACACCATAATATCTTTATTCTTCTATAATCAAAAATAATTATAAAATATATAATATAATGTAAAATAAACAAATAGTAATACATTTAAATTATCGTAAAAAAAAAGAGATATAATAAAATAATTATATTTAATTGTTAAATGATAAGAAAAGAGAGAGAGAAAAATTAATCAAAAAATAAGTACACTTAAATAACAAAAATTTAAAATACATCTATAAATTATATATGTATATATAAAACAAAAATGCAAAGAAGTATTTATATATTGTATAAAAGAAAAATCAGTAGTAATATAAGAAATGTTAAAAGAAGTAAAAAAAATTTATCTAACCCACAATAAAATGATATAGGGAGGGGGTTAAAAAAAAATCATTTTTTATTTTATTTAAAACAACTATTACTAAATGAAATATAATATTGTTTTAAAAAAATGTTAAATATAAATTGAAGTGTAAGGAATATAATAATATGATAGTTAATAAAAAAATAATAAAATTTAACAAAAATGATGAAATTTTGTACAATAAATAAAACTATATTAAATGAAATCCTTATAACTATTAACAAGAAATAAAGGCATAAAAAAAGTGAATTATTTAAAAATAAGAGAGAGTACATTTTTTCTAAATATATAGTATAAACTGAAAAAGTCTAAGATAAAGTTATGTTGGTAGTTTTATTTTACTGAATATAACTATAAAAAAGGGATACACTTAAAAATGTTTAAAAGATAGGATCAAGATAGGAAATCATTTCAAATTTTATAGCTATACATTGTTTATACTATACGTGTTTTATAAATGTTTAATAACTATTAAAAAAAGAAGAGATCTTTAAAAATTTAACTATATACTCAGTAAACAAGTACACATATCAAAAAAGATAAAATGATCTCTTATCTCTATGGGTGTAAAAATTAATATTTTTTAATCACAAAAATTATTATGTTCCTCCATATTAGTATTATTTTCGGTGCAAAAAAGAGAGAATGAAAAAATTTAGAGTAGTCTGAGCCTTTATTTTAAATGAATAAGAGAGATACTAAAAAAAAGTATATTAATTTAACTTTGTATATAGTAATTAAAATATATGTGCAAGTGTCTAGGTAAAATTTTTACATAAAAATGACTATAAAATATCATTTTTTTATCAATCTCTCATCGTGCGCCTTTTTGTTGTTAGATACGAATGTTACTAATATATAATTATTAGATTAGATATAATATATATAAACATTTCTAATACACTTTCTTTTTAAACTTATCTATATAGTTAAGAAGAGTCTCTGTCCAGAAAGATCAAAATATCTCTTTTTTTAGATGTATATACGTCTTCTAATTTCATTAACTCAAACCCTTATGTTATCATATACAATATATTAAATATCCCCTAAAGTAAGAAACTAACATAGAAATACCTAAGTACAAAAAACGACATTTATAAACAATTTATAAATTAATTGAAACATTTATTACTCTAATTGAAGAAATAATATTTATATAAAATAAAAAAGTCTCTTCTCTATAAAACCTACTTATTGCAAAAACTCTATAAAAGGTTAAAGTTGATTAACTTTTGGTATTTTAAAATATCTTAATCACGTATATTGGTAAAAAATCTATCTCCATTTTAATAAATAGCAAAATATTATATGACCCAAAAAGGGAAAAAGATTACAAATATATAAAATATATTACATTAGAAAGAAAAAAGACTAATGTGTACTTTTTTTTTAAAAATTATTTTACCTTAATATGGTTTGTTTAAACTAAAATACATATATGCTATTTTTCTTTTATCATAGGACTATGATCATCTACATAATATTTATTGCTAACATGTATGGTATATAAAGAAAAAAAAATTAAATAAATTATATAATATAAAACATATACTTGTATTATTAATATAATATATTAGGTTTATAACAACATTTAGATGTAAATTAAAAAAAAAAGATTTTTTTCAAAGTTAACCTGTGATGTATCGTTAAAAAAAGGAGGCAAGAGCGAGAAAGAAAGATTAAAAAAAGAAGAGGACTAATACTTTTTGTTAAAGTAAAAGATGATAGATTTATATTTTAATTTTTTCAATACTAATTGAAAGAAACAATTATAATATTTTGAAATTTAAACAATGATTAATGGAGGGTTATTGGTAAAAAGTACAAATATTATGATGAGAAAATAGATCTATTCAAGTCAATATAATGTAATTTATTTGCTAAGTTATATTTTTTCTATCCTAAATATTTTAAAATTATCTATATAATAGGGAGGCTCTTTATAATGAATAAAAAAGAAGCAATATTTTACAACGATGGGAAAATGATAACAAAAAAAATAAGGAGTTTGTTTAAAACATACCGGAAATGATAATTTTTCAAGTGTGTTTTGGTGTTCTCCATCCTCTGTAAAGCCACCCTCTGAATTGGAGGAAGATGATGAAGCAGTTTCATCATCCTGGTAGTTGGTATGCTTTCTTGATGTATCCATAAATTTATGCTTTGATGTACTACTTGAACAGGAATGATCGTTACTTGAAGTTAAGAGAATATCCATAACTGATAACAAGAATTTTTCCTTTTTAAATTTTTCTGGTAATAAGATGTTGTTGAATTCCTTTAACTAACAAAAATAAATAGATGATTATCAGTTGATAAAATTCCTAGTTTATATTAGAAGAAATATATAATACGTATGCCAAGATAGACAAGATGCCTAAAAAAATAACGCAAGATAATAAAAAATGCTAATGTGGTGGGAAAAAATTGTGTCTATAGAGTAAAAAAATCAACGCTAATTGTGTGGGAAAATCCATATGGAAAGGTTGGAGGGAAAACCTTTCAACGAGAATCTAAAACACAATATGCAAAAATTAACAATTATAATTTATATAAAACTAATATAAAAATAATCATATCTATAAATATAATGTATAATATTATCATAAATAACTTAAAATAATATAAAAATTTATTTTAAATCATATTAAAAATAGTTGTTTGCAGTAATTGATATTTATATACTTTATTTATAATATTTTAATATGCAAAGTATAATGATTATCAAAAAAATATCAAAAATACTTTTCTCTTACTTGTAGTAGAATATGATAAGTTATAGTACAATGGAATTTAAATGAATTTTTATATAAACTATTATATAATGTATTTTTGTTTTTGTACTATAATAAAATGTTTGATAAAAAAATCTATTTTTTCTATGTTATAAATATTTAGAATTATTTTATCAAATTATACATAGAGTTTTTGATGGTAAAAAAATTATCATTTCTGATTTTCGGTATTTATTTATGGGCATATGTGTATATGTCTGTATTATAAGAACGTGATAGAATATATACTTTTTGTGAGGTGTGATTTTTAAACAGCATTTAATATTAAAACTTATATAAAAAATAACTACTGATCTTTGTATGGTACTTTTCTTAATTTTTTGTACAAAAAAAACACAAATTATGACTTTTAACCGATTAATTAATTGCTTTTTTAATCATACAAAAATTGTTTATTATATTAAAGTGAAAATAATTAAAAATAAATATAAATAAATCATGTTAATATGAATGGAAATATATCAATCAAATTGTACAAACTATAAATATAAATTGAAATAATAATATTTAAAGAAATAAATTTTAAATTAAATATATGTATGATTGGAAAAATTAAAATTAAGTAGACATATAATTTTTATAAATTTTATTATGTGTGTTCTAAAAATATTTATTACATGAGTAATTAAAATATCTATATATCAAGTTTATGAGATAAATTTAAAATTAATTAATGTAGACGCACTTTAAATTGAAAATTACCTTTACATATTACATTCTATTAAGATAAATTTAATTTTTGGCAAAGACAAATATGTTTTATTTAGATATATATTATACTATATCTGTAAAATAACCTAAAATATTACATTTTATAGACATATTATTTAAATAAATATAATATCCACTCTATCTAGTTAATAGTGTAATTATCAAAAATTTTTTCGATCAAGGACAAAAAAAGTTAATAAATAAATAAAATCAACTTTTTGTCTGATGTTTGGAATATGTTGCTTTAAGAACACATATAACTACTTAAATAATCAAAAAAAGAAATAAATTGTAATTTTTTTCCCAGTAAACTTTTAATAATTTACTTTTTTGTATATTATTATTGGAAATTTGTTTTAATATTTATTTTTTAGAAGGGAAGAAAAAAAACCAAAATTTAATATATCAAACAGGAGGTTTCTAATAATAGTAATGCAAACTAACTTGTTATTATTAAATTTTAACAGTATTTTTAGAAAAGAAAAGAATGCACATCGTTGATGTAATATTGAATACATTATTAGTATTATTTTATTTTTCATTATTTAAATATTAAATATAAAAGCCAATAAAAAATTTTTTTAATCAAAACTAAAATACATAAAGTAGGATAAGAAAAGAAATAAAATGATTATAGAAAGTGAATTTTATAAAAATAAGGGGCATGAACAGAGAGAGGAAACGAAAGTGTAGCTAATGATCATGGGATATATATCAGTCTGGTGGTTTTGAAATACAAAAAGTTAATTATAAATACAAAATGTTGAATTTTACGTGTAATTCTTAATAATATGAAATTATATAACTTTTTAATATACATAAAGAAATAAATGTCTATAATTTGTTAAAATTATTTCTTTAAGAAGAAAGATTTTAAATTTATCAAAGGAAAACAGGAATAGGAAAAAAATTTCACCAAAATACAAATTTTTATGAGTTTTTAAATTACAAATACAGTTTTTCTATTCATTACATATATAAAAAGATAACTACATAATGTTAAAGTACAACAATTTTGAGATAATATATTAATGTCTGGGTCATGGAATAGGAGAAGGTCTTCTATGAAATTAGAAAAAAAAAAAGAATAGATGATAATAGGTTTTTAATATACTTCAAAAATAAATTAACAGTCTGTGTATTATAAAGATGAGGGTAAATTTTATGATTTTTACTTTAAAACATAATAAGAAAAAATGAAGAAAAATTAAGTTTAAAAATGTAAACATAGGAATTTTTTCTAATAATAATATGTATCTTTTATTATTACTCATACGTTCTATATTTATATTGCAGAAATGTAACAAAATAATTATGTTTTAAATAACATACACTAGTTTAGAGTTAATTAAATTTTTAATGTTCATCTCTCCCTAAGAAACATTGTATTTGATATCTATCAAATATAAATCATTTTTAAAGAAACATAAAAATTTTGATAATTATAGAAAAATAAAAGTATCATAAAGGCATAAAAAAAAGAAAAGTTAGAACAAATTTCATTTTCTTTTTTATTATAATTATTTTTTTTCAAAATACATTATGATGTCCTATTCAATTTTATTTTTAAATATCTAAGAATGATGAGTATTTTTAAATGGCAAGTAAAAATAAGCAATAAAAATATAGAAACCATAAATGCTAATGTTTTCGTTATAAACTTTTTTAAAAAATATAAAATAATATGTGTGTACATTTTTTTGTCAAAAAAATTTAAAAATTTACATCTCCAAATGAATTTTAAAAATCTTGATGAGGGCAATAAAAAAATTATTTTATTGTGGCACCAAAAGAAAAAAATGAAATATTAAAGACCAGGAGAAATTGTAATAAAATATATTACATTAAAATTGTGTATGTCAAAAGTAAAATAATAACAAAAAACAATTTAATTCAGAGAAAAAGGTTCATATTTGGATGATGTAC
This sequence comes from Strongyloides venezuelensis, assembly GCA_963280985.1. Taxonomy (NCBI): domain Eukaryota; kingdom Metazoa; phylum Nematoda; class Chromadorea; order Rhabditida; family Strongyloididae; genus Strongyloides; species Strongyloides venezuelensis. The sequence goes on along the minus strand of CAUJLX010000002.1, from coordinate 1,653,462 downwards.
CAGTCAACCCTTCCGAAAACTGTTAGATACTTTATTTAATAAGTACAAATATATGATGAAAACACACAAAAAGGGCAAGGACGCTGGTTTTTTTATTTAAGTAAATATTAAAAATTGAAACTTATAGCTAATAATATCTCAAGATGAATTTAAAATTAACTGTAATTTTGAAATAAACGAAAAATAATGTAAAATATAAATAATATGTATGTGTATATATGTATGAATAAATCAAAATTGATATTTAAAAATTAAATGAAAACAATAAATGAAGAAAAAGTACAAGAACAAAAAAGAGTTAAAATGAAATAGATTTGTAGAAAGGGATATAAAAAAAATTAATGGCACAATTTATTTACATATTCGCAAAAATCTAATATATCCATCTAATATATTTATATATCTTATAATATCATTGGAATAGTTTTATTAAAAAAATGTACACCCAAAAACTATTAATATAAAAAAGATTTTCTCCCAAATTTTCCTTTACTTAATATATATAATTTTGGGAAATATAAAATTTAATTTGAAATTCTGAAAAAAAAGTTACAAGTAGTGTGACCTACTTATATAGAAGCATATATGATTTTTAGCAATTTTTGTAAATTATCTGTTACGTAAAAATGATTTTTTTTGTTTATAAAATTTAAATATTTTAAAATAATTAAATTGGGAGAAATATTTAAAAGGTATTTGATGAAACATTCTTTAAATTGTAACCTTAAAAAACCTTTTTTGACTTTTATTAAAAGAAATAAATTTTTTTCAATTTATAATTATCAAAAAGTGAACATATATTAAAGTTTTGGTATAAAAGAGAAATGATTAATAGAAAATGAGGAAGAAAGAGAGTATAAAAATGAAGGAGAGTCAAAAAAAACATAATGAAACTACGAAAATTAAAAAGAGGGTAACAATTTTTTAACTATTATTTTAAAAGTACCTTTTTATTAAAACTATCAATGGACCACTTCTAATTATGGTTTTGTAGATACATTAAAAGAAACATAAATAGGAGAAAGATATTTCCAGTGATGACCTTTAAAATTTTAATGAAAAAAATATTATACATATTTAAATATATATATATTATTTATGCATAGTTGATGGTACAAATACAATCAAAAAGATCATTGAAACGTTCATGACAAAAATTATTTTAAAAATAATTACATTGATATTTCTTATCCTATTTTTGTACTAAAAATAAATTTATATAATGGTTTTTTTTTCATCTCCTATTACTATTTTTAGAGATAATAATAAAGGAAAAGTAATAATAACAGAAAAGTCAAAAATAAAAAATATGATAATTATTAGTAAATTAAACTTTTTTTCTACTAGATACATATATTTATATCTATAGATATTAATCCAGTGTCAAATAACAAATATCTGCCTTCTTTTTGTGTTTCTTTGCCTTTCCCTAAATTTTTACTTGTACTAAAATACAATTTGTTGAAAAATAAATTTGTAGTTAAAAAAAATAAAGATAAAATTTATGCGTGTAAAACAGAATTATGTATTTTTTATCAAAAAAATGGGTTGAAATTTAAATTGAAAACATTTTCTGCTTCGTGATGTTTTATCAGCAAAAAAAATACACATATTTTATTTTGTTAGGAGAAAGAAGAAAGATGCAAAAAGTAATGAAATATAAAGTGCAATTATTTTAAAACATCAAAAATATAAAGTTTTTTTTTGTTTTTTTTTAATAGAGAAGACAAAATATTTCAAATAAATTTATTTAATTTTCAAAACGAATGATATATACTTTGTTTACCATGATATGTAATTGTACTGAAAAATACAAAAGATATATATTTACATTTTCCACAAAAAAATGTTTTATTATTTTTTTTTTAAATTTATTTTTTGGTAATTTAAAATTTAAACAAAATTTTGTTTTAATATACAACAGCTAAATAAAATTTTTTATGCTATCAATGTGAGGTGATCAAATGCAAAAATAATACATATTATTATTGTTATCATAATTTTTATTTTAAAATATTTTTCCCTTACAGGAGATTTAATATTTATCTTTGGGAGGTATAATCTTTTTAATTTTATAAAGTTTACTTAAGATTAAAATATTTTTGTGATTATCATTAAAGTATTGGTACTTTTTTTTAATGATTATCTTTTCTTTATTTGTCACAAAAAAAGCATACATCTATAATATACATAGATGATGAAGGAAAGAGGTTGGAAGGCATTGTAAAAAAAATATAATACGAAATAAGAATGTTAAAAATTAATAGAAAATCTAAAAAAACATGTCAAGGAACATTTAGTAATTCACTTTCTCAAATATTTTAATAAAAAGCAGCTTTAAATATATTATTTTTTGTCTAACTGCTTTTATTTTTACGTACTTAAATATGATAAGAACTTTAAAGATAAACATAGAGTTTTCTATTATATTAAAAAACACATATATATTCGCACTTTTAGTTTAAAAAGAAACATATAAATAAGCAATTTAAAATGGGGATAAAATATTCTAATGACACTTAACATAGTTGTATAAAATATTTTAACTATCTGTCTATTCCTAATTAAAAAACCTGCCTATTCAAGGTATATTAAATCTTTTTTACATTGTATTCATTTAAAAAAAATAATGTAAAAATCTAATAAATATTCATCTTTATAATGATTTGTATTTATATAAATAGAATTGAAGATATATGTATGTTTATAAAAAGAATATAAATTTGATAAAATATAATTAATAAAACAAACTACAGGGATTTAAATCATAAGCAGTTTTTTTATATGAATTCGTATTATTTTAATGTAGTGGGAAAATCAAAAAATGTTTTAGCATGTATGACTTCTTTATTATTAATGTTAAATAATTAAAAAATTGACAAATAGAAAAAAATCCAGAATATCTAAATATTTTATATTCTCAACATGATAGAGGCAAAAAATTTATAAAAACATTTAGATAAACTAAATTATATTAATAAAATAAAATGATTAGAAAATAAAAGGAAAAAAATACATATATGTAATTTTCTTATATACTATCAAAAAATGAAAAAAGTTTTTATAAAAATTAAATAAAGTTATATATATTATTTTAAAAGAAAAGATAGTTATTAGGTTAAAAAATTGTTAAAAATATACAAATTTTAACATAAAAGTAAAGTTATACTTCTCTCTATTTAGACAAACTTTATTTTAATAAGATAAGGTGATTGACAATAAGGTAATGGAATTGATACTTACAAAATATCACTTACCACGAGTACATTAAAATAATTCAAAAAAGAGTTAGCCTTTTATTTGTAAAATATTTACAAATATAAAATAAAAATCTACTAAAATTAAGGGGGAGGAACTTTATAATTTGTAAAAGTTTTATAAAATCACAAAAGTAATATTTAAAATAAAAAAATATATTGAGATGGGAGGTAAATGAAAAGAATTATAGATACGTTTATGAAAAATATATATATCATCATTGACATCCACTACGTATCACATACACCCTCACCTTTTCATTATACCTATTCTTCATTTATTAGTTAGAAAAAAAAAATCAAAAATCTATCTATCTTTATATTTTCATTTTACCCTTTCTACAACCTATTTGTACCGTCTGGGGGCAATGAAACTTTTGTGAGATTATTTAAAATTTATTTTAAATAATAAAAATGATAAAAAGGAGATGAAAAATAGTGATAGGTGGTGTTATGTACCCATCATCACCCTTATATAATAATATTAGATATATATTAGATTATAGACGAATTTTTATAGTGATATTAAATATTATATATATTATAACATATATTTTATCACAATGAAGGGGGTTAAAAAAATTTCAAACTAATATGCACTTTTTGAAAAGGTACAAAAAGTCATAAAACGTTGAACAAGACAAAAAATTTTTGACAATAGAATTGTTAACGAATGATTTTTGGCGATTTTGGTAAATATTTAAAATTTTCATTTATTTTAAAAGATTTTATTATTTAGATGGAAATTTTTATAAAAAGATTTATCTTTTATTAAATATACATAAATATATATATTTAGACAAATATAATTTGTACAAGAATAAAGATAAGAATATTGTAAATAATCATTAATATATATAACTGACCAAGGTTTAAGTATAAATTTGTAACTTTTTTTCTAAACAAAAAATCACAATATGTTTCATGAATTTTATTAGAATGTTATATCATTATTATATTATTATTGAAATAATATAAGTGTAATATTTTTAAAGGACATTTAAAGAAGATATATGGTTTTAGAAGGCAAATATACCTTTATGAATAATTTTTGTAAATGTGATTAATCTTCAATGGCTTTTGTTAATTGCATATATTTACAGGTTTAAGAATAAATATCAGAATGAATAATGAGTTTATAGTAGATTATAGAATGATAAAAAAATACTATAAAAAAGGTTGAGGAAAGATGACCTTTTGGAGAAGTATGAAACCTTAAATCATTTTGATTTCTATAAAATACATTTTTTATATGCCATTGCCTATTATATATATAGAAATGAAAAATTATGACATACCATAAAATATTACCATAGTAAATAGACAAAAAATGTAATTTATACATCTAAAAATAAATTCATCTCACAAATCAACCAACAATCCATCTGTTAATTATGATTTTAAACATCATTTTTTCACTAGGGGTCCATCATCATAATTTATCTCCATTTCTAATTTTTACTAATATCTACCAAAAAATTCACATTATATATACTCAAAATTAACGATTTAAAGCCATAAATTATAATGTGCTGCGCAGGTTTTCTCAAAGAATTGGTTAAAAATGAGATAGATTGTTAATTAAATGCTTTAAAATTACTTATTTAAGATGCCAATGAATATATCTTTATATTTTTACTCATTATATATAATCTATCTCTCCCTTAAAATCACTTGTCACATTAAATATCTTTAATGTATCTAATATTATATATATAAAATTTAAAAATCCTCATAAATCTTTTTTAAAGTAAAAGTAATTTAAAAATCACAGATGTCTTGTTTTTTTTTTATCTTCTTAAATTAAAGTATCTTTGTTATAATAAAAATATTTAATTTAATGGAAACGATTTAAGGAGAAACATAAAAATATCCCCTTTCAATTTTTATCTGCTTATCATCAACAAACTTCTTTTTTTTGCATATTTACAAGTATATATTTTTATCTTAAATTTAAATATTTTTGTTATAAAAAAGAAAAATTGAATAGTGATAAAATTAAAGAAAACTTTGAGGATGTATAAATATAGAAATATATAAGATATTTATAACAATTTTTTTTTTTATTATAATGATACAAGGAATGAAAAAAATTTTTTAAAGAATAATAGAATATAATATATGTAAAAAAACAGATTTCGAGAAGAAATAAGAATGAAATTAGTTATGTTTTATATTATAAAAGAAAATAAATACATATATATAAGAAAATAAAATTTTTTTTATTATAAATACATTGAGGAACCACACTAATTATTTTTAATATTGTTTTGTTATAAAAGAAGAAAAATTATACTTAGATATTAAAGAAATTAAAAAGATTACACTTTTTCCATATCAATGCCTCCTCTTAATAAAGTAAATATAATAGTTTTTTTTACTAATGTATATTATTTTGTTTGATATGAAAAAATTTTATATATTTTAATGTACATATATTAAAATGACAATAAATGCTGAAATTTAGTCAAAATATTTTATTTTACAATATTTAAATATTTGTTGTAATCAAATAAAGATAGCTAAAGATAAAAATTATGTCAAAAAGAAACTGTTTTCCTTTTGTAAAATGTAATTGCAAATAAAAAAAGTAAATTTTAAATATTATTAAAAATCAACTATATAATAACTTTTTAACAAGAATGTATTGTATAAAATAACATTGTTAAAATGGGGTCGAATGTGTAATATATCATTTTTATTTATATTATACTGTTAATCTACATTATATGACTATTTTTGAGAAAGTTTAAATATGTTTGAAAAAATAAAAAAAAAGCGGAAATATTGTGGAAAGATCAACTGACTCTACAATTTACTTTCAATTCCATTTCATTTTTAGACCTTTTTTTACTCTCATCTTCGGCAATTGTTTATGTTTTATATGTGTATAATTTTAAATTGCACATCCGATGAGTAAAATAGTGAAATATATTACAATTTGAAAAATACTTCTGTATGATGAATCAAATTACAAATGCCCTACTCTTCTATATTTATAACTATCTATTTGAAGAGTGGTTCGATGTTTAGGTATCAAAAAATTGTTTATAAAAGTCTTTTTTTTCATTTTTTTGAAAAACAAACATTGTAATTATATGAATCGTATATGGCCTTTTAATTTTTTAATCTATTTATTAATCCCATCATGAGTAAAAATATGTAAAAAAAGTTTGTAAAAAAAATGAGATCACAGATATTTTGCGGTGAAGAAGAAAAGGTAAAAGTCAAAAAATTTTGTGTTTTGTTTACTCATGAATTGATTTAATAAATTTAAGAATTAATGTATGTGAATAAAATCATTAAAAAAATGAGTAATTTAAATAAATGGTACGTATGATATATATTATTTTACACCTGCATTTATATTTATATGAATAAATTTTCTTCTCAATATATGATAAATACGAATAGGAGCATATAAACCAATTGACCGTAACTTTTTGATAATATTTTTGAATGTACAAATTTAACATTTTAATTCTAGTTTACAAAAGTTTGTAAAAAATTGCAATTTTTAAAGAAAAGTGTGTTATTATAAAAAATTGTAATAATAATAACATTTTTATCTTTAATTTTAATATATAATAAATATAAACATGTATTAAATATTATTATTTTTCCAAAAATCAACATTACCTGTGTAATTACAAGTATGAACATTGCAAAAAAAAATTACAAAAAGAATGATCAAAGTTCAAAATTATATACAATTGTAAAAATAGTAAATATTAATAATTTTTTTCATAACAATCTTCTCTCTCAAAACCAAATAATAAAACATTATTTTAAACTAGAACATTAAAAAATCATAAATAATACAAAGGCTTAAACTATAATACAAAATCATAGAATCGTGATAAAATTATTACTCTTTCTATTATTAAAAAATAATATAAAAAAGTATAAACAATAAAATTTTTGTTAAAAAATGTACATATATGACTTATCCAATATAAAATAAAGTGCATGTGTATAAATTTTTTGATGTTAATTTACAAAGTATAAATATTTCTAAACTTGACATGTTATTAAAAGAAGTAAAAAAATTTTCTTTTTTTTTTTGATTATCAAAGTACTCTTTTAAAAAATAAAGGTCATAATTATGGGATGGATGAAATATTTTTAAGTTAATTTCTTTTTATTATGAATATTTACTCATTTTATCGTTTTTAATTGTATAAATAATGTTAAAATTCTTTTTCCATAAAATTGGGAAGAAAAGAAATAAAAATTATTCTATTTATAGAGTGAGTAAAGAAAAAAATTTTATAAGGATGGGAGAGAGAGGATACTAAAAAAGTTGTTATATTCAATTATAAAAATCATAAATTTCGTTTAATTATATAAAAAAAACTTAACCAAAAAATATATCTACTTTATATACATTTTTCTTAAACTTGTTCTCAATCTTTGAAAGTAACAAATCATGAGGCCGTAAAAAAGAACTTTTTCATATGATATTACAAATAACTTGTATTCTAAAAAAAGATTGTTTCTACATAAATAATAAGAAATTGAAAAATATAAATAATGTTTGGTATTTTTATTGATGATAAATATATATACAACTTTTTATATTATTTTTTTGATAACAATTATCATAAAATAGATTTTATAACTTTAAATTTCGTAATGATAACTAATAATTCCCCCATAAATTAGGTATTCTTAAAATTTTTCCAACCAAAACAAATTTAAATATCCAAAAATTATTTTTTATCTTTTATAAACTATTTAATAAACTATCTAAAATCTTTGTGGATCTTCCAACACTACCCCTTGATTAAGTTTTCATTTATAAATTAAAGAGGGAGTATATTTAAAAAAAGAATGAGTAAATAATTTTCCCTGACATTCAAAATCATACTCCAAAAAATATTAAGTTAATACAATAAAGATTGTGATAAAAAATAGAAAAAACTTATATATATTAATTGAAAATAGTAGTGTGTATCAAAAAAAAAAAGAATGTTTTGATGTGAAGTATGATTAAAGTGCAAAAAGACAAAAAAATATACTATACTTCATAAGATACATATATATTTGAATAATAAACAGTATATACAAAATGTTAATATAAGTATCTTAAAAAATAAGGTATATTGAAAAAGATAAAAATTTACAATTTTCTCTCTCTCTTTTAATTATCAGTAAAATATGATAAAAAAGTTTTATAGGAAAAAGTGCAGAAAAAAGAAATTATTTATAATAGATACACAGGAACTGAAAAATAGAATGAAAAAGATGACGATTATTATTATGGAAAAGGAAAAAAAATTATATTTATTAATAGATATAGATATGATTTGGAAATATAAAAAAATTCTTAATTAATTTTCATTATACATAAAATTGAATAGTGAGAAGATGAGAAAAGATGGCTATAAAAAATACTACTAATAATAATTTCATCATCTTTTTATTTAACTACAAAATGACAAGTATATTTTAAAAAAATGAAACGAAAATTTTATTAAAAAATATGCTATAAAAAGGAAAGAGAGATATAGAAAAATTAATCAAAAGTACAAATATTAAAAAAATAAAAAAAAGGTTAATCGTTAAAGTGGTTATTTGTTTAAGACAAATTAGATATAATATCTTTAATTTCATTTTAACATTTAAATAACAATTATTTTTATTCACCAACTATTTTAATGAAGTGATATATATATAAAATTAGAATCAAAAAAACTTTAATATTACTACATGTTTGATTGGTAATTTGTAATAACAATATTTTGAGGGTATAAATAATATTTTTTTTAATAAAATTTTTTCTCAAATTTTTTTATTAAAAACATATCAACAAAATGTCTTAATCACGTAAGCGATTAAATTTAAATTTACATTTATTATGTTCTATAAATATATTTATTATAATATATATGTAATTTTTTTTAACTAATCTCCAAACATAATATACAAATAAAATATACGATGTAATTATATTTTTTTAAAAGTACAAACAACTTTTAACTTAAAAATATGATAAAATATATTTTATATGAAGAAAAATTTTATAATATTATTTTTTCTTTCAAAATGATATCAGATATTTATACATATTTTATATATAAAACAAAACTTGCCATTAAAATATGAATATTTTTAGACTCCACCTAATCAAAAAGGCAAGAAAAAATTTAATAGTTTTAACAAATAGTTAAACTAGTTAAGAAAAGCAATATTAAATAATATGAATTTATGTACATGATCTAATTGTTTGAAAAATTTGATAGTTGAAAAATAATATTGTTGTTATTAAAGATTATCAGAGGGTTGAGGTTTTGATTTTTGATAAAGAAAAGGATAGCTGAAACATTGTGACAAAATATTAACAATAAAAGTTATATTAAAGATGTTTTGTTAAGAGGACATCTCTCCCTTAAACTACAGTTCTCAAAAAAGCATTAAAATTAGAAAAATGAAAGTTTTTTGAGATTTAAAAAATATTTATATTAAAATTAGGAGGTGGAGAGGGATGGTGTTTAAGTAACAGGAGAGAGGGGAGAATGATTGAAATATAGTGGTACAAAAAAAATAATTTTACAGGATATTTTTTCTTTAATTAACTCTAAGTGCAAATACAAGAAATTTCATTTTAAAATTTATTAAAATTTTTTTCTACATAATTTTTTTTTGCTAATATCTATCCAATGAAACATAATGTCTTGTTTGTGGTACATTTTTCAGTATAATACCCCTGTGTCTTCGAAAAAAATTTCTTACTTTTTTTATATATCAAAATATCTATCAAGAAAAAGTAGTTGTAGAAAAAAATGATAAAAGAGGTAAAAAAGAAAGTATTTTTATAGGACAATGATAAAATTATTTATAAAAATACATCTATATATTTTTCCCTATTTTTAATAGCACAAAATTTTAACCACAACAGTATATGGCTATTTTTCTTTTTTTATTTTTATTATTAAATGAAATGTTTGATAGTGTACTTTATAAAAAACTATATGTATAAATAATGAAAAATGAATGAACCAGGAATTGTTTTGTCTTTTTTTTGCCTTCTACTAAAAATTGGTAAAAATAAAAAAAATATACTAAAAGTATATTGTTATAATAATAAAATGAGAGAAAAAATATAATAGATTAAAATTTCTTTCTTTTAAATAAATATTTAATTTGAAGGTAGATGTGTTTTAGAATGAATGAATAGGAATTTTTAATGGATATTTAAATTGTCAAAATAATAATAGAAATGTTTGTGCTTTAATGAAAATAAGATTATTTAAATATGCCGTGGCAATTTCTTGATTTCATTATTAGTTAATCGTAATTGCAAGGTCGTTACCATCAACAATACCCTTATTTAATATTCTTATAATTATTTAAAATACTATTACTCATTTTGAAGGAGTTTCGTAATTATAGTTTAAACAGGTTAATAATAGAAATATGTGGTTGGTAAAATTTTTTGTAATAATAAAACGAATATTTTTTTAAAATAATATTTGTTGTAATGTTTTTTATGCCATTAAACGTAAGATTTTTTTAAGTAGGTGGATGGCGCAAAATGTGATCGCCATCACCGTCATTAACATAGCACCTTATTGTTTTCTTTTTTTATTATCTTGTCCTCAAAGGATGTTACTAAGCTTATTTAAAATAAACATCATCAGAATGTGTGTTTTGATAATGCAAAGATTACAAAAAAAAAACATTCTATATCATTAGAATGACCAATTCAAGAACATTCTAAATTTAGATCCAACATCAATAGAATTTTTAAAAAAAAACCTGACCCTTCTATCTATGGTATTATTATAATATCACAATAAAATAATACTGGTATCATATATATAATAAAAATATATCGTATATACCGCATACAAATGTTTGTAATAAAAATTTGTAATAAAATTTTTTTTGTTTACACCAATCATGATGCCATTGAAGTTTTCATCTTCCACCACTAACTCTAACATTCCCCCTCTCTCTTCTTTATTCATATATACAATAATAAAAATACCATTTAATAGATTATTTTTTATTTGTTTTAGAAAAGGGCAAAAAAAAGACTAAATAATATATAAAGTTAAGGTTAAGTGTGTACAAGAAGAAAAAAATTAAAATTTTTGTTATAAATTTATACTAATTCATCTTTCTCCTCCATTAAATATAAATTTTTAATTAAAATAAAATGCATTTTGCCAATATTATAAAATATATATTGTTATATGTGACATATTAAACAATTAATAGAATAAATAAATATCTTTACAGATAATAGTATATATCTTTTTTTACCATATAGTAAATTACATATAAATATATATAAAAATTTTTGTCATTGAAAGATTGTTAAATAAATGTATATAAATTAAATAAATATCTTTAAACAGTCATAATCAAGGTAATATTTTGTTAATATAAACTTTTTTAATTATAATCTTTAAAATTTTTAGGAAGTATAAAAAATAATTACATATAAATTTAAAATGCCTAAATATACATAAATATTATATTAGAATAGTTTAAAATCATGATTTTTAATGTTAAAAGATGAAGGAATAATACATCTATGCCTCATTGATAATTGGTGCAAAAAAAATCAAATTTATTGGAAACCATTATAAAATAATGAGATTATATGTGTACATTTTTAGATTGAACACTTATTATAAATTTTTAGGAATACAAATATACATTATGTTTAAAAAAAAGAAATGAGTGAAATATAAAAAAATTTGGAGGCGCAAAAAATTAATTCATTGATAATTTATCACTATACTATTTGAAGGAACAAAGTTTAATTTTCTAATCTTCTTAATTTTTAATAATTAAAAGATATATGTAAAATAATATCTTTTAATTATTTTATTTAATTGTCACCGAATAAATTTATTTAATTATTAAAATTTATTCTTATTTCGTATGAATAAATTAATTTTAATAGTAATTGATTACAAAAATCTACAAAAGCTTCTCGAAAGACATTATAAGAGCTATTAATTTTTTTTCATCCACCACAACATAAATAATTAATGGATAAAAATTTTTAATAAAAGAATCGGCTTTTTTATTTGATCTAACTCTTCATCTCAAAATATATATCTTTATGAAAAGAAAAAAATTTATTATAACTCTAACTATTTATATCTTTTTTACTTAAAGGACAAAAAAGATTTTTTCTCAAAATTTTATTATTTTAACAAAATCAAAGTAAGATGTTAAAAAACAACAACATATAAGATAAAAATCTTTCTTCTTCGGTTAGAATATTTATATATATAGATATAAAATTTGTTTTATATAAAATATATTTTATATAAATTTTTTATTTAAAAAAAGAAGCAAATAATGTTTTACTAATAAGGAAGTTTATTTTATTTTATTTTTCCATGGCAAACTATTTTTGCACTTGAAAATTATATTATTTTTACATTAATTCGAAAAAAAAAATCACTAATTGTATATACCGTCAATTAAAAATATGCTTTTTTTCACAATGTTTATGGATGTGGATTTAAGAAACGTGAATAAAAGTTTTATAAAATAATATTGAAAATTTAAAAAAAAAACATGTTGTTTAAAAAAATTTTATATTTAAATAGATAATGCATAAATATTTAATTAAAAGCCGTACTTTTTGTCCTTAAACAAAATTTTTTAATTTTAAAAAGTAAAATTAAAGAAGGTTAAAAAGGTAAAAAAATAATAGTATAATGTATTTTTTTTCGTTAATAGTTAAAAGGAATAGGATAAGAATGTAAGAAGCTATTTGGATATATATGTAGGTCATTAATAAACTGATTTTTAACGTGAAATTTAGTTCACATTCTCTATTTACTTTATATATAAAGATATTTACTAAAAAGAGAAGGATAAACAAAATATATTGTTATAGGTATGTTTCTTAAGCTAGCAGGAGACAAAATCTTAAGATAAATAAAAAGGGAAAAATAACTAAAAACAGGCCGAGGATGATGATTACGAAGGCGACCTTTATTTTTGATATTCTCCTTTTACTATCTCTATCTCTACTTTAATGGCATTTTCTTTCTATAATCTTGATTTGATTCCTTTTTTAAAGATTTAAAGATTTATATTATTATTATTATAAAAGAGTATTCTTAAAAATGTTGTGTTTTTATTCACCATACCCTGACCTAGATAAAAGCTTGGTGGAGTTCAAATTTTTATTGTAATTTTAATTATACTTTAAACAATCATTAAGGTAAAGTGACATCTTCTCAAGCACAAAAGATCATTATTATTTGATTAAAGTATAATATCGCGAGTTATGGCGTATTTTTATTACAACAAAACCGTTATAATTCAATATTTTATTATATTAAGATTAAAAAATGTATTTAAGTGATTGATTGTGAAGAGGAACATAAAATATCAATATAATGTTATTAATTTAAAATCAAATTAGATGTTCGAGTTAATGAGATGTAATAAATGAAGAAAAAAATACATTGGTAAAGAGAAAATAAAAAAGAAGACAGGATTTTTGTCTTTTGGTTTTTTATGGCCATAAATTTAGTTATTTTCCACATGGAGGCCATCCTCATATCATATTAATATTAAAAAAAATCAATTATATTTAATTTCAAGTCTTCTCACTAGAAAAGTTATACATATAACATATTTACAAAAATGAACTTTAAAAACTTTTTTAAATTTTTTTCCTTCTCAATAAATATAAATTTATAAACATGTATAGAGAATCAAAAAAAATTTCAACGGAGAAATAAAGATATAAATTATATATGTATATTTTCTACATAAAAATATGTAGAAAAATAGTGCAATAAGACAAAAAATCTACCAATATCATTAGACTTTAAATTTATATTTACCAAAAAGCATAATTTTCCTCTATGTATTTTATAAAATTTATATATTTGATAAAATAAAAAATAAAAGTTTGATGTTAAACCAAATGAGAGAGTAAAAAGTAAACAGTATAAATGTGTCAAAAAGATAAATGTAAATAAAATAATATTTTAAAACTTAAATATTATTATCTCTTTTGCTTCAAAAAAAAAAATTAAGACCAATATTTTTGTAATATACTTCTTAGTTAAATTAAAACAAAAAAAAATTAAATTAAATAAAAAAATGGATATTTTAATTGCCTATTCAATAAAAAGGGACTTTATAATGTATATATTTGTGTCTTTGTTAATTATCAAAACTTCATTATTACTACTTGAAAAAATATAATAGAGAAAAAAAAAGAATATTATTTTTAAAATTAATAAAATTAATAAAATAAGTAAGAGAGAATAAAAGATAATCATTAATTTGTTTTACCATAACAAAATTAAAGAACCATATCATATATAAACTATAAAGAATTTGTATTGAGAAACGTTAAGAAAGAAGACCCAATGATAAAACATAATAAAAATAATAATAACAAACAATATCATTACCTATTAAAATTATCATCATCTCATTAACATTAAAAAATATTTAAAGCTGGTGAAGAATAATGTGAAAAAAATGGAGAAGAAAAGTAGAAAAAGTACAAGTATAAACACATTTACCATCAACTACTAAAGTATATTTTAATTTTTAGTTGATTTTTGTGATAAATTTATTCATTTTTCAACAAAACAAGATTAAGAGAGTAATAATAACTATTATAAACTGATTTTTGTTAAAAACGAAAGGTGTTAAAAAAATTTTTGTCATCTCTCTATTGATATTATATATATGAAATGTTATTATCAATAAAAAAAAGTATAAAAAAAATAAATAATGAAAAAAGATAGATGTAGTTGTACCAAAGAATAATAAAAATATATTTTAGAATTAAAACCAAATGAAAAAAAATACATTAGATCAATGAAAAAGTATTGTATTGTTTTCTTAAAGTGCAACGGTTTATTATAAATGGAGGTAAAAAACAGACAATATGAAATTTAATGTTTTTTAAAGTATGTTTTAAAATAACTCGCCTTAGTAGATGTAGTAGTATTATTATTTTATTTATAAAAAAAAGAGAAATAGTATAGTAATATTATTTTATTTCATTTTTTTGAATATATCATATCACAAAATCTATCTTGTTTTCTAAGTAGGAGTTATTAGATTTATATGTAACTCTATGATTACCATATCATCATTATTTATACAATATTTATCATTTTCTTTTTCATAAACTATTCCTCTCTCTCTATTAACTTAAATTTATATTCTTTATTATAATGTATGTAGAAGTATATTTTTTTGAGGTAAAAAAAGTTATGTAAATACAACAATTTTAAATAAGAATTAAACTTTGCGTTAAGTTTTGATGGTAAAAAGGAGCAAAGAAGTCTATTTTGTAAGACTATACATTTATTTTTTTTTTTGTCTAATTTTGTGTCTTGAAAAAAGGGCTGATAAATTTGGTGTGTGACTAGTTAAAAAGTACAATCAAAGGACACAAAGTTTTGCTTTTTAAAAAATATCTAAAAAAATAGTTTTTGATATATAGGACTGGATTTTTGTGGCTTTTTATTTATTATTAAGAAATATATTGAAAATGTATATAGGGACATACATACACACATTAAATGATAGTTGATCATCTGAAAAAAATGAGATGAAGAAAGATAGAGAAACTGAAAAGAAATAAAAATAATAATTATATATAAAACATTTTTTTATCTATTTTAGTCCACATATTTGGCCGGTTTTTTACATTAACTAAAAAATGACAAAAATTGTTATAAAGTGTTGTCTTTTATTGAAAAATATTTCATTAATAAAATATGAATCTAATAATAATATTATTTATAAAAAATAAAATAGTAACTGGGAAAAATAATGATTTTTTTGATTGCATGATTCTTGATGAATTAAATTAATCATAAAAATAAATATTAAAATTTGGTTTACCTAGAAAAATAAAAATAATGAAATTTTTTTTTATTTCAATGAAATTTTTTTTATTTCAATAAAATTAACCATGTAAAAATTGGTACCGGAACATAAAAAATAAATTAAAAAATTATGCTTATTTGCCATTAAAAGAGATATTTCTGTTTACTAAATATTGGCAAAAAATAAGTTAAAGTATAAAAAGGTTTTTTTATTGTATCACTAGATATATCAAAGAAAAAAGTAAATTTTAACAGTAGAGTAGTAGAATATTTAGAAAAAAAAATGTATATTGGCAAAGGAGAAGACTAAAAAGGGCAACTGGTAAAAAATGTTTTAGAAATGAAAAAAATATTTTTTATGTTATTAATTTAAGAAATATATTTTCAAAATTGTATAAACAATTTTATTGCCTCAGTTTGGATATATATATAATAAAAATTTTCTAAGTGTGAATGTATTATTTCAAAGAAAATATTATATAAATATACATATATATTTTATATTATTTTTTAAAATAGTGCAAATTCCATTTCTCAAATATGGACCTTATTTTGATACAAATAAAAATAAGCACTTTTGACCCTAGTTCATGGAGAATATCGGAAGAAATACATTTATGTTCCATAGAAAATAAATACGCACATAATGATGAAATATTTTTAATATTTATTAAATGTAAAATCATAAAAAAGTTTAATCATTTTTCATTTTGATAAAGAAATAATTCATATACAAAGTATGATGAGATATATTATATTTTAATGGAATTTATGAATAAACAATCAAAAACATAAAATAATAACTTTTTATTTGAAAAAAATATATATATTATTGACTATTTAATAAGATTAGAATAAAAAAGTCAACAAAATTTGGTGGATAAAAAATTCCTTAACTTTTATCAGCGTACAATCATAAAAACAAATACCAAACAATTAACATAATTCTCCCTTCAAAGTGCATTTAAAAAATTCACCACATCTTAATTTTTAACATTCAAAAGATAAAAGACATCAATATAATTTATTTTTATCAAAAATTAAATTACACGCAAACTTTAGAATTCCCTTTCTCCATCAAACACCATCCCCATTAAAAAAATGAACAATAATAAAGGGATGGAAAAGGCACACTAAAAACTTTCTCGTTTTTTCGTTATTTTTTTAAACAATATCCAATTTCATTTTAGGCTTACACTTTTAAACATATTTTATGTGAATATAAATTAAAAATATATATAATGTAAATGTAGGCATGTTTTATTGAAGCTTAAAATTTTATACTTAAAAATATTTATTTCTAAATTAAAAGAACTAATAGAAAAATTTTATTGGGGATGCTTTTTTTTCGTTATTAATAAAAAAATATCAATTAATACAACTTTCTTTATTTATTTCTTTTAAAAAAACATAGGAAAAAGAATAACACTATTAGTTGTATGAAAAATATTTTCTCAATTAATTCAGTCTTAGGAATAAAAAAAAAATTTGATTTTGACATTACAAAAAACTGGAGGAAAATACTAAAAACAATGGTAAAAACGATGAAGTAGGTATTTATTAAGATTCATAATAATTTGATGTTAAAATATAAAGGTCAGTATATTATAAATACACAAAATAATTTACAAATTAGAATACAATAGAAAAAAGTAGATTTTTATGATAACACATTATAAAGAGTTGAAATAAACATAATATAAATGATAAACTATGTAAAGAATTCATAATTGAATGGAGGAGAAAAAAAGAAGGCAATATGTTTAAACTTTAAGTCTATACACACATAGATAAAAAAAAATAATATTATCAATTTAGAAGAGAGGTTACACCTCTATGAATTGCTTGTCCTAATAATGAAATAATTGACGGTGATGAAGTGGTATTTTTGGTTGGAGAACGATTAATAGAATTATTAATAGCAGTTTCTCGTTTCTTCTTTGATGGTGTTGAACCATTAGACGAAGGTAAGCTCCTTGTGCTGGCGGTTCTTTTCAAAATATTTGTCTTTCTGGGAGAAACCCTCCTTGGTGGTAAATCAACTATCCCATTATTGACATCGTCTGTTGCTGCTGATCTTGTAGATCGTGGACTAACAGACATCTGTCGACGTACAATACTATTTGATTTTTCGTAAATCTCCTCGAAATTAGCTTTTGGTGAATACTTTGGTCGACCTTTTTTATTTTTCTCGTCTAGACGTGCTGATTGACGGGCTCCTCTGACAGTTACTACATCTTGATTTTCCTTTTTAACTACTTTTGTTGGTAACGAGGGTGGTGGTCTGTGTGATTTTATTTTCTCCAGCCCATCAAACTTCTCCTCATCTAAACTCCTCTTCGTAATTTCAATTCTCTCAACTAAAGCACAAAGATTAGCTTGAGCATTGACAATCGATTTATAATCACTGTACCCCATGTACGATTTCATTAAATAACCCAAATAACCCTTCTCCAATCTACCTTTATTCTCCTCCCTATGAACATCATACAAAACTTCTGTTTTTCTCCATTGCTTCGTTTTAATATTATATGTAATTTGTGTAGATGAATTCCTCAATAAACATCTACCATTATTATGTATTCTCTTTAATTTCCAGTAATCATATAAAGATCTAATAAATTCTTTATCATAGTTAGGAAATTTCTCCTTTAACACAGATAAGTTAATATACTCCAAAAAAGATAAATTAATTGCTGATACTCTTGTTTCACCGGATGATTGTATAAAATTATGTACCAGTTTCTCGTATTCAGAAGTCATTCTTTTAATACGTACTGGTGGGTGCTTGGTGTTTTCAAGTGCACACCTGAGATCTGTCGTATGACATTCACATAAAGCAAATGGAGTGAGTTCTCCATCGTCATGTTCCACAAAATTTAAATAAAATCCGGCACGCCTTCCACACTCCACATGGAAATGCCTATTGCAATCTTTGTAATCGCATTTGATTGTACATCCATAGTCAATGTCGCATACTAGACACCGTTCTCTCCCACGGGAATCACAGATATTCATGTAACCAATCACCGGTTCCATTATCTCTTCATCTCCAAATTTTAACTCATTAATGTATCTAGCACAACTAACATGACAGAAATCAGTACCATTGTCAAGAATTTTGAGAGCCCCACCTTTGACAGGACACACAACACATGAAGGAAACTCATCTAGTTGTAACATACAAGGATTACAAACAAAAACATCAGTAATATCCTTTATACCATAACACGATTGATGGAAACATTTTTCACACCTATCACAAAAAACGATTCTATCATCCTCTTCCCATTCATACTCCCGACAAACCTCACATATCTCCTCTCCATCACATATAGATGATGCTGGATGTATGATTGGTTCAATTAACTTTTTCCTAGATTCTTTATAACAAGTTTTCTCCATGAAATTCAAACATTCTGACATCATTGAGATAACTAAATTTTCCAAATCATAAGATTCCGTAAAATTCTTAAACCAATTTATATCCTCACTATCAAGATTGTACTCCAAATGTTCAGGTTCATCTGCTTTAACAAAATTATCATCAATATACACTTTATCATATGAACAAATTCTTTTTGAAAACTCCTCAGGTACTTCAGATACCTCCTCATCAAGTGACTGTAAGAGGTTCTCTGGAACAGCATTATAAGAGTATTCTTTATTACCACAAGGAATCTGAACACCTGTATCCCATCGTGTTTCCCATTTGTCACTCATTGGTATTGATTTAATCCTATTATTTCCTTCAACACCTCCGGTAAATAAAGATTGTCTTCGCATCTCTGATACAAAATGTGCATCATATACCTCTGCAGCATCTTTGATACCATTAGTATTAAAACAGTGGGCTGGTCTTCTTAATACGGATGATGATGCTGATAACGACGTAGGTAGTGACGGAATACCAATTGTATTGATGCCTGGAGTGGTAGTGTTTTTAACACCCTGTAATCTTGTAGTTTTTCTTGAATGTGTTATCCTTGATTCTAACTCTTTTGTATTATCTTTTGGAATTGGAGATGGTGTTATATTCTCACGACTACTTGGAGAGTTGGGATTTATTGAAGTACAATCAATAGTCAATTTCCTACCATTTTTTGATTGATTCCTAAGTGTCCGTTGGGTATCTGTAAGATTGTACTCGTCACCATTTCCTAAAATCACAAACTTTCTTCGATGACTTAATAGGTAATATTTCAGTTCTTTTTCTTTTGGCTCCAATTTTCAGTGTCGGTTGTTTTCGCTGTAAAATAAAAAAAAAGTGAAAATAGATGTTAAAAATGGCTATTCCTAGAAGGATATATGCCGCCAAAATATACCTGATAGAGCACGCGTCTTGACCATTCTAATGACAGCCTTCTTATAACAATCAGTATTGAGTAGATTAGATAAAATATAAGTTAGATAAAGAATTTCAAATATTGTTTATTATATAATAAAGAAATTATAGGATAGATGTCAATTTATCTCTATCTTTATTGTGGAGCCTGAAAATAGCAAAACAGGATTAACTGTAGTTTATAACTGATAATAAAAAGATAAAAGTTATTGGTTGAAAGGTAAAATGAACATGTCTTTCATCATAACAAAAGTATCAGCACATAAACGTCTGCGCTTGGTAAGATGTATCCTTTGTTAGCGGGCTTCTATTTATTGATTAAAGAAACAATATATATATGTATATGTTGACGATCTTTCTCTTTCTCATAATTTTTTTGCATTATTTATTTTTTGCAATATTTGAACATATGTATTTTTACAATTATAAAATATCAGAGATTACCGAATATTATCTATATTATGAAATATAATTAATCGAAGGAGGAGGTGACCTTCTATGGTTAATTCTTTATATATGATATCAAATTAATTTTGTATTCTACTCTAAGACATTCCAAACACATACTTCCATTGATAATAAAATAATAATTTTGTATCGCTATTACTACCTCTCTTTATCACATATTTTATAATACATCGCAAGCACTAATATCTTTTTATGTATATTTTCACTGAAAGGAAATAATAATTTTATACAAATATACATTTAATATTATTCCTTAGTCCTTAATTTTTATAATTTTTTTGCCCCTGCGTTTTTGACATTTGTTTATTAAATAACAACAATAAATAAATATTCAAGTTTAATAAATTTGTTTTGTTTTAAAATTTAAGATAATTTCAAAATAATTGTAATATTTTAATAAAATATATACAATTTAGTTGGTTAGAATTTATACAATGTCTGAGATTGACGCAACTTCTAGTACATCTGTAGCTTCAAAATGCGTAGCGAAAACTGAGTGTAATATTACTAATACCAGCGAGATTCATAACACTGCACATATAAACACCGCTATTAATAATGAAGAACCTAGTTCACAGGGTGGTGACAATAAAAGTAACGATAAGAATCAGGTTTGTCGTGATTACCTTCATAATATTTGTAATCGCGGAAAAAATTGCAAATTTTCTCATCCACCAAAACATGAGGATAAAAAAGATATCGAAAACTATAATTTTTGCATTGACTTTCAAGTAAGTTTATCATTTCTTTGTCTTATCACTGCTTTGTATACATTATATTATTATAATAATAACATTTCTTTGGCCATTGTTCTTATCCTTATTTTAGAATAATGGATGCAAGCGTGAGAATTGTCGCTTTATTCATGCATCACAATATGATGTTGAAGCATACCGAGCCACTGGAGAAGTAACCATAGACTTAGCGCGCGCTATTGCAGCAGTAACTAAAGATGATACTATCAATGGAGTGCCCATATGTAAAGAATATCAGATTAGAAAATGTACGCGGGGTCCTCGTTGTCGTTTTTGGCATGTTAATATAAAACATGAGAAATTGATGCGTGAACAATATTTTAAAGATCAAAAATATGGAAGAGGTTTTTTTAATTCACAGGGCCATTATATGGTACCTCCAATGCGTGGTGTCCGTAGGCCTGCACCACCATCCTCCTCAACATACCCAGATCCAATTGAGTTTAAACGTATGCATTACGACCACCAGGTTGGAGAGTACCATCATCCTAATTACGGGTTAGTTCAAAATTTAGAAAGAAAATTACATGAAGCACACAATGAAATTGTTAAGCTTCATGAAGATTTAAAAAGAGAAAGAGATCGTTATAATAATTTACTTGCCCTATTCCACAGACAAGGGAATACAGGATGGGCACAAACTCCATATGTATAGTTATATGTATTCTTTTTTGATTATCCTTGACTTACATATATATTTTTTAATTGTAATTAATAATGATAAAATAATTTGTTGTGTATCAAGCTTCTAAGAACCTATCACTATTTTATTTGAAAATATCCCATACACAATAATAATAATAAAATACTTTCCCCTTAAAATTTTTTATGATATTTCATCATAATAATACAATAAGAAATGATTCATTGGAAGTATTGTTTTTGTAAGAACAGGATGTGTTTGGTGAAAACAATGAATTATTTTTTGAGTATCCCTTTTATATTATTTGTTCTGTTCCTTCGTTTCTCCTCCTCCATTCTAAGGAATTCTTTTTCATCAAACTCTACACTTGTAAGAGGTTTACTAATTACATCTGGTTTCTGTTGGTTTGTTTGTTTTTCGGTTTCTCCTTCTTTCGGGGATGGTGTTTTTTCTTTGTCAAAAGATTCAAAATCAATTGGGGATGTCCTACCAAGGGCATGAAGATAAAAATTAGGTTTCAATGCCACAGGTCGTTCATCTAATGGTCTTAAAAATTCAATATTAACAAGTTTACCTAAATATAAAAAGAAGGTATTAATCAAGTTTCGATGACCTACAGCAATTTTCCTGTAATTCTTGTCTATCCATATTTCCGGTAGAAATTAATTTTAATTAGTAAATTAAATTAAAATATTAATCAAACAAATACAGTAAATAACGGTGCAAACAATACACAAACATTGTTTTTTTCCCTCATTTTCCTATGACAATTGTTTGGTAAAGTGTTTTATTTTCTCCCTTCTTTGAATTTCAAGAATGTGAAAAAAGTGTGCTACAACTATAAAATAACGAAAATAATTCAATTTTTTTTTTCTAGAAATCAATAAAAACTGATAAAAACTTTATTATCTAAAAAATGGAAAGAGACTTAAAATTGTAATGATGGAAGTTTATCTTTTCTATCAATAATAATAAGTTCATTTTCATAAGCTTCAATAAGATAAGTCTTCCTTTCTTTTTTTTTCAAAAATAATCTAGGGATAGTAAAAACAGCTATTGCCAACACAATAGGAAACATCATCTTCCTTAACGAGTATAATATGATAACATTAGCTGCAACTCTGAAGGAGCTCCTAACTATAGACCTCCCATCACCATGCAAAATGTTATCCCACAACACACGAACATTCCTGAAAATATTTATCTCATCAAAAATAATTCTTCCCAGGGACTTTGCAGATTTCTCTGCTTCTTTCACCATTTCACCACCTGAAGTCATTATTTTGAAAAATATATAGAATAAAAACTTTGAATTATAATATTTTCAACTTTATTGGTATTATGCATATTTAAAACATAGTGTAAAAATCAATTTTAAATAACGTATCACACACAACACCTTCTATAAAAAATTTGTCATCAACGATAGTTGGACATGAAAATTTATCAATCTTAATATGTTACAATAAACTCTAGTAATTAATACAATTATAATACATTAATATTACATTAAAATCATAAATACAAATAAAAAAAATTAATTAATTTTGCTATGTTTCTTGATATAGCACGTAATTGGAGCTTCACCATCTGGTTCCATATTAGTTGATGGATCAATGAAGGTCATCTCAAATCTATTATTCATATGAAGGAGGAGATTAATAAAAGTTAAGTAGTGGAGATTGTTATCCTTGGATTGCGGTACTATTTGGCAAACACAATAGTAGAGAGATCTTAGAGTGTGATGGCCATTGATGACGACTTCATCTGGGAGAGGATTTTTAACCCGTGTCTTCATGGTTGTTTTGAAGGCAAGGCGCAAATTCTCGAGAGCATCCTTAAATTCCAAACATTTTTTGAACTGCTTACGGAGCTTTTTATGATCCATATCCTTGTAGTTACCCTCTTTGGCAAAATTCATAATATAATTGAAAGACTCACAGTACTCGTCACCGAGTTGACTATCTGATAAGACATCAAGTATGGCGTACTTTATTAATGGTGCATTTACAAATGTAACATTGGTTGTACATTTGATTTTCCCGGCATTATCAGAATACTTCATAGCCATATATCCGAAGGAGTGAGCATTCTCATCAGTTACAACCTTGTCATATCCTTTCGGGATATTGCCTTTAGTGTGGATGGGCCTCAATTCATCTTCATCGTAAATTTGACCAAATGGTCCAAGGCAATCAGAGGAGTTGTTGTGGAGAAGACTAGTGCCATTCTTAAAAAGCTCATGCGATGGCTTTGAAGTACCAGAATATATTCCCTTTCCATTGGTATCTCCATTAAGTAGTTCATCATTGCAGATAAATATTTCATCATCAGACTCCTCAATTAATGTGTTTTCATCATCCGTTGCTACAGGAGTATCATCTTCGACTTCCATTGAAGGTGTGTCAAAACCTCGGTTGGGTCCTTCGTTATCACTGGTTTGGTTTTCATCATCCTCAGCATTTGTACTTTGCTCTTCATCGACAGCGGAATGAAATGAATCATTATGACCTGATTCTTCTTCGATATCAGACTCGGGTTGTCTACCAGGTTGTGAAGAAGTTTCATCATCTATCCCTCCATCAAATACATCACCGCAAAATTCCTCTTTTATTTGAGGTAATGGAGTTTCATCGAGTTTCTTAGAGTGTGATCTTAAAATTCTAGAGGACTTTGGCGTAATTTGAGATAATTTTGTAGAACTATTACGCTTTTTAGATCTTGGAGTTGTTTTGTTAGAAAGAGAAGACTTTACCCGTGGAGTTTTCTTTGGATCAGGATTCTTATACTTCCAGAAGGACTGGTCAACACCACGAGGTAATTGAGAGAAATTCATGACATCAGTCTTACGTGGTCGTTCTTCCTCAAGGAGAGAATTATCAACAAATGACATCCTGCTAGTTCTATCAGGATTGAATATCAAATCATCAAATGAATTATCAAGATTAGGAATAGAGGCTCCAGATTCATTGAGTACATCATTAGCCATTGACAACTCGTTGATTTGTTGAGACATGTCAAGAGATTTTGCTGCATCCAATAGATGTGATGATCTCCTTATGTTCTTCTCTTGAGGAGGTTCTTCTGGAATGATTTGACGTCCAAAGAAGACCTTTATTTCACCTGATTCATCAGTCACCTTTCTAAATTTCCCACCCTTTATTTGTTCAAATCTAGTTAGATCAGGAAGGAATTCCATGTCAATTGTCTCATAACCGTGATAAGGATTGTAGACCTTATCAAGGTTATCCTTATTGGTTATATCAAAGGTATCATCAGACCATATAAGTTCACGAAGAGCCTTTTTGGGTATGACAGCTTTTAACTTCTCTATAATCTCATTAAAGTTTCCCTCTCCTTTAGTTAACTTGTTTAATTCCTCAAGAAAGTCCTCTTCAATACCATAAATCTTAAGTGCGTCCTCTTTTGAGAGACCATTAATATACATACAGTCAGAGTAAATACGTCTAGCGGAATCATTTGGGACCTCGGGAACAAAAGGCTTATAGTTCTCGTAAATAAATCCTGATGGTTTATCAACATTATAAGGTGGTTCAGGAAAACAACTGTGAACTCGGTACAACTCTTTCGTAGGTTCCTCCTTCAAACATTCGTTGACGACCTTGTGGAAATCCCTTATAAACCAAGAAGGTCTACCTAATTCGTGTTGCTTCAAATCAAAGTTACACTTCCCATTGAGCTTCATTACTCTCCCACGGATATCACGTCGACAGTTAAGTGAAATAAGTCCACATACATTCCCCTCCTCGTAGTTAGAAGTTGCTTCCTGAAAGTATGGGTCGTCAAAATATACTTTTTGAATCTTAATTTTCTCGAGCTTCTTTGGTTTCTTCTTCGTTAATTTTACCGTAGTGGTACGGTCTTTCATTTTATTAACCTTCTCCTCAATGACGAGCTGTTGGAGGTTGTAGACTTCATTGAATGGATCAGTGGCTCCATCGCTAAGAGCCCTTAAAAGTTGCTTTGGAACGTTAAAATCATCCTGCCTTGAACATTCATCTTTCTCATACTCAAACTGCTCCTTCAATTCATCCATTTTAGCAGCCCATTTTAATCTCTTACGTTCCAAATCACGTTCCTTCTTCCTTTGCTTTGCAGCCTTTACATTTTCCTCATTCTCCTCTGAACTAGCTTTCTTCTGGTCGTAACATACGAATTCGCGAAAATCATTTACGTCAACCTCCAACCTCTCCACACTCAAATGATTCATTTTTAGTCCAGATACCAATATACGAACAGCCTGTTCGAGATTAGATGTTTTAAGACCAAGATCCACACTCCATTGGATAAAAACATGGGGATCCATTGTTATTTTCTTCTTTGCCATATCCAGAGCAAGCTTCTCAAGATCTACAACCAATTCAGAGATTTCTTCTCCTAAAAAAAGATGATATGTTATAAGAGGTACTATGTGAATATAATAACCTACTTGCATCTGGATTCGCAATACATCTCTCGAATCTTGTTCTCCAATGAGAGCATCCTATATCCACTTCCATACTTAGTAAATTATACAGGTTTATACAGTTAAATAGTTATTTTAATACTAAAAAAATATGGTTATTAAAGGATACATAGAAAAAACTATGAAAACGATATTCCAATGTATGTAATGCGGGAAAATCAACAAAGCGATTTAAAATAACCAAAAGTATTATATTCAGTACACGAAATTAAAATAAAATAATTATTTACCAATGAAAAATAAGTAGGAGGTTTATTATCCTTACATGACAAAATACATTTGATGGGACAACTTACGCGAAATCAGTTTTTATATTACTTATACGATAAAAAAATGATAAAATAGGATGTAAAATTTATGATCATTTTGGGATTGAGATAATTTCTAGGTATATATCGCTTGAAGACACAGGTTGGTAGAATCCTACCACTTCATATAATAATGATGATGTCCCAAAAAGGATGACATTTTATGGTGAACAATCAAACGAAAAGTATGATTACAATTTAGAGGTAAATTACCACAACATTAAGAGATCAAACTTCCAAACATTAGGATTTCTTGTACTTTGTTGTCAAAGAAAAGTAAGCTCCATTATATACTTCAGAAATATACAAATATTTACTAAGAATAAAAGGTTAATTGCAATAGGAGCTTATCATCAAAATTTTTTGTTTAATTAATTTTAAACAATTTTTTATCAAAATTTCCCTGCTGATAAAAGCAAATATTTTATTTTAAACCAAAAGAATTCATATAGAATGTTGATGTCACATAAAATACACTTTTTTGTGGTAATAAGGGAAAATCATATGCATCGAAAAGTTAATTCTTTGAAAAATAATTCTTATATTACTAAAATTCCATCAATGACTGTTTTTCCATTTTCAAATTAATTTTAATAAAAAATTTAATACTTTTATCTTGTTTTGATGTTTAGAAGAACACAATACTTCATTTTAAAGGTTTTTCCACCAAATTCTTATGGATAAACAAATTTTTCCAATAACATGAAGGGCAGAGTATTATGCACTTAGGAAGTAATAAAACTTCTTACATCACCAAAGAAAAGTACAAAAAAAAAGTTATGTTGATGTAATTAAAATGTAATTATGCATTAAAACATTCTAAATAATAACTTTTATATAAATAATTTAACTTTTTTATGCAAACTATGTAGGTTGTATCAAAAAGTAGAATAATAATAATCTATAAATAAAAGTTTTGTATCGTAATTGGGATAATTACTTTCTTTTATAAAAAGTTTTATTAAAATTATACAATAAACAATAAATTTTTTATAATCAAATAAATGGTAGTTTTATGGCTAACTTTAAATAGAATATAAAAAAAAACAATAGTTAGATATGTTCAATTAATAAATGCTCTTTCTTATTGATATTTGTCTTGTTCCTACTCCCAATAACTTTAAAAAATTCTTTTCTAATAGGTTTATTTAAAGCTAATAATATTGGTGCATTGGTACTACAAAGTATATCGTTAACAATAAACCATATTGTTCTATACATCCATGGATCAGTTGGTGGTGCCAATGCTGATAGGAGTGAAAATATTCCTAATGCTAGGTAACAAAGAAATATTAGGAATCCAGATGATGCTAACCTCAATGCGATTTCATGAGGTTTTTTTATGGTTACATGCATTTTGATGTGATAAAAGATACTTCCATAAAGAACACTAACAAATGCATTTATGATACCACCGTCTAATACTGACATCCCAAGAAAGTAGACACGATGAAACGAGTAATCAGAAGCATAAAATAACACTCCACCAGTATGAGAATTTAGGACAACCTTAAATTCAGCAAAAAACAACGGCAATATACAAAATAAAGGTAATACCCATTGAAGAAATAATAAAAGATTTATGTGACTTTTCTTCCACCAAAAATCTCTATGCCTTATTGGTGAATACACAGCAGTGAATCTGAAATAATTATAAGTATGTTTAAAATTTCAAAAAAATAGTTTACCTATTTAATGCAATACCAATGATTCCAATTGCTTGAGCATGCCCAAAATACTGAATACCCAAAACCGGTAACACAGACCAATCTTTTAACTCCCAAACAAATTTCGATGGAATCCAACCATAAATAGGAAACTTAAAAAGTATAGTTGAGTACAACATCATTAATATATCAGCAACAGTCAAATGTCTACATAACACAAAAAAAGAACTTGCCAATGTAGGTTGATTGTGCCTTTTGTATAACATAATCAAAAATACAATATTTACCGGTAAACATAATATTGAACATAAAGTTGTTGTATATTCTAAGATTGTTACAATTTTTAATCCATCAATCATAATAAAAAAAAATTTAATAATAACTTTCTGTTAGAGATATACAATATTTTTTTGATAAAAGTTTTAAATATATTATATATAGAAATTTAATAATATTATAGGTTTAATGTAAATTGAGGATAAAAAAAATGATTTTTGGTAGGAGAGATTAATTTGTGTATTATTACAACAATAACAATAAAAAAATAATAATAATTATTGGAAGATGGAGACAAATAAGTTGAGTTACAAGAGTAATGGTAATGTTTGAAGGTTTTTAAGCAAAAGAAGTTTTTTGTAGACAATAATAATAGTATTAATAATAGAATATAGGAATTTTTTTTATCTTCCTCAAAAATGAGTGCATTCATGTATTTATAAATATATATTTATGAAATATATATATAAATAAAATAGAAGTATATCTTGATAGTTAAAGAAATACTATATAA
Organism: Strongyloides venezuelensis; assembly: GCA_963280985.1. Classification (NCBI taxonomy): domain Eukaryota; kingdom Metazoa; phylum Nematoda; class Chromadorea; order Rhabditida; family Strongyloididae; genus Strongyloides; species Strongyloides venezuelensis. Next base: position 1,623,895 of record CAUJLX010000002.1, on the reverse strand, counting down.
ATATAAAAAGTAATCTTAAAATTACAAAAATTTTCAGGAGGAAATTTCTATTTATATAATAAATATTACAATTTTGCTTTGTAGTTCTATAATAATTAGTTATATAAAGTGTACTAGAGATTTAGATATATAAATTTGGAGGTTTACCTTTAATAGTACGTTGCTTGTTTTTTGAAGGCATTCCTATTTTTTTTATAGAAATAAAAATTGCATTATATTTACTTCTAAAAATAAAATAGTTTTTTTTTAGTAGTTTAATAAAAATACAGTTCGAGGATATTTATAGGTATATAATGTGCAGTTATTATAGTATATTTTGTGGTAACTTAATAAAAATACATACATATACTAAGAATTTATAATTATGTATAATTGAGTGAGAGATAATAAAAAAAATCGAGTTATTCAATTTTTCTGTCTCTTTTAATAGTTTAATGTCCTTTTTGAATCCTTAAAAAATAGTTTATTATTGTAAAATTTATCATAAAATTATCAAAAAGTAAATAATATACGCAAAAAAGAAACTTCTCACTTCTAATCACCGATGATTGGGAATTAAAAAAGAAATTTCTCAGTAGTTTCCTTCTTTTTATAATCAATTTTGATAATTCTTAAAATGATGTATTTGGTAACAGGATCAATTTAAAATTGCATACAATATTTTGCATTACCATTTATCAGAGAAAATTTTTAGGTATAAAAATGATATTATATTATATTATGAATGGTATAAGTGATGTAAAAATTTACAATCATTTTGAGAAAATTACATTTTATATGTTTTCTGATAAAAGATAACGTATATTTATTGTTTAATAATTACTACCTACATATGATAATAGTTTTTTTTTATTTTTCATGACTAAAGTTTAGGAGAATAATCATATCTTTGATGGGTATTTTGATGGTAAGATAAAATATAAGAATATCTTTAGTTGATATAATTTTATTGGTACAACCCCTGTCAATTTACTTAAACGCTATCTTTTGTTTACTTCTTTTGAAATCAACATTCTTATCAATTCATTTCATGATTTTTGAGAAACATTTCATTTATCAGGAGAATATTGTCTATTTTATTAGAAACACTAAAACATAATTTAATATTTTATTATATTTTTGTGTGTTTACGGTGATGACGTGAATCTAGTACGTTATAAGAACAAAGGTTAATTGAATCTCTCCTACAACTACACATAAACTCTTTTAATTTCATCACTTGTTATTATAGTCAAAAAAACATTTTTTACTATTATACGCTGTTTTTGTAAAATAATATGCCTCGCTGAAACTTCATACATATTATAATTTTAAACAATTATGTTTATATGATAAAAAGGACAATGTACCTAAAAATGAAAAACTATATTTCTATATTGTATAAACAAAAATTGTTTTTTGAGTGTTAAATAAATTTAACATTTCATATGATAAATATAGACTTTAATTAATATAATTTTTTATAAGTTAAAGGAATAAAAGTGACGTTATATGAAACTTTTTCGTTTAAAAGAATACTTTTTTTGATGAGTAATTATCAGAGTGTTGTGTTTTTCAGAGGATCCTTAAATTGTCTTCATATGTCATTTTCCCATCTAATATAATTGCTAAAATTTCACCATAGCACTTAAATTTTGTTTATTTATTGTGGGTGTTTCAAAAGTATTTATCACTTTGAGGTAATAGGGAGATCAATTGTTAACAAGTTTATATAACAATTACTCATATATTAGAGTGTATAAAAAAACCACAAAATATACTCAAAAATGAACAATACTTCAACAATAAACAAAAGAATTATTTCTAGATGCAAAGAAAGAATTACAAACAATTTTGAGATTCATAAACACTAAACTCGAATAGTTTAATTTTACGTACCCTTAAAATGGGATGATTATTTCAATTTTCAATTTTGATAATGGAAAAAATTGCTAAATCAATTATTTGAATATTAATATGCACTCCTGGATTATTTGATAATCGGATTAAACTATTATCGTTATTGATCATTCATTGTTTTTCTAATCTTAAGTTTCATAAGTCTATAATAACACGAAAACAATTTGAATATAGTCAAACAATTTATTAGCAATTATAAATATGATATCACTGGTTTTTTATTTTTCAAAGAACAAAATAATTATGGAATTTTAATTTTTCTAAAAACATCCTTTTTTTTATTTCAAAACCATCAATATTATTTTTTCAACAACAAGTACATGAAAGAAAACAACTGTCAATAAGTAAATATTTCATCTTTCTTAATTAAAAATAATGAAATCTGAGGAAAACATTAATCATAGAAAGAAAAGGCAAAAATGATTCCCATTATCTTTAATACATCATTAACATCAAATAAACTTCACCACCTGCCTTTCTCAAGTATGTATTTCATCTTATAACTATAACGTACCTGTGATAAGAGAATTTAAATCCCTTACATAATACACAATTAATTAAAATATTCTGTATAATTAGATGGTAAATTGTATGCAAGTTGTTGCCATGGAATTAAAATATATTATAAATTAATAATTTTACTTGTTATGTATTAAATTAGAAGTAACGATAAATTTTGTCTAAAGTTTCTATTTTAAAATAACTAAACTCCTACAATGGCTAGAAATAATAAAATGGTAATTTATAGTATTATTAAAATAATTATAAGCTTTAATTTTTATAGAGGGAGGTTGTCTCCATTCATATAGGACAAGCGGGAGTACAAATTGGTAATGCTTGTTGGGAACTTTATTGTTTAGAGCATGGGATTAGTCCAGATGGTTTAATGCCATCAGACACGACTGTTGGTATTGAAGATAACTCATACAATACTTTTTTTAGTGAAACTCAGAGTGGTAAACATTGTCCAAGAGCTATTTTCGTCGATTTGGAACCAACTGTAGTTGATGAAGTTAGAACAGGAACGTATAAACAACTTTTCCATCCTGAGCAACTTATTACTGGAAAGGAGGATGCAGCAAACAATTATGCCCGAGGACACTACACTATTGGTAAAGAAATTATTGATGTAACAATGGACAGAATTCGAAGACTCTGTGAACGATGCCAAGGTCTCCAAGGATTCCTCCTTTTCCATTCATTTGGTGGTGGTACAGGTAGTGGCTTTGCTTCTCTTGTCATGGAACGTTTAAGTGTTGAGTTCGGTAAAAAAGCTAAACTTGAATTTTCCATCTACCCAGCTCCACAAATTAGTACATCAATGGTGGAGCCATACAATTCAATTCTAACAACACATACAACATTAGAACATTCTGATTGTTCATTCATGATTGACAATGAAGCAATTTATGATATTGCCATAAAAAATATTGGTGTTACATCACCAACTTATACGAATCTTAACAGATTAATTGCTCAAGTTGTCTCCTCAATCACTGCTTCATTACGTTTTGATGGTGCATTGAATGTTGATTTAACTGAATTTCAAACTAATCTTGTACCTTATCCAAGAATTCACTTTCCATTAGCTACATATTCTCCTATTATTTCAGCTGAGAAAGCTTATCATGAACAGTTGTCTGTTTCTGAAATTACTGCTCAAGTTTTTGAACCTGGACATCAAATGGTAAGTTTAGTAAATGATACAACTGGTAAACTTTCATTTTTAGGTCAAATGTGATCCAAGAAATGGAAAATACATGGCATGTTGCTTGTTATATCGTGGAGATGTAGTACCAAAAGATGTAAATTCTGCCATCACAGCAATAAAAACGAAACGTTCCATACAATTCGTAGAGTGGTGTCCAACAGGATTCAAAGTCGGTATTAATTACCAACCACCAACTGTCATACCAGGTGGTGATATGGCAAAACTTCAAAGAGCCGTCTGTATGTTATGTAATACAACTGCCATCTCAGAAGCTTGGGCACGTCTTGATCATAAATTTGATCTTATGTATGCTAAAAGAGCATTCGTTCATTGGTATGTTGGTGAAGGAATGGAAGAAGGTGAATTCAGTGAGGCTAGAGAGGATCTTGCTGCACTTGAAAAAGATTATGAAGAGGTTGGTATTGATACATTTGATGGTCAAGAAGAGTATTGATATCTAGTCAGTATTCCATTTGTTTTTATAATTCATCAAACGATACTATATATTATTTGATAATAAGAATAATTGATAATATTTGAAAATTATCCATTTTGATATTCATAATTTGATTTTATAAATAATAAAAAAATTTCTACCTAAAAAGAATTATTTATTTTTATGTGACGTGTAGTTTACTTAACCAATATGTCGCAATCACCAAAAAAGGATTCAAAAGTATTGAAACTAAAAGATAAGGATAAAGCTACCCCGACCAGTCAAAAATCAAAAAAATCATCATTCAAAACCAAAAAATGACTGTAATTTCCAACTAAGTTTAAAACCTAAGTCAAAAGCTAAGAAGAACCACAATACTGGTGGAAAACCATTGTCCTGGAGATCAACATTCATCTACATTAATCCATTCATTCAAGATCCCCTTTCAGTAACCGTAACATCTTCCGCTATGGATCAAGGGATATTTGATAAAGTATGTCTCATAGCAAAAGCAATAAAAAAGAGGAGAGATGAACAAGATGCTTTGGAAGAGTTACAAAAGGCAAAAAAATCCAAGTTTTCACTAGGAGATCTCTTTCCATCAGCAAGTCTCTTCAAAAGGAAGACAGAATGCAAGAAAAATATATCTGAAAAAAAGCTGAAAGTTAACTTGATGTCACAAGAATTCCATCCTTACTTCGGTATGAGTACAAAAGATGAAATGAAACGGTATCCAAATCTTAAGTTTTATATAAATAAATTCGAGGACCACTTGTTTAATGAGCGTGGTAAACCACCGTGGTGTATTGATGAGGATGATGATAATTGTGAGAACTCAGACTCTGACACTGATGGTAACTTGAATATTGACTCTTCAGTGATAATTGATTTACACAACAATAGATTGAAACTTGTATATTTGGAAGGGTATGGTACTTTCCCAATGTATGCATATAAGGAATCTTTACCTTCATTGTGTGAATTGGACTATTTTTTTCAATGGGAACATATTGTATCAAATACCATAAGGAGTCATGTATCGATAGTTGCAGGGAAAAAAGATGTGTATGATAAACAAGAGCTTCAGCAAAATTTGAATAACAAGCATGTTTCTTTTGCCTCATTACCAACACATTACTTGGCATTCAACAGAGAATTTCCTTACAGAAAATATGTCAAAATCCCGTATGCTTGTTCAAAGATTATAAAGGTCAAAGATGATGATAAAGATAAAATATAACACGCACCTATGGTAATCTCCAATAAACGGAGATAAATCTAAATCATTCAATATTAACTTCCATAATTTAACTTAATTAATTCATATATAATATACAACTTTTATAACAATAAACTATTCAGATGATATGTAGTAAAATTTTATATTTTTACACAATAAAAAAATATATAATAATTAATTAATGTTAGTATATTAGCACTTATTTACCACGGTTTTCTTTTTTTCTCATGGATTGTTTCAAGAATTCACTTTCCTCAAATTTTGATGGAGCTTCAGTGACGATGATTCCTGGTCCAGGTGTAAGTCCAATAGTCTTTACATCCTCAGGATTGACTTTTTTTACTTTTTTCGTACTCTTTTTTGATTTATCTTTAATTTTATCAACTGTTGTTAGTGGAGAATTTGCATTTGGATACTCAACGATATCATTTATATGGAAGCACCTACTATATGTTGGGTAAAATGTTACACTCCTGAATTTTCTGACAACTCCAAGTGGGTCAGTTGGGTAGTATAATAAGTAGATTATTACGAGGAACAGCACGATACATAAGAAATCACTCATCGTACTGATTGATAAATTAGCAAAATGAGTCCATTTTATTAATTTAAAATTTACAAATTGACAACAAAATATTATAATAATTAAAATGAAATTTTATTATAAAAAATTGTATATTTACAGTTGTTTTCTGATGCTTTTATCATACAATTTCCAATGAGTAATAATATATCAGATGTTTTAAATCCTAATGATCCTCCAGATTTCGACCAAAAAGTAGTTATTCATCCAGATTATAATACTACCGAGAGAAACATGACTAGGACAGAAACTATAGTCACTATAATATTTGGATTAATCACCATTCTATTAGTAGTTATCTTTGTTTATTATCTATTCAAAGTATGCTGTGGCAGTAAATCTGTAAGCAATATACAAAAATATAAAAACTAATGTTTTCTTAAATTTTTCAGGGTGAAGAGGAAAAAGGAACTATCCGGAGTAGGAAGCAAAAAGATCTGCGTAATGGAAAACCTAAGAAGAAGCATAACTATAATCCATTGGATATAATGAACACGATAGAAAAACAGGAATACAATATGGAGAAAAGAAAGAAATCTGCAGTCGAGAAAGAAGTTTTGCATGTGGAGATACCAAATATTCAAAAGGAGAATGAACCCAAGAATGTTGGAAATTTAAATAATAACGTTGGCTTCAAACCTCCATCAAATGATATTGGAGTAAAAAAACAACGAAGTCTTGTAAAATCTATAGAACACAACGGTAAAGTGAATGTGAAACCGAAAGATGTTTCTCCTATATATGAATTTACACCTCCAGATGATTATTATGTTCCAATAGAGAGAGATACTAAAAGACCAAACCCTATTCAAGATAGAAACAAAATACTACAAAATCTGGATAAAGCACAGATAATAAGAAGAAAATTACTAAGTGATTTAAAAAAAATTAAAAAAATCAAAAATCTCAAGGAAACTCCAATATGCAATTGTGATAAAAATCCTGAAGATAAAAAGGTAATTGCCTTCACAACGATGGGTAAAAATGATAAGTGGGAGACGGTTAATGAAAATGATACAGTCAGTAATTTTAGTTTTCAAATCTCCTCCAGAAATAGTTCTCAAAATTAGTATATTTAATAATTTTTTTTCTGATTAAATTATTATGTGTAATGTAGAGTAGATATATTTTTAATAGTTAAAGCAACAACATTAATTATACACATTAAATTGTAAATAAATTATAGGTTTAAAGTTTTGATTGATTTTTAGTGGTAAAATATGAATATTTTGAAATTATTATTGTTAAAACATTTTTGAAAAAATGTTCCTTTTAAAAAGAATAATAACTTGGTTAAAATTGACTCTTAAGATCGTACATAGGAAACAAATGTAATATAGAATCTGGGCTCCCAGAAAAGTATTATATCATCCGGAAATAACTAGTAGAAGAAGGTTATGGATTATGCCTCAATTATGTGTCTTGTTTGACAAGTTTGATGAATTTTACTATATAGGCTTATTGAATTGTTTTAATAACTAACCTTTTCTTACTTTCAGTTTATATAGTGTTTTTTATTACTAACCGAATAAATATTTTATTAACAGTTTATAAAATGGAAAATTGAGTTTTTTAAAAAATTTTAGGTAATTAACAATACGTGTCCACAAAAATTTAAAAACATGTTTTACCAAGAATTTCCTAATATTGATAAAATTTCAATAGAGAACTTTCAAGTAAAGCAAGCTTCAAAAGGTGTGTTTGACACAAAAAAAATTCATTTAACTCTTAAAATTTATTTATAAATGTATTTAGCTATTTAATTTGCCACGTGTTCGCATAAGATGCTTCTGAAAAGACTTCAGATGGATATTATCTTATATATCGATAATTCCCAATATATTTATGTCATAAATCTTATCTAAATGTGGTTTACTTATTATGAAATCATTTCATATGACTTCGTTTCCGTTAAACGTTATGCTACATAAATGGAGCATCCATAGAATCTACTTTTATAGTCGCCTAAGAGTGAGTTTTTATTTCAGTAAATGATTAAGAATACATTTTTTTGTAAACAATAATTGCAACTAAAATTCTTTCGTATGGAGACTCTTCATGGACTGGAAATATTTTAATGAATTTTGTTTTGTATCAAAAACTTTCTACTGAAGCTTATTTAAACTGAAAATTCTATATTGAAATTTTATTGATATAGAAATATACTTAGTACCATATTTTATTAAAATTTTTGTAATCTTTATATTTCATGGGCATATGTTTTTGGTCATCATGAATATCTTCTATAAAACCCCGTTTGGGATATCTTATCAATAACTTTTTTCCTTATGATTATCTCTGGATAATATTGTATTTTCTTGACATCTCAAATTCTCTCCTACATTTATATTTTAAGTCCTTCTGAAAAATCATATTTAAACGAAGATGTAAGAGTTTTATTAGTAATCATTTTTCCAAAAAAATTTTAATAGTGATAAATTTTATAATTTTGATAACTATGATAAAGAAGATCACTAAACATTTATTTTTTGGAAATATTGTTAATTAAGAATATTAATTATATATTAGATCGTCATTAAAATATTTAACAAGCATACAATAAAGTTCCATTTTCAATGATAATAAAATTTTTCGAGTCTTGCAAAATTTCTTCCACTCAAAGAACTCTTTTTTGTGAAAATCCTAAGTTTAAAAAAGATGAAAACCCATTTTCTCCTATAACTACATTATTTTTTACCAGTGAATTTTTCACACACTGAACATACTTTACTTTTATAACATAATTCTTCGTTTTCAAACCTTAGAAATATCTTTTTCTTCGTACTATTAAGAAAATAAATTTTTCAACCTAACTTTTTGAAGTAATAGAATTTTTATTAGGTAATACCACACTTAGTTATGTTATGAAAAAAAATGATTCCACAGATATAGTGCACTTGATTTGACTAAAACTAGCATAAAAAATGTTGACATATTTTTTGATTTGTCAATATTTTGAATCCATAGTTTAAACATGAAAACTGACCTTAAATATTTAACATACATATAGATATTGATTATTAATATCATATGTAATCTAATGAGAAGAAAAATTAGTAAAATTATAAAAGCTTCAATGGCTTTAAGGTAATTATTTTTCCGTTAATATTATTGAATAAAACGAATGAAATTTTTTTGTGTTTCGTAGTATGATAATTTGTATTATAAACTGTGGAGAAAAATAATAAAGTAGCAAATTATGAAGTACCGTGAACACATTGTCTTAACATATATGGTGAGGAAAAATGTGAATCACAGTTCCATTCAAACTACATAATTTATTTTAAAATCCTTTCTTTTTTTAGTATAAAATAATTTTGTTACCGACCACAAAAAGATATAAATATTTTAAAATCATAATTGAAAATATATTATAATACTTTATACATTTTTTACTAAAAAATACATCCTTGATGCATATGTATCCTGCCATTTAAGTATTCAAAGTTTTTCTTCTGATATTTTAACTACTAATCAAAATATTAACGATGAATTTTATTGTTATTATTTTGATCTTTAAGGATAAAACTTTCGAACATAAAATTTACAAATATTGTAGCTATGCACACGGAAATATCTCTTAATTTTTGGTTGATAAAAAAATTATTGCCGAAAATTTCAGTAAAAAATAATTTAATTAAAACCCATTTTGCCATTCAGTAAAACATTTTTTAAAATTTAGTACAACTAACAATTTAATCTCCCCATTTTTATTTCATTAATAAAACGAGCAACCAAAAAAATGTATGTTGACAAATTTATAGAGTCTGAAAATTTGAGACACAGCAGTAGCAGTGAATCAAATTTAGCGTAAAATTGATTTTTACAAATTTCGAATAAATAGATTTTTTAAAAATAAATATTGTTTCTAGAAGTGCTTGTTATGAAAAACGAATGAGAATACTTTCAGTTTGATAAATTTACGTCTTTATGGTTCTTTAAATTTTTTTTTAGTTTGTTCACATTTTAGGTACAAAAATGAAAAAGCGCATATTCCCACTATGCTCATTCGATTTCTGATGTGATTTTACATCTAGATCCATGGAAATCAAGAAAATAAAATAAGAAGGTAAATGTATTCTTATACAAAATATAAATTCCAATTCAATATATATAATATTGATATACTTTTTAAATACACTGTGCAACAAAAATAATGCACAACTCATATTTCATTTTAAATAAATAATTAAATTTTGTGAATAGTTTTTAAATAAATGCTACTAGAAAAAACAATACTTAAGAAACATAAATAGATAATACAAAAGTGTTTTAGACATGTGATAAAAAAGGATGATTTTTTTCGTAACAAAAAATTTTTGCACCACTTAAAAAAGACAAATTTAAAAGCTATCTTATCACATAAAATACATTTAATACCTATTGGAATTATTTATTTATTATCTATAAAATGTTATCTGCCGAAGTTAGACAAAAAATTTTGGATTATTCAAGAGAAAACAAATCCTGTAGATGGATCGTCAAAAAATAAAAATCGCTCACACTACTGTTTCAAGAGTTCTAAAATAAGGCGGAACTAAGAATAGAAGAACCAGAAGTAATGCAAGGCACCCAAGAAAGCTAATTAAAGCGGATGAACTAAAAATAAAAAGAGTTACAATGGATAGAATTCAAAAAAATTCTTTATTTAATTCAAGAATTGTAGAAAATGAATTAAATCTTGATGTATGTCTAAGAACAATTCATAGAAAATTGAAGACAATGGACTTCACGTATGATAAAATTGAAAGGAAAATCCCATTGTCAAAATCAACTAAGAATGAAAGAATAAAATTTTGTAAAATAATGTTGACAGAGAATATATCAACAAATTTCATTATATTTAGTGATTAGAAGAAATTTTCCGTTGATGGGCCTGATATTTTATGTAGCTATCAAAAAAATGATGTAGCTACATTAAAGTTACCAAAAAGACAAGAAAAAGGTGGTTCTGTAATGGTACTTGTATGTACGGTCTATCTGAATAAATTTTACTTGACTAAAATATCATCAAGAATGAATTCTGATGAGTATATAAAATTGTTGCAGACTGAGATCTTTCCAATCTTGAAAAACAACACTAAAGCTAGTGAAAAAGAAAAATATTGGTGGCAACAAGGCAATGCTTCTGTTCCTACTTCTCGAAAAACAAGAGATTTCTTGATGTCTTAGCCATTTAAAAGCTTGCAATAGCCAAAGTGAACAGTTTGCAAATTTTGGAACATCTTAAAATGAATTGTTTGATTTTCTATAGATATAAGCATGGTATAAATGATGACGTACCATTGTAAAGATTTTATTTTTGCAATTGTACCTATTTTATTGTAATCATATTTTGTCATTTTTTTAGAAATTACTAACCTTAACCGAGGCTTGAGAAAGGAATCTGAATACCATTCTGGAATAGCTTTATAAGTAATTAGGTAAATTATTTAATTAATATATTCATATTCATATATATTGTTTATTTTATATAGAGCGTTCACCAATAAAATATTTTACTCCAGCAAGATCACCGGATATAAATATCATTGAAAATTGATGGTCAAAACTACAATCTATGGTATATGAAAATTCGTTTAGAAATATATTTTAACTGAAAAATGCAATTTTTTCTTAAGTTAAAAAAATACCAAAAGATTATATAAAATCATTGTTTGAAAGTTTCAAATCAAGATGCCTCCAAGTCGTAGAAGCAAAAGGAAATGAAATTAATTATTAAATAGACATTAAGAAACTTTTTTGTTAGTTTAACAAAAATTGAGGTGGTGAAAAAATTTTGTCGCCTCAAAAGTCATAATTTTTTAATAAGTATCTAAAACATTTTTGTATTATCTGTTTATTTGTCTTAAATATTGTTTTTCTTAATGATAATTATTTATAAATTATTCACAAAATCTAATTATTTATTTAATACAAAATATAAGTGGTGCATTAATTTTATCGCGTAGTGTATTATTTAAAAAAATGATAGCTCATTTTCATGCGATTTCACATTTAGGGTAATTAATAGAGTTTTTATAATATTAAATAAAATAATAATAAATTTATTTGGTTCGACGACTCTATATAAACGAAAAAACGGATAAAGAATTTTTCTTCTAATGTTGAGAAAAGCTAATGAACCATGCGATTGAAAGAAATATTCCATTTAATTTCGAGAAATAGTTGTTTTAAATTTTATATGAAATAGATTTTTAATTTTCTAGTTTATAAAGATTGTTTAAACTACTTCTTTGATTTACTGGAAAAAATTTTGGTGTTAATTTTTTTCAATTATTTTTAATGAAACTATTTATAATAATTTTTCAGTAAACCATATTCAGAAGATATTTTTATGTGTAATTATAATATAAAATAAATGATTTTTATAAACTAATGTTTAGAAAAAAATTAACTTTAAATGGCGAGTATGGCAATTTTTTTAACTTTATATAAAAACTTAAACCCATTGTTTTCACTAACATCATATATTTGTTTTAGAAAATATTAAATGGCTAAAAATGTTATTGTACGTTAATTAAAAATGGTACCAATGTCCGTAAATCCAAATAGCTACTTTTTTAGTGATCTTTATTTTAAAATTAATAACTAAAGCATAAATATAATATAATTCTGTTAATTTATACTATATTTTTTATTTAATAAATAAGAAAAAAATGTTGTTGTAATTAAACAAATATTGTATTTTTTTCTTTTATTTCTACAATAATGTTCTTTTAAAAATATTGGATTTTTATTAAATAATTAATGTTTAATGATTTTTTAATTATCTATGTTGTTCTCGTATGCGAAATAAATGCGACGAAATTAGTCGCAAATAAAGAAAATCTGAATTTTATTTGGTGGGACAAATTTATTACATTTTTTGCAAACTTGTGTCCTTTTTTTTCTGTATGCCATGCTTTAAAAAAACAAAGAAAAACATATATTTCAATGTCGAAATTATTCATAAATGCATTTTAAAAGTAAATTTTGTAGTATTTTATAAAAAAAATCACTAATACTTTGACTTAAATATATTTCTAGCTTTCTAAAGTCTATGCAAACTTATTTAATTCGAAAATTGTCTGAGTTATTATTTTAACTACCTTAAATCTTATCAACTAGAAAGAATATTTTTATCATTTTACTTACATTAAAAGTCTGTATTTCAATTTTTATAACATATTTTGAAAGTTTTTTTCAATATAAACCAAGATAAAAAATGTCCTTCAAATTCGTAAAAGTATTCTCTATTATGTTACCAAAGTGCGAACTGATAAAAAGACAATCGCAAAAATTAAATCATTTTAGGTTAAATAATTATGAAATTATGAAGTAATTTTGATCAACCTCAAATGTTATTTATATTTTAGAAAATTAGTCAAACATAAAACTATTCTGTATGTTTAATTTTTACCATTTTTAGTAACTTAAAACTTGAATATTAATACTTACTAAGAATTAAATGTAAACATTTTTTTAAACTTTTTATTTCTATATTAAAAATTTGTAAAAAATTATTCAAACATAGAATATCAAATGAGTCTAAAATCATGTTGATATGTTATAAAACAATTTTAAAAATATGTTTTCATAAACTTTTAACATTCAAAAACATATATAATTTTAATAATAATTATTAACACTATAAAATACGAAAATATTACTTGGAGTTTTAAATGTGTGTTACAATAAAACAAAAGATTTTAATGCTTTTTAAATTCTAAATATTTTAAAAAATTCATGCCAATAAGTAACAACGATCGCAACGAGTTACATTTTATGGAAAAAAGGCCTAGCCCTGCTGCCTGTTTTTATTATACTTTTATTATAAGATCATTCTTAAAAGTCTAGTTTATACCAATTTATGGGCCTGTTTGGAAGATTCATTTTTGCAAAAAAAATTCTAACAGTGATAGGTTATATAAATAAGAAAAAAATTGCCAATAAAGATCAATTTTAAAAAAACATAATTAATTATGAATGTAATTTAAGTAATTTATTACCAATAATCATTTAAATATTTTAAATCAATAGATTTTTTTTGTTTTACTAAAATATTCATATTTTTTTGTTAGAAATAATAAAAAACAACTTAACTTTATAAATATCATTTAATGTTAATGTAGGAATTACCATTGGAATGCCCATTTATCCGGAGAAAGTCTGAATTGATAAGAAACAACATATCAAAAATTATACTTAATTTATTTTATGCTTAATTTTTATAATTACCATTATATAGAGTTAAATTTCGCGCATTAAATTTACTCCTTCATTAAAATGTACCACCAATAAACTTTTATTTGACACTCTTGAACTTTATTTCATCCTTATATTTTGCATACACAATAAATTATCAATTCAAGTGTAAAAAATTTTATTCATTAGTAGGTATCTAATTCGCTACTTCAAAAATACATATAATATCTTATAACAAGGTTATTTACAATTTATCATTTTTACTCTCATTAGAAGTAACAATCTTATTCAGGAACGTACTCAGACCAAGAGCATTCCTAATACTATTTGTACCAGCTCTCTTCTTAGTCATTTGTGCAGCTTTATTTTTCTCCATTATCTTTTTACCGAGCTCCACCTCTTTATCCCATTCGTCATCAACCTCCTTCTCAAATGCCTTCCTTGATAATATTGTGTTCGAATCTTCTGTTGGTAACTCAACAACTTCAAGATGATCCTCTGTATCTGAAGCTCTTTCCAAAACCTCAACATCAACATCCTCAGCCATGAATCTTGTTTGGTATCTGTATATTAAAGCGGCCTGTTCAGGATCATCTTCATCATAAATGTTTAACTTCTCTTTTATTTTCTCCAATCTCTTTCTATCGGCTTTCAATTCTTGAAGTATTCTTTGTTTAGCAAGATCATTAACAATATCCTTCTGATTACCAATCTCATCAAAGTCTCCATCCATTATTTCATAGGCATCCAAATCACTTCCATCTTCTTCATCACCATCCGAACCTATATCGTCTCCAGAAAGGGAAGCTTCATCGTCGTAGAAATCACTTCTCTTTAATTTCTTTTCGCGTTCCTTTTTGTATTGTAATGCAAGAAGCGCTTCTTCATTTTCTTCTGCTTCTTCATCATCAATTTCCACTGCTTCTTCACCTTCAATTTCTTCTTCATCCTCTAACTCTTCACCTTCATCCTGGATTTCTTCTTCTTCTTCATCATCATCATCAAAGTTCAATTTACCGGCTTTCTTTTTAGGAATACTTTCTATGATGTCCTCATCATCTTCATTTTTCTCCTCCACTCCATTAGTGTCTTCTTCTTCTCCTTGGGTTTCTAGAATCTTCAATTTCTTAAAGCTATCACAAGAGTTCTCTTCATCAAACTTTCTTTTTCTATCAACAGGAATATCAAATACAGCTCCTTGCGTAATAAGATCATCCAACTCAGAATCATTAATTTCTTTAAATTGAGAAGCTACGATAGTCTTCTTCCTCTCCATTTCTTCCTCCTCCTGCCTACAAAAAGCAACAAAATCAATTTCTGGATCTAAATATATAGCTGAACCGTCATCATCGTCATCCTGGTTATCCTCAACCTTCTTTTCAGTATCCACAGGTTCATCTTCCTCATCACTTTCTAATTTCTCAACTGGTATAATTTCTTCCTCCTCTTTATTGTCTTCCTTTTCTTTTTCTGCATTATGTTCATTCAACCAAGCTTCAGCTTTTTTAATCGAATTAAACTTAATTTTCTCCATTTTCTTTCCACGAGACTTTAACCACTCAGCACGACTCATACCTTTAATACCTGTCCTATATTTCGATGGAGATGTCTTCTTCTTTGGTGGTGACTCCAAAGCTTCTTGTACCCAAGGATCCACGTGTTTCCTTTCGGATTCATCCTAAAAATCTATTTTTCGGAAAAGGAAACGAAAAACATACCTTGACGTCAGTTATATCGACAAAATCTCCATATACTGATGGTTTTCTGGGTAACTTCTTCTTAGGATCAATCCCATATTTTGCTAGTATCTTTTCTTTCTTCAGCTGTAGTTTACTTTTTTGAGGACCCGGTTGATCAGGAACATTCTCATTTGTCTGATTTTGATTACTAACGGTTTCACCTTCGTTTGTTTGATTCTCATTACCATTCTCAACTGTTTCTTTATTTTCGCCTTCATCACCAGAAACATGTTGATTAATATCCCTTAATGCTTCTGTATCTCCTTCAGCAACGACCTCTTCGTTACCCAAAAATTGCTCACTCTCTCCACTAACATTTTCACTCTCAGGAACGACTTCAAACATCCCAAAAATAGCTTTAATATAAACTGTCTGATAAAAATAAAAAAAACAAAAAAATTCCCGGCGGACAAGGTATTCTTAACACGAAAACCTGTAAACAAAGCACACTGTTCCAAGAAATGAAATTTCAAAGTTATCTGTGCTCTATTCTCCCAAATCATACTACAAATGATATTAAATAATCTAGTAAAATCTACAGGAGCAACAAATTTTGTCATTCAATCTGTTCGTCATAATTGCCCCTGGCATAGGACTAGCTTCGTTCCATATTACTTTCCATTTCATATGAATAATAAGTTGAGAACAGGATCATTTGAGGCAAGACAAAAAACATATGGTGGTAGATTAATGATAATGAGAAGAGTTCTAAGAGAACAAACATTTTTGGGATGGAATCATGATACCAGGATCAAGAATCAGAAAGCTGCAGACACCTTTGTAATTGTAGAATATTATATAGTTGAAATTTTGTTTATCCTTATTGAAATATATTTATAATAGTTGGGTTGTTAACAGTTGTTTATTTAATTTTTTCATTCTCGGTTCCTATACCTATAATATCCTTTTATGAAGTTTGTATTGTATATATTATAACGATTTATAGGGATAATGGATTGTGAAACAAACACTCCTTCTAGTTCTGTCCAAGAGGAATCTACGACTGCTATACCACAAGGCAAGGCAAAGTCTGGGAAATGGTGGAAACCTGAAGTTAAGAGGTAATTCAATTATAAATATTTCGAAATAATTGCTTATCATACTATAGATTTACATCAGTAATCATTAAGAGTAAAGGTTCAAAAAAATCCTGGGAAAAGAAAGTTGAGGAGCGCAAGAAGCTTGAGATAGCCAAGAGACTTCAACAACAAATGAGGGATCAAGTTGCTGAGAAGAAACGTCAAGAACGTGAACGACAAGAGGAGAAAAAACGCAGATACGAGGAGAACCTCAAGAAGAACGAAATAGTACAGGTCATTAAGAATACTGAGAAACTTCGCAGAATGAAAAAGAAGGATCTCAGGAAACTTGTTAAGAGAGACACAAATTAAACACCAGAAAATATATACCTTTTCTCCATTCCTTTCTTATTGTTTTGTTTAAGTTTCACTACCTAATAAAAAATCGTTTATTTTTAAAAATCTTTACAACGAAAGTATAAAAAAGACCGGAAGATTAACAAATTTTATTCAAAACTCTGGTTTTGTCAAATCAATTAAAACAGCCAACAAATAATAAACAAGCACATAATTAAAAAATTTAGTGAGCCTTTTTACGGAAAGCACATCCTTCGACTAATCTTGCTTTTCCTCCTGTTGGTTGACAGAGCATAGCGTTACATCCAATGCATACTACAACTGATTGAGCATGAGAAAAGACTGTTGTGATTTTGAAGCATCCTGGACATTTAACATCCATAAAGAATGAATTTGGGTGTTGAACGAGTCTATGGAGCTTGTATGCTTGGCGTTCTTTAACTGGATCTGGGTGAAGTAAATCTCTAGCTAAAGGCATGTTGATGCGTGTGAAAACCTCTAAAATAGGTAAAAAAAATAATTTTATAATAAAATGATGAAAAATGACGTTTTCCAACAGATATTTATATTGAAATATTTCGAAATTTTAATACAAAAAAATGCATAAAAAATATAAACTAGGCGTGGCAGAGAAAAAGTGTTATTTCTAAATACTATATAAATTATATATGGATATGAGTTGATTACGGAAATGATGAAAAATTGTTTTCAGAACAGAACTTAAAAAGTGCATAAAACATTAGTGGAAATATTAATAATAAATATTTTATTATTTTAACCATAATTAAACATGAAAAAACAAGTACCAAATTAACGTATTGAAGAAAGAAACTAAGTAAATGTAAAAATTACACATCTCCAATTGTAAGGCAAGGGAATCTTGACAAGACAATTTTAGCATATTTTTGAATAATGCTCCTTATTTTTTTAATAACACAAAAATTTAGTATATCAGTAATTTGAAATAGATGATAATGCGGGTAAATTGACAGTCTTCTTTTACAGATTCCATTGTGAAGGGCAATTACACTATGCATAAGATCATAAAGAAATAAAACTTTACTTGCAAGGTTGATGATTATTTTGATTGAATGATAAAAGTTGATAGTTATACTACTCATATTTTCTATTGCAAATGTTAAAATGTACGACCATGCATATATTAGTTTTTGGAGCATCAAGGACTACGAAATAGTTGCTTTGGAATTTACCAACTTCCATTGATGGTTATTGTTCATTTTATAATGTTTGTCTGTGTTCAAATATTATTTATTTTATTGAAAGTGAAATGAATTACCATTCTTATTCATTGTGTTTACCTTAAAAATATTCACGCTAAAGATACTATTGTATTTTTAATTTAAAACTCTTTCTTCACACAGAACATAATTAATCCTTCAAATAAACACGCGTAATATTTATTTACATATAAAAAAAATTCCCATTCTTTTTGTGATAACCTTTCGAGTAATAATGTCAAGAATGTGGAAAATAGAATGGCGGCAAATTATCTACCACATCAAGAGAGAAGGAAGTCTCTATTCTCCCCACAATATATATCATATAGCGAAGAAGTAAAACTATAATTTTCGAAAAGACTGTCAATATATATCTCTACATGGGTGGAGGAAATATTACATAATCTAGACTTATAATTTATATACACATGCGCACTTTAAATCTCCCTCCAAAAAATTCTTACTTAATGATATCAATTCTATACGCTAGGAAGGTGATTGATAACATTTATTAATTGGTAACATCTTATTCGTAAATATTGAGCGCAATTAGTGTGTGAGAAATTCTCCTTCTCCCTACTATCAATAACACTGTCTTATTTATTCTACTTTCTGATAAGACATTAGAAAAATTCTTGTCCATTATTATATCACTTTGTATTAGCATCATTTATCATCAATAATAGTACAACATGAAATGCAAATATCACTGAAGGCGGTAAAATAACGAACACATACAAGATAATTTCTCTACAGGGTTTTTAGGTATATAACAAAAAACATTTTGAGCGGGCAAAATACAGACATAGGCAGTAGAATCGGTGAACAAGAATATACAATTTAACGAGATAGCATAATACTTTACCCCAATAAAATCGTACCTTCATTTGACTATACTTCTATTGTCTTACTTTTTTCATTTTTAATATCAACAACAAAAATTATTAAAATTTCTATGATAAAGAAAGTTATTGTCTTATCACGAAATCTGTTAACTGCTTCGTGTTATATCCAATATCTTGCGCGCCACTTCTTTTATGGAAGTTTGCCCTCGTTCTAGGTCCTGTAAGCCCGCGAAAAAAGTGTAGATTTATCATCCTTAAGCTTTCTATTTTACCTCATTTTTAATTATTTCATTTCATCTACCCCTAAAAACCATTTTTTTCATTATTTAAGGTTTCTTTAATTATTATAGGAGATGGAAGAAGTTATGGACACTAGTTGTTCAATATCTAATTTACATTCTTATTCTCAAGAAAATGTCTCAGAGGAGGAATGTCCTACGAATTATACCTACAACAAGGAGTCATTTGAACAATTTAAAGAACTTGTGGCAAAATACCTGAAGCCCAAAGAAGATCCTCTAACTTTCACCACAACAAGATGGGAAGAGTTCCGTTCTATCAAAAACAAAGGTAACAACAGTCGAACCATTACTCGGATGGATGGTTGTCTACATCCACGCATTCATTATTATGTACGAAGATCAAGGAGAGAAATACCATTCACTGTATGAGATTCTGGACATCGTTAAAGATGGGAACATATCAATAAAAGATTTCTACGCCATGTTATGTAAATGGGTGAAACTAATAGATGCACCCAATCGTGTCCTGAATAAAGTTGATAATATCAACAGCAGGATTGCCACAACTACTGTTTGCTTCAAAAAGTTTCTATCCATCTTTTATAAACTTATTAAGAATTGTGACTTGAGATATCGTCCTCATCGGCTGTGGAATCATGAGGCATCTTTACACATTATGTGGAAATTTTATATTGCTTTTAAGCAAGAAATCAACTGTGGTGATGATTTGGTACCATCTTATCATACGATGATGTCATTTTTTGACTTTTTATGTCGTAGACTTCGTGAAGAAGGTAAAATAGAGATGATCAATCAGCCATATTGTAAGTTTTAATCTTTGTATTCATGTTTTGAAATATATTCTTCAGCTGAATTACTAAACAAGAATAATACAATATTAGATGATCTTTGTAAAGATTTCAATGGAGTTCCGGTTGACCTAAAACATTTTAATGAACATAAATTTTACAGGAAAACGGAAGACTTAATAAAACTATTCAAGTCCAAACCATCAGACAAAGACTACTTGGATTACCTTGAGGAACTTTGTGTAAAAGTCATGAAAAAGTACACAGAAACAACTCTAAAAGAACGTCTCCTAAACGAAGGAATCTTCCTTGACTTAGATGTCTCAAAAGATAAGATAGATATGATAGTAAGCAACGCAAGTATCATGTTATCATCCAATGGTATTTCCACCCCACGAAAAGGACCTAATTTTGTCACAAATCAATACTTAGAGAAATTTCTCTCATCTATTCATCATGGCAAATCAAAAACTCCTCTCCTGACAAGGACATTATACTTTGATAGTGTAAGTGGATGTCCCACAACACCTTTCTCTGCAGCGAATTACAAGAGAACTCAGTTAGCTATGTTGATTGATCAATATCCACCACGACCTTCGAGATTCCTTGAAGAATTACTCGACCAACTACCTAATAGACCAAAGGATTTTGTTGTAAATCTTTTCACGAAACTCGGTGAGCGATTCTGTTCACTTGTTAAGGATGAATGTCGAGGTGACATTGCTTTTGATGATCAGATAACTGACTACGTCGAGGAGAGGACGACAAGTATCTTGGCATTGTGCTTTAGAGTTCTTGAATCTCTTCTTACGAGAGAAAGACAGGTAATCCAAGATCCAAACTCAGAGTATTGGAAGATAATGTTCCAAGAAAACTTTATTAGAAGTGTTTTTAATGTGGCACTTGAGTTGGTACTGTGTGCCCACAACAGTTTACGTGATTTCCCATGGAGTTTACGGGTCACCGAACTTCAGGCAATAAATTTCTCAAGAATCATTGAACTAGTCATTAAGGCAAACGATCATTTAGCACGTGAGTTTGTCAAACACCTTAACATGATAGAAGAAAAAATTCTGGAAGAGCTGGCGTGGACGGCAGACTCCCCAATATGGAAGGTTGTTGGTGATGGACCAGATAAGTTCCCCTCAAGTTGTGCTGTCCAATACCAGGCTGGAGATTCATCACTAAGTGAAATAGATAGACGGCAAATGAAGGATTACGAGAATTTAGTTAAAAATAGAGAAAAAGAGACTACCTCTGTGGAGCCTCCTTCCATAACACAAAACACAAAGATATTTGTGAGGAAATTTTATTATTTAGCAGCAATTCGGGTTGTTCACCTTTGTGAACGTCTTTCATTTAACGAGGAAAATAAACTAAAGATATGGAATTGTATTGAATATTTATTTAGAAACCATATTACTATGCTTAAATGTAGGAATTTGGATCAACTTATCCTTTGCTGTTGTTATGTGGTAGCTAAAGTTGGGAGGTTGGAGATAACTTTTAATGATATTCTTACCGCTTACCGCCTCCAACCACAGGCTTGTCAAGCTATAATTAAACATGTTATTATGGAGTCTGGTGACGATGTCACTCCAGATGATTTGAAGAGAGATCCAAAAGATTTCGAGGGTAGGAGATACAATCCAAATGACGCTATTCCTGGTAAAAGAGGACACCTCATAAACTTCTACAACAAAGTTTTCATCGACAACATGGCAGATATCGCGAATACAATGCGAAAACCAGATGAAAGACTGAAATCAAGGATTATTCCATTTCCTCCCCTTCGCCAAAACCCATTATCACCAAGGAAACAGTTAACGGAGAACATCACCATAGTCCCCCAAAGAAGTCGTGACTCCTGTAACCTCCAACAACCTCAACAGGAGAAGAAAAACAACATCTACAGGTATACCCTCTACCAGTCTCCATCAAAAGACCTCAGTACAATCAACAAACTAGTACGTGATGCAGGTTCCAATTTCAATGCTAATGCTAGATCAGCATAGTTCTATTTATATTATAATATGAATTAGGTTTTTTTTAATTCTATTTAATAATAATAATAAAAAATAAGGTTCAAAAATTATTTTTATAGTTAATGAAATTTATTCTTGTCTTTTTTTTTGTAATAAATTATTGAAATTTTTTCTTGTGTTTACTTTTTTTAGTTTATAATACTTCCTTTAATTTGAGGGACATACGGTAATGAAAACAGAAAGTGCCATTATCGGGAGTGTGAATCCATTCCCAAGAAGCAAATAAAATAATTATTTCCTAAAAGAATTTGTTATGAGTGAAATTTTCAAGGATTACAATGCATTAAGGGCAAAAATATAAAAAGTTTAAGTTAATTTAATATTGCTCTATCTCCTAAAGCCATAAGTAATAAGGAAGTGATTATAATTACACTAAACGACAGTATTAATGTGTCTTATTTTTATTTCTAGAAAAAGTAATTTTAATCTTTGGATTTGTTTTATTTTTTGTTATTATGTAAATATATAGGATATGCCTTCAACTTTCATTACCATAAAAGTATATTTTGTGTTATGATAGTAAGGAGTAAACTTCGTTAAAACAAAAAGTACATTAATTAAGGGAAAGAAAAGTTTTAATATAAATTGGGAGAGTTGAATTTTAAAATATCCTTGTACAACAAATATATATATGTACATATCCATCTTCAATCACCCTAAATATATTTGAAGGAATTAGATTGATGTATGAACATTTTAAAATAGGCACAAACTTAAGTTGAATTAACGATCTCATTGAGAGGGAAAATAGAATGTATAACTATAATTAATATATGCCTTGGAAAAATGTTTTCTCCAGCCTTCACTCCTTTTTTTTGATACGTCCATAACACACATATACATATATATTTACATCTATCTGACATCATCGCATTCTTCCTTCCTTCTCCCTTCTAAAATACTACATACACACATTTGTTACAATACACTATGTTGAAGTTTATGAAAAAGAGAGAGAGAGTGATAGAAAAGTTAGTAGTATTAGTTTTATAATCTACATATAAAAAAGATAAGGCCAAAAATTTTTGTTTTATTTTATATGGTGATTGTCTTTTCTTTGTAACCTTGTTCTTTTATTTCTTTTTTTAGTCTGGTTCCAGAAAGGACATATTTATTTTATTTCTATACACTCTTTAAAGAAAAATATATATATATTGCTATCTATCAGGGAATTTTTTTAAAAATTATATATTATATAATATTATTTTGTTGACTTTAGTATTATACTTAGTTTTCAATTTTTTGTAATACATATATAAATACTTCGTTTATTTAGCGGACATTCATTTTTCATTTCTACTATCTATCTAGTAACTATCTAGTTTTTTTTTGTTCTATTAAAATGGTTGATGAAAGTATTACTTCATCAAGGATTTTTGATGGTAGTAAAAGTAGTGGTATTGGTAGTATAATTTATGAACCTCATTATGTTTCTATCACCAGATGCGAGACAGGTAACTTGTTCATACCTAAGATAATAATCTATTTCTAATCCATCAAGGTTTTGGTTTTAATGTCAAAGGCCAAATAAGCGAAGGTGGACAACTAAGAAGCATCAATGGACAGTTATATGCACCTCTTCAACATGTAAGTGCAATCCTCCATGGAGGAGCAGCTGAGAGAGCCGGCCTAAAGATGGGAGATAACATCTTAGAAGTCAACGGACAAAATGTTGAGGGAGCCACTCATAGGCAGGTTGTTGAATTGATAAAAAATGGGGGTGACAAACTAGAGTTACTTGTAATAAGTGTCCCTGAATATGAATATCATGAAGTTGATTTCGATTACGATAGTAGTGATTATTATTCAAGATATGATTATACAGAGAAAAGGTCACTCCCAATAACAATACCCAACTATCAGGTTGTAAAAAGTTCCTGTGAAAGTTTTGTTGCCTATAATATACATATGGCAGGAAGGCATCTAGTTTCTAGGAGATATAATGATTTTATTAAACTTCACAAATATTTAAAGGATGAATTTAGTGATTATGATTTTCCTAAACTTCCAAAGAGATGGCCATTTAAGTTGAGTGAACAAAAACTAGATACCAGAAGGAGGGGATTAGAAAGTTATTTAGAAAAATTGTGTGCAGTCAAAGTGATAGCTGACAGTGAGATAATGCAAGAATTTTTGATGGAGGAGACAGAGGAGTACTCAAGATTCCTTGATGTAACATTAAAAATTCAATTACCCGACACGAATGTAGTATCATTGATGGTTAAAAAAAACGAACCATCTTGGCAGGTTATGAAAGAGATACTTGAAAGAATGGAAGTTGATAATGATGTTATTGAGAATGTTGGAATATTTGAATTAATAAATGATAATTTTTATAGACTTTTAGGGGATGAAGAGATGCCTCATTATATATACATTCATAATTACTCATCAGTAGCTGTCAGCTCAATATCTTTTAGAAAACTTATCTTTAACATCGAGGAAGAGAGGAAATTATGTAAGAGGAGTGATTTATTTAAGCAATTATGCTATTACCAAGTAATAAACGATATTGACAAAGGTATCCTAAACACCAAAGATAGGACAATCCAGCTTCGCTCCATCCAATCAATCGACAGAATAGATGAATACCTAGAAACAGCCCGAAAACTCGATGACTACAACAAAATAACATTCCCTGAATCAGAGTCAAATTTCAAAAGTAAAGTGATACTAACAATATCATATGATAAGGTCAAAATTGATTTTTCTGAACCACAAAAAGTTTCTCAAATAATTCAGTGGGCGCGTATTCAGAGATATTATATAAGCAATCAAAATAGTACTTTCAACATTGAGTTTAATAATGATGATAAAATTCAAACACTTCAGTTGTTTACACATTATGTAAGTGTATTAAAGAAATTTTGTTTTTATTTATTAATTTTTTGATTACTTTTTTTTTAATTTTCAGTGCCCATCAATGTTTTTGACATTTGAGAAAGTTGTCCAAGAAAGAGAGAGGTTGGAGGAAAGGAATAGTAATCAGGGAGAGGGATGCTGATGGTTTTTAAGAATTTTTTACAAACAACAATTTTTAATAATGAATAGGAATTTTATCAATGGATAAGAGATAGAAAACATTATATGTATGTACATACATGTATACAACTAATTTATTACGGGACTTTTCCTATAGCTAATTAGTCTTTTTTTTCTTTAAAAAAAGTACAATTGTTATACTTTTAATTATAAAATAAAATTATTATAAGTAAATAAATTTTTTCTACACAAAAACAAATGATAATAAATTATATCTCATAGAGAAAAAAACTAACTATAATAAATAAAGCTAATTATTAATACGATTGTAATAATTTTATAAATAACTTATAATCACATCATTGCACGAAAATAAATTACTGTAAATATTTTTTCCACTTTCTAAACTAAAAAACAAATTATTTTTTAATTAAAAGTTATTTATTTTTATATTTTAAACTAACTAATGTTAACATACAGACACTTTTCCAATTTATTTTTGTCGTATAGTTGCATTGTAATACTAAAATACTACGACTTGTTTATTTTTTCCTTCCTAATCATTAACCTTTGTTCTATATGGCTCCACAGGGTACTGAAACAGAGAAGAAGAATAAGAATGAGGATAAAAATAATAAACATAATGATACTCACAATTCATCAACTTCAAGTAACAAGAAATCTAAGTCATCTGCAAATGGAGACTTTGTTAAGGACAAAACATGGACACCCTTACATGAAGCATGTCTCAAGAAATCTCATAATGTTGTTTGTTCTTTAATTCAGGAGGGTGCAGATATCAATGCAACAACCTCAGATGGAATAACACCACTACATGTTGCTGCAAAACGCGGTGACTACAACATCGTCGAAATCCTCATAGCATCCGGTATCTCTCAACTCCCCATCTCAAACGATGGCTGTAGCCCCATAGATTATTGTTCCGGAAAGTCTGATTCCTGTGATGCTATAAAAGAAAAACTTCTAGCCATAAAAAAGATGGATGATGATCAATTTGTTGTTCCAAAAAACATTAATAATAGTAAAAAAAAAGATAACACCAATAATTTTGATGGTGGTGATGGAGATTTGACTATTGATGATGATGATGATAAGAATAATGACAATTTTGTAGAGCCACTCCCTCCTGATAATAATATTGTGTCTAGTGACAAAGATAATAGTGGAAAAAAAACCAGGAAACGTAATCATTCTGATAAAAAAGTAGAGGATAAAGATGATGCCTCGTCATTGAATGGTGATACTCTATCAACAACTAGTGAAGATAATAATATTAAAAAATCTAAACCTACGAAAGATTCACCTCCTAGTGGTGAAGATACTAATTGTGAGAGGAATTCTAATTCACCTAACGAGAAAAAAGTTACCCCTATAAGGATACGCTTACAACGTGCTGGGACTGAAGATCGTACTGGACAGGAGGGATCATCGGAGAAAATGGAATCATCGACCCCGACAAAGAAGGGAAGGTACACTCCAAGGAGTAGGAGACAGGCAAGTGTTGTACCGGAAGATTTTTATGATGAAACATCCAGTGAGACAAGAGTAACAAGAGCCAAAGCCCGTCGAAGCAATCTATCATTTGAGGATGGTTTGACTAGTTCAAGAAAAAGGAGAAACTACCGTTCCTCAACTGTAGGTTTTCAAAGTGGTGAAAACTCCAAATCTGCCTCACCGGCACCATCATTTAACATGGATTATAGTGACATTGAAACACCATCAGGTGGTAATGATACAGAGGAGCTTCAGGTTGCTCAACCTCACTCAACTATTAACTCTTCCGGTCCCTCAGCTTATGTAGATAGTATTGTATATACTTTATTTGATAAAAGTTACATTGACAGTGCAATAACGATAGAGGATGAGAAGTTTAAGAGGTATGAAGAGAGTTTGAAGGATGAAAGTGTCCTTGAAGGACCATTACCAAATGAGGTTAAAAATTTTCTTACTTTTACTAAGAATTATAAACAAAGAGAAGACTATTTAAGGGAAGAGAAGGTTAAGCAGGTGGAGATATTCCCTAATTTACCAAAAGAAATTCAGGATGTATTGGCAAATCACAGGAAGGCGTATGAGGACATGAAAAAAAGTCAACAAGTAGATAGGGATAGATTTACATTGACAGCTGAACGTGAATACTTACGATCATTGAGTAGAAGTAAATGTGATTCAGGAAAACATCTTACTATCGTCCGTGTTATAGCTGAAAACCACCTGTATAATCCTCAACATTTTGACAAAGATCACTCTGAATGGGTACCACCAGAAGGTTTGAAGGAAAAATTAATTGAGAAGAAATATAGGGAAGCTCAAATACTTTTTAAAAGACACAAATTGGAGGCAGATTCTTTATACTATACACAGTTGGCGGAGTATGACTTGTTAAAACGACAATACAGGTTAGAGAATTTACCACCTGTTATAGGGAAAGTTCCTGTTGAAATTGTTAAGTTAACTTTTTAATACATATGAATTTTTTGCACCTTTTTTCAAAGGATATTATCAAAAAAATAATTATTTTTTTTAAATTGCAATGCAAGTTGTTAACACTTTTTTATGTTATTGCACTAAGACATATTTTTTTCAAAGGAAAGGATAATCATCAATGGTTTTCACTTATTATGAAGTATGTAATGGATTAATGTTTATTTTGCTTGTGAGATATTAGAATATTTTTGTTTTTAAACAGTTGTAATGATCATAATAATTACGCAACAATCCTGAATCTAATCAATACACAAACATATTATCAAGAATGTAGATTTTCAAGGTTTAAACTTAGTATAAGAAGTAAATATCAACAAACACCACACTATCTAATTTCTATAAGGCAACTATATTTCAACATCTATACAGCTTCAAATGCTATTTCCCTCATTGTGTAATAAATGTAAATAGATTTATAAGGCAATAAAGCCAAAGGCACATTAATATAAAGGTGTTCATATTCTTGAAAAATTGAATATTCTCATGGCAAAACCCTTATATGTTATGTATATTTTCTTGTTTTTTAATCGTGTATTTGAATTTGTATATTAGTTTGTATATAGTTTTTGCTAATAAATCTTTATTTTTAATGGAAATTTGTTTTTTTCATGTCCTTGAATCTGTTTTCACATCATAAATTGATGTTTATTTTTCTACATTGCATAATAATTGTTTATATTGAAAATTAATAGTATTTTCCTACCCCAAAATTATATTTCCAGTATTTTTCATATTTTTACTAACCTGAAAATATGCACAACATGAGAATTAATAGAAAATGGATAGGGAAAAATAATTGTATATATTATGTTACCATTAAAAATAAAAGTACATTTTTTAATGCAATTTTTACAACATAATTTATACTTGAAAAAACTGATTATTTACATTTTTAAAAGTAATTTATTGCTTCGAAATGACAGATTGATACGTGGCAAATACCTTACACACCATCAATAAACCCTACATCTCAATAGGAATTTCTGTTTACTTGAACACTGTAACTTTTTTAAGTAATACAACATTAAAAATGATTATGAAAAAACGATTAATTTTTTATCTTTAGTCTCCATTTAGTAATAACATTATGATGATTCTCTATTCCATGATATTGAAAGGAAGATACATAATTTATTTTTTTTAATATTTCTTAATGCATAATTTCTTTTTTTTACTAACACTTTAACAGGTAGTATAGTTTTTTATTTTGAGATGCCTTCCTTTTTATATAAAATAAAAACCATATATATATTAACTATTCTTGTTTTCTTTGCCATTTCTTTATCAACAACAACCAAAGACACTTGTACTAAAGATAGTTGTAATAATTTAGATACCATGTCTAATACTGAACGTACCTTTATCGCTGTCAAGCCTGATGGAGTCCAAAGAGGACTTGTTGGAAAGATCCTCGCCCGTTTTGAGGAACGTGGATTTAAATTGGTTGGTCTTAAAATGCTTACTGCTTCCCGTGCTCATCTCGAGGTAAGATTTCTCCTTCTTAATTACATCATAAACATAACTATTTAAGGTTCACTACCAAGACTTAAAAGGAAAACCATTCTTCCCATCCCTCATCGATTACATGGCCTCCGGACCAATCGTCGCCACCGTCTGGGAAGGTCTTGATGCCGTCAAACAAGGACGTGCCATGCTCGGAGCCACCAACCCCTCTCCAATCTGCACCAGGTACCATCCGTGGAGACTACTGTATCCAAACTGGACGTAATATCATCCATGGTTCTGATTCTGTTGAGTCTGCTAACAGAGAAATTGCCCATTGGTTCAAACCAGAGGAACTTAGTGAGTACACCTCTGCTCAAGCTAAATGGATCTACGAATAAATTGGTGTAGTTTGATGCGGAGACTAACTTTTTTATTTAACAGTTTACTATATTATAAACCTAATGTGTTTTTATTTGTTAATGTTTAAGGTAAATAAAGTTTTCATGGATATTATTAATGTTAATGATTGTTATTGAGTTTTTGTCGTTTCCTTTCGTTTTTGTGTTTACCTTTTTTGGTTTATTCTTTGTCACTTAGTGATAGTATTTGAAGGAAATCTGTCCTTCTCATAATCTACCTAATCTATGACAAAAAAAAAAGATTATCCCACATCAAACACAAACAGTACAAACAAAAATATTAAGTAGAGATAATATTTATTAACTATAAAGTTTTCCAATAACTTTACATATAATAATACAAAATAAATCCCCAGCAAATAAAAAAAAAAACATTAGTTAATATTGGAGAGAGAAAATAAAACTTAATTTTATTCATTAAAATTGAAGTAGTTTAGACATAAAGTGAAAGAGGATGTATATATGTGTGTGTGGATAAAGGAATTACATTGATAAATATTTTTCAAGACCCAAATTAAGTTTAAGGTTTAAGATATCATGAATTTTTGGATTATCAAGAAAATTCTCATAGTCAGATACTTGTCTCTCCATCTTAAGATCGATTGCTTTTGAGGTTATTCTCAGTGTTGATGAGACATCTTCAACTGGTTGTTCTGTCTCCTTCCATTCCTTTAACTCGGTATCGTATACATGTGCCAGGACACATTTCGATGACGATTCAAGGGAGAATTTTGTATTATCCAGCTGAAATAACACATATGCCATTAATTAAATATGTTTTATGACGTTATATGGGTGGAGATAAATAAAAACTAACCTGCATTATATATATCTTAGGATATTTACTTTGAAGTTTCTCAGCCAATTTCACGACACAAGGATCTAATCTAAAAAAAGTAACACGACTCCATTAGTGAAATTAAAAACAAATCCTACTTTTTATCGTTTAACATTTGGTTGGCGAAGTAAACTCCCCCAATAACGTAACCATTATCGTTACAGTATCTCTCAATAAATAACAAAGATGATTCAAAGATACCAGCAAATGTTGGAATGTCATGAGATATAGGAATTGCATCAACGACAATTGAGTTTTTACCAAAACCATCAGCGATGAGGAATCCTTTTATTGGGCAATGGGGGTATTTTACGCAATGGAGGACTGCTTTACAGTAGGCTATCGTTGATATTGTTAAAACCATCGTTTCTAAAAGGTAAAATATAATGAATTGTTATATGTGTTAAAATAGAAGGTAAAAGGATTCCAACCGAGTGAAGATAAGAAAAGGAGGTTGAAATAAGTTTATATACAATTATTATATACAGATACAATAGAAAATATCTATAATAAATTAAAAAATTAATCAATAACTCTTATCACCTAAGCAAAAATTGTTTTTTCTTTTAAACTCTCAACAACCCGGCTACTCAATTTATTTTTGATATCTCTAAGAAACTCCTGATTTTCTTCACATTTATCTGTCAAAGCTTTAATACAAATAACAGACCATTCTTTTCTCAAAGCAACATCTAAAGTAGTTTTATCAAAAGAACACTGAAGTACAGGGTACAGAAGACCAACCTCACCGGCATTCTTCTGGTTCTCTTCATTGTCCATGCAGATATTTGTGACTAATCTCAAACAGCTAATCTTTAAATCATTCAATGGTACGAAGTCGTCGTCATTATTACATAAAGCTTTAAATCTCTCTGACGTTCCAGGGATTTGTCCCTTCTTATCTTCCACACCAAGAATGTTCATCAAAATAACCTTTATACTACTAAGAATTTCTTTATTAGTGAAAACATTGTCACTGTAATTCCGTTTATGAATGCCTAATGTTCCTAGGATTGTCATTAAATAAAGAGGTAATCTTAAAGTCTCAGCTTCCTTGAAATTGTCCTGGCACCATCTTTCAAGTAACGATGCCATAAAATAAATATTGTTCTCATGGACTTTGACATAGGTAGATTCTGTTTCGTAATTATTATCAGTTAACTCTATTAAGATTCCCAAAATGTAGATAAAATCTCTCTTTCCCATTGACTGAAAAGATTCACTCAAGAAAGTAGGACATTCTTCGAAAAGTTTCCAGAAAAAGGCTATTAAAGAACTATGTACATGGTCCTTGGTATTTGTATTACAAATAGTTGTTAAATCATTAATAAAATCGAAGAATTCCTTTTCTAATAGATATTTATTGTAAATATGTTTACCAAAACAGCATATTGCGTAGGTCGTTTCAGGTAGGAGATCCTCGAAACGGAGGATTGCTAGCCAATGGATGACTGTTAACTTCTTAAGTGACAATTCTTTGAATACCTCCGACCTTGCTGAGGTATTAACAAATAATCTATAGAATATTTTCAACTTTATAAACATAGAATCACTCTCTAAATCTTCACCATGCTTATTGAGCAAACTTTCAAAGAGATTAAAGGCAAAGTTTTGTATAGATTCATTGTTATCACCTACTAATGTATTCAAATCCTCCAATAACACTGAGCATATCCATTTATTTGCACCTTTTATCTCATCATCACTTATCTCATTAAAATCCTCCGTACAAAATACCTTCAACACATCATCTCTTTCCATTTTTATACACCCTTCCTATCTATAAACAAAATAACAACATCCAATTAACTATAATTACCAAGTACCTAAGGTCTAAAAACCACATAACAGAAAAAAATAAAAATAATTATATCTAATTAAAATCTAATAACATTAAAAAAGACTTCTCTGATATAAAAACAATAACTATAATAATTATTACATATATCACCATTTCCTATGAACAATTAGAAGGATGAGTTTTCCTCATAAACCTAGCTCTCTTAGTATTACCATCCAAATCCTTAAAACTAGGAGAATTTTGAATATGCAAAAATTTGAACTTCAACTTCTTTAATCTCCTATTTTGTTCATGATATCTTTTCAATAAACATCTATAATATAACCAACCATCAACATCTGGATCCATATCTTCAAGTTCCTTTGGTTCAGAGAGATTTAACTCAAAAAGCCATTTAGGATACTCTGAATCTGGTTTAATTTCAGGACCCGGTTCTTTGATTTCTGTAAGATAATTTATACAAACATATTTACATAACTTCTCCGCATCTGTCTCAACGAAACTTTTATCCACTTTGTATGCTTGGACTTTTGGACCGAGGAATGTTTGGGTTGTGGAGACTGGAAAAGTTAAATAATAATGGAGAAGGTTATTATAAATGATAATTTATAGGAAATTTACCAGTTCTTGTGATTAAATTTGTTGTTCTAGGTAGGATGTATGAAGGTACTTGAAACAGGCGATTCATCATAATGAGATAATGTTATTAGCAGTAATTAATATCAAAAAATAGCCAATATTTTTTTCTCGCCAAAAACCATTCTTTTGGGGAAGTGTTTACTATGTTTCTAATAATTACAGAAAGATATTCCAATCATATCTTCAAGATTGGGGGAGAGAGAAGAAATGAAAAAATACTAAAAATTTACTAATGAATCTTTTATTTTACTTTAAAAAAGAAAAGATAACATTTAAAGATACATAATAAAAGAGTTATTATTTTTATAATCAGTATTAAAAAAGAATTGTTAGTACAATTTCCTATAAATGTAAACAAAAATATGTTTTGTTTATTAATTTATATTCAAATGGAAAGGACAGGTGGAGGGAACCTGTATAAAGATTCCCACCATCATGAGGTAAGGTGTACAAGTATTTTCATAATGTAAGAGATAGGGATTTTGTGAATTAAAAAAATAATATTCATGATAGGATATTAATAATAATATAATAATAATAATAATAAAAGATAATAGAAATAAATAAAAAAAATAATAGAGAAAAAGGAGATTGATTTTAAAAGAGTCCTAGAGATGTTGTTGTTAGTATATAATAATAAATTATTATTATTACATTACAAATATAAGAGAGTATTTATATTATTATGTTTGGAGGAAAAATTCATTCAGAACATCATCAATCAGTGATTCATCCCTTGTTGATTGTCTTTCCAATGGTGCATAAGATTTTTGTGAAGTTGATGATGGATTTGATTGTGGTAGAGAAGGAGATGGTTGTCTCCATGGGGAATTATTACCTTTTCCTTCTTCCTTAGGGGTCTGTTCACCTTGATCACTAGAAGATACCGTTGAAGAAGATGATCCATCAGAGGTAGGAGAAATACTACTAGTTGAGTCTCCTTCATCTCCCTTGTAACCATTATCAGTTCCTTCACAAGAGTAATTATTTCCAGATCCTATAGTAGTATAACCGTTTGAATAAAATTCATTCCCACCATTAGAGGAGACCGTCGGAGATTTCGGCATGTTATATGAAACACTTGTATCAGAAGAAATAGGAGAAGTATACATTTGTAGGTGTGGTCTATATAAATTAAATTGTCTTTGCGAATCATTCTCAGCAAATGGAAAATTATACCGAAACATATAATTTGGAAAATCATTATTTATTAACTGATTTGTTAAGTTATCCGTGAATGATTGGTAACTCCTGTTACCGTCGAATTGTTTCTTGGCGTTTGGTTGGTAATGAGATGTCGAATCGTTATTGTAATGGAGTAGTACATCATCAACAGACTCAGATGTTCCCAATATTGATGTACGACGTTTCCTTGGTCCTTTAAGACTACCAGTCATTGTAATTGGAGAAGTTGTTGTGTAGGTTGGTTGAGAGTGATAACTAGTGAAATCTCCATTATAATGGTAATCAACATCTCTTTTAACAAAATTACCAACTCCATTACTATTATAACCCATAAAAGGACTCTGATGACAACTATTAGGATAGAAACTTCTTTCACCATTCAAAAGTGGCTCCAAAAGACTAGAACATCTAATACTTTCACACATATCCTTATACTTCTTAACAACTTGCTTCTTAACATCATTTATAGCTTTCTCCTTAATGTCAGGACTGGTAAATCCCCATAAAAAAGACCTTCTACCAGCATATCCAGATCTACCTTCATCAACCTTATTAAACCACCCATTCGTTGATAGGTTATGGCGTACAGAATTTTTCCAACCCTCTGGAGCTCTTTGAAAGAACGGAAAATAATACTGGATAAATTCATATAACTCTGAGACATTCAATCTATTTGTTACGGCATTATGAAGTGCTATAGCTATAAGACATGGATATGAACATGGTGGTTTGATGAATCCGGATGTTGGTTTATCATTAGTATACTGATAATCTACTGATACTGGAATTGTTGTCTTAGGGAATGGATTTACATTTGACAGAGCCTCTCTTGTGAAAGATTCCAACTGAACCAAAGGATTACTTGATACTGGGGGTTGTGGGAGACCATACGGATCAGGGGCACTTGAACCAATAACATTTTGAAGGTACTCCTTTGTAGCTGTGATATTAAGATGATTAGCCGCACTAACATTTCCCTGGTACTCCGAATAACTATAAGACGTTGGGTGTTGTTGATAAAAAACATTATCCGGAGGATTATTAGAAGGTAAAGTTTCATTACTCTGAGTAAATGGATCATAATCATTTTTAGGAGATAAAGTTGAATTATCATTTACTGATATAGCACTATCAGGTGTCGAGAGGAACTCTCTATCACAGGATCTTTTCTGTTGTCCCATTTTCGGTGAAAATTCATTACCATAAATACCAGGCGAGGTAGTGGTTGAGAAAAGAGGTGGTGTTGAAGAGGAGTTTGAGACTTGAAATTGATTTTTACACACGTAAGTAGTCATCTAAAAATAATAACATATCAATATAAATGTTTTCAAAAAATAATATTATTCCATTTACTAGAATTAAAAAATTAAATAAATAACAAATGGGTGTAAAAGATTTTTTTACATAAAAATGATGACAGTTGTACACGAGTGTGGTAGATGGAATGGAAATAATAAATAAAAAGATGGATAGCTTAACTACATTGATGGGAGTTAAATAAAAAAAAAAAGGAGATATTTTTTCTATTGTTCATGAAATGATTAAATAGCTTGAATGGGGAATATTAAAAAGAAAGAAAAAAGGTATGGTTATGTTAATTTTATTCTTTTTTATACCTATTCATTGATCTTATTGAAAAGTTTCTTACATGGATTAAGAGAGAATTGCCGTGAGGGAGAATAATTGGTAAGACAGTCCTTAACAAGTAAGTGAAATATTGTTGGTTGCTTTTTTGATGATTAACTAATATTATATATCACAAAGAAGGCTTCTTTTCTCATGTCTTCACAATTGGATGTAAATGTGGTATATTAGAAAAGAGAAGATTAACACTGAAAAGATTACATCTATTTTATGAAATAATGTATTTAATTATAAGTTGAGATATTATATATTCATTAATTTCATTAATATGTACATTATATATATTCAAATTAAATGAAAAAAACACAATAAAAAAGAATTATGCCTCCTTGAAATATGTTAACATTTTCTCTACAGAATTCTTTGGTATGATTGAAGCAATAACATCAATATCAGAAACACTCTTACACTCCCTATAATCTTCTAAAAACCTAACAAACCACTGAATATCAATTTCGTTTCTGACAATATTAACAGCATCAGGTGATTGGTAACAAATCGAGACCAAAGTTGAGAGAAGATAGATTCTGTACCTCCATTTGATAAAGAAGTCTAAAGGTAACAGTGTCATAAAATAAATCACTGATTGTGACCATCCTAAATGACATAAAGTTTTGGTTTTAGGGGATATTTTTGAAAAGAGTGATATTGATATGATGAGGTTTTGGGTTATCGCTGGGTCTGGGAATTTTGTTAGTAATTGAAGTGATTTTGAGAAGGTAAATGTTATTTTGACTGGAATTTCCGTTTTTTTGCGTATGATTTTCTATAAAGAAAGAGTTATTGCAATTTTATATAATGATTCTTTGATTTATTACCTTAAAAAATGTTAAATTCGTTTGACTGTTATAACAATTAAAGATATTGATAAAAACACTTAGAATTTTCTTGCACCCTTCATCGAATGGTGTTGAATGTGTAGCTTCTAGACACCCATCAACAAGGAAACTCAAGAATCCAGACTCAAGGTATTCCTTAAGATAATTAGAATCAAAACCCTTAATACATTGTACCTGCTTAAGTAAAACAAAATAAAACGAACTAATAGATGTTATAGCAAAGTTTAATGACTTCTGTGATAAAATATTAAAAAAATTGACTGTATTAAGGTAGTCAATATACACTGATAATTTATCATCATACTCCTGTAACTCATACCTCTTAACATTAATATTTTTAACTTTTTCAATAACAATAGTAAGTAAAGATAACTGCCCTTCTAAGAATTGTCTGGAGAGTTGCGTTGAACTACCAAGATTATAAATAATACCATCGATGATATTTATAAAAGACGTCCCATAGAAGATAAGAAGATTAAACAACTGACATTTCTCTGTTAATTGAATGAAGATTTGTTGAAGTCTTAGCATCAATTTTTCTATCCTTGTATCTTTCATGTAGATAAAATATATATACAATTTTATATACCATTCTATGTTAGTATTTTTGATCAGACAACTAATCATATCATTCTCTTTACCTTGATCATTGTGTTTACCACTAACATAATACAGCGATTTTTGGATTGTTGTTATTTCGGAATTTGATAAGCTTCTACAATTCTCATAATCGTACTTTGACAAATCAGATTCAATCTTCTTTATTATATTTATATACTTAGTATATGAAGTGGAGTGGTTTTTAGGGGTCACTTCCTCTTCAATATAAATATTATTCACTAACATCTCTTCATCGCACTTTGCTTTTTGTAATATCTTTTTCCGTATCCTAACTTCTTTCTTCTTATTATTTGTAAATTGGGATGCAAAGGCATTTATACCACTATTTGAGTTGACATGACAATGTCTACGTGGCGATTCCTTATCTATTGTTATGATATTATTCTCTAAAAATTGTTTAATCACATCCTCGCTTAATTTTTCATAATCATAATTACTTTTTACCATGTGCATTTCATCGATAATGTGAGAGATAACATTCATATCAGAGGATAGTACCACATCACATAAGGTACATTTTTTTATCTTATCACTGCTATACTCAACCATTGATGGGAGGTGGGTAAATTGGGAGAGAGATATAAAAGTATCTATATTTTTGGAGATTCCCAGTTCACTTGCCTTCCTTCTAACCTGATCAAGACCTTTCTCGTATCTTATTGTACTACTTTTTTGTTTTTCTATTATTTTCTCCATTAATTCACCCCTCTCCGTGTTTAGGGACTCCATTTTTTGGTCCTTTCTTTTATTTTTTTCTGCATTCTTTTTATGAATCTCATCTGATTTCTCCTTTTCTTTAGCCTTTTTTTGTTCTACTATTACTTCCATTTTTGCTATTTTTAATGCTAATTTTGCT
Organism: Strongyloides venezuelensis; assembly: GCA_963280985.1. Classification (NCBI taxonomy): domain Eukaryota; kingdom Metazoa; phylum Nematoda; class Chromadorea; order Rhabditida; family Strongyloididae; genus Strongyloides; species Strongyloides venezuelensis. Next base: position 1,585,767 of record CAUJLX010000002.1, on the reverse strand, counting down.
TTCTTCTCATCTTCTGTTTGCTTTATCCTCTCTTTGTAGCTGCGGCTTCTTTTGCGGCTTTCTCTTCACATTTCTTTAATCTCTCCTCCTTTAAATTATTTAACCTTTCCTGTAATATTTGGGCTTCTTTCTTTAATTGAAGATCCCTTAATGCTGTCTCTGCTGCTCTTTCAAAAATCATGCTTCTTAAATAGTTTTCCTCCTCCCAATTTTTTAATATAGCATCTTCATAAATTTTTTTCCTATTCTCTTCAGCTTTTTGCATCTTCCTCTCTAAATGGGTACGTTTCTTCTCAATAACTTCTAATCTTTTTTCTCGTACTCTAGCTACCTTGTCAAATAATTGCCTAATCCTTTTACATTTATCCTCCAATATCTGAATCCTAACCTCTTCAGCTCTAGCTAATCTCTCCTCATAATCATTAGGTTTCTTTCTAATGGGTGATGAAAACTTTTCATGTTTCTGAAGAATTTCTCCAACTTTTCTATACCCAAAATTAACATTCTTCTGGACTACCTCCTTCCACAAATCTTCAGCATACCTCTGAGTTTCATTACTCCATTTATCTACACAACTTTTTAAATCCATAAACTGATTAGAAATACTGTCATGATTACTCGTTAACTCTTCATCCTCAATCTCTTTCTTTAAACTTTCCTCCTCCTGAGCCAATGATTCCTCCTCCTCAGTGAGAGCTTTCCACTCCTCATCCATATACTCTTCCTCCTCCACCTCCTCAACAACAACCTCAATCTTATCTTTTTTCTTATTCCTTAAACTATTCCTTTTATCTAACCGTTTTTTTGTTATACTTTTTTCCTCTAAAAACTTTTTATGTTCCTCCCATTGCATTTGTTTTGCATGAGCTATCTTTGCCATTGATTTTTTTGTTTGGGGAATATCCATAACACAACGTGGATTCAGGATTGCTTTAAGTTTTTTTTTTCTTTCAACTATATGCCAATCTTCTGCATCTGGAGGTTTTGTGTTTGTATTTGATACTTTACAATGACCATTACCTGATGGTTCTTTATCTTTCTCCACAAAAGTTACCGGAGGTACCCTTAATTCCCAAGCCAAAGATGTTGGATGAGAATTTGTATCAAAATTCCTCTCTAACTCTATCATTTCAATTAATGATTGAAAATCCTTTACAGAATTCGTTAGGTAAAATAACATTTCCTAAAATAAGAGCATACAAAAAAAAGATTAATCACGTGCTCCCGACTTTTTTATTACTAATCCCCAACTTACTTTACAACCAAGAACATGTAACTTTTGATGACACAATTGGTATACTCTATCAATACTACTCCTAACTGATTCAACATGAAAAGTCCATTGACTAGGGTTAATTTCCTTATCCTTCTTCCTATCCATCACTCCTCAAGACATAGAGACACAAAAAAAAAACTTTTAGTTAATTACAGACAACAAAAAAAATACTTTTATGTACCAATAAAACATAAACATAAAAATTATTTTTTTTGTCATTAAAAATGTACGAATTAGTAATAAAATACAACAAACACTATCAGTATATGATATTATTTACCTAATTGCTTGGATTCCTCTATTTTAATAATAATTTATCAATACTTTTATATGTAAATATGTGTATAGTTTACAAGAGGTGTATGAGATAAAAAAAAGGAGATAAGCCTGTACACTCTATAGGCAACTTTTTTCCCCTCCAGTAATAATATTTTTTTTCTTGGTTACATCTCTCCATTTAATATTTATTAGAACGAAAATTATTAATTGTCTGTGTGTTTTTCTTTCTCACTTTAAAGGAGAGATCTTGGTTTTGAATTTTATGATAATGTCTAGGGGGAATTTAAATATTAATGGTTTTTTTTTTTCTTATTTTATGGTATTCTTTTATTTTTACTAAGAAGTTTTTATTTTTTATAGTGGCTTATCAAGAGAATTGAGAGAGATAAACTTGATAAAGATGTCTAATAAATTGCAGTTGTTAAGGAATCTTATGAAGAGTGGATCATTGACCAAAGGGAAAGTCGTTAATGCATATCTTCTACCAAGAACAGATCCACATGATGTAAATTTTATTTTCCAAATAAATTTCTAATAACGTTCCATTTGTTTTAGTCTGAGTACATTAGTCCTCCATACGAAAGAGTAAAATACATCTCCGGATTCAGTGGTTCTAATGCAATAGTCATAGTTACAAATCTAATGGCACTTTGTTGGACTGATGGAAGGTATTTTGACCAAGCCATCAAAGAATTCGAAGAAGGATGGGATTTAATGAAGCAAGGTGTTCCTGAGTCACTAACTACTTCAGAATGGATAGCTTTAAATATGCCCAAAGGAAGTGTAGTGGCTTTTGATCCACTTCTTGTATCAAATAGAACAGCAAAAGATATGAAGAATAAACTCAAAGCTATGAATATTGAGTTTCTTCCTGTTGAGAGGAATTTTGTTGATGAACTTTGGGAGAATAGACCTGAGGCGAAAGGATACGAAGGTAAGGTTACTTGGATTAGAATATACTGGAGAGTCTGTTACAACAAAGATTGAAAATCTCAGACACGAACTTAAAGAAAAGAAATGCGATTCAATTGTCCTTACACTCCTAGATGACATTGCATGGTTATTCAATATTCGTGGAGATGATATAATGTACAATCCTGTTGTGTTTTCCTATGCCTTCATTACAATGGATGAAGTTTATTTATTCATTGATAAGAAAAAGTTACCTGAAGGTTATGAAGAACACTTAAAGGGTATCCAAGTTCTTGACTATGATAAAGTTACCGAAGTCGTTAAAGAATACCATACTAAAAACAAGGAAAATACCTCCCATAAGATGTGGATTCCATCACAAACAAACTATAATATAACTTCTTTGATTGCAGAAGATAATGCACACGATGCAAATTCTCCTGTCCAAATTTTGAAGGCAACAAAGAATGAGGTAGAATTAAAAGGTATGAGAGAAGCTCATATCCGTGACAGTGGAGCAGTCATAGAATTCCTCATCTGGCTTGAGGGAAAACTAAACAGTGGAAAAGTTTTGAGTGAAAAAATTGCAATGGACAAATTGGAGACATTTAGAGCAACCAAGGATAAGTTTGTTTCTCTATCTTTTGATACCATATCAGCTGTTAATGAGCATGCAGCTCTACCACATTACAAAATGACTGAGGCTTCCAATATTCCTCTTAAGGCTAATGATGTCTACCTTGTTGATTCAGGTGGTCAATATCTGGATGGAACAACAGATGTTACCAGAACGGTTGTTGTTGGTAGTGAAATTAAAGATGAATTTGTTGATTTGTTTACACAAGTTCTCATTGGACATATTGAGTGTGCTATGGCTAAGTTTCCAGAAGGAATTCTTGGAGGTCGTTTGGATTCTTTTGCTAGACATGCTCTTTGGGATAGTGGTTTTGATTTCGGTCATGGAACAGGTCACCAATTTGGGTCATTCTTGAATGTCCATGAAGGTCCAGGCTCCATTGGTTTTAGGTATTCTAATGAGGATGGTAGATTGAAGGCTGGTCAGATGATGACAATCGAACCTGGTTATTATAGAACCTCCCAATGGGGAATAAGAATTGAAAATTGTTACGAGATCATAAAATGCAATGTTACTAGTGGAGCACCCAACTTCTTAACATTTAAACCATTAACCCTTGTACCAATACAAAAGAAACTAATAAAAAAGAGCATGTTATCAGCAAAACAGGTATGTTTTATGATCTTAATAAACGGAAGGAATAAAAATGATTTGTCTTCAGGTGAATTGGCTTAATGACTACCATCGTGTAGTTTACGATACAATGTCAGCCTTCTTTAAGAACCGCAATCAGGAGGAGGAAATAAAATGGCTTGAAGAAGCCTGTAGTCCTTTGTAAAATTACTAACCATTGATTGGGTGATAATTAAAAAAAAAATTACTTGTCATTGACTAGTACATTTATGTAATAGTTTTGAAATAATATACTTATATTGATACAAAATGTAAAGTTGGTGTTTTATCACGCACTTTATTATCAAGACACAAACTTTTTTTCTGTACATCATTTTTCTCATCATATCAATATAGACTCGTTTTTTAATGTCTTTTAATGGAGTATCTATGTATATTAATGGTGTAACATATATTTATTTAATGCTAAATAAAAATTATTTTTAATTTTTTCATGAACGTTACTTTATTTTATTTATTTTCTAACTTTTACTCTCTCGTTTATCAAAATATTATATTTATTTTTTAATTTGTATAGTTGTTTAGTTTCAAGAAGACACATTAAGAGATAGATTATGTTTATAAATAGATTCTTATGTTCTATTTCGAGTATATTATATATATATATATATTATAATAGAGAAAAAAGGAAGAGTAATTGAGATAATTTTTTTACTAAAATTTGCTATTTTCATCGAATATGATATTGAAACGAAGAAGTTCACTACAAAAAACGGGAGTAATTTATGGTAGTGACAAGTTAAAATATTATATTTTAAGTTAAGAAGTGACATATCAATTAAGATATGTGATATAATATATGTTTTAAAATAAATAATAATATTGCTACTGCTATCAATAATAATAAAAATATAACTTGTAAATGTTAAGAAGAAACATCTTCTTTCTATAAAGTCGACCTTTTTTTTTATTAACCTAAAGATATATATACACTATTCGCTCTTTTTTAAAATTGTCTCCAAGAATGAAATTTTATTTTTTTTATCTCTCAAACATTATTATTCTCTCTTTCTCTTATTATCCCTTCTCATCCACATGACTCATAAAGTTTATTAAATAATTCTTGAAATTTTTTTATTTATCCAAATCTCATTAAACAAACGTATAATCATCTGCTGTTTTATTTAATTTTTAGTTATTACAATTATGTCATTTACTAACACACGTCACTTGAGTGTAAATGAAGGTTTTTTTTCTTCTCTACCTCTTGGAAAAAATTAGATATCAGAAATTAAATGATTCTTAAGCATTCCATCATCAAACAAATGATCTAATTTAATAAAAATAATAATATTTTCATAAGTAGTCAAAGAACACAACGTCTTTTTTTCGAGAAATGTGTAGGTTTAATTTTTTAAACTTCTTATAAAATATTATTGATAAAGTTCATTTTATTTTTTTTAATTCAATTTCTAACACGTCAATTCTACGCATACTTAAAGGAATATTAAGATTTAATAGAAAAAAGTGTTATAGGATGTTTGTTGTAGAAAAATCCATGAATATCTCCAAAACTTTATTAAGTTATGAAACATCTTTGATGTAGTTTAGTTTCATCCGATTTTTAATCTCCAAAACCATTATAATTATTTACCATATTTGATTAAAAATTTTAGGAAATGAAAGAATTTTTTTTTACTGTTTCAGAGTTAACATTTAACATTTTCACTTTTTATTCATTTTATAATATATATATGGTTGGTTCACCAAAAATGGTAAAGATAGTAAAATATATTATAATATATTTAATTATTTATATATAGTTTTTATTGGAAGTTAAAATAATTTGACTAAATATATGATATTGTTATATATATTTTAACGTAATTAAATTTTGCTCTTTAAATGTTATAGTTAAAAGAAGAATGGAAAGAATTCATTTTTTTAGTATTTGTTTCATTCTTTTATATTATTATCAATTTATATATTATATTGATGGTAATTGAATTTGGCATTGATCATCGAGTAATTTGAAAGAGTAATGTGTTATGATTTGTTTGTATATGTCTCCTTTAAATGTAACATCTAACATAAATGGAATGTTGTGACAAAAGTTTCAATAGTGACAAATTATATGATAATATTATACTACTATTTTGTTTCTTTTTTTCCTTCTTTCTGCTTAATTGTAAAAAAGATTGAGAATAGTGTAATAATTAGGCATCGGGGTTTGGTTTTGTTGATGTATATGTATTATAATATGTAGAGTATAGTGGAAATAAATAGATGATAACAAAGTTCGACCCTCTGTATTGTCATTATATATAATATACATTTATGATATATATTTATAATTGCAATACATTTATATAACTTTTAAACACTTACTATATTGTTTTCTTCTAACTATTATTATTGTTTCCTAATATTTTTTTTTTTAACTTCCATTATGAGCAATAAGAATAATGAACCTGAAAGTCCTAATTCCGTTATTGTTACAGGAAGTGATAACAATACTGGAAGTAACGGAAATTCCAAAAATAGCACAGAAAGTCATATAAAGGGTGGATTGATAAATAAAATGTTTCCTGGAAAAAAAAGATATGTTATATTATGTGTTTCTATCATTGGATTGTGTTCACTTTTCTCAAATATTCTTACAGTTGGTTTTGGACTTCGATGTATGACTGAAGAGATTTATCATTTTGAAGATTTTAATGTTTCTCTCGGTATTGGTATGTTATTAAAAAATAAACTTTTATGGTTAAATTAATTATTTTAGACATTTTTGAAAAAATTGACTTTGATTCCATTGATATCAAGGATATACCAAAGATTAATTTATCATTCCCAACCACAACTACAACTCAAGCTAGTTTTCTTCCTGACTTCAAAATTGACATAAAAGCTCCTTCTATTGGGTTTAATAAGGAGAGTTTCAAACTCATGACTGAGCATCCAGAAATCTTTAAAAAAATCTTAAAAACAGTTGTTGTTGAAGGATCAAAATTGGCTATTGATATCACTGCCAAAGCACTAGATCCAAGAAACATTGACTGGAAAAATTTGGCTAACGGTTTCAATTTAACAAACTTTGACCCAAGTGTTGTAAGACAATTCAAAGATTATATATCAAAACATATTGAATCTTTGAGACAATTTGAAAAAGATTCTAATATTACATATTTAAGGCCTCCAAAGATTGATGATATCACTATTGATAAAGTTAATTGGAGGGGAGATATTGATGGGAAAAATTAAGATTGTCGATAGACTTGCACCATTTACATTCTCTGAGAATGAGAAACACCTCATCCTTGGATCTGCTGGTCTTGGTGTCTTGATATTCTTCTATCCAGTATCTATATTAGTTAAGAGATTTGGTGTTAGAAAAACAGTAACTTTATTCTGTTTACTGTCAGCCGTCTTCATAGCTTTGTTCCCAATAATGGCAAATATCGGACTTGTTCCAATAATGATAACTCAAGTATTATTAGGAGGTTGTTTCTCATGTACTTTCCCAGCAATAGCACTTATCACAGAATCATGGGCAACATTTTCAGAGAAAAACCTATTTTATCCCCTCCTTACACTATGCCTTCCTCTCGGAGCATTCTTAGCATATCCATTAGGAGGTTTCTACTGCAGAACCATCTTCAGTTATGAATTAATGTTTGGATCATCTACAATGTTAACACTATTAACTACAATGTATTTCTGGGTAACCTATAGAAACTGTCCTGGTGAGTCAACACTTATCACAGTAACAGAACAAAGACTAATAGAAAACGGAAAACCAATAGATGGAAGAAAGAAACACAACAAAGAAAAGATCCCTACAAAAGAGATTTTGAGTGATTGGCAAACACAAACATCAATACTCCTAACAATTGCAACCTTCGGAATTTATAATTTAATATTTAACGTATCGCCAAATTACCTTTATACAGATGATGGAAATTGTAATCTTCTAACCAGTTTAATATATGCCTTAATTGGTCTTGAAATATTTATTTTCTCTACATACATAACAAACAAATCAGAAGTCATCGGAAAAGATTGGGAACCAACAAAGAGAATTAAAATATTGTTATTATTATCATTCATTACAATTGGTTTGATAATGGGTTTATTAACTTTCCATTGGATTATCTTAGATTCAATTAAAGTATTCTTTATGTTTGTTATTGGAATTCTTATCTCATTCAATGGAGCTACATTTTTAAGGTGTGTAACAGAGGTATCAAGACAATACCTATATTGTTTCTCAGTATTATTGCAATTTGGAAGTGGAGTTGGATTGATTATTGTTGAGATTCTTTACCTCATCTGTGGGGATATAAATTGTTTATACTTCATTGTTGGTATTTTAACTATCTGTGCTGGGGTTGTGGGATACTTGAAGTTGATCTTTGAACCTGCTCCGTTTACAAAAGCCGACAATTCACGATTACCTAAGGGAGATTCGGAGTTATCAAAAGCTATAATAAAAAGTGATATTGAAGATACAATGTAAATTTTTTTTGTTTTCCTAGAAAACTAAATATTATTTAATTAAATTTTTTTTGTTTTTATGATTTTGTACCAAAGTTGAATTTTTTTTATAGTAAAAGATTATACAATAGTTTATTTTTTTTTAATTTATGTTAACGTTTTTTGCTAAGAATAAAGTGAGTTTTATTACTATGAAAAATAGAAATATTGACAATATTTAGGGTATATTTTTGTCAATCCTGTGGAATCAAAGATATTTTAATAGTTATTAGAATATGAATGGGAAAATGTTTTAAAATAACTGTAATGTGATCTTAAAGTATGCTTTTATTATAATAAAATATTATGAATTATTAAAAAACCTCAAGTTACAATATGTAAATAGTAACGAATACAATATAATATGCTTAGTGTTTAATTATTATAACAGAATGTATATTATAATTCATTTTTTGTTTGTTATAAAACAATCACCTTTGTTTTAAGTTTTTTTAAATTTTTCTTCTTATTCTTCTACTGTTTCTTCTGTTCCTTTTGTTCCTTCTTCTTCTGTTCCTCCAATTCTTTTTCTTCTTGTTCCATTTGTTCTTTTGTCATTTTTTTATATTCATCAATTAACGTGGTTAATTTTGTACATCTGTCTACTATAATATCTGTGTAATTTACTCCACTTAGATTTCCACTTATAACTAGTCCCAACTTATTAGTCCCGTTTAATTGACGCCAGTCTTTGCCAGGTACTCCTGATTTTGAGAAATTTCCAATTTGTATCATTGAAATATTTGAAAAAAATTGTTCATAAGTTATATTAGGAGCTGTTGTTGTAGTTTGTATCTGTTTTCCTCCTGTACTTTTTTCTGGTTCGCTTGTATATAACTCAGGATGTCTAATTGGATATCCAAATATGGGTTCTAATTCCCAAGTATGCATTGGTCCCATCCATTTTGGCCATGGGTTTATAACTGAACGTTTTCTATATTCGTACAAATATACCTTTTTATTATTACTCTCAGTTGCTTTATAATAGTCATCAGCAAATTGTGATAAATTACAATGAATAAAGAATTCAGACATCATTTTAGCTACCTGTGATCTGACTCTTCTATCTTGTTTTACATGTTTATTTGTTTTATTATATAATTCTGCTAATCTATTTGGAAATTTACCACTGAATTTCATTACTCCTCCAACTAATTCTGCTGCAGATTCCAAATCTGTTTCATTTAGTAAGCATCTATTTTTTCTGTCATCTTTTTTGTTTTCTTCATGTGTTTCTTCTTGTAGTGTTGAATTAAATGTACAATTTGGATTTAATAAAGTAAATGGCATAAGATAAGCCAAGTCATCTTGTGTTCTTCCAAATATAATATCAGCGTTTTTATTAAATTCTTTTTTATCATATTTGTCCCATAATAGTCCTTCGAAAAAAACAGTATCATTATCAATTGGAACAAATGGATAAATTTGTGGTGCTTCAATTGAATATGTATCTTTATCTTTATTGTATGTACCATGAAAAGTTTCGTTGTATATACCATTAACTACAGTTAATATTTCTTCGGTGGTTTTGTTTTGTAAACATAATATAATTTTAGTTTTATTATCTATTTTATCTAATGTAGTATCTTCATTGTTAGGTCCTTTTTTCACGAGTTCTAGAATTCTCTTATTCTCACCTTCGCTTCTTTTGTCTTCTGTACAACTTAACAATCTGGCAACATTCATTGAATGATTATATGCCTCTTCTTGATTACTTGTAGTCCAAAGATTGGTTATTGCTCCAGAAGAAACGATAGCTCTATTAAAAAGATTAGAACTATTCTTAGAAAATAAATGTGCCGTTACTGAAGTTGCACCTGCACTTGAACCATATAATGTAATCTTGTTTTCATCACCACCAAAGTATTTTATATTATCATGTACCCATTTTAATCCAACTTGCTGATCTAGTAAACCCATATTACCTTTGACCCAACTGTCTTCACCAAAATAGGCAAATCCGAAAATACTCAATCTGTAATTAAGATTGACAATAATTGATCTAGATTTTAATGCAAGCACAGAACCATTATTAAAATCCAATGAAGGTGATCCATATAAGAAACTATCTCCAAACAAGAAAACCACAGTAGATTTACCATTACTGTTATCTTTATCTTCTGGAACCCACATATTTAATTGTAAACAATCTTCACTTATATTTTTTTTTGGATTTGTAAAATTATATCCCTCAAAACTGTCATTTATAAAAACCTGCATGCATGAATTTGCTATTGTACTGAAGTCGCGTGTATCATTCCATTTATGATTAATTGGTGTAGGAGGAAGAAATCTACCTGATCCATAAGGAGGATAAGCAAAAGGAATTCCTAAATATTCCGTTACACTGCCTTCAGCGAAATTCTGTAAATAATAAAAATAATGAATGTTATGACTTACTAATTTATGTCCTGTCATATCTCCAATTGTTGTATGAATTACATCAGGTGGTTTTGCCGTTGTTGCTGATGATGAAACTTTTTTGCAAAAGGTTATATGGAAAAATGAAATAAGAAGTAAAAATATTTGAATCATAATTTTAACAAGTTTATTAAAAGTATGTTGGAAAACTTATAAAAATTGTATGGAATTGTGATTAAAATTAATTTTTCACCATTATTTATACAGAATTATGTTTAATTAATTTCTAAAATATTATATGTTATTAATATTTACAATAAATATAGAAAAAGATGGTAATTTTTGAACATATTAGGAAAATTTTTAATTTTTATCACGTCAAATATTTTCCCAAATATATCTTTATTTTTTAAATTATGATTATTACATGACAAGTGTATATTTATTTGAAATTTATGATGTCTTTTTGTTATATTTCTTTCAAAAGTTTGTATTATTAAGGTTTTATATAAATATAATATATTATTTACATAACACAGAAAAAAAAGAACACTGGTTTGTAAAAAACGTAGAAAAATTGTCCCGCAAGATAAAATTCGAATTTTCTTTATTTTGCAACTAATTTCGTCGCATTATTTCGCATATGAGAACAATATAGACAATTAAAAGATCGTTAAGATTAATAATTTAATATAAATCCAATATTTTTAAAAGAACTTTCTTGTAGAGATAAAAGAAAAAAAAATACAATATTTGTTAAATTACAACAACATTTATATCTTATTTATTAAATAAAAAATATAGTATTGTAATCGTAGTGGATTCTTCGAAAACCGTAAAGGCTCCCGGTGCTTTTACAATATATAATGCGAAACTTCTTACAGTAGTTTATTTTAGTAAGGGTTAAAAGGAATATAATAAAAGTAAGAATATATATGTTGTAATTTAACTAATGTCTCAAGTACTCTTCATTCGTTCCTTGTATCGTCCTCAAGGTGAGAGTCGTGTTCCATTTAGTAGATCATAAATACATTTGGTCTGACACAGCACATTCCATGTTCACAGTATAAATAAACAGAATTATATTTATGCTTTAGTTGTTGATTTTGAAATAAAGATCATTAAAAAGTAGCAATTTAGATTTACAGATATTGTTACCATTTTTAATTAATGTAGAATAACTTTTTTGATCATTTAATATTTTCTAAAACAAATATATGATATTGGTGAAAACAATGGGTTTAAGTCTTTATATAAAGTTAAAGAAATTGCCATACTCGTCATTTAAAGTTAATTTTTTTTCTAAACATTGGTTTATAGAATTCATTTACATTATATTATTATTACAAATAAAAATATCTTATTGAACATGGTTTACTGAAAAATTATTATGAACAATTTCATTAAAGATATTTGAAAAGAATCAACACCAAAATTTTTTCTAGTAAATCAAAGAAGTGGTTTAAATATTCTTTATAAACTAGAAAATTAAAAATGTCTATTTTATATAAAATTTAAAACAAATACTTCTCAAAATTAAGTGGAATATTTTCTTTCTATCACATGGTTCACTAGCTTTTATCAACATTAGAAGAAAAATTCTTTATCAGTTTTTTCCTTTATAAAAAATCGTCAAACCAAATAAATTTATTATTATTTTATTTAATATTATAAAAACACTAACAATTATTCTTTTAAATTTTCAATAAAATTTAACAATTGATCCGATTCTTCTAAAATTTTTTTTCTTTTTTTTGTAATTTTTCTTCTGCAATCTTCTGCCAGCATTAAAATAACTTGATAAAGAATAATTAAAGCTTTTGGTAAAGTAATATAAGTATACAATTTCTAAAATATAAAATTTAATTCAATCGTTAATTTTCTAATTTTTTAGTACAAATAATTATAACTTTTGTTATAATTTGTAATGTAATGATACAATGAAACCAATTTCAAGAAACATTAACGTATAAACAATATACACTATATAAGAATACATTCAAGACGAGAGAAGTAATATAATTTTAGTCAATTTTTCTTAAACTGCTTCAAACAATTTCTTTGGACACCGTTTATTATAAGCTTAACAAGTTCTTAATAATACTTACTCGTCGTACATAATAAAAATTTATATTTTTTTACATTATTAAAATTGTCTGACAATCATAATTCTGTTCTGTAAAACATTGAAAGAGGCATTATTAAAAGATACTTTAATAAAAATATGATAGTTACAAAACTGTTTGAAAAAATCAAGAACATTGTTTTTGTTATTCTATATGGTGGCGTAAGTCATCAAATCATTCATTTTAAACTTATGTAATATCAGTGGTAGTTTTAATATAATCAAAATTTTAGGAATGTAACGTGTTACATTATAATGTTATCAATTATATTTTATTATCTTTATTGTATTGTATTTCTAATATGTTGTATTTGTAGACCAGTAGGGGTTTTGGAATTAGTTGAGGGAGATCGAAAGATAAGTAAAGTAAGTAAAAATTTTGTAGTTATTAACATTATTCTTATGTTACCACTTTACTTCGCTTTGTGAGATTTATACTTGTTTGTGTTTTATTTAACTAAGGGTTTTGTAAAAAAAAGTTAACAATAAAGATCCGAGTTGATTAGAGATTTCAGTAAACATAAGAAACTTTTTGTAAAAGGGGTCAACAAAACCAACATTCTTGTAAAATATTTTTCTTCTTTATTTAAACCTATTAAACTTAAAAAAATAATATATTTTATAGGTAAAAGTAATTTTTTTACTAAAATCAAAATTTTTAAAACTTATCTTTTCATAGATATTTTTTATAAAAATTTCTTTATGTAAAGTAAGAATGAAAAAAGTTCTAGGAAAAAAATAACAAATAAATTCATATACAATAAAAAAATTTTAAGTACTTATCGTCCGTGTTACCCAACTATATACCTAATTAGTAAAAATCGTCATAGTTATAAGCTAAAAGTGAGCATTTTAATAATATCTAAATAATTTAATAGTAGATGGACATGGTGTTTTTGTTTATACTTATATTTTTATTGCTTGAATTGTCAAACATCTTTTGGTTTTGAGATTCCGATAAAAATTTCTAAGAATTGTATAGTTAAAACTCATAAAATATACTTTGAATGTTTATAATTTAAGTTATCTATTATCATTATTATTATATATTAATTATATGTTATATTAAATTTCTAAAAATTTGCTACAAAAAATCATATTTATTAAGCATTTAGAAGATATAAACTATGGAATGTTGATTGAAATTAACATATTTCAAAATTTTTTAAACATTCCATATTTGAATTATTTTTTATTTAAACATACGTTAAATGTAATAAAATCAAACAAAATTACATCAACATCGATGTCTGATTTTGTAAAACAATTTGCACAAAATAAAATGTATTTTTTCACATTATTTTCATGACGTATGTATACTCCAGATAAATTTTGTCTTTTACTATTAAGAGATATTATCAATTGCTTTATTTGAAACAAACGTGCTAAATTTATTTTGATAATTATAAAAAATAGTTTGTTTTTTTAAAAGTACAGTGCAAAAATTTTGAAACAGTTTAAAATACAGTAAAAAATAATTATTGCATTGCAACTTATCTAGAAACTAATTAAGATTTGATCTATGGGTTGCAATTAAAATAATTAATAAATAGTAAATATGTTAAAAGTATTTAACATTTTGCTAAAAGTTATTACTGACAACATATATTAAGCATTGTATTATAGTTTTTAATGAAGAATAATCTTTTTAACTAGTATTTAAAATAAAAATACTTAATTTTAATAGTTATTTTATATAAAAATAATCAATGTAGAGATTATTTTAGAATATATAACAAAAATAGATGATATATATTAAAATTGTCTACGTGACTATATTTTTTTTCCTTTGTATATTTTTAAATGATTAACCATTTTTTCACTATGTTACACATCAATTTTTTTGTAAATACTTTTAAAGAGTAGATTATATTACTAATTTGTTTACACTCTACTTTTAATAAAATAAATCTGTATTTTTTTAAATTTACATCCATGCAAAAAAATTGTTTGATATTATTATATTCAATCAATTCTTCACAATCTAAATTGATACTATTAAGAGAAGAAAAAACTTCACGTAATTTAGATATGTTAACTTGATTTGAAGAATTGCTGAATAACTCATAAAGATTATTTAAAGTATAATTCTTTTTATTGTCATTTGAGTATATATTTTATATAAAATCCGATTTCAAAATTTTAAGTATTCTCTATAGAAAATTATTTTATTTTTAAATACATAATAGTTTTTTTAAAGTATAGTAGACCAATTTTATAACACAATATTGTGCAAAAAAAATTACTAAAGGATTGTGATTAGCTTGTTCAATTAATTAAAGTTCGATCCATGTATTGCGTTAAAAATAAATAAAAGATAGATTAAATTTTAGATTAGGGTGGCAAGTAGATAGCTAATAAAAAAACTTTATTCAGAAAATCAAAAAAAACAACTGTACAAAAAAAAAACCCCTGGAATTTTACAATAATTAAATATTAGTAGTTAATTAAACAAAAAAATGATGTCACTTAAATTTTGATTACTTCATTTTAATCCCTTTTGGTGTTTCGTTTATCCCTTATATTTATTCTTATCACTGTAGTAATGATGCTAAAAATATTTTAAAATTAAGAAAATTTGTTATTGATAGTTTAGATTAGGCTAAATTTTATTATTTATGATAAGCAATATATTTTTACTAATGTTTGATATAAAATAGCTATTTTAGGTAGTTTTAACAATAAAATGTTTGTAAATATAAGAATTTGAATAAATTTAAAAAATAAAAAATTAGAAACTCTTGTGTAATTTTATACTTCATAATTGTCTACAAAGATTATCACTCTGTCTTTTATATTTTAATGTTTTCTAATGATTAGATTATATTTTAACTAGCTTTAATTAATTGTTTTATCAATTTTACCTTGTAAAGGAAATAATTATTTTTAATTTTTAAAAAGTAAAATATATATTTAAAATTTTGTCTTTTATACTTTCAAAAAACTATCCATAACCTACACTATAATAAAAAATATTTTCATTGACTTCATTAATGTTAAGAGATTTTTCTCTTTGTTGACTCTTTCTTATTGCTTCTCTGAACCGAAATCTACTAAATGTTAAAGCATCAAGACACTATATTCTTTCGATACTACTCAAAAATGCTTCTACTGCAAAATTTTTGGTAATATAACTTTGTGGAGTTTCAAATCTTAAATGAATAATTATTTTTTAATTTACAATTTTATTAGTTTCCATATTTTTTGGCTTAAGTTTAAAGTTGGTGACCTCTTTTTCCATCTACTAAGCTTTATATGCTGTAGTTTTATCTAATTATGGCATTATAGAAGTAATCTATTTTTTTGTACGTTTTTTGTTATTTTGTTAAACTTATTTTAATGTCGAATTTTTGTAATTCTATACTAATTATAGTATTTTTGTTGATAAATATTAAAATATTACACAATACTGGAAATTTCTTTTTTAAAAATAATTTAATTTTTAAAACTTGTTGTTTTTACGATTTCTTCGATTTTATTTAACTTTTGATAATAATGCTATGCGTGAAAAATTTTATTGTTTTTTTCCTATTAAAGTAGATCATAATAAATTCAAATATCGCATATCTTACGAATGTTTGAGGTACTTTAGATATGTTAGTAGATTTTTTAATTATTTTATAAATCGCTATATTATTAATTTAGTTTTTAATAGACTTATTTAGATTCAGAAGCTTTAAACTTTTATTATTTTTGTTTAAATCTTTTTTAATGTTACAATTTAAAATTATTATCAGTATGAGACTCTTAGAAAAATTTCTATTGTCATTCTTTTATAAAAGTGTATTAACTAATAGAAATTTCATTATTATTATTGTGAATAGAATATAATAAAATTTACTATTTTGTTTAAATAGCGTGCGAACTAATAAAATTTAATTTATCTTTATAAGAAAAATTATCTTAAAACTTTTGTTAATGATCTTAACACGTATAAAAAGAAGGGAAGGATATTTCAGTATTTAAAGTTAAAATTAAAAAAAACAACTTTAATTTTGATTGGCTGTTTGACTTTGCTTAAATGTTTAAATCATCAGGATATCTCTCGGTGATTCTATTATTTATAAAAATTGAAAGCACCGCATTGCCTACGTTTCTAAATAAAAAAAGTTTAAAATTACTACTTATTAAATCTTTTTTAGCCATCTTGATAAAAGAATTTTTAATTTATTTAGTAAATATTATATAAAAAATTGTTTCTACAACTTTTTTATAATTTAAAACAACAAAAAAAGGGTCACCATTTTTAAAATATATTAAAAAAGACTTAATTGCAATTTACCAATTATAAACGAACTAATATAAAACGTTTTTATCAATTACTTACCTATATAAAACAAAAAACTCTTTTATTAATGTTTTTAACGTTGTATCTTTTTTCTAGATGTTTTCATTGTAATCATTTTCTTTTAAATACGATATTCTAAATGACAACTGTTATAAAACTTTTAACTACCAAGATGTTTGTTTTGCTGACAAAATATCAATACTTTAATTTATAATTATGTGCTAATATGGAAAAATATTTTTCAAAAAAGAGTTTTACTTAAAAAATTGTTGGCTATTTTTACACTATTTACATAATACCACTAAAATTTGTATCACGGTTGCATAAATGCTTCATGCATTTTTTAATATTTGATATACTTTTATAATATTATGTTTATTTTAAAGCCTGACTTCTTTTTTTCTGTAGTGGAGAAATAACTATTACTAGAATTCAATTATAGCTAAAATTTGGTAGTGAGTAATATTCTTTAGTTTATAAGCAATAATAGTCATAGAAAATTTAAAATTGATATAACCTTTGTGATAAATAACAACAAGCTTTAAAACTTAATAAATATAAAACTTAATAGCAATATTTAAGTTATTACTCCTCATTTTTCATTGGAATATTAAAAAATTGTAAAAATCATATTTAATTTTTTTGATGTAAACAATAACACAGAATGTTTAATATTTTGTATCTTCACTTGTAATTGCCTTATAACAATAAACCTTTATATAATTTTTTTTTTGAAAAGAATTTGGACTATCAAATGGTTATAATATTGTGAAAGGAAGTTTAAGATTTAAAAAGTTACAATAGTTTTTGAATAGATAAATTTTTTTTAATAAATAAGAGCAACAAAAATAATATTAATATAAATCTCTATAAATTCTTTTATAATTAAATTTCAAAAATTTTTTGATCTTTGTTGTAGTAGGATGATGAAACTGTCAAATGCACATAATATCATAGAAATATTATAAGTATTTAAAAAATCATCAAACATTTTTTGTAATTTTGATACATATTTTGATCAAACTTATATAAAAAATTAAAGATTATAAAACACATTTCTTTATGGTGCATTATTTTAATTGATTTTTCCTTTATGATAGTAATATAATAAATTTTCTTTGAAAAATAATAGTAGTTTTTATCATGTCACATATTACACTTTAAAAATATGCTAAAATAAATATTAACGTAATAATTGTGAATTTTATTAAGAGTAAATATTGCATAAAGATACTGATTTTCTTTCATTAATAAATTTTTAGTAATAGAAAGATAATATAAATATTGTTTCTAATAAAAAACTAATAGGTTATATTTAATATGAGCTTCTTTTTTTTTGTGTCAATAGAACAGAAAGTTTGGTATTTACGCAATATTTTACTTCTTGGTAGTTAACGGTTAAAAAAGATATAAAAAACATACATTGAGCTGAATCTTGGAATCGTCAAAAAGTCAACGAATTTCTAAGTGTTCTTGATCTTAAATAGACCTTGATTAGCATATTTTTCAAAGCCAATGTTTCTTCTATTTTACGCATAATGATACAAACTAAAATTAAACGATAAAATAAAATGTAAATAAACTTTAATTTGTTATTAATAATATAGGTAATAATAATTTTACTGGACTGTAATCCTACAATAAAATTATTAGTTTATGACTCAAAAGGTAAATATTGGTCTACAAAAGTAGAAATTAACTAAAAATTTAATAAATGTTTTGAAGATAGTAATTTTATCATTCGTAATTTATTCCCCTTAATTATTTCAAGAAAAATATATACATATATAACTTCTTCATCATTTTATCTTCAAACTTCGGGATGGATCTAATTATCTTTCTTCCATCATGAATTTGAAGGAGAGCAGATTTCTCATCTTTAGAGATTGATTTAAGTGAACATGTATCTTGGTATTTAGGTTGTGACTTTCTTGTAAGCTTTTTCTTATAATAAATAATCGGAGAATGATTAACATTGACCATTTCTTTTCCCAGATAACAGTTAGTTTTCAATTTCCTACTTGATTGAGAAATTGGAAATCTAGAAAAATGTAATTCAAAGGGTGAGGGGATATTTGGTTTAAAACTTATGTTATGATAATACGCTATTAAGTCAACTAATTGATTCCAATCTTTATCCTTTTTGTATAAGTAATTTCTTAGTGAGAGTGTTTTGGAAGGATTGTATATGTCTCTCTGCAAAAGTATTACCTGTTGAATTAAGCGGTGTAGAGAAAGAGGAGAAGGTTCCATAACTCTGTAAAAACTTCACGATACCCTTAAAATATTGAGCTTTATCCATTCTCAGTACCTTCATTAGTCCATGTACTTGAATAATCTGGAAAATTATTTTTTCAATGATTGCACTTTGAGTATTCATTTTTGGTTTGGCAATTAAATATTTCGTAATTATGTCTACAAATACAATGATATGTTTGTTAAATTTACTAGTTTCTGTTAGAAGACTAAGAATATCCCAAGAAACATTCTCCCATGTATGGAAACAGGTATAATTTGATTCATTATCTGATAACAGAGATGGGGCAGAGTTTGTAGGTTGACAAATTGTACAATTACTTATATAGTTGAAAACATATTTTCTAAAATGAGGAACAAAATCTGAATTTGTTACAAATTGAAGGGTACGATCGATGCAATAATGTCCCGATTTATCGTGGGCTAAGTATAATATTTTATTTATTGCTTCAAGATTTTCTGGGATAGCAATTTGATGTTGTGTTGTAACAATAACATCATCATTCCTTCTTTTTAACAATGTTTCTTCCCAGAGGGAATTATTTTAAAGTGCATTTTAAAATTGAATTGTCAGAATTTTGTAATTGTAAAACATGAATGTCCATTGAGTCAAATTTATTCATATTTTTACCATAATTAAATTTTACCTTGTCTATCACGTTTTTGAGTTGAACTGAGTTTATAAGAAGACGACTTATTTAGTCCGCAAGTTCGTTTGAAGATTGATTAACATAAGTGATTTTAATGTCATTAGCACAAACACAGAGATTTTTTGACTGTCATTTTCGACACCGCATGCAGTGTCTGATTCTGTAGAATTCAATTAAAAATTAAAATACTTCGTTAATTAAGGATAAAAACTTGGATCGTGCACTCTTATCAACAAATTTTTTTTTAAAAGGATGTGTCAAAAATATTTATATAGAACCAAGAATTTTTTATTTTTAAACTTAAAAAAAACTTGAAAAACAATAATAATTTATTGTTTTAATAATTTATACTTAAAGTTTTAATATGTTTCAGACCAAATATTCTTAGATGATATTTTTGGTATTAAAAAAATTAAATATAAAAAATAATTAGTTGATTTATCTACATGATTATTATTATTTATTTAAAAATTTAAATATTTGATCAAAAATATTTTTTATACTGTTTGCGCACTTAGCTCATTTGATAATTTTGTTTTTTACAAATTTAGATATTTGTTATAATTTATAAGAACTAGAAGATATTGCTATTTCTTTTTTCAATTGACTACACAAACATTTTTAGCTTTTTGTATATGAAATTTCTAATAAAATGTAATATAAAGCGACGCTATAATCTTTAATCACTTAAATGCCTTCAAACTTAGATCTAAACTTTTAAATGAAGTTTTTAATTAGAAAAATAAATGTTTTTTACATTATTTTAAAAAAAAAACATTTCTCTAGTAATTCATAAATATATATATCCGAAAACAGATCATATTACTATCTTCACTTTCTTTTGTTATATTGATATGTAAACGAAGTAAAATAAAGTTTTTCCTATCTAATATAATAGATTTTACTAAGTATTCGACTATATGAAATATAAAAATAGCAATAAAATAGTTGATTTTTGTAAAAATAATCATTTTCTATATTTCTATAATATTACATTTTTTGGTAAAATTTTAGTTTAAAAGTTTCTTCTTTAAAAGGGTAAATGAAGTAGTTAATTTGTAAAAATGGGTATAGTTAAAATATTTATAATGATAAATAAATGCATTTAAAGCTGGTTCTTGCTATTTAAAAACTTTTTTTGCAGCATTCATTCTTTTGTATAAGTTTTAAGAAATTTTTATATTTTAGTTATGGTGACTAAATAAAAAGATAATTAATAAAAAAATTAGTTTTTTTTATAATTAATTAGCACATTTGAACCAATTATTAAAGTAAAAAGTGAATGTATTTTGTTACACACAATTAAAGCAAAATTTATTCTGTAAATTGCATTAAGAACATTCACTAGTCTATTTTTTAACTAAAAAAAGTTTTTTAATTTGTTATATTGCTCAATAATGTCATTAAGCACAAATAAATATAAAACAAACAAAAAAAGTAAAGTTTCAGTTAAAACTGTTAAAAAAGACTCTTAAGCAAAATTGACTTCTTTTTCACTCATTTTACAAGTTATTTTTAATAATACTATTGTTGTTTAAGTGTTTTAAAACTTCTTTTATTCAATTTATTATTTTTTAAACATATAATTATGAATCAATTTATCTCAAAACTTTCGTCATGCTAAATGTCTTCCTTTTTAATTTTTGAAAAAAAATTCCAATCAGGACAATTTTAGAAAAGCGCACCTGTAAAATATGATCAAAAAAAAAATTCTTAAAGAAAACTACTTTTTAAAGTACAATAAAAAATACTAAGTTTTGATTGTGGCAATATTAGTGAGTGCTTAATTACATTTTTCAAATAAATAATAAATATATTGATTTCACTTAAAAAGAAAATGTTTTGTTGCAAAAAAAGGCCAAAAGGGTTTAACTTGTAATGTAAATAATTTCTTAAAATAAAATAAAACTTAAAATAATCATACATAAATAGTAAATATACTAATTTATTTATTTTTACAAAAATCAACTATTTTATTGCTATTTTTTATATTTCATATAGTCGAATACTTAGTAAAATCTATTATATTAGATAGGAAAAACTTTATTTTTACTTCGTTTACATATCAATATAACAAAATAAAGTGAAGATAGTAATATTATCTGTTTTCGGATATATATATGAGTTAGTAGAAAAATATTTATTAAAACTACTGTAAAAAGCATTTATTTTTCTTATTAAAAACTCTTACGAAAAGTTTAAATTTAAGTTAAAAAGCATTTAAGTGATTAAAGATTATAGTGTCGCTTTATATTACATTTTATTAGAAATTTTATATATAAAAAGCTAAAAATGTTTGTTAGTCAATTGAAAAAAGAAATAGCAATATCTTCTAGTTCTTATAAATTATAAAAAATATCTAAATTTGTAAAAAACAAAATTATCAAATGAGCTAAGTGCGCAAACAGTATAAAAAATATTTTTGATCAAATATTTAAATTTTTAAATAAATAATAATAATCATGTAGATAAATCAACTAATTATCTTTTATATTTAATTTTTTCAATACCAAAAATATCATCTAAGAATGTTTGGTCTGAAACATATTAAAAATTTAAGTATGAATTATTAAAACAATAAATTATTATTGTTTTTAAAATTTTTTTTTTAAGTTTAAAAGTAAAAAATTTTTGTTTCTGTATTAATATTTTTGACATATTATTTCAAAAAAAATTGTTCATAAGAGTGCATGACCTAAGTTTTTATCCTTAATTAACAAAGTATTTTAATTTTTAATTTAATTCTACAAAATCGGGTCTGGTAGGCGGTGTCAAAATAACATTCAAAAAATCTCTGTGAATGTTATGAATTATATCTAACAAATGTTTTTCATTAGATTTATGAATATATTAAAGTAGTTTGTAAACACTTTCAATGATGATAGTTGAATTAGCTTTTATAATAAAGTAATGAAAGAAATCGAGACTTTTTAATAGTAAGCAGATAAAGATATGTCGGAGAACGATCATATTTTGATTTTGGCAATTTATTAGGTTGTCCTATCCAAAATAAATATTTTTTAATACGCGTTTTTTGACACGCGTTTTCTCAAATGATTGGCTATGTTTTGGTATAAAAATTAAACTGATAAATTCTTCCAAATCTCTTCTGCACGATGATATATATATCATTGTTATGAGCTCTGTTTATCATCATCTTATTTTAAAAACAACAATGTTGTCAAAAAGAGATATTCGGGCAATTATGCTATACGGGTTTAAACACGGTACTAATGCTGTCCAAACTACTCCAAAAATCAACGAAAAAGTTCGGAGAAACTCTCGTCTCTGCTTCTACGATTCAGAAATGGTTTAAAATATTCAGAGAAGGCAGTGAGAATCTTGAGAATGAGGAATGTGAGAGTCCTGAGTCGGTTCTTTATAACATCTTGCTACGAGAGGCTGTTGAAGCGAATCCACCTTACAACGATTAGGAAGATTGCTAAAAAACTAAATATATTCAAATTAACAGTTTCCCGTAACTTACAGGAGATAAAAAAAACAAAAAAGCTCGACTGATAGATACCTCATGATTTAAACGACTACTAAAAATTTAGTCGTTATGAGATTTGTTTATCCCTCATTTTGAGGAACAATAACGTTTTATTTCTTAGTCGTCTAATCACTTGCGATAAAAAATAGATTCTCTACGATAATCGCAAAAGATCTGGGCAATGATCAGACATGAATGAAGCACCGAAACAGTTACCGAAATCTAAACTATCTTCAAAGAAGATTATGGTGACTGTTTGGTGTACTGATATAGAAATTATTTACTACGACTTTATGAAACCTGGTGAAACTATTGAATTGAAATCCTACTGCCAACAAATTAAAAAAATGCAACAGAAATTATCTCAGAAAGTGCCAGCTTTAGTCAACAGAAAAGAACTAATTCTTCTCCATGATAATTCAAAGCCGCATGTTTCGAAAAAAACTGTTTTCAAACTGAGGGAATTGGGGTATGAAACTTTACCTCATCCATCATACTTACCTGACTTTCCTCTAACAGATTTTTACTTTTTCAAACGTCTCAACAATTTCTTAACGGACAAAATCTTTAGGAACGATGAGCAAGCAAAAACTGCCTTTAAAGCTTTCATCGAGTCTAGAGATCCGGATTTTTACGTAGATAGAATCAATAAGCTTGTATCTTGTTGGCAAAAGTGTATAGATTGTAATGGTTCTTATTTTAAATAAAAATGTTATGTTTAAAAAAGTTATGTGTTTTTTAAAATTAGGGTAAAAAATGGTTATTTTGGATAAAACAATCTAATATATAAATAATGAGCAATTGGTTTTGAAATGTTAGTTAAAGATAAAACATAGATTAAACTTAAGCCAATACCTATTTGACAAGCATCAACTTTAATCTTAAGTATATATGGTTGGTCTTTTGGTGGTATGTGTAAAGGAGTAGCAAAAACACAATTATTAAGCTTAGTATAATTATCTATAAGAGAAAATAGTTCATTCAACAGTTTGATTTGAAGATTTGTTTGTAGCTATTGAATAAAGATTTCTAGAATATTTTATAAATAAAGGAGACATCATACGAAAGGAGTTTATCCTCTGGAGACGAGTATATAATTGCTTCTTTGTACGGAAACGAGATTTCTTTAAAAAAGATAGTACTGAATCAGAAGCAGGTTCAAAAGTTTTACTTTTAAAAGTCTAGCCGAGGTATGTAAATGATTCTTGGTAAAATTCGCATTTTGATATATTTTTCTTCAATCCATAGCCATGTAGACAAATTATAACGAAAACAACAGCATCATAGTAGGATTGAGAAGTAGAATTTGTAAGAATAAGGAGATCATCAATATACACGAATACTTGAGCATCTTTAATAGGTGATATAATTCTTTCAATTGATCTTTGAAAGATAAATGAACTATTTTTTGGACCTCGTACCAATCTGAAAAATTGATATATTTTGGAGAAGACAGTAAAAAAAAGTGATGATGATTGTTTGGGTGTAAAGCAATCTGAAAGAAACTGTTTGTTAATACTAATTTAGTAGTATGTTTAAATGGGTACATGCTGCCGATAATAGTAGTAAGATGTGGAGATTGTTGAACTATCTTTTGTGTTGCAGCATTAATTCTACAAACATCCAAAAAAAATCTTTGTCTTGGAGAATCCTCATTATTAAATTGTTGTTGACTATCATAAAGTCGTTTTGTCAACAAATAATAAAAACATGTCTTAATAGCATCGCTGAATTCAATTATACCATTTTCATACATATAATTTATTATATTTTTTAATTCTAAAGTTTATGGAGTATGATCATATTTAGAGTCTGAGATGCCCTGAGTGGGAAAAATGATTTGTTTAGGAGCGGTTAATTTTTTGGTCCCTCATTATACTTATTGGATGGGGGTAAAAAAAGAAAATTATTTTGAATGTCACGTTTAATTCTTTTTTCAAATTCAACTTCTGTAATAATTAAACCAAGTTTAGCATTGTTTACCTGAAAAGTATATAGTGTGTCTTCAAAGTCAATAGAACTATCAGATATGTGGATGATTGCTCCAATAGGTTTTAGGTAATCAATACCAATGAGCATATTATAATTTTCATAGGGTACAGGATTTATATAAATATTTACTAAGGTGTACGAATAATTCTCAATTTGTATAGTAACTGAACATAGAACTGAAGTTGTAAAATAACAATGATCATTTGAGGAAATTTAGTGAAAAGTTTCAGAAGAATTAGGTGGAATAATAATATCTCTAATATCTGGACTTATGTATGTAATATTAGATCCTGGTTCAATTGAAACTCGCATAGGATGATTATTCACTTTACTTCTTTTATGATAAAAGGATGTATTACGTCATTCTTCATTTTGCTGTTATTCATTTCCTTCTTTAAACTTAGATTTATGGAAGGTGAATCTTTCTTATTATTCTTTAAGATTTGATAAT
Organism: Strongyloides venezuelensis; assembly: GCA_963280985.1. NCBI lineage: Eukaryota > Metazoa > Nematoda > Chromadorea > Rhabditida > Strongyloididae > Strongyloides > Strongyloides venezuelensis. The sequence goes on along the minus strand of CAUJLX010000002.1, from coordinate 1,559,941 downwards.
CCCCTTTAGCGAAACCGCTTGATTTTCGTCTACATTCAAACTCTTTATGACCTGAAATAGAGCACCAAGAGCAAATATCTCTGAATTTATTACTTCTTAAAACAAGTTGATTTGCAGAATGAAAACGTAAAAGTTTAAGGAGAAGAGTCTGGTTGGTGGCAGCAGTAGATTTAAGAGCATTCATGAATAAGTCTTTTCCAGATGTGAAGAGGTCAAAGAGTTTTCTTCTAAATGCCTTAAAGTTTACATCAGTTGAAAGACTTTTATATATCACCTCATGAAGGCGGTGGAATTCTTTGAGAAAATCTTCAAATTTTTTACTACAAAGTTTAACTTGTAAAATAAATATTGAGTTTCAAAGTTAAATGTTATGAGATTTATATTGGCGCGTTCCTAGGTCCTTTTGGGAGTCAGATTCTATATATCAGCTATCTAACTTATTATTTTATTCAACACAAATAAAAGACACAATTATTTTTAGTTTAATATAAATTAAATTGGATTAAATTGTTTTAAATTGGGTCTACTAAAATTTTATGAAAGAGATTGGTGAGTAAGATAACTTACATTTATTACCAGTTTTAACTTGTGGCCCTTCGAGTTTCCTAGCACACAAGTATTAACTCAAGCCCCTAAAATAGGCAAATACATTAGATTACGAAATACCTCATGCAAATACAATAAAAATGTAAAATGAAATTATTTCAAAATTTCTAAGCTTATATATCATATCTTTTGATTAGTAAAACTTAATTTCATTGTCTAATCTACCTAATTTTTCCGCGAGAGATTAAAGATCACATTTAAAGATATTGTAAGAGTATAAAATAAGATATTTTCCCAAAATTATCTTACTTCAAGATCTGCCGTTAGATGATTATTATCAAAAATTGTAGATAAACGAATCACATATTGATTGAAGGTCTCGTTTGGTGAAATACCTAATAAAATCTCTTTAGTGTGATCAGCAAGGCGATTTCTTAGAATTGTAAACATAATGTCTTTATCCAGTATACCATCAATTGTAAATGCATTCCTCAATTTGGTCAAAAATGTAGAAAATCTTCTTCCCTTGTCCATGTGTGAATAAGGACTTACGGCAAAAGTATATTGATAATTCATCTTCTTTTGTTTGTATTTAATAGCAAGAAGTGGTTGAGTTGGACTTGAATAAGCTGAATATAAAATTTTTTGATTAGATGCTGTAGAGGGTGATGGTGCTGAAAATGTTTAAGTTTAAGTAAAGTTGTATATAAGTTCTCTGACTTCAGCGTTTGTTATTGAGAGATTAAGGATTTGTTCAGAGTCGATTTGAAAGTCGCTTCTGTATGGAGAGAGTATAGGTGCTATAGGTATGGACAAGATTTGTAGAAAGTAATCTCTGGTTAGACAGAGCTTGAGTATATGGAGTTTATCATTAGGATTCTTATTTAGGATATCAGAATATTTGAGTAGTTGGAAATCCGAAATTTTCTAAATGTCAGATAGTTGGCTAAGAAGAGCTCTTAGTTGTATAAGTTTGAATTCTTGACTTTTATCTAGGTTGGAAATTTTAATTTGACAGTATCTTGCGAATTTAACTTGTTATATTAGATTGAGAAATAAAAAATGACCGCAAAATAATAACTTAAATTTCAAAAAAAAAAATTATAGTAAAGAAATACATTTTAAGACAGTGTTTATGTAGAAATATAGGGGTACTTGCCCTAATAATATTTAGTATCTAACCATAATTTTTAACTCAATTTTTAATAAAGATAATTCGGGTCTTTAAAATGTTGTCAAAAAAGGATTTACGGGTAATTTTTTTACATGAGTTCAAACTTGAACGTAATAGAGTTAAAGCATACCATAATATATTGAATGCATGGGGAAAAGAGTCAACTTTCAAACGCACAATACGTCAGTGGTTTGGGAATATCCGAGGGGGAATTTTGATCTCGATGATGAGGAGGGTAGAGAAAGACTCACAATCACAAATACTGAGGATTTACAAAAAATTGTGAAGTCAAATTCAAAGCAATCACAAAAAGACATGGCTAAGGAACTTGGGGTAGACAAAAGACTGCTTGCAATCACATAAAGTTGATGGAAAAAATAAAAAAAAAGAATCAATGTATACCTCATGAATTGACAGAATATCAGACAAAATATCGGTTAGACATTTGCAGTTCTCTTCTTTTACGTCACAATAATGATCCATTTTTGAGTCGTATTGTAACTTGTAATGAGAAGTAGATCTTGTATGATAACTGTAAAAGGTCATGGCAGTATGTAGACAAGAATAAAGTCCCAAAGAATTTTCCAAACCCATCTCAGAATCAGAGAAAAGTAATGCTCTCAATTTGGTAGTCTTGATTAGAAATAATTCACCATAAATTTTACAAATTGGGCGAGATGATTACAGGTGAAATATTCTGCCAGAAGTATTAGAAATAGAACAAAAAGTTGAAGAAAATTCGCCCAGTTTTAACGAATAGGAGTTCTCCAATAATTTTGCATGCTAGTGCAAGATGTCATGTTTCAAAAAAATCTTTAAAAAAATTATGTAAGCTAAATTATAAGATTCTACTTCACTCTTTCTACTCCCCCGATCTTTCTACTACCGATTATTACTTATCCAAACATTTGGACGCGTTTTTGAAAGATAAACTGTTTATAAATCAGAAATCCGCAGAAGAGGCTTTCACTGACTTCATAAAATTTTAAAACTTGAGTTTTACAAAACGGGGATTCAAAAGCTGGTAGAACGTTGGAAAAAATGTATAGATTCTAACGGGTATTATTTTATTTAATTTATTTAACTTTGACTGAAATAATTGTTGCCTTATTTTATTTTTTATGTCCGCAGCCATTATTTATTTCTTAACCTAATAGATTTCGGCTCAACCAGTTCAATTGCTTACTTCTTATTAACTAGTTAAATTTATTATTAATAGTATAGATAACAATAATTCTACTGGACTGTAACCCTACAATAAAATTCTTAGTTTATAACTCAAAAGGTAAATATTGGTTAACAATAATAGAAATTCATTTAAAATTTAATAAATGTTTTGAAGATAGTAATGTAATCATTTGTAATTTATTCCCATTAATTGTTTCAGGAGAAATATTTCTATATATATATTTATAAATATATATAACTATAATGTAATAAGAATTTATTTAAAAAACAATACAGGGTAGATTAAAACACACACCGAATTTGTGTTCAAACTATGCAATTCTTTATACAATATATTATTTTTTATTAATATATAAATAAATTATTCTACCAACGATTAGAAGATATAAATATTTTTTAATGATAAATAAAAAGACATTACTATACATCAGATACTTTTTATTAAAAAATTGGGGTATAATTGTGATGCATTTTTGCACCCTATAAAGTATATTAAATTAACTGATTTATTAATTTAACTACAATGTTAACTTACAACACATAAAGAAAAAATTATTACAAGAAATGAAATAATTTACTCAATGATGATGCAATTCTTAATTGTACTCAAAATTTCCTTATCACTAATTTTTATTGTAAAAACAGTCTTTGTATATTTTGTCTTTTTTAATAGTTCTTGTCAGTTATGCATAATAAAAAAACCAACTGTTACATTTAATTTTTTTTCAAAACATTTTAAAAATTGGAATAAATTTACAAAGGTAATAATGATCAATGTTAATAAATATATTCGAAATGTGATAACAATACATAAGAGTTTGAATAAAGTATAAAATTTTTTTATTTTTTTCATCAAATATTCTTTTGATTTTTGATTATTTTATTTATTTTTAAAAACAAAATATTTTTTAGTTGTAAAAGTTATCATTATTTTTTCGTAGAATGTTAGAGATGCTTTTTGCTGATTGTTAACTGTGCTATGATATTTTAACTATTAAAAAATAAATAATAAATTTAATAAATTAATATAGATATCAGTATATATTATAACTTTTTTTTAAATTCAGCAAAATTATAAATTCATTCAAATTTTATAAAATTATGATTATCATATTTATTTATTTAGTAAAATAAAACAATAAATTGCACTTTTTAAAATTATACGATTATGCTACCAATTATCCAACAAGATAAAATCAAAAAGGTTAAAAATCAAATAAAGGAAATGAATGAAAATATGATTAAAATAGAAAAAAAATTATTATAAATAAAAGAACACAATGAAATGAAAAATAAAATTGACACAAAAATAGTATTTATACTGGAAATAAATCTATAGCAAAATCAACACCTAAAGCGAACGATTTTTTTGGAATTCAAAATATGATAATTTGCAATTAGGTATACCAAAACTTGTAATTTAAAAAGTAGAAGAAAATAAAGAGGTATATAAAAGTGAAAAAGAAAAAAAGTGATAATTTCAATGCTGAAACTCCAAAAATAGAAAATAAATATGAGGTTAGTGATTATTGATATTTTTTAAAATCGTATACATAATGGTTTATTTTTAATTAAAATTTTGATTTAAGAAATTGAACCATTTTATTAAAATTTAAATTATTTTTTCATTTTTTTACAATCAAAAATTTCGGTGACACATTTCGTATGTAGATTTTTTTTTGAATGTAGTAAGCATTCTTGAGAAAAGATTAACATATAAGACATATTCCTTATAAAATTTGCTGTACTTTACATATTTTATATGAAACATGCATTTAATATTGTGTGAATATTTACTAAATTTATAGCATTTATTAAAAATTATAAAAACAAACATGTATATTTTTTTTAATATAGAAACTATTTAACATACTTTTTTTATAAATTAATACAATAGAATGAAAATAACTAATTGAAATTATTTTTTTCATTTTTTTACAAAAATATGTAATGTTTCATAAAAATATGTTGTCATAAATTTCTGAGTTTACTAATACTGTTTTTTAAATTTATTTTTAAATATTTTAGCAAATACTTGGTAAACTTACAAAAGATGGAAAAGGTATAAGAGACATATGAAATAATGAAGATGAAAAAAAATTATTAATGGAGAATATTAAAGATATTTATAATGTTTCATGTAATAATAATAAACCAGGTTACAACGATCTTTTAAATGGTATTTTTTAATTTTGTAAAAAACTTCAAACTAGTAAACCCGTTCAAATTTTATTTAAAATTATAATAATGGTATTGAAGAAAATAGTAAAGTCTACTCAACTTCATCTCTTAAAACAAAAGAAAAATAACTTATTTTTGTATTTGGTAATATAGAAATAATAAAGAGTACAAATGTTCAAAAAGTTTGTGGGTATTTTATGATATTTAATGTAGGTTTAATCTTTTTTTAGTGAAATATTTATATGATACCGAGATAGGTAAGTATACTGGAGATAGAAGATTTATTTAAGTTAACGAAATACAAAATAGAAAGAAACGGAGTCTGAAACAAAACATATAAGTACGATATAAATTATTAACATTGATAATTAAATTGATATATTTTAAAATGAATATTTGGTGTCAATTGATCACTTATGTACTCGCTTTTGTCATTATTTTTGAATTATGTCTTTTATGTTTTACTCCTTCCCTTCTAAAAAAGAAATTTAGTCTATACACTCCTTTCTAACTTTTAAAAGGTTATTTTTCTATTGACGATATTTCTAAGTTGTGATTCAGTGAGTAATTTGACATTGTTAACATGTACTGTCCTATGTCGTCTAGTTCTAGAATAATCCAGGTATTTTCTCACCGTAACATGATTTTTCTCGACTTTTACCATTTTATATACTTCACAATTATATGTAATGTTGAATTTTGATGTTTTATTGTGGTTTACCAGGGGTACAAAATTTTTTGGTTTTAATTTGACTTGTATATTTTGAGATAGCAATTTTCTGTCATTTGACTGATCTCTATTGCAGAAAATAGTTTCAGCGGCAATTTCTCTGGCTACTTGTAAGTTTCTAGTATGACATCTAAGATTTGTATCAGTTTGTTTTTTCAGTTCTTCTTCATTGGGTAGTTTGGATGTCAAAGTTGAAAGTTTGTCGTTGAAGAGAAATGTTGGTGAAAGTTTAGTTGAACTGTGCATGTGAGAATTATAGAATTGACATACTAGAGGAAGTAATGTTGATCATTCAATTGTTTTATACTGCAACATTAATTTGGAGGTAAGATTCTGTACAGTGCGGTTCATTCTTTGAGCCAATGAGTTGGATTCAAAATGAAAAGCTATACCATAAGACAATTATACTTGGAACAGGTCCATAAAGTTATTCCACAATTTACTTTTGAAATTTGTACCAAGATCACTTCTAATTGAAGAAGGTAGGTCATAGGGATAAAAAACATTAACGATGAATCCATTTAGAAGTTCTTCAGCAGACGTATTCTTGCAGCATACATGATAAGAAAACGAGAGAATAAGTCTGTGCATATTACTATATACTTAGAGGTTAAAAATGGTTGCAACGGGCCAGTTAAATTCATGGCAACGCAGAACATAGGATAGTCAGCTTTAATAGTTTGATCCGTATACTGGGTTTTTATGATTTTGATTTCTCAATGTACAGAGATAACAAGAGTTGATGTACTCCTCCAGTTTTTTTTTCATGCTGGGTTATTTCTCTTTCGTTAGTTCTTTCAATATCGCGTAACTTTTCTCTAAAGAAGGATGTCCGTAACCATTGTGACCTGAATATAGTAATCGAAAATGTTTGGTATTTATTTTGAATTTGGTTAGAATGTGATTCTGGGTTGATTGATGATTTACATTTTCTTGTGGAACTTCATCCACGTTTTCACATACCATTTTCTTCTTCCTACTGGCAGTAGCTTTCTTGGACATTTTTCTACATTACATACAGGTTAGAGCATCAGCAACGATGTTCTGTTTACCACTTATCTATTCCATTTCCAGGTTGTAAGAGTTGATGTTGCAAATTGTTTTAAATAATCTTGGGTATGTGTTTTCTCTGATTAAACATGGTAGACGTTTGTGATCCATGTATGATTAGCATTAGTTATTTTATTATAAAATAAGAGAAGTATATAAAAAAAACAAATGATGATTATCTTGTATTTTTATTATTTATATATACCTCTTTTTCTCGGTGTAATGCTTATTATCTCTATATGAGACAGTGTAAATTGTCAATTATTGCATGTAGACTTAATAGGAAAAATGGTTAAGAGCAACACTTATTGCTTTAAGTTCTAAGTGTTGGGTGAAAGTTTTGATTTGGTTTTTTTTATTATTTTGTTAAAATAACCTACTAGGTATGATGAATCATCTTGTGGTCCCTTTTGCATCAAATAAACATCATAATGTTTTGTGAAGCTATCAGTCATTAAAAAAAAGCCAATATTGAAGTTGAGAAATCTGATATTTGAAGCATCCATTAACAGCTGTTTGATTTCGTTAAAGATTTGATCGCATGATTCATTCTACTGAAATCTTTTAGATTTTTAAAATAAGGCTCTTATTGGTTGTTATATTTTAGCTATGTTCTTAAGTGTAGATCTAAAATAATTGTATATACCTATGAATCGTCTGATTTGTCCGATACTCTGTGGCTTTTTGAAATTTTAGATACATTTAACATTGCGAGGTAAGGGTTTATATCCTTGTGCATTAAAGAGAAAGCCAAGGTAAGTAACTTCTTTTCTGGCTATCTTGGTTTTTTGACATGTTAATTTTTAGATTTGCACATTGAAATTTGTGTAGAACAGAACAGAGCTTTTCCTGATGTTCTTGAAGAGTCCCTTAGAGAATATTAGAATGTCGTCCATGTATGCTATACAAGCATCTTATTCTGGTAAGGCAATGTGGAGGACTCTTTGAAAGAATAACGAGCTTATGCGAGCATCGTATGGTAATCTTAACATTCTATATATAAAATGTCTAGTCTGGAAATCTATCTTCCTCGAATTTTGTTCAGGTAGTTGCAACTGTAGAAAACTGTTGATTAGATTAATTGATGAGAACCAATTATTTCCTGATAGTTTTTTTTTACATTGCGTACTGTCAGACTTTTATAACTGTCTTAAACAATAAGACGATTGAGAAGTCGAAGGTCGAAACAAAGTCTGGTAGTTTGATCTTTCTTTCTTGCGATTACTAAGTTAAATAACCATTTGCATGTGTTGTCTCTAACGATAATTTTATTAATTTTATGTTGTCTTACATACTCATCTACTTCATCGAGAGCTGATATAGAAACATTATATCTTTTAACAGTTGGAAGTATGTCTGAAGTGGTGTGAAAAGTTGGTGTAGATATATTGCAACAACCCACGTCGAAAGAATGTTTAGAGATAATGCTGTCGAATTTCTCTCTAATTATTTCTTTAACCGATTCTTTCATATCAAGATTTACCGAGGTAGATAAACTAAAAGAGTTGAATATTAAATTCATATGGGTAGATGGTAAAATTATTTTAACTACTTCTTTCCCAATCATGACTCTTTTCTTTTGGAAATCTAAGATAGCATTACTTTCAATCAAGAAATTCTCGCCTACCAAGATAGAAGAAAGATTATCAGGACATACATGACCATCTACGATGAATATCAAAACATTGAACCTTAATGTATCACTAAGATAGATAGTAATTCTCACGGAACCTAGTAATTCTAAACTTGTTTTGTTGACACGTCTAGCATAACTGATCTGTTTTATTGATTCATTCTAACCATTGAGCATTGCTTTGTTCTTGGTCATGAAGGATATATGACTACCTAAATATATGATGGTTGCACATGGAAGCTTATCTTGAGTATACGTGATGAAGCGAAAATCTAGTATCTTTTCCTCCATGTCTATTGCTTTGATATCATTTGTTTATATTTGCCATGTAAACTTATCAGTATCAGTAATAGACTTTACTATCGTTTGTGTGTTACTAAGTTTTTTTAAGATTCTGTTTTCGTTGGTTACCTTCTGAGTTGACATTATCAGGTCGATGGTGAAGCCTTGTTTATTGCTAAGACGATTGATAGCTGCTTGATAAACACTTTTATCAGCTTTGGAGTGAGATTGTTTTTTAAGATCAAAGGCTTTCTTTTTACATTCACTCTCCACGTGATTCCTTCTGTTGCAGTAGGAGCACTTGATTTCTTTGGATGAGTTGCGTCTGTTGAATGTGGTAGATACTGGTGTGTTGTTACTTTTTTTTCTCTCCCTCCTTATTTGATGTACTTAGAGGCTTGCTTCCAACTCTCCAACAAAATGCTTATAAGATTGAGAAGTGATTGATATACATTTCTCATACAGGAATGCGTTGTCTCTGATGAAGAGAGCCAAGTACCTCATTTGCGTTTTCACTAATTGTTCTTTAGACAAGTAGTAATCATGTATATCTTCAACAAGCTTTCCAAGAAGTAAGGCATTCTTAGTGAATTCGGTTGGCTTGGTAGAAACGACAAGTGTTCTAAGTTTAGTCTCGGCTATTTTAATTCTCGTGTCAGTTAAACTTCATCTTTCAATCTGTTAACACATAGATCATACGTATTGAATTCTTCAGCTTCTGAAGACTTCTGCATAGATGCGGGCAGTTTGGTTTTTAAAACCAGGATGTATTTCTTCTCATCGTTAATGTCATCGTATTGATTTTAGTTTGACGGTGAAGTGTTCAAAAGATTCATAGTCATTGTCGCCTTAATCCTTTAATGTCATCCAAGTGGTCATTTTGGTTGTTTTGCCAATGAAGTTATCGCGACATTGTAATGTTACCTGGTTAGTAGTTGATGAAGTCTCAGTTTATTTGGTATTAATAGAGGTAATTAAAATGTTTGTGTTGATGGGTGGTGGTGAGTTGATAATCGGATTATTTGATTACCCACTATCTTTTACGAGATTATTGTAAATGGTCCTCAGGAGTTTTAACCGTTTGAAAGGGTTAACGTCGGCTAATTTTAAATTTTTCGTAGCCGCAGCTTGAAGAATGTTGTTTGTTGGTTTGTGACATGAATTTGAATTAAAGGCTTCTAGTACCGATAGAACAATATTAACGCGATTTTCTTCTGACGCGTCTAGAATTCTTTACCAGTGTACGTTTCAGTGAAATATTTATATGATACAGAGATAGGTAAGTATACTGGAGATAGAAGATTTATTAAAGTTAACAAAATACAAAATAGAAAGAAACGGAGTCTGAAACAAAACATATAAGTACTATATATTATTTAACATAGGTAATCAAATTGATTATTTTAAAATGATAATTTGGTGTTTATCGGTCAGTAAAAAACTCGTTTTTGTTATTACTTTTGAATTTTGTTTTTATGTTTTACACACAAAAACTAAAATGGTCGTTTTGACCGATTCATATGCAAAACAATATAGGCTGCACGAGCAGTTTACTTGACCACTCTCTCAAAATTAATAAAAAAGCAAATTAATATAAAAAAAATGTTAGTTTTAATAAAAATCATGTGTCAGTTTCATTTAAATTTTTTTTATGTAGTTTTATAAAAGAATGCTTTATGTTGGTTTATATAAAAACGTATTTTTTTAAATCAATTGTAGATTTTAGTTTTATAAATAAAATTAATGATAAAATTTTTTACAAAATATAATAAATAAAATTTTGTTTTTTATAAGATAAAATTACATAAAAAATAATATTAAACGTTCGGTAAAAATTTAAGGATTCATTCCGTATTGTCTTTCATATTTTTTACTTTTTTTTCAGCTTCATTAATCCTGTGAGCCATTCTGTCAAGATTCTCTGTTGCTCTTTAAAAATTATCTCTAAGAATCCCGTAACAGCTTTTTTCAAATGATAATTCTACACATCCAATTTTTAAATTGGATTTTAATTTTAACAATATTTTTCTTTTGATTTCGTTTATTAATACAGTACATTTTTTATCCACTTTAGAAATAATAGCCTCTTGATCAGATGACATTATAATTTTAGTTTGAAAAATATAAATAAATATTAAAAGAATAAATATTATTAAAAATCAATAACGACTACTGTACATTTTAAAACTATGTAAAAATTTTTCTTTCTAAAATAAGAAAACATAGAAGTGTCAAAAATTCCAAATAATTTCTACAATCATACATTGTTTGTTTTTTATTAATATGTTTTAAAAAATTAATTATAAAATATTTAAAAATTTTTTATTTGAAATAAACTCCGAGCAAGATTCTCTCAACTTAGATTAAATATTAATTCTCATTAATAACAAAATTTCTACCCCTTAACGGCTTAAGCTAATTGTTTTTTCAAAGTACCATCAGTATTTTTTTTGATTTAAATACTTTTCACTACTGCTCTTTGTCCTGAAGTAAGCAAACTATTTTGTTATTCATTAAATTGACTTAAAATCTTTAACGTAATTATAAAATTTTTTACAAACATATCAGGTCTTGATACTGCTATTTTTTACCTACTAGTATATAGAAATAAAACACAAATTAAAAAAGATTTTGCATGATCAACTGATTTTTTTAGAGATTTAACAAGTTCATTATTATAACTAGATATCAAAGATTGTACTAGTGATTCGTTATATTTACTAAAAAGTAACCTACAACTACTTTGTTTTTAATGCTATAACTGCTTTATGGAAAAGATCAACGTCTCCAGATGTTGTTAATACATATAGAGGCAGTATATTATCTAAGATATCGTTATTGCATTTATTTAAGTTACTATTTTAGTTCTTGTTCTTGAAAATATTAATTCTTCGACTAGTCTTTCAGATTTTATAGATAAAAAAATATTTTGCAAACACAATTCCAGTATTCTTAAAAAGATAGTTCCTCGAATCTATATCGTTTTGTCTTTAAAAAGACATAAAAAATAACTATTAAAAATATCTGAAAAATGTGATGTATTCTGTTCTAAGATACAAAATTTTTTAAATAAAGCTTGTCCATTATATTCCATTACTTTTCTATTCTTTTTTTGATTACTATTTCTTGTTAAACTAAAATTAAAAATTTTGTATAAATTGGTCTGTGAGTTTCTAAAATAATAACAAGATTACAATTGAAATATTATGTTACTAACTATAGACCCTTACATGAAATAATAAAATAATAGTGATAGAGAAATGACAGATTATATTGTTATAAGACCATTTATAATAAACAAAATTTTTTTGGAATAGCGGTTAAAAATTCTTTTTGTTCTATTTATTCTATTCTGAAAACTTCTTTAGATTATTTGTATATAATCTAACTCTAAGATTATTCATAGTATGTATTATTTCAATGTTAAAAGTTTCTTAAGATCGGTTAATATTTTTTATTATAGATAAAGAAGAACAGGAGAACCAGGAAAAATAGATACTGGATGATAGACAGTTTGATAAAAAAACTTTTTATAATTTAATGTATTAATTTTAAATGTACTGGTTGATAATAAAGGTACTTTTTTATAATTTAACAAGCAGTAACATGCTATGTTCATCGTTACTTACAGGGCTTGTATTTTTTTAAAAATTGTTAAAATTCTAAAAAACTTAAAAATCTTTTATTTTATAATACTACGCCATCACTAGTTACTTTCCAGTTACTTTGCTGTAGATTCCTATTGTCTTACACGGATATTGTACATAACTATAATCAAATATTAATCTATAAAGATATTAACTTACTATGGATAAGTTTCAAGAGAAAATGAAAGCTATGAGAGAAGCCATTAAAGTTATGACTCCAGAGGAGAGAGAGGAATTCAGGAGAGAGTTGTCTAGTGAAGGCTCGATTGAATTGTTAGCGAAATAGAAGAAAATAATAGTTGTGATAGTATCAATTTAAAAAAAAATTTAGTGAGTTGATGGCAATGAGAGGAAGATTGAATATCTTTCATTTAATTGAGCAAGTGAAAACGAATGATGGAGATGAGGAGTTTGTAAAAGATTTTCTGGCTATTGTTGCTGGAGGACCTACATCAAGAGAATCCAGAGAGCAGTTAAAAAAGGAGATTGGAAAAACCAATATAGATACAACACTGTTACCACTAGAATTCAGAAAGATGATAAAGAAAAATAAAGGTGTAAATGCACGTAAGGAAAAATTGTCGAATCTGACAATATTTATGTTGATGGCTGGTACATTATTATCAAAGAACACTCTTAAGAGTTTTGAGGAGTTAGCTAAAATTTTTGCGCATGTCACTAGATTGTAATTGATTTGAGAAAAAAGAATTTGTTTGAATTCTTCAATATTCCTACGGAAAAAGAAGAAAAAGTAAATTGGTTTGAACAACTGTTAACTCAAAGTGAACAAGATAGAATTAAAGAAGTAAGAAAGGAGAATGGTCTCAAATTGATCAAATATAATGCAGCTAGATATGCTAATGCAAGATATCCGTACAACCAAAGGTACGTTTTTTGGCAAACTATTACAAATGATAGTTATGTATTAAAAATAATTTATGAGGGGTATCGTATTCCGATAAAAGAATTTCCTTCTTCTTATAAGCATCCTACCTATGAATGCTACTTTAATATAGATGATATTAGGTTTATCACTAAGGAAATTCATCGTATGTTAGATGATGGGATTATATTCCCTTTAACTGATGACGAATTGAGAGAAGTTAGGTTTCACTTAAATCCTATTTTTGTACATCATGGTACTAGAAAAGATCGAATTATTGTTGATTGTAGAAATTTAAATAAGGTAATTGATATTGAAAAATTTACAATAAGCCTATTGAGTTTGTTAGCTCATTTTTATATTCTAACAATGAATTAATGTCAAGCATCGATTTATCTAATGCGTATCGTTCCATTTATATACATGAAATTAGCCAGTATCTCCTGTGCTTTAAATTTAAAGAACGTATTTATAAGTATTATAGGTTGGTATTCGGCTTATCCATTGCACCATATATATTCCAACGTATACTGAAAGTTCTATTACATAAGTTTAGAGAAGAATCATCTATTGATGTATCTGCATATCTAGATGATATAATACTTATAGGAAAAAATAATAACTTGTTGTACAGTAAAACCAAGACATTATGCCAGCTATTTAATAAATGTGAATTTAACGTAAATAAAAAAAGTCGGTATTGAAACCCACTAGGTATATAGAACATTTAGGATATATAATAAATTAAGAAATCAATGAAATAAAGGTAAATGAGAAAAGACTATCTAAAATCATAAACTTAACTAATGATAAAACAAGTAAAAAAAGGATTACTTACCGAAAATTAGCTAGTTTATTAGAAACAGGCATATCAATGAAATTTGTTTATACTAACGTCATGTTATATATTACGTCGTTATATGGTGTTTTAACATATGGATTAATTGAGCAAAAGAAGTCCTATGATAATATATTAAATGTAAATAAAAATGAGATAAATGCATTGTTAAACTTAAAAATCTACGTGGTACAAAATAAGGAAATCCCTATAATCGATATAAATAAAGAAAGATATGTGAATATTTTTACAGGTGCTAGCGAGGGTGCAATAGGTTTATACGTCAAGAAATTTGACTTAAAAATCCCTCGTAGATTTGGAAAAATAAAGAAAGAATGCCACATATACATAAAAGAATTAATATCCATACAAGTTGCTATTAATATCCTTGTGGTTAAGTTAAAGTTGAGAAATCTCAATCTAAATACTATCAACTTGATAATACATTGTGATAACACAACTGCACGTAGTTGGATTATAAAGCAAAAAGGTAACTCTGAGCTGGTCCATAATATTGTACATAAAATAATCATATGTACTGCAGCCTTTAATAGATTCACGATTTTATTTTTTCTAGGAGACCACAATATAGTAGCTGATATCTTAAGTCGGGATATGGAGCTAACGCATCACCATACAGAGCTCCAATGGAGTTTAGTGGAGGAGAATATAATGAGAGTAAACGTAAAGGTAGCAATGGATAGGCCACTTATCCAAAAAATAAAGGGGTTATTAAAAGTGATGAGGTGGAACTTGTGATGAGAATTAATTCAATTTATATTTGTAAACAATTATTAAATTATGTTGTAAAATTTGTACATGATAACAATAATTAAAAGTATGTCTATTTTCCACCTCTAAAATATATAACTTACTTCAAATCACATACCTTAGTAGTAAAAAATTATTATTAATCACTCCTGGCATTTTAGAGACTCCATGGAGAATAAAATAAATATACAAAAATCATTTCAGACGAGAATTTTGATGAGATTGTCGAAGTATCAATTGAAAAAGTTGAGAATCTCATCTTCAATAAAGAAATGAATGTTGCTGGAAGTACACCCAAGAGTTACAACACCAAGTTATCTTTAGAAAAAATAAACCAAGATTTAACTTATCTAAGTATTAGCCAGCAAGCCAGAAAATGTTTCTGGAAAAGGTATAGGAGTAATTCCGTAAAATGCATAGAGTCGATTTTGAGACATTGGGAAGAATTTATACTCCAAAAAGAATACTTTAAATTCAGTGATGTATGTGAGTCTATAGTGAATCTGAAAGAAAGATTAGGTGCAACATCTGTTAAGACTTACAGCAATTATTTTTTAATGATATAAACATTAAATGATGTAATATTGAATAAAAAAAAGAAAAAGAACTCATAAAGAAAATGGTAAAAAGCATAACTAATGGCACCATTGTTATAAATGACTTCAGAACTACATGGTCAGTAAAGAGAGCCATAGTAAATCTTAAAACTTTAGTGGTAAACTAGAAGGACAGCAGTTCACACATTGGCCGCAAACTGGTAATTATTATTCTATTGAAATATCCGTTTAAAATGCATGAGTTGCATAGTATTCTTTGTGAAAATGTTAAATTCAAAGGTAAAGTTATCTATATATCTTTACCAACAGCGACTAAGGGAATGTCTCCTGGAACAACAATAAAAATAATTGACTACAATGATGATAATCTAAATATAATTACACATTACCAGCTTTATTGTATGAAATCTTACCCTAGAGAAATGTTAAAATAGGTAAAACAGTAACACCTTTATGGGTAAAAAAAGATGGAGAACAGATACATCAATTGACTCTCCATAATTGGATAAGAAAAATATTAGCATTAGTTGGTGTTGATGATAATCATCATTCGGTACGTTCTGCAACTGTTGCAGGAAAGTTAGAAAAAAGGGTAGTGATTGAAAAAATCCTTGAATGGGGTCGTTGGCGTAGTGGAGATACACTTAGACAATTTTATATGAAACCAACAAATAAATAGCAGTAGGAAAAAATTTGTATATATATTGTTATTGTGTTAAAAAGTCGCATTGTATATGTCTTGTCATTAGTTAATTCATTTCAATTATATTATATTATATGCATATTACACTATATTAGTTAAGCCATGTTATCTTAACAAAGTGCTATCTTTCTATCATTAAAAGATAGGTATATAATAAATTATATTAACAACATAAGATCTTAAACCATTGAAAAAAGAGATTGTTATATTATGATACAATTAATAAGAATAGGTAACGTAGGATCAAAGATTAAAATTTATTGTTATTTATAATAGAAGGCCAATTTTGGCTCTTCCGTGTTATTAGCAAAGTAACTGGAAAGTAAATAGTTTCGGCTAGTATTATTTCAATAATCCTACGCTAGCAAGGATTATACCAATAATAACATACTTACAAAAATTTCTATTAATATTTTCGTATTTTATAATATTAATAACAATAATTAAAATTTTACAGGTTTTGAATATTAAAAAGTTATAAAACACACTTTATCAAAATTGATTTATTACACAATCTCATAATTTTACAATTATTTTATATTTTAAGTTTGAAAAATTTTTCTACAAATTTTTAATATAAAAATAAAAAATTAAGAAAAACGTTTAAAGTAAATTTCTATTTAATATTAATATACATGTTTTAAGTTATTAAATATAATAGAAATTAAAAATACAGATTAGTTTTATGTTTCTCTAATTTTTTAAAATATTAACCCTTCAGTGCGCGATTTTTTTTACAAATTTCAGTAAATATTTTTATACTCAAAATGCTATTTAGAGATTATAAAATATAATTAAAACATTTTTAGGAGTTAAACTTTTTGGGATATAAAAAAAACAATTATGTTTAAAATTTGAGACAATTGCGCTTCATAATACAAATTAATATACATATTTTCTATTAAATATATTTTTTTATTATTCTACTTATCAATTTAATTAGTGTAAAATTGTTTGAAACAATTATTTTTTTGTAAAGGCATAAATGGACTCCATATTTACTATAAATTATTTGAGAACAAGATTTGCAATCAGAAAATTGACATCTTTTCCCGGCTTTAATGTAAAAAGATAAATGAAATCATTTATCTGTTCTAAATTCTTTAGGTGGTTTATTGGATGTCGACACAGAGAATACCTATTTTTCTTTATTTGTTCTATTAGAACAATCATACTCATATTTACTCAGCGGTAAATCGATAATACATTCTTACAGTTAAATTTACAGAGATATTTTTGTGATTGAATTATATTTGCTAGAAAACAATTGTCTCAAAATTATTAAATCTTAAGAAATCTACAATTTTAATTGAAAAAAATACATATAAATTAGTAAAATTAAAAAAATAAGCTATCTTATCTCTATTTATAAAAATTAACTTTTAATCATTCAAAATTGTGTTAAAAATGATCGGAATAGAAAAATTTTGATGCTTTATAATTTTGTTTATGTTTTGAAATGTTTAACGATTATGGAAAACTTATAATACAAAAAAAAATTTATCTATTAATATCTACATCACATAGAATAATTTTTTGAATAAAAATTAATGTTTACTGTGATCTTTTTTTATTGAAAATAATACTTAGATCAATCTTTTGCATTAAAAATAGACTTATTAACAATTACATTTGATAGATGACTGCATTTATTAATAAATAAATTGAATGTATAAAATTTGTTACATTGCACACTACAGTTTGAATAATATTTGTGGTTGATCATAAGTGTATCATGATTATTTAACATAAATGATACAACTTTTACAATTGTTATTTTATCGTTTCGCATTTTGGTGACGTAATAAAGAATTGTTTTAAAAATTTAATGTATATTTTTTATCTCGTTTTATATTTTTTTTTTAAAAAGTAAGTTTTTAAAATGCGTTGTGAAAATAAAAATTAAAGGTTTGAATGTATTCAAAACGATAAAAATATTCTTCTAAGTTAATAAAATTAAAAAAAAATCAAAACAATTACTGAGACACTTATCGTGTTGAATTAATTTATATAGACTTTCTAAGCTAAAAATATATTTACATCAAAATATTGGTGAGTTTTTTTATAAAATATTGTAAAATTTACTTTTAAAATGCAATGTGAATAATTTTAACTTAGAAATTTAGGTAATTTCTTTGTGATTTTTACAAAGAGTAGCAAAACTCTTAAATATTTTTACATTTTTTAAAAAATAAGTGTGTGCATTACCGTATCAGAAATTTCCAAACATTTTCTTAAGAACCTATAATATGCATAACTAATTTTGCAGTAGTTTAAAACGATCTCATATAGATCATTTTAACATAAAAATATTTGAAGTATAAAATATAATTTACTATAGAATTTTATGATATTTAATAAAAATTTTGTTAAATTTCAAAAAGCCAAATATAATTTTTTTTAAAATTTTTTATTATATCTTAATAACTGTAAGATACTGCATTGATTTTAAATTTTTTTTATCGGCCCAAAAATTACATATATAAGATGAAAATTAATTTTTTCACCTATGCTATCTATTATATTATTAATAATATAAATTCATATTTCAAATTGCTTAAAACATTTGATCCAATTTTTTTTTATAAATTTTTGTTTTACAACTTTCTTAAAAAATCAGTTGTTTTTTTTCCTTTAGAGGGTTACATATTTTTTGATTAATTTTATCTAAAAAAAACAGAATTCAGATTAGGCTTTTTTTTTTCTATCCATCATATTAACATGCATTTTTTTGTTAGTAGAAAGAAGTGCATGAAATAAAACCCATTTTATGAGGTAAATATTCTTCTAATATATAGGGAAATTTTCAACGACTCACTAATTTTTAATGATCAGACTTTATTAAGTAACTTTTATTGTTTGCATGATATAAGCATTAGAAATTTCATCTATATGCGAAATTTCAAATAAAAAAATCATTGTTGAGAGAAAAATGGAGGTACCGATTTTTTAAAATTTGGTACTTAATGAGATGTACCCTGAAGGAAAATTAGTGGAATCGAAACTATTTAAATGTCATTCGATAGAAAATTTAATCTCATATATATTTTGTAAACATTTCATATTGAAAAAGGTTTATCTTTGCAAACTTTTTTTTCAAATTTTACAAATTATAAAACAAAAATTGACTAGTTTTATTTTTGACCAACTCAAGAAAAAAAAAAGATAAATTAATGGATAATATTTTAAAATGTTTGCAACCAATTTCTCTAGGAGGAAAATTCAAGATATTTTAAAAAAAGTAAAGTATTATAACTTTTTTCTTTTCTTGAATCTAAAAAATCACTTTTCTCTTTATATCTCGAGAACCAATAAAGAAATCAACACAATATATACATTATTCGATAGAGAATTTAATTTTACATAAAATTTGTGAAAACAATTTATTTTAAAAGTTTCATCTTGCCTTATCTTTTAAAAAAAAATACAAAAAATTTCTAAAACGATTTTATGGTACTCAAAGTTTTTTGATTTTCTTGGGGTTGTACTTCAAATGTAAGTTAAAGAGAAATTTAGATTAACATTTTTTTTCTTTTTTTCAATTTCCTTCTCTGAATTCTGATATATCATTTTAAAATG
The DNA here is from genome assembly GCA_963280985.1 of Strongyloides venezuelensis. NCBI lineage: Eukaryota > Metazoa > Nematoda > Chromadorea > Rhabditida > Strongyloididae > Strongyloides > Strongyloides venezuelensis. Next base: position 1,540,179 of record CAUJLX010000002.1, on the reverse strand, counting down.
TAAAAATTTAGGTTTTTTTTATTTTTATAATATTAGTATTTAAAACTATACATGCTTGTAAAACTTTAGAAAAAAAAAACTTAAGGGATTCAAGAATAACACACCAAAATAGATATATTAAGATATAAAAAAGTTAAAATATTGAAAATAATTTGGTCACCATTGTTACTTCTATAATGTATTTCTGGATTGTAATATTTTTAAATAGATTTTTATTCTTATTACCATCTAAGATAATTAAAATTTTTAACTTTAAAACTTGTAATATTTATGATATAAATAAATTTTTTTATTACAATTAATAATTATTACGAACTTATATAAAATGACATTGTGCAGTTTAATCTAAGACGTTTTGTAAACGAATGTATGATACATTATAAGCAAAATAAATTTACCTCATTATTAACAAAACCACAAATTAAATTTTTTAATGAAAATGCCATTTAAAAGTTTATATTATAATGTAACATGTTGTTTTCATCAAACTGCTAATGTTGCTTAAGTAAAACTGCAAAACCTTTGTAGATTTTGTGTGTACTTTCTTATTTATGAAACATACCTAGATTTTATCTCAAAAAGTGTTTTTGAAATTGAAAACTAAAATTATTTATCAATTAATTTTACGTTTATCAAAAATTGATACAAAAAAATGCTGTTTAAAATAGAAATAGACCGCATAATCAAGTTGAAAATTTATTAACAAAAGAGTTTGGTAAATCAAACAAAAAATTTTTTTGATAGCTACTTTTATATAAAAGTAAAATATTTAATTATAAATTAATACAAAGAAAACATTATAGTAAGAATCAGAAAATGTAAGATTACTATTTTATTATAAATATCCATATAACTTTAACAAAAATTATATTGCATATTTTTCAAAAAACATAATGTAAATAAAATTTTTTGAATGATTTTCAAAAATAACAATTTTTTTCGCATAATAACTGCATAAATAAAAATAAAATTAAAAAATCTTAATGGGTTGCATACAATTAAATATTCGAATAGTCATTTGTCATAATGAGAACATCTATACCATTTCTTTGAATACAATTTGAGCTTATTTTTGTTTTTTCTTAATTATGTTTTACTAATTATTAAGGTTGGATTCAAAATTATTTTCTTTTACTAATTTTTTTCTTTTCAGGTACTCTTCACTAATGAATCAGGTAAGTTTTATTATCAAGTTCTTTTGCTGATGTTTTCTTTTTTAGATAGTTTCTACTAATGAATCAGGGAAGTTTTTTTATATTTTAAATTACTAATTTTTTATTTTGAGGTTTTTCCATTAGTGGATGAGGTAAGTTTCTTAATTTTTTTCTTTTGCTAACTTCTTTTTTTCAGATACTTTTCGTATGTTGATAATATGAAAAATTTGGAATGATTAATGACTTTTCGCTTTAATACAATTATAATTTAATATTCAAATTTTTTGGTAATTTCCTATATAATGTTATCATTTTTTTTTTGATTTTTTTGTTATTTTTATAAAATAAATTGTTAAGTTTAATTTTTTCTGATATTTCATCTTTGTTTAGAATAACTAAAAGAGTAAAAGAACTTGCCAATGAAATTATAAGAGATGATTCGACATTTGTTAGTGAAACTGAGGAAATGAATCAAGCTTTGTAAATCGAAGAACAAGAAAATATGATTTTACAAATGATAAGAAATTAGAATGTTCAGATATAAGAAAGAATATAAAGTCAATGCTAAATTGTGTATGTTTTACAATTTAAAAATAAAATTTAAAATACTTTTTCATTATCCCTCTACCCTCTCTCTCAATATAAAATTATTTACGATAATTATTATTACTATTATATCAATATTAGAAGTAGTTTTAGTATTTAGAAAAAAATCTTTTCTGTAATATTGTCTTCTATTGATAAATTTTTTGAATTAGTTATAATGAAACTATTATTTCTTTTATATGAGTAATATTTAATAAAAACAACATATATAAAAGTACTTTAGAACATATTTAGGAATTATTTTTTGTAGCATTAGTTTTTTTATTTAATTTATTAAGTTATTAATAGTATTAAGACAACTTATTGCTAATTTTCTATAAACATTATATTTAAATTTATTTTTAACAATTTATAATTCAAAAAATTTATTGGTAATTTAAAAATTATAAAAACGAAAATTAATATTAAAAGAACATTACAAAAAAGCTTTATTCTTAATAATTTTATTAAAATCTGACAAGGTATTAAATAGTGACTATTTTGCACAATATTTATTGTATTTAAAAAATATTTTAATGGCATATGTTTGTTTTTCTTTATTCTTAAATATCAATGACACCATAAACAATATGTAAAAAGACTTTTTGAGGTAAAAAAATCTGAAACTTGTTTTCTAAACACGATTTACAGTAGAAATAAATTTATTTTATATTTATTAAAAACATATTTATAAAATGATTTTAACACACCATATCATTTTATAAAACTAACGGAAAAGTATTAAAATAACTCTTAAACATTTGTATTATAATTTTTTTTTAAGACAAGTATTGAAAGTAGAAAAAAAGAAAATAATGAGCATTTACAAAATGCATCATTTTTCAAAGAAATCCAGTGCAACAGCCTTGCTAATGAATCAAAGAAATTTAAATCTTCTAAGAAAAAGAAAACATGTTTAAGGGCTTACACATATGATTATTTTGTTAGCGCTAACGGGAAAATAATTGATGCTTTCGAAGTAAGTTTTGCATAAAATACACGGTACCTAAAAGTAATTTTTAATATTCTGAGAATGAGCATTTTTAACTGTTCAAATACTTTTAACTTTCCCAGAGATTTTATCATTACTAATTTTTCATGAAAAAATCATTTTTCACACATAAAATTTATTGATAAAAATTTACTTGATTTATTTATATACAATAGTTTATGTTATAATAGTTCATATATACAAGTTTTATTTGTAGATATAACCAAAAGTTACAAATATATTATAATAATCTTGTATCTCAAAAAAAATTTTTTTCACTAATGTTTATAATTTAATGCTTATCTGAAGTCTGACTTCTCTTATACATTATACAATATATTTATAAAAATCTTAGGTTGTTAATTTTTAACAATGTATTAAATACTTTTTTAAAAAAAAATTTTTTAAACTATTTTTTAAATGATAAATTTTGATATTAAATAATATAAATATTAACAATAAGAAATAAATATTTATTGATACAAAATATTATCAATAGTAAAAATATATCTTATATTTTTTTATGTAATCTTATTTGACGTGATCGTTGATCGCTTGTTTGTTTATTTCTCTCTATATCTAACCTTAGCTTATTTCATCATATTATTGGTATATATAAACTAAAATATATACATGCAACCTGATAAAATTTTTAGGACTTTTCTAATTTGATACAATTTTAGATTATATATATATTGTATATGAAGTAATACTATTGTTGTAACCTGTGAAATAGTAAAGTTGTAATCACAGGGTAAGTCTCTATTTTTCTGTAAATGTATATTGTTTTATGTTTTTTTAGTTCTTTTGCTTATATTTATACTTATATATCGAATAACTAATATTCCTAAATTGGGTCACTTTATTCCTTATAGGAAGCCGCCCGTCAAAATGAAAAATTTTTACTCAATCAACAATAAAAATTAGATGTTTGTTTTTTATTTTTTATACAAATATTTTAATAAAATAAAATTTAAATAAGAAAAAAATAATCAAACTTCAATTTTATAAAATTGCTAAAAATTAATTTTTAAGATTATTATGAGATATGTAAATTAAATGAATAAGATTCAAATAGATATAAATTGTATAAAATATTTAAAATAAGAAAAAAATCAAAATTTCAATAGTTTTTATAAAAAAATATACTCATGAATTAAAATTATATCATTTTTTCATACTTATAATTATAGAAGTACAATTATGATTATATTGTTAGTGCATGCTTTCATATTTTTGAAAGCAAAAGTAATACAGGAGCATCTTTTACAATTCTTGGAACAGATCTTGTTTTTACCAGTTCATGTCGTTTGAAAGAGGATACAACGGATAATTACATTACTGCAAAGGTAAGTTTTAATTTATTTGATCACTTAAAATTGTTTTAAAAAATATTTTTTTCATTTTGTAAAGGAAATTGAAAATATTTAATTTAAAAATTATTTTTCTTAGTATTTATTAAAAAAATATTTATCAGATGATTTTAAAAATTGAATATTTAATTATTGATATTTATTTTTTTCAAGTAGACATTTTGTTAATTTACACTAACTTAAAAAAAAATAAATAAGATTAAGTTATCTTTTTATTGAATATTTAAGCGCATATCGTTAAATCTATCATTAACTACAAAAAATTTCTAAGGAAGAAACAAATTTAATTTTCAATTTAAAAATATAGCAAAAATAAATTTGATTTTAATTTTGTTTAGTGGCATATTAGTCAAAAAAATGTTAAATGTATTTATTTTTGTAAAGAAAACAATTTTTCAAACCCCAATTTCTTCATACAAAAAAGGTTTATGGATTCTGATTTACAAATTTTCTTTTTTGAAAAATATAGTTATATTGATAACAACAAGAAAGAAGATTAAATATTAGATAATAAATTCTTCATAATTTGTGTAAATAAAATTTCTAATTGACTTTTTTTTGTAGATTTTACATGATGGAATAGTTGAAGCATTGAAAAATTTCCTCATGCTAAACTATTGGTATTTGGAGATAACCCTGTATACCAAAATTTTCTAAAGAAAAGAAAATGAAAATTTCCTTGATTCTACTATATCATATAGAATTAAAAAATTGATAACTAAAATAGTTATGCTTGAATTTAAGTATGATATGACTTTTAATAAAATAGGTTCAACATTTGCTCAAGGAGTACTTGAAATTTCTTTAAAAGGAGAATCAATTGTGGAATGTTTCAGTAGGTACAATAATTTTCTAACATCTTATGAGTATTTTAAGAGATACATGGATGATAATATACTCTAAATTGTTATTTTGGTATCTTGAAATTAGTTGATTATTGTTAAATAAAATGTTAAAAATGAAATGTTTTTTCTAAAAGACTTTCTTAAATTAATTCAATGTAGAAATAATGATAAATAATAGAAATACATCAAAATTTTCTGACCATTTTGAATCGTTGATGTTTTTAAATACTTTTTTAGATTAGGGTTTATTTAATTCCAGAATTTCTTATGGAAATCTTACAGTATAATCTATCATTTTTGAAACTGTTGTTTATCAATATGTAAAACTTGGAAGATAAATTTAATACTAAAAAAAGAGTAAATTGAACATGGAAAATTATATATTATCAAGACATTACTTACTGTTATATATTTAAATTAAGGTAGATTTTCTTTTTTACTAAGGAACTTTAACAATAATTATTTTAAAACTTAAGAATTATTAAAGAAATAACAGATTATATATAAAAGTTTTTGTTATATTTCTTATGTTGGTATCAATACCTTAAAGAGTCTGTTTATTTACGTTCTCTTATGGTGGTATGGCCGTTTATAGGTGTAGCAAGGTAGCCTGCTACATGTATCCCAGTGGATACATGCTAGCTAGTTCCCATCACCTTAGCCGAATATCTTACCTAATGAAGAGACATGTTGGAACATGCGTGCTCGATCAGAGGTTTTAAGAAACAAACACATTTATTTAATAATAATCCTTTTATTTATGGAGAATGTAACGAACAATATGTATATATGGGAATTATCCTTGTTCGGAGTTTCGAATGTGAAGTGCTATTCAGCACTTCTGATTTGTTTCTTCTCCTCAACTTATTCGAACTGATTTTTCTTGAAATATTCTTTTCTTAAATACTGCTTTTCTTCTCTTCCTCATATTAAACTTTTTCTTAGTTTAATAGGAGAATGTTCTTTTTTTTCCAGTTGTTTGTTGAGTAAATGTACAGATTTATATATAAAATATTATTAAAATCTGCACATAATACTTTATTTCATTTATTCATTCTTTTCATATTTCTTAACTTGATTAGTTAGAACATATAGTTTGATATCTATTTGTATATGTAATGTTTCATTTATTTTATCTTTTTATTATACCTAATGCGGAGCATTACGAATATATAGCTGTTTTAACCATTTTATATCAATTATAATTTTATTATCTTTTAATTGTTGATAAATAAAATATATTTCTCATTCTTTTTGTCGTTGTTAATTTTCACTTTAAAGTTTCGTTTGAAATGATATCAAACCTTACCATGTTAGAATAGTATATAATTGCAACAAAAATATTTTATTAAAAGTTTATATTTACTTTTATTAAATTATTAAATTTACATAGGCTAATATTTTTACACAAATTGTAACTTTTAATATAATTAAAAACTTAGAATTTTTCATGTTACATAAAAAGTAAATTTTCTTGTTAATATCTATTTATTAAAAAATTTGTTAAATTTTAATAGTGATTAAATAATATATAATTTAAAATACTTGCTTTTATTATACAAACAATAATACAAGCATAACTTCTTAGAAAATCTAAAATCTATTCAGAGCTATTTTTTTCCCGTCTTAGCAATCTTTTTAATCTAATTAGCGTATCAAATAATTCTAAAGACAAGCAACAGTTATTAAAAATAATATACAAATTCTAAGACTCAAAATACATTGCTTTAAAGCATTGCTACACTAAAAATATAATTTTATGAAATTTATAAATATAGCAGTAATGTGTCTCGAATAGAAAATACAGTTGAGAAATATAAAGGTGAAATACTTCTATTAACTGTAATTAATTTCAAAAATTTGTAATCAAATTCTATTATTATAACATATTATATTAATATTTTGTATATTTTTGGAAAGAGGAAATAACTTATTAAGATTTAGAAGCCAACACAATAATTAGTAAGAAAATAGTTTAAAGGTAAAAATTGGCCAATTTTACCAAAATTTTATCATAGTTTTATTGTAAATTGTGTTAGGAAAATAAAGGGGTTGATTTGAAGTTCCTTGTGTATCCAATAATATTTTTTAAAAAAATAGTATTATATGATTAGTTTTATTATAACGATACTAAAAAAAAATCTAAGAATAAATTTTAATTAAACTAACTTGTACCTAATTTGATACATTTTTTAAAATTATAAAATGTTATGTTTTCAATAATATTAAGATTTTTTTACATAAATAAATTGTAGCATATGAATAAAAAATATCAATTCGTAGTTTTAAAATGCTTAAAAGTTATTTCTAGAAAAAATAATTATTGTCAGTCATGATAGTACATTTATCTAAACATGTGGTTTTTTTATGATTCAAAAATTTATCTTATGCACCAAAGATCACTTTCTATTCAGTGCTATTTAATTTTCAGTATTATTTATGCCTCACTGTTACATACTCTTTAGGATTATTTATGCTTTGGTCGTTATTTATGTAGATTAGTTATTGCCAATTTACCTGTTACTAAAACTGTCCACAGGACGATTTGGCTTACATCATTAGTTAAAACAACTCTAATGAGAGTTGGGTTAGTGGATAAGATTAAAATAAAATTAAAACTTTTATTCAAACATTATTAAGCGATTTTCTTTCCAAGACCACAAAAATTTAACTATTAGTTTTGTTTGCTTTTTAATAATAATAACCATCAATAATCAATAAAGAAACAATGATATATCAATAAATTCTATAAAATAATGACAATTGTATATTTTTTTCACTTTAAAATATAAAAATTTTTATTGTTCCTATTGTAATTGTTAAATAATCATATGATATAATTATAGCGAAATTTATATAATTTGTTATTATTTATGTTATAATAAACTAATTTTCTTAACTGATTCATACATTAACATAACTTTTTATTAAATTTTTTTATAAATTAATCATTATTTTCATTTACAATTGATTCATTTAACTGTATATTAAAATTTAAAATCACATATTCTAAAACATGTTCTAAAGTACTACATTCCATAAGTGATTCATCAAGAGAACAATTGAAATTCCAAGTTTTACGAATTTAACTTATTGTATCTTCATGTATTAATGAGTTAAGGAAGTTATCATAAACAATTTTTCTTATTATTAATAATCCTATATTTTTTTTACAACAATTTAATACCATTTTTTCTTTTACGTACTTGTTTAATGATTCAAATCTTTTGCAAGAAAGATGTACTGGTAAACCGAATTTCTTAATCATAAGAGGATAATAAAGAATAAAATGATACTTTATTGATAATTTCACATTTTTCCATATGTTACGAATAAAATTTTAAAAAAATTATTTACAGTTTCTTCTACCATTTTTTCCAAATTATTACTATCAAATTCAAAAACTTTCTATTAAATATAGTAAATTAAGTATACATTTTAGTATATATAAATGTCTTAATTTTAGTATTATATTACTATCAAAATTATTTATTTTTTCATTTGAACATATAAATGTCTTCAAAACTTTAAAGAAAATCCGTGCTAATACGTTTGTCTGTGAGCCTAATAAAGGGTATTTTCCTTTTTTTATAATATGTTTCTTCTTACTTGAAAGTTTAAAAAAATCATCTTTTAACACACTTTTCAGTGTTTTTAAACATTCATATTTACTTGACATGGCCAAAATATCATTTTTTAATTCTATTTGACAATATCTTGTAACAATTAAAAAGTTATTTATTGCTGAAATAGGAAGCATGTTGCCAAAAATTCCTGAAATTAATTTTATTTCTAATTATAAAAAATGTTGTATTTAAAATTAATATAATAATAGTTAAAATTTTGTTTAAATACGATATGAAATAATTATAAAAATGGGGGAGTAATAATAAAAACTATAAAAAGAACTGGGAAACTTTCCACTTAAAAGACAGTCTTAAATATAATTCCAACTGGAAACAAAAATTTTTTTGAATAAGTGGAACATTTTATTACATTTTAGCAAAATTCATTCTTTTTTATTTTTGTTTGAATAAGTTTTACTAGAAAAAATGTTTTAGGAATATTTTTAATGAAAAACAATTACGACATTCTCAAAAAAAGATTTAAGAAAATTCGGAAGAAAACAGTTGCTTTTGTTCATAGTGATTTAGATAATAGAACTTTTAAGTCATCATTAAGTTATGACTCAATATTTGAAGATATTAGAGATTACAAAAATATTGTTATTATGAAATCTTCTTTTAGTAGTAGTTTTCTTCCAAAATCAGAAAGTTCTGTTGTCTGTACACAATAACATATAAATAAAAAAATAAATCCACCAGGAAATAATCTAGACAACATCGTAAAGTTACCAGATTATGGAAATGACAGAAAAACTTTTGTTGAAGCAAATATTCTAATAAATAAAAAAAATAAAATTTGAAAAAGACTTTGTTTTCAACTTTATTGACATAAAAAAGGCAATAAGTGCTGATTTTCTTTCTTCTAAAGTTTTTGATAATCACAAGTCTAAGTTAGAAATCCGAGAAGAAAAAGTTAAAAGTAATAATTAATGATGTCAAATTTTAAAAATGTTAAGTGTAACAATTTGAACCATTAATTTAAAAAAAATGATCTTATAGTTACATCTTATGGAGACGTATGAAATGATATTAATCATGTAGCTTCTTGTTACATTATGTTATCAAAAAATATTATTTTTACAGCAAGTATAAGATTTAACAATGGAATATCTTCTAGTCTGGTTAGCATTAAAAGTCTAATATCTCTCTACAATAAATTGATAAAAGATGAAATAATACCTTATAGTTGCAAACTATCATACGTTTAAGCAGATATAGATGTAAATGAGTTAATATCTTCTAAAATCAAATGTAAAAATTTTGTTAACACTACAGAACACAGAAAATTTTTTTTGTCAAAATTGATTCTGTTTTCTTAGTGTTTTTGATAAAAAGTTAGTAAAAATCTAAGTTTTAAAGATGCTTTTAATGTGTATACGCTTTTAATAAAAAAATGCAAAAAGCATCTACAGAAATATTTTAGATTATTGTTCAAAAAAATTCAAAAATTTTTACATACAATGAAATTTTTTAAAAAATGCATACCCTTTGTCTTTTCTAAGTGCTATTTGACAAATTTGCTCTTTTTGTTTGAAAAATGACAAAACAAATTTTCTGAAAAGCTGATCGATGTTATTCTATCTGATGAGTTTGTCAAGTGAAATTGGTATGGATATTAAGAAATTTATGCTTAAAACTTACTTGAGAGATCATATAGTTTTATGTAATCGTTGTAATGATGGGAAACATGACAGCATGTATGAATTTGCTAGTGATTTGTAAATAACGTGGGCTAGAAAGAAAAGTTCAGATGGTAACAATTTCCGTTGTAAAAAGAATTTTATAGATAAGAAAGATAATGTTAAGACTGAGACTAAAGGAAGTAATGGTAAATGTTTTGGATGTGGAGAAAATGGACACTATAAAAATAATTATCTAAAGTTTGGTGGTAGGGTTAAAGAGATTAATAATTTGGTTGAAAATACTAAAAGAGTTGAACAGTTAGAAAATATGATTAAAAAATCACTAGAGAAAGAACATTCTGGTGAACTTGTTAGGAGAACAAATGATTTAGAGAATGGTATTGTTGTAAGTGATTTGAAACTTAAATCTTGTAGAGCAGATTGTAAAGCTGAATTTTATCTACCAGTTAGTATTTCTTATGGTAATAAAGATGTTAAGTTTAAGCCTGTGGTTGATTTGGTATATATTGAAAATACTAAATGTATAATTTTACGTTCAACTGCAGATTTGATTGGTGTTTCTTGTGATTTCATGCATTTGAAGACGTATAGTTTAGTTAACAATTCTAGTGGGAGAGTGTTAGGTGAAGTTGAAGTTTAAATTAAAGTTGGTAAAAGTGTTGCAGATGTACAGGTAGCTGTTTTTCCTGACTATACAGTTTCACAGTCTTATAATGAGTTTTAAATTTTGTTGGGAAGTGATTTGCTCAAAGCTTGTGGAATTGTTATTTACTTTAAAAAGTGAAAATGTACATAGATGAGAAACAGTTGGTATCATTTAATAAAATTAGAGCAAATTTTATTCGTTTAGTTAGAAATGTACGTCGAATTAACATTGAAATGACTCAATCCATAGTAAAAAAGTTTTCAGAGGTAATGTCTCAAGAAAAATTCGAGATTTGAGAATGTACGATTTTCGCAAGCACTATTGTGTTTGAAGAAAAAGCAAAATTTCCTAAAATAACGAGATTCAATCATAATTATAAGAAACAAAAGTTTATTGCTTCTCAAATTAAGAAGTGAAAGATATGGGTGTTTTAGAGGAAGTCGATGATCAAATTATTTTTAATGTTACTATTGTTCGAAAGAAAGAGGAAATTCTTGATGAAGAGATTGATGAAAATGTTATGTAATCACGTGCTGTTAGTGGATGGAGAACTTGTATTGATGGTCGTCCAACTAATAAAAATCTTCAGTATGTTTGTTATGGTATTAAAGTTCTATCTTAACGTTTATCTCAATTACAAGGTGTTACAAAGTTTAGTGATTTTGATTTAAGACAGTTTTATTTGCAAGTAAAGATGCAGATGTTAATCTTAATCAATTTGATGTTGAATGTCACAATAGTAACAAGGTTTTTGCACTAAGAAGAATTTCTTTTGATCTATCTGTTGAGTAGTACTTTATGTCAAAAAGTTTTAGATAATGTTTTAATGATAGCAGAAATTTAAATATGTAGAACATCAAAATTAGATTGTGAGATGGAAGAAATAGCTTCAGATAGAAAATTTGGTTTGTTTTCATATAAGAATGAAATTGTGTTTTTTACAAAGAAAGAGTTGGAATCTTCGCATTTAAAAGTGATTGAAATAATTTTTCAAGTTTTTAACCAAGTGAATTTGAAGATTAATGTAGCGAAGATGTCGCTAAATGTAGATAAAATTCAATTTTTGAACTTTATGGCAAGTGCTAAGAGTTTGGATCAATGTTTAGAATATGTCAAAACTGTCCAAGAAGTCCATGCTCGAGTAGAAAAAAGGTCATTGCAAGGATTCATTAGTATAATACAATATTATTATATAATTATAGAGAATATTACGAAGAAACAACTGCCATTGCTTAAGTTATTGAAGAAGAATTCCATTTGGAAATGTGGAAAAAAAGAACAAAATAGTATTGAGATGTTAAAAATAGATTTGATAAATGCTGCACAAATTTAATTACCTAATGTTATGAAAAAATTTTATTTATTCACTAATTGTTCTAAAGATTGTGAAGCAAGAGTTCTTGCCCAAGAAGATGGAGAATTTGGTAATACTTTAAGACCATATACCGTTTATTCAAAACGTTTGCAATATTCTAGTTATACTTCAAGTGTTTTATTAGAATTACGTGCTCTTTGTAACAGTTTATTATATTTCAAGAAGTTAGTAAGTAATGTTCAAGTAATTGCTAAGAGTGATAATAAACCCTTAATAAGCATGTTGACTAATGATAAAGAAAGTAGTTATGATTTATGAAGTATTTAATCTTATAAATGAGTTTGGAAGTGTTGAGGTAATGTTTATAGAAGGAAAAAAAATATACCTATTGATTTTTTATTTCGTTTGTATGTTAAAAAAGTAATGGTTAGTGATCCTGTTAAAGATAGCTCTCTAGATCTAAATAAAATGAAAGGAATTTTTACCAATATCATAATTGTTTAGGTCACGGTAGTTTAGCAAGATGTATACCTATTGTTTTGTTACGTCATAATTGGATTGGTATTAAGCGTGATTTAGCTAACTATATTGATCAATGTTCTACGTGTAAGATTGCCGTTACTAGGTATATAAGAAAGAGTAAAAGTAAATGTTATTGTACCTTCTAGACCGCTTTAAATATTGGCTATGGATGTTTCTGGGTCTTATAAAATAAGCTTATCTGGTCATAAATATGTTATAGAAGTTGTGGATGTTTTTTTTAGGTATTTATGGTTATTTTCTCTACATGACATCAAGACGAGTACAATAAGTAAAGAGTTATAAGCAATAATTTTTATCCTATTGTCGTCTCCAATTTACAGGCGTAGTGATTATACTTTAACTATGTTAAGAGGAGAAGTTAAAACTTTAATGAAAAAATATAATGTTATTGTTGATCCAGGAATAGTTGGTTTTAAACAGTTAAATTGAATGATTGAAAGGTATTTTAGATCTTTAAATACTACAATGAGAAAATGTTTTTATAATTTTGATTTATAAAATGAACTTGTATGGTCAACTATGTTTTCATAAAATAGACTAATTCATGGTACCACTTTACATTCACCATATGAAATTATGTTTGGTCAAAAACCAATTCTCAAAAACAGATAAAAGAGAAGAAGTTGAAAAAATTGCTGAATTTAAAAATAATGAAATAATTAGAAGTCATAATTACCTTTTAGTTGAACAGTTAATAGAAGCTCTAAGAGGAAAACGCTATGATAAAGATAATTTTGAAGCAACACATTGTGGTAATGATGATAAATTAAATGTAATCGATAAACTACCCGGTGATCTTGAAAAGCCTTTTGAAAAAACTTAAGATTGTAATCGCGTTATTATTTGTAAATATATCAGTGATAAATGGGAGGCGATTTATTCTGACGGTAATGATGATGTATATATTATCGAATCACATTTAAAAGATGTGGTTATGTAGTCAAAGAAAAAAGGTCATCCTAAAAAAGTTCATCTACAAGATATTAAGATTATTTAATGATATTTATAGTAATGAAAGTTTTAAGTAAAGAGATATTTGAAAAAAATGTTTAATTTGTATTTTAAATTTGCGGGGAGAAGTAAAAATGCAATTTTAATTTAAATTTTGTACTATATTAAATTATAAATTTCACGTTTTTATTATTTTTACTTTTTGTCTTTTGATATTTGTTATATTCATTTATTTTATTTATAGATATTAAAAGACAAATAAATTAAATATACTATATCTTTTCAATTATGATTATAAAATATCTATATCTTTTTGTCTTCGATAACAAAATTATTTTATGCTAACAAAAAGGAATGATTTATAAAATAAATTATGTAGTTTGAATACAACTGTGATTCACACTTTACCCCATCATATATGTTAAGACAATGTGTTCACGGTACTTCATAATTTGCTACTTTATTATTTTTCTCCATAGTTTATAATACAGATTATCATACTACAAAACACAAAAAATTTTCATTCGTTTTATTCAATAATAATAAGAGAAAAATAATTATCTTTAAAGCCATTAAAGCTTTTATAATTTTATTGATTTTTATTTTTATTAGAGTACATATGATATTAGTAATTAATATCTCTAGGTATGTAAAATATTTAAAGTCAATTTTCATGTTTTAACTATGAATTCATGTGTTTGACAAATCAAAAAATATGTCAACATTATTGAATGCTAGTTTTAGGCAAAACATGTGCACTATTTCTGTAAAATCATTTTGTTTCATAACATAGCTAATTGTGGTATTACCCAATAAAAATTTTATTACTTCAAAAAGTTAGGTTGAAAAATTTTTTTTCTTAAAAATACGAAAACATTTATTTCTAATGTTTGAAAAAGAAGAATTATGTTATAAAAGTAAAGTATATTCAGTGTGTGAAAAATTCATTGGTAAAAATTTATATAGTTTTAAGAGAAAACAGCTTTTCATCTTATTTAAAATTTTGGATTCTTACAAAAAAAAAGGTTCTTAGGGTGAAAGAAATTTTGAACGATTCGAAAAATTTTATTATCATTGAAAACAGAACTTTTCTTTATGATTATCAAATAAATCATGATCAAATATATAATTAATAATCTAAATTAACAATACATTCTGAAATTAGATGTTCAGTAATCTTTATTATCATACTTATCTCAATTTTAAAACTTTATTCAAAAATGAAAACTGTCGTTTTGACATGTGCTATAGTACCCTCCGATGTAGTGCTAAAAAAATAAAATATTCATTTAATTTATTATGTTAGTGATCATAAATTTTCTAAGTATACTCAATTTAACAAAATTAATATGCCAATTAACAGAAATGCCAAATTATTTAAAAACATAATGAGGTATCATTTTGTATAAATTCATACACCTTTATTTATTATTATTTGTGAATTTTTCAGAAAATGCGTAATATATTTAAAAAAATATATATGCATGTTTTTTTAACTGTATATGATGTATAAACGACTTACATATTTGTTATAATAATTTGCCATGTTTTTTACAGAAATGTGTATACATTTCTTATAAAATGTGTATATCTTGTTAAAACGACATTACCTATACATTTTTTATAGATATGTACATACATTTTATAAAAATTATCAAACACTTTTTTTTAATTGAATGGTTATTTTAACATAAATGTATGGTTAATTTTAAAAATTAAACTCAATTTTTCATATTATATTGACTATACTAAACAATAATCTTATACAAGTTAAAACGACTGGTACAGAACAAATAGTACCAAAAAAATTAACATTTTAACAAAAAAGAATGTTTTTATATTTTATAATAAAATATATAAAAAATCGCAATTTAAGAACATTAAAATAATAAATTTTACACTTTATAATTATGTTGTTAAAATTGATATTGCTTTAAATAATATTTTTCTCTTTCTCATTAATAATGTCTTTTTTTAAATTGATTTTTTCTAATTTTTTAGTAAAAATATCTATTTATTAACGAAATTTAACATCTTAAACAATTTTAAAAAATTTAAAATGATGAAAAAATAATTGTTAAAACAATAAGTATTTGTTAA
Organism: Strongyloides venezuelensis; assembly: GCA_963280985.1. Classification (NCBI taxonomy): domain Eukaryota; kingdom Metazoa; phylum Nematoda; class Chromadorea; order Rhabditida; family Strongyloididae; genus Strongyloides; species Strongyloides venezuelensis. The sequence goes on along the minus strand of CAUJLX010000002.1, from coordinate 1,524,407 downwards.
TTTCAATAATTAAAAATATTACTAAATAACTATTATTTTATATTGTAATTTAATTTTAAACTATTAAAAAATATAAGCAAAATATTTCGGAAACAAATCACAAAAAAAATGATAATTGATAATATTTCTTTTATATCACAATTTTTTACGAAGTAAAATAATATTTTAGTTGGATCTCATATAATACACATATACCACGTTGACTAAATATTTATTATTAATTCAATATGATCATAACATGTCATTTCCATTGATTTTTTATTTAATAAAAATTGCTTTACCCTTTAAGTATACAATAATTTTTATCAGGTTCATTTATCTTATTTACGCAACAAAAAATATCAAAATTCTTAATATAGATCATGTTGTTTTATTATAAGGCTATTTTTTTTTGAAAATAAAAATTATTTTAAATGTTGAACTACGTACTTTTTATAAAATAAAGTTGAAATATTATTATCAAAAAATATAAAATTATATTTACTTGGCGTTATACCTTAAAATTATATATACAATCTCTAAGATATAGATAAATTACCTTATTCAATTAATAAAATATTAAAAGCATACTTTAAAATTATATAAAAAAAGGAAATTTATGTAAATGATGTCATTATTTTTGTTATTTCCACACTTATATTAACTGCAACTTTTTTTAGAGTTTGGGTTAATTAGAGCTTAAGAAGAATTTGGCTTATGTTTTTAAATATGTCAAACAATACTAAAACAAAGAAAAAAATATTAATTTACAATTATTTTAATAAAAATTTATTAAATAAATTAAAAATTTTTAAATTAAATTAAAATATCCCGCTTTCATTTTCCTGGCCTCTTCCAGTAATCTTTTACCCATAAATAATGTAACAGTTGATTGTTGGTCCAAGAAATCAGTTGAAAGAATGTTTCTTTTTCTAAACCTTCTTAAATACATTCTAATTTTTTGAAATAATCCATCATTACTGTAATAATAAGAATATATAATTAAAATTAATTATAATAAAAAATCTAAAGATTCGTAAATGCTTACTTTCTATAGGAATTAATGTAGTCTGGATCTGTAATTTTACATAATTTGTTATGTGATGAAAAAATAGGCAATTCTTCATTATCGTTAAATTCATCGTAATTTATTTTTAAAAAAATAACAAAATTTGTTAAGTTAATTTTCAAAATTAAAATTACTTTATAAAGCATAAAGTAACGCTTTGAGTTTTAAAAATACAATCGTACTTAATGATTCACGTTTACCATATTTTAAAAATTTAAACAATAAATTATTGAAATACACTTTATTATGAAATTTTAAAGAGCTATTCTTACTTAGATAACATTAATTTTTCGATTTGTAAAAAATTGGTCACAATATTAAAAGTAATATGTTAACATTTAACAGTATATATATTAAGTTTACCTTTGCTTAATTCATTGTTATTATCAAATATGTTAAATAAGAAACTTTTTTTTTCTTTACAGGAGTAAAATTTAATAAAAATAATTTGTTTGGTGGAAGGTATACGTAAGATGAAAGATATCTAAATAACTTCAAAATTTTATTAACACAAATTTATTATCACTTAAATCTAAGAACAGACACAACTTAATAGCATCTTTATAGTGCCTACCTAGGATGTGACATTATTATTATATTCATAAATAGAACATATTATAATACAACTTCTAATTTTTTGAGCCTCAAATTTCTAATACAATTACTTCAGTTATATATCTTTTTACATCCCAGCTAAACACATAAAGTTAATTAATTATTAATATAGAAACTATGATAACAGTAAAAATGATTGTGTTAAAATTATTATGAAATGTTAAATTTTATCTTTGAATTTAGACGATTTTCCAAATCTATTAAAAGAATCGTTTTAAAATTCATTTATTTTACTGACGTTATTTACTCAGGTATCAATAATGATTTTTTTACATGATTATCATTTCTATAAATAGTATTTATAGAAAAATTTATATTTTAAGATATTTTATTCGTTGTTAAAAAGACAATAAGAATTATGTATTGGTTAGATAAAAAACTACTTAGATATGGAATTATATAAGTTCTTATTGTCTTTAAGAAAAAATTTATGTCACACTAAAGCATATTTGTTGTGATTAATTAAAGCAATAAACGTTCTGTGAATATGGGTGTATGATTTTATAAAAAATTAAATTTAAATAATACGGAGAAGTATCTAAGAAATTGTTTCATATAATATGTTTTTAAGGTCGTGATTGGTATAAATTTATGAAATGCAGCTTAGTAATGGACCAACTTAAAAATGAACATACTACTTCTGGAATACCTATTGATAATAATCTTTTATCAGATCCTTTTCATGATCTTAACCTTGGTGTTCCAAGTAACGTTCTTTTTGGTACAACACAAATAGTCCAAATCATTACAAATTTAACTCCACTGCAAATTTATGAAGGTATTATTAATGAATTTATTCTGATGAAAAAATATGGCTACATAAATAGTGTTATTAATGAAAACTTTTTTGCTCTTCAAAGAAGACAAGATACATTAAGTAAAAAAGAGCGTTATCTTCCTTATGGTAGTCAAACATTGACTTGACAAGAGCATTCTACGAATATTTAATTAAAATAAATATTAATAATTATGAAAATGGTGTAAAAATGAAATTCAAACGAATAGTCAATCTTTTAAAAGTTTTTCAAAATGTTACATATTTATGTATGGAGTGTGACATGGACATTAATGAATGCTCGAGACTATGCGAATATAACGTTAACAAAATTTTTGAGTATCTGTATAAAGTATTTTTTCAGATCTTAAGCTTACATTAAAAATTCATAATTTAACACATTATCCTTGGAACATATTACGACTTAAACTTCTTCCAGTTAATTTTTCTTGTATTATATTCGAAGGTAAGTCAAAATTACAATTTTAGAATGATTTTTTTTATATTTGCTTTTAATTTTGAATCATTAAAAATTTTTATAAAAAGTTAATGATTAATATATTTTAAATATTGAAAAACTAATTTTGTAAAAAAAAATATTTTTGTATTTAAAATTTTATTAACAACATTTTTAACATCTGCAAACTTTTTTATTTAAATTTGTAAAAAGTAAGATAATAGAAAATTTTTGAAACCATAATAATCATATAATTATTTAATATAATAAGTTAGAAATAAAGAATTATTTCTAGTATTAAAGGTTATTGTATTTTGTTTTCTTTAGTGTTCTTTGAAATGGCAACCCCAAGGCTCAGTAGTGAGGCGCTAAAACTATTATGAGTTAAGGGTATATAAAGCTAAAATAAGATAGAAAATTTCATTTGTGTAAAACCCTTAGTAATGTAATGCGTGCTCTAATTTAATATTATAATTTTTACGTTAATTAGTAATTTTTATTATTATTGTAATTTTTATTGTAATAATTGTTTTTTTTTATTGTAGGGGTACCAACGCCATTTATAAATTATAATTTATATTTAATAAATTTTTAACTTAATAACTTTATATTATAGCTGCTAACATTCGTCATAAAAATATTTTATCACGAACTAATAGTCTACTTAATCCATTATTAACGATAGTTTAAAAAATTACTTAGAATAATTTTATTAATAGACATATAAATGTTCACAACAAATTAATGGTTTAGAATAACAATTAGATATATGATCTACCTGTAATGAACTTTGATGAAAATGAACAACTCGAAGCTTCTATGGAAGAGAAAATTGAAGAATTAAGTTTTATTATGTCAGAAGAATAATTTTGAATAATTTTATTATTATACATTAGTATAAGATAAAGAATTTTTAACATAAATGATACAAATTTTTAATAACAATTATATGAATTTAATTTTTAAAATCGTCTTAATACGTTGTTGTTTATTTATAATTATTCATTTTTCTATAGTAAATGAGGTTGAAATAAAATGATGTTTTTTATTTGTTCTGGCAAATATTTTTGGAAATGTTTCAACAATGGTATTTATGTATTGAATTTCATAATATAGAAATTAACATATTATTTTAATGAATTACAAAAAAATGCTAAAATTAAATTATATTGTTAACAAACTATATTAAACGGTATTTTAAATAAAGTAATATCTTTTTTAATAATATTAGAACTTTATTCTAATTATTATAAAATATATAACAATTATAAACGATTTAATCTTTTTTAAATTTGTTAGTTTTGTTTACGATTACATATATTTGTCATTGCATGTTAAATCGAATTAAAAATATAAAATACAATATATTTTATAGAAATAATTTTTTTATTCCGTTTATGAATCTTTCTGAAATAACTATAAAATTCTCATCAGAATTTTTCTCATTACTAGCAGTTTTAAAAAAATTCATATACATTTTTATAAAAAATATATATCAATTTATGAAAAAAAGTATGTATTTTGCATTGGTTATGTATAATTTTATATTTAAAAACAATCATACAATTTAAAAAATTTAAAGTAAATGTCGTTTAGAAATGTTTATACATTTTATATAAAAATGTATGGCAAATAATAAAGAAAAGTATGTATGTTGTTTGACTGTATGTACATTTCAAAAAATTATACATTTTTTGCAAAATGTATGACATTTCTTAAAAAAAGATATATATTTAATGTTTATTACTTTATAAGCTTTTTTATAGAGGTGCTATTCTCTTTAGTATAAATCACAATATGAGTAGGAATGTAGTTTATTTAACTTAATAATAATAATCAAAATGAACGAAAATAATGTGGTATTTTAGTGAATATTCTTCTATTTATATCCTTTTTACTTCAACGCCTTCTATGGGCGTTATATCCCCTTTTCAGCTACTTCGTAGCGATATAGGAATGTATCTGTTCTGATAATTATTGTTCTTGTTATGCCGATGTTGGAAAATATTTTCTATAACTGATTTTGTATCTCGTATTTGATATTTGATTTTTTTTCTTTAATAATCTTAGTGTTTTTCGGCAATATTAAGAGAATAAGTATGTAATAATAATATAGTAATGATCATTGACATTTTAATCCATCAATGCTTCTTTTTTGTAATCATTAGAAGTTTTTGTATATAAGGCTTTAAGAATTATTCTTATTCTTTTTTATCATTGTTTTGATCCGAAGTAAAAAGATGCCAGCTGTGTAAGTTTTACTTTGCCTAAACTTATTTATTTATTCTTTTTCAAAAATTATGAAGAATTATGTAGCCGTCACGGCTACTACTCAACAACCATAACTCCACCAACTACCACGGTGGCTGGAGTATCTGGAGCATTTAAGAAGGAAATGGCTGCCTGGGCCATGTTGGCTATCTAAGTAATGGGTTACTGCCGGCCATTACTGGAATTTCTTATTCTAATGGTTTTGACAGCGGCTTATCGGAAAATTAAGAAATGGGCGAAAGCCTCCAAGAAAGAGCCCTGTCCCCATTGCGGTTCAGTGATTTATGAGAAAGAGAATGGTGCCCCAGGAGCACTACCATCACCACCGCCTTTACCACCTCCAATCTTCTCTAAGGAGATTTAATAAAATTTTTTTTATTTGTTATAAGAAGTTTTTTTAGTAAATTTATTTTTTTTTTAATTCTTGTTTAACTTTACTTTGTTATTTCTTTTACAATACACGATCATTTATTATATGACGTGTTAATTTTTTATTTTATACGAGGATGTTTTTATAATCTTCTTAGTATATATCTTTTTATTTATAAAAGGTATGTATGTTTTTGTTTTGTCAAATGTTTTTGAGCTGATATGTCTAGTGTTAGACAATAACAATAATTTTTACGTATTCTGTAAATATTGTTCAATCAACATGTCTTAGATATTTTCATATTCTTTACTGTTGATAACTTTGTCTATACGACATTGTATAATTAAGTAATTTATTTAAAAGATACTCTTTTTAGTTATTTAAAATAACGTATTGATACAATTATGATGTATACTTGTGATCGAGTGATCATTTTATCCTTAATTGGACATTCCTTTGTATATGTTTGCTGCATATACAATTTTAAATTTTGTTAAGTATGTCATTTGTTGCTAAATTTTGAGTGTATGTCCTCCCCTTTTCAGACGTCTAGTCAAAAAAGAATATAAAATACACCAAATGAAGTAACAAGTACTATTCTATTATATTCGTACTATTATGGAGGACGAAAATATGCTATTAGGAGATACTGCTGATGAAATAGCAGTAAAAGAAGCCAAAAAAGGTATGGAACTGCAAAAGGGAGGGAATCAAAAAGTACCACAATTAACTGGTGATATAAAAGATTCGATTGATGGGAGTGAAAAACTCCCTACAGTTAAAAATTCTTCCACAATTATAAAGAAAGGAAGATCTGACGAAGGAAAGTCAGAAGAGGTTAAAAAACAACCAAAGGTGGTCTTTTCTTTTAAAGAGTTGATAAAGGCAATGTACGATGGTCAGGTGCAAGTCTTATTAGCCACCCATGATCTTCAAGGGATCCCACATCGTGGGATAATGGTAAAGAACATGTGTGTTCCATTAATTGCTTTATTAAGCAATAAACAAATAAAAAATGGAAAGATAGTCGACCGGGAAGTGGTCAATATTCCATCTGGGCGCAGATTAGTACCCAATGTAGGTGTAATAAAAGCCTACGAATTCAACCAACATGAAAGTATGGTGAAAATGTTAACAAGCAAGAACTGGGAACTCATAGAGTTCAATGCTTTTACAGAAGGGCAGCAGCCCTTGTTCAAGAATGTCAGTACTAAGGTGCTGATTATAAACTTAAGAACTTTATGTATGAATATGAAGTTCGTGGCATGCAAAATGTTTGAATTCCTATAGTGGAATTCAATTCCTGCAGAAAAAAGCATGTTGAGCCATTTTTCTGCCTTGAAACGAGTAGCATATCCCAACTGTTAATTTCTGAACAAGGTAGCAATTCCACGTGAAGTGAAAATTCTTATGTGTTTTAGTAAGAACTGCAAATGCAAATTCCGCACTGTTCTGGGAATACAAAATAAGCCGTATGTTTTCAAATGCCCTACAAGTTGCATAGATGAACCAGCAACTTTAGCATACGCCGATCTTCCGGATATTTGGAGATTCGATTAATAGAACAATTTATTTGTTTTAATCTTATTAATATTACATTTGTATCATTTTGTTAACAAATAAATTTTAATTTAATCGTCGAATTATTGTTTATGTGTAAAACTGTTATTTCATATATATATAAATCTATTGTTTGGTTTATAGATAATAGTAAAAATAGTCAAGAAATGAAACTTCATGTGACTATATCTGTTATACATGATGCACAAGACATAACTTATGTATTATTAGAAGATGTAGATAGTGAAGGAATGATCTTTAATCTATCAGTGGTAACTCTTTCTTCTCTACCAGTAAGTCTACCACTACGAGAACATTTTTGAATAATATATGTGTCCGCATGTAAATGCTGAATTATTTTATAAGGACCTTCAAATATATCTTGATTTTTATGTGATGTGTTATTTAATTTTTTGTGTAAAACACGTTTCATCACAAACATGCCTGGAGAAAAAACTTTTCCTTTTCTCTTAGGTTGTGATTCATCAAATTCGGTACGACCGAATTGAATAATATCTCTCAAACCACTAAGGGATGAATTAACTGCAATCTCATCTGAAAATGTATCAGCTGTATTGAGAATAAAATAACAAGGTGGATAACCTGTTGAAGTATGCTTTGTACGATTATAAGCATATGTTAAAGCATATACAGCATCGGTATATGATAATTCAGATTGTGCTCTGATAGCTTGCGAATTGTACGATTAAATCGTTCAGCGAAAGCATTAGAAGTATGATTATGTGGAGATGACACATAATGAGTAACGTTAACAGATTTGAGATAATCTGACACTTTACTACCAATAAAGCCAGATCCTCCATCTGTACGTAATACTTTTGGAAATCCAAAAGTGGAAAAGCACTTCATTATTTGTAGAAGTGTAGTATTTTGATCTTGTCGCCTGGTAACAGCAGTATACACGAAACGACTATATTCATCTATTATCACTAACACGTGAAGATGATCATCAAGCTGTATATAATCAGTATTTAATGTTTCCTAAATACCTTCAGGTTTAGGAATTGTTTTAGTATTGGTAGCTGCTAAATTAGTAGGTTGATGTTTTACTTTCCAACATACTTAACAGTTTTGCCAAATACGTTTCATGTCTTCAAGCATCTAAGGCGAGAAGAATATAAGACAAAATTTATCTGCTATTTTATCGAAACCAAAATGTTGTCCTAGTAAAGGATGGCTATGGAATCGTCTCAACAACTCTTCCTTTAGCACCTTAGGAACAAACACTCGTCGTTTATCTCTGTAAAAGACGTTGATATCACCATCTCGGATGACATCTTTTTCTTTATCATTAAGAAATTTATGAAATTGACCTATAACATATGAAGTATTCATTGGATTCTTCATTTTTAGGAAATATCTCTTCAAAGAGGCCTTCATTTAACAGAATTGCATTGAATTCTGTTCTACTAAGATAATCTGCAACATGATTATCTTCCCGTTTAAGATATACGATTGTAATATCGTATTCCATTATAGCCATCTGATATCGTTGAAGAATACCAGTTAACTCTTTATTTTTAAGTAAAGCCAACAATGGCTTATGATCGGTAACAACCTTAGTATGTTTACCATAAATATATGGTCTAAATTGCTGTAAAGCATGAACTAGACCCAAGGCTTCCAATTTTATAATCGGATAGTTTTTCTCTGCGGGTTTCAGAGATCTAGATGCAAAAGCAATTGGTTTATTCTTTTGCGTAAGAGCTGCACCTAAGCCTTGAAATGAAGCATCGGTGTAAATAGTATATGAAGCGGTATGGTCCGGAGGAGCCAATACTGTAGCATTTATTAATGCCTTTTTTAAGGCTTGAAAAGCATCAGATTGTTCTGATGTCCAAGAATAAGAGTTGATAACTCTATATAAGAGTTCAGCTAATACTGAAAAATTTTTAATGTGCCTTCTAAAATAAGAAACAGCACCAAGAAAAGATTTGAATTCTTTTTCTGTTTTTGGTTCACGTTTATCCGTGATAGTCTTAACCTTATCAGGATTAGGATGAATACCATCAAAATCAATGATGTATCCTAGATATTGAGCATTCTTTTGCCCAAATTGATACTTATTTAAAGTGATTTTCATATTGTATTCTGCAATACGTGCTAGAATATTATCAATATTTCTGATATGAGATTTCTCATCTTGAGAACAAGTGAGAATATCATCTAGGTAGATATAGCAATCTGGTATGTTGCTAAGAACTTTGTCCATTATATCTTGAAACTTATCTGGAGATCCAGTAAGTCCCATAGGCATTATCTTATATTGATAAATTCCTCTATGTGTAACAAAAGCAGCAATACGCCTGCTATGTTCATCAAGAAGTATTTGATGAAATCAAAAACGCTGTAGTACTTATGACCACTAGCTTCTTCAGTCAATCTATCTATCCTTGGGATGAGATGTGACTGTTGTTTTATGAGCTTATTAATAGCTCTGAAATCAACGACAAAACGCCATTTCATGTCTTTCTTTTGTACTAATACGACTCCAGAAAGGTAAGGAGATCGACTAGGCTCAATCATCCCCTTTTCAAGCATGTTTTCGACTTGCTTATCAATTTCAATTTCTCTCGACCTACGACCTGGTCGAATACGTTGAGGCAATTCAAATGTAGCTAACTCAATATTGAGACGCTTATCACCATTTATAAAGACCAGCATTTCCATCATACTCGAAAAATGCTGTACGATTATTCCATATAATCTCTTGTAACAACTTTTTAGCCTTCGGAGAAAGAGTACAATTTGTCTAAGAAATGGAATCCATTAATTGCTCTCTAGTAAGAGGAGCATGACTTTCAGGATAGTTGGGTAAAGAATCTTTCCAAGCAGCATCTTCTGGGATTATTTCATCACCAGGGATCCGTATGGTATTATCATCTACTTCTTCAATAGAATGTAGAGTACCGATTTCTGTATTAGCGGGTATTAATACAGTATTTGCTCCATGATTTTGAAGAATTACAGCAAATTTATTATCAATCACAGGACCTGTCTGATAGTAGGTCATAATGTGATCACTACCCTTCCAACGAGAATTACTCACAAATAAACAATTTATTGTATCGTGTGAGAGAATTGCATGCGCATTAGCATAAATTACTTTTGTTGTTCTGGGAGGAACACGTACCTTTGAAACCGTTTTGACTGGTACATTGGTGATAGAAGGCATACTATGATTGAATCGAATTGTAAGTTCATCACCAAAAATTTGATGTAATCCAGGAATACCGATTATTACATCGTAAGATAAATTGTCCACTATGTAAAATTCAAGTTGTACTCGTTTATTATTTGCTTCAACATATAATCGTGAAGCCCCGCGAAAAACGAGTTTGTCGTTATTTGCAACTGTTGCAGCTTTTAACGATGGTTTAACCATAGTCTTATGCGAACTAGGTATGAGACCAAATGCATCTTGACTGATGACATTTAAAGAAGCACCAGTATCCACAAGTGCATTGAATTTATTTGTTTCGATATTAATCGAAATTACAGGTAATTTTACCGTGGTGTCAGAATTTCGAATGTTCTGTATTACACCATATCGTGATACACGAATATTATTTTCTGTAAGCGGTCGTGCTTCAGAAATCGTTCTTAATTGATGAGTGTATGGAATCTCATTGTTAGAAGAAGAACCAAAACGTTTTCTCAAATATCAACAGTTTCATTAAAACCGTATTTAACCAAGATTGCAGTGAATAAAGTTAATGCACTAACAATAGAATTAGGCATTTCAGTTATTGCCTCATCAACATGAAGTTGATATATTTTCTTAACCCATTCGATCATGGACAATCCTTTCTCTGATTTAGTATCAGCAGAAGGAATACTATTAAGACTAGACGATGAGGATACCCGTGATTTTATCAAAGCAATCTCCGATTCACAACGAGTAACCTCTGTCCGTCCCAAATTATATTGATCTTGCACCTGGATCAATTGTAGATGGCATTGAGCATCTTTATTTATGCAACTATGTAATTCAAGTGCATTGTCTGACGATGCATGCGATTGCACTTCATCGTTTTCAATATTAGGATTCTCTAATCGAGCAATTTGATTAGTAACTGCAACTAATCGTTCGTTTAAAGCAGTTTTCTGATTTTTATAAACCTCAATTTGTGATTCATGAGTGTCTATTTTTGTTGTGGCCTCGGATAATTAAATGGTTTTATCCTTTATAATGTTATTAAGACGATTAACGTCATTTATTAACTTCTTATTATTTGTAAGACAGGAGTGTCTATCTGAATTACAAGTGTCTAAGGATGTGCTTAATGTATCCTTATCTTTTTTACATGCTTTAAAAGCTGTATTTATTGTATCTTTCTCAAATTCCACAAGATTTTTATCTGACTGTAGATTAGAGATACTCTTTTTACATTTACTTAGATCATCTTTAAGATGATTTATTGTGTTCGCGTGAAATTGCTCACATTCCTCGCGTATCCTCTGTTCATCTGCAAATGCAGTAGAGGCTATTTTTATATCTTCGGAAAGAGAAGATTTAGAAGTCTCAGTTATCTTTCTCAAAGTTTCCTGATGGCGTGCTTCATTATCACGAAGTAAATTAGATAAACTATTTTTTTCTCGCTTCATGCGATCTAATTCCTCACTCAAATTTTGTATGGTACTAGAGTGCTGGACCAACAATTCTTGCGCTTCTTTTAATTTTTTCTCGCATTCATCGCGGGAACTCTGTATTTTCTGGTATCCAGACGTGGTAGACGATACCATTGAATTAACAACAGCTGCGCCGTCTAAGACAGCATTACTGTTAGATTTTACTGTTTTCGGAAAAGTACCAGTATCAGTTGGCACTTTATTTTTCGAATTAGTTATATTTTTGCTGCTTGAAGCAACTTGTATAGTACGTAGGCGTTCGGTTAACATTTTAATCGGCGCCTTAGTTGTCGTATTTAATTTGCTAGGATGAGGATCCATAGGTACTGTTGTGAAACAGAACTAGGTTTATCACATCCAGCTTCATACATGGCATGCTTAGCACGTATGTTTTTTAAAGAGATATCAGCATTGTGCGTATCAATTGAAACTTCTTCAGCGAATGTTTCATTACGTCCTGCTAAATGGACGAGTTGGCTTCCAGCACAAGAAAAAGTTGAAGCCTTTTTATCAAAATAATGCTCGACATTATTGTCAGGATCTATAAAGACATTGCCAAGGCGATAGCTACTAGCAAACACGTCTAAAGCTACACATTTGGTATCAACCGCTACTAGTGTGACATGTTTCGCTTTTTTAGCGTCATAGTTATTCTGAAGATACAATCTAGGAAATTCAGAAGGTGCAAATCGACAAATACCAAGGGGTTGACAACCACCTAATGGTATAAGCATACAAATTATTAACATACAAATTGTTAATGTATTTAATTTGAAATCGTTTATTAAATGTTTGATTTCCTTAATTGAATGCATTATTACATTCATTTCATATCATCGTGGCATTCCTCATGTGTAGGTTCAATTGTATGAATCTTGCCATGTTTTTGAGGTTTAATTTTTATACTATTTTTATTATAACCAGATGATTGGTTATTTTGAGATTTATAGTTCATACCAGAACTAGTATTATTGTATAAAGTTGTGGGCTTATTAGCCGGTTTCACTGAAGAATATCGGAATTGATGTCTCTTAGAATTATTTGTACCAGATGAAGACTGGTAATTATTTTTATTATAACCACTTGAGTTAGTTTTTACAAATAGTCTCTTTGTATTATCAAATTTTAAATTCGATTGTTTATTTTTTGACACATTAGAATTTTTATTTATGTGTTTATTGTTATTTTTATAACTGTTGTTATGATTATTATTGGCTTTCTGTGAAGCATTATTTAATTTAGTTTGAAAACGTAGTTGTGTATCAACATACGTTGCTATGAATTCATCATATTGCAATTCATAAAGATTTTTAGTGGAATTATTTTCTCTAAGGATTGGATGCAATCCTCTTGTAAACAAATAAAATTGTTTACGTCTCAGATCAGATTTATCCTTCAAAAATTTTGAAGGCTTATTAGTAGCAAATCTTCTACGAAGATAGTCATTAAATTTTTTGGCGAATGTGGAAACATCCATAGCATTCTTCATCGGAGGACGAGCATTAAATTGCTCTAGGCGATTCATGTCTTGACTTTCAAGTACCATCTTGATGTCGTTTAAGATTTCAGACAAAGTGAAATTATATTGTTTATTTCCTTTAGTAATATCGGACTTTTTCTCGACAGCAATGTGTCGAGCATGTGCTATTTTGCTATCTCTTGGTATAAGATAGTCAATGTGACGTCCTGCTATGCGATCAAGCATGGATATTTCGTCATCAGTGATAGCTAATTGTTTAACAGCCGTTATGCAATCACATATAAAAAGTGTAAAGCTTGTAAGCAACCTACTCTTAAACTAATAAAAGACCCTATGCAATCTCGCACGGAGAACAATGTCAAGTAAAGCATTATAGCTTCTTGTTGAACCAAGATTGTCACTAACCTGTTCACGTACATCTGGTAAATCAACAATGGCTTCAAAACCTAATTCATATAACAGTTTGGTTATTTAAACCTTCTGTCTTTGAAGCAATTCATCATAGTCACTGGAACTATATTTCAAGGCATTGATTTGTTCACTTTTAAGTTCTTCAAGAAGTAACTTAATAACATCGTCAACATCAATTTTCCGTTTAGATCTATTCAATGGAATTGTATTAACCATTGAATGTTTAGAAGATACCGGATTGGTAATCTTATTTATCAAGTTATTGAAACTTGTTTTTATTTTGCTTTCCTTGTTAGAAGAAGAAAAAACATTGGTTTCTTCGAGACTATCTCCATATGATGGCGCACTTGCCAATGGAGATGTCATTGAGGACACTATGGGGTTGGCACCATCATAAAGAGAGATTTCGTCTCGTGTAAGAGAGGTAAAGGGTTGCTGAGCATCCTTGGAGAGGCCTAGCTCGGCTTGTGTAAAAGCATTGAAGAAGGGTACTCTAGGTACCTTATCGTTTGTGTCATTACCCAAACGATTGTTTGCCTTAACAGGCGTGCTGCTACTACGAAGAGACATGAACGAACGGAAAGAAAGCAAAAATGCACAACTAAACGAAGTTTATTAAAAACGTTGCGAGTATTATTTTTAAAAAAAAATATTGGATACACAAGGAACTTCAAATCAACCCCTTTTATTTTTCCGAACACAATTTACAATAAAACTATGGTAAAATTGGCCAACTACAATAATTACCTTAATTACTTAAAATTTTACTTACTTTTTACCCTTAGACTATTTTCTTACTAATAATTATTGTGTTGGCTTCTAAATCTTAATATGTTATTTTCTCTTTCTAAAAATATACAAAATATTAATATAATATATTATAATTATAGAATTTGATTACAGAATTTTTGGGATTAATTACAGTTGATAAAAGTATTTCACCTTTATCTTTCTCAACTGTATTTTCTATTCGAGACACATTACTGCTCGCGCTTTTATCCTCATTATTTTTTTCATCAGAAAAAGAGGTTTGATTTTGCTGAAAATGTAATTATCAATGTAAAACAAGTTACATTATATTTAAATAAATGTGGAACTATTAAGGCCATTCGTAATTTTTTTTATTACCTTCAATAGCACATTATCAAAAGATCTAAGTAATAAAAATTTTTTTTTTGTAAAAAATGAATGTAAATATTTAGGTCGTTTATAATTGCATATTTCTATACAGGTATTTTTAACAATCATTACTATAATAATTAAAATTGTCTTTTTTGTTGCATTCAACAAAAATGACTGAAAAGAACTAACCTGTTTGTGTTCAATTTTTAATTATCTTTCCTTCTTTGAATCACCTGCAACGATGAATCATGCAAGGCCGCGACATGGTTCGGTGGAACCTCCATATAAGCTTTTTTATAGAGGTGCTATCCTCTTTAGTATGAATCACAATATGAGTAAGAATGTAGTTTATTTAACTTAATAATAATAATCAAAATGAACGAAAATAATGTGGTATTTTAGTGAATATTCTTCTATTTATATCCTTTTTACTTCAACGCCTTCTATAGGCGTTACACGAAACTATTTGAATATGAAAAATATTATTAATTTAAGTTACAATACCAATGAACATCAATATGTATATGAAATGAAATTTTGCCGTAAAGTCAATGTTATTGGAAAAATTATTAATGATGGTTATAAAGGAAATATCTGCTACACCAGAATTCCAGTGGTTACATAAGATAAGGAAATAAGGTTTGCAGATGATGAAAATTATTTATATTATTAACAACAACAATTAATTGCCAATTAAAAATTAAAATAAACCAGTCAATTGAATAAAATGACACAATCATTGAAGACATCTTAGATACTATAATCGCTAATATTTTTGATACTATTGAAAATTTAAGCAATAATAGTAGTGAATTCGTTGGAAACAGCAGTTAAGTAACCAAATACTAAAATTGAAGATAAAAATAATGTTTACAGAATGGATATCTCGATGTTATATCAATTTAATGAATAATTTTATATATAAAACTATGTAATCCTGGTGGATTCTTGGGAGCCCTTTCGGGCTCCCGTGGTATAATATTATAACACGAGACTTTATCTAGACTTTTATTAAGCGGAGGGTTATAGTGAAATATAAATATATATGATTATAGATTAAAAAAGGGTATTCTCAGGTATTCTTGTGATTGACTGATATTTCTATCTTCTGATCAGGTATTTATTAAAGGCTTCTTTTATACTCCTTTAAGAGATAGGCGTGTTCTTATTCTGATAAGCTTACATACATTCTGTCCGACGCAGCTCCCATGGTTCACAACTATAGCAATTTTAGTAATTATTGTTATTTTTTATTTAAGATTCTACAGATAGGTGTAAATTTTAATGCTTACTACATGCAATAATAAAATTGACCAAAGAAGTCCGATCCCCAAAATAGTAAGTCATCGAAAATTTCTCTACATATTAGAAGAAAAGTTTACTTCTTAAAAAATTTTCGTTTTATGTACCTCTTTTTATTATAATATAAAACAAACAGTAGCTTCGCTTCGCTCGTTACTGCTTGCCGGCAGGGCTAGCCGTTTTTCCATGAATTGAAATTCGCTGCGCTCGTCGCTACATGCATGAATTTTTTAAAATATTTAAAATTTTATAGATTTTTGAGTTTTTAAAGTTTCTAAAAACATATTATATCAAAATTGTTTTATTACACATCTTTATGATTTTAAACCCATTTGAGATTCTAAGTTTGAATAATTTTTTACAATTCTTCAATATAGAAATAAAAATCGAAAAAAACATTTATATTAAATTTTTAATTAGTTTTAAATATGCAAGTTGTAAGTTATTAAATATAATATAAATTTAAAATACAGATTATTTTTTTGTTTGATTATTTTTTTTAAAATACTAATAATGTTAAACGCTGGTCATGAGTATTTCATAATATTTTAACTAAAAATATTTAATTTTAGCGGTTGTTATTTTGTAATTTCACACTTTGGTTACATAATAAAATACAATTCTGCCAATTTAATGGGTATTTTTTATTTTGTTTTGTTTTTTTTTGATAAAAAATTTTAGAAAATGTATTATACAAATTAGAATACAGATTTCTAATATATTAAAATGATAAAGATTTTTCTTTGTTTCTCTAGGTTAATAAGATTACAAATAAATCAAAATAATTACTCGGAAACTTTTCGTATAAAAAAATTTATCTAGACTTTAAAAAAGTAAAAATATATTCAAATCAAAGTATTGGTAATTTTTTTAATATAATACTACAAAATTTACTTTAAAAATGCATTTATGAATAATTTCGACTTAGAAATTTAGTTTAACTTTTTTCTGATTTTTACAAAGCATAGCAAAGCATTTAGATATTTTTAAATTTTTTAAAAAATAAGTATGGCTTCGCTATATCATAAATTTGTAAACATTTTTTAAAAATTTTAACTATGCGTAGCTAGATTGCGATATTTTTAACATTTTAGTTTAGATCATTTTAACATAAGAAGATTTTGAGAAAAAAATTTATTCTATTCTAGGATGTATGGTATTCAAAAAATTTTATTAAATCTCAAGTAGCCAAATATAATTTGATTTTAATATTTTTTATCATTTCTTAACAATTATCATATTTTGCACTGATTAAAAAAACTTTTAATTAACATAAAAGTTACATATAATTAAATAATAATTATTTTTTTCACCTATCCTATATACTATATTTTTAGGAATATAAATTGATATTTAAAATTGTTTAAAATAATTAATCCAATGATTTTAATGAACATTTGTTTTTGATTTTTTTTAAAAGAATAAGTTGTTTTTGTAAATTTTTATTTTGGGAGATTACAAATTTCAATATTATTCTCACTTAAATATATGTATCTCAAAAGTAAAAATTCAAATGAAGTTAATATTTATTTTTTTATCAGAATCTTAAAATATAATTTTTATTCTGATTTCAAAAAGTGAATACAAATAAACTCCTTTTATGAGGCAAACTTCTCTTTTAAAGTAAAGGGGAATTTTCGATCACTTAATAATTCTCAATAATTAGACCTTTTTTGATTAATTTTATAGTTATAGGCAATAAACATTTAAAATTACATCTATGTGTAAAATATCAACTATTAAAACAATAAATAATATATGTTTAATATTTAGTACCCTTTACATTCATATATGTTAAAAATGCAACTTCGTACTGAGGTGATTTCTACATGTTTTTAATTTCATTTTCTTAAAAATACTTTGAAAGAAATTTAAAGTTTTTTGTCTTAATTTCTGCTCTCTACGTATATATTAACAAAGGATAAAATGTGTTGATATAATATTAAAATTTTTTATATAAGCATTGTTTTCATATTTCTTACTTACAAATGAATCTTTATTTTTGAAAGTGATTTAAGATTTAGTTACAAAGTCTTTTTTGATTATTGCATTGCTATTTTTATTCCTCTAAAAGTTGCGTTTTTTGGTTATCTTGTAACGCCCATAGAAGGCGTTGAAGTAAAAAGGATTTAAATAGAAGAATATTCACTAAAATACCACATTATTTTCGTTCATTTTGATTATTATTATTAAGTTAAATAAACTACATTCTTACTCATATTGTGATTCATACTAAAGAGGATAGCACCTCTATAAAAAAGCTTATATTCGTAAGAATTTATCAGTTTCATTTCTCTTTGATAAAAAGTCAATTATAAACTTTCTACATTCTGCGCATAACTCTTTAAATATTGTATCTGAAATGTTTGAAATATTATTCTTAATGTGATTTTTTATAATTCTTTCTCTATCATCCGGGATAATTAATCTTGCGAAATTTCTGAAGTGGCCTGCCTCTAAATTTTTTTTTTCGGAATTTCAATATTATCTATTGAAATAAGGACGTTAAATCCATATCATCATCAAAGTATTGTTCGTAAAACTCTTCTGTAATCAAAGATACATTAACAGGATTTGTATCATTAAAGTCAGATTGCCAGAAGTTGATTCTCTGAACATTCATAAAATAGTAGTCAGTAAATTGTTTCATTTTTTCATTCTCTTTTATACAGCAGGGATTTGGTGAAACATTTTTGTCAGATATTACACTTGTAAGTTTGTACGAAATATTGTTTTTTTTTTCAATCGCTGTTATTATGACAAAATCCTCAGACACAAACAGAATGTGTCTGCTTTTAGTGCACGTTTTGTTGTGCATGTAGTATTTATAAACATTTTTGATTTCCATATGCCAAGAATATTTGGCGTAATCTGTGCAAACTTTTGGAAAATATAATTTAAAATGTTCCATACTTTTGTTATTACAATCATAATGCAGTTCTTTGTTGAATACGATTGTATTGTTGAACGGCTTTAATCTTAAAACCTCTCCATAGTGAAATTCGGACTGGAGCCCCATTTGTAGTGTAAAAGTTGAAAACAAAAATATTTTGAGAAGAATATTGTCCATAGTAGCAATTTTTTTGGAAATTTGTAAATATACAACTTCACAAACAATTTTTTTGGTAAAAATATGCCATTTTGCTAACCTTATATATTTGATATTTTTCATTACAATACGCCTATTAAATTATCTATTAAAGAATTGATAATGTCTAGTAGGATTGTTTAATACTTTGAGTTACTAGTATCGTTTGATATTTTAACTTACCAAAAGATGATAAATAATGTAGACTTCATTTTACGCGATATAGTGATTTATTGTTTTAAGGCGTTTGTATAAGTCGCGTGTAATATACAAAACCATTTAAAGTAAAGTAATTTATATGTTATGATTAATAGTATTTATTAAATAAAGGAAAACTTATACTAATCATATTTAAAGCAGTTGTTTGGGTACAACCGAATACACGCCAGTTTTGGTTGTATTCTTCCCTTTTATACTATTTCTTGATCATTGATAGTTGTTCTAACTGCTCTTTGGTTTGTTGTTTGATACAGTTTAAAAATTAATCTTTTCCCTCTGAATTATCGGGTATCATTACATATATTTTATATCAAATAAAAAACGATGATGTATCTTTTGCTATATGATAAATTTTCGAGCATTTTTTTAAGTTTAATTGTTAAAAACATTTCTTATATAACTTCAATAATTCGTTGATTTCTTACTTTGATTCAAAAATAAATTTTTATAGTATTTTAAATTTATAGTGTCTAAAAATCATACAAATTCTCTACTTTATTTATATATTTTTCATAAAAACGTTATGTTATTGTGTTAAGAAAATTTTAAAATTGCCTTTTATTTTCAATTGAGTATTTCAAGAATGAAAATTCAGATGAAACTAATACTTATTTTTTCCAATCAGCATATTAGAATAAATTTTTTATTTTAGTAAAAAAAAGTACATAAAACGAAAACCATTTTAAAAGGTAAACTTTTCTTTTAATATATAGGGGAATTTTCGATAACTTACATATTTCTACGAATCAAATCTTTTTTGGTAATTTTTATTGTTTTGATGTAATAAGCATTAGAATTACATATATATGTGAAATTTTGAATAGAAAAATTATTATTGAGAGGAAAATAGAAGTAGCAATTTTGGAAGTTTGATACATAATGGGATGTATCTCAAGAACAGATATTAGGATTATGACAATCTATATGTCATTCAATAGAGAATTAAATTCCACATAGATTTTGTAAATATTTCATACTAAAAAAGTTTTATATTTGCATACTTTTTTATTAAAATTAAAAAATTACAAAAAATAATTGACTAATTTGTTTTTTAATTAACTCAAGAATGAAAAGAGATAATTTAACGATTAATATCTTAAAATGTTCGCAAAAATTTCTCCAGAGAGAAAAATCAAGATATTTAAAAAAATTGACGTATTGAAACTCTTTCACTTTCTTGAAACTAAAAAAATATTACTTTTTCAAAAAATTAAAAAATCACTTTTTTCTTTATATCTCGAGAACAGATAAAGGAATCAGGATGATATATATATCATTTTATAGAGAATTTAATTCCACATAAGAGTTGTAAGAACACTTTATTTCAAAAGTTTTATCTTGACATACTTTTTTTAAAAAAACAAAAAAAATTTTGTCAGGCATTTATGGTACTTAAAGTTATCCGATTTTCTTTAAATTATACCTAAAATTTAAGTTAAAAAAAATAACTTAGATTAACTTTTTTTCTTTTTTATCAATTTACTTCTTAGAATTCTGATATATCATTTTTAAATGTGAGAATTTAGGTTTTTTTTGGTAATTTTCAAAAAAGTTCAAAATCTCAAGAATGGACTTGAAATTCTAACTTTTTTTATTTTTAAAATATAAGTATTTAAAACTTTATATACCTGTAAATTTTAAGATAAAACGAATAACTCTAAGGGGGTCAAGAATAATACAACAAAACACTTTTAAATAGCTGTATCTCGAAAACAGGACTTTAGATTAAAAAAATATTGCGTTTTTCGTAATCATAGCATAAAGTTACATATATTAAGATATCAAAAATTTTCAATATCAAAAGTAATTTACACTCACTCGTTACTCCTCTATATTATATAAAGATTATCATATTTTTTTCTAGATAAATAGCTACTATACAATTATTAAAAAAAGAATATAACAAAATGATAAAATAACATACTTTTATTTTATTAAAATGATATTTATGACTATTAAAAGGGTAAATATGTAAATCATTAACAAATTTTAACAAAAAAGTTAATTTAAACTTTTATAAATATTTCTTTAGAATTTTTTAATTTAATAAATTTTTCTGATTGAAAAACCCCAAAGATCCATAATAATTACTTTTATATTAACCATTTTCAATAAACCGATCTTCGATAATCTATTGTTGCATTCAACGTTTTAAAACAAAATTATATTCTAGACCATATGTTTTATGAAGCGTAAAAGTACTTTAAAAGATGACAAAAAAAATTACTTCATAGCTCTACATGTATGAAGAATAGGGGTACTATAAACTTTTTTATTTAATAAAACTTAACATTTCCTTAATTCATTTCTACCAACACCTGAAGAACCTATCAATACTATTGGTCGACAACAATCAACTTTTGGGAAAATTTTTACAACACTTTCATGATAAATCCTTTGAAATTTCCTTTCAATTATACAAACAATTTTTTGAAAGCATGTATTTGATGGAATAAGTCCAATTTTGAAATTATCATTTTCTCTTTTTTGTCATAGATGCTATACTAGCTAGAAATCTATTTCGTAAATTTGATGCTTGTAACCACATTAGTACATTTGCAACTAAAATATCTAAAATACCGCCGCGTTCAAATGATATTGTAACTTCGGGAACAGGATGATTTGGATCATTCCTTTCATTATATCCAACCATGACCCTCTAAATGAGTATACATTTTTTTCATCTCTATAATCATTCATTAGTGCAGAAAGAAGTGTTAATATCATTTCATTCTTTCAATTTAACAATTTACACTGTTATTTGGCTTTATATCACTAACTAAAATATTATTTATTCCAAAAATGCTATCATCAACTTGAATAACACCACTTTTATCAGCAACACCATTATTCATAATTCTTGAAATCACAATTCTTTCATTCTTTTTGCATTTAATAGTAGCACCAAGAGGCATATTATGTTTTACCAGTTTAACATATTTAACAGCAATTCCTTCATTGTCATCAACTTCAAATGGTATATCAGAAAGTTTTTCTAAACATACATTTTTACAAACATTCTCTATGCATTTTAGATATTCCTTAATCCATGGCTTATCTAATAAACATTTAAGTTCACTAGCTGACTCTGAATTTGAAGAAGAAGCTAATGTAGTGATAATTAAATTATCATACATTGTTAGTGAAGATTCACAATAAAAACCATACAATTTTACTTTAATGAAATATTTACCGAAAATCTCTCATACTAACAATAGTGTTTGCCAATTTTTCCTGCATATCTAAACTAATACAGTTCATTTCTTTAACTTTCATTTCTTCTCTTTGTAAGATATCCCTATAACAAAGGGTTGGACGAAATATTGCAGTCCTAATTATTAAAAAGTCTAATTCAAGTTTAGTAAAACCATCTGAAAATGATAATAATTATTAAATTTTTTATGTTAATAAAACAAAGGATAAAACATACAAACAATGATTAAATAAATCTCTGTTTTAAAAATAATTTTAACATTATCCCTCAACTACATTAAACTTCATACTTTCTGGAGTTTTTTTATAATAATGATTTAGAAAATCTCCAAAAAGAATGGCACATAAATTTTGAGTAATTTGGCTCCAACAAACAGACACATATCTGCAACAATTTCACTCTTTATTGCCCAGTTACCTTCAATCAAACGTGTTACAATAGGTGTTTGTCAATTTTCATCCTGTTGAAGTTCCGCTTCAGTTACCTCTTAAAATATTTACATTTATTATATAAATAATAATAAATATTACTTACTCTTGATAGTACAAGGTTATTAGAGCCTAGATGAGAACTAACTTTGATTATCAATCAAAATCCATTTTTCTACAAAAAAAATGTTTAAAAAGTAAGAAGAAAAATTTTTAAAAAGATTGGTTTTTCGTACGATGATGTTCTTATAGGAGTAGTTCTATGTAAAGTTTGGAGTATTCTTAAAATGGTAAGAAATATATGTTGTCATTTTTATGGAAAAAATATAACATGAAAAAAATATTTAAGATACACAGAAAAAAAAAAGTGTCATTTTTCGTCATACTAAAAAATTAATTTTGTAATTAAGTATCATTTTTCGTCATCCTTTATCTAATATTCATTTTTTTTTTTATGAATATTAAAATGTTTAAAGAAAAACAAATACAACTAATATACGTTAATTTAAATATTGGCAGCTAGAAGTAACTATTTTTTTAATTTAAATACGTAAAATTAAGGTGTGTATTTTTTTTTATGAAAATTCATCAGTTTATTATTATATATATTTTATTTGTCTTAGTAATGAAAAATCTTACACGGAATATGTTTGTAATAAAGTATATTGGTGATATATTTTTATATTATTCGAAACACGAAGCCTTTGTGAATAAAATGAAAACATTTTGATTGTTATCCAGCGCTGCTCGGAAGATCTCATTCATGTTCAAATTTACAAAATAATACTAAATTTAAAATATCAATTATATGTTCTAACTATATAGTTTTAATTTGTTGTAAAATAGTAAATAAGTGTAAGTAAAAATTTTTAAGTTTTATATAATTAAACGATTGTCTAGCATGTACAGTTTATTAGAATAATTTATTTAAAAATGACTTAGTCAATTACCTTTCGTCTACCTTTTTAATTTTTATTTACAAAAATTATTTTTAACTTACGACGTATATTATTATGTTTATTTAATAATAGTGATAAAGTGCTGAATAAGCGAATTAAATAATCTACCTAAAATTTTAATTCTTATTTTACAACAGCACTTTTTAAAATAAAAGTCCATTAAATATTAAGTTTATGAATTTTTTGCTGCACCTCTATTTAAGTACTTATTATTATATTAGTGTTGCTAATTTGTTCAAGAAAACACAAACACATTACAATTACAATAAATAAAACAACATAAGTAAAAACATCAATTAATATTATATATATTTAAGTTTAAATTTTTTAAAAAATTAAGAAAAAATTCAATAATAATAACAATTAAAATCTCACAAAAACTTTATTTTTTAATTTTCGTAAACACTAGAAAAAGAATTTACAAAAATAAAAAAAATTTAATTAATTTCGCAGCACTATTTATTTTTTTTATTTGCCTTTTCAAGTTCTTTTGATCCCACAACTTTTCGTGTACTTTTATCAAATCAAGAAGATTCCAAAATTTTGAAATTATCATCAATAACGCGGCAAATACGTAATGTTGGATTATAATTTAACAATTGTTTAACAACCATATTGTTAATTTTTTCTTCAATTTCATTCGCAGCAAATTCAAATTTTACAACATCTTTTTCAATACTTTCAATTCTAGATTTAATTGAATCAAGAAGGAAATAAAATGATTTTTTAAAAGTTATAAATATATTAAAAAAAATGATTAAGACTTACACTTGAAGCAAATTTTCAGATTTTTTGTCCATATTTAATTATTATCTAAAAATAATTTTTTTAAGTTATATTATTATCAACCAAAAAAAAACGAAAAAAATACGAAAACAAAAACAATGATAAATAGTAAAAAAATTTAATAAAAAATTATAAATTTACTAAATTTATAACGCACAGAGATTTAAAAAAAGTTATAGTAAGAAACTATTATAAAATCAAACATTTTGAAATAAGAACAAATTACTTCTTTGACTAAACGTTGGAATAAAGTCATTATTTTATTCTTTTTATTTAAAATACAGATTGAAGGCAATATAATATTAAAGTACACATTTTATTCCTCTTATATCATTGGTACATTATGATAGAAAAAAAAAATGCGTGTATCTATTATATATTTCAATCTAAAAAGATAAAATAATAATTAAAAAATTTAAATTACCACATCTCCAAATTTTCGTTAGAAATTTTTTAAAAATTTCTTATATATTTTTAAGAACAGTCTCCTGTACTTACTTTCATTTGGAAGTACGGAAACTATACAAATAAATCAAAATATTTCTAAGAATGTTTTCGCCGTTTGCTTTTAAAATATAAAAGAAAAGTAAAAATACTTAAATTAGCATATCTCAAAATTTTTACTATGGATTTTTTTAAATTTTTTATATATTGTTAAGAACAGACTCCTGTACTTACTTTCATTTGGAAGTACAGAAACTATGCAAATAAATTAAAATATTTCTAAGAATGTTTTCGCCGTTTGCTTTTAAATTACAAAAGTTAAAATATTTAAATTAGCATATCTCAAAATTTTTACTATGGATTTTTTTAAATTTCTTATATATTGTTAAGAACAGACTCCTGTACTTACTTTCATTTGGAAGTACAGAAACTATGCAAATAAATTAAAATATTTCTAAGAATGTTTTCGCCGTTTGCTTTAAAATATAAAAGAAAAGTAAAAATATTTAAATTAGCATATCTCAAAATTTTTACTATGGATTTTTTTAAATTTTTTATATATTGTTAAGAACAGACTCCTGTACTTAATTTCATTTGGAAGTACAGAAACTATGCAAATAAGTCAAGATATTTTCAAGAATGTTTTCGTCGTTTGCTTGAAAATTCTTAGTGTATTTTACATTTGTTTATGGTTTTGTTAAATTGTAGAGAAGATTCAGGAGAATCGAATGGTAAGCTTTTTTATAACTAAAATAGCAAACTATTATAAAAAAAATTGCAATAAACGTTGCGCGTAAAAAATAATGCAATTGATACTACAAAACCTAATATTTTTTTTAACATAAAACAATAATACACTAATAACGCAAACACTTTTATTAAAAAATTACAAAATAAACTTTTAATTAAGAAAATATTTTATATAATCAAAAACAATAATTTAGATTATTTTTTTATTTAAAATTTTGAGTCATTCGTATAATATTTAAGTCAATTTTTTTCTTGTCATTAACAAAATCTTTCAAGTCATTATTTAGAATAGAAGCTTTTTTAAAAATGCTTTTATCCTTTTCTTCAAAAAAGAGAAGACTTTCTTCGCAGCAATCGATTTTTTTAATTGTTTTTTCAGCAATTTCCAATTTTTTTTTAACAGCAAAATTTAACTTTTCTAACTCATGATTTAGCTTCAAAATCATTTCACCAAGAGTTTTTATTTCTTCCTATAGTTTTAAAAAAAAGAAATTATATTATAAAATGCCTTAAAACTTACTTCTTTTTTATCAAAATTATTTTTGTTTCCTTCAATAACTGACATTATGTATAGTTGTTTTAAATTACAAAAATTTTGTAGTTGAATAATTTAAAATTATATTAAGTAATTTGCAATCCCACTTTCTTTTATAAAACGTTGTACCAAGGATGTATGTAAACCTTGTAAGTACTGTGGAAGCCTGAAATAGAATCTCGAAATGTAATATAACAGATTAAAAAAACGCTACTTTATCAAAAAAATAAAATAATCACAATAAAAAAGTATATAGCAAGACTAAAAAATTACGTATTGACTTTTTCGTTTAAATTTGTATAATCTCATATTTTGAAATATAAACTTATTTTAGATTTCATTTAGTTAGATATACACTATTCAAAATCTTCCATTTTTTCCTAAAGTTAAGGGGTAGCAAAAACAGGTGTATAAAAGAAAGTAAAAGATGACAAAAAAATTATTTCGCAATAATTCATGTAGCATATCACCTCACTAATTTCTTAAATTTTTCAGAAAGTGCATCTCATATTATTGTCTAGACTTCTAGGGGACACGTGAAAAAGTAAAAATGAGATAATGGAAAAATTAGTAAGATTTAATTATAAGTTCGTTATATTGTTTATGTTTTTAGAAGATATACTCCACTCCTAATTTATTGTAAATAAATTTTAACTTTATAATTGATCAATTGTTGTAAATTCTTTTTTTTATAGTCCTCAGATTGTGAGCGTATTATAGTACGTAGTGTTTGACAGAACTACCATGTTTAAAGATATCAAAGAATAATATTATAATAACATGCATAGTCTTTCAAATGACTGGTAAATAAAATTGCATAAAAATAAATGAAACTCAAAAATAAAAAAATGTTTTTATGGGTTTTAATTAAAAAGTCTTGGCTGCAAGATAATGTTTTCTATTGAATATGAAGATATTTTATTGACTACTTCCTATATTAATACATAAAATATTAGTCTGTGAATTAAATAAATTTAATCTACAGTACAAAAATGTTTAAATTAACAAAAATTGCAAGAAAATTTTAGAATATAACATATTATTTGTAATATTACAGTAGTTTTATTTGAAAAAAATTTGTTTTAAAAACATTACGTAAATTTAAATGTATATATTGTTAAAATTAATAGCAGTGTGATTGAATTCTTTTCAAAGAATACAAATGTATATTAAAATTTTATAATTTTTTTATCTATTTAAATAAATTTATCTTGTATTTTTGTTATTTTGAAATGGCAAATAAAATAAATGCATTCGCTCAAAATTATTTGAATTTTGAATCCGACTTTTAAAGAAACATAGCTTCTAATTTTCGATTTAAAAGTTTAGCAGATGTTATAATTAAAAACGAGGAATTAAAAAAAGTGTAAGTGAATTTATCTAAATGAATTTATTAAAAATTTAATAGTGTTTGTAGTATCAAAAACAAATCATTACAAACTAAAAATCTTTTAACTTCGAAAAATTCAAATGTTAGAATCTTTTTAAAAATTATGAGGAAATTATTCTTGTTTGTTTTATATTTCTAGTAAAATACAATCATTTATAGTTTTTCATTCCATTCATGTCATTGGAGTCATGAAAAGTTTAGATTAAGTTTTGCACAACATGTTTTAAACATTTTTCTTTTGAAAGAAAGTTTATTTGACAAATTAATTGAATTATCAATAAGAAACAAATACAATAGAAATAAAAAATTTTTAATAGAACAATATAATTGTTTTAAAGATATTAAACAAGAATCAGATATCGTAAGTACATTATAGTATTTTATTTTAACAATATTTCAGAAAATTCTTTTTTTTCTTGATGAACAATTAACAGGTGTTAGCATTTTAACAATTTTTGACAATAATTTAATTATGTTTACCAAGTTTGTGCAAGAAAAATTGTTTTATTTCTACGAATTACAAACACATTTGCCAAAAATAGAAAAAATAAGGAATGGAATTGAAAAAATTGTTGAAAAGACTAGTATGTTATATTGCGAATTTGAAAATCAAATCAAAGATAAATATCATTAATAAAACTATGTAAGTATAATTTTTATATGCATTTATTTTTATTTTAGCTAATTACATATGCTTAAAAAGCAAT
Source organism: Strongyloides venezuelensis (assembly GCA_963280985.1). Lineage (NCBI taxonomy): Eukaryota > Metazoa > Nematoda > Chromadorea > Rhabditida > Strongyloididae > Strongyloides > Strongyloides venezuelensis. Next base: position 1,495,823 of record CAUJLX010000002.1, on the reverse strand, counting down.
CTTGTTATGAATATTAAATACATTAAAAAGATACAAGGTTTTAATATTTATTTTGAAAAAATGGAAGATGAAATGGTTAAATACAATTTAGTGCTTGAAAATAGTGTAATTATTTCAAGCAAATCACTTAAAAAAATACTTGAAATTTATTTTGTATTAAATGTAAGATAATTTAATTTTAATTATATGAATTTTTTAGCTTATGATCCCAAAATTAATTGTAAGAAATAATACAACAATACTTCTAAAATTATTGTGCGTAATAAATGAACTTGAAGATCAAAATATTTTTTCAAACAAAATACTAGTGCAACATGATATTTTATTAAAAATTAATGAATTTAAATAAAAATACTTGACAAATTAAAAATTTTTAATGTAGATATAATAGAAAAAATAATAGACATTTAGTTAAATCATATCTTGCTGTTTCAAACAATATTATTTCAATTTTAGACAATTTTAGTAAAAATAAAGAAAATTGTGCTTCAATTTTACAAATTTGTTGATTGTTTTACTTGCAAAATCGTGAAAAAAAACAAATGTGGAAGATATTTTTAAGTTTATATTGATTTATTTTCATATTTATTGTACTTTCAAATAAAATCAAGAACAAAAAAGTGTTATTTATAATATATTTAAATTTTAAAAAAATAAAATTATTTTTAGCACAATAGATTGAATGAATAATAGAAATTATATTGTTTTTGAATAGTATATTTTATAAATATATATAATTTTTTTATAAAATATTTAAATTTTATTAATTTTTTTACTAAATATACTCGAAATTTTTATTAAATTTATCAATACCGATGGATAAGATTTTAAGATTAATGAAAGTTGTAACTTTATCAGGTTACAGAAACTATTCAGAAATCTGTAACTTAATATCTTTTACAGATATTCAATACTTTGGAAAATTCAAATTGTCTGAAATAACATATGATGAAACAATTAAAATTCTTCTTCAAGAGTTGAATGAAGAATTTGGATATTCAATAGTTGAATTTAAACCAAAAAATATTCACACAAGTACTCCAGTGTTTTCTAGAAACAAATCAATAAATGATATTTCAACTTGTATATCAAGTATTCATGGGGATACTACAAGTAAATCGTGCTACGAAAATCCACTAAACAAATCAACAAACATTGAAAAAGATTTTAAAAATGATTTTGTTCTAAACAAATCAACAAATAATGAAAAAGAAGTTCAAAATGATTTTATTCTAAACAAATCAAATGATACTGGAATTTCTACAACTATGAGTGCTGCGATTTTTTCACCACAATTAAATAAAGTTATGCCCACAAATGAAAACAAACAACAAATTAACTTTGTTGAGATTAACAAACCAGATGATTTAATAATATTAGATAAAACTGCAATGGAAGGTGCTACGAAAATAATAAATTCAGATGAAGTTTTTACTTATGTTATTGTCCGTAGAGACAGTAAAAATAAATTAAGAATAACAAGAAGAAAGATGCCGTCAAATACAAAAATTTCATACTGTTATACAATTTGCCTAAATTCTTCTATCAAAAAGTATGAATTAACACCAGAAACTGTTATTAACATTCATACGGATGATGTAATAATGATTAATTTGCTGAGCGATATATTTCAAGGAACAAAATCATTTACTTCAAACATAACACCTTCAGCTGCAAAAGAAATGTGTAAAACAAAACTTTTGATTGATAAAATAAAAAAACTTAATGTTCTTTTTATTAAAAATATCAAAGATTCTCAACTAATAAATTTTGCTGATAAGAAAGCAACTAAACTACTCCAAGGAAATTCATTAAACCTAATGAAAACAATCGAAGAAACTAGTTTTTTAAATACAACATCAGAAAACTAAACAAAAACAAGATTATACTTTTAGAAGAAGTTTTTCTAAAAAAATTGTACAGCGTTTTTAAAAAACTTAATATGATAATTAAAACTGTGTATCGTTTTAAAAAATTAAATGTGATATTTGAAAATATTATTTATAGTATATTTTAACCGTAATAAAAATATTAAATTAAAAAAGTACATTTATTTTAATAAAAAAATGCTTCTGCAAGATATGCTTTCTTGAATCTTCAAAACTCTTTTTCAAAGTTTAAAGTGCCATATCTCAAAAAACGCAACTTCTGATTTATTTAAGATTAGCGTTATTAAAAATACCATAAAAATTACATATATTTTGATGAAAAAATACAGCAAAATTATAATTATTTGTTCAATTTTACTACTCCTTTGCATATATAGTAGGATACTTAGAAAATTTTCTTCTGTTTTTAGCTCAAAGCGTAAAGCTCTAGAAAGATAGTAATATTATCTGTCATTATTTTACATTTTTAAAATGCAGTGAAAATACTTCATACTAAAAAATTGTAGTTATTTTTAGTATTATTATTACTGCTACTAATACTATAACAACAGCAACAATTTTATTTCCTTATATATCTCAAATGATATCTCCTAACAATAAAGATTTTGAAACTAATTAAAATGAACGAAATGAGGAAATACCTGGAATAATGAATAATATTCAAGAATTTTCTACATATATTCCTGGATATCCCTATATAAATTAGAGGAGTAACGAGGGAGTGTAAAATATTTTCGATATTAAAACTTTTTGATATCTTAATATATGTAAATTTATGTGGTGATTTTAAAAAATGCAATATTATTTTCATTCAAAGTTCCGTTCTTGAGATACAGCTACCTAAATGTGTTTTGGAGTATTTTTCTTGATGCCCTTAGAGTTATTCGTTTTATCTGAAATTTTACAGATATATATAGTTTTAGATACTAATATCATAAAAATAAAAAAACTTTAATTTTCAAGTTTATTCTTGAGATTTTAAATTTTCTTTTAAAATTTTTAAAAATGACCAAAAAAAACCTAAATTCTCACATTTTAAAATGATATATTAGGATTTTGAAAAAAAATTTAAAAAAAAAAGTTACACTAAGTTTCCCTTTAACTTACATTTTAAGTATAATCTCATAAAGATCGAAAAAACTTTAAGTACCATAATTGCGTGGCCAAAATTTTTTAAAAAAAATATGTCAAGATGAAAGTTTTAAAATAAGGTGTATTTACAACTTTTATGTAGAATTTATTCTCTATCGAATAACATACAGATCATTTCAGTCTTATTATCCGTTCTTGAAATACATCGTATTAAGAACTAAAATCTAAGATTTGGCAGCTCAATTTTCCCTCAAATGATAATTTTTATTCAAAATTTTACATATAGATATAATTTCTATTGTTTATTACATGCATATAGCAAAAATTACCAAAAAGTACGTTCCTGGAAAAAAGCAATTTATCAAAAAATCCCCCATATATTAGAGAAAAAGTTTACCTCTTAGAATGATTTTATTTAATGTTCTTTTTTTACTAAAATATGATAAGAAATGCATAGTTTAATATGCTGGATAGAAAAAATAAATATTAGTTTTATTTGAACTTTCGCTTTTAAGGTAGTTGATTTAAAACAAAAAGCAATTTTATAAATTTCTTAAACACAGTAGCATTTTGTATGTATATAATAAAACAATTTGTATGATTTTTGGATTCTAGGAATTAAAATAAATTGAAGAATTTATTTTTCCAATCGAAGTCAAAAATTCAGCGATTTATAAAAGTTGTAGAAGAAATATTTTTAACATTTAAACTTAAAAAAATAATCAAAAATTTATCATATACTGAAGAAGGGATCATTGTTCTTTTATTTTGATATAAAATTTAAATAGTTTTTTAATAAGCATTTACTAACATGTAGTATTTTTTACTATGTTTTAATAGTCTTAATTACTATAATTTTTATTTTTAGTGATATTATACTAATCTCATAGCCAAACCCTTTTTATCATCTGTTATGATAATATATAAATATTAAGTTATGAAAATGAATAATTATTTGTTTATTTTAAAAAAAAACTTTAAAATATTTTAATGTAAACAACCTTTAATGCTAAAAAATTTTTCTAATAATTAAAAAATTTGTGTAGGTAAATAAATATTAATTTTTGTATTTATTGCTATGATATTTCAAAAGTTTCTAAATATATTGTTGTTATTATATTGCTTATATAAAAACTTAATACCATTGAACAGTTTTCAACTTTACACGAATTTGATTTCTATTAACTTATCTCATAATATATTATAAAAATGAATTCAATCTCTGGGGATGAGTGGATTACCTTAAAAAATATTTATATTAAAAAAATCACATTACTTTAAATTTTCAAATACATTTATATTTTTCTAAGCAACGGAAAAACTTATCCGACAATCTGACATTTTGTGTTGTATGCAAGTTTTTTGTTCTCTTTTAGTTAAATTAAATAAATTTACCTTTTCATTACAAGTAAGACAATTATTACATTCATTGAGTATTTATCAAAATATATTTTTTTCTGTGTGTTGTTTATTAGTTATTTTTTAAAACATACACTAAAAATAGTACTTTCTTACCTATATTTATAAAATTAGAAATTTTAATTTACTAACATATAATGGTATTTTTTAATTTAAGTTGTAAACGTTAAGAAAAAAGTCCGGCTTTGCGGGCAAGTAGCAACAAGCGAAACGAGTTTGCTGTTTGTTTTACTACAAACAGTTTAAAATCATTTTTAAAATATATATTTAGTATCATAAATCTAAATGTTATAGATAATGTTTTAACAAGTCAAATAACAACGAATACAATTAATAATAATGATTTTTTTTAAAAATTAGTACTTAAAATTTATAACCTAATTAGAATAAAGCTAATAATTTATTATATAAATTAGAATTTTTATTATTAATTCCATCAACAACAACATCTATCTTAGTATCATACGTTTTAATAAAGTTACCACATAAATAAAAAAAATTGAAAGAAGAAAAAAATTGTAGTTGATTGTACTTTTTATTTTAAAATCAATAGTTAAATGATTACAACAAGCGTATGTGAATGATCTGAAACTTGCATACTTATTTAATAGTTTATGTAATATATTATATTTATTCTGTATTAGTAATAAAAAAAATTTTTATCTTTAGTAAATTTTAAATGCATATATATTTATGAAGCTGTTTCTGAAATTATAAATGATATATCACTTTTTTTAACAAATCTTTGAAGCATTATTTCAAGAAACAATTTATTATCATTTATTTGGTACAATAAATTTTTTTTTCTTTTCATTTTCGTTGTGTGATTATTTTTTGCATTAAAATATATTAAATGAAAGCATTGTGTATTCAAAATGAATATTTAATTTATAGTTAAAAATAAAATACATATTATCAACTTTTTTAAAAAATTTTAATACTATTTCCCTGAACGACGTTTTTTGATAAGATAATTTTTTTAATTAAGAAGAAATTTAAATTCTAAAATTTTTTTTTTTTCAAATATTCATTTTTGCATACAACGTTGAAACATGACGAAAAATGATACATTTTTTTTTTCTGTGTAATAGTACTTCTCCAAACTTCGTTTTGTGAAACATCAAATTTTGTGTGGAGAGAAGTTTATTTGAAGAAGTTTAATTTTTGGTCACTATATTTGTTGCACTCTCCACAATTGGTAATGAAAGAGATACATTAGGTTTTTGAAAGTAACTAATGAATATTATTACCAACTTTATATTGTGATTAATTAAGAGATGATATATAATTATCACTACATCAGCTTCTTCTTCAAATTCAGAGTCATTTATTAAACTTAAATGTTTATTAGATAAGCCATGGATTAAGGAATATCTAAAATGCATAGAGAATGTTTGTAAAAATGTATGTTTAGAAAAACTTTCTGATATACCATTTGAAGTTGATGACAATGAAGGAATTGCTGTTAAATATGTTAAACTGGTAAAACATAATATGCCTCTTGGTGCTACTATTAAATGCAAAAAGAATGAAAGAATTGTGATTTCAAGAATTATGAATAATGGTGTTGCTGATAAAAGTGGTGTTATTCAAGTTGATGATAGCATTTTTGGAATAAATAATATTTTAGTTAGTGATATAAAGCCAAATAACAGTGCTAAATTGTTAAATTGAAAGAATGAAATGATATTAACACTTCTTTCTGCACTAATGAATGATTATAGAGATGAAAAAAATGTATACTCATTTAGAGGGTCATGGTTGGATATAATGAAAGGAATGATCCAAATCATCCTGTTCCCGAAGTTACAACATCATTTAAACGCGACGGTATTTTAGATATTTTAGTTGCAAATGTACTAATGTGGTTACAAGCATCAAATTTACGAAATAGATTTCTAGCTAGTATAGCATCTATGACAAAAAAGAGAAAATGATAATTTCAAAATTGGACTTATTCCATCAAATACATGCTTTCAAAAAATTGTTTGTATAAATGAAAGGAAATTTCAAAGGATTTATCATGAAAGTGTTGTAAAAATTTTCCCAAAAGTTGATTGTTGTCGACCAATAGTATTGATAGGTTCTTCAGGTGTTGGTAGAAATGAATTAAGGAAATGTTAAGTTTTATTAAATAAAAAAGTTTATAGTACCCCTATTCTTCATACATGTAGAGCTATGAAGTAATTTTTTTTGTCATCTTTTAAAGTACTTTTACGCTTCATAAAACATATGGTCTAGAATATAATTTTGTTTTAAAACGTTGAATGCAACAATAGATTATCGAAGATCGGTTTATTGAAAATGGTTAATATAAAAGTAATTATTATGGATCTTTGGGGTTTTTCAATTAGAAAAATTTATTAAATTAAAAAAATCTAAAGAAATATTTATAAAAGTTTAAATTAACTTTTTTGTTAAAATTTGTTAATGATTTACATATTTACCCTTTTAATAGTCATAAATATCATTTTAATAAAATTAAAGTATGTTATTTTATCATTTTGTTATATTCTTTTTTTAATAATTGTATAGTAGCTATTTATCATGGAAAAAATATGATAATTTTATATATTACGTATAGACAAAATATTAAAATGATATATGCAATATATTAATTTATCTAGGTTAAATAGGGTAATCTTGTACAGTGCAAATATCAATAATTGACTGGTTTGAAAATTACTCATTTGGTTTTCTGTGTATTATAATATGAATGAAAAATATTTCAAAATAATTGTAATGTAATCTTAAACTATTCTTTTATTATATTAAACTATTATAAGTAATTAAAAAACCTCAAGTTACAGTATGTAAATAATAATGAATACAATATAATAAGATTAGTATTTTGTTACTATAACAAAATGTACATTATAATTTATGTTTTGTTTGTTATAAATCAGTCATCTTTTTTTTATGCTTATTTTTGATTTTCTTCTTATTTTTTTTCTTCTCTTCCCTCTGTTTCTTCAATTCATCTTTTTCTTTTTTCATTTCCTCTTTTGTTTTAGCTTTATATTCATTAATTAACGCGGTTAATTTTTCACATCTTGGTAATATAATCTTTGTGTACTCTACTCCACTTAGATTTCCACTTATAACTAGTCCCAACTTATTAGTTCCGTTAAATTTATGCCAGTCTTTGCCAGGTACTCCTAATTCTGAGAAATTTCCAATTTGTACCATTGAAATATTTGAAAAAAGTTGTTCATAAGTTACATTAGGAGCTGTTGTTGTAGTTTGTGTCTGTTTTCCTGCTATTTTTTCTTCTAGTTTGCTTTCATATAACTCAGGATGTCTAATTGGATATCCAAATAAGGGTTCTAATTCCCAAGTATGCATTGGTCCCATCCATTTTGGCCATGGGTTTATAACTGAACGTTTTCTATATTCGTAAAAATATACATTTTTATTAGTTTTCTCAGTTTCCTTAGTTGCATTATAATAGTATTCAGCAAAATAAGATAAATTACAATGGATAAAGAAATCAGATATCATTTTAGCTACCTGTGATCTGGGTCTTCTTTCAGTGTCTACATGTGTATTTGTTTTATTATATATTTCTACTAATCTATTTGAAAAGTTACCACTAAAACCCATTAATTCTCCAATTAATCTTGCAGTATTTTTCAAATCTCTTTTTTCTAGTAAGCACCTATTTTCTATGTCATCCTTTTTTTTTTTTTTATGTGTTTCTTCTTGTAGTTCTGAATCAAACATACAATTTGGATTAAATAACTCAATTGGCATAAGATAAGTCAAGTCATCCTGTGTTCTTCCAAATATAATATCAACATCTTTATTAAATTCTTTTTTATTATATTTGTCCCACAATAGTCCATCGAAAAAAACAGTATCGTTATCAATTGGAAGAAATGGATAAATTCGTGGTTCTTCGATTAAACTTATATCATCAGTACTATTGAATATATCATAAGTAATATTGTACATATCAAAAATATCATTGATTGTATCATTAGGATAATCGTATATATCATTAGTATCATCGTATATATCCTCAAAATTTTCGTTGTAAATACCATTAACTACAGTTAATATTTCTTGATCAGTTTTGTTTTGTAAACATAATATAATTCTAGTTTTATTATCTATTTTATCTAATGTAACTTGCTTTTTTTCTTCATCTGTTCTTCCTTCTTTCATGACTTCTAGAATTCTCTTATCCTCATCTTCGCTTCTTGTGTCGTCTGAACAATTTAACAATCTGGCCACATTCATAGAATGATTATATGCCTCTTCTTGATTAGTTGTAGTCCAAAGATTGGTTATTGCTCCAGAAGAAACGATAGCTCTATTAAAAAGACCTTTGCTGTTCTCAGAAAATAAATGTGCCGTTACTGAAGTTGCACCTGCACTTGAACCATATAATGTAATCTTTTTTTTATCACCACCAAAGTTTTCTATATTATCATATACCCATTTTAATCCAACTTGTTGATCTAGTAAACCCATATTACCTTTCACCCAACTGTCTTCACCAAAATAAGCAAATCCAAAAAAACTCAATCTGTAATTAAGATTAACAATAATTGCTTTAGATTTTAATGCAAGCACAGAACCATTATTAAAATCCAATGAAGGTGATCCAGATAAGAAACTATCTCCAAACAAGAAAACCACAGTAGATTTACTATTACTATTATCTTTATCTTCTGGAACCCACATATTTAATTGTAAACAATCTTCACTTATATTTTTTCTTGGATTTGTATAATTATATCCCTCAAAAGGGTCATCTATTAAAACCTGCATGCATGAATTTGCCAATGTACTGAATTCGCGTGTACCATTCCATTGCTTTTTATCAATTGGTGCAGGAGGAAGAAATCTACCTGTGCCATAAGGAGGATAAGCAAAAGGAATTCCTAAATATTCCGTTACACTGCCTTCAGCGAAAGTCTGTAAATAATAAAAATAATAAATGCTATGACTTACTAAAGTACGTCCTTTTATATATCCAAGCGTTGTATTAATTGCACCATCTGGTGGTTTCGTTGTTGTTACTGTTGAAACTTTTTTGCAAGAGAAAATATGAAAAAATGAAATAAGAAGTAAAAATATTTGAATCATAATTTTAACAAGTTTATTAAAAGTATGTTGGAAAACTTATGAAAATTGTATGGAATTGTGATGTAAAATTAATTTTTCACCATTATTTATACAGAATTATGTTTAGTTAATTTCTAAAATATTATATGTCATTAATATTTACAATAAATATAGAAAAAGATGGTAATTTTTGAACATATTAGGAAAATTTTTAATTTTTATCACGTCAAATATTTCTCCAAATATATCTTTATTTTTTAAATTATGATTATTACATGTCAAATGTATATTTATTTGAAATTTATGATGTCATTTTGTTGTATTTCTTTCAAAAGTTTGTATTATTAAAGTTTTATATTAATATACGTTATTATTTACATAACACAGAAAAAAAAAGAACACTGGTTTGTAAAAAATGTAGAAAAATTGTCCCACAAGATAAAATTCGAATTTTCTTTATTTGCGACTAATTTCGTCGCATTATTTCGCATATGAGAACAATATAGATAATTAAAAGATCATTAAGATTAATTATTTAATATAAATCCAATATTTTTAAAAGAACTTTCTTGTAGAGATAAAAGAAAAAAAATACAATATTTGTTAAATTACAACAACATTTATATCTTATTTATTAAATAAAAAATATAGTATTGTAATCGTGGTGAATTTTTTGAAAGCCGTAAAAGCTCCCGGGACTTTTACAATATATAACGCGAAACATTTTACAGTAGTTTATTTTAGTAAGGGATAAAAGGAATATAATAAAAGTAAGGATATATATGTTGTAATTTAACTAATGTCTCAAGTACTTTTTATCCGTTCCTTATATCGTCCTCAAGGTGAGAGTCATGTTCCATTTGGTAGATCATTTATACATTTTGTCTGACACAGCACATTCCATGTTCACAGTATAAATAAACAGAATTATTTTTATGCTTTAGTTATTGATTTTGAAATAAAGATCATTAAAAAAGTAGCAATTTAGATTTACAGATATTGTTACCATTTTTAATTAATGTAGAATAACTTTTTTGATCATTTAATATTTTCTAAAACAAATATATGATATTGGTGAAAACAATGGGTTTAAGTTTTTATATAAAGTTAAAGAAATTGCCATACTCGTCATTTAAAGTTAATTTTTTTTCTAAACATTGGTTTATAGAATTCCTTTACATTATATTATAATTACACATAAAAATATCTTTTGAACATGGTTTACTGAAAAATTATTATGAACAATTTCATTAAAGATATTTGAAAAAAATCAACACCAAAATTTTTTCTAGTAAATCAAAGGAGTGGTTTAAATATTCTTTATAAGCTAGGAAATTAAAAATCTATTTCATATAAAATTTAAAACAAATATTTCTCGAAATTAAATGGAATATTTTCTTTCTATCACATGGTTCACTAGCTTTTCTCAACATTAGAAGAAAAGTTCTTTATCAGTTTTTTCGTTTATATAAAGTCGTCAAACCAAATAAATTTATTATTATTTTATTTAATATTATAAAAACACTAACAATTATTCTTTTAAATTTTCGATAAAATTTAACAATTCATCCGATTCTTCTAAAATTTTTGATTTTTTTTTGTAATTTTTCTTCTGCAATCTCCTTCTAGCATTAAAATAACTTGATAAAGAATATTTGAAGCTTTTGTAAAGTAATATTAGTACACAATTTCTAAAATATAGAATTACTTCAATCGTTAATTTTTCAATTTTTTAGTAAAAATAATCATAATTTTTCTTATAATTTGTAATGTAAAGATACAAGGAAATTAATTTCAAAAAACATTAGCGTATAAACAGTATGCACTTTAAAAGAATACATTCAAGACAGAAGAAGTAATATAATTTTAGTCCATTTTTGTTAAACTGCTTCAAACAATTTCTTTAGACACCGTTGCTTATAAGCTTAACAAAGTTCCTAATAATACTTACTCATCGTACAAGATGCAACTTTATATTTTTTTACATTATTAAAATAGTCCGATAATCATGATTCTGTTCTGTAAAACATTGAAAGAGGCATTATTAAAAGATACTTTAATAAAAATATGATAGTTACAAAACTGTTTGAAAAAATCAAGAACATTGTTTTTGTTATTCTATATGGTGGCGTAAGTCATCAAATCATTCATTTTAAACTTATGAAATATCAGTGGTAGTTTTAATATAATCAAAATTTTAGGAATGTAACGTGTTACATTATAATGTTATCAATTATCTTTTATTATCTTAATTGTATTGTATTTCTAATATGTTGTATTTGTAGACCAGTAGGGGTTTTGGAATTAGTTGAGGGAGATCGAAAGATAAGTAAAGTAAGTAAAAATTTTGTAGTTATTAACGTTATTCTTATGTTATTACTTTACTTCGCTTTGTGAGATTTATACTTGTTTGTGTTTTATTTAACTAAGGGTTTTGTAAAAAAAGTTAACAATAAAGATCCGAGTTGATTAGAGATTTCAGTAAACATAAGAAACTATTTGTAAAAGGGGTCAACAAAACCAACATTCTTGTAAAATATTTTTCTTCTTTATTTAAATCTATTAAACTTTAAATAATAATATAGTTTAGAGTAAATTGTAATTTTTTTTACTAAAATCAAAATTTTCAAAACTTATCTTTTCATAGATATTTTTTATAAAAATTTCTTTATGTAAAGTAAGAATGAACAAAGTTCTAGGAAAAAATAACAAATAAATCCATATACAATAAAAAAATTTAAGTACTTATCGTCCGTGTTACGCAGCTATATACCTAATTAGTAAAAATCGTCATAGTTATAAACTAAAAGTGAGCATTTTAATAATATCTAAATTAATTAATAGTAGATGAGCATGGTGTTTTTGTTTATACTTATATTTTTATTGCTTGAATTGTCAAACATCTTTTGGTTTTTAGATTCCGATAAAAATTTCTAAGAATTGTATAGTTAAAACTCATAAAATATACTTTGAATGATTATAATTTAAGTTATCTATTACTATTATTATTATATATTAATTATATGTCATATTAAATTTTTAAGAATTTGCTACAAAAAATCATATTTATTAAGCCATTAGAAGATATAAACTATGGAATGTTGATTGAAATTAACATATTTTAAAATTTTTTAAACATTCCATATTTGAATTATTTTTTATTTAAACATACGTTAAATGTAATAAAATCAAATAAAATCACATCAACATCGATGTATGATTTTATAAAACAATTTACACAAAACAAAATGTATTGTTTTACATTTTCTTCATAACGTATGTATACTCATGATAAAATTTGCCTTTTACTATTAAGAGACAATATAAATTGCTTTATTTTAAACAAACGTGCTAAATTTATTTTAATAATCATATAGAATAGTTTTTTTTTAAATACAGCGTAAAAATTTTGGAACAGTTAAAAATACAATAAAAAATAATTATTGCATTGCAACTTATTTAGAAACTAATTAAAATTTGATCTATGGGTTTCAATTAAAATAATTAATAAATAGTAAATATGTTAAAAGTATTTAACATTTTGCTAAAAGTTATTACTGACAACGTATATTAAGCATTGTACTATAGTTTTTGATTAAGAATAATCTTTTTAACTAGTATTTAAAATAAAAATGCTTAATTTTAATAGTTATTTTATAAAAATATAATCAATGTAGAGATTATTTTAGATTATATAACAAAAATAAATGATATATATTAAAATTATCTATGTGACTATCTTTTTTTTCTTTGTATATTTTTAAGTGATTGACCATTTTTTCACTAGGTTACACATCAATTTTTTTGTAAATAGTTTAAAAAAGTAAATTATATCACTAATTTGTTTACACTCTGCTTTTAATAAAATAAATCTGTATTTTTTTAAACTTACATCCATATAAAAAAATTGTTTGATATTATTGTATTCAATCAATTCTTCACAATCTAAATTGATAATATGAAGAGAAGAAAAAACTTCACGTATTTTAGATATGTTAACTTGATTTGAAGAATTGCTGAATAACTCATAAAGATTATTAAAAGTATAATTCTTTTTATTGTCATTTGAATATATATTTAATATAAATACCGATTTCAAATTTTTAAGTATTCTCTATAGAAAATTATTTTATTTTTAAATACACAATGGTTTTTTTAAAGTATAGTAGACAAATTTTAAAAACACAATATTGTGCAAAAAAGAATGACTATAGGATTGTGATTAGCTTGTTTAATTAATTAAAGTTCGATCCATGTAATGCGTTAAAAATAAATAAAAGGTAGAGTAAATTTTAGATTAGGGTGGCAAGTGGATAGCTAATAAAAAAAACTTTATTCAGAACACCAAATAAAACAAATGTACAAAAAAAAACCCCTGGAATTTTACAATAATTAAATATTAGTAGTTAATTAAACAAAAAAATGATGTCACTTAAATTTTGATTACTTCATTTTAATTCCTTTTGGTGTTTCGTTTATCCCTTATATTTATTCTTATCACTGTAGTAAAGATGCTGAAAATATTTTAAAATTAAGAAAATTTGTTATTGATAGTTTAGATTAGCCTAAATTTTATTATTCTGATAAGCAATATATTTTTACTAATGTTTGATATAAAATAACTATTTTAGGTAGTTTTAACAATAAAATGTTTGTAAATATAAGAATTTGAATAAATTTAAAAAATAAAAAATTAGAAACTCTTGTGTAATTTTATACTTCATAATTGTCTACAAGATTATCACTCTGTCTTTTATATTTTAATGTTTTCTAATGATTAAATTATATTTTAACTAGCTTTAATTAATTGTTTTATCAATTTCACTTTGTAAAAGAGAATCATCTTTTTTAATTTTTAAAGGGTAAAATATATATTTTAAATTTTGTTTTTTATACTTTCAAAAAACTATCTATAACCTACACTATAATAAAAAATATTTTCATTGACTTCATTAATGTTAAGAGATTTTTCTCTTTGTTTAATCTTTCTTATTGTTTCTCTGAACCGAAATCTACTAAATGTAAAAGCATCAGGACACCATATTCTTTCAATACTACTCAAAAATGCTTCTACTGCAAAATTTTTGGTAATATAACTTTGTGGAGTTTCAAATCTTAAATGAACAATTATCTTTTAATTTACAATTTTATTAGTTTCCTTATTTTTTGGCTTAAGTTTAATTTGGTGACCTTTTTATTCATCTACTAGGCTTTATATGCTGTGGTTTTATATAATTATGACATTATAGAAGTAATCTATTTTTTGCATGTTTTTTGTCAATTTGTTAAACTTATTTTAATGTCGAATTTTTGTAATTCTACACTAATTTTAGTATTTTTGTTGATAAATGTTAAAATATTACACAATACTGGAAATTTCTTTTTTAAAAATTGTTGTTATTAGAATTTTTTTGATTTAATGTAGCTTGTGATATTAATGCTCTACGTGAAAAATTTATTGTTTTTTATTGTATTAAAGTAGATCATAATAAATATAAGTATCGCATATCTTACGAATGTTTGAGGCACTTTAAATATGTTAGTAGATTTTTTAATCATTTGATAAATCGTTATACTATTAATTTAGTTTTTAATAGACTTATTTAGATTCAGAAGCTTTAAACTTATAATATTTTTGTTTAAATCTTTTTTAATGTTATAATTTAAAATTATTATGAGTATGAGACTCTTAGAAAAACTCCTATTGTCATTCTTTTTTAAAAGTATATTAACTAGTAGAAATTTTATTATTATTGTGAATTAATTGTTAAAAAAACTACTATTTTATTTGATTAATAATGCGAGCGATACTAGAAGATTCTGTAAGAAGGAAGGACTGGAAGAATTTTCTAGTATCGCGAAGTAGTATTGCTATTATAAGAGAAATAATTTATATTAGTAATCAACAATTTTGCCTATAAGAGTGCCTATTTTTCCTCGTAATCGCGTCTTGTAACGATATCTTGTGGTACTAATTTGACTCACGACATTCCTTCTTATGATCATCAGTTTTTTGGCCATGGGTGGGTTTGAAATTGGGCGGGTAGTTTATTACTAATATAAATTATTGCTCTTATAATAGCAATAATACTTCGCGATAATTTATATTAGTAATCAACAATATTGCCTACTTGGCCATAATTCTTCTTGCTAATTCGTGAATTATTAAAAACAAAATAACTGGAAAGTCGATAATAATAAATAAGAGTTATAAATAGTAGGTAGTACTAGCTAGTAAATATATAACTTAATAGTAATAATGTTAATTTTTATTTATCTTCAGTGTTGTGTTGAAGTACTGTACGGGCTAAAATTTCTTTTACAGATTCCTTGTAGTAGGTTTCTATGTACATTCTCTCATCCTTCCATTCTATTGCTTTGACAATGTCCTGAACTCTCATATTTGCCCAAGCAGCAGCAGAAGCGACCGCCTTCCTTGTATTATGTGTTTTTGTTGTTATCTCAGCCTCTGGAATATATTGCTTATTAATTTCGAAATTCTTTGAGCTGACTGAGCTTTAATAGGTCGTACAGAGAATATCCATAATTGTTCTTTTCCTCCGTAATTAAAATCTCCTCTCTATATTGTTTAGAGGTCTCCAAGTATTTTTTTAATGTTTGTATATGGAGATATTTTTGGTTTCTTTTTATAGTTGATTGGTTCCAGCTCTTGAAAGATTCCATCAAGGCCTTTTGTTTTGGTTATTCCTAATTGAAAGACAAGTTTATTACCATGGTCTTTCATTTTATTAATTTTCATCTGGTGGATTTCGGATACACGGTTTTCAGATGAAATGGCGACTAAGGTGAGAGTTCTTTTTATTACCGTTTGTAGATCATTATCTTCGTCAGTCCTTATGTAGTCTAGTAAATCCTTAACATTCCAGATCGTAGGTTCTGGTTGTATAGATGTACCTCTCTCCTTAGCTCTACCTTTAAGTAGATTTTTTACCGTGTTTGTCAATTCTTCCGGTATATTCATGTTACTAAGTCTATATGTCGAGAATATTGCTGATTTGCTTTAGGTTTAGGGAGTCACCGGTTTCTTAAGCTGTATGTAGGAAGTGGATGATGGCTTTCATATCTGGTTTTTCGTAGCCGTATCCATTTTGCTCACAGAAGATTATAAGTTGCTCTAATTTTTATTCATATGAGGCTCTGGTGGATTATGCAAGTTTTCTTATAATAGTGTCTACACATTCCTCCGGCAGACCAGACTTTAACAAATTCTTTTTAATAAAATCAACAAGGCTTCTCGGTATTATAATATCATTGTCATTATTATTATAATGTTTAATTATTTCAATATTATTATTATTAATTAAACTATAGAAGGGCTGTCTTTCCTATTTTGGTAATAATAAATATACATCAACATTACTCTTTATTAAAAAATGGGAAATGGAGCTTACAATTATAGGTGGAGGAAAACAATCTAATATATATAATTATTAGATAAAATGAAAGATCCTGGCAAAATATGTCGGTACCAATAGCTTCTCTTTCAAAAGTCTGTTTATATGCGCTTTATCTTTAGAATTTTCTTTTGTGGTACATAAGTCTAATATGTCTAGAGCATAACTTTTTCTATTAATGAAGCCTCTAGTTATAATTTATACTATATCTTTTGGGAGCCGTAGCGTCTCCTGTAGTTATTGGTCGACGCGATACATGGTTTGCTTGGATATTGGTAATTCCTGGAATATAAAATAACTTTATACAAGCATTGAGGGCTTTTAATTTACAATGAATTTCTTGAGCTATATAACTAAGCTCTATTGTTTTTGTTTTTTTATTTAAGATTGTTACGGTGGTAAAGTTATCACTTTCCACAATTATTTCCTTATCTCTAACGAGATCTTCAAAATATAATATTAATTTACTAACTGCATAAGTCTCTTTCCAATGCTTTTGTTATCAAAATCAGGAGGAAAGAACCCACTTCTATCTATTTCATATGTTAAGCAAAGGATGCCAAATTCTTTTAAGGAGCTATCTGTTCTGAAGTGTATTTTAAATCTGTCAGAACGAATCTCGTTGTCTATAAATTAGTTAATATTTAGCAATATCAACTTTACTTCTTCAATCGTGTCGTAATCTAACTTAATATGATAATCATAGTTATACTTTTTAAGAGCTTCAGCTAAACTAATTTATAACCTAGTAAAGTAGTTGCGAATCTCTTTATTCACCACACTAAAACTTTCTAGCATACCAATAGCTTGGGCTAGATTTCTTAATGGTTGTCTTGTGCTGTTAATTAATGAAGTTAAAGTAGCCTTTAACTTCTCCACTTTAGAATTCGTAGCCGAAATTCTAAAGAATAATGTATTTATCTGGTAGCCCAGAAATTCACATATTTGTGAAGGTTCTAGCGAACTCTTCTTAATGTTTACCGAAAAATTAAAATTTTCTAATAGTTGAACAATAGCTTGTCCTTCTTTTCTTAACTTATCTTTATTCTCACCTAATATAAACCAGTCATCCAGATATTTGAATATTAATAAATCTGGAAATTCTTCTCTAAAGGGAACCTGCTACATAATCGGTTAACCTACTATAGCAATAGGGACTAAAAGAGATACCGAATGGTAGTTTATTATATTCATATAATATATTATTTACCTTAAACTGGGTATATATTTTTTTTATCTCTTTCTTTAGAGATATACTCATGTAAGCATTAGATAAATCTATGGTTATAGCAAATTAATTTTTTATTAATGCTCTTTTAACTTCTTGCTAGATACACTAATATTACAATTAACGTTTATTATCTCGCGAACAAAAAAGTATCTAAGAATATTTTAAAAAAAACTTAATTTCTTTTGGGATCAGACGCTCTTCCACCCAAAGAGTCTGTCCAAGAGCTAGCATCCCCTTGATTTGCTAATCCATCAGCTAAATCATTAAGTAAAAAATTATTATGGCTTTTGACTTTGATAACATTTAATTGTAATTGATGCTCATTGATAAGGTTATAAATCTCATTCCAAGTTTCAATATGTTTCGCCGGAGATCCATTATATTTTTTGAAATCTTTTTCTTTTCCAGCTAAATATTTCAGCTACCTTAGAGGCTGCATAGCTTGAATCAATTATCAAAGCTATTTCGTGCTCCTCTAACCTATTTTTTGACTATCAACTCTATAGCACTTTTAACAGCTAAGACTTCAAGCAATTGGGCTTTTGTAGCTTGACCACATGTAGTTCTAAGTTCATCTATTTTTTTTATCGTTTTAAGATTCCCATCTAGTTCAAAAAGGATAGCAGCTGAAGCTTTATCTTTTTTACAACCTCCATCTGATGCTATGGCAAACTTAAACTTAAATATTTCTTGGTATATTTGATCGTTAGATTCTAATTTCTTAAAGGGAAATGATTTCTTTTCTATCTTCATTACGTCTGAAATTTCTTCATTCTCAGATCCACTTGATACCATGTTTTCCTTTTCACTCAGGACTTCCCCCTTCGAAATCTGCTCCTTGACTTCCCAAATAGGCAAAGATTTCGATGTATTACCAATTTTCATTGATAACACATTAACAGCATCCTTGTTTCTAAGAAAATAACCACCTTCATATTCAATAACATAAAAATTTCCAACTTTTTGAGTTATCTTGCCTGGCAGATATACATCATCAGAGTATTTCTTTTTGAAGTAACATTTACCCACACACTGAATTTGAATGACCGAATATTTTTTTGACAAGGAATCACGAGATAATTTTGATGAAACAAAACCTTGTTTCATTCTTTCTAAAGCATTATGCCCATCTATTCCAATTATTAAATTTGCTCTTTTGACACTTTCTTCTAAAGATAAATGTACTCGTAGACCTTGCTTGATAGTTTGAATTGCTTTCTCCACTTGGCCATTACTGGTGGAACGATATTCAATTAAAGTTAAGTGTATAACACTTTTAGATGACAAGAAATCATTTAACTCCTTTGAAATCAGTGGTCTATGATTATCTGACAACAACACATCGGGTAGTCCATAAGATTCAATGTAATCTGAAATCACTTTAATGATATTTCTAGAAGAATAGTCTTTCAACGGACGTGCAAATATAATATTAGAATAATGTTCTACAATTGTGCAGAAATGTAATTGGCCGAATTGAGCATTATCAATTGAAATGCGTTCATTGAAATACTGGGTATCTGGTAAACTCACAATACAAGAATTCATATTACGTTTAGCTTGACAACATATAGAACAGTTATTTATAAATTCTACTATTAAACGAGAATAATTAAGTAATACGTATTTACTGGGTAATGCCCGAGTCATATGAATTCGTGAAAAATGATATCCATTTAAAAAGGATAATAATTGCTCAGCTAATACTGCAGGAACAAATATTCTAGAGTTGACATACAAAATACCATCTTGTATATTTAAGTTCTTGTTATGCAACTGTACTGGAAGACCGGTAAGCTTTTTTTCTCTCACCATTGTGACTACATCATCAGCTATCGACGCGGTACGAATCCTATCTAATGGAAACTCACTCTTTTCATCACGAATTAACGATTCTTCTACCAGGAGCGGAACATCGCACGACATAACATTCTCCGACTTGTGGTTTCTATCTGTAATAAATTGAACATGAAATGGTATAAGCCTCATCATTAAACGAGTAAACGTGGATGATTTGTAATTATAATTAGAATTATCCATATAAGAAGAAAAAAATTTTACCATTTGTGTAGTAGGAACCACTACCTTAACTTGTCTATGAGACATTACAGTTTTAAACAATTCCAACATTTCTACTGTTATCAATAGTAAGTTGTTTTCCCACGGATAATGACATTCAGAATTCTGTAAAACTCTAGAAGATGAATAAAATAGTTGATTCTCACAAAAAACTAAAGCGGAAATCGTTTCATTATCAGCCTGAGGAATTATTACCATCTGTTTTGTCTCATCAGAAACAGTATGCAACACATGCAAATTCTGAAACTGGTTGATCATACATAACCATGCAACTTCCCTTCTATCATCCCAATAAAACTCTTCATTAGATTTACCATATAATGGACGCATCGTTTTAGAGAAATCACTAAACATCTGCTTCAGATAAGTCATACGTTCTATGAAAGATAAGAGTTGAGAATTAGAAGTAGGTCGCTGATATAACATTTTTTTATATTTTTCTTTGGCAGTAATAGAATCATCGCAACGAATAGTATATCCTAAGAACTCAATTTCCGGTGCTAAAATTTGTTCTTTAGATTCATTAACGGGTAAATTCCACTGTGCCATTATTTCTTTACACTTTGATAAAAAATAATTATGTTCTTCCAACGATTCACCGTAAATGAAAAGATCATCTAAATAACGAATTACTTGGAGATCCTGAAACAAATATAATAATTCTTGTTCAAACAAAATTGGAATACTCGAAATACCAAAAACACCCCTAAGAGGCTTATAAAACCCAAACTGAGTAGTAATAACAGAATGATCCAGTGTATGAGGAGGAAGAAGACATTGTTTGAATGCATTAGATATATCCAACTTCGACAAGTAGCGCAACTTACCCTTAGGTATTGACAATACTGATTGAATGTTAGCCAATTCAACTGAAGGTGGTTTCACCACAGACTTATTCAGATACATATAATTCCCGCAAATCCGAACAGAATTCTCTTTCGGTACAATAACAACAGGATGAGCTAACTTTACCTCACTTCTAGGCACCTTAACATAACACCCCAAATCAACTTCTTCCTGAAGTCGACGTTTAGTAAATTCCGCTAATTCAGGATTTTTTAATTTTTCTATATGGAATTATCTTAGGGACATAAGTACTGAGAAGCTCTACATTTAACATAATACGATTAATATTCTCCACAAGAATGATACTTTCTCCAGAAGATGTACTGTCATCAGAAGACATTTTCTCGACCAATGATATGTTCCCTTTTGATGCTTTATCCTCAATCTTATGAATATTTGGAATCAATCCCATAGATTGAAGCGATGAAAATCCAACAATCGTATTAGCAACTTCCCAAACATAAAACTTTGTCGATTTCTCCTCGTACTTCCCCACCTTAATATCCAAAACCACTGAACCATAACACCGAACTGACTCTCCCAAAAGTTGTAAAATTTCTACTTTATCATCCTCATCGAACAAAATCTGCCACTCTCTAACTAAATCAACGGGTATGTAATTCAAACCTGTTCCACTATCCAAATATGATACTACAGACCATTTATTATTAAACCAAACTTGTACACTCCATTAAGGTACTGAGGAAACCAAAAACCCAGGTTTATCCTCCAATTTCATTTTCATTTCCCCACCTGACGGTTGAGTATGATGTTTTTTTCTTTTCACTTGATCATCTCTATTTAACAGATATACGATTGGCAAGCTCAAAGTGTTTCAGCGACTCTAAATTTACAGTTTCTTCTTTTTTTAGCCAATCTTGTGTAAAAGAAGTGGGAGAACGTAACACAGCCATCAGTAAACACGCGATCTCTGATTCTTTAGAACTACAATTAAAGAGACGTTTGATCAGAGATTTAGCACGGTTACACAATCCTAAAACCGGTAGGTAGTTACTGAAGTCTAATTTTAACGATTTTAATTCATTTGGTAAACTGTCCATACTGTTACCTAAAAATTTCTTAAGAATTGACGACGCTTCGTCCAAGCTAGTGACATCACTATCAGATATAATCAGCGCTTGCAAATCTTTTGGTCATAACGACAAAAATTTCTCAAGTTGTTGATCCGGATTTACAACTAATTGAATGCGTGTAGTTGTAGATTCGATCCAAACCAACGGATCATGATTGCCTAACTTTTCAAATCCAATACTGGATTTACCATCATAAATTCTGGAGGGCTCCCGTGCTAGATACACTAATATTACAATTAACGTTTATTATCTCGCGAACAAAAAGGTATCTAAGAATATGATAAAAAAACTAATTTTTTTTGGGAACGGACGCTCTTCCACCCAAAGAGTCTGTCCAAGAGCTAGCACTTCTATAATGTCGTTATATTAAAATGGCGGGCCACAATATTTTCATTTATCTTTTTTGCATTAAAAACTACTTTTTTATCTCCTTACTTCTTATCTACTAAAAGACTGATGCAACATAACTAGGTTCGTTCTTAGCTAACCTAATGAACCTTAGTTGTAAAAGCTCGTCTACATATTCCTGATTTATGCAGGAATTTCCTGAATCAAACTTATTAGGTTTAACAGCCTCCAAAGATGCGCCAACGTAGACAGTGTTTAATAACCACCTGTCATTAAATAGTTTTCTCCATAGCGGGGAATTTTTAATAGTGGGAAAGACTTTTTATTATTAACTAACCTCATATTATTTGGTTGTATATTAGTTTGTAGAACGGCTGGTGTTGGTTAGTCCATCTAGGTTTCCCTAGCGAATCCTATAACTCCTTCACCACCTTTTCTTTTAAACTCCTTAAGTTCCTCTACTTGCGTGTTGCAGCTTTTAACATTTGCAATAAATTTCTCATCGACTAATAAGAGTGGACCTTCTTCCACTCTATTTTCCTCCAACTTGATTGCTTTAGGGACCTTCAACTTCTCATTAACTCCTTGAATTCATATGTTTGCTCTTAATTGATCAATAGAATTGCTGAGGCAAGCTAATGCAGCAGACTGAACCACTTCTCTGGTATCGTTTTGCGCTCCTATTATAGCCAATGCAGCTAACGTCAATTCTTGCATCTGGAAAAGCTGCTTGTCTAACTGCATGTTTTTGATTTCTTTGTAGAGAGAAGGCTTTATAAGTCTTGCCTTTAACCAAGGATCTGTGGTAGCTCCAACTTCTTCTATTATATCTCCTACTTCCTCGGTGGTTGGTGGTTCCTCAACTTGACATTCTGGAATAGGTTTCTTTATAGTATCTTCCAAGGTTCTCGGCTTTCCAAGTCCTTGAATTCATTAAGGGTTTAGTCCGGATTCATTTTAGACCAGAATAATTTTAGACCAGAATATTAATAAAATACGTTGCGATTACGGGTAAAATTGCAAAAACTGATGATTTTAAGAAAGGATGTCGTGAGTCAAATTAGTACCACAAGACATCGTTACAAGACGCGATTACGAGGAAAAATAGGCACTCTTATAGGCAATATTGTTGATTACTAATATAAATTATTGCGAATTATAATTAAATACGTGCGGACTAGTATAATTAAATTTTTCTTTATAAGAAATATTATCTTTAAACTTTTGTTAATAATCATAGCACGTATAAAAAAGAAGGGAGGGATATTTCAGTATTTAAATTAAAAAAAACAACTTCAATTGGGATTGGCTGTTTGACTTTGCTTAAATGTTTAAATCATCAGGATATCTCTCGGTGATTCTATTATTTATAAAAATTGAAACACCGCATCGCCTACGTTTCTAAATAAAAAAAGTTTAAAATTACTACTTATTAAATCTTTTTTAGCCATCTTGATAAAAGAATTTTAAATTTATTTAGTGAGTATTATATAAAAAATTGTTTATACAACTTTTTTATAATTTAAAACAGCAAAAAAAGGGTCACCATTTTTAAAATATATTAAAAAGACTTAATTGCAATTTACCAATTATAAACGAACTAATATAAAACGTTTTTATCAATTACTTACCTATATAAAACAAAAAACTCTTTTATTAATGTTTTTAACGTTGTATCTTTTTTCTAGATGTTTTCATTGTAATCATTTTCTTTTAAATACGATATTCTAAATGACAACTGTTATAAAACTTTTAACTACCAAGATGTTTGGTTTGCTGACAAAATATCAATACTTTAATTTATAATTATGTGCTAATATGGAAAAATATTTTTCAAAAAAGAGTTTTACTTAAAAAATTGTTGGCTATTTTTACACTATTTACATAATACCACTAAAATTTGTATCACGGTTGCATAAATGCTTCATGCATTTTTTAATATTTGATATACTTTTATAATATTATGTTTATTTTAAAGCCTGACTTCTTTTTTTCTGTAGTGGAGAAATAACTATTACTAGAATTCAAATATAGCCAAAATTTGGTAGTGAGTATTATTCTTTAGTTTATAACAATAATAATCATAGAAATTTTAAAATTGATATAACTTTTGTGTTAAATAACAACAAACTTTAAAACTTAACAAATGTAAAACTTAATAGTAATATTTAAGTTATTTCTCCTCATTTTTCATTGGAATATTAAAAAATTGTAAAAATCATATTGAATTTTTTTGATGTAAGCAATAACACAGAATGTTTAATATTTTGTATCTTCACTTGTAATTGCCTTATAACAATAAACCTTTATATAATTTTTTTGAAAAGAATTTGGACTATCAAATGGTTATAATATTGTGAAAAGGAAGTTTAAGATTTAAAAAGTTACAATAGTTTTTGAATAGATAAATTTTTTTTAATAAATAAGAGCAACAAAAATAATATTAATATAATTCTCTATAAATTCTTTTATAATTAAATTTCAAAAATTTTTTGATCTTTGTTGTAGTAGGATGATGAAACTGTCAAATGCACATAATATCATAGAAATATTATAAGTATTTAAAAAATCATCAAACATTTTTTGTAATTTTGATACATATTTTGATCAAACTTATATAAAAAATTAAAGATTATAAAACATATTTCTTTATGGTGCATTATTTTAATTGATTTTTCCTTTATGATAGTAATATAATAAATTTTTTATGATAAATAATAGTGGTTTATATCATATCACTTATTACACTTTAAAAGTATGCTAAAATAAATATTAACGTAATAATTGTGAATTATATTAGATTTTATCATATGAAATGCATGTTTTTATTTTAAAATTGTAAATGCACATAAAAAAGTGAAAAAAAAATATTTTTTTAAAAAATATTCACCATTGGCTTCTACACATTGTTCCCAACGTGATACGAGCTTATTGATTTCATTTGCATAAAAATTGGCTTCTCTAGAGACAATAAATTCTTCAAAGGCAATTTTTATTGACTCTTCGTCTTTGAAGACTTTATCCTTGAGAAATTGGTCTAAATTTTTGAAAAATGGAAATTCGTTGGAGCAAGATCTGGAGAATATGATGGGTGCGGCAGAGTTTCATATTTCAAATCGCTGAGCTTCTGGAGCGTTGTTTTTAAACATGTGGGCGGGCATTGTTATGTAATAAAATGGGATCTTTTCTATTGACTAAAGAAGGCCTTTTTTTAGACAATTTCTGATGCATTTTTTCTAATTGTGCACAGTAGGATTCAGAATTAATGGTTTCACCTGGTTTCATAAATTCATAGTGAACCAGTCCTTCAGAAGACCACCAAACAGTAATCATCACTTTCTTAGGCGTTATTTAGGGTTTTGGGAACTGTTTTGGGGCTTTATCTTTATCCAACCATTGTCCTGCGCGTTTTCTATTGTCGTATAGAATCCACTTTTCATCGCAGGTTACAATTCGATCCAAAAATGGGTCGTTTTTGTTCCTTAGAAGCAAAGAAGAACAAATTTCTAAACGACTGTTTTTTTGTTTTTCAATTAGTTCATGCGGTACCCATTGATCTAACTTTTTGTTTTGCCAATTTGTTTTAAATGGTGACAAACAGTATTCTTTGAAATTCCAAGGTCTTCTGATATCCTTCTAACCGTTTGTTGAGAATCAGCTTCAATTATCGTTAAGTGGTCGTTATCAACGACTGAAGCTGGTCTCCCACGGTCCTCATTCTCAAGGTTCTCATTTCCCTCTCTGAATCTTTTAAATCATCTTTGTGCAGTCGATGGATTCACAAAGCCTTCTCCAAAAACAATATTAATATCTTCTGCTGTTTTTGCTGCACTAGTGCCTTTTTTGAATTCATATAAAAAAATGATACGAATTTCACGTTTAGTAACCATTGTAGAAAAATTAAAAAATAATTATGATACACTTTTTTTTTGGCATGATTTATATGTCATTTTGTAGATAAGATTCTTAGGAATCAAACAAAATGCTTAGCTTAATTAAAACATTGCTAATTATTAATTAAAGCCAGCTAATAACATCGCGCATTTAAAAACATCCATTTCATATGATACAACCTAATATTAAAAGTAAATATTGCATAAAGATACTAATTTTCTTTCATTAATAAATTTTTAGTGATACAAAGATAATATAAATATTATTTCTAATAAAAAACTAATAGGTTATATTTAATATGAACTTTTTTTTTTTATGTCAACAAAACAGAAAGTTTGGTATTTACGAAATATTTTACTTCTTGGTAGTTGACGGTTAAAAAAAAGATATAAAAAACATACATTGAGCTGAATCTTGGAATCGTCAAAAAGTCAACGAATTTCTAAGTGTTCTTGATCTTAAATAAATCTTGATTAGCATATTTTTCAAAGCCAATGTTTCTTCTATTTTACGCATAATGATACAAACTAAAATTAAACGATAAAATAAAATGTAAATAAACTTTAATTTATTATTAATAATATAGGTAATAATAATTTTACTGGACTGTGACCCTACAATAAAATTATTAGTTTATAACTCAAAAGGTAAATATTGGTTTACAATAGTAGAAATTAACTTAAAATTTAATAAATGTTTTAAAGATAGAATTTTATCATTTGTAATTTATTCCCCTTAATTGTTTCAGGAAAAATATATACATATATAACTTCTTCATCATTTTATCTTCAAACTTCTGGTGGATCTAATTATCTTTCTTCCATTATGTGTTTGAAGGAGAGCAGATTTCTCATCTTTAGAGATTGATTTAAGTGAACATGTATCTTAGTATTTAGGTTGTAACTTTCTTGTAAGCTTTTTCTTATAATAAATAATTGGAAAATGATTAACATTGACCATTTCTTTTCCCAGATAACAGTTAGTTTTCAATCTCCTACTTGATTGAGAAATTGGAAATCTGGAAAAATGTAATTCAAAGGGTGAGGGGATATTTGGTTTTAAACTTATGTTATGATAATACGCTACTAAGTCAACTAATTGATTCTAATCTTTATCTTTTTGTATAAGTAATTTCTTAGTGAGAGTGTTTTGGAAGGATTGTATATGTCTCTCTGCAAAAGTATTACCTGTTGAATTAAGCGATGTAGAGAAAGAGGAGAAGGTTCCATAACTCTGTAAAAACTTCACGATACCCTTAAAATATTGAGCTTTATCCATTCTCAGTACCTTCATTAGTCCATGTACTTGAATAATCTGGAAAATTATTTTTTCAATGATTGCACTTTGAGTATTCATTTTTGGTTTGGCAATTAAATATTTCGTAATTATGTCTACAAATACAATGATATGTTTGTTAAATTTACTAGTTTCTGTTAGAAGACTAAGAATATTCCAAGAAACATTCTCCCATGTATGGAAATAGGCATAATTTGATTCATTATCTGATAACAGAGATGGGGCAGAGTTTGTAGGTTGACAAATTGTACAATTACTTATATAGTTGAAAACATATTTTCTAATATGAGGAATAAAATCTGAATTTTTTACAAATTGAAGGGTACGATCGATGCAATAATGTCCCGATTTATCGTGGGCTAAGTATAATATTTAATTTATTGCTTCAAGATTTTCTGGGATAGCAATTTGATGTTGTGTTGTAACAAAAACATCATCACCCCTTTTTTAACAATGTTTCTTCCCAGGGGGAATTATTTTAAAGTGCATTTTAAAATTGAATTGTCAGAATTTTGTAATTGTAAAACATGAATGTCCATTGAGTCAAATTTATTCATATTTTTACCATAATTAAATTTTATCTTGTCTATCACGTTTTTGAGTTGAACTGAGTTTATAAGTAGACAACTTATATAGTCCGCAAGTTCGTTTAAAGATTGATTAACATAAGTGATTTTAATGTCATTAGCAGAAGCACAAAGATTTTTTGAATGTTATTTTGACACCGCCTACCGGACCTGATTCTGTAGAATTAAATTAAAAATTAAAATACTTCGTTAATTAAGGATAAAAACTTAGATCGTGCACTCTTATCAACAAATTTTTTTTGAAAAAGATGTGTCAAAAATATTTATATAGAACCAAGAATTTTTTATTTTTAAACTTAAAAAAAATTTGAAAAACAATAATAATTTATTGTTTTAATAATTCATACTTAAAGTTTCAATATGTTTCAGACCAAACACTCTTAGATGGTATTTTTGGTATTAAAAAAATTAAATATAAAAGATAATTAGTTGATTTATCTACATGATTATTATTATTTATTTAAAACTTTAAATATTTGATCAAAAATATTTTTTATACTGTTTGCGCACTTAGCCCATTTGATAATTTTGTTTTTTACAAATTTAGATATTTGTTATAATTTATAAGAACTAGAAGATATTGCTATTTCTTTTTTCAATTGACTAACAAACATTTTTTAGCTTTTTATATATAAAATTTCTAATAAAATGTAATATAAAGCGACACTATAATCTTTAATCACTTAAATGCTTTTTAACTTAAATTTAAACTTTTCGTAAGAGTTTTTAATAAGAACAATAAATGCTTTTTACAGTAGTTTTAATAAATATTTTTCTACTAACTCATACATATATCCGAAAACAGATAATATTACTATCTTCACTTTATTTTGTTATATTGATATGTAAACGAAGTAAAAATAAAGTTTTTCCTACCTAATATAATAGATTTTACTAGGTATTCGACTATATGAAATATAAAAAATAGCAATAAAATAGTTGATTTTTGTGAAAATAATTATTTTCTATATTTCTATAATATTACATTTTTTGGCAAAAGTTTAGTTTAAAAGTTTCTTCTTTAAAAGGGTAAATGAAGTAGTTAATTTGTAAAAATGGGTATAGTTTAAATATAAAATGATAAATAAATGCATTTAAAGCTGGTTCTTGCTATTTACAAACTTTTTTTGCAGCATTCATTCTTTTGTATAAGTTTTAAGAAATTTTTATATTTTAGTTATGGTGACTAAATAAAAAAGATAATTAATAAAAAAATTAGTTTTTTTTTATAATTAATTAGCACAATTGAACCAATTATTAAAGTAAAAAGTGAATGTATTTTGTTACACACAATTAAAGCAAAATTTATTCTGTAAATTGCATTAAGAACATTCACTAGTCTATTTTTAAACTAAAAAAAGTTTTTTAATTTGTTATATTGCTCAATAATGTCATTAAGCACAAATTAATATAAAACAAACAAAAAAAGTAAAGTTTCAGTTAAAACTGTTAAAAAAGACCCTTAAGCAAAATTGACTTCTTTTTCACTCATTTTACAAGTTATTTTTAAAAATACTATCGTTGTTTAAGTGTTTTAAAACTTCTTTTATTCAATTTATTATTTTTTAAACATATAATTATGAATCAATTTATCTCAAAACTTTCGTCATGCTAAATGTCTTCCTTTTTAATTTTTAAAAAAATTCCAATCAGGACAATTTTAGAAAAGCGCACCTGTAAAATATGATCAAAAAAAATTCTTAAAGAAAACTACTTTTAAAGTACAATAAAAAATACTAAGTTTTGATTGTGGCAATATTAGTGAGTGCTTAATTACATTTTTTCAAATAAATAATTAATATATTAATTTCGCTCATAGAGAAAATGTTTTGTTGCAAAAAAAGACCAAAAGGGTTTAACTTGTAATGTAAATTAATTCTTAAAATTAAATAAAACTTAAAATAATCATAAATAAATAGTAAATATACTAGCTTATTTATTTTTACAAAAATCAACTATTTTATTGCAATTTTTTATATTTCATATAAACGAATACTTAGTAAAATTTATAATATTAGATAGAAGAAACTTTATTCTTACTTCGTTTATGTATCAATATAACAAAAGTAAATAAAGATAGTAATATTAACTGTTTTCGGACATATATATGAATTAGTAGAAAAATATTTATTTAAAATACTGTAAAAAACATTTAATTTTCTTATTAAAAACTCTTACGAAAAGTTTAAATTTAAGTTAAAAAGCATTTAAGTGATTAAAGATTATAGTGTCGCTTTATATTACATTTTATTAGAAATTTTATATATAAAAAGCTAAAAATGTTTGTTAGTCAATTGAAAAAAGAAATAGCAATATCTTCTAGTTCTTATAAATTATAAAAAATATCTAAATTTGTAAAAAACAAAATTATCAAATGAGCTAAGTGCGCAAACAGTATAAAAAATATTTTTGATCAAATATTTAAATTTTTAAATAAATAATAATAATCATGTAGATAAATCAACTAATTATCTTTTATATTTAATTTTTTCAATACCAAAATATCATCTAAGAGTGTTTGGTCTGAAACATATTAAAAATTTAAGTATGAATTATTAAAACAATAAATAATTACTGTTTTTAAAATTTTTTTTTTTAAGTTTAAAAGTAAAAAATTTTTGTTTCTGTATTAATATTTTTGACACATCCTTTTCAAAAAAAATTTGTTGATAAGAGTGCATGACTTAACTTTTTATCTTCAATTAATGAAATATTTTAATTTTTAATTTAATTCTACAAAATCGGGTCCGGTAGGCGGTGTCAAAATAACATTCAAAAAATCTCTGTGAATGTTATGAATTATATCTAACAAATGTTTTTCATTAGATTTATGAATATATTAAAGTAGTTTGTAAACACTTTCAATGATGATAGTTGAATTAGCTTTTATAATAAAGTAATGAAAGAAATCAACACTTTTCTTTATAATAAGCAGTTCAAGATATGTCGGCGAACGATCATATTTTGATTCTGGCAATTTATTAGGTTGTCCTATCCAAAATGAATATTTTTTAATACGCGTTTTTTGACACGCGTTTTCTCAAATGATTGGCTATGTTTTGGTATAAAAATTAAACTGATAAATTCTTCTAAATCTCTTCTACACGATGATATATATATCATTGTTATGAACTCTGTTTATCATCATCTTATTTTAAAAACAACAATGTTGTCAAAAAGAGATATTCAGGCAATTATGCTATACGAGTTTAAACACGGTACTAATGCTGCCCAAACTACTTCAAAAATCAACGAAAAGTTCGGAGAAACTCTCGTCACTGCTTCTACGATTCAAAAATGGTTTAAAATATTCAGAGAAGGCAGTGAGAATCTTGAGAATGAGGAATGTGAGAGTCCTGAGTCGGTTCTTTATAACATCTCGCTACGAGAAGCTGTTGAAGCGAATCCACGTACAACGGTTAGAGAGATTGCTAAAAAACTTAATATATTCAAATCAACAGTTTCCCTAACTTACAGGAGATAAAAAAAACAAAAAAGCTCGACTGATAGATACCTCATGATTTAAACGACTACTAAAAAATTTAGTCGTTATGAGATTTGTTTATCCCTCATTTTGAGAAACAATAACGTTTTATTTCTTAGTCGTCTAATCACTTGCGATAAAAAATAGATTCTCTACGATAATCGCGAAAGATCTGGGCAATGATCAGACATGAATGAAGCACCGAAACAGTTACCGAAACCTAAACTATCTTCAAAGAAGATTATGGTGACTGTTTGGTGTACTGATATAGAAATTATTTACTACGACTTTATGAAACCTGGTGAAACTATTGAATTGAAATCCTACTGCCAACAAATTAAAAAAATGCAACAGAAATTATCTCAGAAAGTGCCAGCTTTAGTCAACAGAAAAGAACTAATTCTTCTCCATGATAATTCAAAGCCGCATGTTTCGAAAAAAACTGTTTTCAAACTGAGGGAATTGGGGTATGAAACTTTACCTCATCCATCATACTCACCTGACTTTCCTCTAACAGATTTTTACTTTTTCAAACGTCTCAACAATTTCTTAACGGACAAAATCTTTAGGAACGATGAGCAAGCAAAAACTGCCTTTAAAGCTTTCATCGAGTCTAGAGATCCGGATTTTTACGTAGATAGAATCAATAAGCTTGTATCTTGTTGGCGATATTGTATAGATTGTAATGGTTCTTATTTTAAATAAAAATGTTATGTTTAAAAAAGTTATGTGTTTTTTAAAATTAGGGTAAAAAATGGTTATTTTGGATAAAACAATCTAATATATAAATAATGAGCAATTGGTTTTGAAATGTTAGTTAAAGATAAAACATAGATTAAACTTAAGCCAATACCTATTTGACAAGCATCAACTTTAATCTTAAGTATATATGGTTGGTCTTTTGGTGGTATGTGTAAAGGAGTGGCAAAAACACAATTATTAAGCTTAGTATAATTATCTATAAGAGAAAATAGTTCATTCAACAGTTTGATTTGAAGATTTGTTTGTAGCTATTGAATAAAGATTTCTAGAATATTTTATAAATAAAGGAGACATCATACGAAAGAAGTTTATCCTCTGGAGACGAGTATATAATTGCTTCTTTGTACGGAAACGAGATTTCTTTAAAAGAGATAGTACTGAATCAGAAGCAGGTTTAAAAGTTTTACCTTTAAAAGTCTAGCCGAGGTATGTAATTGATTCTTGGTAAAATTCGCATTTTGATAAATTTTTTCTTCAATCCATAGCCATGTAGACAAATTATAACAAAAACAACAGCATCATAGTAGGATTGAGAAGTAGAATTTGTAAGAATAAGGAGATCATCAATATACACGAATACTTGAGCATCTTTAATAGGTGATATAATTCTTTTAATTGATCTTTGAAATATAAATGAACTATTTTTTGGACCTCGTACCAATCTGAAAAATTGATATATTTTGGAGAAGACAGTAAAAAAAAGTGATGATGAATGTTTGGGTGTAAAGCAATCTGAAAGAAACTGTTTGTTAATACTAATTTAGTAGCATGTTTAAATGGGTACATGCTGCCAATAGTAGTAGTAAGATGTGGAGATTGTTGAACTATCTTTTGTGTTGCAGCATTAATTCTACAAACATCCAAAAAAAATCTTTGTCTTGGAGAATCCTCATTATTAAATTGTTGTTGACTATTATAAAGTCGTTTTGTCAACAAATAATAAAAACATGTCTTAATAACATCGCTGAATTCAATTATACCATTTTCATACATATAATTTACTATATTTTTTAATTCTAAAGTTTATGGAGTATGATCATATTTAAAGTCTGGAATGCTCTGAGTGGGAAAAATGATTTGTTTAGGAGCGGTTAATTTTCTGATCCCACATTATACTCATTGGATGGGGGTAGAAAAAGAAAATTATTTTGAATCTCACGTTTAATTCTCTTTTCAAATTCAACTTCTGTAATAATTAAACCAAGTTTAACATTGTTTACCTGTAAAGTATCTAGTGTGTCTTCAAAGTCAATAGAACCATCAGATATGTGGATGATTGCTCCAATAGGTTTTAGGTAGTCAATACCAATGAGCATATTATAATTTTCATAGGGTACAGGATTTATATAAATATTTACTAAAGTGTACGAATAATTCTCAATTTGTATAGTAACTGAACATAGAACTGAAGTTGTAAAATAACGATGATCATTTGAGGAAATTTAGTGAAAAGTTTCAGAAGAATTAGGTGGAATAATAATATCTCTAATATCTGGACTTATGCATGTAATGTTAGATCTTGGATCAATTAAAGCTCGCCTAGGATAATTATTCACTTTTATTTCTTTTATGAAAAGAGAATGTATTACGTCATCCTTCATTTTGCTGTCTTTCATTTTCTTCTTTAAACTTGGGGATATAGAAGGTGGATCTTTCTTTTTATTTTTCAAGATTTGATAATCCCCTTTAAGCGAAACCGCTTGATTTTCGTCTACATTCAAACTCTTTATGACCTGGAATAAAGCACCAAGAGCAAATATCTCTGAATTTATTACTCCTTGAAAGAAGTTGATTTGCAGAATGAAAACGTAAAAGTTTAAGGAGAAGAGTCTGGTTGGTGGCAGCAGTAGATTTAAGAGCATTCATGAATAAGTCTTTTCCAGATGTGAAGAGGTCAAAGAGTTTTCTTCTAAACGCCTTAAAGTTTACATCAGTTGAAGGACTCTTATATATCACCTCATGAAGGCGGTGGAATTCTTTGAAGAAATCTTCAAATTTTTTACTACAAAGTTTAACTTGCAAAATGAATATTGAGTTTCAAGATCTGCCATTAGATGATTATTATCAAAAATTGTAGATAAACGAATCACATATTGATTGAAGGTCTCATTTGGTGAAATATCTAATAAAATCTCTACAGTGTGATCAGCAAAGCGACTTCTTAGAATTGTAAACATAATGTCTTGATCCAGTATACCATCAATTGTAAACACATTCCTCAATTTGATCAAAAATGTAGAAAATCTTCTTCCCTTATCCATGTATGAATAAAGACTTACAGCAAGAGTATATTAATAATTCATCTTCTTTTGTTTGTATTCAATAGCAAGAAGTGGTTGAGTTGGACTTGAATAAGCTGAATATAAAATTTTTTGACTAGATGCTGTAGAGGGTGATGGTGCTGAAAATGTTTAAGTAAAGTTGTATATAAGTTCTCTGGCTTCAGCGTTTGTTATTGAGAGATTAAGGATTTGTTCAGAGTCGGTTTGAAAGTCGCTTCTGTATGGAGAGAGTATAGGTGCTATAGGTATGGACAAGATTTGTAGAAAGTAATCTCTGGTTAGACAGAGCTTGAGTATATGGAGTTTATCATTAGGATTCTTATTTAGGATATCAGAATATTTGAGTAGTTGGAAATCCGAAATTTTCTAAATGTCAGATAGTTGACTAAGAAGAGCTCTTAGTTGTATAAGTTTGAATTCTTGACTTTTATCTAGGTTGGAAATTTTAATTTGACAGTATCTTGCGAATTTAACTTGTTATATTAGGTTGAGGAATAAAAAATGACCGCAAAATAATAACTTAAATTTCAAAAAAAAAAATTATAGTAAAGAAATACATTTTAAGACAGTGTTTATGTAGAAATATAGGGGTACTTGCCCTAATAATATTAAGTATCTAACCTTAATTTTTAACTCAATTTTTAATAAAGTTAATTCGAGTCTTTAAAATGTTGTCAAAAAAAGGATTTACGGGTAATTTTTTCACATGAGTTCAAACTTGAACGTAATAGAGTTAAAGCATACCATAATATATTGAATGCATGGGGAAAAGAGTCAACTTTCAAACGCACAATACGTCAGTGGTTTGGGAATATCCGAGGGGGAATTTTGATCTCGATGATGAGGAGGGTAGAGAAAGACTCACAATCACAAATACTGAGTATTTACAAAAAATCGTGGAGTCAAATCCAAAACAATCACAAAAAGACATGGCTAAGGAACTTGGGGTAGACCAAAAACTGCTTGCAATCACATAAAGTTGATGGAAAAAACAAAAAAAAGAATCAATGGATACCTCATGAATTGATAGAATACCAGACAAAATATCGGTTAGACATTTGCAGTTCTCTTCTTTTACGTCACAATAATGATCCATTTTTGAGTCGTATTGTAACTTGTAATGAGAAGTAGATCTTGTATGATAACTGTAAAAGGTCATGGCAGTATGTAGACAAGAATAAAGTCCCAAAAGAATTTTCCAAACCCATCTCAGAATCAGAGAAAAGTAATGCTCTCAACTTGGTAGTCTTGATTAGAAATAATTCACCATAAATTTTACAAATCGGGCGAGATGATTACAGGTGAAATATTCTGCCAGAAGCATTAGAAATAGAACAAAAAGCTAAAGAAAATTCGCCCAGTTTTAATGAATAGAAGTTCTCCAATAGTTTTGCATGCCAATGCGAGATGTCATGCTTCAAAAAAATCTTTAAAAAAATTATGTAAGCTAAATTATAAGATTCTACTTCACCCTTTCTACTCCCCCGATCTTTCTACTACCGATTATTACTTATCCAAACATTTGAACGCGTTTTTGAAAGATAAACTGTTTATAAATCAGAAATCCGCAGAAGAGGCTTTCACTGACTTCATAAAATTTTAAAACTTGAGTTTTACAAAACGGGGATTCAAAAGCTGGTAGAACGTTGGAAAAGATGTGTAGATTCTAACGAATATTATTTTATTTAATTTATTTAACTTTAACTTAAATAAATGTTGCCTTATTTTTTGTGTCCGCAGCCAATATTTATTTCTCAACCTTATAGTTTTAGACTCAACCAGTTACATTGCTTACTTCTTATTAACTAGTTAAATTTATTATTAATAGTATAGATAACAATAATTTTACTGGACTGTAACTCTACAATAAAATTCTTAGTTTATAATTCAAAGGGTAAATATTGGTTAACAATAATAGAAATTCATTTAAAATTTAATAAATGTTTTGAAGATAGTAATGTAATCATTTGTAATTTATTCCCATTAATTGTTTCAGGAGAAATATTTCTATATATATATTTATAAATATATATAACTATAATGTAATAAAAATTTATTTAAAAAACAATACAGGGTAGATTAAAACACGCACCGAATTTGTGTTCAAACTATGTAATTCTTTATACAATATATTAATTTTTATTAATATATAAATAAATTATACTACCAACGATTAGAAGATATAAATATTTTTTAATGATAAATAAAAAGACATTACTATACATCAGATACTTTTTATTAAAAAATTGGGGTATAATTGTGATGCATTTTTGCACCCTATAAAGTATATTAAATTAACTGATTTATTAATTTAACTACAATGTTAACTTACGACACATAAAGAAAAAATTATTACAAGAAATGAAATAATTTACTCAATGATGATGCAATTCTTAATTGTACTCAAAATTTCCTTATCACTAATTTTTATTGTAAAAACAGTCTTTGTATATTTTGTCTTTTTTAATAGTTCTTGTCAGTTATGCATAATAAAAAAACCAACTATTACATTTAATTTTTTCAAAACATTTTAAAAATTGGAATAAATTTACAAAGGTAATAATGATCAATGTTAATAAATATATTCGAAATGTGATAACAATACATAAGAGTTTGAATAAAGTATAAAATTTTTTTATTTTTTCATCAAATATTCTTTTGATTTTTGATTATTTTATTTATTTTTAAAAACAAAATATTTTTTAGTTGTAAAAGTTATCATTATTTTTTCGTAGAATGTTAGAGATGCTTTTTGCTGATTGTTAACTGTGCTATGATATTTTAACTATTAAAAAATAAATAATAAATTTAATAAATTAATATAGATATCAGTATATATTATAACTTTTTTTTTTAAATTCAGCAAAATTATAAATTCATTCAAATTTTATAAAATTATGATTATCATATTTATTTATTTAGTAAAATAAAACAATAAATTGCACTTTTTAAAATTATACGATTATGCTACCAATTATCCAACAAGATAAAATCAAAAAGGTTAAAAATCAAATAAAGGAAATGAATGAAAATATGATTAAAATAGAAAAAAAATTATTATAAATAAAAGAACACAATGAAATGAAAAATAAAATTGACACAGAAATAGTATTTATACTGGAAATAAATCTATAGCAAAATCAACACCTAAAGCGAACGATTTTTTTGGGATTCAAAATATGAAAATTTGCAATTAGGTATATCAAAACTTGTAATTTAATAAGTAGAAGAAAATAAAGAGATATATAAAAGTGAAAAAGAAAAAAAGTGATAATTTCAATGCTGAAACTCCAAAAATAGAAAATAAATATGAGGTTAGTGATTATTGATATTTTTTAAAATCGTATACATAATGGTTTATTTTTAAAAAAAATTTTGATTTAAGAAATTGAACCATTTTATTAAAATTTAAATTTTTTCTCATTGTTTATACAATCAAAAAATTTTGGTGACACATTTCGTATGTAGATTTTATTTTGTATGTAGTAAGCATTCTTGAGAATAGATTAACATATAAGATATATTCCTTATAAAATTTGCTGTATTTTACATATTTTATATAAAACATGCATTTAATATTGTGCGAATATTTACTAAATTTATAGCATTTATTTAAAATTATAAAAACAAATATGTATTTTTTAAATTTAGAAACTATTTAACATACTAGTTGTAGTTATTACATCCCAACAGCATACTTTTAGGGGAAACACTTTACAAAAGATGATAGAAATTTCATCATTCTTTTATCAATCATCATTTTAATAAAAAATTATATATATATTTCCCATAATAAGTTAGTAATAATTTAGTATAATTGTAGGGGTTGCAGTCCAGCTATTGTAAATTTTATATTTTAATAAAAAATTTAACTTGTTTAAAGGGAGTAAGCAATTTAACTGGTTTCGCTGAAAACTTTAGCAAGTTACCCACACCTTTCTACTACGAGTCCTAAGATTTCATCCTGGATAGGAGTCTGGAGTTTAAGTTGATACAACTGAGAGCTTTACTCAGTCAACTCCCTGAATCTATACATATTTCGGACACTCAATTACTTCAATATACTTACGTACTTGAAAAGAAAGAAAAGGATAGACTTCCAACTCTACAACGCAATCTATCAAAACTTCGTGAAAGCAAAAGATCTTCCACATTACAATCTACGTACAACTATTCATTCACCGAATCTGAAGTTACCGAACTCATTCACAATCTCTCTGCCAACTATCCATCTCCGCCTATCTCGCCAATCCAACAAGCTTCACAATACAAAATGAATCCAAACTATCAATATACTCTAGCAGTTACTCCATACTCTCATCTTAACAAAACTAGAAAATTTTCCACTTTTCTATCACAGTTAAAAGATGCCTTCATAATAGATGGAATCCAGGATCAGTCTGTCAAATTCCCACTACTTCGAAGTAGACTTGCAGATCACACAGTCGAAATTCTGCCCATAGTTCAAACGGATGAAACCTTTGACCAATATATCTCTCGTTTATCCATTATTTTTGATGATCACTACGTGACTACTGACTTGGAGACTCAATACTCCTATTTCAAATTCAATTTCTCATATGACCGCTTTGAAAATACATTACGAGAATTTCATCATCTTCATGAAACTCTTTTTAAGGACCTCCCCCCCCATGTGAGCTTCAAAGCATTTAGAAGAAAATTACTTGATCTCTTCACTCCAAGAAGAGACATATTCATGACAGTTCTTAAATCATCAGCAACCACAAATCAAACTCTTCTCCTAGATATTTTACAATATCACGCAGCCAATCAACTACTATCGAAGAATCACAAAACTAAAGAAATTTGTTTCTTGGTGCTCAATTCCTGGCCATAAAGAAACTGAATGCCGTCGAAAGTTAAATGGCTTTGCCAGAGGAAATTATTCAAAAAATCATAAAGACGACTTTTCACCTAATTCCATAAATATTAAGAAAGAAATGAACACCAGTAATTCCAAGAAAAACTTGATCCATCCTTTAATCATAAAAGAAGTGAGTGTAAATGGCAATGTTATGAAAGCCCTAGTAGATCCAGGATCTAATATTACCAGCTTGAGTCCTGATGTTAGAGATTCAATCATTCCTCCCCATTCTCCAGAAACTTTCCACACCGTTATATCCAATGGCCACTACCATATGACGTCTTCAGTCATTCACCCAATAACCATTCAATTGGAGAATCAAACTTATACTTTAGAAAATATTTATGTCAATCCTGTACCTTATGAAAACTATAAAATACTTATTGGAATGGACTTCCTTAAACCAGTTGGTGCTATCATACATACCTCTGATGGGTCTATAGATTTTGAACGCACTCCAGAAAACTTACAAATAAATAATGCCAAACTTGGTTCAGTCATTATGGAAGTGGAATTTGAAAGAAAAATAAGGAATGATATACAATCAAATTATCCCTCTATCTCTCCTACACATGATTTTGATATGGGACCTGGAAAAATTATGGCTCCCGAACAAATTATTTTCCCCACTATGGATATTCCTGACTTTAAATATTACCACACTCCACAAACTCCGGAACTGAGAACTATCATAAATAAAATGTATGCAAATGGAATAATTGAAGACAGTAATGCTATTGAAACTTGTCCATACAACCTCATAATAAAGAGACTTCCTGATGGTCGAGAACAACTTGATAAAGAAGGAACACCTAGACGTAGATTTATTTTAGATGCCCGTAGAATCAATGCTGCTACACATAAAATTGTCCAACAGTCTCCACATTTAACTACAGTTATAGGTAGTATGAATCCCTTCAAGCATGCCACAAAGCTAGATCTGACAAATAGTTTCTTCCAAATTTCCTTACATCCAAATGACCGCCCTTACTTCTCCTTCACTGCTTTCTCCAAGACATATCAATTTTGTAGACTTGTCCAAGGAGCAAAGAATAGTCCATCCATATTTCAACGATCTATAGAACGTATAATTCCACCCATAGAAGGTGCCCAAATATTTATTTACATTGATGATCTTCTTATATTGACAAATTTAACTCCTCAATTTCATTATGATACTGTTATGGCTGTTATTGATTGTTTACACAATTGTGGTTTAAAAATCAATATTGCAAAGTGTGAATTTTATCGAGAAACAATATCTTATCTTGGTTGGACTTTTAAGGGTAATACTTATGAACCATCTCCTGATTCAGTATCCTCACTTCTAAAGATGTCCCGTCCACGAACTAAGAAGCAACTATATGCTCGTTTACAAAGTGTAAATTATTTTCGTATGATGTCTCCATTATTTACTCAATATTCTAAAGATCTACATAAAATAGCTTCAAAGAAATCTTCTGATCAAATTGTTGAATGGACGGAATCTCTAATTAATGATTATAATAATCTCATTGACTCAATTTTTGCCACCCCACTACATCTTCCTCCAAAAGACCAAGCATATACTTTAAAAATTAAAGTAGACGCATGCCAGACCGGTATTGGTTCTAGTCTAGTGTATGTCTTATCTTCAAATGATATCCCGAAACCAATTGCTCATTATTCATATAAACTTCCAGAGACTAAACATGGTCGTTCACCAACTTATCTAGAGTTACTTGCAATAAATAAAAGTCTTGATTTCTTTCATTATTTTATTATAAATGCCAATTCTACCATAATTATTGAAAGCGATCATAAACCACTCCAGTATATTTATAAATCGAATGAAAAACATTTACTGGATTTAATCCAATGTATCTGTGCCTATGATATCAAAATCACTTATGTTAATCAAGCTTCAAATGAGCTTGCGGATTGTATAAGTAGATTATTTTCAAATACAGTACAAGTGAAGAAACGTGGTAGACCAAGGAAAATACAATTTAACCATGGGGAAAAAATGGGAGAATTTGATTCCTTGGATATACAGGTTCTGCAATTACAAAATTCTGATGAATCCTTGAAGGCAGCGCTTGAAAATAATACTTTATGGGAAGGAACATTCTTGAAAAAACGGGGTGATGATGTTATCATAACCTCTCAACATCAAATTGCTATTCCAGAAAATCCTGAAACAATAAACAAAATTTTATATCTAGCACATGACAAATCAGGTCATTATGGAATTGATAGAACACTTCAGTTCATAATTAAAGCAGTTTACATTCCACATATAAGAAAATATGTAAGTAATTATATAAGTAACTGCTCAATATGTCAATCTACAAACTCAGCTCCAACTGCCTCGCCGGATAAAGAATCAAATATTATATATTATCATCCATGGGAAAATGTTTCATGTGACATCCTTGGCCCATTACAAGAAACAAAAAATTCAAACAAACACATAATTTTATTTGTTGATATTGTTACAAAATACATAATAATAAAACCAATAAAGAATACCCAGAGTGAAATAATAGAAAAAATAATATTTCAATTAATTATGACTCATGGTTCTATGAAAGTTTTAAGAATGGATAACGCTCCATATTTTAAGGGGAATTATTAAATTTCTACAAAGTTATGGTATAACCCCCTCATTCTCAACACCACTGAATTCTACTGGAAACAGCTATGCTGAAAGACATATTCAAACAATTCAAAATTCACTCACCAAAGAGTTACTGGTGCAAAAGAACAAAGAGTGGGATGAACTTACTGATTTAATAGCATACTACCACAACATCAGTTCAATCCCTGATGTTCCATCTCCATTTGAACTCCATTTTTCTCGCCTTCCAATTTCACCATTAAGTATGCGTTTACGAACTACTACAATATTGGCAAAAGAGATGAACAAACAAAAGGAAGTTTCGGTGGCATATTATAAAAGGAAGGGAATAAGGAAACTTGAACAAAAGTATTCAGATCCATGTTTACTAACAGCAATTTCTAAGGATGGAAAAACTGCTGAACTTCTAACACATGACGGTCGGAAACTCCGGAGATCCACCAGGAGTTTGAAAATCAAAGGATGAAGGAGTTGTAGTTATTACATCCCAACAGCATACTTTTAGGAGAAACACTTTACAAAAGATGATAAAAATTATCATCATTCTTTTATCAATCATCATTTTAATAAAAAATTATATATATATTTCCCATAATAAGTTAGTAATAATTTAATATAATTGTAGGGGTTGCAGTCCAGCTATTGTAAATTTTATATTTTAATAAAAAATTTAACTTACTGTTTTTATAAATTAATACAATAGAATGAAAATAACTAATTGAAATAATTTTTTTCCAAATTTTTACAAAAATATGTAATGTTTTATAAAAATATGTTGTCATAAATTTTTGAGTGTACTAATACTGTTTTTTAAATTTATTTTTAAATATTTTAGCAAATACTTGATAAACTTACAAAAGATGGAAAAGATATAAGAGAGATATGAAATAATGAAGATGAAAAAAAAATTATTAATGGAAAATATTAAAGATATTTATAATGTTTCATGTAATAATAATAAACCAGTTACAACGATCTTTTAAATGGTATTTTTTAATTTTGTAAAAAAACTTCAAACTAGTAAACCCATTCAAAAATTTATTTAAAATTATAATAATGGTATTGAATAAAATAGTATAGTCTACTCAACTTCATCTTTTAAAACAAAAGAAAAATAATTTATTTTTGTATTTGGTAATATAGAAATAATTAAGAGTACAAATGTTCAAAATGTTTGTGGGTATTTTATGATATTTAATGTAGGTTTAATCTTTTTTTTAGTGAAATATTTATATGATACAGAGATAGGTAAGTATACTGGAGATAGAAGATTTATTTAAGTTAACGAAATACAAAATAGAAAGAAACGGAGTCTGAAACAAAACATATAAGTACGATATAAATTATTTAACATAGATAATTAAATTGATATATTTTAAAATGATTATTTAGTATTCATCGGTCAGTTAAAAAACTCGTTTTTGTTATTACTTTTGAATTTTGTCTTTTATGTTTTACACACAAAAACTAAAATGGTCGTTTTGACCGATCCATATGCAAAACAATATAGGCTGCACGAGCAGTTTACTTGACCACTCTCTCAAAATTAATAAAAAAGCAAATTAATATAAGAAAAATGTATAAAACTAGTATAAGCATTTTTGCATGAATCGATAATATGCAGTTTATACCTTTTTCAAAATGTTAGTTTTATATAAAAATCATGTGTCAGTTTCATTTAAATTTTTTTTATGTAGTTTTATAAAAGAATGCTTTATGTTGGTTTATATAAAAACGTATTTTTTTCAAATCAATTATAGATTTTAATTTTATAAATAAAATTAAAGATAAAATTTTTTACAAATTATAATAAATAAAATTTTGTTTTTTACAAGATAAAATTACATAAAAAATAATATTAAACGTTCGGTAAAAATTTAAGAACACATCCCGTATTGTCTTTCATATTTTTTAATTTTTTTTGGCTTCATTAATCCTGTGAGCCATCCTGTCA
The DNA here is from genome assembly GCA_963280985.1 of Strongyloides venezuelensis. Taxonomy (NCBI): domain Eukaryota; kingdom Metazoa; phylum Nematoda; class Chromadorea; order Rhabditida; family Strongyloididae; genus Strongyloides; species Strongyloides venezuelensis. The sequence goes on along the minus strand of CAUJLX010000002.1, from coordinate 1,451,573 downwards.
AGATTCTCTGTTGCTCTTTAAAAGTTATCTCTAAGAATCCCGTAACAGCTTTTTTTAAATGATAATTCTACACATCCAATTTTTGAATTGGATTTTAATTTTAACAATATTTTTCTTTTGATTTCGTTTATTAATCCAGTACATTTTTGATCCACTTTAGAAATAATAGCCTCTTGATCAGATGACATTATAATTTTAGTCTGAAAAAAATATATAAATAAATATTAAAAGAATAAATATTATTAAAAATCAATAACGACTACTGTACATTTTAAAACTATGTGAAACTTTTTTTCTAAAATAAGAAAACATAGGATTGTCAAAATTCCAAATAATTTCTACAATCATACATTGTTTGTTTTTTATTAATATGTTTTAAAAAATTAATTATAAAATATTTAAAAATTTTTTATTTGAAATAAACTCCGAGCAAGATTCTCTCAATTAGATTAAATATTAATTCTCATTAATAACAAAATTTTCCTACCCCTTAATAGCTTAAGCTAATTGTTTTTTCAAAGTACCATCAGTATTTTTTTTGATTTAAATACTTTTCACTACTGCTCTTTGTCCTGAAGTAAGCAAACTATTTTGTTATCCATTAAATTGACTTAAAATCTTTAACGTAATTATAAAATTTTTTACAAACATATCAGGTCTTGATACTGCTATTTTTTACCTACAAGTATATAGAAATAAAACACAAATTAAAAAAGATTTTGCATTATTAACTGATTTTTTTAGAGATTTAACAAGTTCATTATTATAACTAGATATCAAGGATTGTACTAGTGATTCGTTATATTTATTAAAAAGTAACCTACAACTACTTTGTTTTTAATGCTATGACTGCTTTATGGAAAAGATCAACGTCTCCAGATGTTGTTAATACATATAGAGGCAGTATATTATCTAAGATATCGTTATTGCATTTATTTAAGTTACTATTTTAGTTCTTGTTCTTGAAGATATTAATTCTTCGACTATTCTTTCAGATATTATAGATAAAAATAATATTTTGCAAACTCAATTCCAGTATTCTTAAAAAGATAATTTTTTGAATCTATATCATTTTGTTTTTAAAAATAAATAAAAAAATAATTATTAAAAATACCTGAAAAATGTGATGTATTCTGTTCTAAGATACAAAATTTTTTAAATAAAGCTTGTGCATTATAATCCATTACTTTTCTATTCTTCTTTTGATTACTATTTCTTGTTAAACTAAAATTAAAAATTTTGTATAAATTGGTCTGTGAGTTTCTAAAATAATAACAAAATTACAATTGAAATATTATGTTACTAACTATAGACCCTTTCATGAAATAATAAAATAATAGTGATAGAGAAATGACAAATTATATTGCTATAAGACCATTTATAATAAACAAAATTTTTTTTTGGAATAGCGGTTAAAAATTCTTTTTGTTCTATTTATTCTATTCTGAAAACTTCTTTAGATTATTTGTATATAATCTAACTCTAAGATTATTCTTAGTATGTATTATTTCAATGTTAAAAGTTTCTTAAGATTGGTTAATATTTTTTATTATAGATAAAGAAGAACAGGAGAACCAGGAAAAATAGATACTGGATGATAGACAGTTTGATAAAAAAACTTTTTATAACTTAATGTATTAATTTTAAATGTACTGGTTGATAATAAAGGTACTTTTTTATAATTTAACAAGCAGTAACATGCTTTGTTCATCGTTACTTACAGGGCTTGTATTTTTTTAAAAATTGTTAAAATTCTAAAAAACTTAAAAATCTTTTATTTTATAATACTACGCCATCACTAGTTACTTTCCAGTTACTTTGCTGTAGATTCCTATTGTCTTACACGGATATTGTACATAACTATAATCAAATATTAACCTATAAAGATATTAACTTACTATGGATAAGTTTCAAGAGAAAATGAAAGCTATAAGAGAAGCCACTAAAGTTATGACTCCAGAGGAGAGAGAGGGATTCAGGAGAGAGTTGTCTAGTGAAGGCTCGATTGAATTGTTAGCGAAATAGAAGAAAATAATAGTTGTGATAGTATCAATTTAAAAAAAAATTTAGTGAGTTGATGGCAATGAGAGGAAGATTGAATATCTCTCATTTAATTGAGCAAGTGAAAACAAATGATGGAGATGAGGAGTTTGTAAAAGATTTTCTGGCTATTGTTGCTGGAGGACCTACATCAAGAGAATCCAGAGAGCAGTTAAAAAAGGAGATTGGAAAACCCAATATAAATACAACACTGTTACCACTAGAATTCAGAAAAATGATAAAGAAAAATAAAAGGGTAAATGCACGTAAGGAAAAATTGTCGAATCTGACAATATTTATGTTGATGGCTGGTACATTATTGTCAAAGAACACTCTTAAGAGTTTTGAGAAGTTAGCTGAAATTTTTGCGCATGTCACTAGATTGTAATTGATTTGAGAAAAAAGAATTTGTTTGAATTCTTCAATATTCCTACGGAAAAAGAAGAAAAAGTAAATTGGTCTGAACAACTGTTAACTCAAAGTGAACAAGATAGAATTAAAGAAGTACGAAAGGAGAATGGTCTAAAATTGATCAAATATAATGCAGCTAGATATGCAAATGCAAGATATCCGTACAACCAAAGGTACGTTTTTTGGCAAACTATTACAAATGATAGTTATGTATTAAAAATAATTTATGAGGGATATCGTATTCCGATAAAAGAATTTCCTTCTTCTTATAAGCATCCTACCTATGAATGCTACTTTAATATAGATGATATTAGGTTTATCACTAAGGAAATTCATCGTATGTTAGATGATGAGATTATATTCCCTTTAACTGATGACAAATTGAGAGAAGTTAGGTTTCACTTAAATCCTATTTTTGTACATCATGGTACTAGAAAAGATCGAATTATTGTTGATTGTAGAAATTTAAATAAGGTAATTGATATTTAAAAATTTACAATGAGCCTATTGAGTTTGTTAGCTCATTGTTATATTCTAACAATGAATTAATGTCAAGCATCGATTTATCTAATGCGTATCGTTCCGTTTATATACATGAAATTAGCCAGTATCCCCTGTGCTTTAAATTTAAAGAATGTATTTATAAGTATCATAGGTTGGTATTCGGCTTATCCATTGCACCATATATATTCCAACGTATACTGAAAGTTCCATTACATAAGTTTAGAGAAGAATCATATATTGATGTATCTGCATATCTAGATGATATAATACTTATAGGAAAAAATGATAACATGTTGTACGGTGAAACCAAAGCATTATGCCAGCTATTAAATAAATGTGGATTTAACGTAAATAAAAAAAGTCGGTATTGAAACCCACTAGGTATATAGAGTATTTAGAATATATAATAGATTAAGAAATCAATGAAATAAAAATAAATGAGAAAAGACTATCTAAAATCATAAACTTAATTAATGATAAAACAAGTAAAAAAAAAATTAATTACCGAAAATTAGCTAGTTTATTAGAAACAGCTATATCGATGAAATTTGTTTATACTAACGTCATGTTATATATTACGCCGTTATATGGTGTTTTAACATATGGATTAATTGAGCAAAAGAAGTCCTATGATAATATATTAAATGTAAATAAAAATGAGATAAATGCATTGTTAAACTTAAAAACCTACGTGGTACAAAATAAGGGAATCCCTATAATCGATATAAATAAAGAAAGATATGTGAATATTTTTACAGGTGCTAGCGAGGGTGCAATAGGTTTATACGTCAAGAAATTTGACTTAAAGATCCCTCGTAGATTTGGAAAAATAAAGAAAGAATGCCACATATACATAAAAGAATTAATATCCTTGTGGTTAAGTTAAAGTTGAGAAATCTCAATCCAAATACTATCAACTTGATAGTACATTGTGATAACACAACTGCACGTAGTTGGATTATAAAACAAAAAGGTAACTCTGAGCTGGTCCATAATATTGTACATAAAATAATCATATGTACTGCAGCCTTTAAAAGATTCACGATTTTATTTTTTCTAGGAAGCCACAATATAGTAGCGGATATCTTAAGTCGAGGTATAGAGCTAACGCATCACCATACAGAGCTTCAATGGAGTTTAGTGGAGGAGACTATAATGAGAGTAAACGTAAAGGCAGCAATGGATGGGCCACTTATCCAAAAAATAAAGGGGTTATTAAAAGTGATGAGGTGGAACTTGTGATGAGAAATAATTCAATTTATATTTGTAAACAACTATTAAATTATGTTGTAAAATTTGTACATGATAACAGTAATAAAGAGTATGTCTATTTTCCACCTGTAAAATATATAAATAACTTACTACAAATCACATACCTTAGTGGTAAAAAATTATTATTAATCACTCTTGGCATTTTAGAGACTCCATGGAGAATAAAATAAATATACAGAAATCATTTCAGACGAGAATTTTGATGAGATTGTCGAAGTATCAATTAAAAAAGTTGAGAATCTCATTTTCAATAAAGAAATGAATGTTGCTGGAAGTACACCCAAGAGTTACAACACCAAGTTATCATTAGAAAAAATAAACCAAGATTTAACTTATCTAGATATTAGCCAGCAAGCCAGAAAATGTTTCTGGAAAAGGTATAGGAGTAATTCCGTAAATTGCATAGAGTCGACTTTGGGACATTGGGAAGAATTTATACTCCAAAAGGAATACTTTAAATTCAGTGATGTATATGAGTCTATAGTGAATCTGAAAGAAAGATTAAATGCAACATCTGTTAAGACTTACAGCAATTATTTTTTGGTAATATAAACATTAAATAATGTAATATTGAATAAAAAAGAAAAAGAAATCATAAAGAAAATGGTAAAAGGCATAACTGATGGCACTATTGTTATAAATGACTTCAGAACTAAATGGTCAGTAAAGAGAGCCATAGAAAATCTTAAAACTTTAGTGGTAAACTAGAAGGACAGCAGTTCACACATTGGCCGCAAACTGGTAATTATTATTCTATTAAAGTATCCGTATAAAATGCATGAGTTGCATAGTATTCTTTGTGAAAATGTTAAATTCAAAGGTGAAGTTATCTATTTATCTTTACCAACAGCGACTAAGAAATGTCTCCTGGAACAACAATAAAAATAATTGACTACAAAAAACGATAATCTAAATACAATTACACATTACCAGCTTTATTGTATGAAATCTTACCCTAGAGAAATGTTAAAATGGGAAAAACAGTAACACCTTTATGGGTAAAAAAAGATAGAAAACAGATACATCAATTGACTCTCCATAATTGAATAAGAAAAATATTAGCATTAGTTAGTGTTGATGATAATTCTCATTCGGTACGTTCTGCAACTGTTGCAGGAATGTTAGAAAAAAGGGTACCGATTGAAAAAATCCTTGAATGGGGTCGTTGGCGTAATAGAGATACACTTAGACAATTTTATATGAAACCAACGAGTAGATAGCAGTAAGAAAAAGTTTGTATACATATTGTTATTGTGTTATGAAAAAGTCTAATTGTATATGTCATGTCATTAGTTAATTCATTTCAATTATATCATATTATATGCATATTACACTATATTAGTTAAGCCATGTTATCTTAACAAAGTGCTATCTTTCTATCATTAAAAGATAGGTATATAATAAATTATATTAACAACATAAAATCTTAAACCATTGAAAAAAGAGATTGTTATATTATGATATAATTAATAAGAATAGGTAACGTAGGATCAAAGATTAAAATTTATTGGTACTTATAATAGAAGGCCAATTTTGGCTCTTCCGTGTTATTTGCAAAGTAACTGGAAAGTAATTAGTTTCGGCTAGTATTATTTCAATAATCCTACGCCAGCTAGGATTATACCAATAATAACATACTTGCAAAATTTCTATTAATATTTTCGTATTTTATAATATTAATAACAATAATTAAAATTTTATAGGTTTTTGAATATTGAAAATTTATAAAACACATTTTATCAAAATTGATTTATTACACAATCTCATGATTTTACAATTATTTGATATTCTAAGTTGGAAAAATTTTTCTACAAATTTTTAATATAAAAAAAATTAAGAAGAACGTTTAAAGTAAATTTCTAATTAATATTAATATACATGTTTTAAGTTGTTAAATATAATAGAAATTTAAAATAAAGATTAGTTTTAAGTTTGGCTAATTTTTTAAAATATTAACCCTTCAGTGCGCGATTTTTTTTACAAATTTAAGTAAATATTTTTATACTCAAAATGCTATTTAGAGAATATAAAATATAATTAAAACATTTTTAGGAGTTAAACTTTTTGGGATATAAAAAAAAACAATTATGTTTTAAATTTGATACAAATTGCGTTTCATTATACAAATTAATATACATATTTTTTATTAATTTTATTTTTATTAGTCTACTTATCAATTCAATTAGTGTAAAATTGTTTGAAACAATTATTTTTTTGTAAAGGCATAAATGGACTCCATATTTATTATAAATTATTTGAGAACAAGATTTGCAATCAGAAAATTGACATCTTTTCCCGGCTTTAATGTAAAAAGGTAAATGAGATTATTTATCTATTCTAAATTCTTTAGGTGGTTTATTGGATGTCGACACAGAGAATACCTATTTTTCTTTATTTGTTTTATTAGAACAATCATACTCATATTTACTCAGCGGTAAATCGATAATACATTCTTACAGTTAAATTTACAGAGATATTTTTGTGATTGAATCATATTTGCTAGAAAACAATTGTCTCAAAATTATTACATCTTAAGAAATCTACAATTTTAATTGAAAAAATACATATAAATTAGTAAAATTAAAAAATAAGCTATCTTATCTCTATTTATAAAAATTAACTTTTAATCATTCAAAATTGTGTTAAAAAATGATCGGAATAGAAAAATTTTGATGCTTTATAATTTTGTTTATGTTTTGAAATGTTTAACGATTATGGAAAACTTATAATACAAAAAAATTTTTATCTATTAATATCTATATCACATAGAATAATTTTTTGAATAAAAATAAATGTTTACTGTGATCTTTTTTTATTGAAAATAATACTTAGATCAATCTTTTGCATTGAAAATAAGACTTATTAACAATTACATTTGATAGATGACTGCATTTATTAATAAATAAATTTAATGTATAAAATTTGTTACATTGCACACAACAATTTGAATAATATTTGTGGTTGATCATAAGTGTATCATGATTATTTAACATAAATGATACAACTTTTGCAATTGTTATTTTATCGTTTCACATTTTGGTGACGTAATAAAGAATTCTTTTGAAAATTTAATGTATATTTTTTATCTCGTTTTATATTTTTTTTAAAAAGTAAGTTTTTAAAATGTGTTGTGAAAATAAAAATTAAAGTTTTGAATGTATTCAAAACGATAAAAATATTTTTCTAAGTTAATAAGATTAAAAAAAAATCAAAACAATTACTCAGACACTTATCGTGTTGAATTAATTTATATAGACTTTCTAAGCTAAAAATATATTTACATCAAAATATTGGTGAGTTTTTTTATAAAATATTGTAAAATTTACTTTTAAAATGCAATGTGAACAATTTTAACTTAAAAATTTAGGTAATTTCTTTGTGATTTTTACAAAGAGTAGCAAAACTCTTAAATATTTTTACATTTTTTAAAAAATAAGTGTGTGCATTACCGTATCAGAAATTTCCAAACATTTTCTTAAGAACCTATAATATGCATAACTAATTTTGCAGTAGTTTGAAACGATCTAATATAGATCATTTTAACATAAAAATATTTGAAGTATAAAATATAATTTACTATACAATTTTATGATATTTAATAAAAATTTTGTTAAATTTCAAAAAGCCAAATATATTTTTTTTTTTAAATTTTTCATTATATCTTAATAACTGTAAGATACTGCACTGATTTTAAATTTTTTTTATCGGCACAAAAATTACATTTATAAGATGAAAATTAATTTTTTCACCTATGCTATCTATTATGTTATTAAAAATATAAATTCATATTTTAAATTGCTTAAAACATTTGATCCAATGTTTTTTTATGAATTTTTGTTTTACAACTTTCTTAAAAAATCGGTTGTTTTTTTTCCTTTAGAGGGTTACATATTTTTTGATTAATTTTATCTAAAAAAAGACAGAATTCAGATTAGGCTTATTTTTTTTTCTATCCAGCATATTAACATGCATTTTTTTGTTAGTAGAAAGAAGTGCATGAAATAAAACCCATTTTATGAGGTAAATATTCTTCTAATATATAGGGAAATTTTCAATGACTCACTGATTTTTAATGATCAGACTTTATTAGGTAACTTTTATTGTTTGCATGATATAAGCATTAGAAATTTCATCTATATGCGAAATTTCGAATAAAAAAATCATTGTTGAGAGAAAAATGGAGGTACCATTTTTTTAAAATTTGGTACTTAATGAGATGTACCCTGAAAGAAAAATTAGTGGAATCAAAACTATTTAAATGTCATTCGATAGAAAATTTAATTTCATATGTATTTTGTAAACATTTCATATTGAAAAAGGTTTATCTTTGCAAACTTTTTTTTTAAATATTAAAAATTATAAAACAAAAACTGACTAGTTTTATTTTTGACCAACTCAAGAAAAAAAAGAGATAAATTAACGGTTAATATTTAAAAATGTTTGCAACCAATTTCTCTAGGAGGAAAATTCAAGATATTTTAAAAAAAGTAAAGTATTATAACTTTTTTCTTTTCTTGAATCTTAAAAAATCACTTTTCTCTTTTTATCTCGAGAACCAATAAAGAAATCAATACAATATATACATTATTCGATAGAGAATTTAATTTTACATAAAATTTGTGAAAATACTTTATTTTAAAAGTTTCATTTTAGGCTTAACCTTTTTTAAAAAAACACAAAAAATTTCTAAAACGATTTTATGGTACTCAAAGTTTTTTGATTTTCTTGTGGTTATACTTCAAATATAAGTTAAAGAGAAACTTAGATTAACATTTTTTTCTTTTTTTCAATTTCCTTCTCTGAATTCTGATATATCATTTTGAAATGTAAAAATTTAGGTTTTTTTATTTTTATAATAGTAGCATCTAAAATTATACATGCTTGTAAAGTTTTAGAAAAATAAAAAACTTAAGAGGGTCAAGAATAACACACCAAAATACGTTTAAGGAGTGTATCTCAAGGATGGGACTTCAGATTAAAATAATATTACGTGTTTTGAAATCAGCACATAAAATTAGATATATTATGATATAAAAAAGTTAAAATATCGAAAATAATTTGATCACCATTGTTACTTCTATAATGTATTTCTGGATTGTAATATTTTTAAATAGATTTTTATTCTTATTACCATCTAAGATAATTAAAATTTTTAACTTTAAAACTTGTAATATTTATGATATAAATAAATTTTTTTATTACAATTAATAATTATTACGAACTTATATAAAATGACATTGTGCAGTTTAATCTAAGACATTTTGTAAACGAATGTATGATACATTATAAGCAAAATAAATTTACCTCATTATTAACAAAACCACAAATTAAATTTTTTAATGAAAATGCCATTAAAAAGTTTATATTATAATGTAACATGTTGTTTTCATCAATCTGCTAATGTTGCTTTAGTAAAACTGCAAAACTTTTGTAGATTTTGTGTGTATACTTTCTTATTTATGAAACATACCTAGATTTTATCTCAAAAAGTGTTTTTGAAAGTAAAAACTAAAATTATTTATCAATTAATTTTACGTTTATCAAAAACTGATACAAAAAAATGCTGTTAAAAATAGAAGTAGACCGCATAATCAAGTTGAAAATTTATTAACAAAAGAGTTTGGTAAATCAAACAAATAATTTTTTTGATAACTACTTTTATATAAAAGTAAAATATTTAATTATAAATTAATACAAAGAAAACATTATAGTAAGAATCAGAAAATGGAAGATTACTATTTTATTATAAATATCCATATAACTTTAACAAAAATTATATTGCATATTTTTCAAAATACATAATGTAAATAAAAATTTTTGAATGATTTTCAAAAATAACAATTAAATTCGCATAATAACTGCATAAATAAAAATGAAGTTAAAAAATCTTAGTGGGTTGCATACACTTAAATATTTGAATAGTCATTTGTCATAATGAGAACATCTAAAACATTTCTTTGAATACAATTTGAGCTTATTTTTGTTTTTTTTTCAAAATAGTATTTTGTTTTTTCTTAATTATGTTTTACTAATTAATAAGGTTGGATTCACCATTATTTTCTTTTACTAATTTTTTTCTTTTCAGGTACTTTTCACTAATGAATCAGGAAAGTTTTTTCATATTTTGTAATTACTAATTTTTTATTTTGAGGTTTTTCCATTAGTGGATGAGGTAAGTTTCTTAATTTTTTCTTTTGCTAACTTCTTTTTTTCAGATACTTTTCGTATATTGATAATATGAAAAATTTGGAATGATTAATGACTTTTCGCTTTAATACAATTATAATTTAATATTCAAATTTTTTGGTAATTTTCTATATAATGTTATCATTTTTTTTTTTGATTTTTTTGTTATTTTTATAAAATAAATTGTTAAGTTTAATTTTTTCTGATATTTCATCTTTGTTTAGAAGAACTAAAAGAGTAAAAGAACTTGCCAATGAAATTACAAGAGATGATTCGACATTTGTTAGTGAAACTGAGGAAATGAATCAAGCTTTGTAAATCGAAGAACAAGAAAATATGATTTTACAAATGATAAGAAATTAGAATGTTCTGATATAAGAAAGAATATAAAGTCAATGCTAAATTGTGTATGTTTTACAATTTAAAAATAAAATTTAAAATACTTTTTCATTATCCCTCTACCCTCTCTCTCAATATAAAATTATTTACAATAATTATTATTACTATTATATCAATATTAGAAGTAGTTTTAGTATTTAGAAAAAAATCTTTTCTGTAATATTGTCTTCTATTGATAAATTTTTTGAATTAGTTATAATGAAACTATTATTTCTTTTATATGAGTAATATTTAATAAAAACAACATATATAAAAGTACTTTAGAACATATTTAGGAATTATTTTTTGTAGCATTAGTTTTTTTATTTAATTTATTAAATTATTCACAGTATTAAGACAACTTATTGCTAATTTTCTATAAACATTATATTTAAATTTATTTTTAGCAATTAATAATTCAAAAAATTTATTGGTAATTTAAAAATTATAAAAACGAAAATTAATATTAAAAGAACATTACAAAAAAGCTTTATTCTTAATAATTTTATTAAAATCTGACAAGGTATTAAATAGTAACTATTTTTCACAATATTTATTGTATTTAAAAAATATTTTAGTGGCATATGTTTGTTTTTCTTTATTCTTGAATATCAATGACACCATAAACAATATGTAAAAAGACTTTTTGAGGTATAAAAATCTGAAACTTGTTTTCTAAACACGATTTACAATAGAAATAAATTTATTTTATAATTATTAAAAACATATTTATAAAATGATTTTAACACACTATATCATTTTATAAAACTAACGGAAAAGTATTAACATAACTCTAAAACATTTTGTACTATAATATTTTTTTAAAACAAGTATTGAAAGTAGAAAAAAAGAAAATAATGAGCATTTAAAAAATGCATCATTTTTCAAAGAAATCCAGTGCAACAACCTTGTTAATGAATCAAAAAAATTTAAATCTTCTAAGAAAAAGGAAACATGTTTAAGGGCTTACACATATGATTATTTTGTTAGCGCTGACGGGAAAATAATTGATGCTTTTGAAGTAAGTTTTGCATAAAATACACAGTACCTAAAAGTAATTTTTAATATTCTGAGAATGAGTATTTTTAACTGCTCAAACACTTTTAACTTTTCCAGAGATTCTATCATTACTAATTTTTTATGAAAAATTATTTTTTACACAAAAAATTTATTGATAAAAAATTACCTGATTAATTTATATACAATAGTTTATGTTATAATAGTTCATATATACAAGTTTTATTTGTAGATATAACCAAAAGTTACAAATATATTATAATAATCTTGTATCTCAAAAAAAATTTTTTTCACTAATGTTTATAATTTACTGCTTATCTGAAGTCTGACTTCTCTTATACATTATACAATATATTTATAAAAATCTTAGGTTGTTAATTTTTAACAATGTATTAAATACTTTTTTAAAAAAAAATTTTTGAAGTATTTTTTTAATGATAAATTTTGATATTAAATAATATAAATATTAACAATAAGAAATAAATATTTATTGATACAAAATATTATCAATAGTAAAAATATATCTTATATTTTTTTATGTAATCTTATTTGACGTGATCGTTGATCGCTTGTTTGTTTATTTCTCTCTATATCTAACCTTAGCTTATTTCATCATATTATTGATATATATAAACTAAAATATATACATGCAATCTGATAAAATTTTTAGGACTTTTCTAATTTGATACAATTTTAGATTATATATATATTGTATATGAAGTAATACTATTGTTGTAACCTGTGAAATAGTAAAGTTGTAATCACAGGGTAAGTCTCTATTTTTCTGTAAATGTATATTATTTTATGTTTTTTTAGTTCTTTTGCTTATATTTATACTTATATATCGAATAACTAATATTCCTAAATTGGGTCACTTTATTCCTTATAGGAAGCCGCCCGTCAAAATAAAAAATTTTTACTCAATCAACAATAAAAATAAGATGTTTGTTTTTTATTTTTTATAACAAGTATTTTAATAAAATAAAATTTTAATAAGGAAAAAATAATCAAACTCCAATTTTATAAAATTGCTAAAAATTACATTTCAAGATTATTATGAGATATGTAAATTAAATGAATAAGATTCAAATATATATAAGATGTAAAAAATATTTAAAATAAGAAAAAAATCAAAATTTCAATAGTTTTTATAAAAAAATATACTTATGAATTAAAATTATATCATTTTTTCATACTTATAATTATAGAAGTACAATTATGATTATATTGTTAGTACATGCTTTCATATTTTTGAAAGCAAAAGTAATACAGGAGCATCTTTTACAATTCTTGGAACAGATTTTGTTTTTACCAGTTCATGTCGTTTGAAAGAGGATACAACGGATAATTATATTACTGCAAAGGTAAGTTTTAATTTATTTGATCACTTAAAATTGTTATAAAAAATATTTTTTTCATTTTGTAAAGGAAATTGAAAATATTTAATTTAAAAATTATTTTTTCTTAGTATTTATTAAAAAAATATTTATCAGATGATTTTAAAAATTGAATATTTAATTATTGATATTTATTTTTTTCAAGTAGACATTTTGTTAATTTACACTAACTTAAAAAAAATAAATAAGATTAAGTTATCTTTTTATTGAATATTTAAGCGCAATATCGTTAAATCTATCATTAACTACAAAAAAATTTCTAAGGAAGAAACAAATTTAATTTTCAATTTAAAAATATAGCAAAAATAAATTTGATTTTAATTTTGTTTAGTGGCATATTAGTCAAAAAATGTTAAATGTATTTATTTTTGTAAAGAAAACAATTTTTCAAACCCCAATTTCTTCATACAAAAAAGGTTTATGGATTCTGATTTACAAATTTTCTTGTTTGAAAAATATAGTTATATTGATAACAACAAGAAAGAAGATTAAATATTAGATAATAAATTCTTCATAATTTGTGTAAATAAAATTTCTAATTGACTTTTTTTTGTAGATTTTACATGATGGAATAGTTGAAGCATTGAAAAATTTCCTCATGCTAAACTATTGGTATTTGGAGATAACCCTGTATACCAAAATTTTCTAAAGAAAAGAAAATGAAAATTTTCTTGATTCTATTAAATCATATAGAATTAAAAAATTGATAACTAAAATAGTTATGCTTGAATTTAAGTATGATATGACTTTTAATAAAATAGGTTCAACATTTGCTCAAGGAGTACTTGAAATTTCTTTAAAAGGAGAATCAATTGTGGAATGTTTCAGTAGGTACAATAATTTTCTAACATCTTATGAGTATTATAAGAGATACATGGATGATAATATACTCTAAATTGTTATTTTGGTATCTTGAAATTAGTTGATTATTGTTAAATAAAATGTTAAAAATGAAATGTTTTTTCTAAAAGACTTTCTTAAATTAATTCAATATAGAAATAATGATAAATAATAGAAATACATCAAAATTTTCTGACCATTTTGTATCGTTGATGTTTTTAAATACTTTTTTAGATTAGGGTTTATTTAATTCCAGAATTTCTTATGGAAATCTTATAATGTAATCTATCATTTTTGAAACTGTTGTTTATCAATATGTAAAACTTGGAAGATAAATTTAATACTAAAAAAAGAGTTAATTGAACTTGGAAAATTATATATTATCAGGACATTACTTACTGTTATATATTTAAATTAAGGTAGATTTTCTTTTTTACTAAAGAACTTTAACAATAATTTTTTTAAAACTTAAGAATTATTAAAAAAAATAATTGATTATATATAAAAGTTTTTGTTATATTTCTTATGTTGGTATCAATATATAGTTGTTTTAACCATTTTATATCAATTATAATTTTATTATCTTTTAATTGTTGATAAATAAAATATATTTCTCATTCTTTTTGTCGTTATTAATTTTCACTTTAAAGATTCGTTTGAAATGATATCAAACTTACCATGTTAGACTAGTATATAATTGCAACGAAAATATTTTATTAAAAGTTTATATTTACTTTTATTTAATTATTCAATTTACATAGGCTAATATTTTTACACAAATTGTAACTTTTAATATAATTAAAAACTTAGAATTTTTCATGTTACATAAAAAGTAAATTTTCTTGTTAATATCTATTTATTAAAAAATTTGTTAAATTTTAATAGCGATTAAATAATATATAATTTAAAATACTTGCTTTTATTATACAAACAATAATACAAGCATAACTTCTTAGAAAATCTAAAATCTATTCAGAGCTATTTTTTTCCCGTCTTAGCAATCTTTTTTATCTAATTAGCGTATCAAATAATTCTAAAGACAAGCATTAATTATTAAAAATATAATTTTATAAAATTTATAAATATGATTAATTTTATTATAACGATACTTTAAAAAAATTTAAGAATAAATTTTAACTAAACTTAATAGTCTTAATTTGCTACATTTTTAAAAATTATAAAATGTTATGTCTTCATTAATACTAAAATTTTTCTACATAAATAAATTGTAGCATATGAATAAAAAATATCAATTCGTAGTTTTAAAATGCTTAAAAGTTATTTCTAGAAAAAATAATTATTGTCAATCATGATAGTACATTTACCTAAACATGTGGTTATTTTATGATTAAAAAATTTATTTATGTGCCAAGGATTACTTTCCATTCAGTGTTATTTATGCTTCAGTATTATTTTTGTTTCACTGTTACTTATGGTTTAGGATTATTTATGCTTCGATCGTTATTTATGTAGATTAGTTATTTCCGATCTACCTGTCACTAAAACTGTCTATAGAATGATTTGGCTTACATCATTAGTTAAAACAACTCTAATGAGAGTTGGGTCAATGGATAAGATTAAAATAAAATTAAAACTTTTATTCAAACATTATTAAGCGATTTTCTTTCCAAGACCATAAAAATTTAACTATTAGTTTTGTTTGTTTTTTAACAATAATAAGCATCAATAATCAATAAAGAAACAATGATATATCAATAAATTCAATAAAATAATGACAATTGTATATTTTTTCATTTTAAAATAGTAAAGGAAAAATGTGATCTCGATTGGATTTTCTGAAGTAAGGGATTGGTATTATTATTTTTAAAGACGAAAAATTATCATTAATATATATATTTTGAATTAATATATATATAATTTAAATTAATATATAAATTAAATTAAAATAATTTTTGTTATATTTTTAGTTATAAAAACAATCAATAAAATTTTTTACTTCCTATTGAGCGTATTAGGAAGGTTGGATTTGTTTGCAGACTGTAATACTGGTAAATTTAATTTTTTTGTGCTTATATCAAGATTAGGATTGCTGAGGAACCTAAAATTTTTTACTGGAAAAAAAGGGTGAAGGTAATCTGTTATAATTGATATATAGTTATTGAGTAATTAGTGGATGTACAATCTATTGTCAAAAAGCAATAGATTGAAGTATATAGAGTTATCTACGATTGTTAGAAGTTTAGGATTGGTGATTTCTGAAGAAAGTTTGTTGTCAGAATTAAGTATTGCCAATTATAGTTGTCATTCTCTAAAGATTGAGAAATTGAAGTTGTTAGAAATAAAGTGCACTAATTCAGAAATTACTGATAGTGATAAAGTCATAGAGGAGATAGAAAATTGTGTCAATATGTCGGATACTCCAAAAAGTACTACTTGGACTGCAATGGTCAATGTTTTTGATTCTAAGAAAGAAAAATTTACTATTTTCTTGAAGAAGCTAGTTAATGCTATGAAAATTGATGGTATTGAGGATACAAGTATTCAATTGATGTTGTTAAAAGCTAAACTTGACGCTGAATCTGCCTATAGATTAGATAATTATGAAGAAGGGAAAAGGAATATTTCCTTTGAGCAAGCAATTGCATTTTTGACTGAAATATATGATGGAGATAGAGCTAGAAATATGGCATCTATTAAAGCTGAAAAGTATAGAATTAATACTGATAAGATTTATGAAAGCTTAATTGAATATTATGAATTATTAAGAACATCTTTAGATGGTATCGATAGAGCCATCAAAGCAAGAACTATAAAAACACAGTTAAGAAATAAGTTAAGTTTTAATGTAGTGTTAAAAACTAGGTTCTTGGATAGATTTGATTTTTACTCTGATTTTTGTGAATTAGCTATGAATATCTCTGATTATTGGTATGCAATTAATGATAAAAAAGGGAGAAGTAAGAAAAATTTACATGAAGAAAATTTGAGTAATAATGATAATAGAAAATTTGACATCAGTAAAATCCAATGCCATAAATGTAAAAATTATGGGCATTATGCAAATAAGTGTGATAATAATAGACAAAATGAAAATGTAAAATTAGAAAATAAGAAAGATCAATATTCTAATAATAAAATGGTTTCAAATGTGGAATCTCATAACTTCAAGGAAAATAAAAGCGAGGTAAATAAGATTAGTATGATTGTTAATCCTAATCCGTTGATTATTCTGAATCTTGGAGTGGGAAAGGGTTTTGTTGACACTTTAATTGATAGTGGTAGTTCTGTTTCTCTTATGTCTATGAAATCTCTTAAGGATTTGTTGAAAAATGAAGATATTGAATTGATGCATACGGATATTGTTTTAGTTGGCGCGTTCGGTAATGAAACTATTCCTGTTGGGAAAGTTAATATGAAAGTTTGTTATGATGACATGAAACATTTTATTGATATACTAATTGTATCACAATTAAATTATGATATGATTCTTGGTATTAATGAAATAAAGTTATTTAATATGTTGAATATTCCTTCTGAGTATTTTACAGCTGAAATTGAGAATAAAATATTAAATAAGGGGTGAATTTGATAAATCTTACCTAAATAGTAGAGTAGTTAATGCTACTTCTAAATTAGAAGTTTCTAGTAAGTATATACTTGAGGAGATCAAAAAAACTTATCCTCAAGTTGACAAAGTATTGAGTGAACACTCTAATGATAATAAAAGTGCTGTGAATATATTGAATTCTGGAATTACAGATGATGAACGTTTTCTCAGCTGGTTGAGTGAAATTCCACCTAATGTTCAATTTTTTCATATTTCCGGCTGCAAAAATTATATAGCGGATACACTATCCCGTGACGTTCAACATAACGTTGAAAGAAAAGTTCTCCTGGGGAGAGAGGGTGAATCTAAGGAAAATGAAGAATATGAAACATCAACTAATAATATATTTGTGAAGAAAAATAGAGGAAGACCTAAGAAAATTATAAGAAAAAATAATTTTAATTTGGATGATGAAATAAATAATAATGAAATTAATTTAACACTTAATCAAAAATTATTTATTCAAAATTTACATGAAAAAGGACATTTTTGTTATCAAAAGATATTTCATTTGTTAAATGATAAGTTTCGTGAAAATAAAATAAAACTTGCAAGAAAAGAGTTAAGAAAAGTTATAAAAGAATGTAAAAGCTGTTTGAAAGTAAATATTGGTAGATCAAAAAAGAAAGGAATTACAATGAAAGTTACTGGACCTAGAGCAGTGATGAACTTAGATATTGCTGGACCTTTCATGAATCAAACAGGTATAGCTAAGGGAAAGAAAAGATATTTTATTTCTCTTGTGGATTACTATTCAAAAAACATTTTTGCTAGATTCATAAATACACTTAAGTCTAATAAAATTAGTGAAGAAATAGCTAAGATTATTAAGGATATACAACCAATAGTTATCAAATGTGATAATGCGAAATATTTTTCTCAAATTGAATTTAAGTTAAAGGTTGAATTAATAAAATTAATGGATTGTAGTGAAATTTCAACTATGGATAAAGAAATAAAAATTGATGCGGAAAGATTGAAAAAGGAGAAAATAATTGATATAATAATGGGTAATGAAAATTTAAGAAATAAAACATTTTCTAAGTTAAGATTCAAAAATAGTTTATGGTTCACCATATCATTCTAAATCAAATGGAAATGTTGAGAGAAGTATAAGAACTCTTGAAGAATCTCTTTCTAAGAGATTAATTGATAAAATTGATAAAAAAAGAAGCAAGATTGGTAACTCAAGAAGATTTAGATATTATTTGTGAACAATATAATAATTCATACCATTCTGGAATTAGAAATACTCCAAATAAGTTGTTTAAGGAAAGTGATGGTGATTGCGTTATGGAAGAAGCGGAAATTATTGATATTATTGATGAAGAAATTTATGTTAAAAAGAAACCATTCCTGATTAAGAAATTAGGAGAAAGATATGAAAAAATCGAAAAAGAAAGTAAAGTAATTGGTAATAAAGTTGTTATTGATGGTAAGGAAGCCAGATCAATTGATCACGTCAAATTCCCAAATGGGAATCCTCCTTCATATAAGAAGAAAAGGAATTTTCAAAATAAAAATGGATCCGAAGAAGAGTCTTCTTTTGAGGGGAGAGAGGGTGAGTAAAGGAAAAATGTGATCTCGATTGGATTTTCTGAAGTAAGGGATTGGTATTATTATTTTTAAAGACGAAAAATTATCATTAATATATATATTTTGAATTAATATATATATAATTTAAATTAATATATAAATTAAATTAAAATAATTTTTGTTATATTTTTAGTTATAAAAACAATCAATAAAATTTTTTTTGTTCTTATTGTAATTGTTAAAAAATCATATGATATAATTATAGTGAAATTTATAAAATTTATATTTATTTATGTTATAATAAACTAATTTTCTTAACTGATTCATACATTAACATAACTTTTCATTAAATTTTTTTATAAATTAATCATTATTTTCATTTATAATTGATTCATTTAACTGTATAATTTAAAATCTCATATTCTAAAGCATGCTCTAAAGTACTACATTCCATAAGAGATTCATCAAGAGAACAATTGAAATTCCAAGTTTTAGGAATTTAACTTATTGTATATTCATGTATTAATGAGTTAAGGAAGTTATCATAAACAATTTTTCTTATTATTGATAATCTTATATTTCTTTACAACAATTTAATACCATTTTTTCTTTTACGTACTTGTTTAATGATTCAAATCTTTTGCAAGAAAGATGTGCTGGTAAACTGAATTTCTTAATCATAAGAGGATAATAAAGAATAAAATGATATATCATTGATAATTTCATATTTTCCCATATGTTACGAATAAAATTTAAAAAAGATTATTTACAGTTTCTTCTACCATTTTTTCCAAATTATTACTATAAAATTCAAAAACTTATATTAAATATAGTAAATTAAGTATACATTTTAGTATATATAAATGTTGTCTTAATTTTAGTATTATATTACTATCAAAATTATTTATTTTTTCATTTAAACATATAAATTTCTTCAAAACTTTAAAGAAAATCCGTGCTAATACGTTTGTCTGTGAGCCTAATAAAGGGTATTTTCCTTTCTTTATAATATGTTTCTTCTTACTTGAAAGTTTAAAAAAATCATCTTTTAACACACTTTTCAGTGTTTTTAAACATTCATATTTACTTGACATGGCCAAAATATCATTTTTTAATTCTATTTGACAATATCTTGTAACAATTAAAAAGTTATTTATTGCTGAAATAGGAAGCATGTTGCCAAAAATTCCTGAAATTAATTTTATTTCTAATTATAAAAAATGTTGTATTTAAAATTAATATAATAATAGTTAAAATTTTGTTTAAATACGATATGAAATAATTATAAAAATGGGGGAGTAATAATAAAAACTATAAAAAGAACTGGGAAACTTTCCACTTAAAAGACAGTCTTAAATATAATTCCAACTGAAAACAAAAATTTTTTTGAATAAGTGGAACATTTTATTACATTTTAGCAAAATTCATTCTTTTTTATTTTTGTTTGAATAAGTTTTACTAGAAAAAATGTTTTAGGAATATTTTTAATGAAAAACAATTACGAGATTCTCAAAAAAAGATTTAAGAAAATTCGGAAGAAAACAGTTGCTTTTGTTCATAGTGATTTAGATAATAGAACTTTTAAGTCATCATTAAGTTATGACTCAATATTTGAAGATATTAGAGATTACAAAAATATTGTTATTATGAAATCTTCTTTTAGTAGTGGTTTTCTTCCAAAATCAGAAAGTTCTGTTGTCTGTACACAATAACATATAAATAAAAAAATAAATCCACCAGGAAATAATCTAGACAACATCGTAAAGTTACCAGATTATGGAAATGACAGAAAAACTTTTGTTGAAACAAATATTCTAATAAATAAAAAATAAAATTTGAAAAAGACTTTGTTTCCAACTTTATTGACATAAAAAGGCAATAAGTGCTGATTTTCTTTCTTCTAAAGTTTTTGATAATCACAAGTCTAAGTTATAAATCCGAGAAGAAAAAGTTAAAAATAATAATTAATGATGTCAAATTTAAAAAATGTTAAGTGTAACAATTTGAACCATTAATTTAAAAAAAAATGATCTTATAGTTACATCTTATGGAGACGTATGAAATGATATTAATCATGTAGCTTCTTGTTACATTATGTTATCAAAAAATATTATTTTTACAGCAAGTATAAGATTTAACAATGGAATATCTTCTAGTCTGGTTAGCATTAAAAGTCTAATATCTCTCTACAATAAATTGATAAAAGATGAAATAATACCTTATAGTTGCAAACTATCATACGTTTCAGCAGATATAGATGTAAATGAGTTAATATCTTCTAAAATCAAATGTAAAAATTTTGTTAACACTACAGAACACAGAAAATTTTTTTTGTCAAAATTGATTCTGTTTTTTTAGTGTTTTTGATAAAAGTTAGTAAAAATCTAAGTTTTAAAGATGCTTTTAATGTGTATACGCTTTTAATAAAAAAATGCAAAAAGCATCTACAGAAATATTTTAGATTATTGTTCAAAAAAATTCAAAAATTTTTACATACAATGAAATTTTTTAAACAATGCATACCCTTTGTCTTTTCTAAGTGCTATTTGACAAATTTGCTCTTTTTGTTTGAAAAATGACAAAAAAACTTTCTGAAAAGCTGATCGATGTTATTCTATCTGATGAGTTTGTCAAGTGAAATTGGTATGGATATTAAGAAATTGATGCTTCAAACTTACTTGAAAGATCATATAGTTTTATGTAATCGTTGTAATGATAGGAAACATGAAAGCATGTATGAATTTGCTGGTGATTTGGAAATGACGTGGACTAGAAAGAAAAGTTCAGATGGTAACAATTTCCGTTGTAAAAAGAATTTTATAGATAAGAAAGATAATGTTAAGACTGAGACTAAAGGAAGTAATGGTAAATGTTTTAGATGTGGAGAAAATGGACACTATAAAAATAATTGTCTAAAGTTTGGTGGTAGGGTTAAAGAGATTAATAATTCGGTTGAAAATACTAAAAGAGTTGAACAGTTAGAAAATATGATTAAAAAAATCACTAGAGAAAGAACATTCTGGTGAACTTGTTAGGAGAACAAATGATTTAGAGAATGGTACTGTTGTAAGTGATTTGAAACTTAAATCTTGTAGAGCAGATTGTAAAGCTGAATTTTATCTACCAGTTAGTATTTCTTATGGTAATAAAGATGTTAAGTTTAAGCCTGTGGTTGATTTGGTATATATTGAAAATACTAAATGTATAATTTTACGTTCAACTGCAGATTTTAGTGGTATTTCTTGTGATTTCATGCATTTGAAGACGTATAGTTTAGTTAACAATTCTAGTGGGAGAGTGTTAGGTGAAGTTGAAGTTTAAATTAAAATTGGTGAAAGTGTTGTAGATGTACAGGTAGCTATTTTTCCTGATTATAAAGTTTCACAGTCTTATAATAAGTTTTAAATTTTGTTAGGAAGTGATTTGCTCAAAGCTTGTGGAATTGTTATTTACTTTAAAAAGTGAAAATGTACATAGATGAGAAACAGTTGGTATGATTAAATAAAATTAGAGCAAATTTTATTCGTTTAGTTAGAAATGTACGTCGAATTAACATTGAAATGACTCAATCCATAGTAAAAAAGTTTTCAGAGGTAATGTCTCAAGAAAAAATCGAGATTTGAGAATGTACGATTTTCGCAAGCACTATTGTGTTTGAAGAAAAAAGCAAAATTTCCTAAAATAACGAGATTCAATCATAATTATAAGAAACAAAAGTTTATTGCTTCTCAAATTAAGAAGTGAAAGATATGGGTGTTTTAGAGGAAGTCGATGATCAAATTATTTTTAATGTTACTATTTTTGGAAAGAAAGAGGCAATTATTGAAGAAGAGACTGATGAAAATGTTATGTAATCACGTGCTGTTAGTGGATGGAGAACTTGTATTGATTGTCGTCCAACTAATAAAAATCTTCAGTATGTTTCTTATGGTACTAAAGTTCTATCTCAACGTTTATCTCAATTACAAGGTGTTACAAAGTTTAGTGATTTTGATTCAAGACAGTTTTATTTGCAAGTAAAGATGCAGATGTTAATCTTAATCAATTTGATGTTCAATGTCCTATTAGTAACAAGGTTTTTGTACTAAGAAGAATTTCTTTTGATCTATCTGTTAAGTAGTAGTTAATGTCAAGAAGTTTTAGATAATGTTTAAATGATAGCAGAAATTTAAATATGTAGAACATTAAAATTAGATTGTGAGATGGAAAAAATAGCTTCAGAAAAAAAATTTGATTTGTTTTCATATAAGGATGATATTGTGTTTTTTACAAAGAAAGAGTTTGAATTTTTGCATTTAAAAGTGATTGAGATAATTTTTCAAGTTTTTAAACAAGTGAATTTGAAGATTAATGTAGCATATATGTCGCTAAATGTAGATAAAATTCAATTTTTAAACTTTATGGCAAGAGTTAAGGGTTTGGCACCATGTTTAAAATATGTCAAAGCTGTCCAAGAAGTCCAAGCTCAAGTAGGAAAAAGGTCACTGCAAAGATTCATTGGTATAATACAATATTATTATATAATTATAAAAAATATTACGAAGAAACAACTGCCCTCGCTTAAGTTATTGGAGAAGAGTTCCATTTGGAAATGAGGAAAAAAAGAACAAAATAGTTTTGAATGTTAAAAATAGATTTGATAAATGCTGCACAAATTTAATTCCCTAATGTTATGAAAAAATTTTATTTATTCACTGATTGTTCTAAAGATTGTGAAGCAAGAGTTCTTGCCCAAGAAGATGAAGAATTTGGTAATACTTTAAGACCACATATCTTTTTTTCAAAACGTTTGCATTATTTTAGTTATACTCCAAGTATTTTATTAGAATTACGTGCTCTTTGTAACAGTTAATTATATTTCAAGAAGTTAGTAAGTAATGCTCAAGTATTGCTAAGAGTGATAATAAAACCCTTAATAAGCATGTTGACTAATGATAAAGAAAGTAGTTATGATTTATGAAGTAAATTAATCTTATAAATGAGTTTGAAAATGTTGAGGTAATGTTTATAGAAGGAAAAAAAATATACCTGCTGATTTTTTATTTCATATCTATATTAAAAAAGTAATGGTTAGTAATCCTGTTTAAGATAGCTCTCTAGATCCAAATAAAATGAAAGGGATTTTCATCAATATCATGATTGTTTAGGTCACGCCAGTTTAGCAAGATTTTAACCTATTGTTTTGTTACGTTATAATTAGATTGGTACTAAACGTGATTTAGCTAACTATATTGATTAATATTCTACGTGTAAGATTGCCGTTACTAGGTATATAAGAAAGAGTAAAAGTAAATGTTGTTGTACCTTCTAGACCGCTTTAAATATTGGCTATGGATGTTTCTGGGTCTTATAAAATAAGCTTATCTGGTCATAAATATGTTATAGAAGTTGTGGATGTTTTTTCTAGGTATTTATGGTTATTTTCTCTACATGACATCAAGACGAGTACAATAAGTAAAGAGTTATAAGCAATAATTTTTATCCTATTCTCGTCTCCAATTTACAGGCGTAGTGATTATACTTTAACTATGTTAAGAGGAGAAGTTAAAACTTTAATGGAAAAAATATAATGTTATTGTTGATCCAGGAATAGTTGGTTTTAAACAGTTAAATTGAATGATTGAAAGGTATTTTAGATCTTTAAATACTACAATGAGAAAATGTTTTTATAATTTTGATTTATAAAATGAACTTGTATGGTCAACTATGTTTTCATAAAATAGACTAATTCATGGTACCACTTTACATTCACCATATGAAATTATGTTTGGTCAAAAACCAATTCTCAAAAACAGATAAAAGAGAAGAAGTTGAAAAAATTGCTGAATTTAAAAATAATGAAATAATTAGAAGTCATAATTACCTTTTAGTTGAACAGTTAATAGAAGCTCTAAGAGGAAAACGCTATGATAAAGATAATTTTGAAGCAACACGTTGTGGTAATGATGATAAATTAAATGTAATCGATAAACTACCCGGTGATCTTGAAAAGCCTTTTGAAAAAACTTAAGATTGTAATCGCGTTATTATTTGTAAATATATCAGTGATAAATGGGAGGCGATTTATTCTGACGGTAATGATGATGTATATATTATCGAATCACATTTAAAAGATGTGGTTATGTAGTCAAAGAAAAAAGGTCATCCTAAAAAAGTTCATCTACAAGATATTAAGATTATTTAATGATATTTATAGTAATGAAAGTTTTAAGTAAAGAGATATTTGAAAAAAATGTTTAATTTGTATTTTAAATTTGCGGGGAGAAGTAAAAATGCAATTTTAATTTAAATTTTGTACTATATTAAATTTTAAATTTCACGTTTTTATTATTTTTACTTTTTGTCTTTTGATATTTGTTATATTCATTTATTTTATTTATAGCAGTAATGTGTCTCGAATAGAAAATACAGTTGAGAAATATAAAGGTGAAATACTTTTATCAACTGTAATTAATCCCAAAAATTTTGTAATCAAATTCTATAATTATAATATTAATATTTTGTATATTTTTAGAAAAAGGAAATACTTATTAAGATCTATAAGCCAACACAATAATTAGTAAGAAAATAGGTTAAGGGTAAAAAGTAAGTAAAAATTTTAAGTATTTAAAGTAATTATTGTAGTTGGCCAATTTTACCACTATTTTATAGTTTTATTGTAAATTGTGTTAGGAAAATAAAGGGATTGATTTGAAGTTCCTTATATATCCAATAATATTTTTATAAAAATAATACTTTATAGATATTAAAAGACAAATAAATTAAATTTACTATATCTTTTCAATTATGACTAAAAAATATCTATATCTTTTTACTTTCAGTAACAAAATTATTTTATGCTAACAAAAAAGAATATAATGTAAAATAAATTATGTATTTTGAATACAACTGCGATTCACATTTTACCTCATCATATATGTTAAAACAATGTGTTCACGGTACTTCATTATTTGCTACATTATTATTTTTCTCCATAATTTATAATATAGATTATCATACTACAAAACACAAAAAATTTTTTATTCGTTTTATTCAATAATAATAACGGAAAAATAATTATCTTTAAAGTCATTAAAGCTTTTATAATTTTATTGATTTTTCTTTTTATTAGATTGCATATTATATTAGTAATCAATATCTCTAGGTTTGTAAAATATTTAAAGTCAATTTTCATGTTTTAACTATGAATTCATGTGTTTGACAAATCAAAAAATATGTCAACATTATTGAATGCTAGTTTTAGGCAAAACATGTGCACTATTTCTGTAAAATCATTTCGTTTCATAACATAACTAAGTGTGGTATTATCTAATCAAAATTCTATTACTTTAAAAAGTTGGGTTGAAAAATTTAATTCCTTAAGAATACGAAAACATTTATTTCTAAGGTTTGAAAATGAAGAATTATGTTATTAAAGTAAAGTATATTCAGTGTGTGAAAAATTCACTGGTAAAAATTTATGTAGTTTTAAGAGAAAACAGCCTTTTATTTCTTTTAAAATTTGGTATTCTCACCAAAAAAAGTTCTTAGGGTGGAAGAAATTTTGAACGATTCGAAAAATTTTATTATCATTGAAAACAAAACTTTTTTTTATGATTATTAAATTTTTTAATCATGATTAAATATATAATTAATAATCTTAATTAACGATACATTCTGAAATTAAATGTTCAGTGATCTTAATTATCATACTTATCTCAATTTTAAAACTTTATTCAAAAATGAAAACTGTCGTTTTGACATCTGCTATAGTACCCTTCGATGGAGTGCTAAAAAATAAAATATTTATTTAACGTATAAGTAAATGTTAGTAATCATAAATTTTCTAAGTATACTCAATTTAACAAAATTAATATGCCAATTAACAAAAATGTCAAATCATTTAATAACATAATGAGGTATCATTTTGTATAAATTCATACACCTTTATTAATTATTATTTGTGAATTTTTCAGAAAATGCGTGGTATATTTTTGAAATCATATATGTATGTTGTTTTGACTGTGTATGATGTAGAAACGACTTACATACTTGTTACAATAATTTTCCATGTTTTTTTAAAAAAATGTATATACATTTATTATAAAATGTGCATATTTTGTTAAAACGACATTATCTATACATTTTTTATAGGTATATACATACATTTTATAAAAATTATCATACACTTATTTTTAAGTGAATGGTTATTTTAACATAAATGTATGGTTGATTGTAAAAATTAAACTCAATTTTCCATATTACATTGACTATACTAAACAATAATCTTATACAAGTTAAAACGACTGGCACAGAAAAAATAGTATTTAATAAATTAGCATTTTAACAAAAAAGAATGTTTTTATATTTTATAATAAAATATATAAAAGATCGCAATTTAAGATTATTAAAATAATAAATTTTACACTGTATAATTATGTTGTTTGAATTGATATTACTTTAAATAATATTTTTCTCTTTCTAATTAATAATGTCCCTTTTTAAATTGATTTTTTCTAATTTTCAGTAAAAATATGTATAAATTAACGAAATTTAACATCTTAAACGATTTATAAAAGTTAAATGATGAAAAAAATAATTTTTTAGAAGAATAAGTATTTGTTAATTTCAATAATTAAAAATATTACTAAATAACTATTATTTTATATTGTAATTTAATTTTAAACTATTAAAAAATATAAGCAAAATATTTCGGAAACAAATCACAAAAAAAATGATAATTGATAATATTTCTTTTATATTACAATTTTTTAAAAAGTAAAATAATGTTTTAGTTGGATCTCATATAATGCACATATATTACGTTAACTAAATATTTATTGTTAATTCAATATGATCATAATATGTAATTTCCATTGATTTTTTATTTAATAAAAATTGCTTTACTTTGAAGTAAACAATAATTTTTATCAGGTTCATTTATCTTATTTACGCAACAAAAAAATATCAAAATTCTTAATATAAATCATGTTGTTTTATTATAAGGCTATTTTTTTTTGAAAATAAAAATTATTTTAAATGTTGAACTACTTTTTTTTTATAAAATAAAGTTGGAATATTATTATCAAAAAATATAAAATTATATTTACTTGGCGTTATATCTTAAAATTATATATACAATCATTTAGATATAGATAAATTACCTTATTCAATTATTAAAAGCATACTTTAAAATTATATAAAAATAGGAAATTTATGTAAATGATGTCATTATTTTTGTTATTTTCACACTTATATTAACTGCAACTTTTTTTAGAGTTTGGGTTAATTAGAGTTTAAGAAGAATTTGGCTTATGTTTTTAAATATGTCAAACAATACTAAAACAAACAAAAAAATATTAATTTACAATTATTTCAATAAAAATTTATTAAATAAATTAAAAATTTTTAAATTGAATTAAAATATCCCGCTTTTATATTTTTGGCCTCTTCCAGTAATCTTTTACTAAAAATAATGTAACAACTGATTGTTGATCCAATGAATCAGTTGACAGAATGTTTGTTTTTCTAGACCTTCTCAAACACATTCTAATTTTTCTAAAATAATCCATAATTACTGTAATAATAAAAATATAAAAAGAAACAGTATATGAAAGGTACATATAATTCAAAAAAGAATGAAAAACTTTAAGTATATTGTAAACTTAATTTAATTTAAATTATAATCATATTATTAATATGTTATCATAATATTATTAAGATATTGTTAATCTTCATGTTTTCTTATAAGCACACATACCAATAAATTAAGTTTACTAAAATTAAAATTAGTTAGAATAATAATTTATAGATTTCAAAATGCTTACTTTCTAAAGGTATCAATGCAGTCTGGATCTGTCATTTTACATAATTTGTTATATGAGTAAGAATATGATCTCTTATCGAATATTTCATTTGTACTTTAATCTCTGTACCTAAGGCACTTCTATTTCTCTTCTTATTACCTTATAGAAATATCTAAATCATGAGAGAAACGTCTTTCCAAAATTTACCTCTTTGTTTTAAAATTCTAGAAGATTCTCTTTTAGTATATATAGTAAAGATCCGTCAGTCTTTTTTTTATACCTTTAGTCATTGCATGAATATTTCGACATGCTAATATATTTTATGTTGCTGAATTATTGTATATTTAAGGGTTATAACTACAGTTCTGAATCTGATGTTATTTTGGTGATAATTTATCACAGATCTGATATTAAGTGTAAGCTTAAATATATCTTTTACATTGTATTATTCTTTTGTATTTCTAGAAGACCTTAGTTAATCAGTTGCTTAGTTAGACAGTTACTTAATTAGTTTGTCATTTATTTAATTATCTAATTAATTAAATCTGTTTTTGTATTTGTTGTTTAAATAATAAAGGGTATCTTTCAAGCAGAACAACACACTAACAAAAGCAATCTTATATAATCTTTACTTGTGTTAAAAAATCATGCAATTCTTCACTATTATTAAATTCATCGTAATTTATTTCTAAAAAAATAACAAAATTTTATAAATTAATTTGCAAAATTAAAATTACTTTCTAAAGCATAAAGTAACGCTTTGAGTTTTAAAAATACAATCGTACTTAATGATTCACGTCTACCATATTTTAAAAATTTAAACAATAAATTGTTGAAATACACTTTATTCTGAAATTTTAAAGGGCTATTCTTACTTAGATAACATCAATTTTTTGATTTGTAAAAAATTAGTCACAATATTAAAAGTAATATGTTAACATTTAAGAGTATATATATTAAGTTTACCTTTGCTTAATTCATTGTTACTATCAAATATGTAAAATAAGAAACATTTTCATTTCTAAAAAATAGTATTTATAGAAAAATTCAGAATATTAGATATTTTATTCGTTGTTAAAAAGATGATATGACTTTTCTTTTTTTTTAATATTGTAATATGTAATGGGATGAATAAAGCATTGTTTTAATCAAATTGATTTAAAAACATATCGTATCACTTGTTGAAATTAATTATAAAAGAAAAATTTGTTTTTATTGTTTTTTCATCTCATTACTGTAAAATTATGAAATAGCGTATATTCAAATAATTCAATAAAAACCAACTAACAGAGATATAACTACTTTTTGTAATGACTTTAAATAATTTTTATTAACTAATTGTAAACTCTTTATTTATTTACTATATATTCTTTATTAAAATCATAAAATATTTTTAAAACTATTAGCATCAAAAGTGGACGAATATTATTAGACAAATATGTTTAGTCTAATTTAGCATAATTTCTAATAATGTTATAGTTAACACTTAATTAAAACATTTTGTTAAATTACATGCAAACATCTTTTAATAAAGTATCAACCATCCAATATGTAAAGTAATTTTAGTACGGTAATTAACTTACTTTAATATTTACATTCATAAAATTCTGTACTATTTTATTTTTGTCGTTGTTCATAAGAAGATTTACATTTTTTTCTTGACAACCATTTATGCTCAAATTTAAAGTAAATTTTAAGGAATAATCAATTGTATTTACTTCACTTTTTCTAATATTAATCTAATTTAAAGTTATATTTTCTTCGAATTCTTCAAGTAGTGGTGTAGAAGGTAAAGGTAGTGTTGAACAATTGTTATTAGAGATACTTTCTTAGAATTCTTCAAGTAGTGGTGTAGAAGGTAACAATGGCATTTGAACAATTGTTATTAATGATACTTTCTTCTAAAACGTTTATTTCTTCATTGAGTAATTTTGTTTTTTCTTTTTCATTATTTAAACTATAAAATTTTTATTAAATTTCTAGGTATTGATACATATTTATAATTATTTTTACTAGTAAAATAATTATCAATTTTTTTACTAGCAAAGCTAGTGAAATTTATAAATAATTTATTTATAAAAAAAGTATGTTATACACTAGTACCATAATTTATTTATTTTTTGGTTAATTTACCTATTTTTAATTCAACAATAAAAAAATCTTGGCTGTCTAATTTGTTATTTTTTTCAGATATTTTAATAAAAAGAATTTCGGTACATTCTACAAAGTTTATCTTTTTTTTTTCAATTTTTTTTCAAGATTTTTGATTAAGATATTTTTTTCCAAAATCTCATTTTCCATTTTTACCGAATAATCATTATCAACTCCTTCTTTTGATGAATTAGAAAGTTGGGTTATTTCCAAATCTCTTGATTCTATAATATTTTTTGAAATAAAATTCTCATCAATTCTTTCTTCTGTTTCTTCAACTTTTTGTAAAAGCTCATTTTTTGTAACTTTTATTTCAAGCAGACTACATCTCAATAAAGTAATTTTTTCCAGATTTTCTTTATTTTCAATTTCAAGATCTAGAAAATTTTTATTGATATCATTATATTTTTCTAGCAATTCATTGAATGAATTCATTATTTTTAGTATCAAGATCCATATCCAATTCAAAATTTTTACTTTTTAATACTGATATTTCTTCTTTTAATAAATTTATTTCATTATTTTTTTCCTTCAATATCTGTTCTAAAAATTTCCATTTCTTGTTTCATACCACTCTAATAAAAAGTTATTAATGCATAAAAAATTTAGAATAAAATGGAAATCATTACATACAGTTTGATATTTAAAAGCATAATTGAGTACAACGTCATGAATTATTTTGTAATATTTTTTAAAAACAATATTTTATTTAAATACATAAAATTATGTCTAGCTTCTATTGTGTATTTGAGTAAATTTTACTATAAATTATTGCCCAAAATTATTTTGATTAAATACTATAAATAAGAATTTTTTAACTAAATGATTTCAAAAAATGTACTAAGTTAACATTATATCTAATAATTACAAAAATAAAAAAACATTTTATGTTGATTTTTTTTAACTATATTTTAAAGAAAATTGAACCAAATATTCTTGGAAATAAATGTAATCAATTAAAATAATAAACAAAGAAATTATAACGTTGTAAATTAATTATAAAATATAACTTCAAGTTAAATAGATTTTTAGCAAAAAATAAAGAGATCGAATAATAATTGTCTAGTAAAATTTCTCTTACCTCAATTTTAAATTTTTCTTGTATATTTTTTTTGCTTTTTTTTCAATCTTAATTTCATTTCTCAAAATAACTATTTCATCTTTATTTTCTTTTTTTGTACTAAGTGTTGAAGATTTTTCTAATCAAATTTCTTTTTTGTTTCTTTTAATTCCTCTTTAAATTCTCAAATCTTTTCAAACAAATCATTATTTTAATTTTCTAAAGTATCAGCAATTTTGTTCGTATCTTCTAATAATGAATTAGCTTTTTTAAGATTCTATAGATATTTGCATATTAAAATTAAATAATATTTTGAACTTATATGTTTTGTTTGATTAGGCTTCTCAGTTAATTCAACAGTATAAGCCATTTTACCAAAATAATTAGCGATATATGTCAATTTATGAAATTTTGTTTAAAAAAAATTAATTTTTTTATGTAAAATTTACAATCTTATATAATAAAATTATACCAGTGATAAACATTTCCTATTTACTTTGACTTCTTTATATAAAAAGTTATTTTATTACCAAGAGATATATATTTAAAATCAATCAGTGATCAATGACAAAAAAGCATTTGCATAATAGTAAAATGGAAAACTATCATGGCAATTGAAAACAAATAAAAAATATGTAGAAACATTTTAAAAAACGACTGATGTTACTTCTTTATGACTACCTTTTCTTTTAATAAACTACATTCTTTTTATCTAAGTAATATAAAAACTTTTTGATATAAATAAAAAAGAAATTCATCAAAGATTAAAAGCATTTAAAAAAACATTTCTATAAGTAATTATAATATTATTATATATTTTTAAAATTATCCTTAAATATTTTTGCACTAAATTTTGACATAGAAAATATTTTAGTTACAACAATGGTATCAAATGGTAGACTTAAAGCAAGACTTGAATGAAACAGCCCAAGATGATAATGCTATTTTAACTCAAGCGATATCAGATTTACAATGCTCTACAACAATAAACAGCTTCTTTAATACAGCTAAAGAGAAAAACTTTAAAAGTTTTTAGAAGAGATTTATAGAGATGAAGTCCAAAAAACTCTTAAATCAGATAAAAATACAATGAAAATATTTTTGAAAATAAAGCATAGAGAGTTGGCCCTCCATTCATCATTTGAATTTAGTATTCTGAAATTGAATAATATTATTTTATGTACTTCCTATAGAAATAATAAAATTAATAGTAGTAGAAAAAAAAAGAAAGTGATTCTGAAGTAATTTTAGAAAACTTATAGTATCATTTTTCTGATATTTATTTATTTTTTATATTAAAAATATACAAATTTATATTTGAGATCTAGTTTATGCTAAAAAATTTATTTTAGATTTTATGTATATACTCTTAATAAGTAGTTTATCACATTATTTAGCACAACTTCAAAAACACGGCCAGAATACAACAATATTCATAAATTTATATCAATACCCACATGTAATGCCAATGCCTACCTAAACAATTATAACTTATAAGAATCATTAATTTCACTTACAGTTTCTTTAGTGGGGTTTCACTTAACTAGCACAATTACAATAAATATAAAACACCTTAAATAGTCTTAGAATACAAATAATTAATTATCACTCAAATTATCCTTAATTGTATAAAATATATTATGTGTACATTTATGTCTTATGTAATTTTTAAAGAAATGTCCTTTTGTTTTGACATCTTGATTGTTTGAGAATATTTTTTTAGATTTAAAATGATTAATATTATTACTATTACATGTAAAATTTAATTAACAATTGTAAACAATTAATTAAAATTAAACTTTAAATTGAATAGATAAAATATTTATTAACTTGCCAATTATATAATAAAGTTAAAATTAATAATTATGTTATTTTACATTGCCATGATTTTAAGTTTTAAAGATCTAAAGAACTTTTTTAGAAGATAATATAAACTAAAAAACATTTTTGGCACAATTATAGAAAAAAGTATAAGTTTTTGTTTTATCATTCAAGTTAAAAATAATTTTTATAGAATAATTAAATTCAGAATTTTCACAAAATAAAAAATCCTTAAAATTAGGTAATAACAAAAATGTTTTTATGTTTGTAAAATTCAAGCATTGATTTTTATGTACTTATAATTTACATGCCATTTTATTTAAAAAAAAGTGTAAAATAACTATCAGCACAATAGATATAAATAAAATTCACTTAAATAATCATTTATAAACCATATTTTTAAAACTTTCTGTAGTAAATATAACATAACTTTTGTTAAAAAATATTTTTTAACTTTTTATAAATGGTAAATCGATCTTTTAAAAATAATTAAAATTTAAATATGTTTAATATAAGTATATTAATAATTAATATTTATAAAATGACGAAAAATTGTTTTTTTATACATTATTTATATTTTTAAATTTAGATAATTTCAAAATTTATTTCATCAACTAAAAAATTAGAAGAAGTTCATCTTTATTTTTTAAGTGATATTTCTAAACTTGAAATTTTAAAAAATAATTTTAATGAAATTTCCCAATTTTGATCATTAAAAAAAAACGTAAAAGACCTGGATTAAATTTAGCTCAGGTATTTTTTTCATTTATTTTTTTTACGGATAAATGTTTAGATTGATTTGGCATTAAAAAAAAATAGAATTTTTCTATGAAAAAAAGTGCATTGAGAAAAGTACTTCGGCATTGACATCATACTTTGAAAAAGTGGTAAATTTTATTTGTGATAAATTAAATATGAATGGTAATTTTTTTTTATTTTTCATAATGCAATTCTTTTAAGATAATTTGGTTTCTCCTTTTTCATCAGTAGGAGTAAATAAAAATGGTATTTTTTCAACTATTGAGTAAGTTTAATAATTTTTTAAAAATTTTTTATTTTTAAAATATATTGACTGAAAAAAATTACCTGAAACTAATTACACACAAATTAAAAAAAGACATTTTATAATAAATCTACGTAAAATGTAATAAAATGTCTTACCATTTAAAAAGATTGAATATTATTCAAATTTTAAAAATATTTAAGCAATAGAGTAATAAATTTATTGGAAAACACACTAAATCATAAAAGTCAAACTAATTAAACATAAAATCATTTAGCTTTTGGGTCTTGGTGGGTAGACAAGGCTTCCCTTCAAGACAATAATATAAGATATTATTACTATAGAAAAAATTTTTAAACAACGAAAAATATTAGGTTATTCATTTTTTGCCGTTTTTGTACAAAAATATATATATGGTTGACCTTTTCAACTAATATGCTTTTTTTAATTTTGAAATTTTTTATAACATTATGCTCATTTTAGATCCCAACTTGTTTTTATTTTTATAAAATACTTTATTAAAAGTCAATTTTGTTTGAAGTTATTAATGTTTTAAAGAAAGTCACTATTTTAAACAATTTTTTCACAACAATAAGTCTATAACTTTTTTTTCAATAACAATAAAAAGTAATACACAGGAAAAAAAATTAAAAAATTTTGACAATTCAAGAAAAAATACAAAAAAATTTCCAACCTATTAAACAAATCAACATTTATTCAAATTTTAAAATTACCATACACAGCAAAAATATTTTAAACGATGAAAAATATTAGATTGTCTAAAATGTTGTTGTTTTTTTACAAAATTTCATACGTTTTATATTTAAAGTAATGTAACTTTTACTTAATTTTAACTTTTTGATATAATGCTATTCTTAGGATCTAATTTTCTTTTCTTATATATATAAAATACACAGTAAGAACTCAATTTTGTGTAAATTTGTTGAGCTTTAACAAAAACGTTTGTGCTAAACAATTCACTAGAAACAATAAAGATAAAAAATACATAATAATAACAAAAAGATAAAAATTATTTTTTAACCACACAAAGCATTAATAATATTAAATTATTATCTTAGTATTTACTCTTATAATAAGTTTAAATATTAGAAAATATTTTTTACTATAGATTAGAATTCATATTATATCATAATTTTTCATAGATTTAATTTTTAAAATAGAATCATTAAAGTCATTACAAAAATTTTCGGCCTTCCGAAAAATGTAATTTTATAATAAAAAGTATAATTATTAATATCTCAACTATTAAAACTTATTAATAAAAATGTTTTGGTATGGTTAGTTTTGCTTTTTATAAAAGCACTTATAATCTTACATAAAAATTTAATCTTATAATTAAACTGTATTTGTAAAAGGCAATCTATATTTTGGAATACCAATAATATAATAAAAAATAGAATTTTATTTTAATAACTACTTAATTATTGCTTTAATTTTTAAAAACGATGTAATTGTGATAAACTTAATCGCAAATCAAGAAAATTTAAATTATAATAGGTAAAATAAATTTATTACATTTTTCGCAAAAATGTTTTCCTTTTTATTGTGTGTAATTGAAAGTTATAAATATTTAAATGGATACGAGGAAGCTATTTTTGTAATGGCAGATGAAGTGATAATATAATAATAAAAATGTATTCTTCTCCTTTTGAGATCGTAAAATTAGTTTTTGAGTTTGCATAAAATTGATAACATTATAAAAGTGTATTGATGTAGTAAAAATTAAAATTCTTAAATTTATTATATCTACAATCTATCTTTTTTTGTTAGTATAATTAAATAATATTGACGTCGATTAAAATAAATAAATATTTTAAAATCATAGATAAAAAGAATTTATTATGCATTGTAAATTTTTTATTAAAAAAGTTAGGAAATTTGATTATATCTGTAGTGGATATTTTGGTTCATCTTGTATATAAAATATTAATTATTATTTTAACATTATTATTTATTTTTATTTTAGAAATGGAATCGTATCATACATTGTTTGAATTGGTGGGATTACATTATTTAAAACATTGAGTTTTAGAGATGTAATTTTTTACTTTTGCATTCATATTGTAGTTTTACGGCATTTGATAATTACAGGAAGATGCAGATTATTTTATCAACTTGTATGCCATCTTGCTTCTATCCCTGTTTACGCGAAAAAAACAGAGGAAAAAATTCGAGCTTCCGGAGAGAATTGCCGATGAAATTAATAGAGAAACAGTAGGCATTGTTGATTTTGCTATGGAGCATTAAAATTTTGTATGAAATAAATTTTTTAATTCTTTAGTTTTCAAAAATATTTAACATTATTCCTATTGTTTACAGGAAGAAATTCCTGATATATATTTTTCTTCAAATATTTTAACTGAAATAGAAAAATATTATTGTTAACAAACTTCATTGAGTAAAATTATTTTATTCGTTTCTTAATAATTATAAATACAATATATTAATAATATATGAATACAAATATCAAAAATAAAAATAAACATAGTGATGAAAAATATGTAACTTGAAATTAAATATTGTTTAAAATTTTTACCATATTTTCATTTTCTATTACACAAAAATTAAAAATTCCTAAATTTTAGATTGTTATAAAATCCAAATATTCAAACAAGTTAACACTCTAAAAAATTATATTTTAATAAATAAAAAGCAATAAGTTTAATTACTTAAAATAATAAAAAATAACAATTTTATTTTTTTTAAAATCATGTCTTTTTATTTTGAATCATATAATGTTAATTTGTGCATAAAATCTCTGATATCTCCTATTTTATTCTGTAAAAAATGATTTTACTAATAAAATTTTTTTATTCACATTCAAATACAAAATATATTATAAATGTTTAGCAAAAAAGAATGCTAATTATATTAAATTGATAATTTTTGTAAGTACTAGCATCATTTTTATGTGATTTTATATTTATTATTTTAAACTTCTATAAAGTAAATTAGATTATTTTAGAAGATTAATTAGTTTGCAAATAATTCATTTAATTCAATATTTTTTATATATATTTATTTTTGTTATTTATATAGAATATAATTAGTTAAATATATTTAGTAGTTT
This sequence comes from Strongyloides venezuelensis, assembly GCA_963280985.1. NCBI lineage: Eukaryota > Metazoa > Nematoda > Chromadorea > Rhabditida > Strongyloididae > Strongyloides > Strongyloides venezuelensis. The sequence goes on along the minus strand of CAUJLX010000002.1, from coordinate 1,413,513 downwards.
TTAAAAACCTTGTATTGAAATTATTTTTTAAAATAATAGTAATATTTTTACCAAATTATGAAAATAATATTTCAAAAATGATAGATTTTTTAATTAAAATTATCAATCTTATATTAAATCAAATAATTTAACAAATAAATTTACTTTGAAAAAAATTTATCTTACTTAATGTAATACAATTATATATAAATTGCTTTGTAAATCTTTAAATTTGTAGGAATTTTAAACTTGTATGCAGTTTTAATATATTGTAAAAGTTATAATTTAAAAATATTTTACTAGTTTTAATTAATTGTAAATATTATATTTTTAATAAATTAAATTATTTTTAGTATGTTGTTTAAATTTTTTTATATTAACAGTTGTTATTCATCTGATAAAAATACATGATTTGTTTTAAATCTTTAAAAATGTCATTGTAGTTATATTTACTAAATTTATATATAATGAAAGTTCAATGTCAATTTTGTCAAAACGAGGTGGAAATTACTAATTTGAAAGTCTATTTTTATTTTAAACATAATTGAACATCCGATAATTCAGATAGACAACATCCATGCCCAATTACTAAGTGTAATAAGAAAGACATCAATTTAAATATGTTAATCTTTTCAAACACATTTCAAATAATCATAACATAAAGATTGGTTTAAGAACTAAATCTAAGAATGATGAGAAAATTGAAAGAAAAATTATAGTTTCGGAGGTACAAATTTCTCAAAACAATGTTGAAGATATAAAAGCAAAGGCAATGAAGTACGCTAAACAAGTCAACCAATATGCAGGCGAATTTCTACTTGAGGCTGGATATATTAATGATAAACAACTATTTGGATTAAGCCAGTTGATAAAAAATATATTGAGCAGTTCTGACAGCTTAGTAGCATTAGAAAGTCTTAATTTCTTGACATTTAATAAAAAAAATATTCAAGATCAATGTATAGTTCATGGTATTGAATTAGAAGATTCAGCTATAACTGTTTCCCGTAGAAAAATAAAGTCTGAAATACCTAAATGTTATTTTATAAATTTTCAAAAAGATGTTCAGATGTATCCAGACAAGTACCTTCAACTTAACAATTTCCAGTATATTGTAAAAATAGTTTTGTATGTAGATGATGTCTGTCTTGGCAATGCGTTGTCCCCATTTAAAAAAAACAATATGTATACTCGTATTTGTTATAAAGTTCTTGAAGATAATGTAAAATGTTCAAATTTGGAGCATTACCGATTCCTAGGAATTACAAAAAGTAAATTTGTAAAACCATTTAAATATCATGATATCGTTCAAAAAGCTATAAAATTTATAAAATCAACAACTTTTGTTCACCAAAATATTGAAAGAAAATAAAAATAGCATACGTAATAGGTATTTTAAAAAAATTAACAATATCTTACAAATTAATTTTAAAGAGATAATTAATTTATGAATATATTATTTAAAACACCTCTTAACTACAGAGCTCAAGGAACAAATAATTGCAAGTCATGTAATGTAGGAGGTATGTTTTAATTTTTAAGAATTCAATATATTGAAAAAAATTATTAATACTTATTTTTAATTAAAAGGAATAATTTTTGTCACATAAAAAAATTTTAAATATTATGAAATTTGTTTCTTTTTGTAGATTTTACTTTCACATTATTAACAGGAAAAATTTTTTTAAGCATTAAAATTATAAAGTTAGATATATTTAGTCAAAAATTGGTTATTAATTTAGTTACTTTTTACATCTAAACATCATCAATATTATTGTGCATTTTATTATGTATTTGATACAGTTATAAAAATGACAAATTAATATAAGTTTTTTTGCTAAAGTTAGTGTATTTATTAAAAACTTAAAGTAATACACATGAATACATTGTTAATAAAATTTTATTGAAATATCTTAAATTTTTTATTTAAAATAATTATTTATTTTTAATAATAAATTTAAAATAAACTGTTTTAAGAAACTATTATTACTCTAAATCAACTTTTTATTGGTTATTTTTTATCGTCTATAAGAATTGAAAGGTCCCATTAAATAAATAATTTCTTTAACGATAAATTCTTTTTATTTAAAGATTATCTATAGTGCAAATGTAGATTAATAAGTTAAAATAAATTATTTTTTCCTTATTTAATGTATCATATTTTTGATAAAAAAGATTAATAAAAGATCATGAAAAAACGATATTTTTCTAAAATATAATAACAATTAATTTTTTGATCTCATACATTAAGGTAAGTAATTATATAATTATATATTCCCTTTAATGGTGTTTCTTAAAGCTATAAGACTTATGTATAGATTTGATAAAAAACTACATAGGTATGGAATTATATAAGTTTTTATTGTTTTTAAGAAAAAATTTATATCACACTAAAGCATATTTGTCATGATTAGTTAAAGCAATAAACGTTCTGTGAATTTTGGTGTATATTTTTATAAAAAATAAAATTTTAAAAGTATATATGGAAAATTATTTAAGAAATTGTTTTTTATAGTATGTTTTTTAAGGTCGTGATTGACATAAAATTATGAAATGCAGCTTAGTAAAGGACCAACTTAAAAATGAACATACTATTTCTGGAATACCTATTGATAATAATCTTTTATCAAATCCTTTTCATAATCTTAACTTTGGTGTTCTAGATAATGTTCTTTTTGGTACAATACAAATAGTTCAAATCATTACAGATTTAACTCCACTACAAATTTATGAATGTTTTATTAATGAATGTATTCTGATGAAAAATATGGCAACACAAATAGTGTTATTATTGGAAACTTTTTTGCTTACACACAGAGACAATCTCATCATTTTCTTTCCTGTCTAATCATTTTCTTTCCTAAAATATCATTTTCTTTTCTGTCCAATCACTTTCTTTCCTGTCTAATCGTTTTCTTTCTCATTCATATCATTTTTTTTTCTATTAAATCATTTTCTTTCCTAAAATATCATTTTCTTTCCTAAAATATCATTTACGTTTCTAAAAAACTATTTTTTTCCCAAAATATCATTTTCTTTTATAAAAAATCTTTTTTTTCCAACAAATTATTTTTCTTTCTAGGAAATCATTTTTTTTCTTGGATGTATAATTGATCATAAAATATTTTAATAACAATATAACTTACAATAATTAAAAAATATTTTTTTTATATTAAATTCATATCAATATGCAATTTAAAACTATAAATATTTTTATTTGAAATATATTTTTTATCATTGGTCATAGTAATTAAACATTTTATATCTACATTTGAAATAAATTATTGTAAAGCTTAATCTTATTCTTATATAAAAACTTTTTATTTTGAAATAAAATTTATAAATAATCAGAATAAAGATATGAACATTTTTATGAAGACTGTTTTTTTACTTTTAAAATATTATCACATTTCTGAGTATTATAACTTTTTTACTTTTTGTAAAAAATTTATATTGTTATACTCTTCAGTTAGCTTAGCTTGCTTTATACAAATAAGTTTACGATTAGAATTAAACAACTTATTTTGATAAAGTTTTTGATATTCTATTGTTCAAACAAAATAAACTGTCATACGTAAGCTTTTGAAGTATATAATCTATCTAACAATAAAAAAATCATTAACAAAAAATTTCTGGAATTCTTCTTTGGTTTTTAATTAATTATTTCAAAAATATAGTAGTAATCCTCAATGACTGTTAATCTGGAATGTTTTATACTTTAATTGTTTATGTTAAGCTAATAAACGTGAAAAGATAATATTAACAAAATAATATTTTTAATTAATTTTATTCAAAATAAAAGTTTTCAGAGAAAAAAAATGATTGCACAGGGAAGAAAATAATTTTTTAGGAAACAAAATGATTGAATAGAAAACAAAATGATTTTTTAGTTAAGAAAATGATTAAATAGAAAACAAAATGATTTTTTAGTTAAGAAAATGATTGAATAGGAAACAAAATGATTGGATAGGAAAAAAAATGATATAAATAGTTAAATTTGAATAATGTTTTTGGGAAAGAAAATGATGAGATTGTCTCTGTGTGTATCAAAGAACACAAGATACATTAAGTAAAGAAAGACGTTACCTTCTTAATGATAGTCAAACATTGACTTTGACAAAAGCATTCTATGAATATTTAATCAAAATAAATATTAATAATTATGAAAATGGTGTAAAAATGAAATTCAAACGAATAGTCAATCTTTTAAAAGTTCTTCAAAATGTTACATATTTATGTATGGAGTGTGACATGGACATTAATGAATGCTCGAGACTATGCGAATATAACGTTGACAAAGTTTTTGAGTATCTGTATAAAGTATTTTCTTCGGACTTAAGCTTACACTAAAAATGCATAATTTAACACATTATCCTTGAAACATATTACGACTTAAACTTCTTCAAGTTAATTTTTTCTTGTATGAGATTAGAAGGTAAGTTAATATTACAATTTTAGAATGATTTTTTTTATATTTGCTTTTAATTTCAATCATTAAAAATTTTTATAAAAAGTTGATGATTAATACACGCGATTTACTATCCCTGATTCAAAAAATCTAAAATAACAAATATGCTTAAGTTTTTTTTTTAAGTAAATTATGCAGCAAAAATATAAAATAATTTATCTTTTTAAAAATAAATAAATTGATATTTTTAAAACTTTAAGTAGTTAATTGACTTTTAATTCTGAGTAAACTAATAATTTTAAATAATCGAAAAATAAGAAAACTCAATAATATCAATTATATTTATACTTATGACTTTTTAAAATATTATGTTGTTTATCTATTAATAAAATTTGATGTTTGCAATTCTATACTATCACTTTTATATATTGTTATTATTACAATAGTTATAATAGATTTAGTCGTTCAATTTGATTAATTTGACTAAAATTTCATACGACGAATGTTTGTAATAGTGTCAACTATTTACAAAATTTAATATATATAAAATGCTATATATTATGTACATTAAAAAAATAAAAGATTGAACACTTTGCAACGTTAAAATTTAAATATATTGAAATGTTAATATATTAATTAATGTGAAATATAGGAATTTTAAATCCAAATAAATAAACACATAAAATCAAATCTTTCATTAACTATACATATGATGAAGATATAAGTAATAAATATATTCTTAATAATTTAATAGTACTTTTACCGTTATTAACAAAAACAAAAGAAATAAGAAAAAGAATTTTTATTAAAAATGCCATCAAAGCTTTTTTGAAATAAACATATTTTAAATACAAAATGTAAACCTTTTAGTAATTCAATACTTTAGTAATTTGTATTTAAAATTTTAAAATTCCTATATTTCACATTAATTAATAAATTAACATTTTAATATATATATATTTAATTTTGCAAAGTTTTCAATAATTTATGTTGTTAATATACATACACTATAGCATTTTATATATTATAAATTTAGTAAACAGTTGACACTATTACAAACAATCGTCGTATGAAATTTTAGTCAAATTAATCAAATTGAATAAAATGAACGATTGAACTATTAATATAAAGATATGTAATGATACCTGATAATTCAGAGAGAAAAGATTAATTTTTAAACTGTATCAAACAATAAACCAAAGAGCAGTTAGAACAACTATCAATGATCAAGAAATAGTATAAAAGGGAAGAATACAACCAAAACTGGTGTGTATTCGGTTGTACCCAAACAACTGCTTTAAATATGATTAGTATAAGTTTTCCTTTATTAAATAAACACTATTAATCATAACAGATAATATAAAAGAATGATAGTATAGAATTACAAACATCAAACTTTAATAAATAGATAAACAACATAATAATTTAATAAAGTCATAAGTATAAATATAATTGATAATATTTAATTTCTTGATTTTCCGATTATCTTAAAATTATTAATTTTTTAGAAGTTAAAGTCAATTAACTGATTAAAGTTTTTAAAAATATTAATTTATTAATTTTTTTACAGTTAAATTGATTAATTTTTTTTTTGCTGATAAATTTACTAAAAAAAAAAACTTTAGCATATTTGTTATTTTAGGTTCATTGAATCAGGGATAGTAAATCGTGTGGTATGCTTCTAGCTGCATGCTTTTTATTTATAACACGATCAAAGCCATTAAAAATATTATCAAGAGAAAAACCAATGGCCAATATTTTCAATGTCTACACTATTTTAACAATATCTCTTCAATTTTGTACTCATTTCTTTTGTCTTTTATATATTGTTGATCTTGCCTTGACATATTAACAACCAGCTTGAAAAGTTACATTAGAGACGAAATTTGAGCCCTCATTACTTAATTCTTCTGTTTATTTTTTTGAAATTGCGTTACAAATATCAACATTCGTTTTTAATTTAAGGGGACAACCATCTATAGAAAATTTGTTTGAAAATATATCTTTAAAAATTTTGCTTTTATGTTATTTAGTTGCATGTTAAAAATTATTCTAATATTTTTATTTTACAAACATGTTTAACTATAAGTGATGTTCCCATCACGAAACAATATTAAATAAGATGATGTAATTAAAAGAATTGTTCGGGAAATTTCTAGATGATTTGGATAAGCTTTATATACATAGTAAACAATCATCATCCTTTCATCATTCCCAAAACTTTAATTTAATTGTATTTCATAACTATTATTTATCATTATCACCCCTACCTTGTTTTGTTATTAATGTTAATTTATTTATAGGGGTTAAACTATAATTAATTGTCAGTACAGAAGTGCCTGAACCTATATTTAAAATTATTTATTAGCATATATAGTAAGTATATTTTATTATAATTAATTCATTGTATCACTATCTCAAGCGCTATATATAATTTAACTTATACTATTTTAAAAATTGTAACGTTGTGTAATTTGTTGAGCTTGCCACCAATAAAAAATAAATTTTACTATAGAACAAATTAAATTGTAGTCATTTACTTTAAATTAGATTTATTTTACAAGTGACAATGTTAAAAAAACATTGTTGTCTTTAAATTTTTTTATGCCTCCAATGTTTTTCTTAGTATTACCACATTTTAAAAATTATAATTTTTATCAGTAAAAAATAAAGTAAACAATTAACAAAATTAAATTACTAATAAAATTAATAACATTAATATTTAAAGATTAAATTTCTTAAAAATAGTGGATAATTTAAAAAACACATTGCGATTTAATTAAAAAAATAGTATATAAAGTGGAATCGATAAAGTTAATATTTTTTAAAAAACAAAATATACTGAAATATCATAAAAAAAATTAAAAATACACAGAGATGTAGTTAAGAACTAAACCTAGTTAAGCAAGATAAAAAATGTTAATAATAAAAAAAAATCACCGAAAAACATAAAAAAAATCATTAAAAATACATTGCGATTTCCCTAAGAACAAAATCTTTTCCGAAAACATTACTTAAATTTAACTATCCATATCAATTTTTTTCCTATCCAATCATTTTTTTGTTTGAAAACTTTAATTTTAAATAAAATTAATTTTAATTGTTATTCTGTAAGTATTATATTTTTACATTTAATAGTTTAACATTAATAATTAAAGTATAAAATATTCTAGACTCACAGTTATTAAGGATTACTACTATATTTTTAAAATAACTAGTTTAAAACTAAAGATAAATGTCCAGTAATTTTGTTAATAATTTTTTTATTGTTAGATAGATTATGTACTTCAAAAGTTTATGTGGGACAGTTAATTTTGTTTAAGCAATAAATTATTAATAACTGTATTAAAATAAGTTGCTTAATTCTGATCGTGAACTTATTTGTATAAAGCAAGCTAAGCTAACTGAGGAGTATAACAATATAAATTTTTACAAAAAGTAAAAAAGTTATTACATTCAGAAATCTGATAATATTTTAAGTTAAAAAAATAGAATTTATAAAAATTTTCATATCTATATTATAATTATTTATAAATATTATTTTAAAAAAAAGTTGTTTTATATACTAATAAAATAAAGCTTTACAAGAATTTATTTTAAAAAAGATTTATAATGTTTTTTTTATGATTGATGAAAACTAATAGATTTCAAGTAAAAATATTTATATTTTAAAATCGCATATTGATACGAATTGTGTATCAAAAAAAATTTTTTTAATTTAATTTTCTTTTCACTAACTAAATTGTTTATTAATTTTTTTATTTCATTAATTATTACTTAAAATCTTATAAATGCGTAAACAAAATATCTAGATAATTATATTATTTTCAACTAAACTAATTCATATTGTACACTTTTTAGTTTATAATAAAAATTACTTTTTAATTATTGTATGTTATATTGTTATTAAAATATTTTGTGATCAAATATACATTCAAGAAAATAAATTATATGAATAGAAAAGAAAATGATAAAATTTTCTCTATGTGAACATCTACAAGAAAAAAATTTTTTTATTTATTTTTTATATAGTAAAGAACAGTACAAGTAAAACTGTTTTTGTCATGGAATTTCAAGTGTCATTGAAATAACTATAAGTAATTGTTATGAGTCATCTACAAAAATTCCGCTTATTTGTTATACATTTTAGTAGACAAATTTAAATCGCATTGCGTTAGCGGTCAAAATTAATTTTTAAAATTATCTAAAAATTTCAATATATTTGTTTTCATTAGACAGAAAATAAACTGTGGAGGAATTAAAAACATTTGGAACAGAAAGTAAACTTTTTTTTTGTCATGAAAACATTTTTATGTTTCAAAGTAAAGATGTCTTATGTTTAAGACTGAAAAGCTTTTTAAAGGATGAATTGAAAAATGTAGAAAAGTTACCTCATTATTTAAAAACTTGATTGGCAGAAATTGGCTTTGAAAATGACTTGATTTGTGTAAATTTATGTCCATTGGTCTCTCAAGAATTAGCGGCACGTTTATGCTTGTTGATTCACAAGCAAGATCGCAAACTTGAAACTTCATTGTATAATACTGTCATCAATTTAGTTTATACTCGTAATTTATCAAAAATTGCCTCAAGAACTGTTCAAAACTGTAAATCATGTTTGAAATGCCAACGCAATTCAATTATGCATAGTATAAAATAGTCAAAAGCTACATTTCCAAGAGAACGATTTCATTTTAACTGTGAGTACTTTCAACTCTAAATGTTATATTTTGCTAATCGATTTCTAAAGTGGCTACATGTTTGGGATATTCTTGAAGGATAGAAGTTTAAAGCAGTAAATTTCTTTCTTTGATTTAGTGATGATATACCAAATGCTGTTTAAGATTATTGTAAGTGATAATAAGCCATCATTGTGCTCTGAAGGCCTATCGGAGTACCTGAAGTCAACTGGAGCATTTTATTGGGAGAAAGTTATGAAAGATTAAATAGCTCCGTTTACTGTTCTACCGCAAATGGTTTAGCTGAAAAAATTGTTGAAATCGTTAAAACCAAATTTAAACACCTTACATCAAATGCAATCCCATTTTTCCAAGCTCATATCGTACGCCCACCGTGAAATCAACCATCAATTCAGAAGATCTGGTAAAACTCTCGCCGTTAAGTTTTTTGGTATGACAGCTTACCTTAAATTGTACAAAAAATCACTTGGACTTCCTGAATCCACTAACTCAACACCCATTTACTTCAAGAAGTAAAGAAAAAAACAAAAGTTTATGTTTGATACTCTTATAGCTAAGTTAGGACACCGAATCTTGATGATTCAAGACCGCTTTGGAAATGTTCATGCAGTGTCCAAGGACTTCACTCACTCCCCAGGTAAAGGATGCTACACGTTGAAGGACACATTCATGACTGTTGACGAACTTGAAGATTCTGTTTTGGATAATCTTTATAAATTTCTGTTAAAACTGCTGTACCAGAAGAAGACGTTGGTTATATTAGTAATCCTGATAAAGCTGCCTTTTCATCTCAATTTGAAGCTGTTGCTGGCCATGACGACGGCCTTCTCCACCTAAAGAATAATGATGTTGCAAATGATGAACTATCTTCGATGAAAATCCTTGAGAAAGAACTTTAATCTTCTGAGACTGGCACAATTGCTTTTATTGATGGATCTTCCTACTCTGGAAAGGGTTATGGAATCCTGTTGTATCACAGTAATAAATCAAATGAAAATTTTGCCGTGTAAACGATCTCTGAAAGAAAAATTAAATGTGAAGCTGCAAAACCTACCGATGGACGTATGGGAATTCCGGCTCTTCAAAAAATGCTGGAAATTGCTGCTACCGGGAAATTCAGACGGACCATTGTCTTCACTGATTACAAGAATGTCGTTGGGGCATTAAAATTAAATTGGATCGCAAATTGGGATGAAAAAAATTATGTTGGTGTTAAGCGTCCTTATTTGCGAAAAAGTATTCATTATTTGTCGCTTTAAGTCAAATTCACAATATATAAGATAAAAGTCCACATTAATATTGAACCTCAAGAGACCACCGAACAACTCGCTAAAGGATTTCTACACGAAATCAAACGAATAAAATGAACTGAAATCATTAAAGAAATAGAATCGTAAAGTTAATTTTCGATTATATATATATCTAAATATAAAATATATATTTTGAGGGCGAATTAGTATCAAATATATCAACGCATCTGGGAGAAAAGTTAGTATAAAAGCAAAGGAAATTTGACTGGAGACTAGTTTTTATAATCTTGAAGATTCACCTCAAGGTCGACTAACCTAAGTAATATAAATTAATTATTATTATATTTTTGTATAATTATGTTTATGTATTCCAAATAAAATATTTTATTAAATCCATCGCTACACTTCTATGAAACCATAACATACCCAAAAATATTCTGAATATCAACAACTACTTAATGAAGGGATCGGAATGATATAAATGGAATTTCAATAAAGTAATTGATATATTTTGATTATGAATTTTAAATATTATCTAAATTAGTATCTTATTATATTTTGTTCAAGTCTTGTAATTTTTAAAAAGCGGTTATAAAATTTTAAAGTATTTATCATGTTTATGTCAGTAATGCTTTAAGACCATGTATCTTTTATTCAAAACGTTTGCATTGCTCTAGTTATACTCCAAGTGTGCTATTGGAATTACGTACTTCTTGTAATAGTTTATTATATTTCAAGAAGTTAGTAGGTAATGCTCAAGTAATTGCTAAGAATTATCATAAACATTTAATAAACATGTTGACTTATGATAAAGAAAGTAGTTCTAAATTCATGAAGTATATTAATGTTATAAATGAGTTTGAAACTGTTGAGGTAATGTTTATAGAAGGAAAAAAATATATACCTGCTGATTTTTTATTTCATATCTATATTAAAAAAGTAATGATTAGTAATCCTGTTAAAGATAGCTCTCTAGATCCAAATAAAATGAAAGGGATTTTCATCAATATCATGATTGATTAGGTCACGCTAGTTTAGCAAGATTTTTACCTATTGTTTTGTTACGTTATAATTGGATTGGTATTAAGCGTGATTTAGCTAACTATATTGATTAATGTTCTACGTGTAAGGTTGCCGTTGCTAGGTATATAATAAAGAATGAAACTAAATGTTATTGTACCATCTAGACCGCTTCAGATGTTGGCTATGGGTGTTTCTGGGTCTCATAAAATAAGCTTATCTGGTCAAAAAAGGTTATAGGGGTTGTGGATGTTTTTTCTAAATATTTATGGTTATTTCCTCTACATGACATCAAGACGAGTACAAAAGTAAAGAGTTATAAGCAAGAATTTTTATCCCATTTCTGTCTCTAATTTACAGGCGTAGTGGTTGTACTTTAACTATGTTAAGAGGAGAAGTTAAAACTTTAATGAAAAAATATAATGTTATTGTTGAACCAGGAATAGTTGGTTTTAAACAGTTAAATTGAATGATTGAAAGGTGTTTTAGATCTTTAAATACTACAATGAGAAAATGTTTTGATAATTTTGATTTATGGAATGAAGTTGTATGGTTAACTATGTATTCATATTATAGATTAATTCATGGTACCACTTTACACACACCATATGAAATTATGTTTGGTCAAAAACTAATTCTCAAAATCAGATAAAAGAGAAGAAGTTGAAAAAATTGCTGGATTTAAAGATAATGAAATAATTAGAAGTCATAATTACCTTTTAGTTGAATAGTTAATAAAAGCTCTAAGAGGAAAAACGCTATGATAAAGATAATTTTGAAGTAACACATTGTAGTAATGATGATAAATTAAATGTAACCGATAAACCACCCGGTGATCTTGAAAAGCCCTTTGAAAAAACTTAAGGTGGGTGATCGCGTTATCATTCGTGAATATAACAGTGATAAATGGGAGGCGATTTATTCTGAAGGTAATGATGATGTATATATTGTCAATTTACATTTAAAAAATGCTGGCTATGTAGTCAAAAAAAAGAGGTCATTCTAAAAAAGTTCATCTACAAGATATTAAAATTATTTAATGATATACATAGTAATGGAAATTTAAAGCAAAGAGATATTTGAAAAAAATGTTTAATTTGTATTTTAAATTTGTGGGGAGAAGTAAAAATGCAATTTTAATTTAAATTTTGTACTATATTAAATTATAAATTTCACGTTTTTATCATTTTTACTTTTTGTCTTTTGATATTTGTTATATTCATTTATTTTATTTATAGATATTAAAAGACAAATAAATTAAATTTACTATATCTTTTCAATTATGATTAAAAAATATCTATATCTTTTTGTCTTCGGTAACAAAATTATTTTATGCTAACAAAAAGGAATGAATTGTAAAATAAATTATGTAGTTTGAATACTTGTGGTTCACATTTTACCTCATCATATATGTTAAGACAATGTGTTCACGGTACTTTATAATTTGCTACTTTATTATTTTTCTCCATAGTTTATAATACAGATTATCATACTACAAAACACAAAAAATTTTTATTCGTTTTATTCAATAATAATAACGGAAAAATAATTATCTTTAAAGTCATTAAAGCTTTTAGAATTTTATTGATTTTTCTTTTTATTAGATTACATATAATATTAGTAATCAATATCTATAGGTATGTAAAATATTTAAGGTCAATTTTCATGTTTTAACTATGGATTGATGTGTTTGACAAATCAAAAAATATGTCAACATTTTTGTATGCTAGATTTAGGCAAAACAAGTACACTATTTCTGTGAAATCATTTTGTTTCATAACATAACTAAGTGTAGTATAACCTAATCAAAATTCTATTACTACAAAAAGTTAGGTTGAAAAATATATTTTTTTAAGAATACGAAAACATTTATTTCTAAGGTTTGAAAATAAAGAATTATGTTATAAAAGTAAAGTGTATTCAGTGTGTGAAAAATTCACTGATAAAAATTTATGTAGTTTTAAGAGAAAACAGCTTTTCATCTTATTTAAAATTTTGGATTCTTACAAAAAAAAGGTTCTTAGGGTGAAAGAAATTTTGAACGATTCGAAAAATTTTATTATCATTGAAAACAGAACTTTTCTTTATGATTATCAAATAAATCATGATCAAATATATAATTAATAATCTTAATTAACGATACATTCTGAAATTAGATGTTCAGTGATCTTTATTATTATACTTATCTCAATTTTTAAACTTTACTCAAAAATGAAAACAGTCGGTTTGACATGTCTTATAGTACCCTCCGATGTAGTGCTAAAAAAACAAAATATTCATTTAATTTATTAGTAAATGTTAGTGATCATAAATTTTCTATGTATACTCAATTTACAAAATTAATATACCAATAAACAGAAATGTCAAATCATTTAATAACATAATGAGGTATCATTTTGTAAAAAATCATACACCTTTATTTATTATTATTTGTGAATTTTTCAAAAAATGCGTCATAAATTTAAAAAAATATATATGCGTGTTGTTTCGATTGTATATAATGTAGAAACGACTTACATACTTGTTATAATAATTTGCTTTCTTTTTAACAGAAATGTATATACATTTCTTATAAAATGTGCATATTTTGTTAAAACAACATTACCTGTACATTTTTTATAGATATGTACATACATTTTATAAAAATTATCAAACACTTTTTTTAAGTGAATGGTTATTTTAACATAAATGAATGGTTGATTGTAAAAATTAAACTCAATTTTCCATATTACATTGACTTACTAAACAATAATCTTATACAAGTTAAAACAATTGGCACAGAAAAAATAGTATTAAATAAATTAACATTTTAACAAAAAATGACAATTTATTACATTTTATGATAAAATATATGAAAGATCGCAATTTAAGGACATTAAAATAATAAATTTTACACTGTATAATTATGTTTTTATAATTAACACTGTCTTTAATTAATATTTTTCTCTTTCTCATTAATAATGTCTTTTTTTAAATTGATTTTTTCCAATTTTTAGTAAAAATATCTATTAATTAACGAAATTTAACATCTTAAACGATTTTAAAAAATTTAAAATGATGAAAAAATAATTTTTAGAACAATAAGTATTTGTTAATTTCAATAATTAAAAATATTACTAAATAACTATTATTTTATATTGTAATTTAATTTTAAACTATTAAAAAATATAAGCAAAATATTTTAGGAACAAATCACAAAAAAATGATAATTAATAATATCTCTTTTATATCACAATTTTTTACAAAGGTAAAATAATGTTTTAGTTGGATCTCATATAATACACATATACCACGTTGACTAAATATTTATTATTAATTCAATATAATCATAATATGTCATTTCCATTAATTCTTTTATTTAATTACAATTGCTTTACTTTTAAGTAAACAATAATTTTTATTAGGTTCATTTATTTTATTTATGCAACAAAAAAATATCAAAATTCTTTAATATAAATCATATTATTTCACTGTAAGGCTATTTTTTTTTGAAAATAAAAAATTATTTTAAATGTTGAATTACGTACTTTTTTATAAAATAAAGTTGGAATTTATTATTGCTGCTAACATTCGTCTTTAAAATATATTTTATCACGAACTAATAGACGAATAAATCCATGCTTTACAATAGTTAAAAAAAATATCTTAGAATAATGTTATTAGTAGACATAAAAAAGTTCACAACGAATTAATAGTGGAGAATAACAATTGGATATATGATCCACCTGTAATGGACTGTGATGAAAATGAACAACTCGAAGCTTCTATGGAAGAGGAAATTAAATACATAAGTTTTAGTATGTCTGAAGAATAATTTAATTATTATACACTAATATAAGATAAAGGATTTTTTATATAAATAATACAATTTTTAATGACAATGATATGAATTTAATTTTTAAAAATCGTATTAATAGGTTGTTGTTTATTTATAATTATTCATTTTTCTTAGTAAATGAGATTAAAATAAAATGGTGTTTTTTATTTGTTTTAGCAATATCTTTATAAGAATGTTTTAACAATTTTTTTTATGAACTAAATTTTTTAATATAAAAATTAACATATTATTTTAATGAATTACAAAAAATGCGAAAATTAATTTATATCGTTAACAAACTACATTAAACGGTAATTTAAATAAAGTAATACCTTTTTACAAAATATTAAAATTCTACCTTAATTATTATAAATAACAATTCTAAACCATTTGATCTTTTTTAAAGTTGTTGGTTTGGATTACAATGACATATACTTTTCATTGTCTGTTAAATCGAATTAAAAATATAAAATACAATATATTTTATAGAAATAATTTTATTACTTCTTTTTGAATCTTTCTGAAATAACTATGAAATTTTCATCATAATTTTCCTCATCATCAATAATTTTAAAAAAATTCATACATATTTTTATAAATAATATATACCAATTCATAAAAAAAATATGTGTTATGCATGGGTTATGTATAATTTTATATTAAAAAACAACCATACAATTAAAAAATGTAAAGTAAATGTCGTTTAGATGTGTTTATACATTTTATTTAAAAATGTATAGTAAATAATAAAAAAGAGTATATATGTCATTTTGACTCTATGTACATTTCTATTAAAAATACTATAATGTTTAAAAAATGTATAGTAAATGTCGTTTAGAAATGTATATACATTTTACATAAAAATGTATGGCAAATAATAAAGAAAAGTATGTATGTTGTTTTGACTGTATGTATATTTCATCCAAAAAATTATACATTTCTTGTAAAATGTATGACATTTCTTAAAAAAAGATATATATTTAATGTTTGTTACTTAAGCACAACTAAAAATAACTTAATTGATAATCAAAATGACGAAAGTTTTGTATTGTACCCATGAATGCACAATGTCTGTCAAAACGACAGTTTAAAATTTTGAGTGATATCAGGATTCTGAAAGAGAAATTGAAAAAAGAAAAAAAGTTACACTAAGTTTCTCTTTAACTTACATTATAAGTATAATTTAAAAAAAATCGGAAAACTTTAAGTATATTAAATGCGTGGCTAAAATTTTTTGCATTCTTTTTAAAAAAATATATCAAGATGAAAATTTTAAAATAATGTGTTTTCACAACTGTTATGTAGAATTAAATTTTCTATCGAATGGCATATATATCGTACTAATACATTTTGTCGTTCTGGAGATAAAAAGAAAAAAGTAATGTTTTTATTTCTAAAAAAGTGATATTTTTAGTTTTAAGAAACAAAAATAGTTTCGATACGTCAGTTTTTTCAAAATGTCTTGAATTCCCTCCTAAAGAAATTTGTTACGAACATTCTAACATATCAACCGTTAATTTATCTCTTTTCATTATTGAGTTGATCAAAAAACAAATTAGCCAATTTTTTTTCTTAATTTTTACGTTTATAAAAAAAGTATTCAAAAATAAAACTTTTTCAATGTGAAATGTTTATAAAATATATGCGAAATTTAATTCTCTATCAAATGACATCTAGATCGTTTTAATCTTATTATCTGTTCTCGAGATCCATCACATTAAGTACTAAATTCTAAGATTTAACACCTGTATTTTCTACTCAAATGGTGATTTTATTGTTTGAAATTCCACAAATAGATGTAAATTTTAATGTTTATTACATGCATACAATATAAATTTACTAAATAAGTTCGATCCCTAAAATAGTAAGTCATCCAAAATTTCCTTTATTTTAGAAAAAAAGTTTATCCCTCAAAATCGTTTTTATTTTATGTACCTCTTTTTATTTTAATAAAAAGATGTATTTAAACATGCTAAATAGAAAAAATAAATTGTAGCTTCATCTGGATTTAGTTCTTGAGATGCATCAATTTAAATGAGAATGACTTTGAAGTTTGTAACATCTTAAACTTTTTCAAAATAATTATAATATAAAATTTTACAGAAAAAGTGCAATTTTTAATGCTTATTACACCCAAATAATAGAAGTTAACAAAAAGGGTTTGATTCATGGAAATATATAAGTTATCTAAAATTTCCGTATATAATTAGAGGGAAAGTTTACCACTTAAAATAGTCTTCTCTTTATGTACCCCATTTTACTAAATAAAAAATTCATTCTAATATGCTGAATAGAAAATATAAGTGTTAGTTTCCATCTAAATTTTTGCTTTTAGGATAATCTCAACATAAATGAAGCAATTTTTTTTAAATTTATGTAATTTTATAAAAAGAGTATGTAATAATGATATTTTTTCAATATGAAATGTTCACAATTTTTATATGAGATTAAATTCCCTATTAAATGATATATAGATCGTTTTAATTCACTATTTGTTTTTAAGATACATCACATTAAGTACTGAATTTCAAAAATAGGGCACTTTTTTTCCTTCTTAAAAAAATAATTTTTTTTGTTAAAATTTTACATATAGATGTAATTTATAAGGTTTACTAAGTCCTAATAATAAGAATGACTAAGAAAAGTCCAATCCCGGAAAATAATAAGTCATCAAAAATTCCCCTATATGTTAAAAGAATAGCTTACTACTTCTCAAAATGGTTTTCAGTTTATGTTCTTTCTTCTACTAAAATAAAAAATACATTTTAATATGCTGAAAAAAATTAAATAATAGCTTTATTTTTATTTAGTTCTTGAGATGCGTATATTTAAATGAGAATTATCCTGAAATTTATGATCCCGTAAATTAAAAAATTACAAGAATATTTATTTTTTTAATAAATGTTTAAAAAAGAAAAATTTTTTAGGAGTCATTAAGCCAATTGTTTAAAACAATTTAAAATTTTAACTTATATTCTTAAAAATATAGTAAAGTAAAATTTATTTATTGGTCTTATCGATCTTTAAAACAATAAAATAATTAGAACAATGATTAATTAAAATACCTTAGAATCTTTTTTAAATTTCTTCTAAATTCCAACAAGTAAACCTCCTGATCTTTATTTATTTTTGATGATTCTATAGTAATAATAGTTAGTATATGTATAAAATAATAGTAATATTGTCCATGATTTTCCAGGTTATTTATAGTTCCTTTTAGTCACAATATTATCCTTTTCTTTTTCTTTCTTAAACAGAGTTTACTGTAGGTTGGATAGGTGGAAAAATTGGTTTTTAAACGATATATGTAGTATTGTGCCGATTTAATATATTAAAAATTAGTGAGTATACTACAATTATTAAGATATTATGAAAAATTTAAAAAGAAATTATATTTGGCTTTTTTAAAATTTAACAAAATTTATATTTAGTATCATTAAATTCTATAATAAATTAGATTTTTCACTCCAAATCTTTTTACGTTAAAATGATCTATACTAAATTGTTTTCAACTACAGCAATTTAGTTATGCATACGATAAGTTTAAAAAATTTATAATATGGCAATGAAAACACTTATTTAAAAAAAGTTGTAAAAATATCTAAAAATTTTTCTACGCTTCATAAGAATTGCAAAAAAAATTACCCGAATTTCTAAATCGAAACTATTCATCAAAATATTTTAAAAATAAATTATTTAATATTTTAAAAAAAAACACTAATACTTTGATTTAAATATATTTGTAGCTTTTTAAAGTCTATATAAATTAATTCAATACGTAAAATGTCCAAGTAATTGTTTTAATTTATTTTAAATGTTATCAACTTGGAAAAATATTTTTATCGTTTTAAATATATTAAAAATTGTATTTTATTTTTTATAATATATTTTAAAAAGTATGCATAAAAATTTGTAGAAGTATTCTTTATTATGTTACCAAAATACGAAATGATATAATAATAATTGGCAAAATTGAATCATTTTAGGTTAAATATAAAATATTTATGATCAATCTCTAATATTATTAATATCAAAAAAATAGTCAATTTTAAAACTAAATCAATATTTTACATTTTATCTATTCTAATAATGTAAAATTTGCATTTTTACGTTAATTAGGACTTTGTAAAAAATTATTCAAACTTAAAGCATCAAATGGTTTAAAATCATGAAAATATGTAATAAGACAATTTGCTAACAATATGTTTTGTAAATTTCTAACATTAAAAAAGCTACAAAATTTTAATAATAATTATAGATACTATAAAATACGGAACTATTTATTCAAATATTACTAGATGTGTTTTTTTATAAAACAAAAATTTTAGAAGATTTTTTAAATTAAAAAATTTTAAATATTTAAAAAACAAGTGCTGCTTGTTTTAATGTATTGTATTTATGTATTTTATATTTTTTATTTATGTAAATAGTTTAATAAATTTATTTATTGGTTGTTTTTGTTTTCACACCTGTTATACCGATATACACAAATCTTAAACTTGTCTTTTAGACTGAAAATGCTTAGAATGTTACAAAACGCAAGTAATATTAAAACAATGAACCATGAAAAATGAGCTAGGCGATAGGCTACATTATAATCCATTCTAGATCTGCATTCTAGTTCATTTTGTAGCCTATAATTTTGCCCATTATGCAAATATATTTTATCGCGTTTTGTATACGCAAAATGCAGTAGAACGTAGTCTCCAGCCTATCCTATTTTTCATAATTCTTTGTTTTAACATCACTTGCAGTTGGTAATGCCTTGAAGATGGTCACTCAAACCAAAATGTTTTGATTTTCTGTATGGTAATAACTCGAAGAGAATTTATTGTTAAAAAAATAATTTTGGAGTATCAGCTTTAATAATTTCCGATACTTATATTATTTTATTGTGATAGCTTTTCTTATTACGGTTGAATTCTTTTTTTACAAATAGAAATCAAGGAAGAAATAAATTGTAGAAAACACAAGATTTAATTGGAGCAGAAACTGAATTAAATGATATTAAAATAAAAGTAACTCAATAACTTTGTGTTGGCTAGCGGAAATGATCTTAGGAAAAAGCAAGACTTATTGATGGTTAAACATGGTACTATATAAACCTCATAATTCGATGTTTCCCACTAACTTTTTTCAAAAATTGTTATAAAAGGTGTTCTCAAGTAATGTAGTAATGTTTAAATTGAAGTATTTAATTTCGATATAAAAAAGTAAATAATTTTAGATATTTTAAAATTAAATGGTGATAAATCATATAAAAATACTTTTATTTTAAAATATTTAGTAAGATAAATTGCATATTTATTATCCTATAATTCCAAAACTATTTTCTAAATGCCAAGTGTAAATTAACTGTTAATGAATTAATAATAACATATTAAATTATGTCTATTCTTGATAATAATTGATATCAAATGATAGTGTTTTCATGTTTTGTAACATAATTGGATTCTAATGGATTATATAACCTTATGAACATTTTAAAAAAATTATTCATTTTAATCATTTTAAAAATTTCGAATCATTTTATATATTATCATGTTTCATGGGAATAATAAAAGTAATAATGTTTGGATAGAATAAATTCCAGGTCTAGTTTTTTTCTTTGCATAATTATCTATCTTGTCTACTCATATTTTTTCTGTCTTTAAAACATCTCAGAAGTGGAAAATTACTACTTTCTCCTTTTGCATCGCTACTGACAGTCTCAAGAACATTATGATACACATTTTTCTTAAGACATACACTTAATTTATTAAATAAACCTACATTTTGACTTGTAATGATTGAAATAAATGCTTCAAAAACAATTTACTTTAGATTTTAAATCAATTTTATATTCTATATCATTACCTTTTAATTCAATAACTAGGGAATATTTTATAGTACCGTTGAAATTATCAACTTTATTATCACTTTTAGAATCCAATAACTAAAGAACTCAAATTTTTTTGACTGTTAATCTTGGGATTTTAATGTTTTGTATCATAAAAATTATTTTTGCTTGTGAAAATAATCATATGAAAATTTCTTTCTTTTAAAACCTCTTGTGAATGTCTAGAAGACAAACAGAAGTTCAATTTACAGCAAAAGAAACTTTTATACCCTTTGGAAAGAAGAACACCTATTTTAAAAATTTTTCGCTACTAAACGTTTCCAAATTTAATTCTTTTTGAAAAGTTTCCTTGCGGAATTATAAGATAATGCTCAGAATCAGTTTACTTAAAAGAACTATCCGAAATCGACATCACTCATTAAATTGTATACTATCGACAGTTATTACCTCACCATTTACCGAACTACAGAACCCTATCTACAGACTTACTTTGTTGTAAGAGCAGTCTCTGAATTGTCTATAACAACGTCTATCTAAAAGAATCATTCTTATTGACAGTTCCCACAATTTACACTCCTTGAAAACGTTAAAATAACTCTATAAGCTTCACCTGTAGAAACCTTTCCCGTTGAATGTTCCTACCTACTAGTCTTAAGAAGACCAAGAGCTCAATTCCTACATAAAAACCAATTCAATAATAGTATCCCCATCATCTGGAAAAGGTTTGCTTTTGAAATCTATTTTTTAGCAGACTTTTTGATAACCGAATCACACCGATTCCTCAATTTCAGCCTGGGATCAGCTACTAAACTAAAATCTCTACTAACAAGTATTCATATATTCAGAAAGTCGTTATGTTTGTTGAAATAACATTTCATAAATCGATCACCCTTCATTTCTAACGACTTCATGCTATTTTCATTTCATATGCTAAAAATATTTATGCACGTTTACTTGAGAATGTACATCAAGTAATCGAGTTATTTAAATTTTTTCTTGTTGAATATGACCATTATCAGTTGCTTCTAATTAATGTAATCATTAAATGTTTGTCTATTATCATTCCTTAAGGACTTTTCAGGTATTAAATATAAGTTTTACAATTTCAAATATTTTTGGAGGTTAAGAATTTATAAGCATATTAATAAATTTTTTTGATAAACAAGAATAATCCTTTTTTTTTATTATATGTTTTTAATGGCAAAAAAAAGATAATTTGTAAACTAAAAAACTTGGTAAAGAAAATTTTAAGAAGTTTACTTAAAATATAATTTTACTAGTTAGGTGGGTATTTTATTAATGAACTATTAAATTTTTACCTTATTATTATTCTCAAGATTGTGTGTGATACCAAATACTACTTTTTTACAATTAGTTGTGAATTATTTATTTATATTAATGTTATATTTTTATTTGAAAATGTTAATTTTTAATTTAGAATAATTGTTTATTCTTGAATATCAACTCCAGACATCCTTACACTTATTTTGGCATCTTGAGCAAGTGTGCACAAAACATTGCTACGACTCCCACAAATACTTTTCTTCAAATAAATTTTCCACATACATTGCAATATTTGACTGTAAAATACTTTAAAATACTCAGTGTTATTATTTTTATGAACAAAATGTTGCGCACTTTTATGTGATAATAAGAAAGTTGTTATTGTTTTTTTAAGATCGTGCACGTTTTATTTTCAATTCAATACTTTTTTCTAACGTCGTTTCTATCTCTTTTCTTTCAGAACGGTCTATTGTTAAGTGGTATTGCTAGTATCTAAAATGGTTTCTATTGGAGTTCAATCATCTTATTCAAGTATCTTATCTATTCAGATAACATATCTAAACTTTTACATATTCAAATCTTGGGAGATTATTGGTATTGGAAACAATATTGCAATTCAAAGGCTCTAAATTCTTCAAAAAGAATATAGTAAATGGGAAAGAATTCATACTAGCTTTTTAAACTAATTTATACTCTTTTAACAGATTCTACAACTCTTTTATAATTAGTCTTAGAGCAAAGATAAGATTCTTTACGACCACCAATTCAAAAAATTTTGAAAAGTGTGGGAAATTCCTAGATGTACTCGGAGTTTCCAAAATTCACCATTTTTAAGCCTGTAGGTTATTTGAGAAATAATATTGTTAATGGGGACGTTTTATCAATGTTTCTCTTGTTTATATTGAATGGTGCCGGAAACATATATACTGTGGACAGTGGACTTTTTATGATATTTCAAAGTGTGTATGTTGTTGGAATAGTAGGATCTAGAGAGTGGAATTGGAATACATTAGGAGTTTGTAGATTTTACAAAAGTTGAACTGGTAAGTTAGTTTTGTTAGAACAACTTTTGAATAATTCATGGTTGATGTGGAAGTATAAAATGTTTTGTGGAAAAGTAACATTATCTTATAAAGTTTGTACATTTTTTTAAAAGAGTAAATTTCCCTTCTATTTTCATACACTCTTCTACAAGCTGGATGAAATGCGGTCAGAAAACATTTTTTTCAAGAAGTGGAGGTATGTGTGAGTAAAAGCAAAAACATATTTTTATTTTAATGAGTTTGTTTATTATGATACTAGTCATTATATAGCTACCGATTTATAGGTTACTGTCCAATATGTATAGAATATCATAGGAACCCCATATGTTTTCTAAAAATTGACATTATTTTACTGAAATAGTATTTTTTAAGAAAGAATTAGTTAGATATCGCGAGTATTATATTTATTCTGCTACAAATGGGTGGGAATGTTAAAGTAGTTTACACATTTACTTACTCTTCAGGTGATACTTCAACAAATAACGTAGCTCTTCCTGTGGTATTAATACTACATAGAGCTTTCATTAAGGGTTAGATAAAATTAACAATTACTTTTTAATATTATACTGTGTGTAGTTAAGAGCTATAGATTTTATACCATATAGTGCACATGTTTTTTAAAAAGATATAAACACTATCTTATCAGAATGATATGTTTATTTCATAAAATTACTTTAAATATTATAAGTATTTTATATATCTTACGTGAGATAGATGAGAAACTAGACAATTGTAAAGTATTTATGCATCTTTAAATGATATTTCACTAGATAGTATAGTTGCAAATGTAGATCAGAACATAAGAGAATACATGATAAAAATGCTACACATTTTCCGCATGGACTGATCAAAGGCATTTAAAAAATGGAAAGAAATGTAATATTGTCTAGACATGTTAGATAAAAATGTAGCTAGGAACTACATATTTATTCTCTAGTAGAAGGTACTATAAAAGTTGGCGTTATCCTTTAAATGTAAGTACGGTTTTCACATATATGTAGGTTAGAAACCTTAATACACACCACCTCTCTTTACCCAAAACATACACCCACTTTTATTTCTATATAAATATCTGATTTATCCTAACATTCATTCATTCTTTATGACCCTCAGTTTTTGAGATGTTATTGGTGCTTATAATTGTATGATTGTAATAAAATATTTTCCTTTATACTCTTATTTTTATTTGAACTTATAATACAGCTACACAACGTTAAATATAAGATGACATATCTAAATAAGGTTTTTAAATCTTTATTTTATATTTTCCTGATTCTAGTACATTTATCTTTAAAAATACCTTGGGTTTTCAAACTTTTGATGATTATTCAAAACAATTTGAAGAACCAGGAAAGCACCTACAGGACTCCGTAATTTTTTGCTAACCATGTCTTTGGACTATTACATTTTTGTATCTTAAAACTAGCAATAGTACCAGAGAGGCAATAGGCCTATAAAAATGCGTGGTACCAACATAAATTTTTATTATTTAAGTATATTATGAATATCAAATTAATAAAAGAACTTATTAAAAAAATTTATTTGGATTAATTTTAAAATGGTGAATTTTATTTTTTTTAAAAAAGTATTTAAAATCTAGAATCTTAATTAACAGATATTCAACCCATTTATAAAAAATCTTTCTTTTTAAATTTAATAAAAGCATTTTTGTTGTGAATTACATGTTCAAAGGTGAAGTGAATCCAATGTAATAACCAAAAAATGCGTTTTTCATTTCAAAAATCAACGTTTACTTTGCCCATCTGCATGGAAAACTTTGTCGTACTCTTGATTCAAATAAATTTTGTCGTTGATAATTAAAGTTTCGATTCCTGCTTTGTCTTCTTAATATTTGTTGTCTTTTTTCATTTGCACGATAAGTTAGCTTTTTTTACCTATTGACGTGTTTTTGTTGTACTATATCTTGATGGTGAAAGCCTATCTCTGGAACCTGGACTTGTTCCACCATTTTTGAAGAAGGTAGGACTATCAGAAGCAAAGAGAATATTAATAATACAATAAGTGAAATAACAAAATAAACAAGATATATTGTAAAATATGGTTAGATAAGAGCATACTAATAAAAAATAATATTTGTAATAAAAATTGTATTTTTTATCAAATTTAAGGAGTCATAAATTATCAATATATAATGTCCTATATAATCTTTAATAACTTTTTTTAAACATTTCAATGCTCTTTTGCAGTAAGCTTATATATTAATTTTTTTAATGTTTATTATACTATTTCTGTTATCAAAGAATAGCCCATATTTTTAATTCATTTTGGTTTCTCTTTTTAAATTAAAATTTAATTATTTACAGTTAATTTTTATATGTTTAATGTGTCAATCCATTTTTTTATTGACTTGTTGTGTAAATAAAAAATCAAATACGTGGGGAAATTTTTTTATAAAGCCTTTTTGATTTACAATTTAAATTTGTTATCTCATCCCAAGTTAAATAATCACAAAAATACCACCAAAAATATAACCTGTTTCTATGTTGTATAGTTCTTCTACACATTTGATATCTATGTTTCATATGCAGAAATATTCCATCATCAATAAATCTTTATTTATCTTTTTTTTATAATAAATTATGAGACCATACTTTAATGTTCCACATTTCCCCTTAATTATAAGATAAAGATAAAAAATATTCAGGGAACTAAATCCTTATTATTTTTAAAAAAATTATCACAAATCAATTTATTTTAATCGTAGGTAATTTGAGGCAACTATATTTGGCTTTTTAAAATATTAAAGATATACAACTGATCTTACTTCAATTCAGTAACAAAGTGATTTTAGATTTTTTATGATCTTTTCCCTCTAAAGATAATATTGCCATATTTACTTGCTTTTAATAATTTACTAAATGTATTTTTGCAAATAATTTAATTTTTCAACATGAAATAATTCGTTAAAAAAATATTGTGTTTTACATAAACAAATTAGTATCCAGCAATCATGAAATCTTCATAAAATCGGCATAATACTACAGTTTCAATAAAACAGCTATATAAAAAGAGATATGATATTACAAATGGTTTGTTAAAAAACCTTTTCTTGAAAATTACAATGTGAGACAACTAGAAATCTAAGGCCCACTTTTACATTCTTAAACAATTGTCCCAGATTATACATTATCATAGCCAAAATATTACCTTTATATATCCATTTAGCGTTTTTTTATGACTTATTAAT
Organism: Strongyloides venezuelensis; assembly: GCA_963280985.1. Classification (NCBI taxonomy): domain Eukaryota; kingdom Metazoa; phylum Nematoda; class Chromadorea; order Rhabditida; family Strongyloididae; genus Strongyloides; species Strongyloides venezuelensis. The sequence goes on along the minus strand of CAUJLX010000002.1, from coordinate 1,386,965 downwards.
TCTTTCAACTACAATCGCGTATTCCAAAAATTACATTATGAAACCATAGTGATATGTATACCATTCTTCACTATTTTTTGTGTACTTTATATGCACTGATATATATTTTAAGAAATCTTATTTTTAAGTAGATTTGCGTATACAAAATTAGAAAGGGGAAGAATTCAAACCTCGAAAATACCAAATTCATATTCAGGGTGTTTAAAATTTATGTATTCTTATTAAACTATTAAGATCTTTTCAAGGAAGAAAATTTTTATAGTATTATTTGCTATAATATCAGTTTTATACATAAAAAAGAACAAATTTTTTATTGCTTAGATTTGAAATAATGCATGTATTTCTACTTGTATATTATCAAACATTCTTATGATTATTTATAAAACAATTTATAAAAAGATTTAATAAGAATTCTAGGTGTTGACTGTATTACAATACTATGACTATTTGGTAAAATGTAATAAAGTCATTTTATTACATTGTAAATTCTAAGTATTTGTAATATTATTTATATATGTTATTATTATTTTAATGTGTTTAGTTTTAGGAACATAAATTAAATAAAAATTTTATTTTATTTATTTTTATTTGTCGCGGGTTAAACTGTTATTTGTAAGTAGGAACAGACAAGTGGAGTTTTGTAACCCTACCGTTATTTTATTGTTATATAGTGCTCTGTTCGTTATTTTTGGAGTATTTGTTATTTTGGTGCTAAATTTGGTAAAATGAAGTGATTGTTTAAAGAAGGTCCTAAATTTTATTTAAAACTCGTTTTTTTGAGTCAATCAGACATTCGATGTACAACTAAAAATTTGACTCTCCATTTTTATTTCATTAATAAAACAAGCAATCAAAAAAATGTATGTTGGCAAATTTATAGGGCCTGAAAATTTGAGACACAGCAATAGCAGTGAGTCAAAGTTGGAAAAATTGATTTTTACAAATTCCAAATAAATAGATTTTTTTTAAAAGTAAATATTGTTTCCAGGGGTAATTTTTTATAAAAAAAACGAATGAGAATACTTTCAGCTTGATAAACTTACGTCTTTATTGTTTTTTAAAATTTTGTTTTAGTTTTTCCACATTTTGGGTACAAAAATAGAAAAAGCGCATGTTTCTACTATGCTCATTCTATTTCTCGTGTGATTTTACATCTAGATTCATAAAAATCATGAAAATAAATTGGGAAGGTAATTGTGATCTTGTGTGAAAAAGAATACAGGTATTTTCATATATATCAGAAATTTTAACATTTAAGTATAAAAATGGAAAAAGCGCATGTTTCCACTATGCTCATTCGATTTTTTATAAAAAATACTGTTAAAAACAACATTAATCATAAAAAATTCTTAAATATATTATAAAAGTATATCAATATTCTACTATATTGAATCGGAATCTATATTTTGTATAAGAATATATTTACCTTCCCAATTTATTTTCATGATTTTCATAAATCTAGATGTAAAATCACACGAGAAATTAAATTAGCATAGTGGAATTATGCGCTTTTTCCATTTTTATACTCAAATTTTAAAATTTCTGATATATATGAAAATGCCTGTATTCTTCTTCACCCAAGATCACATTTACCTTCCCAATTCTTTTTCATGATTTTCATGAATCTAGATGTAAAATTACATGAGAAATTGAATGAGCATAGTAGAAACATGCGCTTTTTCTATTTTTGTACCCAAAATGTGGAAAAACTAAAACAAAATTTTAAAAAACAATAAAGACGTAAGTTTATCAAGCTGAAAGTATTCTCATTTGTTTTTTCATAAAAAATTACCCCTGGAAACAATATTTACTTTTAAAAAAAAATCTATTTATTTGGAATTTGTAAAAATCAATTTTTCCAACTTTGACTCACTGCTATTGCTGTGTCTCAAATTTTCAGGCCCTATAAATTTGCCAACATACATTTTTTTTGATTGCTTGTTTTATTAATGAAATAAAAATGGGGAGTCAAATTTTTAGTTGTACAAAACTTTAAAAAAATGTTTGACTGACTGGCAAAATGGGTTTTAAAACAAAAGAATCATACTATCGATACATTATATCACAGAGATTTAGTATCAATCTCGTATCCTAGAGAAATTTGTCTATCGTTGAATTCACCATGACTCCTAAAAAGAGTAAAGCTCCTAAGAATGAGGATGAGTATTTTCATGAAAAAGTTACTGTTCTGTCGAACCACACCTCTGGTATAGAAAAATATGATGTCAAAATACCATTTTCCATTTGGATACAAGAGTTGAAAGACCGAATGAAATTGTATTCTCTTGATAAAAGTAAATGGTTATCAGTTTTGAAAATTAATTTAGACATGCAATCAAAGTTGTACTTGGGTAATCTTGAAGATCGTGAAAAAGATACTTTTGAAAAGGTGGTATAATTAATGATAAAAAGTCATGATTGAGGTTTCAAAATTAAGGCACAAAAAATACTTTACTCACGTTTCAAATCGGTGTTTTTAATGCTGATAAATTTGTAGAATCTGCTAATAAGTTTAAGCTTCTATTGAATCAAGCTGGTATGAGAGTTTCTAGAAATGAGTTAGAAAGCGTTTATCTATCATGATTGGTAAGGTTGATAATGATATATGGAATTATTTTATTAATATTCAAGTTACTACCACATCATTTAATGATACTGTTATACGTGTATGTGATTATCTTAGAACTAAACCGGTTAAGAGAAAAGAAATTGCTAAAACTGTTGATAGTAATTCTAACTTTGATAGAAAGAGAGATAGAGATTCTGAGAAAGAAAGCCAATCGTTTGTCATTTTTGTAGAGATAAGGGTCATATTAAACCTCAATGTCCTTAAATGAAGTTTAGCCAAGATAAGGATAATAAAGCTGTCGGTATATCTAAAATTAAGATTAGTAGATTTTTAGAAGATATGCAAAGTGAGTATAAAAGGTTGTTAGAATCTGTTGAGCAACTCCAAAAGGAAAACCAAGTTTTACGTGGTAAATATGATGATTTTGTTTCAAGTAAAGTTTTGACAGAGGAAACTAATGCCAATCTGTTGTTAATGTTAGAAATGCTAATAGAATTGTTCGAGATATTTGTATTAAAGGTAAACTTAGTACTAGATTCAATGCAATTGTTGCTGATGCTATGTTAGATTGTGGTAGCCATTTATCTATAGTTTCTGAGAGTATTGCTAGAGTTCTTGGTTATAAGAATAGTAATGTTAGTAATCATAAGTTTTATGTTGCTAATGGATCACTAATGGATAACTTAGGTGAATTTAAAATTAAAGTATCTTTTGTGGGTGATTATGATATCTTTGTTAAGTTTGTTGTTTTGAAGGATAGTCAAATTGAAAATCTATTAGATCATTATCGTCTTTTATTTGGAAATGATGTTTTATATGGTTTGAAAATATCAATTGATTTTGAAAGATTTGAAGTTTCGGTTATGGGTAGAAAAATTCAATCTATATGGTATAAATCTGATGTTAATTTTAAAACTATGTTTAAAGCTAAACCTGTTATGATTAGTCGTGTAGCAATGTGTAGTAAAAGTGAGTTGTCTGATCTGGAACGAGATTCTAATGATATTATTAGTAAGTTTTCTAATGATATAGGAAAATCACGTCTCAGTGCACCTAAACTTCCTCTACGCAATGATCCTATTCTTAAAGTTAAACGTTATGTTCACTTATTTAAAGTAGCAAAAGAGATATCACAATGTAGTAATTAGTGGTGTGATATTAATGTATTAGTCCCAAGTGAACCTAAATTAAAAATGAATATAACAACTGTACCTAAGAAAGAATATCAGAATTTTGTTAAAGGTTAAGATGAAAATAATGAAGATATTTTAGAAGATAGAGAAATTGTAATAACTCGTGTTTGTTTAGACTCTAGACCTATTAGTTCTATGTTAGAAAATTGGAACTATCCTACAAAGTCTTTAAATGAAATATTAGTTAATCTCCATGATGCTGTTTTATTTTCTAAAATAGATCTTCGTCAATTTTTTCTTCAAATACCGTAACATAGTGATGATGTTACTTAAATGAGTGTTCAACATCCGAAAACTCTTTAACTAATTACGTTTCAACGTTTTTCTTTTGTGTTAAAAGTTCCTGAAGATTTTGCTCAGTACATTTTTGATCAAACGTTAAAAGAAGTTAATATTAATAGTGATGAGGAAGGTGCTGAGCTTTACCAAGATGACATATTATTGTTTTCTAATTGTAGTGATAAGAACAAACATCTGCCATTTGTAAGAAAATGTTTAAATGCTTTAAGATCAGTAAGACTAAAGTTGAATTTTCAAAAGGGTCAGTTTTGTTTGAGTAAACTTGATTATCTGCCATTTACTATATCTGGAAGTGGAAGAAATCCGTGTGAAAGTTATGTTAGTGCTTTGAAGAATTTTCCTATTCCTGGGGGTGTTTAATCTTTTCGTAGATTTCTAAGTATGACTCAATTCAGTGTTTATCAAAGATTTAGCTGAATTATGCTTACCGCTAAATAAATTGTTATGTAAAGGAGTTAAGTGGTCTTAGGATAATGAATGTCAACCTTCATTTAATGCCATTAAGTTCTTGTTATTGAATTCAACCTGCCTGTATTTACCTGATTTGCAGAAATCATTTGTTTTACAAACAGATGCTAGTGCTTCTGCAGTTTCTGATTTGTTAATGCAAAATGGTGGGTTAGATAATAAAGAACTTTATTCGATAGGATTCTATAGTAAACAGTTAAAGTTTTCTTCGTTTACCCTTGCTATTTAATTGGAACTCAAAGCCCCGTTAATTTCACTTTATCATTTCAAACAAGTTACACTTGGTTGTCAAATAAGTTGTTATGTAGACCATAAGCTTCTTATTGAACTTATAGCTAATGGAGGAGTTCAGTCTCAACTATTGTTTAAATATTGTTCAATCTTTAAATGAATTTGCCGGAATTAAAATTTTTTATCTACAAGGTTGTAAGAAAATAATAGCTGACACACTTTCTAGAGCATGTATACGTCGAATTACTACTAGAAGTCTATCAAAATCAATAAACAAGAATTCTAACCTTCATGTTAGTAATGGTAATGTTAGTAATAACCATGTTAGTGAGGATTGTGCTGTCAATGATTTAGAATGAACTGAAGTTGAAAATCAAGTAGATTTAGGTCGTAATGTAGAAGATATGGTATCTCCTAATGTTATTCTAGGGCAAGCAACCGATTTAAGCTTGATTCTAAGTAAGGCTGCTAATGAATTGAAAAGTGAATATTTGAGATAAGTACATGATAAATGTGCTCATCCTGATTTTAGTATATCTTTTGTTATGTTAAAATGTCGTGTAGTATGGAAAAACATGACGACCGATTTAGGAAAATATTTTCAAAGTTGTGAAGTATGTGCAAGTAAGAATGATGTTTATCGTTTTAATAATGTACCTAGAGTTTTTACAGGGTCGTATCCACTCATGTTAGTTTTGGGAGATATATGTGGACCTCTAAAAACATCTTTATCTGGTATGAGTTATTATGTTTGTTTTGTTGACACAAATACACACTATGTTTTTGTACTTTCGTTATAAAGTACAACATCTAATGAAATCATGCAAGTTTTAAGAAACTTTTTTTATAATAATGTTGATTATATACAAACATTATTAGTTGATAACGCTGTATATTGGTGTAAAATTTCAAAAGAGTTTAAGAATGTTTACAAAACAAATGTTTAGTTTGGTATTCCTTATTATCATAAAACTACAAGTTTAGTAGAAAGATCTATACGTACAATAAATTTAAAAGTTTCACTTCTTCTCAATGAGAATAAGGCCGATGCTTTAATTGCTGGTTAATGGTATGAATTGTTACAAGAAGCTGTATACTTTATGAATATCTTGCCTCATGCTACTGTTGGTGGTGGAAATGATAATTATGGATATTATTTGTTTTATGGTTGGAATCCTGTTTTGCTCGTTGATTTGGAGGAAAAAAAAGCAACAATATAAACATATCTTGGCTTCTATCGTCAATAAAGAGGATGAGAGTAAAAGAATTTTGGCGTTAAAGTTTGCAAAAGATGCAATGAAATTTACAAGAAAATCTCATAATTTAAAGACAACAATAGTTGCCTTAGTACCTCAAAGAATTAAAGATTCGTATATCGGGTGCAAAGTTTACATTAAGAAAGCGTGTCCTACCAACACAAACTCAAAATTTACGAGTTTATAGCATAAAGATATTTAATAACTAACATATCTTATTCACGTATTGAATTTAGTTTAAAGAAAGAAAATAAGTCATGAGGAAGACCAATTTCTATTATTAACCCTAATTATATAAAGAGAGATTATAGAAATAATAGCGAAGTTATCGATGAGATTTAGCCTACAAAAAGGGGAAGAAATAAGAATTCTAAGTCTTGATTGTACTACAATACTATCACTATTTGGAAGAATGTAATAAAGTCATTTTATTACATTGTAAATCCTAGGTATTTGTAATATTATTTATATATGTTTTTGTTATTTTAATATGTTTAGTTTTAGGAACACAAATTAAATAAAGATTTTATTATTATTTAAATGATAATTTACATTGTACAACTATAGATAATGGAAAAAAATATTTTAAAAATATAATAACTGTCGAAAATATAAACTTTCCTGGTGTTATTCATAATTTTAACAATAAAGTTCAATTTCTCATTCCCATTTGACTAGGTTATGAATTTTTTTTTCATCACTTATTGTTTCTTTGGTTTACTTGATCTACTTGGTTTAACTGGTTTTTTTGGAGCTTTTTTTACTGGTTGTTTATATACTGTCTTAAATGTTTGATTAGTTTCCATATTAGTAACATATAAGCCCAGTTGATATTGATATGTATTATTTCTGAATACAGCTTGAAATCGTGTTTCTTTCTCTTCTATTTTGGTACATTCAGGTATTTTATCTTTTTTGCAATTTTCACTACTTGTTTGTGAATTATCAGATTGCTCTCCATTGTTGAGAATACATTTGGTTGCATTGTATTTCACCCTATATCTGTGTGTACCGTTAACAATTCTCGTTTGATTTAACTTTATTGACGTCACATTGTAATATGTGCAAGTATTATTATAATATAGTTCTGTTGCATTTTTAACAATATCTTCGGCAGAGACAGGTTCCTGTTCCATTCCATTTTTCCCATTTCGGTGTAGTTGTCAGTGTTGTTGTTGTTATTTCTTGTGACATAGTTGTATCTTCTGCATTTAAAGTCACATAGGTGATAATAGCTATTACAATAGAAGTAATTAAATATTTCATTTTAACACTAATGAAAATGATAAATTTTTAGATTTTTTATACATTTATTGTTTAAACATTAGTATTTGTATAAAAATGGGGTTTTTGAAAAAATATTTTTTATAACATTAAAATACAATTTTAATAATAAAGATATGATTTTTGTTCAAGATTTATGATTTTAAATGAATACACAGAGATTAAAATCGTTCATTTTCCGTCCTCTAAATATTTGCATATTAATGAACAGTTCATTTTTCATCTAGTGAATTTTTTATATTTATTTTTTATTTTGTTTTTTGACGCATCTTTTGTTGATTAATGTTTTGGCACATTACCATTTCTTGCAAATTTTTTAAACATATCTTTAGTACCATTTGTTATTACGTCAATGTAGTGGAGTCTAGTACTTTCAGTCAGCATTTCTTCGTAAAATATAATCATAATCATAGTAAAAAAGTGTACATTCATATCGCTAGTTATATTTCTAGTCAAGAAGTTAGTAAAAAGTATCACTGTTATAAGATATCCTTTGTTACTTTTACTCATTGTCAAAGAATTAACAGGAGTTGTCTATCGGTATAAAAGTAACAATAATCTTTGTTCCGGTTTTTTACCATATGTTTGTTTGGTATCATATAAAGAATTGACGACATTATACAAAAAAGTTAGTTGACAAAAAGATTTCTTATTAACACTAAACATACCACCATCAGTCAAATTGACCTCTTCAAATTTTAACAAAAGTTTTCTCACATCGTACGGTTATTTACTTTTATGACTTTTTCTAAAATATACATACAATGAATTTTTCAGTAATTTTTTTTTTCCTACTTTTTTGTTTTTGAGAAATGTATGTAGCAGTCCTTACCTACCAAGAACGGTCAATTTTACTGGTATAAAAAATAGAGGTTTTTGACCAAATGGCAAGAAAATATAAAGTTAAATCAAAATCTTGCCGCTGGTCTCTACAAATATTTTTTAACATTCTTGACTTAGCTGGAATAAATGCATAGGTTTTGTATAAACAAGTAACAGGGGAGGAAATTTCAAGGCAAGTTTTTTTATTTCAATTAACCGTTGAACTTGCTGCCGAATATCAAAATTCGCGTGAAAAAGAAGATAAATCAAAAACACTAATAAATATAAGTTCTGGTTCACGTGTAAGAAAAACTTGTCAAGTTAGATATTGTAAAGATAATAAGGCTACGAAAATTTTGTTAAGAATGTAAAAATATGTATACGGTATATGTACATCCGAAAACTTTAAAGTTTGTAGAAAATGTAATGAGAACGAATAGGCTATATATTTTTAGTTATTTAAAAATAATAAGTATTTTGTATGATTTGGTATATGCAGATGAAAGAAACTACAAAATTACCTTTCATTTCTAATTTTTTGTTAAAGTTTATAATTAAAGTAAAAAAAACAATAATTTTTTTGTTCTTTTATAAATGTTGCTTCATTTATTATTAGATTTAGTACTAAAAAAACTATTTTATACATTAAATTGAAAAAAGAATTACTTTTTAAATGAATTAGTTAATTTGACCTGTTGTGGTGGAAATTGATATATGTGATATGTCGTTAGGTTTAGTGCTAACTACTTTTTAATTATGAAACTGACAATTTTATTTTAAAATATCTATTACATCGCTGTGTGAAAAAAATTTTTTAAATTACTAGAGATTATTTATTTTCTAGCAATATAACACTATTATTGTTTGGATATATGAAAGCAAAAAAGCTAAAGGTACTACACAACTTTAAATAATGGGAGATACGAAAAAAGAAATTAATAATGTTTTTAGCTCTTCTAAGAGCCAAATTACTACAAGAGGTAATTTATATTAATTTTTTTCTACTTTTATATTTGAATTCAGTTACTATGTCTCAAAGATCTATGGGTACAGGAATGGTTCGCGGTCATACCAATGAAATTACTTTCAACGTGAGACAACCACCAACTGAAGCTATGAACAACACCAAATCCGCCATGAGTAATGAAACTTCTTCTCAATTTACCTCAAATGCACTACAAAACAACATGAGAAGTTCAGGAAGAATGACTTATGAACCTTTATTATATAGCTTTAAAATTGAACTTAGAAATAAGTTTGGTAGAGATTATATTGCTATTGTCCGTCCCTGTGATGTTATTCTTGAGGAAGGCAGAAAAAATGCTGAAAACTATAACCGTCTTGATGAGATTGACAATGAGATTATTGTCACTGGATCAGTCGATGTATCTAAGTGTTATAAAACATGGGGAAATGCGCACTTTTATCCCACTCTACAAGTCGCAATAATGAAATCTGGATAAAAAAAGGAAGAAGAACACAGACACTTGCAATCTCCATAATTGCAAATGGCTTTGTTTTAATTCATCAATGTGAATCTGTTTCTGGAAAAGCATGAGCATATTTGCTTCCAATAATCGATGACATGTTAAGAACTGATTGGAAATCAAGAGGAAGAGTGCTTTTTGCTCTCATTATTGCTCTAACCCGCAAACTTGTTCTTCAAATTCATGAACATGTCAGAAAGTTTTGTGATAGATATCAATACGGATGTATCAAGTTGTATGAACGAATAAGTAGTGGCTACATACAAAGAGAACATGATAGTCGTTGTGATATACTTGTTACTACTCCAGGACGTTTAAATGAATTTCTCTTTAAAGGATACGTACACCCCAAAAAACTCCGCTATGTGGTTTTAGATGAAGTTGATCGTTTAAAGAAACATAACTTTGCTAATGATATTATCAATATTTTAGAATCTCCATCATGTGTTCACATTAATGTCAAGGCAAAATTCACTAATTTCTTCAACATTCTCACCAGAGGCATAACAATATTTCCCGTCAATGGGCCAAAAAAAATATCGTTACTATTAGAAATAACGGGATTAATCATACTAATAGAAACATTATTCACACATTTATCTGTGTTGATGGAGTAAATAAAAATAGAATGTGTGGTGATATAATTGATGCAGAAAATGAAATGGCAAATAACTTCGTATTACCCAGCAGAAAAACACTTATTCTTGTTGGAGAGAAAAGAACAAGTGACATTTTGGCAAATTTTTTTATCGAAAAAGGAATAAAAGCTTTAACAATTAATGGTGAATATTACCAAGAATATAGAGAAAAAGCTCCTAATACATTTAGAAGTGGTAATAATATGTTTTGGTTGCCACTGATGTTTTATCAAGAGGCATGGATATTAATAATTTGGACCACGTTATGATTGTTGATTTGCCAAATGATTTTAATACTTTTATCCATAGAATCGGAAGAACTGGAAGAATAAAGGAAGGTGAAGTAACAACCTTGTATGATGCAGAAGATTATTATATTGTTTCTAATGACATCAATGACGTAAGTTAAATTAATTTATACTTCTTTTAGATGCTTCAAAAAGCAGAACAGGAAGTCCCAAATTTTGTTCAATAATTTGAATAAATATTTTCTAATGTTTGTTATGTGATAAAGTTTAATTAACAAAATTTTTAATTAACAAACATAAAATGTCATGTGAATTATTTTTAATGTATGAATAAATGTAAATAAATTTTTTTCTACTTATGCAATTTTTATTGAATGAAACAATAGCTTTGCTTTTTATTTAAAAAGCTTTTTATAATGTTTAAATTAAAATATTTTCCTTTTTAAATAATCTCATTTATTAAGTAAATACTTCTATTATTTTTTTACAATAATAAAATTTCAAAATTTTATCTAAATTACACATTGAAGTAAGCCTCACACCCTTTCTAATTACTCAATTCTATCAAAATTCGCCATTGTATTAATCCTATTTTTTATTGAGCATTATTATCTGGTGTTGATATCCTTACACGTTTCTTTGGAAGGACTAGAATAACATCTTCTGATTTATCATCTTCATCTATAACTTCAAGGTGATTTTCAACTGTTTTTGATTTTGAAAAATAGTGGTCTGATAGCACACTATCACTCTCATTTTTGTTTTCATTCTCATCATCCTTTTCATCATCATCTTCTCTATTATCCTCTTTATTATCATGATTATCTACCTCTTTTATCTCTTCCTTCTCCTTATCGTCATTTTGCTTCACCTCATATTCTTATCATCATCATCTGTAAAATCAAATTCATGATTCATCTTATATTCATTTTAAATTTTTTCATTATTAGCCAAACAAATGATTATTGTTTGAAGTCTTCTCTTGTGTAAGGTTAAAGATGCATTAAAATTTGAAAGAACGATGGTCTATCACTGGGGTTGTATCTCCGACAATTCTTTATTGTACGATGCCAGAATTCAGCACATTCCTGTGGGCTTAATAAAATTTTCCTTGATTAAACAATATATTCAAAAACTTCGGGATTATCTAAACCAGCATATGTTTGTTAGGCTAATGTTAACATTTCATATAAAACAATACCTTATTTACTATCTTTTAAACTTTTTTGATTCATTCATCTACAGGAATGAGACGTTTACCAGTTGGTTGATAGTACTCATGATAATAAATATCTCTAGCTATATCAAAATCACCAATTTTAACTATTTCATTTCTATGTATCAAACAATTTCTTGCAGCTAAATCTCTATGACAAAATTTATAACTTTCAAGGTATGACATACCATCAGCTATTTGTGCAGCCCAATTAGTAAGTTTCTGTGATGATGGTATAGGTTTATTATCAACATTATTCTCTGAATTTGGTCTATAAGATCATAGAAAATCTCTTAAATTTTCTTTTTCTATCATCTCCACATAAACGAGTACAGATTGGCCTTCACTAACTACACCATAAAGTTTAACAATAAATAAAGTGTGAACATCACAATTATTAGTAATACATAATTACACAATAATTAAATATATGTAGTTTTTCACAATATATTTTAAAATTTTCTTTATGAAAATCGAATATTATACCAAAACTAGTTCATAAACGGAAAAACACTTTTTAAGAAATTTTTCTTTTATCTGATTTCACAATTATTTTTAATTTATATGTAAACGAGTTATTGTTTTCACAACCGCAACTGAGTAATTTAATTTTAAAATCCTCGCGTGTTAAGTACATTTTTTTATACCTCATATAATAATTTGATTTTTTTTAAATTACAAAATGGAGGCATAAAAAGCATATTTTAAATCTATTTTTAAGAAGTTGTCTGACTACACTAGAAGCAAAACAAGCAAGACACCAAAGGTATATTAAAATTTAAAGATCCAATTATTTTTTATTTCAAGAATTGTTTGGTGTTATTATTAAAGAAATTCCAGAGGATGACAATGATGATAACAAGGAGATAAGAGAAAAAAGTTTAATTTTCTAACAAAGGAGGAGAAAATATTGTTTTTGATAAAAATGTTTTGAAAAACATTTTTAATATAAATATTTTAGGGCATGGAATGTCTCAATATCATATTATTAAATGTCTATACTTTAAAGTAAAGAGCTGAAGACTTCTCCAAAAAAACGCAATGTGTAAAAGAAAATGCTTCGGAATGCCTCAGCATTTTCCAAAAAATAAAAATTTGAAATGATAAAACAAAACCGCTATGTGCTAATTTCGAGTCAAGGTTTAAGAGGGTTAGAAGAAAACTTATAGATGTTAAGATAAAAAAAAAAAGTTAAGAAATCGAATTTAAACGACGTAGTTGATTATAAGAATTAAATAAGTTGTTTTTTAATTTAAAGCAATGTGATTATTTAAAATATTTTTTTAACCGCTATATGAAAATAAAATAATAAAAAAGATATTGTGTGAAAATTTTCAGATATTTAATGTTTTTAAAGGAAAACAACTGCACTTAGTATTATTTTAACTTAAGTAAAATCTTAAAGGGTTATAAAACCCAGTTTGAAACATATGATAATATAAGTTATAAGTAAAAACGATAATTATTTTTATAAGATGACTGTTGATAGAATTGGTTGAATTTATGAGAACTGGCAAGATAAAGCCTATTTATCTATATCCCCATGTAATATCGTTGATATTTATCTATTTAGGGACGGGAATATTATGAAATACATACTACAGCCATGAAAAATATTGGTTTACATTTGTTGTTATATCAGTTTGTGTTTTTATGATTTAAGTATGTTTACAATAATTTTGTGTGTATTTATTTTTAGTTTAGGTTTTTTTTGGAATTATTTTTATTTTGGTTCAATGAATTTTATTATTTAGTATCATGTTCATCTGAAAAGAATATCAAATTTGCAACACATCCATAAGTTTTCCTTACCTCAAATAATGGATGGTCCGAAATCGTTCCTATTAGAAGATCACATATTAATGATAATAAAATTAAAACATGGGTTGATTCTCAAAAGGTTATATATGTTTATAATACCAAAAAATATGATTTAATCGATTAACATTTGATAACAATAGATCTTTTAGTTATTTTAACTCTTGAGTCGGATTTACTTTAGAAGAAATAATTAATGAAACAAAATTAAAATTTAGAGACAATAAAATGGAAATGGTTACTTTTTCATTTATGGAACTATTTACTGAACGAGCTACAGCTCCATTTTTTGTTTTCCAAGTTTTTTGCGTCTGTTTATAGTGTTTAAAGATTTGGTTTATTATTCATTGTTTACTTTAAGTATATTAGCAATGTTTGAAATGCTTGTTGTAAACAACATTTGGTGAATATAACGATGACTAGAAATATGGGAAACAAACGTTATCCAGTTAATGTTTATAGAAATAAGAAATGGATGAAAATTAATTTTGATCAATTGCTTGTTGGTAAATTAGTACCTATTGGAAGGAGTTTAAATGATAATAATGTACCTTGTAATTTATTATTTTTGCGTGGAAGTTGTATATTGAATGAATCTATGTTAATAGGTGAGAATGTTTCTCAAATGAAAGAATCCATACAGATATTAGAACCAAATAGATGCTTTTATTACTAAAATGATATGAAAATTCATATACTATTTTGTGGAACTAAAATTTTTCAACATACGTATGAATACACAAATGGTGAATTTTTTCGAAGATTCCCTGATAATGGAGTTTTATGCTGTGTATTACAAACAAGGTTTGGTACATTACAAGATTCTTCGCTAAGAACGATTTTGTTTGGTGTTAAAATAGTTGCTGCTAATAATCTTGAAACATTTGCATTTATATTATTTTTGCAATTCTGCAGCAATTCATTTTTGACAAACAAGAAGTTTAGAAGAAAATTCTAATAAGTTTCAAACACTTGTTGAATGTTCTTTGATCATTACTGGTGTTGTGCCCCCAGAATTTCTGTTAGAATAGTTTTTAGTGGTAAATAATTCATAAATCGCTTTACAAAAATTAGGAATTTTCTGTACTGATCTATTTTAAATTTCATTTGCTGGAAAAATAGACGTTTGCTGTTTTGATAAAACTGGTACTCTTACAGCTGACAATCTTGTAGTCGATGGTATTGGCATTATAGATTAAAGTAAAAAAATATTATTAAAAAATAGTATAGATAATGTTACATTAAGAGTGTTGTCTTCATGTCATTCATTGATAATGTTTGATAAAGACTTAGTAGGTGATTTACTTAAAAAAAGCAATATTAAGTTGGGTAAAATGGAATATTATGAAAAATGATTTGGTTTCTCCATGTTGTGGAAGAGCTCCAGCTATGAGAATTTTTCAAAGATATCATTTTAGTAGTCAACTTAAAAGAATAATAGTTGTTGCTGGATATACACCTCCGGGTAGTGAACCAGTTATGATAACTGCAGTTAAAGGTATACCAGAAGTCTTAGAAAGTATGTTCAGTTCTATTCCAGAAGGTTATGTTGAGGAATACAAATCATTAGCTCAAAAAGGTTACCATGTATTACCCTTTGGTAATTCTAGCTTAGAAAATTTAGATAACAATAATATTTGACACATTTAAGAGATGAATTAAAATGGGACTTATATTTGCTGGTTTTTTGTTTACTTCTTGTCTGTTAAAGAAAAACACGAAAGCTATGGTTAAAGAAATTAAGAAATCATATCATAGTGTTGTTATGATTAAAGAGAGAAAATCTACTAACTGCTTGTTATGTATCTAAAAAATTAAAATTTGCCGAAGAAGGAAAAGAAATTATGATTTTGCAAAACAAATGTGATGAATGGTATGAGCAATAAGTTAGTGAAACAAAAACAGAGGAACTGAAAAACAAATTTTGCCAATTCTTTAATCTTCATGAATTATCTGTCACTGGAAATGGTTTTGCATGTCCATATGAATAAAAATGTATGTTTCTGAGAAAAATTTTTAAAAATATAAAGATTTATGCACGAATAGGACCAAAACAAAAAGAGCAAGTAATTAATGGGGTAAAAAATTAAGAATATGTCACATTTATGTGTGATGATGAAACTAATGATATAGATGCATTAAAACATTCCCATGTTGGTGTTGCTCTTTTGTCCTATCCTTTTGATGTCACAAAAGCAAAAACGGAAAAGTCCCAGTTGTAAGACAAAAACCTGTACTATCTTTACAAATTTCTGAATTTTTAAGAAAATGTTTGCCTCCAGATCACCCATATCATAAACAAATGAACAACAAACAGAAAAAATTTTACAAATTAATTAAAAAATTTAGAATCTGAAGAACCTTCAATTGTCAAACTTGGTGATGCTTCTATTGGTGTTTTCTTTACATCGGAATTTATTTCAATTGCTTCTATTTGTTATATTATAAAACAAGGGAGATGTATTCTTGTAGTTACATTACAGATGTTTAAAATTCCCGATTTAAATGCTTTAGTATCAGTTTATTCTCAATCAGTATTATACTCATCGTGTATACGTTCTTTTGGTTATCAACAAACACTTCAAGGTATGCTTCTAGCTGCATGCTTTTTATTTATAACACGACCAAAACTATTAAAAATATTATCAAGAGAAAACCAATGGCCAATATTTTCACTGTCTACACTATTTTAACAATATCTCTTGAATTTTGTATTCATTTATTTTGTCTCTTATATATTATTGACGTTGCTTTAACATATTAGCAACCAGCTGAAAAAGTTACATCAGAGACGAAATTTGAGCCCTCATTACTTAATTCTTCTGTTTGTATTTTTGAAATGATATTACAAATATCAACATTCGTTGTTAATTTCAGGGGACAACCATCTATAGAAAGTTCGTTTGAAAATAAATCTTTAAAAATTTTACTCTTATGTTCTCTAGTTGCATGTTTAGAAATTATTCTAATATTTTTATTTTACAAACATATTAAACTATAGAACGAATTAAATTGTAGTTATTTACTCAAAATTAGATTTATTTTACAAGTGAAAATGTTAAAAAAACATTGTCGTCTTTAAATTTTTTTATGCCTCCAATGTTTTTCTTAGTACTACCACATTTTAAAAATTATAATTTTTATCAGTAAGAAATAAAGTAAACAATTAACAAAATTAAATTACTGTTAGAAATAATAACATTAATATTTAAAGACTAAATTTTTTAAAAATGGTAAATAATTAAAAAAACGCATTGCGATTTACTTTAAAAATAGTATTAAAGTGGAATCGATAAAGTTAATATTTTTTTAAAAAACAAAATATACTAAAATATCATAAAAAAATATTAAAAATGCATAGAAGTGTAGTTAAGAACTAAACCTATTTAAGCAAGATAAAAAATGTTAATAATAAAAAAAAATCACCGAAAAAATAAAAAAAATCATTAAAAATACATTGCGATTTCCCTAAGAACAAAATCTTTTCCGAAAACATTACTTAAATTCAACTATCTATATCAATTTTTTTCCTATCCAATCATTTTCTTCCCTGTGCAATCATTTTTTTGTTTGAAAACTTTAATTTTGAATAAAATTAATTTAAATTGTTATTCTGTAAGTATTATATTTTTACATTTAATAGTTTAACATTAATAATTAAAGTATAAAATATTCCAGACTCACAGTTATTAAGGATTACTACTATATTTTTAAAATAACTAGTTTAAAACCAAAGATAAATGTCCAGTAATTTTTGTTAAAAATTTTTTTATTGTTAGATAGATTATGCACTTTAAAAGTTTTTGTGGAACAGTTAATTTTGTTTAAGCAATAAATTATTAATAACTGTATTAAAATAAGTTGTTTAATTCTGATCGTGAACTTATTTGTATAAAGCAAGCTAAGCTAACTGAAGAGTATAACAATATAAATTTTTACAAAAGGTAAAAAAGTTATTACATTCAGAAATCTGATAATATTTTAAGTTAAAAAAATGGAATTTATAAAAATTTTCATATCTATATTATAATTATTTGTAAATATTATTTTTAAAAAAAAAAGTTGTCTTATATACGAATAAAATAAAGCTTTACAAGAATTTATTTTAAAAATAGATTTATAATGTTTTTTTTATGATTGATGAAAAATAATAGATTACAAGTAAAAATATTTATATTTTAAAATCGCATATTGATACGAATTGTGTATCAAAAAAAATTTTTTTAATTTAATTTTCTTTTCACCAACTAAATTGTTTATTAAATTTTTTATTTTATTAAATTATTTCTTAAAATCTTATAAATGCGTAAACAAAATATCGAGATAATTATATTATTTTCAACTATAACTAATTCATATTGTATACTTTTTAGTTTATAATAAAAATTACTTTTTAATTATTGTATTTTATATTCTTATTAAAATATTTTTTGATCAAATATACCTCCAAAAAAATAAATAATATGAATAGAAAAAAAATGATGAGATTGTCTTTTTGTGAACATGTAAAAGAAAAAAATTTTTTTATTTATTTTTTATATAGTAAAGAACAGTACAAGTAAAACTGTTTTTGTCATGGAATTTCAAGTGTCATTGAAATAACTATAAGTAATTGTTATGAGTCATCTAAAAAAAATTTCGTTTATTTGTTATAAATTTTAGTGAACAAATTTAAATCGCATTGTGTTAGCGGTCAAAATTAATTTTTAAAATTACCTAAAAACTTAAATATATTTGTTTTCATTAGACAGAAAATAAACTGTGGAGGAATTAAAAACATTTGGGACAGAAAGTAAACGTTTTTTTTGTGTGTCATGAAAACATTTTTATGTTTCAAAGTAAAGATATCTTATGTTTACATCTGAAAAGCTTTTTAAGGATGAATTGAAAAATGTAGAAAAGTTACCTCATTATTTAAGAACTCGATTGGCAGAAATTGGCTTTGAGAATGGCTTGAGTTGTGTAAATTCATGTCCATTGATCTCTCAGGAATTAGCGGCACGTTTATGCTTGTTAATTCACGAGCAAGATCGCAAAGTTGAAACTGTATTGTATAATATTGTCATCAATTTAGTTTATACTAATAATTTATCAAAATTTCCTCAAGTACTGTTCAAAACTGTCAATCATGTTTAAAATGCCAACGCAATTCAATTATGCATAGTATAACATAGTCAAAAGTTACATTTCCAAGAGAACGAGGTTATTTTGACTGTAGGTACTTTAACTCTAAATGTTTCATTTTGCTTATCGATTCCTAAAGTGGCTACACGTTTGAAAGATTTTTGAAGGATAAAAGTTTAAAGCAGTTAATTTTTTTTTTGATTTAGTGATGATATATCAATTGCTGTTTAAGAATATTGAGAGTGATAATGAGCCATCATTGTGTTCTGAAGATCTATCGAAGTATCTGAAGTCAACTGAAGCATTTTATTGAGAGAAAGTTATGCAAGATTAAATAGCTTCGTCTACTGTTCTACCGCAAATGATTTAGCTGAAAAAATTGTTGAAATCGTTAAAACCAAATTTAAACACCTTACATCAAATGCAATCCCACTTTTCAAGCTCATATCGTACGCCCACCGTGAAATCAACCATCAATTCAGGAGATCTGGTAAAACTCTCGCCGCTAAGTTCTTTGGTATGACAGCTTACCTTAAATTGTACAAAAAATCACTTGGACTTCCTGAATCCACTAACTCAACACCCATTTACTTCAAGAAATCAAGAAAAAAAAAGTTTATGTTAGATACTCTTGTAGCTAAGTTAGGACATCGAATCTTGATGATTCAAGACTACTTTTGTGATGTTTATGCAGTATTCAAGGACTTCACTTACTTCCAAGGAAAAGAATGTTACACGTTGAAGAATACATTCATGACTGTTGACAAACTTGAAGATTCTGTTTTGGATAATCTTTTAGATATCTCTGTTAAAACTGCTGTACCAGAAGAAGACGTTGGTTATATTATTAATCCTGATAAAACTGCCTTTTTATCTCAATTTGAAGCTGTTGCTGGCCATGACAACGGCCTCCTCCATCTAAAGAATGATGATGTTGCTAATGATAAACTATCTTTAATGAAAATCCTTGAGAAAAAACTTTAATCTTCTGAGATTGGCACAATTGCTTTTATTGATGAATCTTCCTACTCTGGAGGGGGTTATGGAATCCTGTTGTATCACAGTAATAAATCAAATGAAAATTTTGCCGTATAAACGATCTCTGAAAGAAAGATTAAATGTGAAGCTGCAAAACCTACCGATGGACGTATGGGAATTCCGGCTCTTCAAAAAATACTGAAAATTGCTGCTACCGGGAAATTCAGACGGACCATTGTCTTCACTGATTACAAAAATGCCGTTGGAACATTAAAATTAAATTGGATCGCAAATTAGGATGAAAAAAATTATGTTGATGTCAAGCATCCTTATTTGCGAAAAAGTATTTATGATTTGTCGCTTCAAGTCAAATTCGCGGTATATAAGATAAAAGTCTACATTAATATTGCACCTCAAGAGACCACCGATTAACTCGCTAAATAATTTCTATCCAAAAATATTCTGAATATCAACAACTACTTAATGAAGGGATCGGAATGATATAAATGTAATTTCAATAAAATAATTGATATATTTTGATTATGAATTTTAAATATTATCTAAATTAGTATCTTATTATATTTTATATAAGTTTTGTAATTTTTAAAAAAGATACATAAAATTTTAAAGTATTTATCATGTTTATGTCAGTAATGCTTTAAGACCATGTACCTTTTATTCAAAACGTTTGCATTGCTCTAGTTATACTCCAAGTGTGCTATTGGAATTACGTACTTCTTGTAATAGTTTATTATATTTCAAGTAGTAGGTAATGCTCAAGTAATTCCTAAGAGTGATTATAAACCTTTAATAAACATGCTGACTAATGGTAAAGAAAGTAGTTCTAATTTCATGAAGTAAATTAATCTTATAAATGAGTTTGAAAATGTTGAGGTAATGTTTATAGAAGGAAAAAAAAATATACCTGCTGATTTTTTTATTTCATATCTATATTAAAAAAGTAATGGTTAGTAATCCTGTTTAAGATAGCTCTCTAGATCCAAATAAAATGAAAGGGATTTTTCATCAATATCATAATTATTTAGGTCACGGTAGTTTAGCAAGATTTTCACCTATTGTTTTGTTACGTTATAATTAGATTGGTACTAAACGTGATTTAGCTAACTATATTGATTAATATTCTACGTGTAAGGTTGCCGTTGCTAGGTATATAAGAAAGAATAAAGTAAATGTTATTGTACCATCTATACCGCTTCAGATGTTGGCCTTGGGTGTTTTTTGGTCTCATAAAAAAAGCTTATCTGGTCATAAATATATTATAGGGGTTGTAGATGTTTTTTCTAAGTATTTATGGTTATTTTCTCTACATGACATCAAGACGAGTACAATAAGTAAAGAGTTATAAGCAATAATTTTTTCCTATTCTCGTCTCCAATTTACAGGCGTAGTGATTATACTTTAACTATGTTAAGAGGAGAAGTTAAAACTTTAATGAAAAAATATAATGTTATTGTTGATCCAGGAATAGTTGGTTTTAAACAGTTAAATTGAATGATTGAAAGGTATTTTAGATCTTTAAATACTACAATGAGAAAATGTCTTTATAATTTTAATTTATGGAATGAACTTGTATGGTCAACTATGTATTCATATTATAGACTAATTCATGGTACCACTTTACATTCACCATATGAAATTATGTTTGATCAAAAACCAATTCTCAAATCAGATAAAAGAAAAGAAGTTGAAAAAATTGTTGAATTTAAAGATAATGAAATAATTAAAAGTCAAACTTATCTTTTGGTTGAACAATTAATAGAAGCTGTAAGTGGAAAGCGTTATGATGAAGATAATTATGAAATAACACGTTGTGGTAATGATGATAAATTAAATGTAACCGATAAACCACCCGGTGATCTTGAAAAGCCCTTTGAAAAAACTTAAGGTAGGTGATCGCGTTATCATTCGTAAATATAACAGTGATAAATGGGAGGTGATTTATTCTAGAAGTAATGAAGATGTATATATTGTCAATTTACATTTAAAAGATGCTGGCTATGTAATCAAAAAAAAGAGGTTATTCTAAAAAAGTTCATCTACAAGATATTAAGATTATTTAATGATATTTATAGTAATGAAAGTTTTAAGTAAAGAGATATTTGAAAAAAATGTTTAATTTGTATTTTAAATATGTGGGGAGATGTAAAAATGCAATTTTAATTTAAATTTTGTACTATATTAAATTATAAATTTCATGTTTTTATCATTTTTACTTTTTGTCATTTGATATTTGTTATATTAAAATATTTTATTTATAGATATTAAAAGACAAATAAATTAAATTTACTATATCTTTTCAATTATGATTATAAAATATTTATATCTTTTTGTCGTCGGTAACAAAATTATTTTATGCTGACAAAAAGAAATTAATTGTAAAATAAATTATGTATTTTAAAAACAACTGCGATTCACATTTTATCTCATCATATATGTTAAAACAATGTGTTCACGGTACTTCATTATTTGCTACATTAATATTTTTCTCCATAGTTTATAATACAGATTATCGTACTACAAAACACAAAAATTTTTTATTCGTTTTATTCAATAATAACAACGGAAAAAAAATTATCTTTAAAGTCATTAAAGCTTTTTTAATTTTATTGATTTTTCTTTCTATTAGATTGCATATTATATTAGTAATCAATATCTATAGGTATGTAAAATATTTAAGGTCAACTTTCATGTTTTAACTATGGATTCATGTGTTTAACAAATCAAAAAATATGTCAACATTTTTGTATGCTAGTTTTAAGAAAAACAAGTGCACTATTTCTGTGAACTCATTTCGTTTCATAACATAACTAAGTGTGCCATTACCCAATCAAAATTCTATTACTTTAAAAAGTTGGGTTGAAAAATTTAATTCCTTAAGAATACGAAAATATTTATTTCTAAGGTTTGAAAATAAAGAATTATGTTATAAAAAGTAAAGTATATTCAGTGTGTGAAAAATTCACTGATAAAAATTTATGTAGTTTTAAGAGAAAACAGCCCTTTATTTCTTTTAAAATTTGGCATTCTCACCAAAAAAGTTCTTAGGGTGGAAGAAATTTCGAACGATTCGAAAAATTTTATTATTATTGAAAACAGATCTTTTTTTATGATTATCAAATAAATCATGATCAAATATATAATTAATAATCTTAATTAACGATACATTCTGAAATTAGATGTTCAGTGATCTTAACTATCATGCTTATCTCAATTTTAAAACTTCACTCAAAAATGAAAACTGTCGGTTTGACATGTCCTATAGTACCCTCCGATGTATTGCTAAAAAAACAAAATATTCATTTAATTTATTAGTAAATGTTAGTGATCATAAATTTTCTAAGTATACTCAGTTTAACAAAATTAATACGCCAATTAACAGAAATGCCAAATCATTTAAAAACATAATGAGATATCATTTTGTATAAATTCATACACCTTTATTAATTATTATTTGTGAATTTTTCAGAAAATGCGTGGTATATTTTTTTAATCATATATGTATGTTGTTTTGACTGTATATGATGTAGAAACGACTTACATACTTGTTATAATAATTTGCCATGTTTTTTACAGAAATGTATATACATTTCTTATAAACTGTGCATATTTTGTAAAAACGACATTACCTATACATTTTTTACAGATATGTACGTACATTTTATAAAAATTATCAAACACTTTTTTTAAGTGAATGGTTATTTTAACATAAATGTATGGTTAATTTTAAAAATTAAACTCAATTTTTCATATTATATTGACTATACTAAACAATAATCTTACACAAGTTAAAACGACTGGCACAGAAAAAATAGTATTAAATAAATTAGCATTTTAACAAAAAAGAATGTTTTTATATTTTATAATAAAATATATAAAAGATCGCAATTTAAGAACATTAAAATAATAAATTTTACACTGTATAATTATGTTGTTTGAATTGATATTGCTTTAAATAACTTTTTTCTCTTTCTAATTAATAATGTCTCTTTTAAAATTGATTTTTTCTAATTTTCAGTAAAAATATGTATAAATTAACGAAATTTAACATCTTAAACGATTTTAAAAAAGTTAAAATGATGAAAAAATAATTTTTTAGAACAATAAGTATTTGTTAATTTCAATAATTAAAAATATTACTAAATAACTATTATTTTATATTGTAATTTAATTTTAAACTATTAAAAAATACAACCAAAATATTTTGGAAACAAATCACAAAAAAAATGATAATTAATAATATCTCTTTTATATTACAATTTTTTACAAAGTAAAATAATGTTTTAGTTGGATCTCATTTAATACACATATATTACGTTAACTAAATATTTATTGTTAATTCAATATGATCATAATATGTAATTTCCATTGATTTTTTATTTAATAAAAATTGCTTTACTTTTAAGTAAACAATAATTTTTATCAGGTTCATTTATCTTATTTACGCAACAAAAAATATCAAAATTCTTAATATAGATCATGTTGTTTTATTATAAGGCTATTTTTTTTTGAAAATAAAAATTATTTTAAATGTTGAACTACGTACTTTTTTATAGAATAAAGTTGGAACATTATTATCAAAAAATATAAAATTATAATTACTTGGCGTTATATCTTAAAATTATATATACAATCATTAAGATATAGATAAATTACCTTATTTAATTAATAAAATATTAAAAGCATACTTTAAAATTATATAAAAAAAGAAAATTTATGTAAATGATGTCATTATTTTTGTTATTTCCACACTTATATTAACTGCAACTTTTTTTAGAGTTTGGGTTAATTAGAGCTTAAGAAGAATTTGGCTTATGTTTTTAATTATGTCAAACAATACTAAAACAAACAAAAAAATATTAATTTACAATTATTTATTAAATAAATTAAAAATTTTTAAATTAAATTAAAATATTCCGCTTTCATTTTCCTGGCCTCTTCCAGTAATCTTTTACCCATAAATAATGTAACAGTTGATTGTTGGTCTAAGAAATCAGTTGAAAGAATGTTTCTTTTTCTAAACCTTCTTAAATACATTCTAATTTTTTGAAATATCCATCATTACTGTAATAATAAGAATATATAATTAAAATTAATTATAATAAAAAAATCTAAAGATTCGTAAATGCTTACTTTCTATAGGAATTAATGTAATCTGGATCTGTATTTTATGTTATGTGATGAAAAAATGGGCAATTCTTCATTATCATTAAATTCATCGTAATTTATTTTAAAAAAAAAAACAAAGTTTGTTAAATTAATTTTCAAAATTAAAATTACTTTATAAAGCATAAAGTAACGCTTTGAGTTCTAAAAATACAATCGTACTTAATGATTCACGTCTACCATATTTTAAAAATTTAAACAATAAATTATTGAAATACACTTTATTATGAAATTTTAAAGAGCTATTCTTACTTAGATAACATTAATTTTTCGATTTGTAAAAAATTGGTCACAATATTAAAAGTAATATGTTAACATTTAAGAGTATATATATTAAGTTTACCTTTGCTTAATTCATTGTTATTATCAAATATGTTAAATAAGAAACTTTTTTTTTTCTTTACAGGAGTAAAATTTATTAAAAATAATTTGTTTGGTGGAAAGTATACGTAAGATGAAAGATATCTAAATAACTTCAAAATTTTATTAACACAAATTTATTATCACTTAAATCTAAGCACAGACACAACTTAATAACATCTTTATAGTGTCTACCTAGGATGTAACGTTATTATTATATTCATAAATAGAACATATTATAACACAACTTCTAATTTTTTGAGCCTCAAATTTCTAATACAATTACTTCAGTTATATATCTTTTTACATCCCAGCCAAAACACATAAAGTTAATAAATTAATAATATAGAAACTATGATAATAATAAAAATGATTGTGTTAAAATTATTATGAAATGTTAAATTTTACCTTTGAATTTAAACGATTTTCCAAATCTCTTGAAAGAATCGTTTTGAAATTCATTTATTTTACTGACGTTATTTACTCAGGTATCAATAATGATTTTTTTACATGATTATCATTTCTATAAATAGTATTTATAGAAAAATTTATATTTTAAGATATTTTATTCGTTGTTAAAAAGATAATAAGAATTATGTATTGGTTAGATAAAAAACTACTTAGATATGGAATTATATAAGTTCTTATTGTCATTAAGAAGAAATTTATGTCACACTAGAGCATATTTGTTGTGATTAGTTAAAGCAATAAACGTTCTGTGAACTTTGGTGTTTATTTTTATAAAAAATTAAATTTTAAAAATACGGAGAAGTATCTAAGTAATTGTTTTATATAATATGTTTTTAAGGTCGTGATTGGTATAAATTTATGAAATGCAGCTTAGTAATGGACTAACTTAAAAATGAACATACTATTTCTGGAATACCTATTGATAATAATCTTCTATCAGACCCTTTTCATGATCTTAACCTTGGTGTTCTAAGTAACGTTCTTTTTGGTACAACACAAATAGTCCAAATCATTACAGATTTAACTCCACTGCAAATTTATGAAGGTATTATTAATGAATGTATTCTGATGAAAAAATATGTCTACATAAATAGTGCCATTAATGAAAACTTTTATGCTGTTCAAAAAATATAAGATACATTAAGTAAAAAAGAGCGTTATCTTCTTTATGGTAGTCAGACATTGACTGTGGCAAGAGCATTCTACGAATATTTAATCAAAATAAATATCAATAATTATGAAAATGGTGTAAAAATAAAATTCAAACAAATAATC
The DNA here is from genome assembly GCA_963280985.1 of Strongyloides venezuelensis. Lineage (NCBI taxonomy): Eukaryota > Metazoa > Nematoda > Chromadorea > Rhabditida > Strongyloididae > Strongyloides > Strongyloides venezuelensis. Next base: position 1,360,544 of record CAUJLX010000002.1, on the reverse strand, counting down.
AATCTTTAAAAGTGCTTCTAAATGTTACATATTTATGCATGGATTTTGGTATGGACATTAATGAATGCTCGAGACTGTGCGAATATAATGTTGGCAAACTTTTTGAGTATCTGTATAAAGTATTTTCTTCAGACTTAAGCTTACATTAAAAATGCATAATTTAACACATTATCCTTGGAACATATTACGACATAAACTTCTTCCAGTTAATTTTTCATGTATTATATTCGAAGGTAAGCCAATATTACAATTTTAGAATGATTTCTTTCTATATTTGCTTTTAATTTTGAATCATTAAAATTTTTATAAAAAGTTGATGATTAATATATTTTAAATATTGAAAAACTAATTTTGTAAAAAAAAATATTTTTGTATTTAAAATTTTATTAACAACATTTTTAACATCTGCAAACTTTTTTATTTAAATTTGTAAAAAGTAAGATAATAGAAAATTTTTGAAACCATAATAATTATTTACTATAATAACTTTTTATTATAGCTGCTAACATTCGTTTTAAAAATATTTTATCACGAACTAATAGCCTAATTAATCCATTATTAACGATAGTTAAAAAAAATAACTTGAAATAATGTTATTAGTAGACATAAAAAAGTTCACAACGAATTAATAGTGGAGAATAACAATTGGATATATGATCTATCTGTAATGGATTGTGATGAAAATGAACAACTCGAAGCTCCTATGGAAGAGAAAATTAAAGAATTAAGTTTTATTATGTCAGAAGAATAATTTTATTATTATACACTAGTATAAGATAAAGAATTTTTAACATAAATGATACAAATTTTTAATAACAATTATATGAATTTAATTTTTAAAATCGTATTAATAGGTTTTGTTTATTTATAATTATTCATTTTTCTATAGTAAATAAGGTTGAAATAAAATAGTGTTTTTTATTTGTTCTGGCAAATATTTTTGGAAATGTTTCAATAATGTTATTTATGTATTGAATTTCATAATATAGAAATTAACATATTATTTTAATGAATTACAAAAAATGCTAAAATTAAATTATATTGTTAACAAACTACATTAAACGGTATTTAAAATAAAGTAATATCTTTTTTAACAATATTAGAACTTTATTCTAATTATTATAAAATATATAACAATTATAAACGATTTAATCTTTTTTAAAGTTGTTAGTTTTGCTTACAATTACATATATTTGTCATTGCATGTTAAATCGAATTAAAAATATAAAATACAATATATTTTATAGAAATAATTTTTTTATTCCGTTTATGAATCTTTCTGAAATAACTATAAAATTCTCATCAAAATTTTTTTCATTACTAGCAGTTTTAAAAAAATTCATATACATTTTTATAAAAAATATATACCAATTTATGAAAAAAAGTATGTATTTTGCATTGGTTATGTATAATTTTATATTTAAAAACAATCATACAATTTAAAAAATGTATAATAAATAATAAAAAAGAGTATGTATGTAATTTTAACTGTGTGTACATTTTCATTAAAAATGCTATAATGTTTAAAAAATGTATAGTAAATGTCGTTTAGAAATGTATATACATTTTACATAAAAATGTATGGCAAATAATAAAGAAAAGTATGTATGTTGTTTTGACTGTATGTACATTTCTTTCAAAAAATTATACATTTTTTGTAAAATGTATGACATTTCTTAAAAAAGGATATATATTTAATGTTTGTTACTTAGGCACAACTAAAAATAATTTAATTGATAATCAAAATGACGAAAGTTTTGTATTGTACCCATGAATGCACAATGTCTGTCAAAACGACAGTTTTAAATTTTGAGTGATATCAGGATTCTGAAAGAGAAATTGAAAAAAGAAAAAAAGTTACACTAAGTTTTCCTTTAACTTACATTTTAAGTATAATTTAAAAAAAATCGGAAAACTTTAAGTATATTAAATGCGTGGCTAAAATTTTTTGCATTCTTTTTAAAAAAATATATCAAGATGAAAATTTTAAAATAATGTGTTTTCACAACTGTTATGTAGAATTAAATTCTCTATCAAATGACATATAAATCGTACTAACACATTTTGTCGTTCTGGAGATAAAAAGAAAAAAGTAATTTTTTTATTTCTAAAAAGTGATATTTTTTAGTTTTAAGAAACAAAAAAAGTTTCGATAAGTCAGTTTTTTCAAAATGTTTTGAATTCCCCTCTAAAAAAATTTGTTGCGAACATTCTAACATATTAACCGTTAATTTATCTCTTTTCATTATTGAGTTAATCAAAAAACAAATTAACTAATTTTTTTTCCTAATTTTTATGTTTATAAGAAAAATATACAAAAATTAAACTTTTTCAATATGAAATGTTTATTAAATATATGTGAAATTTTATTCTCTATCCAATGACATCTAGACCGTCTTAGTCTTATTATCTGTTCTCGAGATGCATCACATGAAGTACTAAATTCTAAGATTTAGCACCTGTATTTTCTACTCAAATGGTGATTTTTTTGTTTGAAATTCCACAAATAGATGTAAATTTTAATGTTTTCTACATGCAAACAATAAAAATTAACTAAAGAAGTTCGATCCCCAAAATAGTAAGTCATCCAAAATTTCCATTATCTTAGAAAAAAAGTTTCTTCCTCAAAATCGTTTTCATTTTATGTACCTCTTTTTATTTAAATAAAAAGATGTATTTAAACATTCTAAATAGAAAAAATAAATTGTAGCTTCATCTGGATTTAGTTCTTGAGATGCATCTAATTAAATGAGAATGACCTTGAAGTTTGTAACATCTTAAACTTTTCCAAAATAATCATAAGATGAAATTTTACAGAAAAGAAGTAATTTTAAATACTTATTACACCCAAATAATAGAAGTTAACAAAAAAGGTTTGATTTATGAAAATATATAAGTCATCTAAAATTTTCGTATATATTAGAGGGAAAGTTTACCACTTAAAATAGTCTTCTCTTTATGTACCCCATTTTACTGAATAAAAAATTCATTCTAATATGCTGAATAGAAAAAATAAGTATTAGTTTCATCTGAATTTTTGCTTTTAAGATAATCTCAACATAAATAAAACAATTTTTTTTTTAAATTTATGTAATTTTATAAAAAGAGTATGCAATGATGATATTTTTTCAATATGAAATGTTCACAATTTTTATATGGGATTAAATTCTCTATTAAATAATATATAAATCGTTTTAATTCACTATTCGTTTTTGAGATACATCACATTAACTACTGAATTTCAAAAATTAAGCACTTTTTTTCCTCCTTAAAAAAATAGTTTTTTTTTGTTAGAAATTTCACACATAGATGTAATTTATAAGGTTTACTAAGTCCAAATAATAAGAATTACCAAAAAAGTCCGATCCCGGAAAATAATAAGTAATCAAAAATTCCCCTATATGTTAAAAGAATAGCTTACTACTTCTCAAAATGGTTTTCAGTTTATGTTCTTTTTTCTACTAAAAAAATACATTTTGATATGCTGAATAAAAAAATAAATAGTAGCTTTATTTTTATTTAGTTTTGAGATGCGTATATTTAAATAAGAATGATTCTGAAATTTATGATCCCGTAAACTGAAAAATTACAAGAATATTTATTTTTTTAATAAATGTTTAAAAAAGAAAAATTTTTTAGGAGTCATTAAGCCAATTGTTTAAAACAGTTTAAATTTTTAACTTATATTCTTAAAAATATAGTAGAGTAAAATTTATTTATTGGTCTTATCGATCTTTAAAACAATAAAATAATTAGAACAATGATTAATTAAAATACCTTAGAATCTTTTTAAATTTCTTCTAAATTCCAACAAGTAAACCTCCTGATCTTTATTTATTTTTGATGATTCTATAATAATAATAGTTGGTATATGTATAAAATAATAGTAATATTGTCCATGACTTTCCAGGTTATTTATAGTTCCTTTTAGTCACAATAATATTTTTTTCTTTCTTAAACAGAGTTTACTGTAGGTTGGATAGGTGAAAAAATTGATTTTAAAATGATATATGTAGTATTGTGCCGATTAAATATATTAAAAATCAGTGAGTATACTACAATTATTAAGATATTATGAAAAATTTAAAAAGAAATTATATTTGGCTTTTTTAAAATTTAACAAAATTTATATTTAGTATCATTAAATTCTATAATAAATTAGATATTTCACTCCAAATCTTTTTACGTTAAAATGATCTATACTAAATTGTTTCCAACTACAGCAATTTAGTTATGCATACTACAAGTTTAAAAAATTTATAATATGGCAATGAAAACACTTATTTAAAAAAAGTTGTAAAAATATCTAAAATTTTTTCTACGCTTTATAAGAATTGCAAAAAAAATTACCCGAATTTCTAAATCGAAACTATTCATCAAAATATTTTAAAAATAAATTATTTAATATTTTAAAAAAAAACACTAATACTTTGATTTAAATATATTTGTAGCTTTTTAAAGTCTATATAAATTAATTCAATACGTAAAATGTCCAAGTAATTGTTTTAATTTATTTTAAATGTTATCAACTTGGAAAAATATTTTTATCGTTTTAAATATATTAAAAATTGTATTTTATTTTTTATAATATATTTTAAAAAGTATGCATAAAAATTTGTAAAAGTATTCTTTATTATGTTACCAAAATACGAAATGATAGAATAATAATTGGCAAAATTGAATCATTTTAAGTTAAATATAAAATATTTATGATCAATCTCTAATATTATTAATATCAAAAAAATAGTCAATTTTAAAACTAAATCAATATTTTACATTTTATCCATCTTAATAATGTAAAATTTACATTTTACGTTAATTAGGACTTTGTAAAAAATTATTCAAATTTAAAGCATCAATTGAGTTTAAAATCATGAAAATATGTAATAAGACAATTTCGAAACAATATGTTTTGTAAATTTCCAACATTAAAAAAGCTACAAAATTTTAATAATAATTATAGATACTATAAAATACGGAACTATTTATTCAAATATTACTAGATGTGTTATTTTATAAAACAAAAATTTTAGAAGATTTTTTAAATTAAAACATTTTAAATATTTAAAAAACAAGTGCTGCTTGTTTTAATGTATTTCATATTTTGTATTTATGTAAATAGTTTAATAAATTTATTTATTGGTTGTTTTTTGTTTTCACACCTGTTATACCAATACACACAAATCTTAAACTTGTCTTTTAGACTGAAAATGCTTAGAATGTTACAAAACGCAAGTAATATTAAAACAATGAACTATGAAAAATGAGTTAGGCGATGGGCTACATTATAATCCATTCTAGATCTGCATTCTAGTTCATTTTGTAGCCTATAATTTTGCCCATTATGCAAATATATTTTATCGCGTTTTGTATACGCAAAATGCAGTAGAACGTAGTCTCCAGCCTATCCTATTTTTCATGATTCTTTGTTTTAACATCACTTGCAGTTGGTAATGCCTTGAAGATGATCACTCAAACCAAAATGTTTTGATTTTCTGTATGGTAATAACTCGAAGAGAATTTATTGTTAAAAAAATAATTTTGGAGTATTAACTTTAATAATTACCGATATTTATATTAGTTTATTTTGATAGCTGTTCTTGTTACGGTTGAATTCTTTTATTACAAATAGAAATCAAGAAGAAATAAATTTTAGAAAACACAAGATTTTATTGGAGCAGAAACCGAATTAAATAATATTAAAATTAAAGTAACATAATAACTTTGTGTTGGCTAGCGGAAATGATCTTAGGAAAAAGCAAGACTTATTGATGGTTAAACATGGTACTATATAAACATGATTATTCGATGTTTCCCAATAACTTTTTTCAAAAATTGTTATAAAAGGTGTTTTCAAGTAACGTAGTAATGTTTAAATTGAAGTATTTAATTTCGATATAAAAAAGTAAATAATTTTAGATATTTTAAAAGTAAATGGTGATATAATATATATATATAAATGCTTTTATTTTATAATATTTAGTAAGATAAATTGCATATTTATTATCCTATAATTCCAAAACTATTTTCTAAATGCCAAATGTAAATTAATTGTTAATGAATTAATATTAACTTATTAAATTATGTCTATTCTTGATAATAATTGATATCAAATGATAGTGTTTTCACGTTTTTGTAACATAATTGGATTGTAATGGATTATATAACCTTATGAACATTTTAAAAAAATTATCCATTTTAATCATTTTAAAAATTTTGAATCATTTTATATATGATCATGTTTCATGGGAATAAAAAATGTAAATATGTTTGGATAGAATATACTCCAGGTCTAATTTTTTTCTTTTGCATAATTATCCATTTTGTCTACTCATATTTTTCTCTATTCTTATACATCTCAGAAGTAGAAAATTACTACTTTCTCCTTTTGCATCGCTACTGACAGTCTCAAGAACATTATGATACACATTTTTCTTAAGACATACACTTAATTTATTAAATAGGCCTACATTTTGACTTGTAATGATTGAAATAAATGCTTCAAAAACAATTTACTTTGGATTTTAAATCAATTTTATATTCTATATCATTACCTTTTAATTCAATAACTAGGAAACGTTTCATAGTACCGTTGAAAGTATCAACTCTTTTATTACTTTTAGAATCCAATAACGAAAGAATTCAAATCGCTTTGACTGTTAATCTTGTGATTTTAATGTTTTGTATCACAAAAATTATCTTTGCTTGTGAAAATAATCATATGAAAATTTCCTTCTTTTAAAACCTCTTGTGAATGTCTAGAAGACAAACAGAAGTTCAATTTACAGCAAAAAAAACTTTTATACCCTTTGGAAAGAAGAACACTTATTTTAAAAATTTTTCGCTATAAAAAGTTTCCCAATTTTATTCTTTTGAAAAGTTTTCTGCGGAATTATAAGATAATGCTCAGAATCAGTTTACTTAAAAGAACTATCCGAAATCAACATCACTCATTAAATCGTACACTATCGATAGTTATTACCTCACAATTTACGGAACTACAGAACCCTATCTACAGACTTACTTTGTTGTAAGAGCAGTCTCTGAATTGTCTATAACATTGTCCATCTAAAAGAATCATTCTTGCTGGCAACTCCCACAATTTACATTCCCTGAAAACGTTAAAATAACTCTATAAGCTTCACCTGTAGAAACATTTCCCGTCAAATGTTCCTACCTACTAGTCTTAAGAAGACCAAGAGCTCAATTCCTACATAAAAACCAATTCAATAATAGTATCTCCATCATCTGGAAAAGGTTTGCTTTTGAAATCTACTTTTTAACAGACTTTTTGATAACCGAATCACACCGATTCCTCAATTTCAGCCTGGGATCAGCTACTAAACTAAAATCTCTACTAACAAGTATTCATATATTCAGAAAGTCGTTATGTTTGTTGAAATAACATTTCATAAATCGATCACCCTTCATTTCTAACGACTTCATGCTATTTTCATTTCATTTGCTTAAAATATTTATGCACGTTTTTTTGAGAATGTACATCAAGTAATCGAGTTATTTAAATTTTTTCTTGTTGAATATGACCATTATCAGCTGCTTCTAATTAATGTAATCATTAAATGTTTGTCTATTATCATTCCTTAAGGACTTTCTCAGGTATTAAATATAATTTTTACAATTTTAACTATTTTTTGAAGATTAAAAATTTATAATCATAATAATAAATTTTTTTGATAAACAAGAATAATCTTTTATTTTTTACTACATGTTATTAATGGCAAGAAAATATAATTTGTAAACTAAAACGTTTGATAGAGAAAATTTTAAGAAGTTTACTTAAAATATAATTTTACTAGTTAGGTGGGTATTTTATTAATGAACTATTAAATTTTTACCTTATTATTATTCTCAAGATTGTGTGTGATACCAAATACTACTTTTTTACAATTAGTTGTGAAATATTTACTTATAATGATGTTATATTTTTATTTGAAAATGTTAATTTTCAATTTAGAATAATTGTTTTTTTTTGAATATCAACTTCAGATATCCTTACACTTATTTTGACATCTTGAGCAAGTGTGCACAAATTTTTGCTACAACTCACACATATACTTTTCTTCAAATAAATTTTCCACATACATTGCAATATTTGACTGTAAAATACTTTAAAATAATCAGTGTTATTATTTTTATGAGCAAGATGTTGTACACTTTATAGTGCTGATAAGAACGTTGTTGTTGTTTTTTTAAGATCGTGCACGTTTTATTTTCAATTCAATACTTTTTTCTAACGTCGTTTCTATCTCTTTTCTTTCAGAACGGTCTATTGTTAAGTGGTATTGCTAGTATCTAAAATGGTTTCTATTGGAGTTCAATCATCTTATTCAAGTATCTTATCTATTCAGATAACATGTCTAAACTTTTACATATTCAAATCTCGGGAGATTATTGGTATTGGAAACAATATTGCAATTCAAAGGCTCTAAATTCTTCAAAAAGAATATACTAAATGGTAAGTAATTCATACTACCTTTTTAAACTACTTTATACTCTTTTTACAGATTCTACAACTCTTTTATAATTAGTCTCAGAGCAAAGATAGGATTTTTTACGACCACCCATTCAAAATTTTCAAAAGTGTGGGAAATTCCTGGATGTACTTGGACTTTCCAAAATTCACCATTATTAAGTCTGTAAGTTATTTGAGAAATAATATTGTTAATGGGGATGTTTTATCAATGTTTCTCTTGTTTATAGTGAATGGTGCCGGAAACATATATACTGTGGACAGTGGACTTTTTATGATATTTCAAAGTGTGTATGTTGTTGGAATAGTAGGATCTAGAGAGTGGAATTGGAATACATTAGGAGTTTGTAGATTTTACAAAAGTTGAACTGGTAAGTTAGTTTTGTTAGAACAACTTTTGAATAATTCATGTTTGATGTGGAAGTATAAAATGTTTTGTGGAAAAGTAACATTATCTTATAAAGTTTGTACATTTTTTCAAAAGAGTAAATTTCCCTTCTATTTTCATATACTCTTCTACAAGCTGGATGAAATGCGGTCAGAAAACATTTTTTTTTCAAGAAGTGGAGGTATGTGTGAGTAAAAGCAAAAACATATTTTTATTTTAATGAGTTTGTTTATTATGATACTAGTCATTATATAGCTTTCGATTTATAGATTACTGTCCAATATGTATAGAATATCATAGGAACCCCATATGTTCTTCAAAAATTGACATTATTTTACTGAAATAGTATTTTTAAAGTAATAATTTGTAGGTATCGTGAGTATTATATTTATTCTTCTAGAAATGGGTGGAATTGTTAAAGGAGTTTACACATTTATTTACTTTTTAGGTGGTATTTCAACAAATAACGTAGTTCTCTTTGTGGTATTAATACTACATAGAGCTTCCATTAAGAGTTAGATAAAATTAACAATTACTCTTTAATATTATACTGTGTGTAGTTAAGAGCTATAGATTTTATACCGTATAGTGCACATGTTTCTTAAGAAGATATAAACATTATCTTATCAAAATGATATGTTTATTACATAAAATTACTTTAAATACCATAAGTATTTTATATATTTTTCGTAAGGTAGATGAGAAACTAGAGAATTGTGGAGTATTTTGCATCTTTAAATGATATTTCACTAGATAGTAGAGTTGCAAATGTAGATCAGAACATAAGAGAATACATAATAAAAATGCTACACATTTTTCGCATGGACTGATCAAAGGCATTTAAAAAATGAAAGAAATGTAATATTGTCTAGACATGTTAGATAAAAATGTAGCTAGGAACTACATATTTATTCTCTAGTAGAAGGTACTATAAAAGTTGGCGTTATCCTTTAAATGTAAGTACGGTTTTCACATATATGTAGGTTAGAAACCTTAATACACACCACCTCTCTTTACCCAAAACATACACCCACTTTTATTTCTATATAAATATCTGATTTATCCTAACATTCATTCATTCTTTATGACCCTCAGTTTTTAAGATGTTATTGGTGTTTATAATTGTATGATTGTAATAAAATATTTTCCTTTATACTCTTATTTCTATTCGAACTTATATTAACGCTATACAACGTTAAAATTAATATGACATATCTACATAAAGTTTTTAAATCTTTATTTTATATTTTCCTGATTCTAGTACATTTATCCTTAAAAATACCTTGGGTTTTCAAACTTTTGATGATTATTCAAAACAATTTGAAGAACCAGGAAAGCACCTACAGGACTCCGTAATTTTTTGCTAACCATGTCTTTGGACTATTACATTTTTGTATCTTAAAGCTAGCAATAGTACCAGAGAGGCAATAGGCCTATAAAAATGCGTGGTACCAACATAAATTTTTATTATTTAAGTATATTATTAATATCAAATTAATAAAAGAACTTATTAAAAAAATTTATTTGAATTAATTCTAAAATGGTGAACTTATTTTTTTTAAAAAAAAAAGTATTTAAAATCTAAAATCTTATAAAACAAATATTTAACCCTTTTTTAAAAATCTATTTTTTTAATTTTATTAAGGCGTTTTCGTTGTGAAGTACATGTTCAAAGGTGAAATGAATCCAATAGAATAACCGAAAAATGCGTTTACCATTTCAAAAATCAACGTTTACTTTGCCCATCTGCGTGAAAACTTTGTCGTACTATTGATTCAAATAAATTTCGTCGTTGATAATTAAAGTTTCGATTTCTGCTTTGCCCCTTAGTAATATAAAATAGCGTTGATTTTGTTTATAAAAGAGAAGAAGCAAACCGCTCCTTTATTTACCGAAATAATGTAACTATATTAATCATCATTATATGTCGGTATTATAACTTTCTCAAAAGTAATAGTGTATTACGATGACAGTGAGTTAGTATATAAAGTCTGGTATTACCTAAGATAGTCATATATTTGTTATAGTGACAACCAAGGGTTACTTGGGTAAGTAGAAATTGTAATTGTTTATTTTCATAATGCTTTATAGTTTTATAATATATCATATACCTGAATCTTCGTTCTGTTAGTTGATTCAGTCTTCATTGGCTATTGGGAGACCAGTATAACATAAATATTTTACTCAAAATATTTTATTATTATTATCTTATTACTTAATTACTCACTTTATTATATGTTATTATTTTATTATTGTATAATTTTAGAGGTTAGAAGTGTAAAAGTAAAAATATTTAAACCTTAAAAAGGGAAACCAAGACGGACGATCTTGGGTAAATCTAAAATATAATTCTACCCAAATAATTATTATATCTTAGTTTATTTTTTTGTATTAGTTTGGTTAAAATTTAATAAAGAGTGTAATAAATTCCCAGATATAATATCATATTATATAAAATATTATACTCCTTAATATTTGCTGTCTTCTTTCATTTTCACGATATGTTTGCTTTTTTTTATGTATAGACGTGTTTTTGTTGTACTATGTCTTGATGGTGAAAAACTATCTCTGGAACTTGAATTTCTTCCACCATTTTTGAAGAAGGTAGGACTATCAGAAGCAAAGAAAATATTAATAGTACAATAAGTGAAATAACAAAATAAACAAAATATATTGCTTAATATGGTTGCATAAAAGCATACTAATAAAAAATATTATTTTTAATAAAAATTGAAAATTGTATTTTATATCAAATTTAAGGAGTCATAAATTATCAATATATAACGTCGTGTATAATCTTTAATAACTTTTTTAAACATTTCAATGCTCTTTTGCAGTAAGCTTATATATTAATTTTTTTAATGATTATTATACTATTTCTGTTATCAAAGAATAGCCCATATTTTTAATTCATTTTGGTTTCTCTTTTTAAATTAAAATTTAATTATTTACAGTTAATTTTTATATGTTTAATATGTTAATCCACTTTTTTGTTGACTCGTTGTATAAATAAAAAATTAAATACGTGGGGAAATTTTTTTATAAAGCCTTTTTGATTTACAATTTAAATTTGTTATTTCATCCTAAGTTAAATAATCACAAAAATACCACCAAAAATATAACCTGTTTCTATGTTGTTTAGTTCTTATACACATTTGATATCTATGTTTCATTTGCAGAAATATTCTTTTATCAATAAATCTTTATTTATCTTTTTTTATAATAAATTATGAGACCATACTTTAATGTTCCACATTTCCCCTTAATTATAAGATAAAGGTAAAAATATTCAGGGAACTAAATCCTAATTATTTTTAAAAAAAATTATCACCAATCAATTTAATATAATTGTAATTTGAGGTAACTATATTTGGCTTCTTTAAAATATTAAAGATATACAACTGATCTTACTTCAATTCAGCAATAAAGTGATTTTAGATTTTTTATTATATTTTCCCTTTAAAGATAATATTGTCATATTTACTTTCTTTTAATAATTTACTAAATGTATTTTTGCAAATAATTTAATTTCTCAACATGAAATAATTCGTTAAAAAAGTATTGTGTTTTACGTAAACAAATTAATATCCGGTCAATCATGAAATCTTTATAAAATCGGCATAATACTACAGTTTCAATAAAACAGCTATATAAAAAGAGATATGATATTACAAATGGTTTGTTAAAAAACCTTTCTTGAAAATTACAATGTGAGACAACTGGAAATCTGAGGCCCACTTTTACATTCCTAAACAATTGTCCCAGATTATACATTATCATAGCCAAAGTATTACCTTTATATATCCATTCAGCGTTTTTTTTAAAGCTTCTTAATTCTTGCAACTACAATCGCGTATTTCAAAAATTACATTATAGAACCATAGGGATACGTATATCCTTTCTCACTATTTTTTGTGTACTTTATATGCACTAATATATATTTTAAGATATCTCTTTTTTAAGAAAATTTATGTATACGAAATTACCAAGGGGAAGAATCCAAACCTCGAAAATACCAAATTCATATTCAGGGTGTTTAAAACTTATGTATCCTATTTAACCATTAAGATCTTTTTAGGAAAGAAAATTTTTACAGTATTATTTGCTATAATATCATTTTTATACTAAAAAAAGAACAAATTTTTGATTGCTTAGATCTGAAATAATACATGTATTCCTACTTGTATATTATCAAAAAAATCTTATGATTATATATAAAACACTTTATAAAAATATTTAATAAGGAATGTAATAAAGTCATTTTATTACATTGTAAATTCTAAGTATTTGTAATATTATTTATATATGTTATTGTTATTTTAATGTGTTTAATTTTAGGGACATAAATTAAATAAAAATTTTATTTTATTTTATTTATTTTTATTTGTCGCGGGTTAGACTGTTATTTGTAAGTAGGAACAGACAAGTGGAGTTTTGTAACCCTACCGTTATTTTATTGTTGTATAGTGCTCTGTTCGTCATTTTTGGAGTATTTGTTATTTTGGTGCTAAATTTAGTTAAAAGAAGTGATTGTTTGAAGAAGGTTCTAAATTTTATTTAAAACAAAAGAATCTTGCTATCGAAACATTATATCACAGAGATTTAGTATCAATCTCGTATCCTAGAGAAATTTGTCTATCGTTGAGTTTATTATGACTTCTAAAGAAAGTAAAGCTCCTAAGAATGAGTATTTTCATGAAAAAGTTACTGTTCTGTCGAACCACACCTCTGGTATAGAAAAATATGATGTCAAAATACCATTTTCCATTTGGGTACAAGAGTTGAAAGACCGAATGAAATAGGATTCTCTTGGTAAAAGTAAATGGTTATTAGTTTTGAAAATTAATTTAGACATGCAATCAAAGTTGTACTTGGGTAATCTTGAAGATCGTGAAAAAGATACTTTTGAAAGGTGGTATTATTAATGATAAAAAGTCATGATAGAAGTTCCAAAATTAAGGTACAAAAAATACTTTACTCACGTTTCAAATCGGTGTTTTTAATGCTGATAAGTTTGTAGAATCTCCTAATAAGTTTGTAATGATACCTGATAATTCAGAGAGAAAAGATTAATTTTTAAACTGTATCAAACAATAAACCAAAGAGCAGTTAGAACAACTATCAATGATCAAGAAATAGTATAAAAGGGAAGAATACAACCAAAACGGAGTGTATTCGGTTGTACCCAAACAACTGCTTTAAATATGATTAGTATAAGTTTTCCTTATTAAATAAATACTATTAATCATAACATGGAGGTTCCACGATTGAACTACTTTTATTCCTGCGTCCGCTATAATTATTCTCGAGATTAACGGTTACTGCTATTATTCGTCTATAGCAGATGTATCATATGGATCATCTTTATTTATACATTGCAGACCTTTGACGTATGAAGACGATATTTCGCCGGACTAAACGCAATGATGCGGACTTATTAGCCTTTGAGACTGCAGTCGAACTTTTGAAACCTAAATGGCGCAGAATGCAGGAGGACGCTCTTGACAAAAGCACCAATGAACAACAACAGGTATATCAACAAATGAAGCAGGAATTCGATGGCCTACGCAGAACACATGGAATCACAGCCGAAATACACCCTCCAATATTCAAATTTAAAATCAAAGATACCGCCGAACAACAGAACAAAATTAATCAAGATTTGATGAAGAAAAAATCTAAAAGATATATTGGAGCGATTTCAACTCGCTATTATGGAATTCGATGTGAAGATTGATTATGTCAAAGGTCCCGATAATCACATGGCCGATTATCTTTCACGAGAAACGTTTAACCTCATAACAGCCATAGATGCTGCATTTCCAGTAATGATAAATCCATATGATACACCCTATAACATTAATAATTTTATTAATTACTACACGGCAGAGGATAATGATAAATACGACGGGAAACCTTTGGTCACTGTTCGTAACACAAATCGTTTCTATGTTCCAGAAATATTACGAGAAGAACTTTTAACACGGTATCACAAACACCCACTATTAGGAAGTCATTTTGGACTCAAGAAGTGTGCTGAATTTTTCCAACGGATCTTTTTTTGGCCTGACATGGTAAAAGACATGAGGAAAAATTGGGAAAGTTGTCCGGACTGCTTAGCCAATAAAGAACAGCCAAATAGAAAAGTTCCGGTTGTAAAAAAGCACTTGGAGAGACCTAATGACATTTTTCACACATTATCCATTGATTATGGAGTAATCGAAGAAGGTACATACGTTCTAGCGGTTGTGGACGAATTTAGCAAATTTGTACAATTAGCGGTCACCAAGAATCAAGGAGCTTTAACCACAACCACGGAATTGATGAAAATGTTTTGCAATTTTGGATTCCCGAGAGCAATTAGAAGCGACAATGGGCCCACTTTCAAATCATCGAAATTTGTCACTTTTCTCAGCAACTTAGGAATTCAACATCTCACATCATCTGCACATCACCACAAAGGAAACAGCATTGCAGAAAGATTTTTACGTACACTAAGAGAAAGATTACGATTCTATGATGTATCCAGTAATTCAATACATATGTGTGTTTTTGCCCATAACAACACGAAACATACTACAACAAAAATGAGTCCCATGTCAATCATATTGAACACCCAACCGCATCCTATTACTGGATCACCTATACATGCGAAGCTAAGTGGTATGTTGGATCTTTTTAAAACAACCACTCCACAGAAACAAATAACTAATTCAAATCTTTTACATGAAGGTGAGAAAGTATGGAAGCGTATTATCAATACAAGAACAACTAAGCAAAAGAATACACCACAATATGAAGGACCATATATTGTTGTCAAACACGTTTATGGTGATACTTACATGATACGTAAGATCACGGGGAAAGGAAGAATGACGGGAAAAGAACTAAAAATAAATGCCGAGATGCTAAAGAAAGAAAGTATCTCAAACTAAAATCAAAAATCCACCGTCAACAAATTATAAACAAAATCTTAAAAATAAATAAAAACAAATAAAAAATCTCAATGGAGCAAATAGTCAACAACATTTATGAAAAACAACAACAATTAATAACAAATTTATTATTATGCATCTATTTCCCTTATTTTACTAGAAGCTGCATGATCACTTCTCTCCTCATAAGCCGGAACTACAGGATCAGCAGCACTATAAATAGAAGAAAGAGAAAATTAAAGTAATGAATAAAAAGAAACAAAAAACTAACAAATTAAAGCCAACTTGGCGGCCCTGTGCAGAATAGAAAGCACTCATAACAACCCGTCTATTTTGAATATGTTGAGACGGGTGAAAATGTCGTATGAGACGACCAACAATCAACATTATTAAAATAGTTGATACTATTGAAAATCCCACAGCCAAGAACAATGTTTGTTGATCGTAACACTCCATTTGAAAATAATAGAAATAAACTAAAATTAGAAAGAAAAAAAAAACTTAAATAAAACAATAAAAATTATATAGACAAGATAGCTAGACAAATGAAATAATAATAATGAAAATAAAACTTTAAATAAAAACCATCTTTATTAGAAAATGGCTATATATATTGAAAGCCATGTTAAAATGCAGAGGAATTTATCAAAAAGTTTATATAAGAAGAACATGAAAGAAAGAAAAGAAAATAGAAAGGATTAAAAAAGAAAGAAGAAGAAAAGTAACTTACCAGTAAAAGAAAAATATGATCAATAGAACGAATGACCAATAAGACAAAGAAAACTGATAATCAAGCAAAAGAAAGAACCAATAAATATGATAAAATATGGAGATCCAGTGAACGAATCTCCATAGCGAGGGGATGTAATGATACCTGATAATTCAGAGAGAAAAGATTAATTTTTAAACTGTATCAAACAATAAACCAAAGAGCAGTTAGAACAACTATCAATGATCAAGAAATAGTATAAAAGGGAAGAATACAACCAAAACTGGAGTGTATTCGGTTGTACCCAAACAACTGCTTTAAATATGATTAGTATAAGTTTTCCTTATTAAATAAATACTATTAATCATAACAAGTTTAAGCTTCTATTGAATCAAGCTAGTATGAGAGTATCTAGAAATGAGTTAGAAAGCGTTTATCTATCATGATTGAAAAGGTTGATTATGATGTATGAAATTATTTTATTAATGTTCAAGTTACTTCCACCTCATTTGATGATACTGTTATACGTGTATGTGATTATCTTAGAACTAAACCGGTTAAGAGAAAAGAAATTGGTAAAACTGTTGGTAGTAATTCTAACTTTTATAGAAAGAAAGATTGAGATTCTGAGAAAGAAAGCCAATCGTTTGTCATTTTTGTAGAAAGAAGGGTCACATTAAACCTCAATGTCCTAAAATGAAATCTAGCCAAGATAAAGATAATAAAGCTGTCGGTATATCTAAAATTAAGATTAGTAGATTTTTAGAAGATATGCAAAGTGAGTATAAAAGGTTGTTAGAATCTGTTGAGCAACTCCAAAAGGAAAACCAAGTTTTACGTAATAAATGTGATGATTTTGTTTCAAGTAAATTTTTGACAGAGGAAACTAATGCCAACCTGTTGTTAATGTTAGAAATGTTAATAGAATTGTTCGAGATATTCGTATTAAAGGTAAACTTAGTACTAGATTCAATGCAATTGTTGCTGATGCTATGTTAGATTGTGGTAGCCATTTATCTATAGTTTCTGAGAGTATAGCTAGAGTTCTTGGTTATAAGAATAGTAATGTTAGTAATCATAAGTTTTATGTTGCTAATGGATCACTAATGGATAACTTAGGTGAATTTAAAATTAAAGTATCTTTTGTGGGTGATTATGATATCTTTGTTAAGTTTGTTGTTTTGAAGGATAGTCAAATTGAAAATCTATTAGATCATTATCGTCTTTTATTTGGAAATGATGTTTTATATGGTTTGAAAATATCAATTGATTTTGAAAGATTTGAAGTTTCGGTTATGGGTAGAAAAATTCAATCTATATGGTATAAATCTGATGTTAATTTTAAAACTATGTTTAAGCTAAACCTGTTATGATTAGTCGTGTAGCAATGTGTAGTAAAAGTGAGTTGTCTGATCTGGAACGAGATTCTAGTGATATTATTAGTAAGTTTTCTAATGATATAGGAAAATCACGTCTCAGTGCACCTAAATTTCCTCTACGCAACGAGCCTATTCTTAAGGTTAAACGTTATGTTCACTCCTTTAAAGTAGCAAAAGAGATATCACAATGTATTTATTAATGGTGTGATATTAATGTATTAGTCCCAGGTGAACCTGAATTAATAATAAATTTAACAACTGTACCTAAGAAAGATTATCAGAATTTTGTTAAAGGTTAAGATGAAAATAATGAAGATATTTTAAAAAATAGAGAAATTGTAATAACTCGTGTTTGTTTAGACGCTAGACCTATTAATTCTTTGTTAGAAAATTGGAACTATCCTACAAATTCTTTAAATGAAAGATTAGTTAATCTCCATGGTGCTGTTTTATTTTCTAAAATAGATCTTCGTCAATTTTTTTCTTCAAATACCGTAACATAGTGATGATGTTACTTAAATGGGTGTTCAACATCCAAAAACTCTTTAACTAATTACGTTTCAACGTTTTTCTTTTGTGTTAAAAGTTCCTGAAGATTTTGCTCAGTACATTTTTGATCAAACGTTAAAAGAAGTTAATATTAATAGTGATGAGGAAGGTGCTGAGCTTTACCAAGATGACATATTATTGTTTTCTAATTGTAGTGATAAGAACAAACATCTGCCATTTGTAAGAAAATGTTTAAATGCTTTAAGATCAGTAAGACTAAAGTTGAATTTTCAAAAGAGTCAGTTTTGTTTGAGTAAACTTGATTATCTGCCATTTACTATATCTGGAATTGGAAGAAATCCGTGTAAAAGTTATATTAGTACTTTGAAGAATTTTCCTATTCCTGGGGGTGTTTAATCTTTTCGTAGATTTCTAGGTATGACTCAGTATTATTCAGTGTTTATCAAAGATTTAGCTGAATTATGTTTACCGCTAAATAAATTGTTATGTAAAGGAGTTAAGTGGTCTTGGGATAATGAATGTCAATCTTCATTAATGCCATTAAGTTCTCGTTATTGAATTCAACCTGTCTGTCTTTACCTGATTTGCAGAAACCATTTGTTTTACAAATAGATGCTAGTGCTTCTGCAGTTTCTGATTTGTTGATGCAAGATGGTGGGTTAGATAATAAAGAACTTTATTCGATAGGATTCTATAGTAAACAGTTAAAGTTTTCTTCGTTTATCCCTGCAATTCAATTGGAACTCAAAGCCCTGTTAATTTCACTTTATCATTTCAAACAAGTTACACTTGGTTGTCAAATAAGTTGTTATGTAGATCATAAGCTTCTTATTGAACTTATAGCTAATGGAGGAGTTCAGTCTCAACTATTGCTTAAATATTGTTCAATATTAAATGAATGTGCCGGAATTAAAATTTTTTATCTACAAGGTTGTAAGAAAATAATAGCTGACACACTTTCTAGAGCATGTATACGTCGAATTACTACTAGAAGTCTATCAAAATCAATAAACAAGAATTCTAACCTTCATGTTAGTAATGGTAATGTTAGTAATAACCATGTTGGTTATGATTGTGTTGCTAATGATTTTGATCGTAATGTAGAAGATATGGTAGCTCCTAATGTTATTCAAGGGCAAGCAACCGATTTAAGCTTGATTCTAAGTAAGGCTGCTAATGAATTGAAAAGTGAATATTGGAGATAAGTACATGATAAATGTGCTCATCCTGATTTTAGTATATCTTTTGTTATGTTAAAACGTCGTGTAGTATGGAAAAACATGACGACCGATTTAGGAAAATATTTTCAAAGTTGTGAAGTATGTGCAAGTAAGAATGATGTTTATCGTTTTAATAATGTGCTTAGAATTTTTACAGGGTCGTATCGACTCATGTTAGTTTTGGGAGATATATGTAGACCTCTAAAAACATCTTTATCTGGTATGAGTTATTATGTTTGTTTTGTTGACACAAATACACACTATGTTTTTGTATTTTCGTTAAAAAGTACAACATCTAATGAAATCATGCAAGTTTTATGAAGCCTTTTTTATAATAATGTTGATTACATACAAGCATTATTAGTTGATAACGCTGCATATTGGTGTAAAATTTCAAAAGAGTTTAAGAATGTTTACAAAACAAATGTTTAGTTTGGTATTCCTTATTATCGTAAAACTACAAGTTTAGTAGAAAGATCTATACGTACAATAAATTTAAAAGTCTCACTTCTTATCAATGAGAATAAGACTGATTCTTTAATTGCTGATAAATGGGATGAATTGTTACAAGAAGTTGTATACTTTATGAATATCTTGCCTCATGCTACTGTTGGTGGTGAAAATGATAATTATGCACATTATTTGTTTTATGGTTGGAATCCTGTTTTGCTCGTTGATTTGGAGGAAGAAAAGCAACAATATAAACCTAGCATGGCTTATATCGTCAATAAAGAGGATGAGAGTAAAAGAATTTTGGCGTTTAGGTTCGCAAAAAATGCAATGGAATCTACAAGAAAATCTTAAAATTTAAAGATAATAATAGTTGCCTCAATACCTCAAAGAATTAAAGATTTGTATGCCGGATGCAAAGTTTACATTAAGAAACCGTGCCCTACTAACACGAACTAAAAATTTACGAGTTTATGGCATAAAGATATGTAAAAACTAACATATCTTATTCACGTATCGAATTTAGTGTAAAGAAAGAAAATAAATCAAGAGGAAGACCAATTTCTATTATTAACCCTGATTATATTAAAAAAGATAATGGAAATGATAGTGAAGTTATCGATGAGATTTAGCTTACAAAAAAGGGAAGAAATAAGAATTCTAGGTCTTGATTGTATTACGATACTATGACTATTTGGTAGAATGTAATAAAGTTATTTTATTACATTGTAAATCCTAGGTATTTGTAATATTATTTATATATGTTTTTGTTATTTTATTGTGTTTAGTTTTAGGAACACAAATTAAATAAAAATTTTATTATTTAAATGATAATTTACATTGTACAACTATAGATAATGGGAAAAAAATATTTTAAAAATTTAATAACCATCGAAAATATAAACTTTCCTGGTGTTATTTACAATTTCAACAATAAAGTTTAATTTCTCATTCATATTTAATTAGGTTATGAATTTTTTCTTTCTTCACTAATTAACTACTTGTTTTTTTTTTTTTTTTAATTTTTTTACTTTTTTTAGTGGTTGTTTATATACTCCCTTATATGTTGTATTAGTTTCCATATTAGTAACATATAAGCCCAGTTGATGTTGATATGTATTATTTCTGAATACAGCTTGAAATCGTGTTTCATTCTCTTCTGTTTCGGTACATTCAGGTATTTTTTCTTTGTCGCAATTTCCATTACTTGTTTCTAATTTTTCAGATTCCTTTCCATCTTTGAGAATACATTTGGTTGCATTGTATTTTACTCTATATCTGTGTGTACCGTTAACAATTCTCGTTTGATTTAAAGTTATTGACGTCATATTGTAATATATGCAAGTATTATTATAATATAGTTCTGTTGCATTTTTAACAATATCTTGGGCAGAATAAGATCCTGTTCCATCCCAATCTCCCCATGACGGTATTCTTGTTGTTGTTATTTCTTGTGGCATAGTTGTATCTTCTTCAATAAAAATCGCATCGGTGATAATAGCTATTACAATAGAAGTAATTAAATATTTCATTTTAAATTCCAATAAAAATGATAAATTTTTTAGATTTTTTATACTTTTATTGTTTTTAAACAGTAGTATTTGTATAAAAATGTAGTTTTGAAAAAATAATTTTTTTAACATAAATATACAATTTTAATAATAAAGTTATGATTTTTGTTCAAGATTTATGATTTTAAATGAATACACAGAGATTAAAATCGTTCATTTTCCGTCCTCTAAATATTTGCATATTAATGAACAGTTCATTTTTCATCTAGTGAATTTTTTATATTTATTTTTTATTTTGTTTTTTGACGCATCTTTTGTTGATTAATGTTTTGGCACATTACCATTTCTTGCAAATTTTTTAAACATATCTTTAGTACCATTTGTTATTACGTCAATGTAGTGGAGTCTAGTACTTTCAGTCAGCATTTCTTCGTAAAATATAATCATAATCATAGTAAAAAAATGTACATTTATATCGCTAGTTATGTTTCTAGTCAAGAAGTTAGAAAAAGTATCACTGTTATAAGATATCCTTTGTTACTTTTACTCCTTGTCAAAGAATTAACAGGAGCTGTCTATCGGTATAAAAGTAACAATAATCTTTGTTCCGGTTTTTTAACATATGTTTGTTTGGTATCATATAAAGAATTGACGACATTATGCAAAAAAGTTAGTTGACAAAAAGATTTCTTAATAACACTAAACCTACCACCATCAGTCAAATTGACTTCTTCAAATTTTAACAAACGTTTTCTCACTAACAACGTATCGTACAGTTATTTACCTTTATGATTTTTTCTAAAATATACATACAATGAATTTTTCAGTAATTATTTTTTTTCCTACTTTTTTGTTTTTGAGAAATGTATGTAGCAGTCCTTACCTACCAAGAATGGTCAGTTTTACTAGTATAAAAAATAGAGGTTTTTGACCAAATGGCAAGAAAATATAGTGTTAAATCAAAATCTTGCCGCTGGTCTCTACAAATATTTTTTAACATTCTTGACTTAGCTAGAATAAATGCATGGGTTTTGTATAAACAAGTAACAGGGGAGGAAATTTCAAGGCAAGAATTTTTATTTCAATTAGCCGTTGAACTTGCTGCCGAATATCAAAATTCGCGTGAAAAAGAAGATAAACCAAAAACACTAATAAATATAAGTTCTGGTTCACGTATAAGAAAAACTTGTGAAGTTAGATATTGTAAGATAATAAGGCTACGAAAATTTTGTTAAAAATGTAAAAATATGTATACGGTATATGTACATCCGAAAACTTTAAAGTTTGTAGAAAATGTAATGAGAACGAATAGGCTATATATTTTTAGTTATTTAAAAATAATAAATATTTTGTATGATTTGGTATATGCAGATGAAAGAAACCACAAAATTACCTTTCATTTCTAATTTTTTGTTAAAGTTTATAATTAAAGTAAAAAAAACAATAATTTTTTTGTTCTTTTATAAATGTTGCTTCATTTATTATTAGATTTAGTACTAAAAAAACTATTTTATACATTAAATTGAAAAAAGAATTACTTTTTAAATGAATTAGTTAATTTGACCTGTTGTGGTAGAAATTGATATATGTGAAATGTCGTTAGGTTTAGTGTTAACTACTTTTTAATTATGAAACTGACAATTTTATTTTAAAATGTCTATTACATCGCTGTGTGAAAAAAATTTTTTAAATTACTAGAGATTATTTATTTTCTAGCAATATATCACTATTATTGTTTGGATATATGAAAGCAAAAAAGCTAACGGTACTGCACAACTTTAAATAATGGGAGATACGAAAAAAGAAATTAATAATGTTTTTAGCTCTTCTAAGAGCCAAATTACTACAAGAGGTAATTTATATTAATTTTTTTTTGCTTTTATATTTTATTTACAGTTAATATGCCTAGTAAAGAAAAATGCGAATAACCAAACTGATAGATAGGTCATGGGGATTTGGACTATAAATTAAAGAAAATCAAGGGATTAAATTAAATAACTAATATTGTCTTTTATTAAATATTGTATAATATTCTTTTAATTGTTACTTTATTTTAGAGTACTATACACCAAATAAAATTTTCTGCCTCAAATTCCTATAGGTACAGAAATGGTTCGCGGTCATACCAATGAAATTACTTTCAACGTGAGACAACCACCAACTGAAGCTATGAACAACACCAAATCCGTCATGAGTAATGAAACTTCTTCTCAATTTACCTCAAATGCACTACAAAACAACATGAGAAGTTCAGGAAGAATGATTTATGAACCTTTATTATATAGCTTTAAAATTGGACTTAGAAATAAGTTTGGTAGAGATTATATTGCTATTGACCGTCCCTGTGATGTTATTCTTGAGGAAGGCAGAAAAAATGCTAAATACTATAACTATCTTGATGAGATTGACAATGAGATTATTGTCACTGGAGCAGTCGATGTACCTGAATGTTATTAAACATGGGGAGATGTGAACTTCCATTTCACTCTACAAAACGCAATAACGAAATCTGGATATAAAAACAAGAAGAACACAGACACTTGCAATCTCCATAATTGCAAATAGCTTTGTTTTAATTCATCAATCTGAATCAGTTTCTGGAAAAGCATGAGCATATTTGCTTCCAATAATCGATGACATGTCAAGAACTGATCGGAAATCAAGAGGAAGAGTACCTTTTGCTCCCATTAATGCTCTAACTCGCGAAATTGTTCTTCAAATTCATGAACAAGTCAGAAAGTTCTGTGATAGATATCAATACAGATGTATCAAGTTGTATGAACGAATAAGCAGTAGCTACTTACAAAGAGAACATGATAGTCGTTGTGATATACTTGTTATTACTCCAGAACGTTTAAATGAATTCCTCTTTAAAGGATACGTACACCCCAAAAAAATCCGCTATCTGGTTTTAGATGAAGTTGATCGTTTAAAGAAACATAACTTTGCTAATGATATTATCAATATTTTAGAATCTCCATCATGTGTTCACACTAGTGTCAAGGCAAAATTCATTATTTTCTTCAACATTCTCACCAGAGGCATAACAATATTTCCCGTCAATGGGTCAAAAAAAATATCGTTACTATTAGAAATAACGGGATTAATCATACTAATAGAAACATTATTCACACATTTATCTGTGTTGATGGAGTAAATAAAAATAGAATGTGTGGTGATATAATTGATGCAGAAAATGAAATGGCAAATAGCTTCGTATTACCCAGCAGAAAAACACTTATTCTTGTTGGAGAGAAAAGAACAAGTGACATTTTGGCAAATTTTTTTATCGAAAAAGGAATAAAAGCTTTACCAATTAATGGTGAATATTACCAAGAATATAGAGAAAAAGCTCCTAATACATTTAGAAGTGGTAATAATATGTTTTGGTTGCCACTGATGTTTTATCAAGAGGCATGGATATTAATAAATTGGACCACGTTATGATTGTTGATTTGCCAAATGATTTTAATACTTTTATCCATAGAATCGGAAGAACTGGAAGAATAAAGGAAGGTGAAGTAATAACCTTGTATGATGCAGAAGATTATTATATTGTTTCTAATGACATCAATGACGTAAGTTAAATTAATTTAAATTATTTTATACTTCTTTTAGATGCTTCAAAAAGCAGGAGAGGAAGTCCCAAATTTTGTTCAATAATTTGAATAAATATTTTTTTAATGTTTGTTATGTGATAAAGTTTAATTAACAAAATTTTTAATTAACAAACATAAAATGTCATGTGAATTATTTTTAATGTATGAATAAATGTAAATAGATTTTTTTCTCCTTATGCATATTATATTGAATGAAACAATAGCCTTGCTTTTTATTTAAAAAGCTTCTTATAATGTTTAAATTAAAATATTATCTTTTTCAATAATCACATTTATTAAGTAAATACTTCTATTATTTTTATACAATAGTAAAATTTAAAAATTTTATCTAAATTACACATTGAAGTAAGCCTCACACCCTTTCTAATTACTCAACTCTATCAAAATTCGCCATTGTATTAATCCTATTTTTTATTGAGCATTATTATCTGGTGTTGATATCCTTACACGTTTCTTTGGAAGGACTAGAATAACATCTTCTGATTTATCATCTTCATCTATAACTTCAAGGTGATTTTCAACTGTTTTTGATTTTGAAAAATAGTGGTTTGATAGCACACTATCACTCTCATTTTTGTTTTCATTCTCATCATCCTCTTCATCATCATCTTCTCTATTATCCTCTTTATTATCATGATTATCTACCTCTTTTATCTCTTCCTTCTCCTTATCGTCATTATGCTTCACCTTATATTCTTATCATCATCATCTGTAAAATCAAATTCATAATTCATCTTATATTCATTTTAATTTTTTCATTATTAGCCAAATAATTGATTATTGTTTGAAGTCTTCTCTTGTGTATGGTTAAAGATGCATTAAAATTTGAAAGAACGATGGTCTATCACTGGGGTTGTATCTTCGACAATTCTTTATTGTATGATGCCAGAATTCAGCACATCCCTGTGGGCTTGATAAAATTCTCCTTGATTAAACAATATATTCAAAAACTTCGGGATTATCTAAACCAGCATATGGTTGTTAGGCTAATGTTAACATTTCATATAAAACAATACCTTATTTACTATCTTTTAAACTTTTTTGATTCATTCATCTACAAGAATGAGACGTTTACCAGTTGGTTGATAGTAATCATGATAATAAATATCTCTAGCTATATCAAAATCACCAATTTTAACTATTCTATGTATCAAACAATTTCTTGCAGCTAAATCTCTATGACAAAATTTATAACTTTCAAGGTATGACATACCATCAGCTATTTGTGCAGCCCAATTAGTAAGTTTCTGTGATGATGGTATAGGTTTATTATCAACATTATCCTCTGAATTTGGTCTATAAGATCATAGAAAATCTCTTAAATTTTCTTTTTCTATCATCTCCACATAAACGAGTACAGATTGGCCTTCACTAACTACACCATAACGTTTAACAATAAATAAAGTGTGAACATCACAATTATTAGTAGTACATAATTACACAATAATTAAATATATGTAGTTTTTCACAATATATTTTAAAATTTTCTTAATGAAAATCGAATATTATACCAAAACTAGTTCATAAACGGAAAAACTCTTTTTAAGAAATTTTTCTTTTATCTGATTCCACAATTATTTTTAATTTATATGTAAACGAGTTATTGTTTTCACAACCGCAACTGAGTAATTTAATTTTAAAATCGTCGCGTGTTAAGTACATTTTTTTATACCTCATATAATAATTTTATTTTTTTAAAATTACAAAATGGAGGCATAAAAAGCATATTTTAAATCTATTTTTAAGAAGTTGTCTGACTACACTAGAAGCAAAACAAGCAAGACACCAAAGGTATATTAAACTTTAAAGATCCAATTATTTTTATTTCAAGAATTGTTTGGTGTTATTATTAAAGAAATTTCAGAGGATGACATTGATGATAACAAGGAGATAAGAGAAAAAAGTTTAATTTTCTAACAAAGGAGGAGAAAATATTGTTTTTGATAAAAATGTTTTGAAAAACATTTTTAATATAAATATTTTAGGCCATGGAATGTCTCAATATCATATTATTAAATGTCTATACTTTAAAGGAAAGAGCTGAAGACTTCTCCAAAAAAACGCAATGTGTAAAAGAATATGCTTCGGAATGCCTCAGCATTTTCCAAAAAATAAAAATTTGAAATTATAAAACAAATCCGCTATGTGCTAATTTCGAGTCAAGTTTTAAGAGGGTTAGAAGAAAACTTATAGATGTTAAGATAAAAAAAAAGTTAAGAAATCGAATTAAACGACGTAGTTGATTATAAGATATAAATAAATTGTTTTTTAATTTAAAGCAATGTGATTATTTAAAATATTTTTTTAACCGCTATATGAAAATAAAATAATAAAAAAGATATTCTGTGAAAATTTTCAGATATTTAATGTTTTTAAAGGAAAACAACTGCACTAAGTATTATCTTAACTTAAGTAAAATCTTAAAGGGTTATAAAACCCAGTTTGAAACATATGATAATATAAGTTATAAGTAAAAAAGATAATTATTTTTATAAGATGACTGTTGATGGATTGGTTGAATATATGAGAACTGGCAAGATAAAGCCTATTTATCTATATTCCCATGTAATCTCGTTGATATTTATCTATTTAGGGACGAGAATATTATGAAATACATACTACAGCCATGAAAAATATTGGTTTACATTTGTTGTTATATCAGTTTGTGTTTTTATGATTTAAGTATGTTTACAATAATTTTATGTGTATTTATTTTTAGTTTAGGTTTTTTTTTGGAATTATTTTTATTTTGGTTCAATGAATTTTATTATTTAGTATCATGTTCATCTGAAAAGAATATCAAATTTGCAACACATCCATAAGTTTTCCTTACCTCAAATAATGGATGGTCCGAAATCGTTCCTATTAGAAGATCACATATTAATGATAATAAAATTAAAACATGGGTTGATTCTCAAAAGGTTATATATGTTTATAATACCAAAAAATATGATTTAATCGATTAACATTTGATAACAATAGATCTTTTAGTTATTTTAACTCTTGAGTCGGATTTACTTTAGAAGAAATAACTAATGAAACAAAATTAAAATTTAGAGACAATAAAATGGAAATGGTTACTTTTTCATTTATGGAACTATTTACTGAACGAGCTACAGCTCCATTTTTTGTTTTCCAAGTTTTTTGCGTCTGTTTATAGTGTTTAAAGATTTGGTTTATTATTCATTGTTTACTTTAAGTATATTAGCAATGTTTGAAATGCTTGTTGTAAAGCAACATTTGGTGAATATAACGATGACTAGAAATATGGGAAACAAACGTTATCCAGTTAATGTTTATAGAAATAAGAAATGGATGAAAATTAATTTTGATCAATTGCTTGTTGGTAAATTAGTACCTATTGGAAGGAGTTTAAATGATAATAATGTACCTTGTAATTTATTATCATTGCGTGGAAGTTGTATATTGAATGAATCTATGTTAATAGGTGAGAATGTTTCTCAAATGAAAGAATCCATACAGATATTAGAACCAAATAGATGCTTTTATTACTAAAATGATATGAAAATTCATGTACTATTTTGTGGAACTAAAATTTTCCAACATACGTATGAATACACAAATGGTGGATTTTTTCGAAGATTCCCTGATAATAGAGTTTTATGCTATGTATTACAAACAAGGATTGGTACATTACAAGATTCTTCGCTAAGAACGATTTTGTTTGGTGTTAAAATAGTTGCTGCTAATAATCTTGAAACATTTGCATTTGTATTATTTTTGCAATTCTGCAGCAATTCATTTTTGACAAACAAGGAGTTTTAAAGAAAATTCTAATAACTTTCAAACACTTGTTGATTTTCTTTGATCATTACTAGTGTTGTGCTCCTAGAACTTCTGTAATAATTGTTTTTAGCGGTAAATAATTCATTAGTCGCTTTACAAAAATTAGGACTTTTCTGTACTGATCCATTTTAAATTTCATTTGCTGGAAAAATAGACGTTTGCTGTTTTGATAAAACTGGTACTCTTACAGCTGACAATCTTGTAGTCGATGGTATTGGCATTATAGATTAAAGTAAAAAAATATTATTAAAGAATAGTATAGGTGATGTTACATTAAGAGTGTTGTCTTCATGTCATTCATTGATAATGTTTGATAAAGACTTAATGGTGATTTACTTAAAAAAGCAGCATTAAATTGGGTAGATTGGAATATTGTGAAAAATG
Organism: Strongyloides venezuelensis; assembly: GCA_963280985.1. Lineage (NCBI taxonomy): Eukaryota > Metazoa > Nematoda > Chromadorea > Rhabditida > Strongyloididae > Strongyloides > Strongyloides venezuelensis. Next base: position 1,331,140 of record CAUJLX010000002.1, on the reverse strand, counting down.
ATTTGGTTTCTCCATGTAGTGGAAGAGCTCCAGCTATCAGAATTTTCCAAAAATATTATTTTAGTAGTCAACTTAAAAGAATAATAGTTGTTGCTAGATATACACCTCCGGGTTGTAAACCAGTTATGATAACTGCAGTTAAAAGTACACCAGAAGTCTTAGAAAGTATGTGTTCAGTTCTATTCCAGAAAGTTATGTTGAGGATACAAATCATTAGCTCAAAAAGGTTACCATGTATTACCCTTTGGTTTTTCTAGCTTAGGAAATTTAGATAAAAATAACATTCAACATATTTCAAGAGATGAATTAAAATGGGACTTACGTTTGCTAGTTTTTTGTTTATTTTTTGTCCATTAAAAAAAGACTCGAAAGCTATGGTTAAAGAAATTAAAGAATCATGCCATGGTGTTGTTATGATAACAGAGTATAATCCTTTAACTGCTTGTCATGTATCTAAAGAATTAAAATTCACCGAAGAAGGAAAAGAAATTATAATTTTGCAAAACAAAAGTGATGAATGGTAATGGCAATCAGTTGATGAAACAAAAACAGAGGAACTAAAAAACAAGTCTTACCAATTCTTTAATCTTCATGAATTATGTGTCACTGGAAATGGTTTTGCATATCTACATGAAAAAGGACGTATGATTCTGAAGAAAAATTTTAAAAATATAAAGATTTATGCACGAATAGGACTAAAACAAAAAGAACAAGTAATTAATGGGGTAAAAAATCAAGGATATGTCACATTTATGTGTAGTGATGGAACTTATGATGTGGGTGCATTAAAACATTCCCATGTTGGTGTTGCTCTTTTGTTCCATTCTTTTGATGTCACAAAAGCAAAAAACGGAGAAGTTCCAGTTGCAAGGCAAAAACCTGTACCATCTCCACAAGTTCCTGAATTCTTAAGAATACGTTACCTCCAGATTACCCATATCATAAACAAAAGTACAAATAACAGAAATAATTTCACAAATTTATTGAAGAATTTAAATTTAAAAAAAATCTTTAATTGTCAAACTTGGTGATGTTTTATTGCTGCTCCCTTTACATCGAAATTTATTTCAATTCCTTCTATTTGTAATATTATAAAACAAGGGAGATGTATTCTTGTAGTTACATTACAGATGTTTAAAATTCCCGATTTAAATGCTTTGGTATCATTTTATTCCCAATCAGTATGATACTCATCATGTATACGTTCTTCTGGTTATCAACAAACACTTCAAGGTATGCTTCTAGCCGCATGCTTTTTATTTATGACACGATAAAAACCTTTAAAAATATTATCAAGAGAAAACCAATGGCCAATATTTTCAATGTCTACACTATTTTAACAATATCTTTTCAATTTTGTATTCATTTCTTTTGTCTCTTATATATTGTTGACGTTGCTTTAACATATTAGCAACCAGCTGAAAAAGTTACATCAGAGACGAAATTTGAGCCCTCATTACTTAATTCTTCTGTTTGTATTTATGAAATGATATTATAAATATCAACATTCGTTGTTAATTTCAGGGGACAACCATCTATAGAAAGTTTATTTGAGAATAAATCTTTAAAAATTTTTCTCTTATGTTTTTTAGTTGAATGTTTAAAAATTATTCTAATATTTTCATTTTACAAACATGTTCAACTATAAAACGAATAAAATTGTAGTTATTTACTCAAAATTAGATTTATTTTACAAGTGACAATGTTAAAAAAACATTGTCGTCTTTAAATTTTACTATGCCTCCAATTCTTTTCTTAGTAATACCACATTTTAAAAATTATAATTTTTATCAGTAAAAAATAAAGTAAACAATTAACAAAATTAAATTACTGTTAGAAATAATAACATTAATATTTAAAGACTAAATTTTTTAAAAATAGTAAATAATTAAAAAAACGCATTGCGATTTACTTTAAAAATAGTATATAAAGTGGAATCGATAAAGTTAATATTTTTTAAAAAACAAAATATACTAAAATATCATAAAAAATATTAAAAATGCATAGAGGTGTAGTTAAGAACTAAACCTATTTAAGCAAGATAAAAAATGTTAATAATAGAAAAAATCACCAAAAAACATAAAAAAAAAATCATTAAAAATACATTGCGGTTTCCCTAAGAACAAAATCTTTTCCGAAAACATTACTTAAATTCAACTATCCATATCAATTTTTTTCCTATCCAATCATTTTCTTTCCTAAAAAATCATTTTCTTCCCTGTGCAATCATTTTTTTGTTTGAAAACTTTAATTTTGAATAAAATTAATTTAAATTGTTATTCTGTAAGTATTATATTTTCACATTTAATAGTTTAACATTAATAATTAAAGTATAAAATATTCCAGACTCACAGCTATTGAGGATTACTACTATATCTTTAAAATAAATAGTTTAAAACCAAAGATAAATGTTCGGTAATTTTTGTTAATAATTTTTTTATTGTTAGAAAAATTATATACTTCAAAAGCTTTTGCGTGACATTTTTTTTGTTTAAGCAATAAAATATCAAAACCTGTATTAAGTTGTTTAATTCTGATCGTGAACTTATTTGTATAAAGCAAACTAAGCTAACTGAAGAGTATAACAATATAAATTTTTACAAAAAGTAAAAAAGTTATTACACTCAGAAATCTGATAGTATTTTTAAGGTAAAAAAATGGAATTTATAAAAATGTTTATATCTATATTCTAATTATTTATAAATTTTATTTTAAAATAAATTTGCCTCATATACGAATAAGATTAAGCTTTACAAAAATTTATTTTAAAAGTAGATTTATAATGTTAATAACTATGACCAATGATAAAGAATATATTTCAAGTAAAAATATTTATAGTTTAAAATCGCATATTGATATGAATCGAGTATCAAAAAAAATTTTTTTTTAATTTAATTTTCTTTTCACCAACTGTAATCCGGTTGGATTCAGGGGGACCCCTAATGGGGATCCCAACTGTGGAATTTAACACGGGGTATATATAAAATTAAGACGTTTTTTAGTGGTCAAGTATATTATTTCTAAATAAAACAAAAACTATATATTTATCTTATAACTCTCACTTTGCAAGGAAGAGTGTCTTGTCTTATCCTGGTTGTCGTTCCTCCCATTTGTCTTCTCTTTCCGCTGGATAATGTTACCACAGCTTCTCTGGGGTTTACACAACTAAAATGTTAAACATTTTTTTATTTCATTAAATTATTACTTAAAATCTTATAAATGCGTAAACAAAATATCTAGATAATTATATTATTTTCAACTATAACTAATTCATATTGTATACTTTTTAGTTTATAATAAAAATTACTTTTTAATTATTGTATTTTATATTCTTATTAAAATATTTTTTGATCAAATATACCTCCAAAAAAATAAATAATATGAATAGAAAAAAAATGATGAGATTGTCTCTTTGTGAACATGTAAAAGAAAAAAATGTTTTTATTTATTTTTTATATAGTAAAAAACATTACAATTAAAAACTGTTTTTGTCATGGAATTTCAAATGTCATTGAAATAACTATAAGTAATTGTTATGAGTCATCTACAAAAATTCCGCTTATTTGTTATACATTTTAGTAGACAAATTTAAATCGCATTGCGTTAGCGGTCAAAATCAATTTTTAAAATTATCTAAAAATTTCAATATATTTCATTTCATTGAACAAAAATAAACTGTGAACGAAAAAAAACATTTGAAACGAAAGGTAAACTTTTTTTTTGTGTGTCATGAAAACATTTTTATGTTTCAAAGTAAAAATGTCATATGTTTACGACTGAAAAACTTTTTAAGGATGAATTGAAAAATGTAGAAAAGTTACCTCATTATTTAAAAACTCGATTGGCAGAAATTGGCTTTGAGAATGGCTTGAGGTGTGTAAATTCATGTCCATTGGTCTCTCAGGAATTAGCGGCATGTTTATGCTTGTTAATTCACGAGCAAGATCGCAAAGTTGAAACTGTATTGTATAATACTGTCATCAATTTGGTTTATACTCATGGTTTTAAAAAATTGCCTCAAGAACTGTTCAAAACTGTCAATCATATTTGAAATGCCAATGCAATTCAATTATGCATAGTATAAAATAGTCAAAAGCTACATTTCCAAGAGAACGATTTCATTTTAACTGTGGGTACTTCAACTCTTAATGTTTTATTTTGCTTATCGATTTCTAAAGTGGCTACACGTTTGGGATATTCTTGAAGGATAGAAGTTTAAAGCAGTTAATTTCTTTCTTTGATTTAGTGATGATATACCAAATGCTGTTTAAGATTATTGTAAGTGATAATAAGCCATCATTGTGCTCTGAAGACCTATCGGAGTACCTGAAGTCAACTGGAGCATTTTATTGGGAGAAAGTTATGAAAGATTAAATAGCTCCGCCTACTGTTCTACCGCAAATGGTTTAGCTGAAAAAATTGTTGGAATCGTTTAAACCAAATTCAAACACCTTACATCAAATGCAATCCCATTCTCCAAGCTCATATCGTACGCTCTCCGTGAAATCAACCATCAACTCAGAAGATCTGGTAAAACTCTCGCCGCTAAGTTCTTTGGTATGACAGCTTACTCTAAATTGTACAAAAAATCACTTCAACTTCCTGAATCCACTAACTCAACACCCATTTACTTCAAGAAGTCGAGAAAAAAAAAAGTTTATGTTAGATACTCTTGTAGCCAAGTTAGAACACCGAATCTTGATGATTCAAGACTGCTTTTGAGATGTTTATGCAGTATCCAAGGACTTCACACACTTCCAAGGAAAAGAATGTTACACGTTGAAGGACACATTCATGACTGTTGACAAACTTGAAGATTCTGTTTTGGATAATCTTTTAGACATCTCTGTTAAAACTGATGTACCAGAAGAAGACGTTGGTTATATTAGTAATCCTGATAAAGCTGCCTTTTCATCTCAATTTGAAGCTGTTGCTGGCCATGACGACGGCCTCCTCCACCAAAAGAATGATGACGTTGCTAATGATGAACTATCTTTGATGAACATCCTTGAGAAAGAACTTCAATCTCCTGAGACTGGCACAATTGCTTTTATTGATGAATCTTCCTACTCTGGAGGGAGTTATGGAATCCTGTTGTATCACAGTAATAAATCAAATGAAAATTTTGCCGTATAAACGATCTCTGAAAGAAAAATTAAATGTGAAGCTGCAAAAGCTACCGATGGACGTATGGGAATTCCGGCTCTTAAAAAAATACTGGAAATTGCTGCTACCGGGAAATTCAGACGGACCATTGTCTTCACTGATTACAAAAATGCCGTTGGAACATTAAAATTAAATTGGATCGCAAATTAGGATGAAAAAAATTATGTTGGTGTCAAGCGTCCTTATTTGCGAAAAAGTATTTATGATTTGTCGCTTCAAGTCAAACTCGTGGTATATAAGATAAAAGTCTACATTAAAATTGCACCTCAAGAGACCGCCGAACAACTCGCTAAAGGATTTTTACCCGAAATCAAACGAATGAAATGAACTGAAATCATTAAAGAAATAGAATCGTAAAGTTAATTTTCGATTATATATATATACCTAAATATAAAATATATATTTTGAGGGCGAATTAGTATCAAATATATCAACGCCCCTGGGAGAAATGTTAGTATAAAAGCAAAGGAAATTTGACTGGAGACTAGTTTTTATAATCTTGAAGATTCATCTCAAGGTCGACTAACCTAAGTAATATATATTAATTATTCTTATATTTTTGTATAATTATGTTTATGTATTCCAAATAAAATATTTTATTAAATCCACCGCTACACTTCTATGAAACCATAACATACCCAAAAATATTCTGAATATCAACAACTACTTAATGAAGGGATCGAAATGATATAAATGGAATTTCAATAAAATAATTGATATATTTTGATTATGAATTTTAAATATTATCTAAATTAGTATCTTTTTATATTTTGTTCAAGTCTTGTAATTTTTAAAAAGGGTACATAAAATTTTAAAGTATTTATCATGTTTATATCAGTAATGCTTTAAGACCATGTACCTTTTATTCAAAACGTTTGCATTGTTCTAGTTATACTCCAAGTGTGTTATTAGAATTACGTACTTCTTGTAATAGTTTATTATATTTCAAGAAGTTAGTAGGTAATGCTCAAGTAATTCCTAAGAGTGATTATAAACCTTTAATAAACATGTTGACTTATGATAAAGAAAGTAGTTATAAATTCATGAAGTATATTAATGTTATAAATGAGTTTGAAAGTGTTGAGTTAATGTTTATAGAAGGAAAAAAAATATACCTGTTGATATTTTATTTCGTGCCTATGTTAAAAAAGTAGTGGTTAGGGATCCTGTTAAAGATAGCTCTCTAGATCTAAACAAAAAGAAAGGGATTTTTCATCAATATCATGATTGTTTAGGTCACGCTAGTTTAGCAAGATTTTAACCTATTGTTTTGTTACGTTATAATTGGATTGGTATTAAGCGTGATTTAGCTAACTATATTAATCAATGTTCTACGTGTAAAGTTGCCGTTGCTAGATATATAAAAAAGAATAAAAGCAAATGTTATTGTACCTTCTAGACCGCTTCAAATGTTGGCTATGGGTGTTTCTGGGTCTCATAAAATAAGCTTTTCTGGTCAAAAAAAGGTTATAGGAATTGTGGATGTTGTTTCTTAGTATTTATGATTATTTTCTCTACATGACATCAAGACGAGTACAATAAGTAAAGAGTTATAGGCAAGAATTTTTATCCAATTCTCGTCTTCAATTTATATGCGTAGTGATTGTGCTTCAAATATGTTTAGAGGAGAAGTTAAGACTTTAAAGGAAAAATATAATGATATTATTGATCCAGGAATATTTGGCTATAAACAGTCAAATTGTATAATTAATAGGTGTTTCAGATCTTTAATACTATAATGAGAAAATGTCTTGATAATTTTGATTTATGGAATGAAGTTGTATGATCAACTATGTATTCATATTATAGACTAATTCATGGTACCACTTTATACACACCATATGAAATTACGTTTGATCTAAAACCAATTCTCAAATCAGATAAAAGAAAAAAAGTTAAAAAAATTGTTGAATTTAAAGATAATGAAATAATTAGAAGTCATACTTATCCTTTGGTTGAACAATTAATAGAAGATGTAAGAGGAAAACGCCATGATAAGGATAATTTTGAAGTAACACGTTGTGGTAATGATGATAAATTGAATGTAACCTATAAACCACCCGGTTATATTGAAAAGTCCTTTGAAAATACTTAAGGTTGGTAATCGCGTTATCATTCGTGAATATACCAGTGATAAATGGGAGACGATTTATTCTGGAGGTAATGATGATATGTATATATTGTCAAATCACATTTAAAAGATGCTGGCTATGTAGTCAAAAAAAAGAGGTCATTCTAAAAAAGTTCATCTACAAGATACTAAAATTATTTAATGATATACATAGTAATGGAAATTTAAAGCAAAAAGATATTTGAAAAAAATGTTTAATTTGCATTTTAAATTTGTGGGGAGAAGTAAAAATGGAATTTTAATTTAAATTTTGTACTATATTAAAATAAAAATTTCACATTTTTATCATTTTTACTTTTTGTCTTTTGATATTTGTTATATTTATTTATTTTATTTATAGATATTAAAAGACAAATAAATTAAATTTACTATATCTTTTCAATTATGATTAAAAAATATCTATATCTTTTTATCTTCGGTAACAAAATTATTTTATGCTAACAAAAAGAAATTAATTGTAAAATAAATTATGTATTTTAAAAACAACTGCGATTCACATTTTACCTCATCATATATGTTAAGACAATGTGTTCACGATACTTTATAATTTGCTACTTTATTATTTTTCTCCATCGTTTATATAACAGATTTTCATACTACAAAACACAAAAAATTTTCATTCGTTTTATTCAATAATAATAACAGAAAAATAATTATTCTTAAGTCATTGAAGTTTTTATAATTTTATTGATTTTTATTTTTATTAAAGTACATATAATATTAATAATCAATATCTCTAGGTATGTAAAATATTTAAGGTCAACTTTCATGTTTTAACTATGGATTCATGTGTTTGACAAATCAAAAAATATGTCAACATTTTTAAATGCTAGTTTTGGGCAAAACATGTGCACTATTTCTGTGAAATCATTTTGTTTTATAACATAACTAAGTGTAGTATAACCCAATCAAAATTTAATTACTTCAAAAAGTTAGGTTTGAAAATTTATTTTCTTAAGAATACGAAAACACTTATTTCTAAAGTTTGAAAACGAAGAATTATGTTATAAAAGTAAAGTATATTCAGTGTGTGAAAAATTCACTGATAAAAATTTATGTAGTTTTAAGAGAAAATAGCCCTTTATTTCTTTTAAAATTTGGTATTGTTACCAAAAAAAGTTCTTAGGGTGGAAGAAATTTCGAACGATTCGAAAAATTTTATTATTATTGAAAACAGATCTTTTTTTATGATTATCAAATAAATCATGATCAAATATATAATTAATAATCTTAATTAACGATACATTCTGAAATTAGATGTTTAGTGATTTTTACTATCATACTTATCTCAATTTTAAAACTTCACTCAAAAATGAAAACTGTTGGTTTGACATGTCCTATAGTACCCTCCGATGTAGTGCTAAAAAAATAAAATATTCATTTAATTTATTAGTAAATGTTAGTGCTCATAAATTTTCTAAGTATACTCAATTTAACAAAATTAATAGACCAATTAACAGAAATGTCAAATCATTTAAAAACATAATGAAGTATCATTTTGTATAAATTCATACACCTTTATTTATTATTATTTGTGAATTTTTCAGAAAATGCGTCGTATATTTTTAAAATCATATATGTATGTTGTTTTGACTGTATATGATGTAGAAACGACTTACATACTTGTTATAATAATTTGCCATGTTTTTTACAGAAATGTATATACATTTCTTATAAAATGTGCATATCTTGTTAAAACGACATTACCTATACATTTTTTATAGATATGTACATACAGTTTATAAAAATTATCAAACACTTTTTTTAAGTGAATGGTTATTTTAACATAAATGAATGGTTGATTGTAAAAATTAAACTCAATTTTCCATATTACATTGACTATACTAAACAATAATTTTATACAAGTTAAAACGACTGGTACAGAACAAATAGTACCAAAAAAATTAACATTTTAACAAAAAATGACAATTTATTACATTTTATGATAAAATATATAAAAGATCGCAATTTAAGGACATTAAAATAATAAATTTTACACTGTATAATTATGTTTTTATAATTAATACTGTCTTTAATTAATGTTTTTCTCTTTCTCATTAATAATGTCTTTTTTTAAATTGATTTTTTCTAATTTTTAGTAAAAATATGTATAAATTAACGAAATTTAACATCTTAAACGATTTTAAAAAAGTTAAATGATGAAAAAATAATTTTTTAGAAGAATAAGTATTTGTTAATTTCAATAATTAAAAATATTACTAAATAACTATTATTTTATATTGTAATTTAATTTTAAACTATTAAAAAATATAAGCAAAATATTTCGGAAACAAATCACAAAAAAAATGATAATTAATAATATCCCTTTTATATCACAATTTTTTACGAAGTAAAATAATGTTTTAGTTGGATCTCTTATAATACACATATACCACGTTGACTAAATATTTATTGTTAATTCAATATGATCATAACATGTCATTTCCATTAATTCTTTTATTTAATTACAATTACTTTACTCTTAAGTAAACAATAATTTTTATCAGGTTCATTTATCTTATTTACGCAACAAAAAAATATCAAAATTCTTTATATTAATCATGTTGTTTTATTATAAGGCTATTTTTTTTTGAAAATAAAAATTATTTTTAATGTTGAATTACGTACTTTTTTATAAAATAAAGTTGGAATTTATTATAGCTACTAACATTCATCTTTAAAATATATTTTATCACGAACTAATTGCCAAATAAATCCATGCTTCACAATAGTTAAAAAAAATAACTTGAAATAATGTTATTAGTAGACATAAAAAAGTTCACAACGAATTAATAGTGGAGAATAACAATTAGATATATGATCTACCTGTAATGAACTGTGATGAAAATGAACAACTCGAAGCTTCTATGGAAGAGGAAATTAAATACTTTAGTTTTAGTATGTCCGAAGAATAATTTTATTATTATACACTAGTATAAGATAAAGGATTTTTTATATAAATAATAAAATTTTTAATGTCAATGATATGAATTTAATTTTTAAAATCGTATTAATAGGTTGTTGTTTATTTATAATTATTTATTTTTTCTTAGCAAATAAGGTTAAAATAAAATGGTGTTTTTTATTTGTTTTGGCAAATATTTATAGAAATGTTTCAACAATGTTATTTATGTACTAAATTTTATAATATAGAAATTAACATATTATTTTAATAAATTACAAAAAATGCTAAAATTATATTGTTAACAAACTATATTAAACGGTATTATAAATAAAGTAATACCTTTTTACAAAATATTAGAATTCTACCTTAATTATTATAAATAACAATTCTAAGCGATTTGATCTTTTTTAAAGTTGTTAGTTTGGATTACAATTAAATATACTTTTCATTGTCTGTTAAATCGAATAAAAATATAAAATACAATATACTTTATAGAAATAATTTTATTACTCCGTTTATGAATCTTTCTGAAATAACTATAAAATTTTCATTAGAATTTTCCTCATCACCAATAATTTTAAAAAAATTCATATATATTTTTATAAAAAAATATATACCAATTCATAAAAAAAATATGTGTTTTGCATGGGTTAAGTATAATTTTATATTAAAAAACAACATACAATTAAAAAAATGTAAAGTAAATGTCGTTTAGAAATGTTTATACATTTTATATAAAAATGTATAGTAAATAATAAAAAAGAGTATATATGTCATTTTGACTCTATGCACATTTTCATTAAAAATGCTATAATGTTTAAAAAATGTATGGTAAATGTCGTTTAGAAATGTATGGCATTTCTTAGAAAAAAGATATATATTTTATGTTTATTACGTGGATGCAATTAAAAAGGACCTAATTGGTAGTCAAAATGACAAAAGTTTTTTATAGTACCCATGATTGCACAATGTCTGTCAAAATAACAGTTTTAAATTTTGAGTGTTATCATTGTTAAAACTTCTTTGCAAAAATACTCTTTATTGAAGTTTCTATAATTTGTTTAAGATTGACTCTTAAGAATGATCTTAATATACAAATGTAGGGGAGAATCTGGACTTTCAGAAAAGTATGGTATCACCCAATAATAATCAGTTGAAAAAAATTACTGATTAGAAATTACTAACGAGTGAATCCTGACAAGAAAAATAGACAAAATAAAATGATTACAAAAAATATATCTTTTGTATTACATTTAAACTTTCCCAAAAACTGAAATTTTAATTTATAATTATAATTAACTTATTCAATTTTAGAGATTGGAATCATTATCACCAGTCTTAATTATTTATTATCTTATTGTATTATAATAAAAAATTTACTAACGTGATATTTAAAAAAATTTTATTTTGGTGCAGAATGATTGTCCATATAAGACAAAACTACATATAATTTAATATAGATATCCCACTAACATTGTCCATATGAATTCAAGTGTCAATGAAGAATTTCCTTATACACTTAAGAAAGGCATCTCCAATACAAAATATGAATTCATTTAACTGCTTTTTGTGTAGACAATAACTTCAAGTCAGTGAGTTCCAACTAAAAAATATTTTTTTAGAATAAAAAATAAGAAAAAATTACAGTTATACTAATAAATAATTAGAATCAGCATATTCTTGATAGTATTTATTATAGAAGTACACTAATTTGAATTATTTTTATAAAAATTCTAGGATTCTGTTAGATTTTTTTACCGCATTCACGGAAAATTCATACAATATCTATAGAATTAGAAGAAAATTTCAAAAATGTGCTTAAGATTTATCTTTGAAACATTTGTAGAAAATATAATTATACAATAAATTCAATACTCGATATCACACATTGCAATCAAAACACATTCTTGAGGAAATTTTTGGTGTAGTTTATATGAATGCTCAATTATGTATCATAATCACAGTTGCAACATTTGTTAGATTGACTTCAAAAAGAAGAAATTAAGTAAAACTGGCATTTATATTAAAAATATTTCTGTAAAAAACTATTTACATTAGAAATATCTTTAAGGATTACCTTCATCTAACAAAAAATACTTTTTTTTCAAACATTTTCAATAGACTTTAGGAGTATCGAATGCATTGGATACATTATTAAATATCACTCAGAATCACTTTTTAAACAAGTAAAAGTCACGTGAAACGCTTTACTTATATTAAAGACACCTTAATGAATCATATTTGTATCTAAAATGTCTTTTTGAAGACTACTTTAACAAAAAAATTTCGATTAACTTTTTTGTTCATATGAACAACCTAGATGGGATATCTTTATTAAAAATTTATATAATTTTTTGATTTGGACAACCTTTATACACAATCTAAATTTTTCTTTAGAAAACTTTGTTTACCATTTCTAACCAATAATTTTTTTGTACTGATTATGTTTGGATAATAAGGTGTTTCTTTAAAAGTCCGGATTCTTTTCTACATTTTTTTTATGATCATTATTCGAAATCAATTTTAAACCAAGTTATAGACTTTTTAATAAAGAGTATTTAGCAAGAAAAATTTAAAGAATGAATAGTTTTTAAAATTCAGATAATTATGATATAAAAGCTCACTAAATATTTAATATCAGGAAATATCGTTAATTAAAAGTACTATTTACACATTTAATCATCATAAATCATTAAAATATTTGATAATCATTTAAAAAAGTTTAGTTTTCAAATAATAATTCAATTTTTCGATTCGTCGCCGATTCGTTTCCACTTTTAGATCTTTTTTTTACAAAACCATAATATTTGAAATGACAAAACCCGTTTTCTTCTAAAATCACATTATTTTTTATCAGAATAAAGCATTTCGAGAACGCTTTTTATAATATTATGGAAGAATGACTCAAATGTGATTAAAGAAACTACCCAAAAGGACATCATACAACAAGGAATTCAATTAAAGGTATGGTGTAGAATTTCTATTACCAGAAATTTCTCGAATCCTGACAAAGGTTTTGTAATCTAAGAAAAGAAATAACAAATAATTCTAATATAATTTTATTTAATTAAAAATACATAAAAGTGCTTTTTAACTTATTTGGCAGGTGAATGTTGATTCAATGGATAATGTTCTCCATATTCTTTTAAATGATCATTCATTTCATCCATTTGTTTTCTGATATGTTTTGGTAAATCTTTATAAACATCATTAAACATGTCATTTGGATGAGCCTTTTTAACCTTTTCAGCATTGTTGAAAGCAGTCAAAACTTCTTTACGAGCATCCTTCATCCATTGTTTATCTTCATCCTCACTCCAATAGTTGTTTGAGATAAGATATTGATAGAATCTTTTGATTGTATTGTCTTTCTCCATCCATGTATTAATTTCTTCCTGTGTTCTATATGCAGTTGAATCATCAGAGGTTGAGTGGTGACCAATTCTGTATGTCATTGCCTCAATAAGGACAGGTTTGTTCTCTAATGCTAACTTTCTAGCTTCTTTTGTAGCATTATAAACAGCGAATAAATCATTTCCATCAACACGAATTGTATGTAAACCATATCCTGGACCTTTACCAGCAATACCATCACCAGCATACTGTTCATCTGTTGGAGTAGAAATAGCATAACCATTATTACGGCAGAAGAAGATAATTGGACATTTGAGAGTTGCAGCAAAATTAAAAGCAGCATGTGCATCACCTTCCGAAGCAGCTCCATCACCAAAATATACACAAACAACCTTATTAGCATTCTCTCTCTTGAAAGCATAAGCACTACCAACAGCTTGTGGAAGTTGTGTTGTCAAGGGGCTAGAAATTGTAACAAAATTAATATCCTTGGATCCATAATGTACAGGCATCTGTTTTCCTTTACCAATATCCTTTTCATTACCATAACATTGATGCATACATTGTTGAACAGAGAATCCTCTATAAATAAGAACCCCAGTTTCACGATATTGTCCATAAACAAGATCCTCCGGCTGGAGAGCTGCAGCTGATCCAACATGATTTGCTTCCTCACCAAAACTAGTCATGTAAAATGAAATACGTCCCTGTCTTTGTGAATCATACAAAATTTTATCCATAGTATTTAGTAATGTCATTGATTTATACATTTTTAAAGCTTCATCTTTTGAAAATTTTGGATCCTGTGATGGATCAGTAAATTGTCCTTCAGAGTTAGTTACACGATATATTGGTATGGCTTTATCTTTTGTTGAATCAAGGAATGCCATTTTTTCTGTAAATTCAGCTTTACGGTACCCTAGAAATTTTTCAGAGAATTCTGCTAATTTAAAAGCATCTGAAGAGGAGGCCCTTCTAATGACATTTGGCAAGAATTGTAATTTTCTTAACGCTAAAACCATATCTAAAAAAATTAATTATAAAAATAAAAATTTATTAAGAATTGTAATTAGAATAATTGGATTAGAGAACATAGAATAACATTAGAGTAAGTATTGTGGAGGATCAGAGGTTAATAACGGGGCGTTTCATTTACTTGTCCAGTTTCATTTCACCAATAATCTAATCGAGAGAATTTATTTCAAATTTTACTGATATACACTTTCACCAATCATTTATATTGGAAATGTCATATTCTTGAAATTTCTATTTTGTTATCTTTTCTTAGACTTGATCATGGTGTAATATAGTTTAAAGAATAGTGAATTGACATACTTAATATATTTTTATACTTATCATAAAGAGTAGTGTTCTTCAAATGATAAACATAATTTTTAAGAAAGGAAAAGTATAACGCTTATGTAGGAATTAATTACTTTTTAACAAAAACATAGTCTTAAAATTTTTATGTATACATTTCAATTAACATGAAATTCTCGTGCTTAAAAAAGCCAGAGACAACAATATAAACATATTATAACAACAAAATTTTTATAGTTTTAAGCTTAAAATTAAAGAATAAGGATTAAATTGAAAAACACACTTTATTACATAGGCGGTAACATAAATTCTGCTGGGTCAAACTCAGATAAACTTCCCAAAACCTTAGTAGCCTTCTTCTTGGCATCTTCAATTTGACTATCCTCATACTGAGGAATCATAATAACTTGGCATCTAGCTGAGACACCAGCATAAACACCATTAGGAGCATCCTCAAAAACCAAGCAATTCATTGGTGATTCAGGAATTCTCGAGAACCTATTCATCGTAACAATAAAAGCATCGGGATGTGGTTTCCCAAACCTAACTTCAGGATCACTACCACACAAAACAATAGTTTCAAAATTTTCTTATCAATTCTTGGTGATTTTTGGTTTTCAATTTAAATTCACACTCATTGGAGCCTGTAGAGATAGCTAACGGAATGTTATTCTTTTTAAAATACTCTACTATCTCTACGGCACCGGGTAATAACTTAGCTGTTGGAAGTAATTCCTCTAAGGATTCATCATAACATTTTTTATAATCTTCAATTGTTATCTTATCACTTAACTCCAACTTTTGGAGTAAAAATTTAATAGCTTCTTGTTGTTTTTTACCAGCCATACCAAATTTAATGGAGACAGTAAATAAATTTCCATCTACACCAAATTTCTCTAGTGTCTCCTTATTAGCTTTAGTGTAAATCTCCTCTGAATCTAGTAATGTACCATCTAAGTCGAAGATAACATGAGTAATTTTTGGCCTATACAACATTTTAGTGAATTAAGTAGATTAAAAATACAAATTTTTAATTAACAGAAAAATACTTTTAATTTGAAATTTAATTTAAAAAAGTCTCAAGAGAAAAGTTTGTTCCTGTTGGAATATAATACTTGACTTTTGAATAATGTTTATTCAATGATAATGTATCAATGTCAAAAATATTGAAACTAACAACCAATATAATACGAATATTTGCATTAAAGGGACAAAAAAAAAGTAAACTTTCTTCATTTGTATATAAATTTCAACAAAATATAAAACAAAAAAACACAAAACAAAACAATGATAAAAAGCGATAATTACATGGTGGGTAAGAAAATTGACGTTGAAGGAGGGTGACTTTCTCTACTCTACAACCAAACGCTTGATTGTCTCTTCTAATTCATCATAAGCTTCTTGATAATTTTCATTAGGCTTAATTAAAACAACAATAACAGATCTGGCGACACCGGCAGCAAGACCAAGATGAGAACGTGCTGGAGTGAAGACATATGGGAGACCGAGTTCTTCACAGTATGTTGGGAAGTGAGAGTAAACATCAATAGGTGAAACATCACCAGCAAGTACAACAATTCCTTTTTCTCCTTTCTTCATGGCTCGATGGACGTCATTGAGTCCCTTTTCAAGACATTTCTTCTCTTTAGATGACTTCTTGATAAGTTTATAAACTTTTTTAGCAACTTTTCTGCTTGCAAGAGGTTTAGCAATTACGTTGACACTCTCACAGAGTTCTTCGTACTCTCCTTTTTCAGTAACTGGTTCTGTTGCTCTTTGAGATTCATTCATTACAGAGGTATCCATACTCTCATCAGCTTCCATTTTCATGCCCATTATTTCAAACTAAATTTCTTATCACTAAACAAAAATATAAGAACTATTTAAAAAGAATATTTAAAGTATTCAATGGTAATCCATTATTTTAAAAAATCCATCACATAAAAGTAACAACAAAAATAATTATAAAAAGTACATAATATGAAACAAGAGAAATAAATCAACAGAAGGTAAAACAAAACAATATAAAAATCAATTTAAAAATAAAAAACTTCTAACCACATACTCCTACTCCTATATTCAGTCACTATCATCAAATTTAATTGAATTAACTCCCATTGAAATTTTACCTCCACCGTAACTTCCTCTCTTCTTTTTAGTCTTCTCATGTCTGAAACTCTTTCCTTGCGTTTTAGCTAAATCTTTATGAGCTTTAGCACCCCATGGATCGTTAGATGCTTTGAAAGAGTTATCTCTGAACTTTTCTGGGAGTTCATCTACTGTTGTCTTTACTCTCCTGTATGGTTCATTCTGGTGACGTTTATTTGAGTTGGTGTTTGGAGCTGATTTAGGTTGTCCATTTAGTTTTGGTGTGTGTAATTCACCGTTGGTAAAACCATTTGTCATTCCTTTACCACCATCTTTCTCACTATCTGATGAATAAGTTTCTGACTCATCCTCAACTGTTTGTTTTAATTTCTTGGATTTCTGTTGAACGGAATCTAAATCGTCACTGTTCTTTCTTTTAGCTCCCTTTTTATTACCATTAACAGCAACTGTCTTTTTCTTTTCTTCTTCAGAATCAGATGATGATTCAGAATCATCCTTTTGATTTTTAGAAGATTTAGCTGCCTTAACTGGAGAACTTCCATTAGCTTTCATTGGTGACTTCTTGGCTTGTTTCTCATCATCACTGCTTTCAGAGGAATCTGATGATGAACCTTTCTTATTCTTCTTTGGAACAGCCTTGACAGATGAACTGGCTTTAGCTATTGCCGCCTTCTTGGCTGGTGGTTCAGCGTCACTATCAGATGACTCTGATGAACTTTCTTTACTTTTGGCAGGAGTCTTGGAAACTGAAGTTTTAGCTGGTGTAGCTTTGACTGGAGTCTTTGCTGCTGGTTTTTCATCCTCACTGCTATCAGAAGATTCTGAAGAAGACTTCTTACTATTCTTATTTAATGGTGTCTTTGCTGGAGTAGCTTTAACTGGAGTCTTAGCTGGTGTTGCTTTAGCAGGTGGCTTCCCATCATCACTGTCATCAGAAGAATCTGAAGATGATTCTTTCTTATTTTTAGCTGGAGTAGCCTTTACTGGAGTCTTAGCAGGTGTAGCTTTGACTGGAGTTTTTGCTGCTGGTTTCTCATCTTCACTACTGTCTGAAGAATCTGAAGATGACTCCTTTTTATTATTCTTAGCTGGAGTGGCTTTTACTGGAGTTTTAGCTGGTGTATCTTTGACTGGAGTCTTTGCAGGAGGTTTATCATCCTCACTATCAGAAGATTCAGATGATGATTTCTTACTATTCTTAGCTGGAGTGGCTTTTACTGGAGACTTAGCAGAAGAAGCTTTGACTGGAGTCTTTGCTGCTGGTCTCTCATCTTCACTACTGTCTGAAGAATCTGAAGATGAATCTTTCTTACTGACTTGAGCTGCTTTTGCTGGTGTTTTAGCTGGTGTGGCTTTAACCGGAGTTTTTGCAGGAGGTTTGTCATCGTCACTATCAGAGGAATCTGAAGATGAATCCTTCTTGCTAGCTGAAGCTGTTTTTGCTGGTGTTTTAGCAGGAGTCTTAGATGGAGAAGCTTTTGCAGCTGGTTTTTCATCATCACTGCTATCCGATTCTGAAGATGATTCCTTTTCACTCTTAGCTGGAGTAGCCTTTACTGGAGTCTTGGCAGGAGTAGCTTTTGCTGGAGTCTTTGCTACTGGTTTTTCATCATCACTACTGTCTGAAGAATCTGAAGATGACTCCTTTTTATTATTTTTAGCTGGAGAGGCTTTTACTGGAGTTTTAGATGGTGTAGCTTTAACTGGAGTTTTAGCTTGAGAAGCTTTTGCAGCTGGTTTTTCATCATCACTACTATCTGACGACTCTGAAGATGATTCCTTTTTATTATTTTTAGCTGGAGTGGCTTTTACTGGAGTTTTAGCTGGTGTATCTTTGACTGGAGTCTTTGCTGCTGGTTTTTCATCCTCACTGCTATCAGAAGATTCTGAAGAAGACTTCTTACTATTCTTATTTAATGGTGTCTTTGCTGGAGTAGCTTTAACTGAAGTCTTAGCTGGTGTTGCCTTAGCAGCTGGTTTCTCGTCATCACTGTCATCAGAAGAATCTGAAGATGATTCCTTTTTATTATTTTTAGCTGGAGTGGCTTTTACTGGAGTCTTAGCAGGAGCAGCCTTGGCTGGAGTTTTTGCTGCTTGTTTTTCATCCTCACTACTGTCTGAAGAATCCGAAGATGATTCCTTTTTATTATTTTTAGCTGGAGTGGCTTTTACTGAAGTTTTAGCTGGTGTAGCTTTGACTGGAGTCTTTGCAGGAGGTTTATCACCCTCACTATCAGAAGATTCAGATGATGATTTCTTACTATTCTTATTTAATGGTGTTTTTGCTGGAGTAGCTTTAACTGGAGTCTTAGCTGGTGTTGCTTTAGCAGCTGGTTTCTCGTCATCACTGTCATCAGAAGAATCTGAAGATGATTCTTTCTTATTTTTAGCTGGAGTAGCCTTTACTGGAGTCTTAGCAGGTGTAGCTTTGACTGGAGTCTTTGCTGCTTGTTTTTCATCCTCACTATCAGAAGATTCTGAAGAAGATTCCTTTTTACTCTTGGCTAGATTTGGTTTTACTGGAGTTTTAGCAGGAGTAGCCTTGACTTGACTCTTTGCTGCTGGTTTTTTGTCATCTTCACTATCAGAAGAATCTGAAGAAGATTCCTTGTTATTCTTAGCTGGAGTTGCCTTAGTCGAAGCTTTAGCGGGTGTAGCTTTTACTGGTGTTTCGTCTTCAGTAGTATCCGATGAATCAGTTGAAGAATCCTTTTTCTTAGATGGAGTGGCTTTTACTGGAGTCTTAGCAGGAGTAGCTTTGACTGGAGTCTTTGCTGCTGGTTTCTCATCATCGCTGCTGTCAGAAGAATCTGAAGACGACTCTTTTTTATTCTTAGCTGAAGTAGCTTTTACGGGAGTTTTAGCTGGTGTAGCTTTGACTGGAGTCTTTGCAGGAGTTTTATCATCCTCACTATCAGAAGACTCGGAAGATGATGACTGTTTTTTCGATTTAGCTGGTGTTGCCTTTGCTGGCATCTTACCAGGAGTAGCTTTAACTGGTGTTTTTCCAGCTGAATCATCATCATCATCATCACTACTGTCTGAGGACGAATCCTTGCCATTCTTGACGGGTGTGTTTTTAATAGTAACTTTCTTAGCAGATGTAGGTTTGACTGGTGACTTCTTTGCAGGTTCCTCATCTTCGCTGTCTGATGAATCTGATGAACTTTCCTTTTTACTTTTAGTTTGAGTTGCTTTAGCAGGTGTAGCTTTTACAGGAGGTTTCTTGGCTGGTTCATCATCCTCACTATCAGAAGATTCCGATGACGTATCTCCCTTTCCTTTAGCTGGAGTTGCTTTAACTTGAGTTTTAGCAGATGTGCCTTTAACGGAGCCCTTTGCAGGAGGTTTATCATCAGCCTCACTATCAGAAGAATCAGAAGAAGATTCTTTTTTGTTTTTTGATGGAGCACCTTTAGGTAATGCCTTTGCAGGCGTATTCTTAACTTTACCTTTTTCATCTTCACTATCTGATGAGGAGTCAGAAGAAGAACTCTCCTTACCTTTATTTGATCCCTTAACAGCATCATTATGATTTTCTTTTTTACTACCAACAACACTATCAATAAATTCCCACTATAAATAAATTGAATTAAATATTTACAAGAAACGAGAACTTCAAACATACCTTTTGTTTTATAACGCAATTTTGGATAGACCTTTTTATACCATTTACAGTTTTTGCCTTACTAATACCTTGTAAAACTTTATAATCCTCAGCTGACAAAGCTTTAGCTGCTTCTTGTGGATTTGACTTTAATGCCAATGCAGCAGTCAGAGCATTTACAACCAAATCTTTAGTAATAGACATTATTCAGAAGATGTTTAGTTCGAGATTAATAAATACTTATAACGCCTAAAAAATGAATATCAAATTATACACTGAATGTAGATTCTCTCAAATAAAAGTGCATATTGGAACAAATTTCGCATGAGATAAAATAACTTCGTGTATTGAAAATTTAAAATTCCCAATAAAATACAACGTCAATAACAAAACATCTTTTGTTTTTAAAAATTAAAATAAATATTACTAATATTTGCAAGAATAAAAACAATGAAAAACATTCTAAAACATAAAAAAAAGATGACAAAATCCAATTAATAAATTAACTTATATTCTACATAATGTAAAAGAATTTCAAAAGCAAAATCATTTCTCCAAAGTACACTTTGTTGTTTAAAGGCGCGGCCCTAAATTGTATTATCTTATATCAGCAATTGACCTATCTATACAAACTACATAATGGTTCGTCGAACTTTTAAGACCGTCAAAATTGACACAAAAGTTGTAAGTAATTCTCCTGAAACGTCTAATATATGTTTTAGAATAATAACAAGATTCCAACATCAAATGATGAAATGATTGTTTCTAATATCATAAAAGAAATCCCGCTAAATGAGCCTCCTGCAGGGAAAATTAATTTTGTTCAAGAAATTTGTGATGATGGTTCTGATTTCTCAGAAAAGGTTAGTAATAAGATGGGAGAAATGATTCTTCAAGGGTATTCTATGCTCAATGAATGTTGTCCCAATTGTAATAATGTTTTACTAGCAAATCGACGCAAAGAGAAAGGATGTGTTGCTTGTGCTATGCGTATGATGGAGGAAAATGATAACCTTGTAAAAACTAAAGAAAAAGATAGGACTGAGAGAAACAATTATGTGGAATTGGAGAAGACGAGGACTGTAAGAGAGGAGTCAGAAAAAATCAAAGGAGTTGTTAAGGTACCTGAGAAGTCTTTATCTGATAGGATTTCAGCGAAAATGGGAGATTTACTCATAAAAGGACACCGAATGCTAGATGAATACTGTCCAACATGTTCCTGTGTATTGATGGAGGATCCAAATACTTTGGATAAATCATGCATCGCTTGCCAGCTTTCAAATCCAGCTCCTGGAAAACCAATTGTTGTAAAAGAAGTCAAAAATGAGATTTCTCTTATAAGTAATCAAGGGGTAGATAGTAAATTAGTAGCAACACAGAATAAAGGTTGTATTGACTTCAAGAATAGTCAATACATTGCCCTTCAATCTGTCGCTGCTCGCCTCCAACACACATCTAAAATTGTCGGTGATTCAACTTTACCTATCTCTCCGCAAGACATCTTAATCAATTTGGAAGTTATCAAAGAATGTTTAAATATATTAAAAGAGTTTGGTTCTTCAGCTTAATTACGATAAATTTCAAACATAGGAAAAACTACATTAAATATATAGAAATATTACTAACAAAAAATTTTATTCTATCAAAAAGTAAACAAACTACTCATGTATGCTCTTTATTTTAGCATCTGATTCATTAACAATATTAACAGTCACAGGCTGAGGTTTAACAAAATGGAAGATATCAAAGATAACTTCAACAACAATAAGAATGATAATCATCCACTCTAGATTAGATGCATGCCTATGTTGTTGAAGGTTATCAATAAGTTTTGCTAAATCCTCACAATATGTTAGCCTACTATTTAAAAGTCTAATTCTATAATCAAGAGAAAAATATTTTGCCATTCTGTTGTAGTAGTTATGTAATTCATCACGATCCCAGTAGAAATCTGTATCAAGGAGACTGGTCTTCAGGTTTAGTGAATGTCTAAGAACAGCAAATTCACCAGACATCTTTATTGTCTCATCTCTTCTCCATATAACTTTACCTTTCCTTAAGGCTTGTGAAGACTTTTGGAGGGGTTCTGCAAAACCTGCCAGACGATTCTCCCATATACCTATTTTTACACTTGCTGCCATAGCCTGTGAAAAAGCATACCTTTCAAGAATGGCATTTATGGATGTTGGATCTTGTGATATATTCTTGTTAAAAACTACTTCATCATTTTGAGATATTTCTGTTGTTGTTTTGTTATCAGAAAATAAAAATTTCATTGTTTCTTTTTCATCCTCAGTAACCATATGATCATAGGGATTCTCTGTATAAATTTTTATCTGTGTCAATAAACTTTCTATCTCCTTCTCTGGGACATTCCAAAAGACTCCCACACCATCTGTGAAGATATAAAACTCCTTTATTGGTATTAATGGATCAGGTATATCCCTTTTCTGTGAGAAGTGTAAAACATCCGGGAAATGAGAATCTACGTATGCGACATCATATTTCGTTCTAAAAATCGGTGTCTCCTGAAGAGCATGTAAATCGATGGTCTCTCCAATGGCATATGAATAGATAGTTGGGCTGATTGAAGGCTGAAAATATTTATTATTGATATTTTATTATTAAAAATCTACCTTTTCTTTCATTTGCCCTGAGATACTATATCTTTTTTTCCTAAGTACACGTTTTGTTATATCTGGAATACTATTATTCAAGTCATTTTGAGTATATACTTGATGAAGTTTAGCAGATTTGTAGTTTATACTCTTTGTAATGGATCTCCTTTCAATGAATCGACCCATAAATACCCCTTTTTTTATTCCATTGGTTAATTTAGAAAAAACCGTCCGAAACATTTTGCAATTTGATAGTATAAACTCTTAAAAAAAATACATCTATTAATAAAATATTGAAAAACGATGCAATTTCAAAATTAAAATAAAAAAAATTAAAATGTCACGTTAAAAATTCCACTGAAAATAAAAAATTTTAATACATACTACAAATATTTCAATATAAAAAACATCCCAATAGAAAGGGCATTTTTGATAGGGCACAAAATTAGTTAACTGAAAAACAAAAGTACACTTAAGGGGACATCGTCACAAGAAA
The DNA here is from genome assembly GCA_963280985.1 of Strongyloides venezuelensis. Taxonomy (NCBI): domain Eukaryota; kingdom Metazoa; phylum Nematoda; class Chromadorea; order Rhabditida; family Strongyloididae; genus Strongyloides; species Strongyloides venezuelensis. The sequence continues at coordinate 1,307,434 of CAUJLX010000002.1, read as the reverse complement.
AATTATATAGTATCTTCTTCCCAACAAGAATAGAGATAACTGTCTGTCAGCCTACACAAACATTGATTCTATGCTACTAGAGAAAGATACTACATTATAGGGAATATATTCTTAATGAGGATGCAAGAATGAATTCAGGATATTCTTCTAATATGCTACTTTCAAGAAATCTCAATGATGTATTTTTTTTATTGAGAAGTAACTCTAAAAGTAGACTTTTAAATAATGATAACAGTTTTAATGATAACTTTAGTGTATCATTTTCAGGTTGGTTTGTTTTACATTAACATGTATATACTTTTTTGGTTGTTAGATATTGTATTACTAAAAAATTTAGCAAATAGACATGTGGATATTTAATCAATATTTTATCTTTTAGATGATAAAGTTGCTTTATTAAGTAATGGAGATTTGGAACGTGGTAATAGTGATGAATCAACAACTCCCCCTGATTGGGTTAATATGATGGATGAGATTCAATATGAGTTAACGAGAATAAGAACGAGAATTGATAATTGTCAAGAATTACAAAATAAATATATGGGAAAACATTCATTAGTTAATGAGGAACAAAACACAATACAACAAGAAAAGATAAACTCCGCAACTTCAGAGGTCTCCTCTCTTCTAAATCATTGTAAAAAGTTGATTGTTCTTCTGGAGGAGTCATGTGAACGTGATACCCCAACAATAAAAATATTGCGGAAAAATGTTGAAGCAGCTTTATCACAGTCACTCTCTGATCTAATAATGATATTTAAGAATAATCAACAAAAATATTTTAATTATATAAACTCAAGATCAAATAATGTTTCGTCATTCCTTGTAACACCTGGAGATGATTTTGGTAATCTTTTTGAAGATACAGTCTTGGGTGATAACAATCAATTTAGTGAAGAGTTAAATGTAATGCAAATCCAACAAATTATGGAGAATGAAACCATGTCAAAAGAGAGAGAGAAATGCATTATGAATGTTAGTAAAAGTATCTATGAATTAAATTCACTTTTCAAAGATCTTGCTGAGTTAGTTGTTAATCAAGGTACAATTTTAGACAGAATAGACTATAACATTGAAAACACCAACATTCGAGTTAGGTCTGCACTGACAAACGTTAGAAAAGCTGATAATTATCAGAAAAAAAATCACAAGATGAAAATTATTCTCATCCTTTCTGTTATTGTTTTGGTTCTTATATTTTTAATTATTATAACAAAAACATAACTGCTTTTTTGACTTCTCTTCCTCTTATCAATGTAGATGCGGGTTATTGTTTTAGAAAATGCCAAGATTTATATATATATATATATCTAGTTTAAAATGTATTAACATTTTATCACTAACAAACAAACAAAAAAGAGAAAAAATTAACAATATTATTCTTTACTATCATTATCTTTTTTATCATTTACTTTACCGTTTTCATGTGTATAATGTGGTTTTCGTTTCTCAATAAAAGCTTTTATACCTTCTTGTGTATCAACTAGCTTCAAGTTTTCAACCATAATAGCTTCACCATACCTATAAGCATCATTTAAACTTAATTCAACCTGAGTTTGAGCAAATGTTTTTCCGAGACTTATTACTGATTTTGATAAATTTTGAATGTCTTCGGCATATGATAATGCTTCGAATTTAACTTGATCCTCCGGAACTATTTTAGTTACCATACCAGCTTTCATTGCTTCCTCCGCATCTAATGGTCTCCCTGTAAAAAGCATACCCATAGCTACTTTTTGTGGAATGTTTCTAACTAATGGTATTCCTGGAGTATGACAAAAAAGACCAGCTTTAACACCTGGAACTGAGAATTTAGATTTATCTGAAGCTATAACGATATCACATGATAATGCTAATTGTAGACCAGCTGCAGCAGCTACCCCATTAACTTCGGCAATAATTGGTATTTGCATTGAATGAATGAGTTTCATTAACTGTGTACACCTGCTAAATACCTCCTTATGATATTCAGATCCCTTTTCAGTTGTCTTTAATTAAAACAAAAAATGATTAAAAAAAATGTTTATGATAAACAAACCAATTCCTTTAGATCATGACCAGCTGAAAATGCAGGACCTTCACCGGCAATAATAACAGATCTAACTTTATTAATTTTATTTATATAAAATAATTCTTGATAAAGAGTATTTAACATTTCCAGTGACAAAGCATTCCTATTTTTGGGGGAATTCATAACAAGGCGAACAGTGGAACTTCCATGATAAATTTCCCTATCTAAACAATCTTTTTTTAATGGTTCAGTTGAGCATAATCTTGAACCTGTTGTGATTAAAGAACGATTAATTATTTTTTTGGATAGTGATAAAATATTCATAATAAAAAAGATAAAAAATAAAATTAATTAAAATTTTCAATTTGTATACATAAATTGGTAAAACGCTAACATTCTAATAGTGATTGAGAAGTAACCCTTCTAATAAAATAAATTACTATCTTTTAAAAATAACTTCAATAATAAACATTCCAATATTTATTTTGATACATACCAACACAAATACAATATCTAAAAAAAGTAACAATACTCAATTAATTTACATTTATCTCTTTATCTTTTATTTTTAAAAATACAACAAATAATAAAATTTATTTTTTATCAGCAAGTGCAATTTTATATAACATAGAATCATAAATTGTCAGGAGACCAGCAATAAAATAAACAATTCCCGCTCCAAAGTGACCAAGGACTTTACCACTTATAAATTTAATTGAACTTAAATTATTGTAAGTTTTGTGTAAATCAAAATACAAGGCTATTTCAGCTAATCCACAAATGAAATAAGCTAGGACACAGACATATATTGAAATTATGCCCCTATTATATTTGAAGATTGAATGGCAAAAGAATCCAAGGAAGTTGTATAAGGCTACAATTACCGCAAATGATAAGATCCCTAGGTGGGCGTAAGTAAGGACATCATAGAAATTCCATCTTAAATGTCGGAAATGGTGGCATTGCCTTATTAGACCTAAATCAGCTGCTGATTCCTTACAGTAACCGGGTCCAAAAATGATAAGAAAAACTGCACCAACTGTTAAGGCTAACGCTATTAAACGTACAAAAAAAATCTTAAAATCAGTTAGAAGGTGCATCAGTTTTTTTAATAAATGATATAAAATAACAAAAATGTAATATTTATACTACAAAAAACTATTAATAACTTTTATTCTTTTTTTTAATATCACTTTTTAAAAGTTTCAAACAACAGGTGTATTGATATGTGTATTTTTGGCAATTTAAATTTATAGTAGTATTTATAAAAGTGTCCAAAAAGTTTGTAAAATGGTAAACAATACTTAAAATAAAGAATGATAAATAAAATTTTGTAAAATATGATTAATCTAATCATAAGATTAATATTTGTTTTTGTTATTTAATTAATATTTACAAAAAATTAAAGAGATTTTCAAAGTCATTTGTAGGTTTTGCTCTATCAATAAAAATTTCAATTTTGTTTAGTTGGTTTTTATAATTTTAGTAATATTTTTTGTGTGAATCCTTAAAAGTATCGTCCTGAGAATAATTATATAATGTTTAGTAAAATATCAATTTGAAATAAATTGTTATAATTTCCGATAGAATAATAAATTTCCATCAACATTATTACATTCATTATCACATTCTGTTGTTGTAGTTTTCAAGTGAATTCAAATCAAACAATTCTCGATATTCTTTACTAAAAAAATCTTAACTAATCATAGATTTTAATATAATATCCAATCTTTTGAATAATAGTATATAAAAAAATATTTTATTGATAATTTAATTACAATTATCATATTATGAAAACACGAAGAAATACTTCTTCTAATAGTCTAATTTTACCCTTATAAAAATTATTAAAAATATTGCATTAAAAAAAATATAAACATATCTATCATCTCCAAATTTGATAATCTAAAATGCCTACTACACCAACAACCAACAATGAAGACAATCCACCTTCTGGAGATGAAATTAAAAAAAACAAAAGTTCGTTTTTTTATTAACTAAATAAAAACTTTTCTATAATTCCAGAGATTACTAAAAAAGAACATCTTTTAGCAAGGTTTGTTGGTGGATTATTCGTAATAACCCTAGTGGGTATATTTGTGCATTCTAAATTAAATGGAATAATGGAGGATAATTGTGATAAGATAGTTGATACTAAATATAAAATTAAAAATAATGATTTATCTTGTGATTTTAATGAGTGTAAACCATGGCCAAAAGAATATAAAAGTTGGTTAGACCCAAATAAAAAATCTCCACCATGTGAACCTGTTAACGAGAATTTGTATTACTATATTGAAGATGATACGATATTCATTAGAGATGAGATGAAATCGAAAATTAATTGTGATTACACGTGTTATCTTAAAAGAAATTACCAAAAAATAGATATTGAAAAAACTGTAAAAATAGAAGGTAAAACTGTTTTGGAGTGTGATGTTCCTTGGGTTAAATGTTACAATGAAGAAGATGTAAAAGTTTATGAAAATATTGAATTAGTATTAAAAAGGTTGAATGAAACAATTGAGGAAAGAAGAGACTTCTTAAACCCAGAATATTCATTACCAAATGGGATAAAAAAGTACAATCTCCATATCGTGGTAATTGACTCACTATCATATTATCAAGCAGTAAGAGCATTAAACAAAACAAGGAGTGTATTATTAAAACATGGTGGTATAGAAATGAAGTACTTAAATACTCAAGGTGATAACAGTATACCAAATGCTCAAGGTTTTTTACTAAATAAATTCAGTGGTGATGTTGATGACATTTCTCTTGGTAGAGCAACAAAAATTAATGATTGGGGTTCGGAAAATTCATGTAATGTTCCAAATGACAATACTACACTCATCTTCGATTATTACAAGAAAATGGGTTATATCATTTTGTATGCTGATGATTTTATGGTTGAAACATTTGAGTGGCCTGATTGTATTGGTTTCATTAACGATTTCTCTCATCACTCCACCAGAATTCGTCAATTTCTCTCTCGTTATGATATTAATGGAAGCAAAAATATAATTAGGGGTGACTTTAAAAATAAATGTTACTTATCCGGTCAGGAAATTTTTAAATATTATGAAGATTTCCTTAAAATGTATCAAAATCAACCTACAGCATCATTGAACTGGCAATCTAAATTTGATACATGATAATATAAATGACATTTTTGAACAGGACGATTATTTATCTGAATATTTTGAAAGAAATTCTAAATATTTTAATGATTCATTCTTAATTGTTATGGGTGATCATGGGTTATCGAATGGGTTCATATATGAGTACAGAGATTGGGAAAATATGAACATTCCAATCCATACCTCCTTATCAAACCACCTGCTGAGTTGTTAAGAAATGAAGAATTAATTGGTAATCTTAAAGCAAACTCAATAAAGCATATCTCACACCTAGATTTATATGCTACTTTTCTTGATATTCTTACTGAAGGTTCCGAAGAATAATTTTAAAAACCTTAGTCCATATGATTTATCTAATGTTGTAAATGATAAAATTAAAGGGTTAAGTTTATTACGCCCCATACCTGATGAAAATCGCTCTTGTTACGATATGAATATCCCTTCTAAATATTGTTTATGCCAACCAAAATATACAAAATTAGATAGAAGGCAGTCTAGAGAAATTTATAGAAGTCTAGAAGAAGTTTTTATCAAAGATATCAATAATCAGCTAGAAAATGACAATTTAAAAGAGATTTGCTCTCAGTTAACACTCTTTAATGATGTAAAAGATTATTTTATAGTAAAACGTAGTGAAGAAAGGAAAACAACGTTGTATGAAGTTAGTGCTATAACCAAACCAGGGGAAGGATCATTCAGAGCATATTATAATCAAAATTATACTCTTATGAACGATATAATAAGAACAAACATGTATAGAGATCAAGCAGAGGTGTGCAATAAAGATTCTCCATATAGAAAATTTTGCTACTGTAAAATGTTGCTAAAGAAATGATTTCAAAGTTTAATTGTAATAAATTAATAAATAATTTAATAATAATTATAAGAATAATTGTATCATATTTTAGTGACATCAATACGGATTTGTGCTTTCTTAGTTTAGGAAAGCTGTAGAAATTACCTCAATATATATTGCACTAATATAAAAGATATAAAGAGTGATAATTTTTATATTAATTTTTAGAATTACTACTAATATTTCATATTTATCTTTCGATACCTCGTTAAGCATATGCTTACCTTTAAATAATCACTTAGTTCAATAAGGTATATAATAAATAAAAAAGAAAGATCAAATATGTAGAAAATAAACAATATCTTAATATTTTATATTTTTCTCGTTTTGTTTAAAAAATTTAACAAATTTTATATATATATATTTTAAATTTCAATTTACGAAAGTATAAAAAAAATGTCGAAAAAATTTTGTTAAATAATAAATTAGATAAAAAATGATAAAAAGAAATTTTAAAATATGATTAATTCAAGTATATATTAATATTCAAAAAATTTTAAAAAAATACCAAATGCTATTTGTAAGTTATGCATCATAAAATAATTTTTTGTTTTGCTAAATTGGTATTTATTACCGATAATAAATTTTTTTGTGGATTTTCAAAGGTTTAAGACGAGAACGATTATATTATGATAAGTAAAATATTCATTTTAAATAAATTATTAAAAGTTTGAATGGGGTAATAATTTTCTATTATTTTTTTATGCTTAATATTGCATTCTTTTGTTATGACTTCTAAGTGAATTTATAGCAAAACCATTCTAGACATTTTTACTAAAAAAAACTTAACTAATCATAGATTTTAATATAATATCCAACCTTTTGAATAATAGTATATAAAAAAATATTTTATTGATAATTTCACTACAATTATCATTTTACGAAAACACGAAATAATGCTCCTTCTATATAGTCTAATTTTACCCTTATAAAAATAATTAAAAATATTGCATTAAAAAATATAAACGTATCTATCATCTTCAAATTTGATAATATAAAATGCCTACTACACCAACAACCAACAATGAAGACAATCCACCTTCTGGAGATAAAATTAAAAAAAACAAAAGTTCGTTTTTTTATTAACTAAATAAAAACTTTTCTATAATTCCAGAGTTTACTAAAAAAGAACATCTTTTAATAAATTGTGTTGGTGGATTATTTGCAATAACCCTAGTGGGTATATTTGTGATTTCTAAATTTAATGGAATAATGGAGGATAATTGTGATAAGATAGTTGATACTAAATATAAAATTAAAAATAATGATTTATCTTGTGATTTTAATGAGTGTAAACCATGGCCAAAAGAATATAAAAGTTGGTTAGACCCAAATAAAAAATCTCCACCATGTGAACCTGTTAACAATAATCTGTATTACTATATTGAAGATGATATGATATTCATTAGAGATGAGATGAAATCAAAAATTAATTGTAATTATACGTGTTATCATAAAAGAAATTACCAAAAAATAGATATTGTAAAAACTGTAAAAATAAAAGGTGAAGCTGTTTTGGAGTGTGATGTTCCTTGGGTTAAATGTTATAACGAAGAAGATGTAAAAGTATATGAAAATATTGAATTAGTATTAAAAAGATTGAATGAAACAATTGAGGAAAGAAGAGACTTCTTATACCCAGGATATTCATTACCAAATGGGATAAAAAAGTACAATTTCCATGTCATTGTAATTGACTCACTATCATATTATCAAGCAGTAAGAGCATTAAACAAAACAAGGAGTGTATTATTAAAACATGGTAGTATAGAAATGAAGTACTTAAATACTCAAGCTGATAACAGTGTACCAAATGCTCAATGGTTTTTATTAAATAAATTCAGTGGTAATGTTGATGACAATTTTCTTGGTAGACCAACAAAAATTAATGATTGGGGTTCCAAAGATCCCTGTAATGTTGCATTAGACAATACAACATTTATCTTTGATTATTACAAGAAAATGGGTTTTGTCATTTTGTATAATGATAATTCTGGCATGGAAACATTTGAGTTTCCTAAATGTGTTGGTTTTACCAAAAAATACGCTCATCACTCCACCAGAGTTCGTCAATTTTTTAATTTTTATGATTTTAATGACAGCAAAAAATTTGATTCAGGATGACATCAAAAATAAATGTTCCTCGATGACTCAGAATATTTTTAAAATATCATGAAGATTTCCTTAAAAGGTATCAAAATCAACCTATAGCATCATTAACTTGGGAACTTTACTCAGTACATGATGATATAAATGACATTTTTGAACAGGACGATTATTTATCAGAATATTTTGAGAGAAATTCAAAATATTACAAAGATTCATTCTTAATTGTTATGGGTGATCATGGTTATCGAATGGGTCCATATATGAGTACAGAGATTGGAAAATATGAACATGCTAATCCATACCTTCTTATCAAACCACCAACTGAGTTGTTAGAAAACAAAGAATTAATTGGTAATCTTAAGAAAAACTCAATAAAGCATATCTCACACTTAGATTTATATGCTACTTTTCTTGATATTCTTACTGAAGCTCCGAAAAATAATTTTAAAAACCTTAGTCCATATGATTTATCTAATGTTGTAAATGATAAAATTAAAGGGTTAAGTTTATTACGCCCATTACCTAATGAAAACCGCTCTTGTTACGATATGAATATCCCTTCTAAATATTGTTTATGCCAACCAAAATATACAAAATTAGATAGAAGGCAGTCTAGAAAAATTTATAGAAGTCTAGAAAAAGTTTTTATCAAAGATATCAATAAGCAGCTAGAAAATGACAATTTAAAAAAGATTTGCTCTCAGTTAACACTTTTTAATGGTGTAAAAGATTATTTTATAGTAAAAAGTAGTGAAGGAAAGAAAACAACGTTGTATGAAGTTAGTGCTATAACCAAACCAGGGAAAGGATCATTCAGAGCATATTATAATCAAAATTTTACTTTACTAAATGAAATATTAAGAACAAATATGTATAGAGATCAAGCAGAGGTGTGCAATAAAGATTCTCCATATAGAAAATTTTGCTACTGTAAAATGTTGTTAAAGAAATGATTTCAAAATTTAATTGTAATAAATTAATAAATAAATTAATAATATTATAAGAATAATTGTATCATATTTTAGTGACATCAATACAGATTTGTGTTTTCTTAGTTTAGGAAAGCTGTAGAGATTACCTCAATATATATTGCACTAATATATAATATATAAAGAGTGATAATTTTTTTATTAATTTTTATAATTACTATTAATATTTCATATTTATCTTTCAATACCTCGTTAAGCATTTGCTTATCTTTAAATAATCACTTACTTTAATAAGATATATAATAAATAAAAAAGAAAGATCAAATATGTAGAAAATAAACAATATCTAAACATTTTATATTTTTCTCGTTTTGTTTAAAAAATTTAACAATTTTTATATATATATTTTAAATTTCAATTTACGAAAGTATAAAAAAAATGTCAAAAAAATTTGTTAAATAATAAATTAGATAAAAAATGATAAAAAGGAGTTTTAAAATATGATTAATTCAAGCATATATTAATATTCAAAAAATTTTAAAAAAATAGCAAACGCTATTTGTAAGTTATGCATCATAAAAAAATTTTTTGTTTTGCTAAATTGGTATTTATTACCGATAATAAATTTTTTTGTGAATTTTCAAAGGTTTTATACGAGAACGATTATATTGTGATAAGTAAAATATTCATTTTAGATAAATTATTAAAAGTTTGAATGGGTAATAATTTTCTATTATTATTTAATGCTTAATATTGCATTCTTTTGATATGACTTCTAAGTGAATTTATAACAAAACCATTCTAGACATTTTTACTAAAAAAAAATTTAACTAGTCACAGATTTAAATATAACATTTAACATTTAAAATAAATGTTTAGATAAAATATTTTATTGATAATTCATTAGAATTAAAATACTACGAAAATTTGAATATTTATTTCTCTCATAGTTACATTTATACCCTTTTAGAAATTATTAAAATATTGAATTATTAATAAAATAAGAACGTATCTATCATCTCTAGGGCTGATAACCGAAAATGTCTACTTCGTCACCAATTAACAATGAAAACAATAATAACTTTGAGAATGAAGTTAAAAAAAATAAGAGTTTGTTTATTTTTTCTATTAATTAAAAAAATACTTTTTTCCTGTTTTAGAGTTAATTAAAAAAGACCTTATTTTCATTGGATGTACTAGTGCATTATTGATCATAACCTTTCTACTTCTATTTTTTATGTATTTTACTTTGTATAAAGATATAAATAATAATTGTGATAGGATAGTTGGTGATAAATATAGAATTAAAAACTATGATATATCCTGTGATTTTAATGAGTGTAAACCATGGCCAAGGAATCATTTACATTGGTTTAATCCAGAAAAAATAACTCCACTATGCGAACCTGTTAACGAGAATTTGTATTACTATATTGAAGATGATACGATATTCATTAGAGATGAGATGAAATCGAAAATTAATTGTGATTACACGTGTTATTCTAGAAGAAATATCAAAGAAATTGATATTGTAAAAAATGTAAAAATAGAAGGTAAAACTGTTTTGGAGTGTGATGTTCCTTGGGTTAAATGTTACAATGAAGAAAATGTAAAAGTTTATGAAAATATTGAATTAGTCTTAAAAAGGTTGAATGAAACAATTGAGGAAAGAAGAGACTTCTTAAACCCAGGATATTCATTACCAAATGAAATAAAAAAGTACAATCTCCATGTCGTGGTAATTGATTCATTATCATATTATCATGCATTAAGAGCATTAAACCAAACAAGGAGTGTATTATTAAAGCATGGTGGTATAGAAATGAAGTACTTAAATACCCAAGGTGATAACAGTATACCAAATGCTCAAGGTTTTTTATTGAATAAATTCAGTGGTGATGTTGATGACATTTCTCTTGGTAGAGCAACAAAAATTAATGATTGGGGTTCAGCAAATTCATGTAATGTTCCAAATGACAATACTACACTTATCTTTGATTATTACAAGAAAATGGGTTATATAATTTTGTATGCTGATGATTTCATGGTTGAAACATTTGAGTGGCCTGATTGTATTGGTTTCATTAACGATTTCTCTCATCACTCCACCAGAATTCGTCAATTTCTTTCTCGTAATGATATTAATGGAAGCAAAAAAATAATTTGGGGTGACTTTAAGAATAAATGTTACTTACCCGGTCAGGATATTTTTAAATATTATGAAGATTTCCTTAGAATGTATCAAAATCAACCTACAGCATCATTGAACTGGCAATCTACAATGATGCATGATAATATCGATGACATTTTTGAACAGGATGGTTATTTATCAGAATATTTTGAAAGAAATTCTAAATATTTTAATGATTCATTTTTAATTGTTATGGGTGATCATGGTTATCGAATGGGTCCATATATGAGTACAGAGATTGGAAAATATGAACATGCTAATCCATACCTTCTTATCAAACCACCATTTGAGTTGTTAGAAAATAAAGAATTAATTGGTAATCTTAAGAAAAACTCAATAAAACATATCTCACACTTAGATTTATATGCTACTTTTCTTGATATTCTTACTGAAGGTCCTAAGAACAATTTTAAAAATCTTAATCCATATGATTTATCTAATGTTGTAAATGATAAAATTAAAGGGTTAAGTTTATTACGCCCCTTACCTGATGAAAATCGCTCCTGTTACGATATGAATATACCTTTTAAATATTGTTTATGTCAACCAAAATATAAAAAATTAAATAGAAGGCAGTCTAGAGAACTTTATAGAAGTCTAGAAAAAGTTTTTATTAAAGATATAAACAAACAACTTGAACACGACAATTTAAAAGATATTTGCTCTCAGTTAACACTCTCTAATGATATAAAAGATTATTTCATAGTAAAAAGTAGTGAAGGAAAGGAAACAACGTTGTTTGAAGTTAGTGCCATAACCAAACCAGGGAAAGGATCATTCAGAGCATATTATAATCAAAATTTTACTTTACTAAATGAAATATTAAGAACAAATATGTATAGAGATCAAGCAGAGGTGTGTAATAAAGATTCTCCATATAGAAAATTTTGCTACTGTAAAATCTTGCTAAAAAAATGACTTCAAAATTTAATTGTAAAAAATTTTATAATGTTATAAGAATAACTATATTATATTATTATTCATAAAAATTTGTACACTAATTAGCTTTGATAAAACAGTATAACTTATTGTATTATCTATTTATTTTTAAATAAAAAATAATAAAAGTGATACTTTTCGATATTAATTGTAAAAATTTCCTCGATTTTTTCATATTCACTTTTCGATATTTGCGTTAAGCAAATACTTACATTTAAATGACCACTAACTCCAATAAACGGTAAGTTAGTTAAGGATTAAATATCAAGTTAGTAGAACAAAACCACATATTAAAACAAAGTTTTTATTAAATTATTAAAAATGAAACTTTATAAAATGAAAAAAAAAAAGAATTATCACATAAATTTGAGATTTTTCCAAGAATAATGACATTGAACTTTATCGAAATGGAGTATTAATGAATTATCCTTATTTAGAATTATATTTCTTATACATTTCATCAAATTTTGCTTGGACTGTTTTATCTAATTGATTAGTACTAATAAGGAGATTAATCAAATGAGCCACCTTACTACAATCATATGGATCATTTTCATCAACAATTGTATGAACCATCCCATTATTAATTCTTCCAACCCTACCACATCTATGATAAAAATATTCAAAAAATTCTGGTAAGTCATAATTTATAATATGATTAAGTGAATGAACATCAATACCACGAGAAAGGACATCTGTTGAGACGAGTATTTGAATATTAGCAATTCTCATTTGAAATTCATTCAAGTATTTTTCACGCTCTCGTGGCAATAGGTTACTAAAAAAATATAATTATGACAAACTCTTTATAAACATACCGATTGAATTCATTGCAATGTATTGGTTTCATCTCCATACGTAAATAATTAGTAATCTGTTTGGACCAATGGATTTTATCAGTAAAAATAATTATCCTTGTACATGATTTTGGATCGATACTTAAATCATGCTTTCTGATATCATTTATTATTTCTAAAAGTTTATTTGGTTTATGGCCTCTCTCCTTAACAAAATACATTTTATGAATAATGTTTGGATTCGAGATGAAGTCCATATGGCCATATGAAAGGAATTTAGATTCTTTGATTTGTGTGAAATTATCACCAAAGTAATATCTTAAGAGCTCTCTTGTTCTGGGTGAGGTTGATGACATAAAAGCGGATACATTTATATTCTTAATTTTCGTATTTCCTTTGATAAAATCTATTGTTCGATATAGAGTGTCAGAAAAATCATTGTGAAGAAAATAGTCCCACTCATCAATTATAAGGTATTTTAATTCACTTAGAAAAAGTTTTCCATTAGTCAACATATAATGTAATCTCCCTGGTGTTGCAACAACGATATCACATCCTTTGTGTAATTCCTTAATATTTAGGAACATGGTATATCCTCCAATGATACGGGAACAAGATACATGTATGTTTTTAGATAATTTAAAAATAGTACTAGAGACTTGCAAGGCTAACTCAAACGTTGGAAGGATAATTATTGCAATTGGATGTAGTGGTTGAATATTTCCTTGTCTCTGAGATTTGAGGTCGATAATTCTCTGTATGATCGGGATGATATATGAAATAGTTTTACCACATCCATTACGAACTGATACCTCCAAGTTTTTATCTTTCATCATCAATGGTACAACATATTTTTGTATCTCCCTTGGTAACTCATATCCAACCTTTACTAAATTTTTCTGTAATTCATCATTTAATCCACATAATTTCCAAGAATCTGGAAGTTGAGTTTTTTTGTCAAATTTGAATGTACTCCAGATTTGGTCAGATGGAACATCACAGAGTTTAGAAAAATTTTCTTTGATAAAATTTAATCTTTCCTTTGCTATCTCATGGTTTTCAACACGTCTTGGTACATATACTTCCTTTACGACATTTGAAGTACACCCTTCTGATTTATTTTGAAATACTGACATATTTTGTCTAGGATTGTTGTTTCCACTTGTTTTATTTATGAATGAGCCTACTGTACTCGACTCATTATTGGACGGTCTTTTTTCAGGCACAGATTGATCCGTAATCAAAGTATTCATGAAATTTCGAAACGTCCACATGTTAAAATTTTTCTGTGTATGGTAGAAAATAGCACAACGTAAGGCAATCAATTTATAAAGTATTTCCAAAATTTCCTCTATTTATAAGCGAAAGTGGTTAATCCCTTTATTGCCTAGGTAAATAAAAAAGAATTCACAACATGAAAAACGTACATTATTCCAAGTGTACTTTGAATCTACAATCAAAAGTGCAAATTTTTATTACATTCTTTTTCAATGGTGAAACGTGTCATTGATCTTTAATCTTCAAATAGGTAAAAATATATGGGAATCATACAACAATATGAAAAAAAATGTTACTCATAGAAATTTATTTGATAAATTCTAAAGTTTATACATGTGAAAGTTAATAGTTAAACAATTATACAATAATATACAATGACATTTATCATTTTATAGATTTTTTATTTCGAAAATGAAACACATCTATTAGATGTGCAAATTTTTTTAAAGCTCCACTCTGATGTTTTTTTCCCATTTTTCGCTCCTCTTTTTCATTTAAAGCTGTATTTTCTTTATCCATCCTATAGTAGTCTCGATACATTTTGAAGTTCTCCTTCAATGAATGTGTCATTCCAATAGTTGAAGGTTCTTCAATTAAAGGACCAAGGAACGTTCTCGGTAACTCGAGATTATCTAATTTGTCTTGATAGCATGCTATAACATTATCCTTCCTTTCGATATTTCCACCAATATCACCAGGAGTTTGGAAACTTAAAGATATCTCCAAACTCACTATTTCTTTTTGGATATTTGATGTATACTCCCTCCAAACTTCCATCAATTTTGGTGCCAGTGTTGCTATCTCTTTAGAATAATCTTCAAGTGGTATTCCGGGTGGTCTTATTGGTGTATTGAGACTTCTTAGTTTCTCTAATTTCAGCACATTATATCTCCCAAATACTGGAGTTGGAGTATTTTCATAGCCACCATTCAAATCCTCTGATATTGTAGTGCTGCTTATAGGAGTGGATGTTTCATCATAAGATAATATTTCAACTTCATTATTGACATTATCTGAGATTAAATTTAAAACCTCAGTAAAATTAAACGCTGATGAGGAGTATTGAGTAGTGTCTCCATTTATGGTGTTCCCACAGTCATCTCTTACAGAATTCCCACCTCCCAAAGTTTGACTTTTAATAAAACTTTTCCCATTTCCATCAAAACCATATATTCTTTTTGGATCAACGTACGGAACTTCATAATCCAATCTCCTTACGACAGGAAGAACACCACCAAATTCCATAAAACATTTATCTACTCCATTTTGACGATAGTAACTCTTCATATCGTCCGAGAAAAATAGGATTCTGCATCATAAAATCTGGAATTATATACAAGTTGATAATAATCTAATTTCTTACCTTATTTAAATTTACAAATATACATTTTGCCATTTTGGGGCATGTTAAAAATTAGTAGAGTTAAATATAGTAACTAATTTACAAATATACCACATATATACAAGAAAACATATGAAGGTTCTCCATATGTTATGATTTCTATGGGAAACATCAATTTACCAAAGATCATAACGACTTTTTTCCGTGTAAGACGCTGTCAACTTTCATACTGTAAAATGATTATCAATTTAAGGTGATACTTTATAACTGGTAATCATATCAAAACGATAGAAAATCTTTTAACTGAGTAAGTATGGTATGAAACAATTCACATAAGATTGATCTCAAAAGTTTACATAAAAGTGTAATAACGCTTTAGCAAACATTTTTAAACGTTTGGTTATCATACAATGTGTTATTTATTTATTACTCTTTACTTATGTAATGTAATGCTATTTATAACACTTGTAACGCTGGATAAAATAATTTTAAGTTCATGAAATATTTCTTTGGATCTGATGTTTTTCATTCATGAATCTTATATTTAGCCAATGAATTTAACGTTTTTAGTTTCGAATTTTCAGAATTCCATGTTTTTGCCCATGGATCCTCTGAATCCTCAGCTTTTCATCCATTAAACCTACATGAAACCTCCAAATTCAACGAAAAAAAATTTTTTTTTAGATTCTAAATTTCATGTTCCTTAACATGAATTCTCAACTTATGACTCTTGAAGCTGATATAAAAATCCGGAATCCAGCATAAAAAATTTCCAAATCACGGATTCCTCTTTAATTATCTATGAATACAATGAATCCACATAATTATAGATGAAATCACAAAATACACTTCTATCACACATAAATACTTTGTTCCAATCATCTCTAACTTTATAACAACATCTGAACCCTGGACTCATAACACTAAGAACCTTCTCAAGCACTAAGTCTAAACTTAACTACATAATAATAATCAAGGGAAATTAATAATTTACTAAAAATTAAATAAAAATATTTGGCACAAGTGATATTGAACCTGGGATATCACCCTCGTGTATGAAAAGACCACTATCTATTGAGTAAGTCGTAAAAAGAAGTTTATGCTTTATCCTCAAATTAAGCCTTTTTTTAGAGAGATTAATGTTTCAATTGGTTTCTAAAAAACTTTTTTGGATCAGTAAAATAATTTTATATCCTCAAAATCGAGGTAAATCTATTGGAACTCTAATTTTTCCATTGATGTTTTTTTTTATTACTAACTGTTCATTTTTGAAATTACTAAAAAATTAAAATTTCTTTCGATTTTAAATGATTATCTAATTAATTATTTACAATATTCTGGAATAATAAAATATATTAGAATATAAGAAGCTTCACAAGTACATATAAATTCGTTTCTTATTGGTGTTTGGTTTTTTTTGTTCTTTAAATATAGTAGGCTGATCATTAATCTTGACAAAATTTGTACATATTTTTTTTGATTACATAAAAAATTAATCACGATACTTAAAATTCATTTAACATCCCATGACTCTTTCCACATCAAAAAATGTTCCTTCTTAATCTTGATATCTAAATTTTCTGGTTTTTGAATGGTTGAGACACGTGTCCATTGACTCTGATCATCTGGATTGTAGTGTAGTTGAATTACAGAGATAATATTCTTATAAAAATTCTTATGTATTATATAACATTCCAGGAAACCATTCTGTGATTTCAGGAAACCATTGCGATGTTTTAAAGCAAATTTCGGTTGAGTGTATGAGTACCATTCCATTGTCTTGAAGTCAAAGTAATATCCATATTTTGAGGTAACCTGATCAATTCTTATCTCTCCATCCTCCCATGGGGAAGTGAATAGTTCAGGTTCCGTGACAAGAAAATATAATTTTTCATTATGAATGCATTGAGAGATGGAGGAACGAATGTTATCTGGTACATTTAAATCTTCTTTAGTTCCTGTTTTTAGATTAAAGCGGAAGAATGAATGTTTGACGTTAATGGCCATATTTTCTTGTAGAACTGAAACAAATATAAACAACATGCAATGAAATATGTCTTTTTGTGAAAAAAAAAAAACTTACAATATATATAATTCTTGTAAGCAAATATAGCAAAATCATAAAAGTGATTTAAATTTATATTAAAATCCAATTTAATATCTGTATAATTGTTGAAGTTCTCCTGAAAACGGCTTAAAAGTTTGGTACTATCCATATTTGGTTGATATTTCCTTGTAGTTGTGTGAAAAATTCTACAATGAATGGAATTATCAACATTACCTAGGATATCAAAACTATTCGTCAAAGCAATAATACTATCTTCATAATCAACTATCTTAAGTTTACTATTCTTCCTTATTTTTATTGGAATCTTACTAAAATTAACAGTTCCATCGAGTTGATAGTAATGACAAGCAACATAATATGAATCCTTCTCTCTAACAATTGTCCAATGTTCATCTTCCCATGAGGCGACACCAGAAGCAAAAAGTACATTGTTAAGCTTAAACAAATGATCTTCTTTAGGTGTCTTTTTGTATGGTTCCAAAACAAAAGTATGAACTTCATGTTTTAATGGTGTGCACCTGAAATTTTTTTCATATCTAACCTCAGGAACCTCCTTTTGAAAGGTAATTATCTCAGGATAGTTGATATAGTGATATAAATATACAAGTCTTTGTACATCATTAAAATCTTTTAAATTCTTAAAAAAACATCCAAGGAATCTTTCGTTAATGTATTTATCAGTATTGATAAGTGAGAAATTTTTATAAAATTTTTTTGTTTTCGATAACTGAACAAAATTTTTTTTAACATATCCAAAGATACGAAGTGATAGGACTGTTTCAACCTGTAAATAATCACATAATTTATATAAATCTATACAGTTATTTAGTGTTAATGTTAATCCAAATCCATAGAGAAATTTGAGGAAAAGTCTAAAAGTTTCAACTGTTAATGTATTGATAATAATTTCATTAAAATTCCTTCCTGAAAAGTTAACTTTACTGCTAAAGAAATCAGAACATTTGATGAGGAGAGATTTCTTAACAATTTGATCCCCATCAGGGAAGAGTAATCTAACATAATCATGGGAATTCTTAATGACTAATATATTATCAGCAAATGCTGTATCATCAGTCAAATAATAATCCTCCAAATATTCTTTGTATGCTTCTTTACCACGATTAAATATCTCATCATCCATCCAGTTAGAGGGAACAAATTCTATATGGGTAATTATTTCATCAGTAACAAGAATGTCGCCCTTCTTCTCAATTTCATTTAAAACTTTAACAAAATACATATCCCTTTTGCTAAAAGAGTATTCATTTTGTTTCTTGAATGAGGAGACTATTCTTGATATTGAGGTACCCATAATAAACTAATTAACAGTAATAATATTAGGACAAATCCGATAAAAACAAAAAAACCAATTACTTAATTCTATCTCTTTTAATATTTGATAAGAATACTTTTAGAATGCTTGCAATAAAAAAACTTCTAAAAGACAACATAAAATTATAGATAATAAAATCCTTCAAAAAACGTATGTTTCACCTTATAAATATATTTTTCTCATCGCAATACAAAGTACATTAGATATTATAAAAAACAAAGTTGCAGCGGATATATTTATCATAAAACGTCATAATGAATATTCCTATCACTATTAAATAATAATTCTAAAGCGACTAATAAAAACTATAATAAAATTACTTAACCCATTAAAATTATCATTAAAAAATTTAAAACAATAACAAAAAAGAATGTAAGAAAAAAAAACTATATATGTTTTTTTATGACAACATTACTTTGTTTGTCAAAAAATATATGAATATATATGTATATGTCAACTTTTTGATAAAATATATGTGTTGACGTGCCTTTTTGATTGATATTAAATAGACCATCTTTTTTATTTTTTTATCATACACACATGTGTACTTTAGTCATAAAAAATATGATAAACTAAATTGAGATTATGTTATTTTATCTATAAAGAAAGATGGTGGATAGGGCAAAATTAGAAGTGATATTATAAATTATTTTTTAGTAGATTTTTGAAAAAATAAAAGTGGAAACATCTTTTTTTTGTGTAGAAATTGTGATATAGATAGAATAATGTGTTGTTTTGAAAAAATGAGATAAAAATGTTTCTTTTTGTTTCGGAGAATTTATTAAAAATTTATATATGAAGTTTTGAAACAAGGAAATAAAATGAAAGAGAGAATTAAGTAATTTATGGGGTTTTTGTAGTTATGATTAATGAGTAGAAAGAAATATATTATATATTCTCATAATAAATATCATAATTTATTCTAATAACAGCATAAAATTCTTATGGACTTTTTTTACTGGAAAATAAACTTAGATGGATTGCAGTTTTATCATTATTATGCTATAAATATTATCTAATGATAATAACAAAATCCTTTAAATGCACTAAAAATATTGTAAAATAAAAACATCTATATAATATTTATGCTCAGATAAACTTAATTATCGCTGAGACTCAAGAGTAAGAACAAATAGTTTAATTACAAGGTACACTTTAATATATTTAAAATTACACTAGGCATATATATCTGGAAAAATTCATATTTATGTGAATTTTTAAATCTTTTATTTACATCTGCTAACAATATTAAATAACAAAAATTTTTTATTTCTTTTTGTATTTGATCTTTTATTATAGGGGGGAAAATTATATATATTTGTATAAAGGTTACTTGTGAAAAGATGTTATTTATGAAAATAATAATAACAACTAATGAAAATGACATTAATAAATAATAATTTAATGCCATTACGCTTTCAAGGAATATATTAATTAAACTCTCATTATAATTACAATATGGTAACACGAACAACAAACAAAAGATGTGTTTTTTATTTGATATTGGAAATACGTTATACCTCAAAAATATTTATAATAGATGAATAAATTATCTTAAAAGACTATTATACCACTGATAGTTTATCATTAAAAGCTGAAAAAACAATCGAAAAAAAAGATTAAACGAAATAAATATTTGACTAAATTAATAAACTTTAAAAATACTTTTACTTTAGTAAAAGAAAAGATAACAAAAATAATAATTTGATATCTTTCTCTTGCTCCATTTTTAATGAACAAAAAAATACATGATTTATTAATAATTTTGGCTACAATACATCATACAAAACTTTTATTCTTATTTATATTATAAACCAGTTTAAATTAATACATTATTTTATATCTAAAAAAGTTTTAAATAAAAGAATAAATATGTTAAATAAAAGTTTTTTTTCTTTTTTTAGTAGTTAAAGGAAATTAAAATTTAGATAAACTTTACTTTTATGGAAACCTTTTACTTTTCTAATAATGCATTTAGATTATTTAATTTTTAATACCAATAATCTCCCTTTACTTTTATTATAAATTAAAATATTAAATATTAAAAGTTTTCCATTCCAACATATATTAAATTTTCATTTATTAAAATGTAAAGTAGTAATTTCATGTAGTTTATAGAAACTTTTTTGCCTCCATAACTAAAATATTTATTACGATAAAAACTCATACCACTATTTACACCCTCATGTACTTATGCTATTTTGAGTTTTTCCACTAAAATATTTAATTTTTTTTAAGTGAGTTATTTTTTGTTTTTATAATATAGTTTACTAATATTTCTTGAGATAATTTCACTATTTTTCTCATATTTTATAAAATAAAATATATGAATCTATTTTTTATCAAAACATTTTTCAAAATATATTTATAAATAGTCTCATGCAAATTGATTTGTGGAAAATTAGTTATATCAATTTCCAATTTAATGGTATAAGATAACAACAGTTAATTGGTAGCTATTTAGATTGTTAATGAGTGTATAAATGTACTGTAAAAAATAACGAAAAATACATTTAATGAGGTGTAAAAAGACATCCTTTTTTTGTATTAACAATTCCCTATTTAATTTCTTTTTTTATTGTCTTCTTTTGTATGCTTATTAAAAACATCTGAAGTGCTAAATTTTTATCAGTTAAAACACTCATTTTCCATTACAAAATTTTATTTACATCAATTAAATACAATTTTTTATTAGTTGTTAAACGTTATTTGTTAATAGTTAGTAATCAAATATATACAAAGTCCATCTACATTAAAAAAAGAATAGACCAAATAACTTGAAGTTCGAAGCTTCAAATAACTATAAATTACATCCAAATATTTGTAAAATTAATAAGGCACCAGGCCATAGATCATTATTTCATAGTTTAACTCTCCTCTTCTCGTCCAATTGATGATAGATTGATGCAATTTGTTCTGTGGACGATTTTTGGTACCTATGTTTACCCAGCTGAACGATGGTACACTCGTTTTCGTTAACTTTAATTGGTATTTGAAATTCACTACCATTATTCTTATGCTTGATATAATTTATTGTTGTTTTTGGAGGCTCTTCATGACTATACTCTTCCTCACTTTTCGTTCTTTTATTTTTTGGTTGGTCAACTTCTAGTGTATTTTCTGCCTTCCTTACCCGTTGGCAACCTTCACTCTTACTACAACTATCTTCCATCATTTTTTCCATCTTTTGTTTATATCACTATTTGTTAGTATTGAAACCAGCTAAAAGTAATTACCCATCTTAAATTATAAACATTTATAATAATTATAGATATTAATAACAGAGTATCCAACTACTAAATATAAATAATTAAACAACATCAGTATATATTTATTATCAGCAATATAGAAAATTTAAAACAAAAATAATTTATCATCTAAATACAAAACTTCATTTATAAAATTTTAGATATCGTCAACTGTGTTGAGTTTTATTGTTTCACCAGGTTTGAATGGTGGCATTCCAAGGTATGGACATGTAGAACATCTAAAAGCATCCCCCAAGGCACAATTTCCACAGGAACTTTTAGGTAATGCAGTTTCTTGTTCTTTCTCCTCCATCTCTGCTAAACCACATGTACAATTCTTGCAGGCACGTTTCTTTCCACCAGCTGGAGGTTCCCCACATCCTGCTTTAAGATCATCAGATGTTGGTTTCTTGTAATCCTCCTCAACTAACAAAGAATCCTCATCAATAATATCATCATCACCTGAGACAATCCATGGTCTCTTGACTTCTGGTAATTTCAATGCCTGACCCGATGAAACTGAATAATTTGGTTTGACAGCCTCAAGATCATCCCCATTAACATTGACAGAGGTAAATCCAGCCAATCTGAAGTATTTACAAAAATCTTTACCATTATGAACTTTAACTTTCCCCAAAGGTTTAAGTGAAGCAAATAAAGTATCAGCAACCTCTTGAACTTTTTCATCACCCAAACCAGTAACTTCCACATCTCCATAAACCTCTTTTTCTGTAATTTCGCTAACCATACTCTTAACAACACTTTGATCAAAAGTGACCTTCATTTTTAATCTAAAAAATGTAATTAATTATTAAAAATAGACAAAATTTTAAAATTAACGACAGTCCCTATCTTTTTCTCTCTCCATTATCCATCTCCAACTGGAATGGTGCGTATTTACTTAGTAAGAAATATGAAAAAGATACTTCGGAGACAGGTTAAAAGATGTCGAAAGAAAAGATAAGAAGAAGTTGATATAAAAAATATTTCATTTGGAGAATAATAATATTATGGAAAAGATTATAGTAATCAAGTAAACACAAAAAAGGATATGACAAATAGGATGAGAAAATATAAAAAATATTTAAAATAATGAAAAAAAATGTTGCTGACAGATTTGAATTATAATAATTAATAATTGACAAATATGGGAAAGTGCACTTCGATAATCGTTTCAAGACTAGAAAAAAAAAAGTGTGATAATCTTTTTATTTATCAAGATTTATTTGATTGATAACACAATATCATTGAAAAAGCCCGTGAATGTTATCTGTCTTCTCTCCAGACGTGCTCCAGTAAATTTTTATCGTTTCTCACATAAATTATCTATTAATAGTCTTACCCCCATACATAGTAGTTTCGGTAATTAAAACACAATCCATATCCGCTCCCGTTATTAATTATTAAAACATCTACATTTCAAAATGTCTAAGAAATATGCATCACTTTACACTATAATTACAAAAATATGTAAATAGATATTGTCTTTTTATTTATAAACATTTGATCATTGATAAACAATTGCATTACAACATTTACCAAGGATGTCATATAAACTTCTTAGTAACTAATCAAAAGTTAAAGCTGATAAAAAATAATGTAAGGAATTTTAATATGCATGAGTTATTAAAGCTACAATAATGTTATGACTTATTAAAAAAAATAAAGGTAAAGTAGCAAAAGTAATGATAATTATAAATAAATAAAATTTAAGATAAAATAAGTGGTTGAACTAATAAAATACTAAATTACTCCTTCACACATCCTTAACTGGTAGATTATCATTGGCTATGAAACCTTCATTCTCTTGGTTAGGTATAGCTATTCCTGGTCCTGGAGCAGCTTCGTTACCATTAGGTTCAGGGATATTTATTTCTTCATTGTCTTTAGGAACTAAAGCTTCACCCGCCCCGGGGTTGAGTTTCTCCTTTCCATCAATACCACCTAAGGAATCTTCGAGGTCAGGTATTTGTAAAGGTCCTTTAACATTCTTGACTAGAGATTCCTGACCTACAGGAGATAGAACACCTTGCTCTACATTTTTATCGCTCTCATTCTTCTTGTTATCAGCACTGCAAACCTTCTCCTCGATATCCTTCTTCAACTTCTCAATCACCTCAAGTAATTTAGCATTCTTATCTTTCTCCTCGTTAAATTGTACCTTCATTTGATCTTTTTCTTTAGCAACATCTCCTAACAAGATCTTTCTTTCATTATCACTTGATAATTTACAATTTCTTAAATCATTGACTACAGATTCTTTCTCTTTGTTTAAGCTCTCCACTTTTGTCTTAATACTTTCCAACTCGACATGAAGATCCTCTATTTGATTGATAGCCTTCTGAATACGGACATTCTTACCCTCGATAATTTCTTTCATAATTACAATTTCAGAAGATAAATTAAAGTAAGAATATAAAACAATTCCAAAAACGCATATAATACAAAGGAGGAAAAATAACTTTGCTTGTGAAAATCCACCATGCCTATAAAAAAAAGGCAATAAATTATTAAAAAACCGGTAGATAGTAATAAAAGATAAAGGTGTAATATTTCTCAAAAAACATACCTTATACCACGTCTCTCCGCATGATGTAATGGTTCATAGTTAATAGAAACCATCTTTGAAAATAATTAGAAATATGTTATTACTTATACCCTTCAATCCACAAAAAGAGATATACAGTTAACCAAAAGTTTCAAAGATTGATTTTTCAATTGTAATATAAAAATGTTTATGAAGAAAAATATCTTACCCAGATAGAATATTAGAAAAAAAGAACCTAATCAGTTTATTGTTAACTTTTTAATTCCTTTTTAGTAGTTCATCAAACAAAAAAAGATAATATATGATAAGGAAGAAAAAAAGAGATATTTCTTCCTCCTAATTACTCTCTACTACAATGAGGAGAAAGGGCAAATGATTCACCAAAAAAACATACTTTCGTGTAAAGACATCTTCCTAAGAGGGTTTGTGATGTTACTTGAGTTTAAAGAAGGATGTTTTGTGAGAAATTATTTTAAATATTTAAAATTTTTATTTGACTTAATAATCTTTATAAATATTGGTTATGAAATGTAAACATAAAGTAATAAGGAAGGGTGTGTTTTAGTGGGTAAGGATGATTAATGTTTGTGATAAGAGTTTGGAAAATTTTTTGATTTTGGAAAGAGATTTTTTGATAAAGAGATGGAGGTGATTTTTGTTGTTTTGTTGAGGTTGGAGTTTATTGGGATAGGAGGGAAGTGAGGGTGGTTTTGGGTGATGTTTTGACTACAAAAATAATGTTTATAAAACAGTATCATGATAGTTGGTATCTTCAAAGATAAACTCCTCCAAGTTATGATTATTCACTTTATACATTTAAAAAAACAAAAAGTAAATAAAAGTATGATGTCAATTAATAATATTGTATGGTTTACATAATTTTGTGTTAAAAAGAAACTATTTGTGATAAGGGTGGGAGTAAAGTATTAAAACTGAGAGATAGAGAAAAAGATAGATAGAAACAAAAGGAGAAAACAAAATAAAATTATATTTTTGTTTCAAAAATCACATATATAATATTTTAATTTTTTTACAAAAATAAAATTATTATTTATTTTGATAGAAATTATTATAAATAAATTATTTTATAATGTTATACAGATATACTTATAGTGGTATAAAAGAACATATATTTCCTGATTGACAAGATTTATATGTATATGTATAATATGTTTGAAATTGTTACATGATATTCATAAGATATTATAGACATTTTTGTTACAAATAGTTTCAATTATACGTTTTATATATACATATATCATTATTATCATCAATGTGTCTGTGTTTTTAGGGTTAATCAAGTAGGTAATTTCAATACTACAATAATATATAATACGTATTATATGATTTCAGTAAATTTTTATACATTTATCTTAAATTACCTTTTTTATTGTTCTAGTATATAATTTATCTATGATTTATTATTATTCTATTTTTTGGAGATACTATTAATAGAGTTTTTTTAACATCTTTCATTATTTTAGCCCTTTTTACCCATTTTTTTGACTAATAAATTTTCTATTCTCACTTATATTTTTGTTATTTGTATTGTTGTATATTCTTATCAATAAATATTTTTTTAAATAAACTAATAAATGTATTTTTTAATCTATAATTTGATTAATATCAAGATATATAATGTTATCTCTTTATAGAGATATATTGTCATCTAATTAAAGTAGATAATTGGCATTTAATACTCACGCATCGTATATAGAGAAAGACATGAAAAATTACTTCAAAAAAGATTCTTTTTTATTGAAACTCCAAAAATGAATAAAACTAACATAAAGGCTCATTTTTTTATCATAATATTATTTAACCTCCAGCCGACCTTGAAAATAATATAATATACCTGTCCATTCATATAAATACACTTAATTATCACTAACATGCCATTTAAAAAGTAATTAACTGTGAACTCGACAAGAAAAAACTCTTTCTCCAAATTCATTCTTGCCTTTTTGTTTACATTCCAATAAATACCACAATTCATTCCTTAAATATAAAACAATAATCTATTGATAATTTATCTTCTTTATTCATGTTAATTTATCCTTGATAACAATCTTTTATATTAACTTACTGGTCCCAAAGGTCACCAAAAATGTTTAAATATATTATTTTATCAAATTTTTTATTCTTTTCCCCCAACTACAACCTTAACTTACCTATAATCTTAATAAATTTCTCTTACTTGAGTAAATTAATTATAAATAAATGATTATCAATTGTTTTCTTTTTAAAAATTTAATGGTTATGTGACTTTGAATGATAAATGAAGTGGAAAGATTTCTCATGAGTATACAACCTTCTTGTAATCTTCGCATGTTCATGGTAATTAACTATTAACTTTCTCTTAACTATATAATTCTACCTGATTACAATTACTTTTAATGATGTTCTTATTTAACTTGATCACTAATTTAAGATATATCATAATTATTTAATATATTATGAGGGGGATGAGAATATAGGAGGAGGAAAAGGAGATTTTTGGTGGTATATCAAGTTAATAAAAGTCCTTAAACTTTAAAGTGATAAATGATACTCAAATTTCCTTCTTAACACGTTATCTCTATATAAGTACATAACTATATTTACCAAGATATCTAATTTATATATACCCTAAATAGGAAAAGTTAACAAATAAAGAGGATCACATACTTTTTGTACATTTTTGCCCTCCATCCCTTGATTATACCTTGAAAACAAAAATGTTTTCAGGTGGCCTTAATTACAGGTGTCAACATAAATGTGTTTATGTCTCAAGTGACAGCTTAAGCTAATAGAATATTAACATTAGACTAATTCCAACCTTGGTTCAATTTTTAATCTATCACTCTATTATTCGTATACATCTAATATTTACCTTTTTACCTATTTAAGTTTTTAATATCCTAAAACTTTCCAGATGGAGTTATCTCATGTAATTCTCTAAAGATAACATTGTTAATCCCCTTCTTGACATCCTTGATATACACCAACATTACCTGATGTTGTTTATTTATCTCTCTCTCTTAATGAAGCATCAGGTAGATATTTTATTTAGGTAAATAAATTATTAACAACAAACTATAAACACATTTTATATCATTATTAATATATTAAAAAGTTTCTTTTTTTTTGTTAAAACATACACTGTAGTATGAATAATGTTATTTTTATTTGAGATAATCAAAACAAAATAGAATCTGCCAATCTCTATCCATCAGAATACCTTTTAATAAAATTCATAATAAGATTTTGAATTCTAAAAATATAATACACATTTTTTAACTTTAATAACAACAGATAATCTCAATATATACATTCTTAAAACCATAATTTTTTTCTTTGCATTCTTAATATCCTCAAATCATAACAAAAATCCATCTATTGTCACTATGACTCATTGTAATCTCTAATTTTTTGAGGTATAATAATAATAATCCATTAATATAATCTAATAAATATAAACTATCTTTTTGTTTATTTTTAATTTTTAGTATTTATAAAAGTTTTTGAATATATTTACATTTTTGATCTTATCTTAAGATTTATATCTCACTCTACCATGTACAGACCACAATATTACTGTTTCTTTTTTTGTTTTCATTTATACTCAGTTACTTTTTTATTTATTCCTCCCCCTCCTCCTGGAGACATATCCGTTATTTATGTTAGTAAGAGATATATTTTGATTTTTTATTTCTTATTCCTCCTATATGTCTTTCTTACTTAAAATGTTGGCGTATAATGTGTAGTTTTTTTTTTGTCAAATATTTCCTCCTCCTATTTCCTTCTCCTAATTTATTATATTTTTTTGACATTCCTACCATCATTCCATCTTACTCAAATGTTCACCAAAAAAATATTATTTTTATACCTCTCCTAACTTTTTTTTCAATAACTTATCAAAAATATTTAATTTAATATACTACACATACATTATTATTATTATTATTATCAATAGAGTAATATTATGAAGGAAATATGTATACTTTAACTTTCATATAATACATATATACATCCCAAAAAAGGAAAAAAAAGGATTTGTACATATATATATGAAAATAACTTCTATTCTTTTATAATACCGTAATATTATTATAAAAAGAGGCAAACATATACATTAAATTCTTTACTATATTACATGAACTATAAGTATTAACATCCATAATGAAGTAATATTACGTATATATTTATTATTTTTATAATGTTTTGAAAAAAGGCGTGGTTAGGAGGGGGATGAATTTGTGAAAAATTTTGTGGTGTGGTATTTTGTGAATCTCAATGTATGTGCCTCTTCACTCTCTTCCACATCGTCCTATAATATAATGTATGTAGATGAAGTTTTATAGGCAGAGTGAATAAAATATATATCTATCATATATTATATATAGGGGGTGTGCATAAAATGAAGAAAAAAGAAAATATCTTAATGATAGAGAGTGATGATATATAATGTATTGAAAGGAGAGACTTCACGTCTATGCATGTATGTGTATAACATCTATATTTCTATATTTATTCTCCTTTTCACATTCTTCTCCTAACTTGTTCATCCTTATCTTCATTCTTTTTTTTTGTAATTTCATATTTTATATCCTTTTAACATATGAGAAGGGAGATTTATGTATATAAATTTCTACATATATAGATAATATATGTTATTATCTTATTCTTTAGGATTTTCAATTACTTAGAAAGAAAAAAGTTAAGATTTTTTTGAAGACCTTTCACCTTTTTATTTGTTTTTTTCCCTTTCATATTTTCGCTTATCTTTCATCTATAATTTCTATTAATTTTTACCATATCATATAAGATTTTCTTGATTCAATCATTCATTATTTCAGGTATACTAACCTCTAAATATAAATTTGTACCAAACTGGCTACAGAAATAATATCAATCAACAATACCTCATCAATGTCGATGGGATCGACAGCAACTTCGACACCCGCCTCAACAGCCACAAATACGGCATCCTTCATCATAGATTCAACATCTCCATCCCCCTCAAAATACTGGAATTCCTCCATCAATACCTCCTCCTCAACAGCCTCAAATTCCTCTGTTGGTTCCTGTTTCGAGGAGCTATCAACAAATCACAGAAACAATAATTACAATACAATGGATAGCAATAATAATTCAAATAACAATGGAGTTAAAGTATTACCATCAGGTGGTATTGATACATTCTCACCTTTTAATGACTACCAAAAAATGAGTTTATCACCAAAAGGAACTTC
This sequence comes from Strongyloides venezuelensis, assembly GCA_963280985.1. Lineage (NCBI taxonomy): Eukaryota > Metazoa > Nematoda > Chromadorea > Rhabditida > Strongyloididae > Strongyloides > Strongyloides venezuelensis. The sequence continues at coordinate 1,277,411 of CAUJLX010000002.1, read as the reverse complement.
TATTTGTAATGGTTGTAGGCATCGTAAGTTATTCTTTCTTTTTTTTTACTTTATCACGAAAAGTAAAGATTGGTTTATGATTCTTTTGTTATCTTTGTTTTGTGAAAGAAAATTGTTTGGAATGTTAACTTTTTGATACGATAATTATATGTATGATATCTATATTATTAATACATTAAAAAAACTAGAGAGAATACCAAATAAGATCCTTTTTTTATCCAATGAAACAATAGGATAAAGAAATCAAAAATCTTTATTTCTTTTAAATTCTTGAATTTATGATGTTTATATTTTAAAATTTCAGAAATCAATGACAGATATGTATTAAGAGTTAATCCAAACCTGGAGTATCATGAATCTTGTCTTAAGGTAAGAAAAACGATTATATTTAAATATTTCATTAATAATTCTCCATCTACCGTCACAAACATGAATAAATATATTTATTACAATAATAAATATAGATACATTGAATATTAATCACCAAAATTTTATATTATTTATTAACAAACCAAAAACTATTATATCATATCTATTATTATTTATAACATCCAATCAAATATTCACCTCATGCAAAGATTAAAAAGTTTTTACCTTTAAATGATAAAGATATATAAATATGTTTATTAAAAAATCTCAATATATCTTTTGGGTGAATATTTTATGTTATTCCTAAAACTAATAATAATAATAATAAAATGATAATAGTAATCTTTTATATGTTGTGCAATTTTTTTATTTATATTTTTTTAATATATACTTTTTTTAGTGTACCCATTGCTCATGCTCTCTTGATGAGACAACGAATGCCTTTGTGCGTAATTCAAATATATACTGTAGAGATGATTATTTCCGGTAAGTTTATTTATCCCTTAGGAGAAATCTTAAGAATAGGTAAATGAATCTTGTTCTCAGTTTTATGGCCTATACTTTTTTATTTTCCCTTTCTTTTATTTATAACTATCCTGAGAATATGAAGATATTATGTAACAAGGTGATTTTGTAGTTCCCCTTAATAAATATTTCTTAACACTATCATAACCCTTTTTACGGCACCTAACTGTATTACCATTACTTATACGTGTAATAATGTTAAAATATCTCTAACATACCTCTAAACACAAAATCCAATGATAAACCCCTTTAGGATCTTTTTCCAATTTCCAACATCACATCTGTCATCACCACTTAAGGATAAGCATCGAAGAGTAGTAGTATATATAATATATACCTTCTATTTTACTATCTTGAGAAAATAAGAGAGTAAAGATCTATCTCATATACAATTTCTTCAAAAGTTTTTGTATCTTATTTTTGTTTGCCTAATAAAGTATCACATAAGTCAAAATAGTATTACTACTTTTCAAATATTTAGTTAAATTATCTCTCCCTTTCCTTATCAATAAGTATATATTACTTTTAAAATATGCCTCTGTATATATATATATATGTGTCATATTGTTATCATTCATTTTTGTGTTTTAAGATGTTCAAAAGATAGACATACAATATATTTAAGGAACATGATTTAACTTCTCTCACATAATAAATAAAGGAAATTATATCAATAATAATATTGTTTGTGATAAGAAGTTTTGTTACTTCATTTATATACATGAGGTCCTATAATAAATATGTATCTTTTAATAAGTTAAAGAGATAAATATATTAAGAATAATGTATTATATTATTATATATCATTTGACAAAAGAATTCTTTTCACATATAAAATAATAATATACATATTTTAGAAGTTATTTGGTGTAAAATGGACAAAAGTTAGAGTATTGCCTTTGACTTCTTTTATCAATATATTATAATACATATTTGAGGTATATATATATATATCTTTATAAGTATATTATATCAATATTATAACAGTTTTTATTTAATCATTACACTCATAGGGACCTTTAACTTCTTTATTAAATAATTATATATACTTTTTTGATAAATGATTTTTACCTCATAAACTCATATATCACCAATACATACACATTTGATTGATAATACATATTAGATCAAAAAGAGGTGACCGAAAAGAGAATAATTTATTTATCAAAAAATCACCATCCATATCATAATTCAACAACAATACAAAAAAGTTAATATAATTATCAATTAAAGAGTAGTTAATAAACTTAATAACCTCAATAATAATATCACCTTCTCATATACCCATCTCTTAATAACATCCTCTAAAACACAACACACATACACACACACACACACATATTTAGATATATTATTTTAACTTCAAATTTAACCTTTTTTCTCGTCAACTCAATTTCACGGTACCTTTCTTTTATAAAAGTTAAAAAGCCTCATTACCGTAATAATTTAGGTAATTAAACTTTATATGTATATATTCCTTTATCAAGGTGTTACATATTATGTTGTATGTATCCCGGTGATGTGTATAACTCTCTCTATAGGTATATATATATATATGAAAAGGAAGAATGAAAAAAAAAATTACTAAAAAGACGTGAAGTAGTATGTAAACATTTGTGGAATATATATATACAAATTGACATCATGTCATAATCATTTACCCTTCTCCTTTGTCGGTCAACTTTGTACTTTCTTTTTTTTTATTGAAATCTATTATATATTCTATTAGGGGAAGTAGTTATTAATAAAAAAGGGAAAAGATAAAAAAAAGAGGAACTTTAATTGATATTACATAATTAAATATACAAATAAAATGTAATATACCTCGTAATAATAAGTTCATATCCTTAAAATAATAAAATCATAATAAATAAAATATGTTTTGTAGCCTATTTGGTGTCAAGTGTGCCCGATGTGATGGACCATTCTTAAGAAACGATTATGCTTTAAAAAGCGCCTCCAACACAATGTACCATATGGATTGTTTTTCATGTAATACCTGTTCAAAGAAACTTCATTCAGGTGATCAATATTTATTAAGAGACAATGAATTGTATTGTCGTTTGGAGTGTGCTGAGGCATCATCATGCCACATGAATAATCCCTCATCTGTAGGAACCACAACAGGTGGTGGTGATCTTCTAAGTAAGATGGATGATGATGATACCTGGGAAGATAGATTATCACTTAATAATTTAGATCACATAACATCTATGTCCACACCACCATTATCTATAAAAAGTTCAAACTCCGAGGATTCTATAGCAACAACACATCATCCTCGTGGTTGTAGTAGTCTTGATAATGGTATACTAAACGGTAGTGTATCATCAGCATCAAGTAATAACGGATGTGGAAGTAGTAAAAAAGGAAAGAAAGATAAACAAACAACAAGAGTTAGGACAGTCTTGAATGAGACACAATTAAGGACATTAAAAGCTTGTTATGCTTCAAATAGTAGACCAGATGCTATATTAAAAGAACAACTTGTAGAGATGACCGGTTTATCAGCCCGAGTCATTCGTGTATGGTTTCAGAATAAAAGATGTAAAGATAAAAAAAGGCAGGTTGCCTTGACTGCTATGCAGCAAGCTGCTGAAAAGGTATGTTATGATTTTAAAAAATACCATTTTTGGTAAATATTATTAGTAATAAAAAAATGTTGTGTCAGGGTGACTTTTGTAATTACTCTCCTTTAACAGTAATCTTTTATCATACCTCATTGACTTTTATTTATTATATTTGTATTTACACATAGTTACCATCTAATGTTTTCCATACATCTGGTATTAATTTTCAAATAAATGCAAATGTTTTTTTTATATATTAGTAATTTACTTTTTATTGATAAAATTCAATCAACCTATTGTATATTATTTTAAAAAAGGTAAAAAAAAAAAACCGTATTCTTCCATTATCTTAATCTCTTCCTTTGATGGTTGAGTAGTTTTTGAACATATATAAAAGAAGTAGTAGTAGACTATTGATGATGTGTTTTAATGTAGTTTAAGGAAAATTAGTAAATGTTAAAGAAAGATTCAATGAAGCGAATCTTTTTGTAATTTAACAAATTAGATGCATACATCTATATTTTGTTTCATAGATATATAGAGAAAAGGGAGAAGTAATAATAGTATTTGGGATGTGTTTTGTTTTAAGGGGTTAATATATATATAAATTTTTTAAGTATACAAATATATATATATATTTCTTAACAGAGCATATATAGATGGAGAGATATTTAATTTGGTGGACACAGATTGGCTGAGATATAAGATGAATAAATATTAAATATATGTATAAATAAAATATATATATTATTTGTTAAGATTACGGTGGTTTTTTATATCTATCATTATTTAGTAATAACCTAAATAAGATTAGTCTCTAATTTAGTGATAATCTAAAAATAATAGTAGTAATTGTAGTCTCTCCCACTAATTGGTAAATAATTTAATTTAATTTTTTTTATTTGATAAATAAAAATGTTTTTTTATCATCTCTACTCTCTTGTTAACAATAAGAAATATGGTTACTGTGGTTTTTGAAGGACATGGTTTAAAATAAAATTTTTTTATATCAATGAAAGGGGAATGATAAGAAAGTTTATTTATTTAGATATTATGACAGATAAAGAAAGGTATTATTATTTAAGAACATGCATAGAATCTTTTTACATCTCATAAAATAATATATTTGTCTTTTGATTCCTCCATAGTTCCTTAGCAACATCTTAAAATTTTTTATTTACCAATTATCTAATAATATAAGGAGAGATTTAAAAAAAGTTTTGATAAATGTTATTATCATTGTATGGCTTAATCTCGTATTTTGTTGAGATAAGAAAGGGATGATAACACTATTGATAGTAGGCTTTTTTTTGTATATACATAATATTATTATCATTTCAATAAATGTGAAACAAGAGATATCTTTTATCATGTTTCTTTTTCCTATACATACATATACAAATATATTTATATCAAACTGTAATAGTAATAGTTTTATCTTCTTCTCCATTTTTTTCCTTCTGTTTACACCATCATCCTTTTTCATTTTCTATGTTATAATATAAAGGGATCAGATTTTTGTTGTTTGGTGTAGGGACAGAAAATGAAAATCCACCTAGAAGGAGGTGAGGGGATATCTTTTGGCATATGGCACATCTTGAATATCTTATTGAAATAAGTTTACAAATATATGGATATGTGAGAGGAAATGTATAAGTAAACATAGACATATAGAGTAATACCAATTCAATGTTGATAACAGCTTAGATATAAATAATTTTCACATAAATATAAGTTAAGGTGATATATGATAAGATAAAGGAATTTTAAAGTATCGTATGACTTAATAAATTTTATCAGTTAAGTTAAAGAAGATTTTTAAGGTTTATCTTTTCAATTATATTCTTTTAACCTTCAAAAATATTTTCTTATTTACCTCTTTAAGGCTTTAGAACGCATTTTTTTCCCTATCTACGATTAAGGTATTTATTCTTTAAGATTAACATTAAACGATCAAAGAGTGACATAAGTATATTTTTTATGCAAATATTAGTTTAAAAAAAAAATTCTTTTTGTCATTGAGGAAGTTGTCGTAACATTTTATTATATGGTATTTGATATGGTATTGTTACAAACTTTTTTTTTTCTTTCAAAATGATAAGTTCATACATAAATTATTGTACTAACTTTTGTTATACTAAAGAATAGATATACTTAAATTACACTAAGTAATTTTTAGTATTTTTCCTCCGTCATTCGAGTTAAAATTTTTGACACATAAATACGATATAGGATGCTACTTGATTTTAGGGTCTTATTATCACTAAAATACACTACACGAGGGTATCTATTGGGAATGTACTATTTGTTATAAAAGGATAAACTGTAAGGGGATATTAAATTATGACAATTTAAAATAATTTTATATGATAATATAAAATTTAAATTACCATTCTCAAGAATGCATTGTTAATAAGGTTTTTGATATTTGATGTGAACTGAAACTTTCTTATTTTATAATATCATTATTTTAAAAAGTACAAAAGTTAGTACAGACATTTTATATAAGTTTATCTACTTGAATACCTCAACACTTTACTCTGAAGTGTGAAAACTTTTTTTTCTTAAGAATATCTTTAAATTGTTTAGAAGTTACATTCGCACATAAATCTTTTACTCTTCATTATAAGTATATACCATCTACATATATAAGAGATAATAAAACTAATTGTTATAAATGTGTTAAGAAATGGAAGAGTAGTTTTACAATAAAAATAATATACTAGTAAAAGTATAAAAGTTTTGATGGCGTAACTTTAGAAGTCTCGTTGGAGAGGACCTTTCTTTCTCCTTTCCTCTTTTATATCTCTCACACATCTGAAACTTGAGTATATATACATTTATGTAGTATTACAACATTTAAATAATATAACTTTTCATTTTTCATATCATCTCAAATCACAAAATTTATAAACTTTAAATTAATTTTGGCATCTTATGTAATAATATTAAATGAAATGGAAAATGATAAAATTTGTGTATAAGATTAAAAATCTCATAAAATATGGATAAAAAAGTTAATAAATGAATTTTTTTCAGGAAAGAGCACTTAATGGTGTTAGATTAAGTGGTGTTGGACCACTCATTACACCATCTCCAACAACACATCATGATCCAAATTTACAGGGAATAACACCAATTGATATAAGGCAATATCCAGGTAACTGTTGGGAGGGTCCTGGTATACCTATACAACCACCACCACCATATCATTCAACACCCCAAATGGTAAGTTTAGTAATTTAAAAAAACAATCTTATCTCATTATGTAATCTTTTTAATTACTATAATTAAACTTTTCCTTTACATACATAATGAATATATGTAAATGTTTAAGATACATTCGTGAGGGGGACCATTACAAAATAATATTAAAAATACAAATAAAAAAAGAGGCATATTTAATGATTAAACTCCTGGTGTTTTTATAAATTATTTTAAAGATAGGGGTCAATAACTTGTAATAAATCTCATAAAACCAGTAATCAAGTTGTTAAACTTTTTATTATGATACTTTTATAGCCACCTGCCAGATTTTTTAATATATATGGTAGTATAATTTCCTCCATCCTCTGGGTGGAAATACATAATAAACAAAACTATAAAAATTATCTCGTAATTTGTTAAGTATCTTCTGATATTAACTAATTCTTCTTTCAACTACCAGACAACTGGTGATTATACTAAAAAAAATTGTTACAACATAATAAGGGATCTATAATAAATGTTTATTTTAATATCAGATGTTTAAGTTTTTAGTAATAACAAAGCGGTAAGATAAAAGTATCAATGTTTTTGGAGGTAATAGAATTTTTGGATGTCAAAAAGTTTTGATAGGTGGTAAATGATTTATAAAAGTAATTGGCAGATAGAGAGAGGCACCTGCTAGATAGTAATTAAAGAATGTACTTTTTTGTTATAATGTCCTTCCTTACACTTTATAAAAAATTTTTGAGAATAAAGTTACAAAAAATAATAATAAAATTATTCTTATAGATGGGAAATCATATGCACCCATATACCAATGATCAACAACAGCAGCAACAGATGATGTCAATGAATGGTGGAGGACCACCTGGATGTGATATGGGGACATTTCAAATGATGCACCAAGAGAATGACTATAATAATAGACTTGGAATCCTAGGTATTGGAAATGATATATCTTCATCTTCGTTAAATGATTAAAGGAGAAAACTATTATATTTTTTTTTGTTTTAAAAGGAAATTATATATATATTGATAATAATAATAATAATTACATGTATTTTTATAGAAATATTATCATATTTCTCTAAAGATAGGAACTATATTTTTTGACATTTCTTTACTTTAATATATATATATACTTATATATATATATAAATATATCTATTTTTATCAAAAACAAAAAGATCAATCAAAATGCCATGAACCGTTGAAAATACAATGAAAAGATAATCTTTTTTTTTCTTGTCTTATTTTATATATATGTATTTTTTGTCTTAAAGATTAGAATTTAATTTTATATACAAACTTTTTTGTCTTTTTATTATATAAAGTATAAAAAATGATATTTATAACATCTTTTTTTATTTTTATATTATTTTATGGTGTTTCTTTCAATTGAGAGGAAATTATGTGTGAGAGAGATAATAAAATGTTTTAATTTATTTATTGGTGGTCTTTTTTAGTAATAATTTTTTGTGAAATTTGTCTTGTTACCCTTCTTCAGGTTGTGGTTTGATGTGTGATCAAATAATATTGAAATTACACTTTTGGGATATTTAAATAATTTTTCACCCTCATGTTATAATTACTTATTATTAAAGATAAACTGAAGATATTATAATATTTATAATATGTATATATCTCTGGGTGATAGTAAAAAACTAAATATAATATCTTTTTTAAACATTTACTTTCTATCTATCTCTCTTTCTGTACCATTTTTAATTATTATTAAAGATAACTCATTGAAAAGTATTATCATAATCATGGTATTTTAGGATATTTAAGAAAATAAAGAAGATGGTTGTTAAAAGTGCCAAGAAGTCTATTGGTAACTTTGTGTAATTGTATAAATGTCTCATGTTGTCCATGAAATAATTATGATAAGCAGATGGTTGATGAGATGTATATTGTGGTGGTAAAATATTGAATAGGTGATGGTCAAAATTGGAGATTGTTAATTTTGACATTTGCATTGTTTGCCTGAGATGTAATTGATATTTAATAACCTCCAATGGTTATTATATTCTAAAGAAAAGTTTAATTTTTTTACAATTCTTTATTGTTATGAAATATACAAAGTGATTGTCAATTACAATAACATATATTAATATGGATAAGAAATAAAGTCTAAATAAAGATATAAAAAGATAACTGATAGTATAATTATGGTGTCAGAAGAAGTTACCACTCTCCATCAATAATACTATAGAAAAAGAATATTCTCCAAAAAAGGTGGTACACAGAGTAACAGTAAAACGAGGAAGAAAAACTTCAAAAAAGAATGATTAATTACATTTCCTTGTTTCTAATAATAACCTATCAAAACCAATTATGATGATGATAAATTTTGGTGAGATAAATATTTATTATCTATAATTTCAAAAATATAATATGACACTTCACCTAAATGTAGATTGATACTACACCTAATTGTACTTGATATTTTTTAATGATAAACAACTTTTTATATAATCTTTCCATTATTTGGGAGATATTATTATTACTTTTTTTAGGAATGACGCAATAATTTTAAGAAACGATTTTTTTATGTCTTTAAATTTTATTTACGTCATGAGAGTAATAAAAATGTTGATTTCTTTTATTTGAAGTTTTATTTAAATTGTGCTTTAAGTTATCATCCTATAATACCTTTAAAAATAAAGTTATTAAAAATAATACTTTTTAGTATAGTGACAAAAATTAATCAACATAATGATATATCTTTTCCATTACCAACTCCAATACATATAAAGGGAATTAAAATAATGTAGGAGATACTCAATATCATATCACATATAATAAAGTAATATAAAAAGTAAGATAATCAAATATATATATATATTTAATCATGAACATAGACATCTAGATAAATATTATTGTTTATGTATGATACTATTTTCGGGAAGGCGAAGATAATTTTAAGTTAATATATTGTAATCACTTTATTTACCACTTATCTCATGATATTGGATTTATTAAAATAGATAAGAAGATATCAAGAAATTCGGGAGAAGATTAAGCTTAAAGGATAAAATTTGATTTGAAGTTAATTTAGAATGTCAATTTATAGATGCAGTAATATGGTTTTCGGATTTTTTCGTTGATTAAATTGAAGTCTGATACTTTGAAAGTATATTTATCCATTATGAAGATTAAATTTAAATTAAAGATTCTTTTAGTTTATGCTTCTTTTGTGTTTTGGGGGTTTTTATTGTTAGTTTTAATAACTAAGAATCATTTGGTGTGTTTACTCTTTTTTTTGTTCAAATGGTATTAAGATTAAACTTAAAAGAAATCTTCTTTTTTTATGTCCTAAAAACAACACCATTTCATTCGGTGGTGAAACATTTAATAAAAGAAATCCATTTCATTAATCATTAATAATAACCTCTTAATAATATCATAAATATCCTTTCATTTCACAGATACAAAATAAAATGTATCACTTTATGAAATTAAAATAAATATTCCAACTTTAATGGATTAATAGATATTGTATTAATGTAGATACCATTAAACAAAACTAAATTTCCATTTGATGATGGATATTTACAAAAATCCTCTTTTTCATAAATCTTAAACTTCCTTTCATCATTGGATAAAAACATGTTTTGGTAGACTTCTATTAATTTATTTATACATCCGCTCACTAAAATATATATATTTAATATAATTTAAAAGTATATATATTTTATCTTAATGGATTGTATATTGTTTTTAGTATTTATGATCACTAATGGGAGATGTGATTATGAAGTTTTATGCATATAAATTTAGAGAACGTAGGAAAAGGATAAAAAAAATATAGAAATTCTAATGGTTTTTGGTTTAATCATTTCCTTAAACACGATTACATGCCTTTTATTTATTATAAATATTATGGTTTATAATATATTCTAATACACTTTTCATAACATAAGATTTAAGTGGTTTACGTCAAGTGGATTACATATCCATTGATACGGTAGTTTGTATTTCTTATAATCAACATTGATGTTATACTAATACATACTACCTAACAGTACATACATATATTATATTTGTTTATCTTTATGTGTATGTTTTAAAGAAGTACAAAAGAGATAAAAGTAATCATCCAATGGATGAATGAGGATTAATGGGTAGATATATATTTTTCTCTCCTCTTTCTGGAGAATGGATGGCTCTCTCCCTCGGCAAATGACAGTTAATTAAAGGGTAAATTTAATAAGGTAAAAAGTTCATGCTTCCTTTACTGTTTATTTAAAGTGAGGATGACCAAATGTCAATATAAATAATTGGTGTTAAATAAAAGAGTAAATTAACTTATTACATAATATCTTCAAAGCTTCCATAAGACATATGTATACTGTCGGTTTATTCAATTATCAAATTAAGTATATTAAAAAGTCGATTTTTTATATTATTATTATTATTAAATTATTATCTACGTGATAGTTGGGATGAAATGAAGTGAACTTTATTTGACAGTCTCTTTTTGAGGTGTTTCAAGTTCCTGAAAATTAAAAAGAAATGTGTGTGATTGTTTTAAAATCTTGTCCAATTAATTATTGGTTTGTATCTCTTTAAATTATAATGTAACTTCCTTTGATATATCTATATTATTATTTATACTTAAGAACATACTCTAATTTTTTTATTCTCAAAAAAGTAAAAGTAAAAATGATTTAAAGTAATGAATACACATAAATAATACACTTCAAAACAATAAATCAAAATCTAGAACAATCTTTCAACTTCCCCAAACTATATAAATATTATTTTAAAATAAATAAATTCTTACATTCCATTGTGTAATGTATGATTAACTAAAAAAAAGTATAAAATTTATCGATAAATTATATTAAAGATCACCTACAGGATGTTTCACCACCAGACATGAGGATAAGCATCCATTACCTATACAAAAAAAAATCAAAATCTTAAGATTTATTATAAAACATATATTAAATATTCTCAAGATTAAAAAAAAAGACTTGTTTAAATGTGATTAAAATTTATTATATGTCATTAGGGATATTAAAAATTTATATTGTAAAGTAACTTTATATTTTCATCATAATAAAATAATAGTTTAATAACAAAATAAAGGGTAAAGTACTCTTTTTTTATCAGAAATTTGTCTTGGAATTTATTAATAAAGTTATGTTATAGCATTGTTATCATAAGATAGTTTTATTACCTTAATTTGTTATCATCATTATTGAGTAAATGTTTATTTTGAAAAGAAATTTTTACGTTTCTAGGTGATTAATGAGGTATCATAAAATTTGGAGATTAGTTAGTTCTTAAGAATTGTTCAGTTTAATAATGAGATATATTACTTGAGGTAATAACTCTTTCTTTGGGTGGTTTATTGGTTCAGGTAAATGTTTTGTGTATTCACCTCCTGATTCCTGGGATATTTGAGGGGTTTTAAAAGTTTTTCTATCAAAAATGAAATTAAAAACTTAAAAATTAAATCACAAAAAGAATATATTTGGTATTGTGTGCATATAAATTTTAAAAAACTTTTACCCTCTCTCCAAAATCACCAAGATGGATGAGGAATGTGACCACGTTCGCCTAAATACCTTCCAACTCTTATTCATTGATTCACCTAATCAAAAAGAATCCCTAAAAGTGGCCGGGAACCTTCTCCTCTCTACAACCAAAAAAATGCTCCAAGATACAACTAAGGTAAATTAAACTATCACATCCCAAAACATCTATAACAAACTTTCTAGTTACCATGTATAGAATGCCTAAAGTGTATTACATCAATCCTACTAGATTTCAATAACCTCAAACCAATACCAATAAACATCTTCAAAGAAGAAAAATGGCCTAAAGAGTTGGGAAAAGTTTTGGAGAGAATAGTAAAAACTAAAAATATAGAATATAATTATATTAAATTAGTTTTCCAGATTATTCCACAACTTTTTTATCTCTCAAATGATTCATGGCTCCAGGGGAATGATAAGTTTTTGACGTTAATTGTTTCACTTTGTGAAGTTAGGTTGAGGATGGTTTTGGGTGAGTATGATAAGATTGAGGAGAGGGAGGTTGAAGATGTTTGTGATGTTCTTGAGTTTGTTGTTAGGGAAATTGAGAATGGGAATTATATGGATTCATTGTAAGTTAATTAAGATTATCTTGTGTATGTTTTCACCTACTTCAGAGCAACAAAATTAAGTTTACTAATCCAGAAATCAATTTCATTCCTTTGCGAGTGGATTCATGAAGTTTATATTGAGAAATTAACTATTAATTCAAGGTGTGAAGAAAAGATATACCAAACAATAGTAGATTTCTTCTCAATTGGTGGTGGAGAAATGATAGAAACAAGAACACTAAAAGAAGGCATTGAAGCATTACAGTCAATCTCACTACGATACCTAAAAGAGGACATCTCCAAAGGAAGATCACTAGTATGTATCCTAACAAATTGTCCCTCACTCCCAGATACTACTTTAAAGTACCTTCTTGAATATTACAACACATCACCAGATGATAATTATAAAAATAAAGCTTTAGATGATTTAGGTATAATATTAGAAGAATTTAAGGACAGATGTGACTTCTATAATATCACATCATTGAAGGAATTAAAGACATTATCTCTAGATATAAATGATATAAAGATTAAGGAGATTATTGAAAACATGTAGAATTTTTCATGATGTTTTTTCTGTTTATATTTTTATGTACAATAAAAAGCCATTAAGAAATTTATTTATTTCTAAAATTAATATTTATGTTGAAATATATTATCTTAACGTTATGATAAATGAAATTGTTATTAGTTGAGAGTTATTTTATAAATCTAACTTCTGAGAAGGTACTTGATAAAATAATTTAATAGTGCTTTAGAATGTGATTGTTGATTGATTTATAATTGGGAAATATGATTGAATGTCTTTTGATGTGTGAAGTCACCGCCAAGGATGTAAAAAAAGACTGTTGAAGATAAACTTAACTTTTAAGATTTAAGCTTAATGAATTACGTTGGGGATTTTGAAATAAATCATAAAAAAATGGTATATACCTATCTCTGTAAGTTTCGTCATTATTTTTTACATCGTTTGAATGTAAATTAGATCTATGAAAAACTAAATACAATGAAATGATGATGTCGTTATGTGTAATCATAGGTAATTTTAGAAAGTTGGTCATCTGAATCAACAATTCCTTATAGGCTATTTGAAATCTCTAGGACAGGGATAGTAAAAGTCCATTTCTCTGGTTCCTCTTCCCATCTTGAACAATCTGGAATTGTTTTTCATTACTTATACAAGAAATGTTTAAAATAGCTTTTTTTAATTCTAAAAAATCTTCAAATAACCCATAAAAACATTGTAACAAAAATAAAAAATAAACATCTTTATTTACATACAATTATAATATACAAATATATACAATTAATTATTATACAAAAATAAAAATAACTCAATTATATACAAAATTATTTCTTCACAGCCAACACGGCAAACTAAATATCTTTATATACTTTTCATAGAAGGTAACAGACTTTTGAATAATGATTTCCACAATTTTATGTCGATGGTTGTCTGTTGTACCATGGTGCTTAATAATAAATATACCACCCTTCCTTGGAGTTCCTTTTTCAATGCTTCTCAATGTTTTGAGATCCTTGTCCTTTGGTGACTCAAAAGCCAAATGCAAGAAGTCCATATCTGGCCACTTATTTATCCGTGGTGAATTCTTGCTATCCGATTCAACAAAACTAACAAACGATCCGATGTTCTTTGGATGGCTTAAGAAATACATCGACAAGCTTTGGAGGTTTTTGAAGTACCATGTAATCTTTTGAATTGGTATATTTGGAGAGGACAAACTTTCAAGTGATAAATTTTTTATCCTGGTGCATTTGGTGGCTAACAGTCTAATACCACTCTCCTTTAACATTCTGCAATCCGTAAACTTGACATCCTCCAAAGGTACCACTTAATGTGTCGATGAGATTCTCAACATCAGCTGTTGTTAAGAATATATTCATTGAGAGCTCCAATTTCACTAAATTCCTCATCATATTTAACAGGTATGGAAATGGAGATGTGTAGAATTTCGGTGGTTTTTTCCAACTGTCATCACAGGTGACCTTAAAGGCTTTAAACCTCTTCAACTCTAGTAGATTATTGAAATTCCTAGGTACTTTTTCATGTTCCTGAAGGTCATATTCTGTAGGTCCATTTTTTGATAGAACTATGTCGACAAAATATTCGACATTTGTTTCACTTGTAAAGACAATTAACCAATCGTACTTCATAAAGAAATCAATTACATTGTAAGATAGTTTCTGGTTTATAGTCACCTCCACATTTTTAAAACATCTTGTTAATATCAGCATTTTCCTCCCGGAGTTCTTTAATCCTGGTAAATTTTCAACAAAATACGAAGAGAGGACTAAATTTTCAAAGCGTTTCTCCGGAATGAAATTTGCCACCTCAAAAATCCAGTCTATTTCATCGGGACGACAAAGCAATTCAATTTTCTCAACACTCGATGGTATGTACTCGTCAAACTCTTCATAATCTACGTCTGGTGGCTCTATTGGGATTCCATGACAACAAAGGAACCTTATATTTGTTGGCTTCAGGGTTTCACAAGACTTGAAAAATCTAAGATTTATGTCCTTTGGGTATTCAGGACTATATGTAACTGTCTTGACATTTTCAAAACAATCCAGGCTTTTTAAATAAGAACGATACCTCCCATTTAGACATCTCACCTCCATTGTTCGGATCCTACAGCTGTTCAATATAATGTTTGTTTTATGGATCTTCAAGTAGGCTGTTGTTTCGGGAGTGACTTTTGGAAGATTGATTATTAAAGTTGAACCATGAAGGTTTATCAAGTTTTCATGGTTAGACAAGCTAATAGTATGTATAAAGTGACGGCGACTGGTGGTCCTGTCAATGAAGTCGCATTGCCATTTTACAGACTCCTTCTCATTACACAAGGACTCGTATAGTTTGGAAGCGAGTCTTAGGTTCTTCCTTTCACTAACCCTTGTTACCATACTAATTATCCTCATCATTAGTTCGTAGTCATTTCCAAGGGTCTCCCTAACTTTAGCTTCATGACTCAACCATATCAATCTACTCTCTCTCCTATTGAAACGGAAACGTACTACAAAAAATAAATTATGTAATGATAATTTTAAAATACTTATAACTTACAATCTCCTTTTTTTAATTCTCTTCCATCAGTCCCTGATCTAGGACTGGACAGTTCCATTTTTATTTGATGTCCTTCACAATAATTTGGAGGCATCCTACAAATTAGAGTAATAAAAGAAAATAAGTGAACAGTGGTGAATAGAATTGAAATTTATGATTAAATGTGGTAGAAAATTGTGTTATATAGTCGATTGTCATTAAATTTAAACACGTTTATTGCGTCCCTAATTTTGTTTCTTTTCTAAAGGTGTTAATATACAAGCTTTTGTTAACAGTCATCTTTTTTTTTAACAGTTTAGTGTTTTTTTTTATAATAGTGTTGAGGGTACAAAGTGAATGACCGAATGAAAGTTTTATGGGTTTTTAAACAATGGTATACATGCTTTTATCATTATATATTTTTACAATAACTAAAATGATATAACATGAATGTAATTGAAGTAACATTTCTTCTGCTTTAAATTCTTTTTCAGAATCATTTACATCAAATAAATAGAAATGGGATATTTCTAATATTTCAAAAAAGTCTCCCACTATGGTTATCTATACAGAACACCTGACGTAGAACTATCATATGAGGCAAACTTCAGCAAGCCATTTTTGATTAAAATATGATTATCAATGGTGTTTTTACATTAATAAAAGTGTTTCAAAAGTTTTTATTACATTGAAAAATGAATAACAA
This sequence comes from Strongyloides venezuelensis, assembly GCA_963280985.1. Lineage (NCBI taxonomy): Eukaryota > Metazoa > Nematoda > Chromadorea > Rhabditida > Strongyloididae > Strongyloides > Strongyloides venezuelensis. Next base: position 1,260,867 of record CAUJLX010000002.1, on the reverse strand, counting down.
AAATATTTATTAAAAATACTAGATAACACCTTAAATATTGATAACTAAAATTACGATATTTAAATATCCAATCTTTTTATTACCATTAACAGATATTAATTTTATTTTATACAACTACAAAAACTTCTAAATACTTACTTCTACATCAATTTCTTTAATAACAACAAACTATACATAACTGTAACAAAAATACAACAATAAAAAATACAATGTAAAAACAAAAAAAAAAATAATTACAAGAACCATACTTAACTTAGAGTATTTAAAGACTTTGGTGTAATGACAAGTTCTCCAAAAATATCACCATACTCAGGATCATCTTTCATAATGTGTTTCTTATTAGCGTTAAAGATAACTTCCAGCATCCCCTTGATTCTCAACATTTCACCTTCTCTCTTAATTTCATGCTCCACAACTTTCTTTAAATCATTGAAATTCTTCTTCGTCTCCTGATTAAACTCTGTCTCATCACTATAAATCTCAATTAAACATTCAGTCACCTTCATTAAAGGTTGAGAAGTATGCATTATTGAAAAGGTGTAACCTAATAAACTTAAAAATATTCCCCATTATTTTTTCATCACGACCTGTCAAACATCGACGCAGAGCTTTTTGAAAGTATATTTGTCGCAGCGCTGCAACAACCATTGATGGGTTGTTCTTCCATTCCGAGGAACGATAAAATATCACTTCTATCACTTTGTTGAATTTCTTACTCACTATCAATTTCTCTATAGGTCCTAGGTTTATTTTATCTAGTATTGGAGCAGAAACCTCAACTCTTACTATATGACCTTCAGAATCTGTAGTTGTAATCTTCCTAAAACTCTTTGCCTTTGGTTCTTTATGAGCAATTTTCATTGCACTGACCTGAACATCCTTTTTCATAGCTGGTTTCCTTCTATTAATTGTCACAACATTTTGCATTCCATATACCATACAATCATCTGTTGGAGACATGGCCAGTGTCAGGACAGGAGCTAGTGTTGACATCTGATATATTAATTTGAAGTCTCCTGAAGCTATATTGAAAATGTTAATTCTCTTATCCAGACCTCCAGATACAAGTTTTTTATTTTTTGTTGCCAAACACAATGAGGTAACAGTTTTGTGGTGATTCTCGAAGACGTGAATCTCTTTATGTGACATAGTCATGTCCCATAATTTAATAAATTGACCTCCAGCTGTAGCCATGATATTACTATGAGGGAATAAGATTACTTTCTCTACAGGGTACCCATGATCAACTGAGAATATTGGTTTATCTCCAGATTTCCTTGTATCCCATAACTTCACTGTATGATCGTATGAACCTGTAGCAAGGATATTCTCATTGACATCAGAAAAGCCTCCACAACGTATATGATCAGTATGGGCATCTTTACTAAACAATGACCTCCCAGAGGTATCAGCAACATCATAAATATTAAAAGTTCCATTATCATTCATTGCACTAACTTTGTGCCCTGATCTTGAAAATGATACGACATGTACAGGTGATGTCCCTGTTTTGATGGTTCTTAAAGCGGTCTTCAAGGAGGTATTAACTTTATGTACATCATATAATCTAACAATACCATCCAATGATCCACATCCTAATAATGAACCATCTTTTCTGTAAGTTGCACCAAAAACTTGTGTATTAAAACGTGAGTTTGTTGAAACAGAATCACAAACATTTGTATCATAAATCGTTAATCTAAAGGCACTGGTTGTTGCAACATGATATGGAGATATAGGTAAAAAAGCAGTTGATGAGATATTTCCTCCTTCCTGGAAAACAGCTACTTGTTCCATTCTCTGCCAGTATAAATAATCATCGGAATGTTGGATACTGTTCAAGTTTTCCGTTACTGGAACTAATCCTTTGACGTAAGAGGCTCGATTCATTTTTTTCCTTTCCTATCTAAAAGTAATGTGATATATGTTAAGATTAAGATTTAAAGTATTAGTAATGGTATGGGAACCATGTGTTGTGTTTCGTAGCAAGAAACTAGTATTTATAACTAATTATTAGATAATATAAAATACTATACAAAAATATTTACAAATAACAATACATAACAAAAAAAAAACATAACAACTATTCTACAATCCCAATAATGCCAAAGCTTTCTCCTCATCACTTTCAAGTTTCTTCTTCTTAATCTTAGGTTCAATAATTTCGTGAGAAGAATCATCACCATCATCATCCTCGTATTCAACCTCTCCATATTCATTAACTCTCTTTTTCTTATCTGGATCTGGGAGCCAAGATAAGTCAACAGACCCTCCTTCACTAAAACTTTCACCTTCATCCAAATCTAAGACGACTTCAGCATCACCAGCTGCTCGTTTAGCTTTTTCTTTCTTCTCCAATTTCTTCAACTTTTTACGTTCTTTGTAAGCTTGTCTATCCTTAATACTTATCTCTTTCATTTCTTTTTTAGCTTCTTCAATATCAAAAGTACTTTTCTTATTATTAGTAGAGACAGTTTCTGAGATTACAACTTGTTCATCTTCATCATCACTGTTAAAGACAATGTGTTTATTAGTGGCAACACCAGCCTTAATAGACTGTTTAGCAGCTCTGATTCTTGTCATAACATTTTTACCCTTCTTTGATGGTAGTTCAACCAACTCTTCAGGATCTCCTTCATCAACTTGAACATTACTCTTGACTCCTGAGAAAATATCACCTTCCTCATCACTGTCTTCATTGACAAATTTCTCGAATCCTGAACTATCGTTATTATCGGTCTTGGTTTGTTTACCAAGCCTCTTGTCAAGAAATCTAACTCTTGGTTGAGTGATAAGACCATAGGATTCTGAAAGTGCCTTGAAGTCTATAGAAGACACATCAAAAATTGTCTTATCCTTCATTGAGTAAATTGCTTTCAAGTATGACACAAAACTCTTCTGGGCAAAATCCTTTAACTCCTGTTCTTGAACAACAGACACTTGAAGTTTCTTCTTAATATCAATAAGCTTCTCCAAATCAACATTAACTTTATTAATAGGAATATTTCTTCCTTTCAATTGAGCAACCATACTTTTCTCCTGACTTTTCGTCAAAACCAATACAGCTTCACCCTTCTTACCATTCCTTGCTGTCCTCCCAACACGATGTATGTAATCTGAAACCTCAGCTGGACAATCTAATTGTAGAACATAATCAATGTTAGCAAAATCAAGACCACGAGATGCGACATCTGTACAAATAAGTGTGGCACCTTTATTAATCTTATCAAAATTCTGGAAAGTATGTGTTCTTTTATTTTGATTCATTGTACCATACAATCCAAGGATAGGAAGACCAATTCTTAATATCTTCAGTGATTCTACGTAAAATCGTGCTTGTTTACAACAAGTGACAAAAACGAGAATTTTCTTATCTCTATGAGTATGTATGAAAGACCATAGATAGTTAAGTTTATTCTCCTCCTCAACAATACAATACTTCTGAACTAACATATCAGGAGTTACGTATTTAGCTGAATCGTGAACCCTAACATAAGAGGGATCTTTCAATGAGAATTGAATCAATTGTTGAGTATCAGTTGTTTGGGTTGCACTAAAAAGCATCGTTTGCCTATCCTTTGGGAGGTTCTCAATAATAGCAGTCATCTGATATTTGAATCCAAGATCCATCATTCTATCAGCTTCATCAATGATAAGTACCTGCAACTGATCCGTCTGAAAGTGGATATTCTCATCCATGTGTTGTAACAACCTTCCTGGTGTAGCAATTAATATATTCATACCTCCAAGTCTTTTCTTCTCATAATTTACATCAGTCCCACCGATAAGTAGAGCAACTGAAAAATCATGTTTCTTTCCTACAGCATTAATAACTTGAAATATTTGCATCCCAAGTTCACGGGTTGGTGTTAATATAAGACCACCTAACCCATCAGTTTTGGACCACCTATTTTTCCATAAACATTCAAGGAGAGGAATGACAAATGCTAGTGTTTTCCCACTTCCAGTTTTTGCAGCACCAACAATATCTTTTCCAAGTAATGATAATCCAAGTGTTTGTCTTTGGATATCTGTAGGAGTCTCAAAACCACCACCTTCAAGGCCTTCCAACGTCTTTTTAGACAATGGAAATTGATTAAAATTCAAATACTCTGTAGAAGCTTTCTAAAAACAAGAAAATTTTCAAGAATAATAATTTAAAACACTTACCTGATCAAATTCTTCCAATTTTTTTAATACCTCATTAACTTCCCTTTTTTCAACACCTTTCTCCTTATGAATTTTAGGTTTAAACTTTTTCTTTCCCTTATCACTCATACCTTTTTAGCTGATAGAAAAATAAAAATTAAGTAACGTAAGTAACACAATCCCAATGGGTATATCAAACAATCGCCAAAAGATAAAGGTTGTTAGTTTACCAATTTTTTATCACTCAATCTAAACAAGACCAGGCGGTATTTTACTTCGTGGAGTAACGTTTTTAGTTTACAAAGGAATACTTGATTCCGTATACCTCTTGCATTCTGAAAATTTTCTAAACAATATGTCTAGTATTTTGGATTCTGATGATGAAAGAAATCCTGGACCAGCTTTCGGGCCTGTTTCCTCGGACTCTTCTGATGATGAGGTATCTCCACAGAAGTATAGATCTCCATCAGAAGGTTCTTCCTCCAGTAGTGATTCATCCTCTGAAGATGGTCCTCACAATAAATCCGTAAGTACCAACTCTTGTTTTCTAACAATATTTACTTATATATTTTAAGGAGAATCATAGGCAATTAAACTCATCAGATGAGGAGGATGAAGAAGACTTACTTCGTCAAAATGAGGTAAAGAAACCACCAGTTCAGGAGGGACAAAAACACGTCATACCAGATTTATCATCATCCTCCGATGACAATTCAGATGGGGAAGATAATGGTCCTTTAGCAGTAAATAACCGTCCAACTGGTATTATCCTCCACCCGGATAGTGATGAAGACAAATCCGAGGATGACTTTGATGGAAAGAAAAAAGAAGCTGAGACAATTTCAGTATTCCGTCCCCATACAACAATCTCAAATACAAAAATTTCTTTATTAAAACTTCCTCAATATGTCAAGATTGATGCTAAACCTTTCCATAAGGATTATTTTGATGATCGTGATTTTGTTGGGAAGGATGGAGTTATTGCTAAGATTAGTACAGAGAATGTCATACGATGGAAGTATGAGAATGGTGACTCATCAGGGAGGAAGATATCAAATGCTAAGATTGTTAAATGGTCTGATGGTTCAACAAGTCTAAGAATAGGAAAGAAATTCTTTGATGTGGTAACGCAAAAAGAAAATGGAACTAGTCATTGTTTTATGAGATTATCTTCTTACCTTTTTGGTCAAGCTCCTTTCAAGGAGAAAGTTACTTTCAGAACACTTGAGAAAAATATTCCTGTTATCAGTAGGGTTAAAGGACGTAACAGGCCACAAACTGTTAAAATTCTACAGGAGGATGAGATTCGTGAAAATCCAGAGGTTGAACAGGCTAGAATTAGAAAATTGGAGGAAGAAAAATTACGTGCTGCACAAAGGAGAGAGAATCAACAACGTCGTATTCGTGAGAAACCTCGTTATACAGGATTAACTTCTAAATTCTTGGAACGTAATGGTGAATCATTAAATGCTATCAAGAATAAGTATGCTCAAGGAAATTATAGTAGTAGTGGTAGTGAGTCTGATGATGATTACTATGGTGGAACACGTAAGATAGAGTCAGATGATGAAGAAGAGGAGAGTTCTCATAAGAACAAGAAGGATCTCAAAAAGAAGAAGGTTGTTATTGATGATGATGATGATTAAGTATGTTCTTGGCTTTTTTTATTTTTTTTTTTTTTGTATTTAAGCTGTATATATTTCAAGAAGTTTCTACACGTATTCTTCGGAGTACTGTTGTAGTTAATTATGTTTTTTCTTTCTTTTATTGTTTGTTCATTGTATGATAAAATATTAGTTTGAATAATGTTTTTGAATTAGTTTCTCACTCTTACCTGTTTCTGAATTGAAAAAGCTCCATACGTTGGTCAATTGTTTACTATAATCAAAAATTAAACACACTATGATAAATCAAATCATGGTGAATCTATTATTAGTAATTTGGAAAATAAAAGGTCATACACATCTTTCTCGTCAAATAATTATTATTCATAAAATCTATACATAATAAATTCATCTTATTAATAGATTCCTACTATTACATATGAAAAAAGTTTTTAAATTTTTTATCATTTTATTATATGACCAATCACAATGTTTAGACAACTGTTAATATAATAAGATAAATAATAACTTATAGTGAAAAAGTAATTTTTTATAACCTTATTTTTGATATAAAATGAGTTAGCCAATGGACTAGGGGCATTAACAAGTAAATTACAAGACTTGATTTGATATGTATTGTTCAATATTTTATTATATTCTTTTAATTTATTTTTTTAAAGTAATTTTCATTGAAGCCGATGTTAGTAAAGCTTGTGCAAACAGTGGTGAATGTGCAGCAATTGCTAACACCAAATGTTTAAAGGATATAACAGAAGAATTTAATGGTCAAAAAGGTAATTTTTGTGGTCTTGAATGTGATCCAACGAAGGTCGAAGAACAATGTGGAAAAGGTGAAACTTGTGAAGAAATAGATACTACTGATGGTAATAAAGTAAAGTCATGTGTTAAGAAAGTTTCTTGTCTTAAAGATGATTTTTGTAACACTTATGTTGGCAATGGTTCAACATGTCACCCATATACTCTTAAATGTACTCCCCTAGAAACTACAACAACTTCCACAACAACTACGAAAACCACAACAAGAAAAATTGTTGTTACAACAAAACCAATTGTAGATAAAATATCAGGTGGAGGACCCTATGGTTGTGAAGCTCATGCTAAATACTGTACAGATTCAATATGGCTTCCATTAATGAAAATAATATGTCCAAAAACTTGTGGATATACTGCTGGTACAGGTACTGGTACAGTTACAGGGGAATGTAAGGATGTTTACGCAGATTGTGCAATAAATGCCAACCTTTGTAATAATCCTTCATATATGGAATTTATGAAAGAAAATTGTGCTAAAACTTGTAAATATTGTTAATTTCAAACGTACCTCCTTTTATAATCATTATTTTCTATAGAATAATTAAATTATTACAAATATCTTTTGTAAGATGACATTAAAAAATTGGTACCAATAAAATCTTCATCATTTTAATTTTATAAAATTCCCTTATTTATTTTTAAAAAAAAATATGAAATTTTTAAAATATTCATACACTAAGGATAGATCTAAAAAATGATTGTAAAAAAGTGTTTCCCTATTTCATGATATCATTCATAAATGTTACATTGGCATCCCTAGATTATGAAATCGTTCACTTCGGAACACTCCTCATCAAAAAGTGTTCCTAGTTTGTCTTCTAATGAAAAAATTATATAAAGGAAATTAGATAGAAAACTAATTTGTTTTGTAATTATTTCATAATTTTTAATGAGATAACATATAGAATTCTAACATAAAAATATTAACACATTAACATATATAATCACTTTATCTGTCATTGTTAAAATAGTGCGATCTCAGCGTATTTAAGTATTCTTAGAAAACTACAGAAAGATAGCACTACATATTAGACAATAAAAACTTTTCTCAATCAAAAGAATCCAATTCTTCTTGATTCATAATTTCAAGGTTATATAATCTCTACCCATATTCTCATATATCTAAACTCTGCTCATAGGTAGAGATTATATAACCTCATAATTTCTTAGCTTCATAAATATTTACAAAGAACGTATTTTAATATTTAACAAATAAAAACAAAAGTGTAAATAATTTTAAAAAAAACACATTCCGGAAATAAAATTTAATTAAAAAAAATAAATATCGGAATCCCTGAGACAGTGCTCCATTTATAATGACAGGAAAAGTGATAATATAACAATCAAGATTTATTTTCACAATTTTCCGTGTGCATAAAATAAATTTAATTATAAAAGTATATTGAAATAGCAAAAATTTAAGCTTCTGATTCAATTATTAATTTTTTTATTAGTATTCTTATGAGTAATCTTATTGTTTAGACAACTGTTAATATACTATGATAAGTAATAAATTATAATGATAAAGTAATTTTTTGTATCCTTATTTTTGATATAAAATGAGTTAGTCAAAGGACTTAGGATAAGTTTAAGTAAATTATAGAAGTTGATTTGATATGTACAATTTTACATCTTATTGTATTATTTTAATTTATTTTCTTGGATTGAATTTTATTGAATGTGATGATACTAAAGTTTGTGCAGCCACTGCTGATTGTACCGTTGCTAATACAAAGTGTTTAAAAGATATAAAAAAAGATTTTGATGGTGCCAATGGTAATTTTTGTGCCCAATTATGTGATGCAGCGAAAGTTGACCAACAATGTGGAACAGGTGAAACATGTGTAAATGTAAAAGATATTGATAATGCTGATGTATTGTCATGTGTTAAAACTGCTCAATGCATTACAGATGCTTTTTGCCAAATTTTCGACCCACAATCAACATGTAATGTGTTTACACTTAAATGTTCCGCCCCACCAACTGCAGCAACTTCCACAGCAGCTCCCGGAGCAATTTCTACAACAACTTCCACAACAACTACTACAACAACCACAAGAAAAATTGTTACAGTACCAGAAATTATAGATAAAATATCAGGTGGAGGACCTCATGGTTGTGAAGCTCATCTTAAATTTTGTACAGATCCAATATGGTTTGATTTAATGAAAACTATGTGTCCGAAAACTTGTGGATATACTGGTGGCGTAGGTACAGGAGTCATACCTGGTACAAACACATGTAGTGATGCTCTCTCAGATTGTCCAAGTAAGTCCGCATATTGCAAACATGCCGCATATATAGATTTTATGAGACAAAACTGTGCTAAAACTTGTGGATATTGTTAATTTCAAACGTACATCCTTTTATAATACATTATTCTCCATAGAATAATTAAATTATTACAAGTATCTTTTGTATGATGACATTAAAAAATTGGAACCAATAAAATCTTCATAATTATAATTTTATAAAATATCCATATTTACTTTTTAGAAAAGATATGGGATTTTTAAAATATTCATACACTAAAAATAGATCTAAAAAATGATTCCAAAAATATTTTTCCCAATTAAAAGATATCATTAAATTGTGCTTTATTGACATTTTTAGATTATGAAATTTTTTAGTTCTGAATACTTCTTAAAGAGTGTTTCTAATTTATTTTCAACTGTAGACACTAAGAGAAAATAAATTAAAAATAAAACTTATTTATTTCTGAAGTTATTCCAGTATTTATAATATGAAAATTTATGTAATTAGAACATTAAAATATTAACATTTTAACATTTTAACGTATTTTTTCACTTTACTTATCACTAAAATAGTTGTTCTGTTTTAACCATTTAAATATTCTTCGACAACTACCAATAAAATATTATTTCACATAAAAAAACAAAAATTTTTCAAATCAAAAACTGTAATTCTACTTGATTCAAAATATCTTGGTAATACAAGAATCTAAAAAGAAAGTATTTTAATATCTAACAAATAAAAACAAAATGCAAAAAATTTTAAAAAAACACATTCTAGATATATAATTTAATTAAAAATAATAAATATCAGAATCTCTGAGACAGCGCTCTATTTATAATGACAGGTAAAGTGATAATATAACAATCAAGATTTATTTTCACAATTTTCCGTGTGCATAAAATAAATTTAATTATAAAAGTATATTGAAATAGCAAAAATTAAAGCTTCTGATTCAATTATTAATTTTTTTATTAGTATTCTTATGAGTTAATCTTATTGTTTAGACAACTGTTAATATACTATGATAAGTAATAAATTATAATGATAAAGTAATTTTTTGTATCCTTATTTTTGATATAAAATGAGTTAGTCAAAGGACTTAGGATATATTTAAGTAAGTTATAGAAGTTGATTTGGTATGTACAGTTTTACATCTTATTGTATTATTTTAATTGATTTTCTTGGATTGAATTTTATTAATGTGATGATACTAAAGTTTGTGCAACCACTGCTGAATGTACCAATTGCTAATACAAAGTGTTTAAAAGATATAAAAAAAGATTTTGATGGTATCAATGGTAATTTTTGTGCCCAATTATGTGATGCAGCATAAGTTGACAAACAATGTGGAACAGGCGAAGCATGCGTAAATGTAAAATTAATAGGTAGTACTGACGTATTGTCATGTGTTAAAACTGCTCAATGCTTTACAGATGAATTTTGCGAAATTTTCAACCCACAATCAACATGTAATGTGTACACAATTTAATGTTCCGCCCTACTAAATGCAACAACTTCTACAGCAGCTTCCGGAGCAATTTCTACAACAACTTCTAAAGCAACTTCCACAACAACCTCCATAACAACTACGACAGCAACTACAAGAAAAATTGTTACAACAGCAAAAATTGTAGATAAAATATCAGGTGGAGGACTTTATGGTTGTGAAGTTCATCTTAAATATTATACAGATCCAATATGGCTTGATTTTACGAAACCTAAGTGTCCGAAAACTTGTGGATATACTGCTGCCATAAGTATAGGAAACAATGGTACAGAAGGTTGTAGGGATGTCTTCTCAGATTGTGCACAAAATGCCAAAATTTGTAAATATCTTTTATACAAGAAATTTATGCGTGAAATTTGTGCTAAAACTTGTGGATACTGTTAATTTCAAACGTACATCCTTTATAATACATTATTCTCCATAGAATAATTGAATTATAATAAGTATCCTCTGTACAATGACATTACCAAATTTATACCAATAAAGCTTTTCATCATTATAATTTTATTAAATATCCTTATTTACTTTAAAAAAAGGATTTGCAATTGTTAAAATATTGATATACAGAAGATAGATATAAAAAATTATTGTAAAAAATTTTTCCCCATTATATGATATCATTAAAAAATGTTACATTAACATTCCTTGATTATGAAATTGTTGAATTTTTCATTTTTAAGATTGTTTCTAGTTTATCTTCTACTGGAATTATTATAGAAAAGAAGTTGTTGAGGAAACTTATTTATTTTTGTAATTATTTCACTGTTTATAATAAAACAAAATATGGAATTTTAACATAAGCATGTCTAAATTTTAATGTACATTATCACTATATCTGTCATTATATAATTTACACCGTTTAAGTTGTTTAAAAATTCTTCGAAAACTGCAAAAAAGATATCATTTTATATTAAATAAAAAAATCTTTTCTCACTAAAAAATTATGATTTACATACTTCATGATTTCTTAGTATTACAAATATCTAAAAAGGACAGTATTTTAATTATTAACATATAAAAATATGATGAAAATAAGTTTAAAAAATATTTGCTGCAAATATTATTTTATTGAAATCATTAAATATCTAAATCCTTGAGGTGCGCTACTTTTAAAACGGCAGGTAAAGTGATAATATAAAAATCAAGATTTATTTTCACACTTTTCCGTATGCATAAGGTAAATTTCATTATAAAAGTACATTGATATAACCAAAATTTATGCTTTTGATTCAGTTATTAACTTTCTTTATCAGTACACTTACGACTAATTTTTTTGTTTAGACAACTGTCAATACTTTTTCATGAATAATAACTTATAATAAAAAAACAATTATTTATGACTTTATTTTCGATATAAAAAGAGTTACTCAATGAACTTAGGGCATTAACCGAAAAATTTTAGAAGTTAATTTGATATGTACTCTTCTACTTTTTATTGTATTCTTTTGATTTATTTTTTTGGAGTGAATTTCATTGAAGCCGATGATAGTAAAGTCTGTGCGAATAGTGGTGAATGTGCAGCAATTGCTGGCAGTAAATGTTTAAAAGATATAGAAAAGGAATTTGATGGTCAAAAAGCTAATTTTTGTGGTCTAGAATGTGATCCAGCAAAAGTCGAAGAACAATGTGGAAAAGGTGAAACTTGTGTTGATGTTGATAATACTGATGGTTCTAAAACAAAGTCATGTGTTAAGAAAGCAAATTGCGTTACAGATGCTTTTTGTATAAAAAATGTTGGCAAAGAATCAAAATGTAATCTATATACACTTAATTGTACTGCCCCAGCAAATATAACAACTACGACTTCCACAACAACTACGAAAACCACAACAAGAAAAATTGTTATTACAACAACAGCAGTTGTAGATAAAATATCAGGTGGAGGACCCTATGGTTGTGAAGCTCATGCTAAATACTGTACAGATCCAATATGGCTTCAATTAATGAAAACTATGTGTCCAAAAACTTGTGGATATACTGCTGGTACAAGTGCAGTTACAGATAGCACGGGCATCGGGGGTTGTAAGGATCTTCTCTCAGATTGCTCAAAAAATTCCGCATTATGCGAACATACAGAATATAAACAATTTATGAGAGAAAATTGTCGTAGAACTTGTGGACATTGTTAATTTCCAACGTTCCTTTTTTCATTATACATTATTCTCCATAGAATTATTGAATTATTACTAATATCCTTTGTAAAATGACAATACAATATTTGTATCAATAAAATTTTCATTATATAAATTTTATAAAATAACCTTATTTATTTTAAAAAAAAAAGATTTACAATTGTTAAAATATTTATACATAGAAGATAAATCTAAAAAATGAATGAAAAAATATTTTTCCCTATAAATAAATTATTCAACATGTTATATTGACAATTCTAGATTATGAAATTATTGAGTTCGGAACATTTCACCTTGAAGTGTATTTCTAGATTGTTAACTACTGAAGACATTAAAAAAAATAAATAAATGAAAAAAATGATTTATTTTATAAATTATTTCAGTATTCATAATAAGATAGTACATAAAATTATAATATAAAAATATTTATATATTTTAACATAAATTATCACTTTATCTATTTTTATAAAAGTACCTCCGTTTCATTCATTTAAATATTCTTCAAAAACTGCAAAAAGATACTACTGCATATTAAACAACAGAAACTTTTCACACCAATAAAACTTGATATATCACTTCTTAGTATTACAAGTACCTTAAAAAGAAAGAATATTAATCAATAACAAAAAAAACAAAAGTTAAAAAATTTTAAAAAAAAATTTGATCCAAATATAGTTAAATTCAAAGCGATAAATAACAAAATCTATGAAGCGGCATTACTTTTATAATGACAAGAAAAATGATAAATATCATAGTCAAAATTTACTTTTATCTTCTTCCCTGTACATAAGATAAATTCCATTAAAAAGTGTATTAATATAACAGAAACTTATATTTTTCAATCATTTACTAATTTTTTATCAATGTTCTAATGGTTAATCTTATTGTTTAGACAACTGTTAATATATAATGATAAAGAAATTTTTTATAGCCTCATTTTCTATATAAAATGAGTTAGTAAATGTACTTAGGAAGTATTCAAGTAAATTATAGAAGTTGATTTGGTATGTACAATTTTATATCATATTGTATTCTTTTAATTTATTTTTTTTGGAGTGAATTTCATTGAAGCCGCTGATAGTAAAATCTGTCAGGCCAGTGGTGACTGTACAACAATTGCTGGTAGTAAATGTTTAAAAGATATAGAAAAGGAATTTGATGGTCAAAAAGCTAATTTTTGTGGTGTAGAATGTGATCCAGCAAAAGTCGATGAACAATGTGGAAAAGGTGAAACTTGTGTTGATGTTGATAATACTGACGGTGGTAAAACAAAGTCATGTGTTAAGAAAGCAAATTGCATTGTAGATATTTCTTGTATAAATTTTCATCCTGAATCAAAATGTAACCTATATACACTAAAATGTTCTGCCCCACCACCAACAACAACAACAACAGCAACTATTAAAACGACTACGACAACCACAACAAGAAGAAGTATTGTTACAACAACAGCAATTGTAGATCTAGTACCAGGTGGAATCTTTTGGTTGTGAAGCTCATCTTACATATTGTAAAAATCCAAATTGGATTGATTTAATGAAACGAATGTGTCCAAAAACTTGTGGATATACAACTAATAAAGATACAGGAAACACTGGCACAGGGGGTTGTAGGGATGTCCATTCAGATTGTGCAAAAAACATTAATCTTTGTAGATATCCTTTATATAGAAAATATATGCGTGAAAATTGTGCTAAAACTTGCAAATACTGTTAATTTCAAACGTACCTTTTTTTGTTATACATTATTCTCCATAGAATAATTGAATTATTACAAATTTCCTTTGTAAGATGACATTACAAAATTTGTACTAATAAAAATCTTCATCATTATAATTTTATAAAATATCTTTATTTACTTTAAAAAAAATTAAATGCAATTGTTAAAATATTGATACACAGAGGATAAATATAAAAAATGATTGTAAAAATGTTTTTACTTATTACATAATATTATTAAAAAATATTACATTAACATTCTTTTTTATGAAATTTTTCATTTTGAAGAGTGTATCTAGTTTGTCTTCTACTAGAAATATTATAGAAAAGATATTTTTAAAAAAATTTATATATTTTTGTAATTATTTCAGTGTTTATAATAAGACAATGTATGGAAATTCAATATAAAGATATCTAAATTTTAACGTACATTATTACTTAATCTGTCATTATATAAATTACGCCATTGGAGTTGTTAAAATATTCTTAGTAAACTACAAAAATTTATCATTACACATTAAATAAAAAAAGCTTTTCTCATCAAAAAAAATGTAGTTCCACTTGATTTTTCATTTCTTAATATTACAAATATCTACAAAGAAGGTATTTTAATCTCAAACAAATAAAAAGAAAATGTAAATAATTTTAGTAAAAAGCATTTGCTGCAAATTTAATTTAATCTAAAAATATAAATATCTAAATCCCTGAGACGGTCGTACTTTTATAATGACTGGAAGAATTATAAAATAATAATCAGAATTTATTTTTATTCTTATCCATGGGCATAAAGTAAATTCCATCGTAAAAATATATTGTTTTAACAAAAACTTATGCTTTTATTTGGTTACTAATTTTTTATCAATGTACTTATAACTAATCTTATTGTTTAAACAACTGTTAATGTACTATGATAAATATTAATTTAATAACGAAAAAGAATTTTTTATAACTTTATTTTTGATATAAAATGAGTTAGTCAATGAACTTAAGGCATATTTAAGTAAATTATAGAAGTTGATTTAGTATGCACAGTTTTACATCTTATTGTATTTTTTTAATTTATTGTCTTGGATTGAATTTTATTGAATGTGATGATACTATAGTTTGTGCAGCCGCTGCTGATTGTAAGGTTGCTAATACAAAATGTTTAAAAGATATAAAAAAAGATTTTGATGGTATCAATGGTAATTTTTGTGCCCAATTATGTGATGCAGCAAAAGTTGATGAACAATGTGGAACAGGTGAAACATGTGTAAATGTAAAAGATATTGATAATGCTGATGTATTGTCATGTGTTAAAACTGCTCAATGCATTACAGATGCTTTTTGCAAAATTTTCGACCCACAATCAACATGTAATGTGTTTACACTTAAATGTTCTGCTCCACCAACTACAACAACTTCCACAACAACTACAACAACAACTACAAGAGAAAGTACTACAACAACAGAAATTGTAGATCAAATATCAGGTGGAGGACCTAATGGTTGTGAAGCTCATCGTAACTATTGTACAGATCCTTTATGGCTTGATTTAATGAGAAGAATGTGTCCTAAAACTTGTGGATATATCACTGGTACAGGTACAACTGGTACAGGCATATGTTCGGATAATCTCTCAGATTGCTCAAATAATTCCGCATTATGCAAACATCCAGCATATGAAAATTTTATGAGACAAAATTGTGCTAAAACTTGTGGATACTGTTAATTTCAAACTTACCTTTTTTTACACATTATTCTCCATCGAATAATTGAATTATTACAAATTTCCGTTGTAAGATGACATTACAAAATTTGTATTAATAAAATCTTCAACATTATAATTTTATAAAATAACCTTATTTACTTTAAAAAAAAGGATTTACAATTGTTAAAATATTTATACATAGAAGATAAATCTAAAAAATGAATGCAAAGATATTTTTCTAACATGTTAAATTGACATTTCTAAATTATGAAATTATTGAGTTCGGAACATTTCACCTTGAAGTGTATTTCTAGATTGTTAACTACTGAAGACATTAAAAAAAATAAATAAATGAAAAAAATGATTTATTTTATTAATTATTTCAGTATTCATAATAAGATAGTACATAAAATTATAATATAAAAATATTTATATATTTTAACATAAATTATCACATTTATCTGTTTTTATAAAAGTACCTCCGTTTCATTCATTTAAATATTTTTCAAAAACTGCAAAAAGATACTACTGCATGTTAAACAACAGAAGCTTTTCACACCAATAAAACTTGATATATCACTTCTTAGTATTACAAGTACCTTAAAAAGAAAGAATATTAATCAATAACAAATAGAAACAAAAGTTAAAAAATTTTAAAAAAAATTTGATCCAAATATAGTTAAATTCAAAGCGATAAATAACAAAATCTATGAAGCGGCATTACTTTTATAATGACAAGAAAAATGATAAATATAATAGTCAAAATTTACTTTTATCTTCTTTCGTGTACATAAGATAAATTCCATTAAAAAGTATATTGATATAACAGAAACTTATATTTTTCAATCATTTACTAATTTTTTATCAATGTTCTAATGGTTAATCTTATTGTTTAGACAACTGTTAATATATAATATTAAAGAAATTTTTTATAACCTTACTTTCTATATAAAATGAGTTAGTAAATGTACTTAGGAAGTATTCAAGTAAATTATAGAAGTTGATTTGGTATGTACAGTTTTACATCATATTGTATTCTTTTAATTTATTTTTTTGGAGTGAATTTAATTGAAGCCGATGATAGTAAAGCCTGTGCAAACAGTGGTGAATGTGCAGCAATTGCTGGCAGTAAATGTTTAAAAGATATAGAAAAGGAATTTGATGGTCAAAAAGCTAATTTTTGTGGTGTAGAATGTGATCCAGCAAAAGCTGAAGAACAATGTGGAAAAGGTGAAACTTGTGATGATGTTGATAATACTGACGGTACTAAAACAAAGTCATGTGTTAAGAAAGCAAATTGCATTGTAGATGCTTTTTGTAAAATTTTTCATCCTGAATCAAAATGTAACCTATATACACTAAAATGTTCTGCCCCACCACCAACGACAACAACTACCACAACAACTACGACAACCACAACAAGAAAAAATGTTGTTACAACAACAGAAATTGTAGATAAAGTACCAGCTGGACCTAATGGTTGTGATGCTCATCTTATATACTGTAAAGATCCAATTTGGATTGATTTTATGAAAATCATGTGTCCGAAAACTTGTGGATATACAAGTAACACAGGTACAGGAAACACTGGTACAGAGGGTTGTAGGGATGTCCATTCAGATTGTGCAAAAAACATTAAACTTTGTAAATATTCTTTATATAAGAAATTTATGCGTGAAAATTGTGCTAAAACCTGTGGATACTGTTAATTTCAAACGTACCTTTTTTTATTTTACATTATTTTCCATTGAATAGTTGAATTATTACAAATCTCCTTTGTAAGATGACATTACAAATAATGTACCAATAAAATCTTTTAATTATAATTTGATAAAATATCCTTATTTACTTTAAAAAAATTGAATGCAATTGTTTAAATATTTATACACAGAAGATAAATATAAAAAATGATTGTAAAACCGTTTTTCCTTATTACATGATATAATTAAAAAATATTATATTGACGACTTTCCTTTATTATGCAATTGTTGAGTTTGGAACTCTTTATTTTTAAGAGTGTTCCTAGTTTGTCTTCTACTGGAAATATTTTAGAAAAGAAGTTACTGAGAAAACTTATATATTTTTGTAATTATATCAGTGTTTATAATAATATAATGTATTGAATTTTTTAATATAAGGATATCTAAATTTTAACGTACATTATCACTTAATCTGTCATTATATAAATTAAGCCGTTGGAGTTTTAAAATATTCTTAGTAAACTACAAAAATTTATCATTACACATTATATAAAAAAGCTTTTCTCACTAAAATGATATAATTCCACTTGATTTTTCATTTCTTAATATTACAAATATCTACAAAGAAGGTATTTTAATCTCGAACAAATAAAAAGAAAATGTAATGAATTTTAGCAAAAAGCATTTGCTGCAAATTTAATTTAATCTAAAAATATAAATATCTTAATCCCTGAGACGGTGGTACTTTTATAACGACTTGAAAAATGATAACATAATAATCGGAAATTATTTTAGTCTTTATCCATGCACATAAAATAAATTCAATTATAAAAATATATTGTTTTAACAAAAACTTATGCTTTTATTTGGTTACTAATTTTTTATCAATGTACTTATAACTAATCTTATTGTTTAGACAACTGTTAATGTACTATGATAAATATTAATTTAATAACGTAAAAGAATTTTTTATAACTTTATTTTTGATATAAAATGAGTTAGTCAATGAACTTAAGGGCATATTTAAGTAAATTATAGAAGTTGATTTAGTATGCACAGTTTTACATCTTATTGTATTTTTTTAATTTATTGTCTTGGATTGAATTTTATTGAATGTGATGATACTATAGTTTGTGCAGCCGCTGCTGATTGTAAGGTTGCTAATACAAAATGTTTAAAAGATATAAAAAAAGATTTTGATGGTATCAATGATAATTTTTGTGCCCAATTATGTGATGCAGCGAAAGTTGACGAACAATGTGGAACAGGTGAAGCATGCGTAAATGTAAAAGATATTGATAATGCTGATGTATTGTCATGTGTTAAAACTGCTCAATGCATTACAGATGCTTTTTGCAAAATTTTCGACCCACAATCAACATGTAATCTATATACACTTAAATGTTCTGCTCCACCAACTACAACAACTTCCACAACAACTACGACAACAACTACAAGACAAAGTAGTACTACAACAGGAATTGTAGATAAAATATCAGGTAGAGGACCTAATGCTTGTGAAGCTCATCGTAACTATTGTACAGATCCAGTATGGCTTGATTTAATGAAAAGAATGTGTCCAAAAACTTGTGAATCTACGGGTGGCACAGGTACAAGCACATGTACGGATTCTCTCTCAAATTGTTCAAAGATGTCCGGACAATGCAAAATTTCAGCATATAAAGATTTTATGAAAGAAAAATGTGCTAAAACTTGTGGATATTGTTAACTTCAAACGTACCTTTTTTTTACATATTATTCGATATAGAATAATTAATTTATTACAAATTGCTTTTGTAAGATAACATTACAAAATTTGTATTAATAAAATTTTCATCATAATGATTTTATAAAATACTCTTATTTATTTAAATTAAAAGATTTACAATTGTTAAAATATTTATACACAGTGGATAAATCTAAAAAATTTTTCCCTTTTTAACAAATATCATTAAAGCATATTATATTGATATTTATAGAATATGAACTTGTTTTGCTCGGACACTTCTTCTTTAAAGAGTTTTTTTAGTTCATTTTTTCAGAAGATATTATTGAAAAGAAGTTTGAGGGATAACTGATTCATCTTTGTAATTATCTCAGTATTTATAATAAGATAATATATAAAATTATATATAAAAATATTAAAAATTTTAACAAATACTATTACTTTACATGTCACTATAAAGGTTGCTTCTTTTCTGGTATTTAAATATTCGTCTAAATTTTCAGAGAGTTATCATTGTACATTAACCAATATAGGCTTTTCTTATCTAAAAAGAAAGTATTTAAATCATTAACTAATAAAAACAAATGTCAATAATTTTAAAAAAAATATTTTGTGGAAATATAGTTTAGTTGAAAATAATAAATATCGGAATGCCTGAAACGGTATTGCTTTTATAATGAGAGTTAAAGTGGTATTATAATAATCAAAAATTCTTTTCCTCATCTTCAATGTGTATAAGGTAAAGTTCATTATAAAAGTATATTGATTTAACAAAAATTTATGCTTCTGATTCAATTATTAATTTTTTTATCAGTGTTCTTATGACTAATTTTTTTGTTTAGACAACTGTTAATATACTATGATAAATAATAACTCATAATGGTAAAGTAATTTTTTACAACCTTATTTTTGATATAAAATCAGTTAGCCAATGGACTTAGGAAGTATTAAAGTAAATTATAGAAGTTGATTTGACATGTACTATTATACTTTTAATTCTATTTTTTTAATTTATTTCCTTAGAGTGAATTTCGTTGAAACCGGTAATACTAAAATTTGTGCAGCAAATGCTGATTGTACAGATCCTAACACCAAATGTTTAAAAGATGTAGACAGATCATTCGACAAATCAAAAGGTAATTTTTGTGGCCTATTATGTGATGTAGCAAAAGTTAACGAGCAATGTGGAGGAGGTGAAACTTGTGATAAAATAAAAGATACTGATAACGCTGATGTATTGTCATGTGTTAAAACTGTTCAATGTATCACCGATGCTTTTTGTACAAATATAAATTCTGCCAAACCAGAATGTAACCTATATACACTTCAATGTGTTGGTCCAGATACCACTACAACTTCAACAACAACTACGACAAAAACTACAAGGAAATTTGTCGTTACAACAACAGCAATTGTAGATCTAGTACCAGGTGGAACCTTTGGTTGTGACGGTCATGTTAAATACTGTACAGATCCATTATGGCTTAATTTAATGAAACGAATGTGTCCAAAAACTTGTGGATATACAACTAATACAGGTACAGGAAACACTGGCACAGGGGGTTGTAGGGATGTCTACTTAGATTGTGCAAAAAACATTAATCTTTGTAAATATTCTTTATATAAAAAATATATGCGTGAAAATTGTGCTAAAACGTGTAACCGCTGTTAATTTCCAACGTACCTTTTTTATTAAACATTATTCACCATAGAATAATTGAATTATAACAAGTATCCTCTGCAAAATGACATTACCAAATTTGTACCAATAAAATCTTCAGCATTATAATTTTTAAAAATATCTATATTTACTTTAAAAAAAATTAAATGCAATTGTCAAAATATTGATACACAGATGATAAATATAAAAAATTATTGTAAAAAAGTTTTTCCATATTTTATAAAATCATTAAAAAATGTTACATTTACGACTTTCCTTGATCATGCAATTGTTGAGTTTGGAAATCTTCATTTTTAAGATTGTTCCTAGCTTGTCTTCTACTGGAAATATTATAGAAAAGGAGTTATTGAGAAAACTTATTTATTTTTGTAATTATTTCAGTGTTTATAATAAGACAAAAAATGGAATTTTAACATAAGCATGTCTAAATTTTTACGTACATTTTCACTTTATCTGTCATTATATAATTTACGCCGTTTAAGTTGCTTAAATATTCTTCTAAAACTGCAAACAAGATATCATTCTATATTAAATAAAAAAAGCTTTTCTCACTAAAAAAATGTAATTCCACCTGATTTTTCATTTCTTAATATTACAAATATCTACAAAGAAGGTATTTTAATCTTGAACGAATAAAAAAAAATGTAAATAATTTTAGTAAAAAGTATTTTGCTGCGAATTTAATTTAATCTAAAAATATAAATATCTAAACCCCTGAGACGGTCGTACTTTTATAATGACTAGAAAAATGATAACATAATAATCAGAATTTATTTTAGTTCTTATCCATGCACATAAAATAAATTCAATTATAAAAGTATATTGTTTTAACAAAAACTTATGCTTTTTATTCGGTTACTAATTTTTTATCAATGTACTTATTACTAATCTTATTGTTTAGACAACTGTTAATGTACTATGATAAATATTAATTTAATAACGAAAAAGAATTTTTTATAATCTTATTTTCTATATAAAATGAGTTAGTCAAAGGATATATTAAAGTAAATTATAGAAGTTCATTTGGTATGTACAGTTTTACATCTTCTTGTATTGTTTTAATTTATTTTCTTGGATTGAATTTTATTGAATGTGATGATACTAAAGTTTGTGCAGCCGCTGCTGATTGTACCGTTGCTAATACAAAATGTATAAAAGATATAAGAAAAGAATTTGATGGTCTCAATGATAATTTTTGTGCCCAATTATGTGATGCAACGAAAGTTGACGAACAATGTGGAACAGGTGAAACATGCGTAAATGTAAAAGATATTGATGGTGCTGATGTAATGTCATGTGTTAAAAGTGCTCATTGCCTTACAGATGCTTTTTGTAAAAATTTTCATCTTGAATCAAAATGTAACTTATATACACTAAAATGTTCTGCCCCACCAACTACAACAACTTCCACAACCACTACTACAACAGCAATTGTAGATCAAGTTCAAAATGGAACTAATGGTTGTGGAGGTAACCTTAAATACTGTAATGATCCATTATGGATTGATTTAATGAGAAATATATTCCAAAAAATTATGGAGTTATTATTTGCACGGGCATAAGAGGAACGACTTGTGCAAACACGTGTAGGGATATTTTCTCGGATTGTCTTGAGAATTCCAGATATCACAAACATTTTGTATATAAATATTTCATGTATAAGAATTGTTGTAAAACTTGCGTATATTGTTAATTTTGAATGTACCTTTCTTCATTATACATTATTCTTCATAGAATAATTGAATTGTTACAAATATCCATTTTAAGATAACATTTAAAAATTTGTACCAATAAAATCTTCCTCATTATAATTTTATAAAATACGCTTACTTACTTTTAAATAAGGATTTGCAATTGTTAAAATATTTTCTACAATGAAGATAAATTGAAAAAACTATTATAAATAGTTTCTCCCTAGTACAAGATAATATTCAAGCTTTTCATATTGACATTTTAAGATTATGAAATCATTATTTTAACTAACTAAAAATGCACTTATTTAACAAAATAATTTTAAAATAAAAAAATATTCTATTTTCCCTTGAGTAACGATATTTTATTTTTAAAACTTAATGAAGAATGAAAAGAAAGATAATGCCTAATTATAATGGTTAATTACACATAGTATCCTTTGAAGGTTTTAATGATGAAATTAAACTTCGTTTTTTGAAAATATCGTAGGAAAACTAATATTCAATTGACGTGATGTTTTTTAATGGTAACCTTTATAATTAGCTATTAAAGCATTACAATCATTAATTAAATATAGTTCTTCAATTTCTCAACGTCATCTAAAGGACAAATATCCAATAATATAATAAATAATACAAATTTAGGAGAAAACCTAAAGCCTAATAGACCTAACATTACTTAGAGAATGTATTCTCAAATTACTAACTCCAAAAAATAACCTACTAGCTAATTATTTTTGCAATTAATTATAAAAAAGTTTTATATAAATATGATTTTATTTTCTCGCACATGACTTGTTTTGATGGTGTAGTAGTTAATGAGTTAAAATATAAAAGGTAGTTGTACGGGTTGGACCTCTCGATAGCACGAATGTTTTTAGTCATTTTTTAACAAAAATTTTAGGATAAAACAGAAAAAATAGACAAAAAACACTTGCACTATCGATAGTTCAAACACTGATTGTTAACTTTATAATCTACCTCAAATACCACTAAGCTACCAAAGCAAGCCGCGTCCGGAAATTGTTACAGTAATTGTATTAAACATTTTTTTAGTTAATTGTATTTTTAATTAGCTAAGAACGTATCTTCAGCATTAAAAAACTAGAAGTAACTTTTAAATTAAAAATTTCAACTTTATTTGAAAAACAAATAGTCAATAATGTTGCGAAATTTTACAACAGAAATTTTCATGGGACCTCATATAACTCTATTATTTTTATTGTTAGTCTTATTATTTTCTTAAAATAATTGAAATTTTAAAATTTTAAGGTTGTTTGTGCTCAATCTACTTCAAAATAAAATTCAGCAGATATATAAATTAAAATTTGTTGATGAGTAGTGGCATGAAAATTATATTATTTATGTAAAATATTTTCATCATAACTATAATTCTATCAAAGCTGTAATAACAATTATTTACATAGTATATGAATAATGAGTTAAATTGAAAGTATTCTTTTATTTTTTACACTAATTTTTAATTGAAATTACTTACAAATAAATATATTTTCATTCTTGATGATGTAAGAAAAAAAAGCTAATTTAACAAATGTACTAAAATCATTCTTTCAAGAGATTAATTATCTCCCTTGTAATTTATTAAAAGTAAATTTTTTTATTTGCCTGTTTTCCTAAGGAAAATAAAAAATTGCATGAGCAATTTAATTAATTGAATTCAAAAACGAAAATTTGCAAGCATTTGATAAAATGAAGTCTTATAAGCATATTGGTAAATTTGATTAGAATGTAAATATAAAAAAAAAGTGCAAGAAAAAGTTTTTGAATATTAAAAGAAATTAATTAGAAATGTTGTTATATTTTATTTTTCTGGATACTGTAAACTAAAAAGAAATAACTTTTCTGAATAATCGACATGTTTAAATATTTTAAAATTTATCGCTTCTTTTATGTCTCCATTTTTCATCAAAAGTATATTTTTTTTTCATTTAAAATGTTATAAATAAGATCGAAATAAAAATACAATATCGAGGACAGCTGTTGAATACTTGTTAGGATGGTTTCTTTTATCATTTAGAAAACAATATGTTCATCGTATATCGTTAAACTATTTTCCTGTGAAATAGTTTGAAAATTTTGACATCTGATTCCATCGCATTTTATTTCCTGCTACAGAATCTGATAAAGAGTTATCATCATCAAAAACTGAATATTGTACTTGATAGGGTCGATATGAAGCATCAGCCATACGACGTTTGATGTACTATAATCATAAAATTTAAATTATTTTTCATTTATTTACCTCTTCTTTTAATTTTTGAAGATGATCATTCTTGGATTGATAAGTTTTTTCTGGTCGTTGCATTAAAATATACATTGGATCAGAAAAAAATTTAACAGGTTCAATTTTTCCATATATAGTATTCGAGAGAAAAATTGTGATAACCATAAAAGTTAATATATAATTCATTTTCAAGTTACTTTCTTAAAAATAAAATAAGAAAATATATATAAATTAGTATAGAAAATGTTCATAGAATATAGGTAAAAGTTTTTAATATATAAAAGAAGATAGTTAATGAAATTATTTTGAGATTTAATAAAAATACAAAAGAATTAATTAACTTGCTTTTCTTCTTTTTCAAAAGAATAATCTTAAAAATTTTAACGAGAATTATTTCTATAAATTTTCAGTTTTCATAATATACTTATCACTACTCTTATTTATTTATCTTGTATTTGATGATATATATATAAATATAATAACATCAGATTAATTCTACCTACAAAATCTTCTATACCTAAGGTATCAAATGTCTCCTCTTATCTATTTTATTATATTATAATCTTAATACTAAACAAAGATACTTTTAAAAGTTGTTCTATGGTAAAAGCATATAAATGTCTAACTAAATGAAAATAATTTTTGAAGAAAGAGTTTTTATATGGGTTGGAAAATAAAGGGAGAAAAAAGTGAAAAAAGATATATGGTGCTTCTACAAATAATTAAAGTTAGTAAATTCCTCCTTTTTTTATTCTAGAATAAGAAATGTTAAATTCCCTTTTAATTTCATTACTATTTTCCATGGATACACACATAAATAATTTTTTTTATCCTTCCTGCAAATGGTTCATATTATATAAAGAAGGAAAAAATCATTAAAATAAAAACTGAAATATAAGGATATTTTCCACTTTCAAATACCTACAAACCATGCATATGTTATTTCCACCAAGTATAAACTAACACCGAAAATAAATTATTTTTTATTATCAATCAAAAGTAAAAAAAACAACAATTAATTTGTTTTCTTCTCTACTGTAACAGGAGCTGTCTCCTTTGAGTAAAGGAAGAAGATACAAAATATGACAAATCCACCCATCATTGAGAATGCACCAGCATAATAAGGGTATGCTGTTCTAATGAATCTTTCGTATTGAGTGTGGGTAAATGGTCTTACAGGAACAGTTATAATATTTGTTAGATGAGAATATCCTTTACGATGGTAATCAACCTTAAATTTATAGATTCCATTTACATTTGGGCATTTAAATTTAGTCCAAAGAACATCTCCCTTCTTAGTTAGTGTTTTTCTGATGAATGGATCAACACGAACAAACTCAAGTTGAAGATCTGATGGAGTAAATGGTACCCATTTGCCTTCTTTCTTCTCCTCAATCTTAATTTTATACTCAATATCATCCATAATTGTGTACATCTCTGGTGCTTCAGACTCCCCAACAACATTATGTTTAACAGAAGCAACTCTAAGTACACCATTCTCTTGAAGAATCCATTTAGATAATTCAATAACAAAGTTTTTATTCCCAGAGATTTGTCCTTTACCACCACTAGCAGATTGTGCGGATGATGTAAAATAATCATTTGAGAACATCTCTAGGGATCCAGTAAAAACAGCACGTGCATTATTTCTACTTTGTACACCACCAACAAGAACCAAATCTTTTCCAGCAATTGATGGTTTACCGGTCTTTGAACTTGGATTATACGAAAATGACGTTGAGTATCCATTAACAATCTCAAGAACAAGGTTATTTTCCTTGTGTGCCAATAAACCAACTCCTTTAAATAGAAGTGGACCATTTTTATCAATATCACCAGTAATAAGTTTACTCTTAGTCATTTGCTCTTTATTGACAACGATTGTAGTATGGTGACCATCATCCAAAATACTATCATAATTGAAATGATCAACTACAGAAGTTTTTGCGAGATCGTATTCAAAAC
Organism: Strongyloides venezuelensis; assembly: GCA_963280985.1. Lineage (NCBI taxonomy): Eukaryota > Metazoa > Nematoda > Chromadorea > Rhabditida > Strongyloididae > Strongyloides > Strongyloides venezuelensis. The sequence continues at coordinate 1,233,969 of CAUJLX010000002.1, read as the reverse complement.
CAAATTCTATAGCAATTTCTCTGATAGCATCACCTATATTTGAAGAACCTGTAACGAGTAAATTTCCTCCATCATCAACAAAATTATTTATCTGCCCAGCATTGATTGCTCCTCCAAATTTGTGAACTGATGGTGCTAGGATAAAGACATCATCATAGATTCTTTTTCCGAATTTAAAGAGTGATAATGTAGAGTCATCAGCAAATCTTATTGAAAGTCTATGTCCACGAGCTTGAAAAAATTATTGGTATAGGAATATTATTTAAAAAATTACCTTTTAAAGAATCTAGGAACTCAGAGTGAGTTTCACGAATAGCTACATCATCAATAAGAACAAGAATCTTATTGGCATTCAATTGAATAATAAAAGAAACGAGAAGGAACAACAAAAACTTCATATTTCCAGAAGTTTATTTTCTATACAACACTAGCGAGACTAGCATAGAGTATATGTGTAGTCAAATGCGATTGTGTTGTCAATCGGAATATCGTTGTAAGAGATATCCTTCCGTATGCAAATAAGACATGTTTCATGCGATCCAAAAACACGGTAACCTACATAAGAAGAAACAGAAAAATAACTTCCGCCTAATTAATAAGAAAAAATAATAAAAAAAGATATTTTTATCACAAAGACCTAGTAGATTTTATTTTATGATATAAAAAAAAAAATCACATTCAGATACACATCGTTACTGCTGTCAAAACAACTAAAATATTATATACTACCATATTACTTCTTCCATTGATTATTTTCATAATCATAGTGTTTAGCTGGTCCAACGAGCCATCCCTTTTCGAGAACCAATTTTCTTTCAACGGCAGCTTCCTTATATTCGTTTTCAATAGTAGGTGGAGTATTCTTGAAAACCATATTTGATAGGAGAGTAGCATAAAGTGTCGTAAGACCCAACAAAATAAGGCATGATCCTGTTATTACTTTCCAGTAACCAGTTGGAGCTTCGAATTCAGCAAGAGTTTGTTTGTAACTGTATCTGTATAGGAGTTTCTTCTCTTCATTTGACAAGGCTTTCCAGTCACCAAATTCTTTTTTACGAATTGGAGCAATAATTGAGTCTTCTTTACGGAATCTAATTGATGGATACCAGTTGTCGAGACGATCTTGGTAGAGTTCGTCACCATTGTATCCGTGTCCAACAATTTCTCTTCCTGCAGCCATCTCGTGACCCCACCAATATTCAACAGAATGACCTGTTGCTGGTCTTGTTAAATGAATTGATCTAATAAATTTAGCAAGGTTGGTACAGCGTGAAAGCTGAAGATTACGTGAAAGAGACATCCTGGAAGAAGTATAGAAATAAAAATGAGTAAAGAAAATTAACTAATTGGGGTAATTTGGACTACCAAAAACGAAACCAAAGGAAAGTAAAATTGTACTTTTGTTTGTATACAAAATTCCAAAAACATAAATTTCTCGTTAACAAAAATCGTTTCAAGAGATACTTAAATATATTTTAAAACACTGTGTAAAAAGTTTATATCTTCCTATAGTTACATCATTTGGTCTTTCTATACACTACCTATTTACTAATTATTTTTTATTATCTACTGGTTTTAATATTTCAAGAATGGCTAATGAAAAATATATTGCAATTGATGAGAAAGTCTGTGAAACTGCAACGAACTTTTCACGTTTATTCTTCCATTCATTTGATGCAAAAAGAGGTGCTTTAATTCAAATGTTTACCTTGGATAACCCAACTTTTGTTTTTAATGGCCTACCTTATCAGGGATACGATAATATTAAGCAATTTTTACACGATCACCCAGTTACAGATCATTTGTAAGTTTTAACAAATTGTTGTAGTTAATCGTTCTTGTAGTATCAATGTGCTCGATGGACATCAAATAGACTTCGATATGGGATATACTGAGCCAATTCATATGGTATGCAATGGACGTGTACGATCTGGGAAATGTATCAAGCCATTTACTTCAACATTTTTACTCATCAAAGAAGATGGTCTCCATAGAGCAAAAGCAGTCCAATTGAGATACCTTTACTAGTTACTTGGATCTCTTAATTACCTATTATATTTATTAAAGGTGAAATTGTAAATTTTTTTCAAGTTTTTTTTTATTTTGTTTAATAAAGTGTGATATAACTTTGATGTTCTTCAAAAGATGGAGATTTGGTTATTTCGAAGGTCTGTTCTTGAGATGCAAGTTAATGAATTAGTTAGAATGACAGCGGAGAATGTTTTCCGATGATTCGTAAATTTTCGTATGGAGGAGTGTTATTTCAATGAGAGATTGTAATTAAGAAGTGACTAGTGTGGAATCAACATCATTTGAATAGTCCTGAGATAGAGTGCTTCACACGATTATAAGGAAATTTATTATTATAATAGAATCTTTAACTAATTATTAGTTCTTTTTAAGATCTCTTCTTCTCTTTAAGTATCTATCTTTTAACTGTACATAAACCTTTTCTTTTATTTCTTGTAAAATTAGAAAAAATAAAATATGACTATCGAACTATATATTATCTGTACTTTGAAATAAATGTTAAATAAGTAAAAAATTCAACAGAAAAACTGTTTATTTTGAAACGTAACAAGACAAACATTTTAACAAAAAGGTTCTCCCAATAATATGATATTTATTCTTCAGTTTCAACATTGATTGTTCCAAGTTTCTTGAAACTAGTGCATGGAACGTGTTGAACAAGAGTGTAGAATTTATCGGTACTGTCCTCATCTTCATTACGTTTGCGGGAAAGGCGAACTCTGACACGGTATGGGACATTTCTGATACCTTGAGACCAAACGAATTTGTTTAAGTGAGTGTCAACTCTGACATCCTCTGTTCCCATTTGTTGTTTGGCGAATGCTCTGATTTCTTTGATAGCACGTTTGGCACGGTATTTGAAACCACTATAAAATTAGGAATATATTTTTTGTTTATGGATTTTTATAATAATATCATCTCAACTTACATTCCAAAGATACGTTTGTGAAGGTGAATGGTGTATTCACGGGTAACAAGTTTGTTAAGAGTATTCTTAGATTTTTTGTCCTTTTGTGGAGCCATTTTATCCGTTAAAACCTACAAGATAAAGACAAAATATTAAGAGTTGAAAATAAAAATTCCAAGATGACAATAAAAAAAATACCACTAAATCGATTGAAAATGATAATTAAAAATTAGTAACAATTTTTTTGTACTAATATCTCGTAAAATTTACTGTAAAAATGAAAAAAATAAGCATTCTTTAGGGGTGAAAATTTAACAATAACCACCTAAAATATCAATTACTGTATCCCAAAGGATTTCTTTATAAGAAAACACAAAAATACTTTGGAAAAGTGTTTCTTTGGGGGGAATATTGAAAAAAAATTTTTTTTATCATCCCGTATATTTATACAAGAAAAGATATCTATATATATTTATAACATAACATTTTTGATTTTAAAAAGTATCTTTTTCCCTGTGGCTGTGTACATATATGTATTACCATATATATATAAAATATGAAATTATATTCTTTCATATTTAAGTCATTCTTATAATATATATTATATATATGTGCATATCTTATTATATGTTAAGAGTATAAAAATAAAAGACACATATAATATTTATTTTATAATTATTTATAAATGTAAATTAGTTGATAAAGTATATATCTTTATATAAATACTTTTTTATTGTGGTTATTTTTTTGTCGTTTAAAAAAAGATATATATTTTAATGCAAAAGGTATATTTTTATGTTTGTACTTTTGTGGTTCATGTAATAAGGTTAATGAGGACACAAAGAAAAAGTAGTCAATGCCATGAGGATTATGGAATATCTTATGGAGTGAAAGAAAGTATCAAAATCTTAGGAATCTCGAGAGTGGTGATTTTTTTATTACAGTTTCTTTCTACATTACTTCTTCCTGAATTTCCTACTGATGCCTTTAAGAATGATTTTAATATTAATGATAGTAAGTAGTATACTTTGGCTTTTCATTTGATGTTACTTCTTTTTTGTAGATTGTTTCCTATCAAAAACTATATTTCAACTTCTAAAAGGATACAGTCGTTGGGATGGGCAACATTTCATGAACATAGCAAAAAATGGTTACAAATGGGAATCAACATTAGCATTCCAACCATTATACCCAACAATAGTTAGTCTATTCTCAAGATTAGTACCTTTTGTATCAGAAGATGCTGGTATCTTACTTGTTGGGGTGATTTTTAGTAACATATGTTTTATCATGACAGGAATCCTACTTCATTACATTATCTCTCACATATTTTTAATTAACTCATACACAAGAAAAATTGCCATTATCATATTTGCTTACAATCCATCTTCCATTTTTTTTTCCTCCATTTACACAGAAAGCTTATATAGTTTTCTGACATTTTTTGGTATCTATTATTTATATATGGAACAACAACTTTACAAATCTGTTATTGGCACTTCAATTATCTTTTCACTTGCTTTACTTACTAGGTAACTTTTTTTTACCATAAATTATTGTTTTGTCAATCATCAGTATTATAAAACACTTTTATTTATTCTATATTTTTAAAATTAACTTTTTTTTCCAGAACCAACGGGATATTAAACATAGGATACATTGGCTATAAATTACTATCATTATGGATGTCAGAAAAAGTAACAACAAGGCGTTTTGCAGGATTATTAGTATTATCCTTTGTAATTTTAACATTACCATTAAGAATTTATGAATATCTGGTACAAAAAAATTTTTGTTTTCAAGAACCATCAAGTATTATGGTCTCACCATCAAATGATGGAAAATATATTTATCCTGGTGACTTGAAAAATTTATCATGGTGTCCGGTGACAGGATATTATGTTCCTTCCCTCCTCCTTCCATCCTTCTACTCGGTAATTCAAAAAAAATACTGGGATGTTGGTTTGTTTTCATATTGGCAGTTTAAAAAAATACCAAATTTTTTGATGGCAGGGCCAACGATATTATATACGTTTTATGCTTCAAAATTTGTTATTATGAAAACATTGAACATCAAAAGTTACAGTACAATTATCCTTCCAATACGAAGTTTATTACCATTCTCAATTCATTCATCATTCCTAGCATTAATGGCAATTTTTATTTATAATGTTGAGGTATCAACAAGAATCCTATTTTCATCTAATCCTTTTATCCCAATGTCATTAGCTATATTATTCTCAACAACCTACAAACAACGATGGAATAATTTTCCTTTTGACTTGGTATGGAATGAGAATCTTATAAATTTATACTTTTGTTATAACTTATTTTTATTTACCATTGGAACTATAGGACATTGTATATGGTTACCGTATGTATGAGGATGAAGAAGGACAAGAAGATTTAATTATTCTTCCTCTAATATTCTGAAATACTACCTTATTTTATTTTTTTCATCTCGCAATGATATATTTGTTTTTTTTTTGTTGAATAAATAATATTTATTTTATGGTGTTAGAAAGATGATATATCAGAAATTATGATTAATGTTAATTCTTCATTATTGATAATTATTACATATTCTTTATGCCAAATAGAGTGCTTAAAAAACAAAATTAAAGATTTACATATTGAATCTCTGATACTTCAATTTAAAAGTATATAATTCAAATGTTGTGTTTTTTCATCAACTAAACTTTAATATTCTTTAATTAAACTTTTAATATCGATATTATTAAGAGTGTAAAAGTTGTTGTCCAGGAGGAAACAGTCATTATTAATATGATAGAAGATTAATTCATTAAATATTAAACTTATAAATTAAACATATGATAACAACTTGTTCATTAATGTTAACATAAGAAAATATTAAAAAATTTCTAAGCACAGATATTTCTTTCATTACAAATTGTATAGTGAGTATATCTATAATATTAAAATTTTTTTATTCTACTTTGTTTTGGGACATTTATATTTTTCCATTCTATTCTTGTTTTTATTTATTGTTCATACTTGTTTGGTGGTTTTTAAGAAATATTTATGAATATTCTTCTTGTGATAAGATTTAAGAATACTGTGGGAGAGAAAAGTTTTATATGAAATATTTAAGGCACGGCCGACATATTATAATGTTTATCAATAATACAATTATGTAATAACTATTCTTTATCAAATGTATATTTATTTTTTAATTAATACATAAAATTTCATAATGAATTCCGACAACTATCTGTTATGAAGTTATTTTATATCATCATGACAAATTATTTGTTTAAAAACTCTGATCAACAAATTAAGCATGTCAAATATGTTATCATAGCTTTATTTTTTGTTAGTATAATGTATCATAAATAATCGATGTCTTGTGTACAAATCATTATTCTCATTTCAACAACTCTCGCAACCTATAAATATACACTTTTTCATATTTTTTTTGCACAAAATTTTTATGCCCTTCAATCCATTGAAATGTACGTGCCATTTCAAAGAGAAATCTTTATTTAAAGGACTTTCTATATATAATAAACAGATGACAAACTAGTTGTAAAGCTTTTCTATCTCTTACTATTCTTAACATACTCTATATATATTTTTTAAATTTTTTACTTATCAATATTTTATCTACATACACATATGTATATATAAATAGTAGTATATTTCATTTTAAAATTTTCACGTTTTCAGATTTGATATTGTTTACATTTCCATAAACATTTGTCATATTACTCTTTTCTAATTTAATCATGACATCCTCCCTACGTAATGATGAAACTTTCAAACATTTGGAAAACCTTTACCATGAAAGAAAAGCTAATTTAAACTTGGTTAATTTTTTCAAAAACGATCCTCACAGATTTAATAAATTTTCACGCTCCCTCACAACACCTGACGGAGCTTTCCTCGTTGATTTTTCAAAGAATCTCATTGATGAAGATATCTTCAATAGTCTTATCAATTTAGCCAAATCCAGAGGTGTCCCAGAGATGAGAGATGCTATGTTTAAGGGAGAAAAAATTAATTTCACTGAAAATAGAGCTGTTTACCATATCGGTCTCAGGAACAAAGATAACAACTCCCCACATATTGATGGTCAGGATGTCAACAAAGATGTAAATGATGTTCTGAAGCACATGAAACAATTTTGTTCCGAAATCATCTCCGGATCATGGACTGGATATACTGGAAAGAAAATTACTGATGTCGTTAATATCGGTATTGGTGGTTCTGATTTAGGTCCACTTATGGTAACAGAAGCCTTGAAACATTACCAAATCGGACCAAATGTCCATTTTGTTTCCAATATTGATGGTACCCACTTGGCTGAAGTTTTGAAGAAGATTAATGCTGAGACAACACTCTTTATTATTGCTTCAAAAACATTCACAACTCAAGAGACTATTACTAATGCTGAATCTGCTAAAGAATGGTTCTTATCTAAAGCTGGAGACCCATCACATGTTGCCAAGCACTTCGTTGCTCTCTCAACAAATGCTCCAAAAGTCAAAGAATTCGGTATTGATGAAAGTAATATGTTTGCCTTCTGGGATTGGGTTGGTGGAAGATATTCATTATGGTCAGCCATCGGTCTATCAATTGCAGTCTTCATTGGTTTCGATAACTTTGAAAAACTTCTTGAAGGTGGACATTTCATGGATAAACACTTCAAAGAAACTCCATTAGAAAATAACATCCCCGTCATCTTAGCTGTCCTTGGTGTATGGTACATTAATTTCTTTGGTTGTGAAACTCATGCTCTCCTCCCATACGACCAATATTTACACCGTTTTGCAGCCTACTTCCAACAAGGTGATATGGAAAGTAATGGAAAATACATCACCAGAGATGGAAAGAAAGTTGACTACAATACAGGACCAATTGTTTGGGGTGAACCAGGTACTAATGGACAACATGCTTTTTATCAATTAATTCACCAAGGAACAAGAATAATCCCAGCTGATTTTATTGCCCCAATAAACACATTAAACCCAATCAGAGGTGGTCTCCATCACAAGATACTTTTAGCCAATTTCTTGGCTCAAACTGAAGCTTTAATGAAAGGTAAGACAGCTAACGAAGCTTTAGAAGAGTTACGTTCCTCTGGAATGCCACAAGAGAGTATCGAAAAGATTCTTCCACATAAGGTTTTCACTGGAAATAGACCAACAAATTCTATTCTCCTCCAAAAGATAACTCCATTCACTCTTGGAGCTTTAATAGCTGCCTATGAACATAAAATCTTCGTCCAAGGTGTCATCTGGAACATCAACTCATATGACCAATGGGGTGTTGAATTAGGAAAACAGTTAGCTAAAGTTATTCTCAAAGAATTAAACGAACCTGGAGATGTTTCTAACCACGATTCCAGTACAAATGGATTAATCAATTTTGTAAAGAAAAATTTTTAAGATGATATTATAAAAAATATATTTTTTTACTTTTAATGTAGAAATAGTATGATTAAAATAGTTTGATAAAAAATATAAATCTTTTATATCTAAATTATTAGGTTAATATATAATATACATATGAACAATATATTTACTTTTAAAAAATACATATTAAAAAGACCCGTAATGGAATACCTTCATCTGAAGTTACCCACGATTATTAAATCTTGCTTTTACGGGAACATTACTAGCATCACCTCTAAGTTTTCTTTTTAGTGATGTCCATTCATCAATAAATGATTTAATATAATACATCTTCTCAGCCATAAGAAGATCCCATCCAGTATACGATAGTTTCTTCATCCTGTAAGTTTTTAGTTCTTTATCCTTATCAATGATTGAAATAGCTCCCATTAGTGGTGAGACAATAACTTTTATGTGATCCTAAAATTAATGATAGAGAAAAAAAAACTTCAATAAAAACTTACCTCAAAAAAGTTAACTTGAAGTGATTTGTCAGAGAACAAGAATCCAATAGCTTTACTAGACTTCCTATATGTTGTAACATAAGGTAGATCCTCCATCAAAACATTATATCTATCCTTAATCTTTGCAGGTTCACAAAACTCAACATCATTAAAATATTTTTTAAACATCCTTACTATCTTATTTTGTTTCTCAAAACCATTAGACCAGCAATTATGACAAATCTCTTTATTACCATTTTTGTCTACACATATATTTATATCATCCCAATCTTCTCTTTGGACCATAAGAGTTTTGTCGTTAAAAACTGCACCAATACTGGAGTCACAGAGTTGATATCCTAAACCATACTTATCACTGTAGTCACACCATTTAAATACAAAGGTCCTAGGTTCATTTTCATAATCTAATGCACCTTCCATTTGAGATGTTGGAACAACTGGATGCTTAATATCTTTAAATATTTTGGAGATCTCCTGATGGATGAAACGTAGTTCCTCTCTACCACCTAAATCTACTTTCTCGTTAGGTATATTCTCACATCCACCTGGTGACAATAAACAAAAATCATTCTCCTTATTTTGTTGAATAGTACTAGAAGGAGATTTCTTGAATATTGAAGGAAACAACACATCTTTCCCAGTGAGTCCTTTATTCAAATACTCATTTCCTAGAACTTCTCTTATATTCGGTCTTCTCCTAGGATCATAACTCAATAACTGTCTAATCATCCTTCCTGGAAAGGAAATCCAATGTCATCGGAAAATAAATTTTACCATCCACTATTTTATTTAATACTCTATCCTTACAATCCCCATCAAAAGGAAGTTTTCCAATGAGTAAAGTATACAAAATACATCCAAGTCCCCAGACATCAACTCCAAATGAGTATCCCTCTCCACTTAAAACTTCAGGAGAGGTATAATTAGGAGTTCCACATGTTTGTGTAAACTTTTCTCCCGGATAACTAACAACAGTAGCCAATCCAAAATCTCCTATTTTTACATCCATATTATCAGTCAGAAATATGTTGTTAAGTTTCATATCTCTGTGAATAATTTTATTCCTATGAAGATAAGAGATCCCTTGTGCAATCTCTTTTACAAAATACTTCGTTTCAGCCACCGAACAAGATATTTTCTCTTTCTGGTACATCCTCAAAGTATTATTTCCACAGAATGCAAGAACTAAGTAATAAAATGAATCATCCGATATATAAGTATGCATCCTAACGATATTAGGGTGATTAAGATGATAGTGAATTGTAGCCTCCTGGTGAACCTAAATAAAAGAAGATAAAAAATAAAAAATAGATAAAACTTACTTGTTTCCTTTGATCTCCAGTATGGGAATATTTTTTTTTTATTATTTTCCCTGCATAGAATTTGTTGTTGTCAGCTCTAATTAACTTATAACACCGTCCGAAGCCACCCTCTCCAATCAGTTCTTCTATGATGTATTCTTTTTCAGTTTTATAATCCACAATGGTTGTTGGGAGGATATCATCGAAACCGATGATGCACTTTTTCATTTTTATGGTTAATTACAAAATATACAATATATGAGTAGGTGCATGTAAAAGTGAATTTTTAACACAAAAGAGTTGCTTTTATATATGGGAAAATCAACATATTAAGGGTCATCATTGGTACAATGTCAATGTTTCCTAAAGGTACTATTGTTTTAAGGTAGGAGTTTATTAAGTTTGGTGCCTGATGGAGGTTCATCAGAAGATTGTTTTTTTTTTAAGTGATCCTGGGAGTAAAAAGATTTTTTTATTTACAAAAACGATGATAAATACAAAATTTATATTAATAGCGAAATATAATATAGTTACAAAATATTTACATACATTACAAATATATATACATATAGAAATACAATAAAAAAAACACTGGCAGGAGAAACTTTTTTTAGAAGTTATTTATTATTATTAAATTATTTTTACTGTACTATTTATTATTGTTTCTCTCACGCCTCCTCTTAAAAGATACTCTTCGTTCAACAATTTCAATAATATCAATGGTTTATTGTACAATTCCAGGGTCATGAAAAAAATATTTCGGGCAGTAGAAATACCCTAACATTCTCAGAATGTCTGGGTGTCTAAGACTCATCTGGATACTGGTTCTTTGGTATAACTAGAAAAATAATAAATAAATATTTAAATTACGAAAAACAAACCATCTTTAGCTTTCAATTAAGCCTCAATTTCATCATAAGTTTATCAGCATAATTTCTCCCCTTTCTCAGATCTATAAACAGGTAGCACTTATAGAAACTACCACTTCTGGGGAGCTCTCTTTTACCATATCACGTTCCAATTCTAATATTTAAAACAATATTTGGAACCTCTCCAGAAAGATGTCCGTGAGTCCTCATCCAATGACAATTCCAAATATAATATATACAATAGCCACTTAGTCATGATAATAATGACAGTGGACACAGGTGAGTGTAAAAAAAATGACTTTTAACACACTGAAATGTTGCTTTTATACTAAGGAGTCGTTATATTACATTATGTAATCATTGGAAAAATATTTACAATTTCTAGAAAATACCAGTTTATTCTTTAAAGCTAAAGGATGTTGGTAATTTGTGAAAGTTCATTGGGAAATTATTCCTCTCAAACAGAATTGCTGATTAGAAAAACTTTTTATTAATAAAAACTGAGATAAAGACAACATTAACATTATTATATAGAAATATGATATAATTACAAATATATTTACATATCAAAATACAATTAAAAAAGTACTCGCAAAAATTGTTTTTTGGAAGTTATATATCATCTCTACTTTTTTTTTGCCGGTACAACATCATCATTATCACCATCCATGTTTCCTTTTAAGTGATGTCCAGTCTTCAATAACTTTTAATACAAAAAGTATCCTCTTTTTCAAAACCTCATCCAACCCAATTAAAGATAGTTTTTTAATGCTGTATGTTTCTAGCCGATTATCTTCACCAATAATTGAAATACTTTCTGTTGGCCCTGAAACAATAAATTTCCCGGGACTCTGCAATGATATTAGAAAAAAAAATGATTTATGTATGACTTACATCAAAAAAACTAACTTGTAATATTCCATTTGATAGTAAAAAACAAATAAATCCATCATATTTTTTCCACTTTAGAAGAACGGGTATTCCACCATCAACGATTCCAATATCTTGTTCCTCCATTGGTGGATTAAACAACGAATTCATTTCCATATAGTTATTAAAATATCCAAGCAAATTAAGTTTCTTATCCAATTTTGAAGGGCTCTTGTAATACTCAAAGTATTCTCTAACGTTTCTCTCATCTATATATTGAAAGTTTTTCATAGTACAGTCCACAATGAGACGAGTATTATCTCTGTAGACTACACCGACACTGGAATCAGATAATTGATATACAAAACCATTCTTCTCATTCAAAATCATCCATCTAGATACAAAATATTTGGATCTATTGCCATTTGACAATCCATTACCTATCTGGAAGGGTGGCAATAACTCCTTCGGTCCAGAAGAACCAACCAAAATAGAAATTCTAAAATATAAATCCTTGAGAAGGTAGTTTGATTCTTCTTCTACATTTAATTCACCTTTTTTAGGAGGGATGTTCTTATTTCCATAGTTATTATTTGTATTAAATTCCTTCTGAAATATCTCCTCAATTCTATGACTTGAATCTAGTTTCCAATCTTTCAATGGGATATTTTTATTTTTAGTAAATGCCATTACATTATACTCATGAGGACGGATGTGATTGCCGATTTTAACAAAAGGTACCCCATGAATATATCTAAGAAAATGGGATTTCGAGATAGTTTCAGGATTTAAGTAATCATGTTTCAAAACATTCTCGATTCCCGGTCTACTATCAGGATTACGGTCTAACAAAATTCTGATCATATCACTTGTATGGACAGGCACTTTTAATGGAATGTGATACTCACACCTTTTTATCTTTTCATAAAGTTCACGCTCAGTAGTATACACAAAAGGAACGTCTCCAACAGCCATTGTATATAAAGTAACTCCAAGTGCCCATACATCGACACCAAATGAGTACCCACTCCCATCTAGAGATTCAGGAGCCAAGTACTCAGGTGTCCCACATGCCTTCTTAATCTTTTCCGCTATATTATTATTTCTGATAGTTGTCCCAAAATCTCCTATCTTGACATCCATACCCATGGTAAGAAATATATTAGCAGGCTTTATATCTCTATGAATAAGCTGTTCCTCGTGGAGATAAGAGATTCCACGGGCAACTTCTCTTACAACAAATCTACATGAAGGTTCATCCAAAATTTTTAATCTTTCTAGTACACATCCCAGTGTATTATCCCATAACTCCAGGGTTATGTAAACATATGTTGAGGAACAGAAATAATGAAACATTCTAAGTATATTTGGATGTTCCAGACACATATGGATACCTTTTTCTTCCCGTATCTAGAAAAAAAGATAAATAAATATTTAAGTTAAAGATAACAAACCTTCTCCAGCATCCCATTAAGTTTACTTTTAACTATAACTTTACCAACACATTTTTCTCCTGTCTTGAGATTAGTAAATTGGTAGTACCTTCTGAAACTACCATATCTGAGAAGTTTTCCTCTACAATATCGTGTTCCAGTTTTATGGTCAAAAATAATCTCTGGAACCTCTTCAGAATCTTTATCATAAGACTTCATCCCAAATATATTAACCAAAATAATTATGCAACGTAAGTATTTTTGTCAATATAACGGTGACTTATAACACAAGTGAATGAGCAAAAAATGTCTTACCGCTCACTGAACCGTTACTTTGTAATATGATGTCATCATATCGCTTTATAATGTTATTGTTAGAATATCCATAATTTCTAGGAAATCCCTTTTTGTTTGAAGCATTAAATTAAGAAACCTTTGTACCTGGTGAAGGCCCCTCGACGGATTGTTCTTTTAAACTTAATTTTCGAGTAATAGAATTGTTTATTAATAAAAAAAGTAATAAAAACAAAAAATTAATAAATATTATGAAAATAATTTACAGTATATTTAGATATAGCAGTAAATATAAAAAAGATCTTCGCAACAGGAATTTATTTTCTAGAAGTCATCTAATAAATATATTCTTTTTCGTGGTACAGAACTATCGTCATCTTCATGTTTCCTTTTATGTGATAACCATTCTTTAACAACTTTCATAACATATGACATCTTTTCTTCCAGAAATTCATCCCATCCATCCCTAAATAACATAGAGCAACAATAATTTTTAAGTTTATTATCTTTATCAACAATTGAAATGCTCTTCGTTGGTAATGAGACAATAAATTTCGTACCATCCTACAATGATAATAAAAAAATATAACTTAAGCAAAAATTACCTCAAAGAAGTTGACTTGTAATACTCCATTAAATATTACAAAACAAATACATTTATCATCTCTCTTCCATTTTAAAACAATGGGTATCCCACCATCAACAACCTTAATTTCTTTTTTTTCAATTACTGCTTCAGCTGATGAGTCACTTTCCAAATTTCTTTTTATATATTTAAACTCCTTGAATTTTTTGCTCAATTCTGAAGGACACTTATCATACTCGAAATATTCTCTTATCCCATTCTTATCTATGTACTGGAAATTTTTCATAGTACCATCAGCAACCATATGACAGTCATCATTGAAGAGTATACCAACACTGGAGTCTGATAATTGATATCCTAACCCATTCTTATTGCTAAAATTACTCCATCTAGATACGAAATGTTTGGATCTACCATAAGGAGACGGAGTGATAGAACTCATATCGGAGGATGGTATTCTTTTTCGTTCACGACTACCAAGGAAATCAAATATTGTTTCTACCTTTCCAAGAATAAATGTTGACTTCTCTTCAATATCGATTTTGAGTTTTTTCTCAGGAGTGTTACTATTTCCAGAGATATAGTCAAAACAATATTTCCTCATGAAACGGTGTCCAATGTTACATAAACCCAATCTTAATTCCATTTGAAAGATATTTTGAGTCCCATTATTTGCATTTAATTTACAATCTCCCTTGGGAATATTTCCAACTCTATTAAGCAACATACCATTAGATTCATGATAATCCCTCTGATTATCATCATTAACAAAAAGTTGCTTAGAAACATATTCGCGTAGATGGTCTTTCGATATGTTCTCGGAACTTAAGTAGTCATGTTTCAAAACATCATTAATTCCAGGTCTCCTATTAGGATCAGGGGTTAGTAAAATTTTAATCATCTCCTCTGTATGGGATGGAACCGTCGATGAAATACTGTACTCACAGCGTCTTATCTTATCAAAAAGCACATGAGTACACCCACCATCAAAAGGATACCTTCCAACAGCCATTTTGTATAAAGTAACTCCAAGTGCCCATACATCGACACCAAATGAGTATCCACTCCCATCTAGAGATTCAGGAGCATAGAACTTGGTTGTTCCAGATGCTTTCTTAATATTTTTCCCTGAATTTTCATGTCTAACAGCAACCCCGAAATCTCCTATCTTTACATCCATATCACCGGTTAAAAATACATTATGAGGTTTTATATCTCTATGAATGATTTGCTTCCCGTGAAGATGAGAGATTCCACAGGCAACCTCCTTTAGAATAAATCTGCATGAAGGTTCATCCAGAACTTCTAATCTCTTTAGTACATCCCTCAGTGTTTCTTTGCATAACTCTAGTGTCATGAAGACATATGTTGGGAGGTGGAAGAAGCGGTACATTCTGAGGATGTTTGGGTGCCTAATACTCATCTGGATACTGGTTTCTTGAAATATCTAGGAAAAAAATAAATAAAATATTTAGATTATAAGAAACAAACCATGCTCCTCTTCCAATTAATTGTACTTTTCATAACAATTTTTCCAGCATACCTTTTCTTGCTCCTTAGATCAGTGAATATGTAGCATGTCCCGAATCCACCACTTCCGAGGAGTTGTCCTCTACTGTATTTTGTTCCTGTTGTAGGATCTTTAATGATCTTTGAAAACAGTCCATAGAAATCTTGGTAACTTTCCATTTCAAAAAGTAACTACAAAAATAACATACAAAGTAACTTTTTATAAAAAGTAATTACGCTATCAGAATGACTGCTATCAACACAAGTGAGTATACAAAGAGTTTTTTCCCACTTCCTTGAAGCGTTTCTTTTATATTAAGAAACCATAGTATCATTTTATCTAATTTTTGGTAAAATATTCATAGCTTATACAATTTCGGGAAGGTAAATATTTCATATCCAATATCTGATGAGTGCTTGTATCCAGGTTAAGCTTATTTGATGAAGTTATATATCAGAATGGAGAAATAGATATTAAAAGGTTTATAAGATACATTTCTTTTCTTTGATCTTTAATTAATGAAGGTACTTTTTTTTATGATTTTCTCCGCATACCATTTTCTAATTTAAACAATTTATAACAGAGTTCAAAAAACACCTTTTATAATAAGCTGTTTTATAATATATCAGTTAACTCTTTTATAATTCATAAAGATTAGTGGTAGTATATTATTAAAGCTTCCAAGGAACATTCTTATTTTCAAGGTAAATCTCCAGAATAAACCTTGATTAATTGGATGTTGAATGATATAAAATGTGAAAAATTGTTTTTATGTAAGAAGAATCACCATATTTGATGTAATCATTCCATCAAAGTCCATGATTTTAAAAAATACCTTTTTATTGTTCAAAGTAAAAGAAATGAGGTATATAGTGAAGGTTCATGGGAATATTTTTTTATTATAAACTAAGTCTTCGAATAGTGAACCTTTTTATTAGTAAAGAGTGATGATAAAAAGAATAATGTTAGCATAGAAGATATAATTAAAAATATATTTACATATATAAAAACAGGTAAAGAAAGTTCTCGAGACTTAAATTTTTTTTTTTTAAAATTATATGTTATTGTTAATGTTTTTTATTTGCACACCACTACCATCGTCCTCATGTTTTTTTTTTCCAGTGATATCCATTCCTCAACAACTTCCATGATATAGGGTATCTTTTCCTTTAGATCATTCCATCCAAACAAACGTACACCTTTGTACCAATAACTTTCTAGTATTTTACCTTTACCAATAATTGAAATACTTTTCGTTGGTGCTGAGATAATAATTTTCGTATCACCCTATAAAATGATAATAGAAAAAATATATTACTTAATAAAACTTACCTCAAAGAAGTTGACTTGTAATACTCCATTAAGTAGTAGAAAACAAATGCATTTATCATTTCTTTTCCATTTTAGAATAATGGGTATTCCATTATCAATAATTTTAGTTTTATTCCGTTCATCTGATGGTTGCTCAGCTACTAAGTAAGTTTCCATATAATTTTTATAATATTCAAGTAAATTGGATTTCTCATTCAATTTTGTAGGACAATTGCCATACTCAAAGTATTCTCTTACATTACCCTGATCAATGTATTGAAAATTTTTCATAGTACAGTCCACAATGAGACGAGTACTGTCTTTGTAGACTACACCGACACTGGAGTCAGTTAATTCATATCCTAGACTACACTCCTCATCAAAGGTTATCCACCTAGATATAAAGTGTTTGGGTCTACCAAAAGAGAAGAATTCAATGATATAATCCATATCCCAAGGTGAGAATACTTGTGGTACAATTTTGAAGAAATGACATAAGACTCTTTGTACTTCTTCAAGGACAAAAATTGACATCCTTTCAATATCGAGTTCAAGATCATCTTCGGGAATGTTCTCATTTCCGTGAGTATTTTCATAGAAAAATTCCCTCGCCCCAAGGTTTTCATTATGATTTTTCACCTAATCTAAGTCCTTTCTGGAAAATGTTCCCAGTTCCATGATTTTCATCTAATTTACAATCTTCTTTAGATGTATTTTGTTTTTTACTAGGCGGTAAAGTATTACACTCATGAGGATCCTTCTGATTAATAGCTTTAGCAAGAGATTCCTCAGAAATACATCCACGTAGATGATTCCTTGATATATTTTTAAAATTTAAGTAATCATGTTTCAAAACATCATCAATTCCTGGTCTACTGTCAGCATGATGACTTAATAAAATTCTGACCATATCTCCTAAACGGGCTGGGATTCTTGACGAAAAATGGTAATCACATTTTTTTACCTTCTCATAAAGTTCCTGTTCAGTCTTAAATTTGAAAGGATAATGTCCAGTAGCCATTTTATACAAAGTAACTCCAAGTGCCCATACATCAACACCAAATGAATATCCACTCTCATCTATAACTTCAGGAGCATAAAACGCATATGTCCCACATTTTTCCGTAATCTTTTCCGTTGGATCTCTATGATAAATAGAAAGTCCAAAATCTCCTATTTTAACATCCATATCTTTCGTTAGAAATATATTACCAGGCTTTATATCTCTATGAATGATCTGATTCTCGTGGAGATAAGAGATTCCACGAGCAACTTCCCTTACAACAAATCTGCATGAAGTTTCATCCAAAACTTTTAATTTTTTAAGTACACCACTCAGTGAATCATTACATAACTCCAAGATCATGCAAGAATATGTTGAGTAGCTGAAGCATGACTCCATTCTAAGGATATTTGGGTTTTTAAGTTTCTTATGGATATCGCTCTCTTCATGCATCTAAAAAAGAGATAAATAAATATTTAGTCTAGGAAAAACAAACCATGTACATATTGGAGTTAGGCTTTTACTTCCCGTTATAATTTTACCAGCGACCTTCCTTCCAGTTTTAATGTCAGTTAATAAATAACACTTTGCGAAACCACCCCTTCCGAGGAGTTCTCCTCTACTATATAGTGAGTAAGTTTTGAAATCACTAATAATCTCATGAACCTCTTCAGAATTTTCCTCGCAAGTCTTCATCTCAAATATAGTTACCAGAATAATCCGTAATGTTAGTTTTTAGTTAAAATAATGATAATATTCAATACAATCGAATGTACGAAAAATGACTTTCCACCAACTGATTACGTCACTTTTATAGCAAAATGTCATTGTATATATCCATAATTTCTGAGAAATATTTTTTTGTTTGATGATTAAGTTTAAGAACTTTGGTACCTGGTGAAGACTCATTGAGAGATTGTTCTTTTAAATTGAGTTGATTAGTAATCAAATTTTTTATTAATAAAATGCAGTGATAAGACAAAACTAATATTATTATAGAAAATATAATTACAATATATTGATATATAGAAATAGATATCAAAGAAGTACTTGAGACAGGAACATCCTTTTTAGAAGTTATTAATTATTATTCAACTTTTTGCTGAGACAACATTACCATCATCGTCTACCTGTTCTCCTTTAATTGATGTCCATTCGTCAACAACTTTCTTGATGTAGGAGGTTTTCTCTTTCATGAATTTATCCTATCCACACAAAATTAAATTTCTATAGAAGTAAGTTTTTAATTTATTATCTCCATCAATAATTGAAATAATTCTAGTTGGTTTTGAGATAATAACTTTCGAGTGATCCTATAATGATAATAAAAAAAATTTGACCCAAGCGAAACTTACTTCATGGAAGTTAACTTGTATTACACCATTGCATAGTAGAAAAGAAATAAATTTATCATTTTCTCTCCACTTTAGAAGAATAGATAGTTCTTTATCGACAATTTCAAAATTTTCCCCTTCTTCACTTGTGGTTTTGGTTTATCTGATAAGTAAGTCTCCATAAAATTATTAAAATATTAAAGTAATTTCAATCTCTTACCAATATATTAAGGCATCTATCACCCACGAAATGTTCTCTTGCACCATATTTGTCTGTGAACTGAAACCTTTTTATAGTATTATTGGTGACAAGGTGATTGTTCTTCCTGAAAAGTACACAAAAGTCAAATAATTGATACCCTAAGTCGTACTTCTCATTAAAATCGATCCATATAGATATCAAATGTTTTGGTTTATCAAAAAAGAATACTTAAAAACGATTAACCCCGCAAGACGGTACTATTTTTGGTTTAAAATAAAAAAAAATCAAAAATCTTGTGGACTTTCTTGAAAATAGATTAAATTTTTCCTCGAAATCAAGATTAAATCCTTTCTCGGGTATATTTTCATTTCCAGAAGTAGTATCAAAGTCTAATTTTTCCACATTCATATTTCTAAGACGAAATCGTTTTATTCTAAATCATTTTGATTAATATCATAAGAAATAGGTTTTCCAGAAATGTATCCCTGCAGGTGATCTTTCGAAATACTATTAGAATTTAAGTAGTCACATTTCAAAACATCGTCAATTGTTGGCCTACTATTAGGATCAATAGTCATCAAAATTTTGATCATATCTCCTGTATGAAGTGGGACCTTTGATGGCATTGCAATATAAGCATCACGTATTTTTGTGATTTCATAAAACACAGAAGTAAACCAATCATCGAAAGAAACATATCCAACAATCATTTTATACAAAGTAACTCCAAGTGCCCATACATCAACACCAAATGAGTATCCATACCTATTCGAAGATTCAGGAGACAAGTATATTCTTGTTCCACAACTCTCCATAATCTTTTCTGTTGGATCCTCATGTCTAATAGCAATTCCAAAATCTCCTATTTTAACATCCATATCTTTTGTAAGAAATATATTATCAGGCTTTATATCTCTATGAATGATCTGTTTCTCGTGGAGATAAGAGATTCCACGAGCAACTTCCCTTACAACAAATCTGCATGAAGGTTCATCCAAAAAATTTAATCTTTCTAATACATCTTCAAGTGTCCCATCACACAACTCCAATATCATGCAAGTATATCTTGAGCAGTCAAAATGCCCAAACATTCTGATGATATTTTGATGTCTGAGACTTTTCTGGATGCTGGTTTCATTGTGTATCTAGAAGAAAAGATAAATAAATATTTAAACTATGAGAGTCAAACCATATCCAGCTCATTAAAAAGCGTATTCATCATTATAATTTTACCGGCATACTTTTTTCTAGTCTCGAGGTCAGCAAACAAGTAGCACTTTCCGGAGGCACCCTTTCCGAGGAACTTTTCTCTGTTATACTGGTTTCCAGTTATAGGATCTTGAATAGTTTCCGGAATACCTTCAAGAACTTCCTTGAAATCTTCTATTCTAAACATGATTACTTAGTATAGTCTGCAATGAAAATCCTTTGTCGAAATAATGAAGAAATAATGACGAAATACAACACAGGTGAGTGTACAAAAAATGACTTTTACTTTTTGAAACGTTTCTTTTATACTAAGAAACCATAGTATCATTTTATCTAAGTTTTGGTAAAATATTCATAGTTCATGCAATTTCGGGGAGGTAAACATTTTATATTGAATATGTAATGAGTCCTTGAATCCAGGTTAAGCTTATTGATGAACCTATATAGTGGAATAGAGAAATAGATATTAGAAGGTTGGTAAGACAAATTTGTTACCTTTGATTTCCAGATAACAAAGGTACTTTTTTTTATGATTTTCTCCGCATACCATTTTCCAATTCAAACAATTTATAACACAGTTCAAAAAACACCTTTTATAATAAGCTATTTTATAATATATCAGTTAACCATTTTATGATTCACAATGGTCGTTGTTTGTATGTTATCAAAAGTTTTGACAAACAATTTCATCTTTATAGTATATCTCCAGGATACATTTTGAGTAATTGAATTTAAAATTATTTGAAATATTAAAAATTGCTTTCATATAAGAAGAATCAGCATATTAAATGTAATCATTGTAATAATATTTATGATTTTATGAAAGTACCTGTTTATTTCTTAAAATCAAAATTTTGTAGTATATGATGAATTTTCATTTGAATATTTTTTTAAAAAACTAAGTCGTTAAGTAGTAACACTTTTTATTAGTAAAGAGCGATGATAAAAATAATGTTAGTATAGAAGATATAAATACAATATATTTACATATATAAAAGCACGTGAAAAAAGTCCTCGAGACTTAAAATTATTTTTTGGAAATTATATGTTATTGTTAATGTTTTTTGCTTGCACACCACTATCATCGTCCTCATGTTTTTCTTCAAGTGATAACCATTCTTCAACAATTTCCATGACATAAGATAGCTTCTTTTCCTTGAAGTTATCCCATCCAGACAATTTTACACCTTTGTACCAGTAAGTTACTAGTTTCTTATCTCCACCAATATATGAAATACTTTTCGTTGGTGCTGAGATAATAACTTTCGTATGATCCTATAAAATGATAATAAAAAAACATAACTTAAAGAAAACTAACCTCAAGGAAGTTAACTTGTAACACTCCATTAAGTAGTAGAAAACAAATATATTTATCATTTGTTTTCCACTTTAAAACAATGGGTATTCCATTATCAATAACTTTAGTTCTTTCTCGTTCATCCAAAGGTTCCTCAGGTACTAAGTAAGTTTCCATATAATCTCTATAGTATCCAAGTAAATCGAATTTCTCATTCAATATTGTAGGGCAATTATAATACTCAAAATATTCTCTAGCACCATTCTTGTCTATGTACTGAAAGTTATCCATATTACCATCGACGATGAGACGACTACCATCCCCGTAGATTACACCAACACTTGAGTCAGTTAATTCATATCCTAGACTACACTCCTCATCAAAAGTTATCCATCTAGATATAAAGTGTTTGGGTCTGCCAAAAGAGAAGAATCCAATAATACATTCCATATCCCAAGGTGAAAATCTTTGTGGTGAAATTTTGAGGAAATGACATAAGACTCTTTCTACTTCTTCAAGGACAAAAGTTGACATCCTTTCAATATCGAGTTCAAAATCATTTTCGAGAATGTTCTCATTTTCGTGAGTATTGTCGTAGAAAAATTCCCTTGTCCCAAGGTTTTCATTATGATTTTCACCTAATCTAAGTCCTTTCTGGAAAATGTTCCCAGTTCCATGATTTTCATCTAATTTACAATCTTCTTTAGGTGTATTTTCTTTTTTACTAGTGGACATAATATTACATTCATGAGGATCCTTCTGATTAATAGATTCCTCAAAAATATATTCACGTAGATGATCCCTTGATATATTTTTAGAATTGAAGTAATCATGTTTCAGAACATTATTGATTCCCGGTCTACTGTCAGGATCGTGAGTTAACAAAATTTTGATCATATCCATTGTAAACTCTGGTGCTCTTGAGCAAATAAGGTAATCACATCTTTTTATCTTCTCATAAAGCTCCTGTTCAGTCTTAAAGTGGAAAGGATGATGTCCAGTAGCCATTTTATACAAAGTAACTCCAAGTGCCCATACATCAACACCAAATGAATATCCACTCCCATCTATAATTTCAGGAGCATAGTACGTATGTGTTCCACATCTCTTCTTAATCTTTTTCCTTGGATCTCTATGATAAGTAGAAACTCCGAAATCTCCTATTTTAACATCCATATCTTTCGTTAGAAATATATTAGCAGGCTTTATATCTCTATGAATAATCTGCTTCCAGTGGAGATAAGAGACTCCACGAGCAACTTCCCTTACAACAAATCTGCACGAAGGTTCATCAAAAACTTTTAATTTTTTAAGTACACCACTCAGTGAGTCATTACATAACTCCAAGATCATGCAAGAATATATTTCGTTGCTGAAGCACGACTCCATTCTAATAATATTTGGGTTTCTTAGTTCCATATGAATATCTCTTTCTTTATGTACCTAGAAAAGAGATAAATAATAATTTAGGTTATTAAAAACAAACCATGTACAAATCCGAGTCAGGCGATTCTCGCATTATAATTTTACCAGCAACCTTCCGCCCATTTCTAATGTCAGTAAATAAGTAGCACTTTGCAAAACCACCACTTCCGAGGAGTTCTCCCCTACTATATATCATAAACTTCCAATAGTTTTGAATAATCTCATGAATCTCTTTAGAATTTTCCTCGCAAGTCTTCATCTCAAATATAGTTACCAAAATAATCCGTAATGTAAGTTGTTAGTAAAAGTAATGATAATATTCAATACAATCGAATGTATGAAAAAAGACTTTCTACCAACTGAAACGTCATCTTTATACTAAAAAGTCATCGTACATATCCATTATTTTTGAAAAATTTCTTTTTGTTTGATGGATTAAGTTAAAACACTTTGGTACCTGGTGAAGGCTCTTTGAGAGATTACTCTTTTAAGCTGATTTGTCGAGTAATCAAATTTTTTATTAATAAAAAGCAGTGATAAAGACAAAACTAATATTATTATAGAAAATATAATTACAATATATTGATATATAGAAATAGATATCAAAGAAGTACTTGAGACAGGAACATCCTTTTTGGAAATTATTTATTATTATTAGGCTTTTTTGCCCGTACAACACTATCATTATCTTCATTTTTTCTTTTAATTGATGCCCATTCTTCAACAACTTTCTTGATGTAGGACGTTTTCTCTTCCATGAATTTATCCTATCCACATAAAATTAAAGTTCTATGGAAGTATGTTTTTAATTTATTATCTCTATCAATAATTGAAATAATTCTAGTTGGTTTTGAGATAATAACTTTCGAGTGATCCTATAATGATAATAAAAAAAATTTGACTCAAGCGAAACTTACTTCATGGAAGTTTACTTGTATTACACCATTGCATAGTAGAAAAGAAATAAATTTATCATTTTCTCTCTACTTTAGAAGAATAGATAGTTCTTTATCGACAATTTCAAAATTTCCCCTTCTTCACTGGTGGTTTTGGTTTATCTGATAAGTAAGTCTCTATATAATTATTAAAATATTAAAGTAATTTCAATCTCTTACCAATTTTTTAAGGCATTTATCACCCACGAAATGTTCTCTCGCACCATATTTGTCTGTGAACTGAAACCTTTTTATAGTATTATCGATGACGAGGTGATTGTTCTTCCTGAAAAGTACACCAAAGTCAAATAATTGATACCCTAAGTCATACTTCTCATTAAAATCGATCCATATAGATATCAAATGTTTTGGTTTATCAAAAAAGAATAATACAAAACTATTAATCTCACAAGATGGTACTATTTTTAGTTCAAAATCAAAAAAAAACCAAAAATCTTGTGGACTTCCTGAAAATAGATTAAATTTTTCCTCAAAATCAAGATTAAATCCTTTCTCGGGTATATTTTCATTTCCAGAAGTAGTATCAAGTTCAAATTTTTCCACATTCATATTTCCAAGACGACATCGTTTTATTCTAAATCCTTTCCAGAATATGTCCATACTTTTACAATTGGGATCTCATTTACATTCACTTCCGAAATATTTCAGTTTTATTAAGCGACATTTCATCACATTTATGAAAATCCTTTTGATTAATATCATAAGAAATAGGTTTTCCAGAAATGTATCCGTGCAAGTGACCTTTTGAAATACTATTAGAATTTACGTAGTCACACTTCAAAACATCGTCAATTGTTGGTCTTCTATCAGGAACAGGAGTTAACAAAATTTTGATCATATCTCTTGTATGAAGTGGGACCTTTGATGGCACTGCAATATAAGTATTACGTATTTTTGTGATTTCATTAAACACAGAAGTAAACCAATCATAGAAAGAAACATATCCAACAATCATTTTATACAAAGTAACTCCAAGTGCCCATACATCAACACCAAATGAGTATCCATACCTATTCAAAGATTCAGGAGACAAGTATATTCTTGTTCCACAACTCTCCATAATCTTTTCTGTTGGATCCTCATGTCTAATAGCAATTCCAAAATCTCCTATTTTAACATCCATATTTTTTGTAAGAAATATATTATCAGGCTTTATATCTCTATGAATGATCTGTTTCTCGTGGAGATAAGAGATTCCACGAGCAACTTCCCTTACAACAAATCTGCATGAAGGTTCATCCAAAAAATTTAATCTTTCTAATACATCTTCAAGTGTCCCATCACACAACTCCAATATCATGCAAGTATATCTTGAACAGTCAAAATGCCCGAACATTCTGATGATATTTTGATGTCTGAGACTTTTCTGGATGCTGGTTTCATTGTGTATCTAGAAGAAAAGATAAATAAATATTTAAACTATGAGAGTCAAACCATATCCAGCTCATTAAAAAGCGTATTCATCATTATAATTTTACCGGCATACTTTTTTCTAGTCTCGAGGTCAGTAAACAAGTAGCACTTTCCGGAGGCACCCTTTCAGAGGAACTTTTCTCTGTTATACTGGTTTCCAGTTATAGGATCTTGAATAGTTTCCGGAATACCTTCAAGAACTTCCTCGAAATCTTCTATTCTAAACATGTTTACTTAGTATAGTCTGCAATGAAAATCCTTTGTCGAAATAATGAAGAAATAATGACGAAATACAACACAGGTGAGTGTACAAAAAATGACTTTTACTTTTTGAAACGTTTCTTTTATACTAAGAAACCATAGTATCATTTTATCTAAGTTTTGGTAAAATATTCATAGCTCATACAATTTCTGGAAGGTAAATATTTCATATTGAATATGTAATGAGTCCTTGAATCCAGGTTAAGCTTATTGATGAACCTATATAGTGGAATAGAGAAATAGATATTAGAAAGTTGGTAGACAAATTTGTTTCCTTTGATTTCCAGATAATGAAGGTTCTATTTTTTTTATGATTTTCTCCGCATACCATTTTCCAATTCAAACAATTTATAACACAGTTCAAAAAACACCTTTTTTAATAAGCTATTTTATAATATATTAGTTAACCATTTTATAATTCACAAAGATTAGTGGTAGTATATTATTAAAGCTTTCAAGGAACATTCTTATTTTCAAGGTAAATCTCCGAATAAACCTTGATTAATTGGATGTAGAATGATATAAAATGTGAAAAATTGTTTTCATATAAGAAGAATCACCATATTTGATGTAATCATTCCTTCAAAGTCTATGATTTTAAGAAAATATACCTTTTTATTGTTCAAAGTAAAAGAAATGAGGTGTTTAGTGAAGGTTCATGGGAATATTTTTTTATTATAAACTAAGTCTTCGAATAGTGAACTTTTTATTAGTAAAGAGTGATGATAAAAAGAATAATGTTAGCATAGAAGATATAAATACAATATATTTACATATATAAAAACACGTGAAGAAAGTCCTCGAGACTTAAAATTCTTTTTTGGAAATTATATATTATTGTTAATGTTTTTTGCTTGGACAGTACTATCATCATTCTCATGTTTTTTTTCAAGTGATATCCATTCCTCAACAACCTCCATGATATAAGGTATCTTTTCCTTGAGATCATCCCATCCAAACAAACGTACACCTTTGTACCAGTAACTTTCTAGCATTTTATCTTTACCAATATATGAAATACTTTTCGTTGGTGCTGAGATAATAACTTTCGTATGATCCTATAAAATGATAATAAAAAAACATAACTTGAAGAAAACTTACCTCAAGGAAGTTAACTTGTAACACTCCATTAAATAGTAGAAAACAAATATATTTATCATTTGTTTTCCACTTTAAAACAATGGGTATTCCATTATCAATAACTTTAGTTCTTTCTCGTTCATCCAAAGGTTCCTCAGGTACTAAGTAAGTTTCCATATAATCTCTATAGTATCCAAGTAAATCGAATTTCTCATTCAATATTGTAGGGCAATTATAATACTCAAAATATTCTCTAGCACCATTCTTGTCTATGTACTGAAAGTTATCCATATTACCATCGACGATGAGACGACTGCCATCCCCGTAGATTACACCAACACTTGAGTCAGTTAATTCATATCCTAAACTACACTCCTCATCAAAGATTATCCATCTAGATATAAAGTGTTTGGGTCTACCAAAAGAGAAGTATTCAATAATATATTCCATATCCCAAGGTGAAAATCTTTGTGGTACAATTTTGAAGAAATGACATAAGACTCTTTGTACTTCTTCAAGAACAAAAGTTGAGATCCTTTCAATATCGAGTTCAAACTCATTTTTGAGAATTTTCTCAATTTCGTGAGTATTGTCATAGAAAAATTCCCTCGTCCCAAGGTTTTCATTACGATTTTCACCTAATCTAAGTCCTTTCTGAAAAATGTTTCCAGCTCCATAATTTTCATATAATTTACAATCTTCTTTTGGTGCATTTTCTTTTTTTCTAGGCGGCATAATATTACATTCATGAGGATCCTTCTGATTAATAGATTCCTCAAAAATATATCCACGTAGATGATCCCTTGATATATTTTTAGAATTGAAGTAATCATGTTTCAGAACATTATCGATTCTCGGTCTACTGTCAGGATCGTGAGTTAACAAAATTTTGATCATATCCATTGTACACTCTGGTGCTCTTGAGCAAATAAGGTAATCACATTTTTTTATCTTCTCATAAAGCTCCTGTTCAGTCTTAAAGTGGAAAGGATGATGTCCAGTAGCCATTTTATACAAAGTAACTCCAAGTGCCCATACATCAACACCAAATGAATATCCATTCCCATATATAATTTCAGGAGCATAGTACGTATGTGTTCCACATCTCTTCTTAATCTTTTTCCTTGGATCTCTATGATAAGTAGAAACTCCGAAATCTCCTATTTTAACATCCATATCTTTTGTAAGAAATATATTAGCAGGCTTTATATCTCTATGAATGATCTTCTTCTCATGGAGATAAGAGATTCCACGAGTAACTTCCCTTACAACAAATCTGCATGAAGGTTCATCCAAAACTTTTAATTTTTTAAGTACACTACTCAGTGAATCATTACATAACTCCAAGATCATGCAAGAATATGTTGAGTTGCTGAAACACGACTCTATTCTAAGAATATTTGGGTTCCTTAGTTCCATATGAATATCTCTTTCTTGATGTACCTAGAAAAGAGATAAATAATAATTTAGGCTATTAAAAACAAACCATGTCCAAATCCGAGTCAGGCGTTTCTCGCATTATAATTTTACCAGCAACCTTCCTCCTAGTTTGAATGTCAGTAAATAAGTAGCACTTTGCAAAACCACCGCTTCCGAGAAGTTCTCCCCTACTGTATATCGTAAAGTCCATATGATTTTGAATAATCTCATGAATCTCTTTAGAATTTTCCTCGCAAGTCTTCATCTCAAATATGGCTACCAGAATAATACGTAATGTAAGTTGTTAGTAAAAGTAATGATAATATTCAATACAATCGAATGTATGAAAAAAGACTTTCTACCAACTGAAACGTCATCTTTATACTAAAAAGTTATCGTACATATCCATTATTTTTGAAAAATTCCTTTTTGTTTGATGGATTAAGTTAAAACACTTTGGTACCTGGTGAAAGCTCTTTGAAAGATTATTCTTTTAAGCTGATTTGTCGAGTAATCAAATTTTTTATTAATAAAAAGCAGTGATGAAGACAAAACTAATATTATTATAGAAAATATAATTACAATATATTGATATATAGAAATAGGTATCAAAAATACTGGAGACGGAAACATCCTTTTTGGAAATTATTTATTATTATTAGGCTTTTTTGCTGAGACGACATCACCATCATCGTCTATCTGTTTTCTTTTAATTGATGTCCATTCTTCAACAACTTTCTTGATGTAGGAGGTTTTCTCTTCCATGAATTTATCCTATCCATACAAAATTAAATTTCTATAGAAGTAAGTTTTAATTTATTATCTCCATCAATAATTGAAATAATTCTAGTTGGTTTTGAGATAATAACTTTTGTATGATCCTATAATGATATTAAACATATCCGACTTAAGCGCAACTTACATCAAGGAAGTTAACTTGTAACACTCCATTAAATAGTAAGAAACAAATACATTTACCGATTCTTTTCCATTTTAGAATAATGGGTATTCTGTTATCAATAACTTTGATTTCTTCTTGTTCTTCCACTAGTTCCTAAGCTAGTAAATAAGTTTTCATAAAATTTTTAAAATATCCAAGTAACTTGAATCTTTTAACCAACATTTTAGGACACTTATCATACTCAAAATACTCTCTCTTACCATTCTTGTATATGTACTGATACTTCTTCATACCACCATCAACGACAAGACGACTGTTGTCCTTGAAGTGTACACCAACACTGGAATCGAATAATTGATATCCTAAACCATATTTCACGTTAAAATCAATCCATCTAGATACAAAATGTTTTGGTCTATCAAAACGGGACAATGCACAACTATCTATCTCGGAGGATGATTCTATTTTTGGTCCAAAATAAGATAAAAAGTTGAAAGTTTTGTGGACTTCCTCACGAATAAAGTTTGATTTCTTCTCGATATCTAGTTTAAATTCCTTCTCAGGGATGTTTTCATTTTCATGACTATTAACATATTTAAACACCATCCAGGTGTAACCTCGAAAACCATATATGCCTACTAACCTAAATCCTTTCTGGAAGATGTCCTCAATTCCATGTTTAGGATCTAATTTAGAATCTTTCTTAGAAATATTTCCACTTCTTCTAACCGACATTACATCATATTCATGGAGATTCTCCTGATTGGTAATATTAGTCTAAGATTTCCCAGAAATGTACCCACTTAGATGATATTTCGAAATACTCTCGGAACTTAAGTAACCACGTTTCAAAATATCGTTAATTGTCGGTCTACAATCAGGATCACGAGTTAACAAACTTTTAATCATATCCCCTGTAAAGGTTGGGACTGTTCTTGGAATATAATAATCACAGCTTTTAATCTTCTCATAAATCCCAGTATCAAACATATCATAGAAAGGAATATTTCCAACAACCAACACATACAAAGTAACTCCAAGTGCCCATACATCGACACCAAATGAATATCCACTCCCATCTATAGATTCAGGAGCCAAGAATGTAATTGTTTCACATACCTCCATAATTTTTTCTGCTGAATTCTCATGTTTTATAGCAATCCCGAAATCTCCTATCTTGACATCAATATCTTTCGTTAGAAAGATATTATCAGGGTTTATATCTCTATGGATAAGCTGTTTCCCGTGGAGATAAGAGATTCCACAAGCAACCTTCCTTATGAAAAATCTACATGAAGGCTCATCCAAAACTTTTAATCTTTCTAATACACTTTGCAATGTATTATCACATAATTCCAGTATCATACATAAATATGTTGAGCAGTAGAAGTACCGTAACATTCTAAGGATATTCGGGTGTTTAAGACTTATTGAATACTTATTTCTTAGTATATCTAGAAAAAAAAATAAATAAAATTTAAACTATTAGAAACAAACCATACTCAGCTTCCAGTTGAGCGTACGTTTTATTGTACCTTTACCAGCATATTTTTTCCAAGTCTCGAGGTCAGTGAATAAGTAGCATTTCCCAAAACCACACCTTCCAAGGAGTTCTCCTCTATTATATCGTGTTCCAGTTCTAGGATCTTGAATAATCTTAGGAAGCCCTTTAATTAACTCCTCATAATCTTCCATTCCAAACGTAATTAGCAAAATAATCAGCAGGCAAACTTTACAGTCAAAATAACAACGACATCCAACTCAGGTAAGTTTACAAAAATGATTTCTCACACACTAAAAGGTTATTTTTATATTAGAAAATATCGTATTATTAATTGCTTTTGTTGGTAAGATACGAATAGTTAATCTAATCTCAGAGGCGATCATTCTACATTAAATATCTAATAAGTCCTTAAGTGTAGTTTTATCTTTTTAGTGAACCTATATAAGTGTGAAGTAGAAATAAATATTAGAAAATGAAATTGACATTTTTCCTTTTTACTCCAGATAACGAAGGTACTTTTTTATGATTTTCCACCTATACCACTTACCTTTTCCTATCAAAATAATTTATTACACCGTCTAAACTATTCTTTCTATGGACTTTCTTATAATATCTTAGTTACGGATTTGATGATTCACAATGATAAGTAGTAATAAATTATCGAAGCTTTCGATGAAGGTTCTTATTTTTACTGTAGATCAAAAAAATAAACTTTAAGTAATTTCAAGTAAAGTGATTCGTAGAATAAAAAAATTGTTGTCATACAAGAAGAGTCACCATGTTATTTATAATCTTTGTTACAATGTCCATGATTTTTTGAAAAACCTGTTTATTGCTTAAAATCAAAAACTATGGAACCCGATGAATCTTCACTGGGATATGTTATTATAAACAGTCGTCTAATAGTAAAATTTTTTATTAGTAAAAAGAAATAATTATAATAAAATAAATGTTGTTATGGAAGATGTAATTACAATATATACTTATGCTTAGAGAGACACATGAAGAAAGTACCCGAGACTGAAACTTCCTTTTTTGGAAGTTATTTATCTTTTTTTCGTCCGGTACAACATCTTCGTTATCCCCTTCATGTTTCCTTTTTATGTGATGTCTATTCTTCAATGACTTTCAAGACATCGGATATCTTTTTTTCTATAAATTCATCCCATTCCCTCAAAACTAACCTTTTGTGCCAGCAATTTTTTTGATTATTATCTTTAACAATAATTAAAACACTTTGCGTTGGTAGTGAGAAAATATCTTTTGTACAATCCTATAATGATAATAAAATAATATATGACATATGCAAGACTTACTTCAAGGAAGTTAACTTGTATTACATCATTAAATAATAGAAAAGAAATGGGTTTATCATCTTTCCTCCACTTCAGAGGAATAGACATTACTCTGTTAACAACTTTGATTTCTTTTTCTCCTTCCTTCCACTAATGGCTCAGCTAGTAAATAAGTTTCCATAAAATTTTTAAAATATCCAAGTAACTTGAATCTTTTACCCAACCTTGTGGGACAATTATCATACTCAAAATAATCACTTACACCATTTTTGCCTATGTACTTAAAAATTTTCATACTACCATCAACGACATGACGACTGTTGTCTTTGATAAGTATACTGACATTGGAATCAGATAATTGATATCCTAAACTGTATTTCACGTTAAAATCAATTCATCTAGATACGAAATATTTCGGTCCACTAAAACGGGGCAATGCCATGCCATTCATCTCAAAGTATGATTTTTTTTTGGTCCATTTATAAAAATAGAATTTACCAATTCACTTGCCTTCTCGATAATAAAATTTAACTTTTTTCAATATCAACTTTGAATTCTTTCTCAGGGATGTTCTCATTTTCATGACTATCATCGTCACATTTAAATGTCATCAAGGTGCATACTCTATAACCACCTGTACCCACAAACCCAAATCCTTCTGGAAGATGTCCTCAATTCCGCGATTGGGATTTAATTTACAATCTTTCTTGAGAATATTAACATTTATAATTACCGGGATTACATAACGTTCACGGAGATCCTTCTAACCAGTAATATTAGATAAAGATATTCCACAAACGTATTTATGTAAATGACCTTTCAAAAAACTTCCGGAACTTAAGTAATCACGTTTCAAAATATCATCAATTGTCGGCCTACAATCAGGATCACAAGTAAACAAACTTTTAATCATATCCCCTGTATGGAGTGGCACTGTTGATGGAATATTGTAAGCACACAACAATGTCCTATTATAAAACAAAAAATTAATCCTATTACCGAAAGGATCCCGTCCAACAACCATCACATACAAAGTAACTCCAAGTCCCCATACATCGACACCAAATGAATATCCACTCCCATCCAGAGATTCGGGAGACAAATATGTAAATGTTCCACATGCCTCCATAATTTTTTCTACTGAATTCTCATGTTTTATACCAACCCCGAAATCTCCTATCTTGACATCCATACCCTCGGTAAGAAATATATTATCAGGCTTTATATCTCAATGAATGTTCTGCTTCTCGTGGAGGTAAGAGATTCCATAAGCAACCTCCCTTATGAAAAATCTACATGAAGGCTCATCCAAAACTTTCAA
Organism: Strongyloides venezuelensis; assembly: GCA_963280985.1. NCBI lineage: Eukaryota > Metazoa > Nematoda > Chromadorea > Rhabditida > Strongyloididae > Strongyloides > Strongyloides venezuelensis. The sequence goes on along the minus strand of CAUJLX010000002.1, from coordinate 1,200,359 downwards.
TCTATCTAACACACTTTGTAATGTATTATCACATAACTCCAGTGTCATGCAAACATACAATAAACATTAAAAGAATCAGAACATTCTAAAAATATTTGTGTATCTAAAATTCATCTTAATTCTAGCTTCTTAGTATAACTAGAAAAAAGAATAAATAACTAATTAAATTACGAGAAAAAAAACCAAATCCATATCCCAATTAACTATACTTTTTATTACAATTTTCCTAGTATACTATTTTAGTTAAGAAATCCGTAAATAAGTACCACCTTCCGAAACCACCACTTCCGAGAAATTCTCTTTTACTATAATCTCTTCCACCTCTATGATCTCTAATAACCTTTGGAACTTCTTCATAGAAATAATCGTAATCTTTCATTTCAAACATAATTACCAAAATAATGATCAATGTATCTTTTTTTTAACCAAATAATAACAACATACAGAATAGTTGGCTGTCTGAAAAATGACTTCTCATCCTTTAAATGTTATTTTCTATACTAAGAAACAATGATATTGTTTTTTATGATTACTGGTAAAATATCCATAGTCCATTAACTCTTAAAAGCTAATTATTTCATATATCAAATACCGAAGTTATATAATCTCCACCTATGGGCAGAGTTTAGATATATGAAAATATGGCTAGAGACGATATAACCTCTAAATACCTAATAGATCCTTAAATCCTAGTAGAAAATCCCATAAAATTACAATTCTTATTTTTTTAATATCCTTCTCAATGGAAAATAATCTCATAATCTTTTTGTACTTCTCGCCGTGGATATTTAAGCATTCTCTCAATATTACAACAAAATACATACCCTATTATCCTGTATTAAATTTACAACTCACTTCTCCAACACAATAATATCTGATTTCAAAATTAAATAATTGGGAGATTACTATAATTTAAAGGATAAAGATAACATCAAAAATTATATTCAAAATTTTGGAGACTTGTTTATGTCTTGGACAGAATGTTACATGTTGATGTCATTATATGACTATTGAGCTGTTAATGGATGTTTACCTTTTGATTTGATAAATTACCTTTAACAGTACTTCTATTTAAATTTACCTTTTTCTACTCATATATCAACAATCTTATATACTGATTTGTGATAAAAAACCAATAATAAGGAGGATCAATATGGCTGGATATGCACTAAAAAGGTTGATGTCAGAATTTAAACAACTAACAATGGATCCACCAGAAGGAATTGTAGCCGGTCCTGTAAGTGAGGATAACTTCTTCGAGTGGGATTGTTACATAACAGGACCAGAAGATAGTTGTTTTGCTAACGGTGTTTTTCCAGCAAAAATCACATTTCCCTTCCGATTACCCATTATCACCACCACAGATGCAATTTACATGTGACATATTTCACCCAAATATTTATCCTGATGGAAAGGTATGTATTTCAATCCTCCATGCTCCAGGTGATGATCCATTAGGATACGAAAGTAGTACAGAACGATGGTCACCAGTTCAATCGGTAGAAAAGATTCTCTTATCAGTTGTTAGTATGTTAGCTGAACCTAACGATGAATCTCCGGCAAATGTCAATGCTGCAAAAATATGGAGACTAGAACGGGATGAATTTGTTAGGATAGCTGATAAATTAGTAAGAAAAACCCTAGGCCTTCCTGTTACAAAAGATAACTAATTATATAAAAGATAGTGCATTTAAATAAATTTATATTAATTATATGCACATTAAAAAAAAAAAAAGAAAACATATATATTTTAATGATAATTATATAATAAAAAAGAAAATTTAATTAATGATTATAGTTATGTTTAATTAGTTGTTTACATTTTATTATAGATGATGGAGTTGTTCTCCAGCACCATTATTACCTTGCTCTTTTTGACTTTCATTAATTAAACTTTCTATTCTATAGTGTTGAGCAATCATATTGTCACTGATAACCTCAGCAGCAACTAATGATGATCTTCTTATTAATAATTTACTATATCCGTTAACGTATTTGAGAGCTCTAACAACAATGTAGATTGTGTATAATAAAGCAATAGTTATGAAGATGAATAAAAATACAAATCCAACAAATCTTACAGCAGTATATTGTTTACTATTTTTGTAGTTACTTCTATTATGATAGTATTCCGTTCTCGAATTGTACTCCATTTCCTCATCATCATTGAGAGCTTCATCAGTTAGGAGTGTCTTACTGACACCAAATATTTGTAAAAAGATAATTAATAGTATTCGTGCAAGAATCGTCGGGTACAGGAGTGTTGGAATAATTTTTCTTAGACCAACGATAAGTAATATAGAGGAAAGAGTATAGAATGCTAACACGAATATGAAAGAATAATTAAAGATAATATCTTGTAGGGTAGATGGTTGTGAAGTAACAATAAATATTAATGTCCCAATTAGTGTTGAAAAAAATATTATTATTTCTACTAAAGCTAAAATTTGGAGACCTTGAGGTAGAAGACAACAACAGCATTTCCATTTATCGGCAGTTGGGAGAGAAATCCATACTATTTTGTATACTGAAAAATTATGATTCTTATTATTATTATTTTTTTGTTTGTTTATTGTCTCAAAAGATAGAGTTAAAAAAATATATATTAATTAGTTGGATGTAAAAAAAGTAAATTATATAGTTAAAAACACACAAAAATATAGAGAGTGTGTTAAAGGTAAATTATCTCTGATAAAAGTGTTTTTCAAGAAAAATGTTAAGCAATAGTTAAATAATGTTAATTTACAACAAAGATAGGTATATATATGTTTTCTTAAGATTGGTATATATATATATTTTTGTTTTAATAACGAAAATACCTCTTCTTTATTATACCTATTATATATAAATACTTTATAATAATATTTTTTTTATTATCATGTATATAAATGATATATTTTTTTAAAAATGTTTATGAATTACTTAGATTTAAATAGAAATTTATTAAATGCTTGGTCATTTTAAATGATGATTGGTTTTGATATTAATGTGTAATAATCGGAGGAGATATTTATATATTATTAAGATTTGTTAAGCTATTAACATATGTGATATATCAATTTTTGAAAACAATATATTTTATTTTGATAAGAAAAACAAAATTTCTGGTATATTGATATGTCATCATCACTCTTTTTCTAGGTATAAATATAATAGAAGATGTGAAATTATACATTGTGTAATTATTGAGATGGCAAAATATCTTTTGATTAGGTCTCTTTTTATTATTCATCAATTTTAGAAGATAATATTAGATTCCATTGTTCCTTTTATCAAAGTTGTTATTGGCATCAATTTTAAATTGCTTTGTCCTACAAGTGTTAGGTGACAATGTTTATATCAACAAAAAAAAGTAGAAAAAAATTTTTCTTACATTCCTGTCATATTATATATTTTGTCATTTTAAATAAATTAATTTAAATAATAATAAAACATCATTACCATTTGCCATCAATGAAATATTTTCAATTAGACATGGTGTTTTTATAAAAAAGTTACAATGACGTTAGTTTTAAAGATTATCTTTTTTCACATCCCATGTTAATGTAAATAAATAAAATATCTTCTTTACATTACAGAAGTCATGTTAAATTAATAAAGTATATATAGAGAAAAAAAACAAAAATAAACTTATCTCTTGTACGTGATTTTCACAAGGGCAGATCAAGTACATGACTATGTTTCCTATCTCGATTCTCTGCATCTCTATCTTTGTAGTTGGAGATATATTTCTTTGTTGACATATTTATTTTTTCAAAACTTCTTTTTTATATTTTTATATTAAGTATGGTGAAAAAAAATAATGACGGAAGCACAAAACTCGGTGCCAAAGCTAGAAAAGCTGAACGGGAACGGGAAGAAAAAGCAAGAGTCGCCAAAGCTATTGAAGACGCATCCTGGGAGGAGAGAGATAAAAAAGTTTTACAAAAATTAAAACGAAAGGTTTGTTGCGTATCCTCGTGTATCCACTAACTAAAATTTACAGGAGGAAGATGAAAGAAAAAAACACGAAGCTGAGGAAAGGAGAAAAGAATTAAAAGCTGCTTATGATAAAGAAATGGAAATTTTAGCGGCGAAGACACAAACCTCACAAAAAAAAGTCACCCAACATCAGCTGTTCCTTGAAAAACAAAGACGTGAGGAGGCATTAAAGAAGGATGAGGATGAGAAAGCTAAAGCACGTATTAATGTAATTGTACAATCCACGGAGATAGAAGAGAATTTAAATAGAGTAGTTCTAGATGATTCCTGGGCAAGTAATACTGACCAGGCTCTGACAGTCTTAAGTGGGTCTGCCACACCTACCGGTACTAAGATGGTACAAAAAACAACTTATGCAGAATTTGAAAGTAGACGCCTTCCTGAATTAAAAATAGCAAAACCAAAGATGACTTTATCACAGCTGAAGAATGCAGTGAGAAAAGAATGGATGCGTTCTCCAGAAAATCCATACAATGCCAATGCAGCCATAAAACCATCAAACTAAGATATTAGATGATTCTAAAAATATTTAAAAATTATTATAATAATTTAAATATATATATATTTATTTTTTAAGAGAAACCTTTTAAAAAGTTATATATTTTATTAAAAATGAAAAAATAAACATATATTATGGTCTTAAAAAGAAATTACATTTGATGATAAATGCATTTCTCCATCACACATACATATATCGTATTACCACCCTTCATTATATATTTATATTGAAAGTGTGATATTTACTATAATTTCCTCCCATTTTGTTTTTAGTATATTATTATCAAAAAAATCAGGTATTCCTAATACTTTTCAATATGGTTTCCGTAATCTCATTTCATAATATTTCACAAAAAAATTCTAAATTGACTTACGATGATAACTTAACACCAAAGGAGATCATTGAAGATTTAAGTAAAGGCCAACTCCTACCACAGATCGGTAATGGGAAGAAACACGGTAAGTCAATAATAGATTATAAAAACATCATATGGTAATTGATTATTTTCTATTTCCAATATAGTTCTCTCATTTCAAAATAAAGTAATCGATGGTGGAATGAAGATAAAAGATTTTTTCTTGTCATTACAAGATGATGAAGGAAGGCAAATGTTTCCTAATGGTAAATTTCCTCCTGTTGTCTTATCTATAGATAACTCAACAATTCCACAAAAACATCTGATGGAGGGATTGGTTACACAGGAAAGAATCAAAAAATTATATGAATCATTAGATAAAAGTTATAGGGATAAATATTTGGAGTTTGAAAATATTTGGAAATCTGAAGCAACCAGAAAACAGTTATACGAGAAGTATCCTGAAATAAAGGAGGATCCCAATTTTACTAATATCCTCTCCGATCACCAGATGGCTCTTAATATATTATCAAAAGATTGCACAGATTACTTCTCAAAATATCCATTTATGTATACATTTCTTTTGGATGTTAGTGATAAAATCCAATCAACAACATCTCTCTCGTTTAGAGATCGAATTATGAAACAATGTTTAGAGGAGATTGATACTAAACCTGAATTTGGACCACTTCGTTCCAATACCGCTTTTATGAACCACCTTAAGATGATGAAAGAGACAATGGATATCATGAATAGGAAGTCAGAGGAAGATGATTATATGGCACAAATGAATATGTTATTGAGACAAATAGCCAGTGAAACAAATTACAGACCTCCAGTTGATAATTCAAGATCAGGTTCTACTGTCAATTACTCTGAGGCATACGCTAGATCACAAAATGTTTCTAATGGTAGTGTAAATGGACAACAACAACAACAACTTCCAGGAAGTAGTGGAGAACAGGAGGAGGTTAACTATCGTGAATTGTATAGAGAACAATTAGATCAAATGATTGAATTTGGTTTCATTGATGAGAATGAAAATATTGCAGCACTCCAAATGGCTAGTGGTAATTTTGAGGAAGCTCTTTCCATTATAATCGCTTTACGTGAAGATCAAATGGATTAATAGATAAGAAAATTTTATTCGTACAAATTTAAATATATTAAGAAGGGTTTTTTTTATGATATTTTGTTTTTATACAAAAATGATTTTGATATAATTATTTAATTGTGAATGATAATATATTTTTAAATAAAAACAACAAACAAATCCCGGTGTGTACTTTTTTTGTTGTCTTCTACACTATTTTTGGGTTTTTTCAATACTAAAGCAATTGAAGTCCAAGTGGATAAATTAGATTTTAATTCAAAATATACTAATAAGTATATTTTCAAGTTCAGATGAAAGTAAATTCTAACTAGAGAATTATTGCTATGCCAAAGGTCGTTTTGTCGTGAGATGTGTTATTATCAAAATTCAAGATTTATTTAACAACTCAAATTACAAAAACAATCTTGGGAGTATTCTTTAAAAAATTATCAAATCTAATTATTAAAAATGTACATATACTCAATATTACACGTTTAATATAAAAAAAATTAAAAACAACAAACTATAATATATACAAGGAGGTAGAAAAAGTTAACAATATATTTTAGTAGGTGATAACATAAGGTTATTCCCGAGATTCAAAGTAATTAGCATATTTATAAAGACACTTATATAAATTGATCATACACATCTTTATTGTATCTTCATCAGAACAATAACTTTTACCGTATTTCAGGTAATCTTTCTTGAATCTAACGAACGACCTGATAAACATAATATTCCTATCAATAACTTCATCTTCCTCCAAATTTCCTGAAACCATATCAACAACTTTCAGAATTAAGTCATCACATATTGGGAAGATTTGTTCATACATATGTGTCATTATAACTATACAATCAGATGGGAGGAATTTATTTAATTTTCCTTTATTGTTATTTAGTTTCGGTGGCATTAAATTTGCCTTTTTAACAAGTGATAAGCATTCATTTGTTACATTTTGTAGTGAATTTGATTGTAACTCGTTACATTTTTTATCTATTATTGATATTTCTTTTGTAAACGACTTTGCTTTTGAGAAGTGATTATCAAATGATTTTGATAAATCAAAGTTTGGTTGGTTCCTTTTTTCTTTATCAATTAATTGAGATAACAGATCTATTGGTATTGGTGTTAAAGAGCAATTTATAATATCTCCTCTAACTTTACTTAACCATTCCTTATAAGCATTGTCCATTAGTTTCTTCTGCACATTAAATGACTTTTTATGAGGTTCCTGAATCGTAGATTTTTTCTCCACTCCACTTGATACTCCATTATACTCCTTCTTGAAAACCTGATAAATAGAATAACTTTTAGTTTTCTCAGACTCAGAGGTTGAATGCAAAGGACAATGAGTAATAGATAAATTTCTATACCCATCATCAGGAAAAATATTAAAAGTAGCTCCATATTTCAAACCACACATAGGATGGTACCTAACACTACACTTATCAGCCTCACACTGAATAGTAAAACCAATACAACTAAAAACAGGATTATCACAAAATATACACCTATATTTCTTCTTTGACAAAGCACTTTTCGTTAAATAAAATGGACCTTCAAGATTATCAACCAACGCCTCATAAATATCATTATTATACAAAGCACAAAAACCATGAATCCATCCATTTTCTGTTTGTTTCATTGGACCATCTTTTTCATGGCATCCAACACAATTTAATGATCCCGAGTCAGAGAGGCATTCATTACAAAACCAAGGTGAAAGTATCCTTTGAGTATCTGGTTGAAAGGTATTCTTGACATAGTAACAATGTTCATGAACTCTAATCTTACAACCGGTACATTGAAGAAGAGAATCTCCACTCTCCTCATCTTTTAAACAAAAACCACAGAATTTTTTTAAATCAATATGTGATAATGTATATGATTGAAAACGTCTTGAAGTAGAGGGTTGATTGTTTGAATCCACCACCACCACCTCCTCCTCAGGTTCATCATTATCCTCACCATCTGATGATTTGACACTCTCTTCTGTATAGTCATCATCATCACTATCTTCAAAATCATCATTATCCTTCTCCTCATTATTAGATAAAATTTCTGTTGTCTGCATTGCCTTCATTGCACTTTTCCTTTTGGGTCGTACATTTTTTTGTGATAAATTTACTGGTGTACATCCACGACTAGATTGAGGAGATGAAGATGATCTTGATGGTGTAGTGGAATTTTTGATACCATTTTTGTTGTTATCATATTTTTCATCTACACACTCTGATGATGAATCACTTTCCTTAGACTTCAATTTAACTTTTACCTCTTTTTTATATGTCTTTTTAACTACATGATTAATAGTAGTAGGAGAATCTTTAATTTTAACATCCTGTACATAATCATCACAAGCAAAGGATAATGCTAATTTTTCATTCGTATCATTCTTCTTCCTCTTCCCAGTAGTATTATCTAAAAAATATTACATAAAAAGTTAACTTCAAAAAAAAGTATAAAAAATTCTATACCTGACTTCCTCCTCCTTTTCCTGTCTATAGAAGTTGTGGATTTACTAACTTTCACATTATCTTTAACTTTTTCCGGTTCTCCCAATCTTATCAAACCATCCCCCTTAACAATCTCATCCCAATCATAACCACAAACATGGACTTGCCTAACAAAAACAGCTACCTCTCCATTATCCTTCTTAGAATGAATTCTCAACTTAGCTGGACACCGACTCTCCTTACACTTATAATACCTATAACAACCACCACTACTATATGTAATATGTTGATGACCTATCATTGATAATAGTTCACTAAATTTTTCTATCCTATAAAAAGCACATGTATTCCATCGAAAATTTTTTATATCAATATCAAGTAAACTACAATTATTAACATCACTGCTAGATGATACTTCTTTTCTTTTTAAATTATCATTCCTCGTATTAGACATCTTTTTTGCCTTATCTCTCCAATGATAAAAATCTCCCTTCTTAACTAGAGTTAAAAAAAAATTTAATTTAAGTTAAAATAAATTGTACATTTTGTTATGTAAATAAAAAAAAATGATATTATAAAAATTAAATATATAATTAAATTAATAAAAAAATAAATAAAATAGGTTTAAGTATAAATGAATAGGAACCATATAAGTGTAATGATAAATAAAAACATGATCGAGAAAAAAATGTAATAATAAAGGAAACATTATAAAAAGTAGTAACATACACATACATAACACACATAAACTTATATAATAGAATGTAATATACACAGTTAGTGAAAGTACATAAGAAAGGGAAAAGAGTGAAATATATAAATTATACATTAACTCTTAAAATCAAAACATTTTTACTCATACTTGAAGGTGCATATAAAATGAACACCCTTCCAAAAAGAAGGAACTTCAAGTTTGTTTGTTGTAAATAGTAATTCTTGAGGATGGTGGAAAAATTTTTTTGATAATACAAAAAAATAAATAAACACACGATATATATATATATATATATATATATGTAGGGTTTTGTTTTTGAGTATGTCCTCGTTTTTATTCACATCTATCTTTTTTAGAATTCTTGAATGATAAGTTGATGATAGGGAGAAAGAACATTCCTGATAATAAAAAAAGGTTACTTATAATTTCATGGAAATACAAAATTACCAATATTTTAAAAAGAAAAAAAGTTAAGTCAAGAAAAGACATATACATATTATTGAATAAGCAATAAATTTTTATTAAATAAATATATATAAAATATATAATTTTTAACAATATACATATAATTTGACAAGAGTTAGATATGTATATCAAAAATTTATTTATTATTTTATCAGGAGTAAAAATCATTAAAGAGTTAACAACAAAAAAAAAGCTTTTAATATTTATTAACTTGACTACAAATTTTGATTTTGAATTAAAAGAAATAATAATGGTTTTAAATGGGAGTGTGGGAAGGTATGAAGAAACTCAATACGTATACCTCAAAAACTATTTTTTAAAGTTATATAAAATTTAATATAATTACATAATTTTTGGTTAACAATTAATAAAATTTATTAACAAATATTTAAAACAAAAAGTATAAGTATATTCCATACACGTTATTTTTCGAAAGTTATAATGAAAGCAAATTTGGAATTGATTATAAATAACGATATAATTAGAGTAAAAATTATTCTATAATGGTAAGAAAAAACCATTTACTATGTTTTAACTTTGATTAAGATAACAAAAAAACTACAAATGTAATTATTCCATATAAAATAAATATTTCAAAGGCAGATAAATTTTTTTAAAGTGTTATAAGAAATTATGTATTCTATAAAAATGAAGAAGATGATGTATATATGTATAAGTTTTTGTAAGAGAAATTAAAATAAGACGAAAAATATATATATATCTATATATATATATGAAAAGATACTTAGTGACTGGTCATTACTTTAAAAAAAAGAAATTAATGATTTACAATGTCATGATTAGTATGATAAAATACTCTACCAAAAAATTTTCTTTTCATTAATATGTACAAACAATTTCATTGATAAGAAACAATTCAGTAATCTAAACTATATTATGATAAAAAATTAATAAAGAAAAACAACAACAACAAAACATTATTTATTTATTATTTGAGTAAAATGATAAAAAGTTATAAATGAAAAAACCTGTAACAATATATATATATATGAATGTGCAAATTGATGTTAAACAAGAATAAATGATAAGAATATATAGAAATCTATTATAACCCGCAAATGTTAATATTTATATATATATGTATATATATTCACCATTTTCTTTTCGCCTAAAATATATTTTATATATATACGATTAAAATTGCCTTGTTAGTATTTTTCAAATTGAAAAGAATTATTATAATTGCCATTTTTACAATTTTCATAGATCCTTCTTTGCCTTCCAGAAGAATTAATAGTATCATCCTTATTATTATTATTAGTTCTCTTACTATAGGAGTTATCGAATGAGGATGGCATTGACATTTCCATACATACCTTTTCATTATCACGCAAACTTTCATTGTCCCCCATAATACAACAACCATGTACAAAAAGTGATAAAAATGTTGGCAAAAATATTAATCCATGCAACAAACCAACTGATATAGCAAGAAAAACTGTCTTAAAGAACGTTACTATCATGTACGCTGGAACATCAGCTAAAACACAAACAGCCAATATCGTTGAAGACCCACCTTGAATAAGAGGCCATCCAAGAGCAGCCAAAGCATCTATTATCTTCCCCTGGGATGTTTTTTCTTTTGACACCACATACCCATACGTTATATGAGCTGAATAGTCCACTGAAAAACCTATTGACATTATTATCGTTATCATTGATATAGCATCTAAATTAACTCCCCATAATGTCATGAAACCTATAGTTCCAAAATCCATTGATGCTATAGCTATTGTCACCCATATAGCACATATTGGTTGGGGTATCAAGAATAATGCGATAAAGAACATCATTAACATTGCTATTAATGTATTCTGAACAGTATTTGGGATAACTAATGAATACTGATCCGTAAACAACCATATCGGCATGAAAGTCGTCACATTATACTGTTTATACCTTGAAGCAACCTCCCTTAATGTCATTGTAGCATCAGTTTGCTCCACTGAAGACACGATATTTTTTAATCCAACAATAAACCTAAACGCCCCAATTTTCCATGTCCCATTCTCATCCTTCATCCACTTTATATCCTCAGGCCAGTACTCATTAGATTTAGCTGCCAAGTAATGTTGTACAAAATTATAATAATACTCATCTTGTATTGGTGTATCAGCCTCTGTCCTATAGTATTTCTCCATTTCATTTAACCAAAATTGTACGGAATCATCTCCAATGGTATGTCTGGTATTGGCTATATCATGAACCATCTTCTTAATAATCCCCCTTTCAGTACTATTTCTTAGATCCGGTGGATTATTTACAACAACCTGAACAGTGCTTCCATATTGCCAGAAATATTTCTCTAAATTCCTGTAATGTGGTATAGCGTATGAGTCTTTGACTAGCAAATTGACTGGCTCCAATCCCTCTCGTAACTGAGTCCATCCATATCCAGCAAACACGAGATAAATACAATACCATGCAATGACTATACATTTCACAGGTGTTGACACAAGTATGGGCCCGAAATACTTCCTGAAGAAGTGTGCTGGTAGACTGTCTTCAATGATATCTCCATGTGAGGTTATGAAAGTCAATGATGGATCAATATGTGGATCACAGTTTGATGAACCTAACATGAGGAGTTTTGTCATGAATCCTTGTTTCTTGGAGGTGTCGTATAAGGTTGTTCTACAGGCAAGTACACAATGCCTATTACCTTTTTCTAACTTAATCGATAAAGCCAAGATTCCAGCAAAGAAGGTTATACCATAAATGAAGGTCATAGATATTGCAACACATGTGTAGATACAGAAAATGTTAACACATGGAATTGTTGTTATAGAACCAACACCAAAAGATAATGAATCAGTGAAAGATGTTATAAGCATGGATACTGCCGCCTCCGACATACATTCACCCATCCTCTCCTCTGTATCCTGTGTTCTTGGGGTCCTCTTAATAGCAGCTAACATTAGAAACATATTATCAACACCAACGGCAACAATAAGGAATGGCATGACACCAACGATGTCAGAGTAATACATTCCACTGAGATTCAGGGCACCTATAGCTGTAGCAATACCTAAACCAGCATTTCCCACACCGAGCATAGCAACTAAAGGTTTCGATAAAACCCAATCAATGAAGAATGTTCCTTTGATAAAGGTTATTGAAGAGATCATAGAGAAAATAACACAAAAGGTAAATGATAAAACAAATCTCGGAACCAATGAATTAGCATTTCTTTTCAATTCCTCAGCTAGTGTTTGTGAATGGAAAAAGGTAAACTCAATAAAAGGATCATCCGGATAATTAAACAACTCCTGTTCCAATTCTTTTTCCCACAATCCAGAGATATAAGAAATATTGGTTGGGTAGAATTTTAGGTGATATATCATCATCCATGCTTTTGAAGATGCAATTATTTTTGTGTTGTTTGGTCCATTTGCCAACATAACACCACCTAATGCTCCACCAATGTATCCGGATTTGTCTCCTAACCTGACAGTTGGGTATGTTATATTTATTCCATGATTGTAGAGGGATGAAATTAGGTGGATGTGTTTGTTTCCTGGACATCCTTGTTTTTTGTACATAAGGCAAAGATTTTCATACTTGTATGTTTGGTTGTTGAAAGATACTTTGATGCGATTTTGGATGTACATATCAAGACGCCATATTGCTTCAGCATAATGAGATTCTAGGATATTACCGTTATCTTTTGTTGTGACGATTATCTGAAAAAATTATGAATAAAGATATTATGAATTTTGATGTATATAGATTACTTGTATCTCACGACTTTGAGTTACAGCCCTCCCTGGTATGTAATTTTCATTATTTAATGGCCATAAATTATGAATAACCTGCCTTTCCATTTTACTTGGAGCATCAGATGGTGTAAAAAGGTATATGGCATCTGAGATTGTATTTAGATGAAAGATTCCGATGCTTGTAATTAAGGTAAGAATAAGAGGTATAATTATGAATGGTAATGGATACCTAGCCACTATCATTCCATAATTACGGAAAAATGAAGCCAGGGGCTTTTCAATGCAATCGTTTGATGGCATTAAATTTTTCTGTATATATTTTTAGAGTTTTATTTTGTTTCTTATAACTTTAGTAGTGATAATAATATAATTGAATTAGGAAATATTTAAAAAGGTTATAGCTTTTAAAAAATAACTTTTTTTTTTTGATAAAAATTTAAAATTTAAAATATTTCTAGAGTAATGACGTATTAATTTTGATGGACAAAAGGTCTTCAAAGTATTGGTATACTAAATAATAATAGAGAATAAAAAGAAGATGAGAAGGTATGTGGTGAAATATTTATTGAGGTCACCAGGAATGAGATGGGGTGGAAGGAGATTTTGTAATCATTGTAAAGGTCATTTAATACAACATATAATATTAAATATTGTAGTATGGTATAAGATATCACTTTAATAAACATGGTGATAATTTAACTGATATGGAATATATTTTTGCGGTAAAAACATATTGTTTTAAAAGAGATGTCGGTTGTAAAATTAAAATTATAGGTGTAATTTGGAGATTGATGAAGATGTTCATGTTTGTTATCAGATTTTTGTTTGAAGATATTTTTATCCCTGAACGAGATTTATTTTACCCTGTACTGTTTGTGGGAAGGTATGATCTTGAGGTTTTCTTCCGGAATGATGAAAATTTATGGGTATAACAAGATTTTAGTTAATTTACTTTTATGGGTATTTGATTTATTGACAACATTCAAATAGGAAATCATTTTATTACCACAACTTCTTGAATGGTGAATCATTCAACGACTTTTAAATTGACATAACTTGCTTTCAATTATCCAAATAACTATAAATAAGGTTATCAAAGTGGCACTTCATTTTAATAGGTATTTTTATTCATCCTCCAACAAAGAAAGTAACACAAAAATCATTTTTTTATGTTTTTTTTTATCATTAAAACATATTTATTGTATAGTGGTAAAAATGTTTATAGAAATTATATCATTCAAAGAGGATTTTGTCTATCGTATATATGTCTACATCAATCATTTACTAAATTCGCTTTGGATAGACATTACAATTTTATTATCATTACTTTTGATCTCTTCTTCATTTATATGTGGTAGAAACCATATATAGACATAGACACTTGAAACTTTAATGTTACAACTTTTCTTTGTGTAAATATAAGTGTTTTTTTTTTAATTTCTGTAATTGGTAAGATTCCAAGACAACCTGTTTAACATTTATTGTCTATATTTAGTTTATTGTTAGTGAAGTTATACAGAAGCGCACGAGGAGTAATTAATTAACCTCCATGAATGTGTAGAAGAAGAAGGAAGTTTAACAAGAGAGAGTACTCTCAAGTAAGATGTACAGAAACACAATCACAATAACTTTATTGATGATCAAAAAAAAAAAAAAACTGGAAAAAGAAAGAAGATACGGAAAGGTACATGTAACTAACATAATTTTTCAAATGGTAGTAACATTTTTTATAATAGAAAAATCATTAATAATGTTACATAAAATGGCTCTTCAGTGTAGATTAAAAAAAATAATAAGAAATACATACTTCAGAATGGTTTAAAAACATGGTAATTAATTGTTAGCATGCTTCTTGTATCCTCCATAAGACATAAGTGCATACATTGCAGTTAAAATAGCAACAGGAATACAAATCTTTCCAGCAGTCTCATCAATTTTATAGAAACTGTAACATGTAGCAGCAGCCAAAGCAGCATGGATAGAACTGTGGACTAGGACTAACTTCCTATCCTTCTTCTTGGCTACTGGAGAAAATGCTAACCATGATGCTAATGTAGCTCCATAAAGTCCCATAGCTACTTTTGTATCATTGTAATCAAATCCACCACCGTGTTTGAAGACCATGTAGGCGGCGTAACCCATTGGAGAGAAAGTCATAATGTCAAGAGCTGCATAGACAGATGGGTCCTTTGGAGCACATTTACATTCACAATATGTCTAAAGAAATTTCACACATCTTTTACATAAAAAAATAAATAAACTTACATCAAAGAATTCTTTGACACTTTTATCTTTGAAAGCAGAATAAGCAGTAAATGCAGCAACACCTCCTGGAACAAGAGCTCCAAGTAAAGCTTTCTTAGTATCACATTGAGTCCAAGTATTAATCATCTCTTCTTCCACGTACAAATTAAAATAAACTTTATCCTATAAAGAAACAAAAAAATAAATAAAACCCACATCGATACCTGAATCATCATCATTGTCTCTTAAAAAATACAATAACAAATAACCCAGAAATCAATACTAAAAATACTTTTATACACACATTTTATCAAAAGTTTAAGGAAAAAAAGTATGTATATATATACAACTATACAAAAACAAATATGTCAAAATCACTAATACTACTAGTAAGATATCATCCTTCGTGGTTTTTTTATTTCTCCAACAATCAACTAAACCTTCAACTAAATGTTGTTTACACTTGCACGTTTTAGATAAAATACATATTGTGTAATATAATAGTTGTAGTATATAGATAAAAAAATAATACAAATTGGAGAAGGTAGGATGGAATGTGACAAAAAAAAGTAAATTTTAAAATATTAATTAGAGAAGAGGATGATGAAGAGAGAAAAATAAGTGAGAATGTTATTTCTAGGTGATTATAGAAAATGTTTTAGAGTGACATTTTTCTTCATGCTAAAAGTAGTTCAGCTTGAGAAAGAAGCTTTCGAATAGAAATAGAAATAGATAGATATATATATATATATGTCCGTCGTTTGTGTATGTATAAAAAAACAGCCCTATGATAATTGATAAAAGGACATTTTTGTCCAAAGGACGCCATCAATATGCGATAAGTGAATAAGAACACATGACTGAATGATTTTTGAATATCATTTTGTTTGTTTATTTTAGAGTTGTGCCAAAGGGGTTGGTTTTAGGCGAAACTATTTTTTCTAGTAATGATAAATAATGAAAAGTCTGTTGATTGCTATAAAATTGTAATCAATCGATGTTAAGACCATTTTTTGGGAAAAATATATTCGATAATGGTCATAAGATAGTCCTATGATTCTTTAATCTTATTAGTAAATGTAATCTTTTTTGAATATACAACAGAAATGTTGATCAGGAAAAGTATGGCCCGATAGAGAAGGTGATATATGTAACAAAGTTTTTGACAAGGTGTAGTGAAAAGACTTGTAATTCATCAAGAGGTAGTAGTGATGATAACTCAATAAGAAGGTGTGTTTATAGAAAGTAACAAATGTTAAAAACATTTTATCCCCTCTATCACATCTATCATTATATTTTAGTAAGAATTATCCCTTATTATCACATGTTCTTTTCCTTATATAGAATTATATAGGAAGAATATAATGTGACGTCTTTATTGGGGTACCATTAACTGGACTACAAGACCTTCTATTGACTATAGAAAATGCGCACTATTGTTTACCACGGCACAACAACAATAACAAACTGGATTTGCCCTTTCGTCAGTAATACAAAATTATAAAGCACAAGGCAACTTCTCTTCCCGTCACGTGAGTTCATAAATATCCCAACAAGAAGTCTGTTGAAAAAAATGAAATAAAAATATACAAAACATCAAGAAAACTTTTATACAATAAAATATGTTTATTGAAGAATAAACATAGATAAATTAAAATGAAACGTCAACAATTGGATAAATCTTCACAGATGAATAGAATTATACATTTGGTTCCTTTCCTTCACCGTAATACTTTATTTCAATGGATCGTACTTGACGACTTTTGGACCCTTACTAGCATTAGCTGCTTCCTCAGCAGCTTTTTTAGCTGCAGCAGCCTCCTGTTTTTTTCTCATAGCTTCAGCATCACGTTGTTGACGGGCATCAAAATTTAATCCAAGATTTGAGCCCTTCTCAGCAGCTCCTTTGTTTTTTTGCTGTTCTTTTTGTTTTTTAAGATTTTTTTCACGAGCAAGATCACGTTGATTACCACCTTAAATTGAGAAGTGTTTTTTATGACATAAAATTTTATGATTAAAATTTTTGAAATTATTTAACTTACGAGCCATTTTTATAGAAATTTAAAAGATAATAATAGTGTATATTTTTAGATGGTCAAGTGTAACCAATTGATTAAACTGAAATGATCTAATAGATTTAATATAAAATGAAATATTTTTGTTACAACGTTAACATAGAAACGAAGGCAGAGAAAAATTTTTATTGAAGATAAAAGTAGGGCATGCAGAATATATAGATATTATTATACGATATATTTATGAAATAAGATAAAAAAAAAGAGTTGTTTTAAAGTTACAGTTTTCACTATTATCACATGGTATGCGTGTATATATTTTTGTTATGTAACTATATACGGTTCAAAAAGATAATCACATATTATAGTAAAAAAATCTGATAGTTATATGATAAAAACAACAAATGATAATAAGACGATAAAAAAATTAATACCGAAGTTTATTGTACAAAAAAAATGTTAGCAAGGTAGGAGAATTAGAAACTTTAAATGACAACATACATTAATACGACAAATCAAAGACAATCACTTATCATCTATCTATCTCTCTCTCCTCTCTATGCGGAGGAATACATTATACACCATAGCTAAATTCTTTCTAGGAGCCATTTACGAAAGAACAAATTTTTCGTTATACCATTGATATTGGTTTTTTATGACTTCATGTATTTACAGTGTATGGAAAGTACTGACAAAAAGTAGATAAAAATATTTACTTTTTACCAACATATAAATACCAAAATCATGGTGGTAAAATTTAAATATTGAATTCTGATGACTAGTCTATGTATAGTAATTTTTATATTTCAAATAATACCTTTCCAAAAAGAATTTTACTATATTGATCATAATAATATCAGTTTTAATTAGTATTACTATTTACCTTTAGGTGGTTTGTTTTGTAGTATCTGTGTATTATTGTGTATTCAGAAGTTATCCTGCGCGCTGCGATTATTTTTCATCTATTTGTTTACATTTATGTGGCTAAAGGTTATCTTGTTCCATTTTTTTTTTCATAAATTTTAATACAGTCATTTTAGATATATTAGTTGACATTTTGTGTAAAGTACATTATTTTTTATTGATAATTAATCATTCAATTTCTAACCATGGCATCACTTAGCGATAGGACTAACAAACAGATTGAAAGTATTAGAAGTCAACAGTATAAAAATGCAGGAAAGGGTGAGGTAAGTTCCAATCACTTCCTTACCATTACTTTTCTTTACTTAAGGAACTCAAACGTAGGCGTGCCGAAGTAACAGTTACTCTAAGAAAAGAAAAAAGAGACGCAATCTTGAGTAAAAAAAGGAATATAATCTCTGATGATCCAGATGACATGGATGATCTTAACACTACAGAGGAGTTGTCTAATGAAGCATTAACTATTGCAGAGGATGAGCTTAAGGATATTGCTAATGAATTCAGAAAGCCAGGTCTTACTGGTGATAAACTTTTCGATTTATATCAAAGGATTCGACGAGTTCTTTCTCAGAATTCCTCTGCCCCGGTTGATTTTCTTATCAAACTTAGATTACTCCCAGTCTTGATGAATGGCCTTCAATCTGAAAATAAGAAGATCGTCTACGAAGCTGCTTGGTCTATTACAAATGTTGCTTCTGGAACCTCGGAACACACAAAAGCAGTCGTGGAGGCTGGAGTTATACCTATCCTTTTACAATACTTACCGGAGTACCGTCGTCATAAAGAGATAACAGAGCAATGCATCTGGGCATTAGCTAATATCGTTGGTGATTCTCAGGAATACAGAGATTTATCAATAAAAAGAGGACTTTTCAAGTACATGGGAAATATTATGAATGATATCAAATCCCTACCAATTACCATCGTCAGGAATATTGCTTGGCTTTTTTCAAATATAGCCAGACACAGGAACGTCAACACTCCAGAGGAGATTTACGGGCAATCTATTAAATATATCCGAGATTTATTATGTTATAACGATAAAAGCGTCAAATGCGATGCTTGTTGGGGATTATCATATTTGATTAAGGATGCCAAAAATGAACAATTAAAATACTTCGCCAACCAAACCGTGATGCATAGTATGTTATCATTCCTTGGATCAGGTGATAATTCTCTAATTCTTGGAGCTTTACGGGTCATTGGAAGATTTGCTCAAGGTACAGAGAATTATTGTGATATACTCATCCAATCTGGAATCTTTAAGCAGGTCTTTCCAAGTATAATGACAACCAAAGCTTATGATACTGAAATTTTGTATAATTGTATTTGGGTTCTATCTAATGTTGTTGCTGGACCTGAGACACATATAAATGAGATTGTCTCTTGTAACTTGGTACCATTTATTATTAAGCATCTTTCATCGGGAATCTCAAGGATAAGAATTGAGTGTAGTTGGTTTTTATCTAATTTTGTTAATGGGTGCTCAAGGCATCAAATTAGGGAGATTGTTAAGTGTGGTGGTGTTGATGCTATCACTAAGGAATTAAAAAATGACACTAATAATGATTATATTTGTAATTTATTGGAATGTATATTTTGTATTTTAGATACCTATAGTTCTTGGTAAGTTTCCAGACTTATTTAAGTTTAATATGTTATAACATTTTCAGTATACCTGAAAAATTAGAAAGTATCAAGGATTCCATTGAGGAGTGTGGTGGCCTTGATGTAATTGAAAAATTTCAACTATGGGATAATGAAAAAATCTCTGTTCTTAGCAATCGCATGATCGAGGTTTTCTTTCAAGATGATACCAGTGCCTGTGGAGGTGATTACGATAGTGAGGACCACGAACAATACCCTCAATCACAGAGAATTGAATTTTAAATAACTTCGAAGTTTTTTATTGTCTGTTTTTGAATAATTTTCCATCGATTTATTATTATTTCTATTAAAAAAAATTTGTATATACGAATTTTAAATGCTAAAAATATAACATGCTTGTAAATAAATATAATGTACTATTTTTTTTTGATAAAAACATTTTTGTGTAATTTATTTTTGAATGATGTCATTTTATGATTTTAACAAGCAGGTTGATTTTTATGGTAACCCATCATTAACTGGATTTGGGACATTCTTGAAAGATAACTGTACACCCTCGTTATTGGAGGTTTTTGTTGAGAGGAGTGATACTTTTGTTATTGAAAATTGTAGTGAGGTTGAAACAAACTTGTTAGAAGAATTGATAAAAGAATTAAAAGAAGGTAAGAGTATTTTTGGATCTTTATACAAGATAGCTGAGGAGAATGGATCTTATGCTTATGAGGCTTTGTATAATGTTTATGAAGATATCATTATTCGTGAGGCTCTGAAGGAGAATTTTGTCTTTTCACTTGAAAGAATATTATTATCAATCGAGAAGGGTAACCTTTGTGGTGAGATATTCTTATCAGCAATAGAAGGCAATAGTAGTTTAATTTATGATGTATTGGGGTGTTTTAATGATTTTTCAAGAATGTTATTACCTTCAAATAAACCTTTGTACTATTGTTCAATACATACTTATGTCCAAGAAAATAGATGTGTTCCGATACCCCAAGAGATTGAGAATATTATCATTTCAATGAATGAATTAGGAAAAAGCAAGAGAGCATCTGACAGGTACATCCGTAAATGGATGCATAAATACATCTCCAGAAACTCCTTATACTAATACATAAAAGAAAACAAAACTAATATTAACCATACATAATAAAAAAATAATAATTATTAATTGATTTTTGATATTGTGATATATATTTATACATATATATAATTAAAATGAATAATTTATAATAAATAAAACCAAAACATAAATATTCATAACTTTTTATATATGGTATATCACGAGACAATTGTAATATTTATTTTAATATATCAAAATGTGGACAATGTACATATATATATTAAACATGATATGATAAGGGTCATTGATAGAGTTATTGAATTTGTAAAGACATTTTATTCTTATACATGTATTTAGGTATACTTTTTTTATTTATGAAATTTTCAAGAATTTTAAACATTTATACAAAACTTGATTTTATCTTTATGGAGCCTGACTATGAAAGTTCACCGGGTATTTTTAAGTTTTATTAAGTAAAACATTGTATTATTTTTGTAAAATAATGTCAATTAAATGGTTAAAAAATTGTTTTATAATATTATTTATATTATTTACTGAAAATATTTATGGAATGTTTTATGGTGGTGGTTATGGAGGAGGGTATGGAGGTGGTGGAATGTATGGAGGATGTTCTTATGGATATGGGTATGGATGCGGATTATTTGATTGGTAAGCAAATTTTTTTATATTAATTTTTTATAATTTATATAATATTTTTAGGGATATATCATATTGGATATATATAATAACAGGATTAATAATATTTTTTCTTATAATTTGCCTATTATGTTCACCCTGTTGTTGTACAGCACTAGCTGCATGTTTAGCTGGAGCTGGATTCAATAGGAAAAAATCAAGTAAAGATAGGAATGTTCCAATTCAACAGGTACACCAACCCCCTCCCCCACCAACGATAATAACAACACAACCAATCGTTACTGGGACCCCAACCCATGGGAACATCATAACACAACAACCTATACCTTGTAAGAAAAATATTTCATCATTTTTTTTATAATATAATAGATCATTAATTTTTAGCGTGTCAAAAAAACATAACAATATATGAGAGTAGTGATAAACCAATACCAAAAGAGAGGAAAAAAAAAGATTATGGGAATGATTCTGAAATAATAGCTGAGGATCATTATTATTCATCAAAAAGACAAAGATTACCTAGAACTCCACCGTATGTTGATAGAGTACATTATTCTCAACAAAATCAAAGTTACTATGCAAATAGACAGTAAATAAAAAGGTTTTACCTTGACAAAACGTTCTAATGTAATAAATTGTTTAATTATTTAATGAATAATATTTTTTTTGATTCTATAAAAATGATGAAATTACCATACATATAACATATTAATTTAACTTTTATAGTTAAAATAAAAATAATAGTTACAATTATTAATTACAAAAGTTATTATATACAAAATATTATACAATTAAAAATACAATAAAAAAAAAGTCAGGCTATCAAATAATTATAACTTTAGAAGACACTTAAAGTGTACTTCTTACCTTCCTTCTTACATGAGAATATAACTTAATTTAACTTGAGAGTGGAAAATTCAATTCCACTACAACATAAATTATTGGAGAGAACCTTAAAGGTTCCAAAATATAATTAATTAATTTTCTAGAATGTAAAAAATTTATATTGATAAAATTAATGCTTTAAAGAACCTACATAATTCTGGTGTCGAAATTTCTAGAAGTATTAAACTATATCCATCTGCCATTGGTGTGATTTTAAAAAATTAACTCAAATATTACCCTGATAGTCTAAATGATGGGTATTCTTGAGTTTTCGACAATCCACAGTATATAGAAGGTGCCCTTTTAAGTAACTCAATGGCAGTTTATCCTTCTTCTTCTTTTACCCATCACCAAAAATAAGGATTTGTCATAGGGCACTTGTAAAAATATTAAAAAGTCATATTCTAAAAAGATTTATAAAAAATGAGATATTTTACATGGACATTAACATAAATAAAATGATAAAAAGGACATCAAATAAAATTAATAAATCATAGAAACTCGAAAGTATACAATATTTAAAATGGGATTTTGAGAAATTTGTTTTATGAAGAAATTTTTAATTGGTAAAAAGTTTTATCAAAGTTATCAGTTGATGAGTGTAAGAGATTATTGTCTATACTGTATAGATATTTTCGTTTTGTGATAGTTGTGTTAATCGTAAACAAACTTTTTACTCTTCTCCATTATTTTTAAATGATTATTTAAATGTTTTCATAAATATACTTAATTCTTTCTTGTTTTATGGTACTCGAAGATTTTTACACAGAAAATGTCATATAAAAAACATATATTATAAATCACTGTAGTTAATGTACTTTGATAAAAGAAAATATAAAAATTTATTGATAAGCACTTTCATTATATATAAAGTTATTTAAAAAAGATTTAATCTTAAGTGGAAATAAATATTTATCATATAATCTAGAGTATTATTAAAAAAAAATTCCAAGTACACCAATAAAAAAGGATAATATTTCCAGGGTAATCTCTAAACAATCCAAATACATATATTATTAAATTAATCAATCAAAAAATAAAAAAAACAAAGAATAACCTTAATTTTTCACAAATTACCACTTATCATTAAATGTTCCCTGACATTTTTGATAAATTTAACTCATCTTACAAATAACCATTTTATACATTACATCTCATCTCATAAAATCATCAATTGCCTCATGGAACAATAGTAAAAATAGGCACTCAAGGGACATCAAGTAAACTTTCTAACTACAATATTTCTACATACATTTCATAGCATATTTCTGTATATCAAAAAAGATTTTACCATTTGGCAGAGAGCTTTCATAAAGATATATCAAAAAAGGAAATACACATATTTTATATATATATATATTCTTGTACTATTATGATAAAAGTTTATATTTTCTAAAAATATTTAATAATAAAATTATTTTCACTATCAATTTATTTTTATTTATCGTAAATAAAAAATATATTATGAGGAGTACTGGAGGAGTATTTTTTATTTTTTTGTTCTACTTTATCAAGATAGGTTTTGGTGATTATACTAAGTTGATTAATACTGAGACACATGTCGTAGTGGAGCCATTGAAGTATATGTTACCGAGGAATGTGACACCATCTGATATTAATTGTAAATTTACTATACATAAAGAATCATGTAAAAATCCTCCAATGTCGGAGTTTGATACTATACTATGGCATACAACCGTCTGCCTCAAATGGAAATGTAATGAACCAAAGTTAATTATTAAAGTTAATAAATGTTGGACTGGAAGTTTAAATAATCCTATTTTTATCATTGGTCCAGATGGTTGTACAGTTGAGGGGAGTATGGTCAAATCACCACTTTATAATTTAATCAACTTAAACGAGGCACAAAGTTATGGGAGGTTATCTGTACGGTTATATGGAAAAAATTATATCCATCTTGGTTGTTCTATATCTTTTTGCCATATATGTGATAAAGTTTGTATTGATAGGAGTGTAAGTTTGTATTTTCTATAAATTTTATTATCATTTTTTAGCAACCGATATGTGATGATCATAAGAGTGATGAGGAACTCAAGATTAGAAGAGTATGGTCTCAATTACCACACGTTCTAAATTACTGCGATCCAGTCAAAGATGAACATTTTCTTGAGTTCTTAACGTCATCAACTTCAAGGAAATCTCAATTAACAATCATTTTTATTAGTATTATATACATTATAAACAATAATTACTTTTAAAAAACAAATTAAACAATCAAACTTAAACTTAACTACTAGCTTTAACTTTTTTATTACTATTCTTGTTCTTCAACTCTTTCTTCCTTTTTCTTTGATCTCTTATGACTTTATCCACTTCAGAGTCATCTAAACCACTTCTTATCATATCTTTCCTTCTATTAATCTTCTTCTTCTCTCCAAAACTACGTTGATCTAACTTAATTTCCGCCTCTTTCTTCATTGTTAACACTTGACTGGCATATTCAGTTATCTTTTTATCATCAACCTTCAATTCATCCAACTTCTTTCCAACAGCTCCCTCAACAGCTTGAAGAAGACTAATATCATATTGTGTAACAAAAGTCAAAGCTCCACCAACTCTCCCGGCACGGGCTGATCTTCCAACACGATGAAGGTACGTCTTAGTACACCTCGGAATATTATGATTCACAACCAAATCAACCTTTGGTATATCTAACCCACGTGCAGCAACATCAGTACAAATCAAAACCTTAACATTCCCATTCCTAAATTTCGATATAGCAGACATCCTATCCTTTTGTGAAATCTCCGAATGTAAACTTGAAACACTAAATCCCAAGGCATTAAACATTATAGCTAATGCCTGAGCTTCCTTACATGTATAGGTGAATATCAAAACACAACTTTCCTCATTCTTCTCAACATAATTCTTCACAACATAAACTAAATAAGCATCCTTAACACCAACAGGACATAAAACATATTTCTGTGTTAACTTATCAACAGTCTTAATATCATCAACATCCTCGAAGAAGTATGGTTTTGAGATAGAGACTTGATGGAGTTTTGTTAGGGCTGATGTAATAGTGGCACTGAATAATAAAGTTTGCCTCTCCTTGGGTAATGTCATGAAGATTGATTTTAATTGTAATGAATATTGTCCATCTAATAACTGATCAGCCTCATCAAGAACCAAAAACTTTATTTTACTAAAATACCTCGCGATACCATTGGGATCACTTCTTATGTGATCTTCAATTCTTCCTGGTGTCCCGACAACGATATGAGGTTTTTTGGATAATTCTGTTGCCTGGATATTTTGTGATCTCCCCCTACGATAGTGGAACATCGTAAGGATATAGGTTTTCCCAGTGCTATTAATTGATCCGAAATTTGGAAGGCTAATTCACGGGTTGGTGTTATGATTAGGGCATATATACCATATGGGTCAATTGATAACTTTTGAAGTATGGGCAATGCGAAAGCTAGTGTTTTACCAGTACCTGTTTTGGAGCATCCAAGAACATCTACACCCTCAAGAACTTTAGGAATACAATTAACCTGAAAAATTTAAATTTCTTTGAATGTAAAACCTTTTAAATAATAATTACCTGTACTGGAGTAGGTTGTTTAATTTGCATTTCCTTTAACTGATTAATAAGCCATGATCCAAGACCAAGATCAGAAAATTTGGCATCTGCCACACTAACTGCTGACTCAGACATAATAAAACAAATAATAAAAAAGTATACAAAAAAAAAAGAAATTTATTATATTAAAATGGGGGTGACAAATTGTCTTATATACAATGATCTTGGAATAATGTTTACTCACAGTATGTTTCTCCTTCATTTATTAAAGCTTGAATATTTCTACTCCTTTTTCAGTCCTCCTATATCTAACAAAATCTTGGGGACGAATTAACTTTCCAAAGTCATACTTTTTAGCATAAAATATATTTTTTTTGACCATATTTGATACATAATTATCTCGGTGCAATGAAACCCTCCTTGGTATTTGCTTCAACCATTTGTGTCCAAGCAGGGGTACTAAGTCATGGTAATGGTCTGGTTTAACTATTCCATTAACAGTTAGAATGGCTAACTTTTCTTGTTTTGCCAATTTTTGGAGTTGACGAAGGATTGTTTCTATACTGGATGAGTAATCAGCCATGAACAACAACTCCTGGGACAGTATACATCCGCAAATTGAATTAATTATCAATAAAGAGACACTGTCATGTTTGAGGAGATCAAGCAAGTTGTGTAGTGTATTATAAAGTTCCTCAATCGTATGGATTGACTTGACTCTAACTCTGTCTATGTTCTCCATATCCTTTGCCTCCTCATTACCATCCATCAACTCCATTAACCTATCAATCTTAAAAGTATTCCTCGAGTCAATGTACAGTAGTTTGGAATTTTTTTTCGATGGATCTTGTAGGAATTGGGCAATGAGCTGGTGACAGAACTGGAAGAACATTTGTAATGATTAATGTTACTGTTTATATCACTTACATCTGTAACATAACACCCATCTTCAGCAGCCAATTCTGATACCTCACCACATTCAATACCATTACCAAAGAGCTGGTCAAATTCCGGGAGCCCAAAGCTGTGTGTAAATTGCTTTGATCCAAGTCTCTTATAAGCGTCTAGCAATGATTCTGTCATTTATCTAGTAACATCTAAAAATAATACTTTTTTTTCATTGATAATTAGAGAAATAAAACTTACATAAGGGAATCTAATTAGTATTTCACTTGAATAATAAATTTATTAGGTTGATGTATATATACAGTACATACAATAATAATACAAAATCAATGAGATGCGTAATAATTCCGAGACAAAATAAAATTACCTTAAAATGACAAAATAAGTCTTTTTTTGGGGTTTATATAGTGAATCTAATCACTTCATTGTAATCCAAATTTTTTATTGTACTTTACCACATCCTGTAAACATACGCCAAAATATTTCTTTTTAGAACCACCTGCCACATTATCATGTTTTTACCGTTATCCTAATTTCCTGTCCAATTTTCAAATTTTTATTAATTTTTTTTTTTCATTTTCTCGTAACAGGAAAAATATTATTTATTTTTTTATAGTGCAATTATCAAACATTATTTTTTTTTATAATTTAATTACATATAGGTCAAACTTTTTTTATATAACGATTTTTTTTTATAGATCGTTATGACAACAACAAAAAACACTGAACCAAGAGAGTACAAATTGGGTAGTGACAATGAATTGAGATTTGTTGTGGGATCAGATGAGGTGACAGTCGAACTCCTGGATGGGAGAGCCGAACTTTTTGGTACTGAACTGATAAGAAATAAACGTTATACCTTTCCACCAGGTTGGTTTTTGATGAAATGAAAATTATATAAATATGAATATTGTTTATTTTAGGACGTATAATTGCGATTTATGCGTATGAATTTGCAACCATAGAATTGGTTGGTGGTGATGAATCAACCTACGTCTCTGATAACACACCAATGCGGTCATATCTTCAAATTCATACATATCTAGAGAAACAAAGAGAAAAAGTTTATCAGAATTTGACATCCAAAAGACAGAAACTAGGTAAACAAAGAAGAGGACCAAGATTACTGATAGCTGGTTCTATGGATGTTGGTAAAAGTACAATAGCGAGAATTTTATGTAATTATGGTGTAAGAAGTTGTAGGACACCAATATATGTTGATATTGATGTTGGACAGGGATCTATATGTGTTCCAGGGACAGTTGGTGCTTTGTTTCTGGAGAAGACTGCTGATGTAATAACAGGATATGATACAAAATCATCCTTGACAATACATTATGGTTATACATCACCAAGTGCTAACTTTGATTTGTATTTATCGTGTCTTAAGACACTAGCAGATTTTGTACATAGAAAAAGTATGACAACCAATGAAATTAACGCCAGTGGAATCATTATTAATACCTGTGGTTGGGTAGATAAGCAAGGGTATGAATCATTAACAAAAGCGGCTGAAGAATTTGAGGTTGATACAGTCGTAATAATAGAACATGAAAGATTATATCATAATTTAAAAAAAGATCTCCCCTCCTTAGTAACGATACATAAAGTTTCAAAATCAAGTGGTATAGAACCAAGGAGTCGTGATATGAGGGCTGCAGCAAGAACTAATGCTATACATAATTATTTTTATGGTGATTATACTCACAAATTGTGTCCACATTCATTCCCTTTACCATTTGACAGTGTGATTATAGCAAAAATCGGTGCTGAAGCACTACCAGATTCATGTTTACCCTTTGGTATGAAATTAGAAAACTGTAAAACTAAAGTCGTCAAAATGAATATCACACCGGATGTTAAGGATCACCTTCTTGCCGTTATGCCACCCGGTTCAGTTTTAGATCAATCTCTCCTAACAACACCATGTGTTGGGTATGTTGTGATAACTAACGTTGATATGGATAATAAAATTATTCATGTTTTATCTCCACAACCATCTCCTTTACCATGTAATATTTTACTCTTCTCTGATGTTACTTTCATTGATGATAACAATATCGTGTAGTTTAAACTTTTTTTTACTAACGATCTTAAAAAAAACATTCACACCTTTTTTTTGTTTTTTTTTCTTGATTTTTTTATTTTTTTAATAAAGTTTGCATGTTGTTTATACATTGTTACTAAAACTTTCATCTTTCTTCTTTTATATGTATACTATTGATATAGTAAATATCCGGAAATTTTGAAAGTCTATCAAGGAAATTGTGTAGTTTTAAATATAAAGGAATGATTAAAGTTAGTGATTTTATTTTATCAAACATTTCTACTTTCTTCTGATTTCCCTTTCAATATATATTTTAACTATCAATTATTACTATTTAATTAAAGGTGAAATTACAATAAAAAAGGTTTTTGCGTTATAATGATTGAGATATTTACTAGGAGCATTATTATAATATGTATAATAACAAGTCCATCAATTTACGGTATTGATAAAAAGGATATAATCAAGGTAAAATATAGTATAAATAATAATAAAAAAAATATTTTATTTTTAGATAGCCTGTAGACGTAATCCATTATTATCTTTTTGTCAAAAACCACCTTCACTAGATACAAGTACCAGTAGTAATAATAATAATAAAATGGTAACAGAAAATAAAAAATTATATGAAGGTCATGATAATTCAAATAATACGAATAGTGAATTAACAAGTACAGAAGATTTATCATCACCAATAACAACAACACTCTCAACCACACAATTAACAAAGAAAAGTAATTTACATGAAATTATAACTTTAGATGATGAGGCATCAGTGACAAAAGTTATTGATAGTAAGACAAATGAAGAGAAATCTAATGGTTCCTCTAAAGAGGTTGGTTGGAAATTTTCAACATTAATTGATGGTAATACTGGTACCAACACAAAAAGTGAAGATAAAAAAAAACAAAAAGTATTCACTTTTGATAATGAAGCTGGTGATGAGAGTAAGAGAAGAAATAATAATGGTAGTAAGAGATATTCAGGTAGTAATGATGATTCAGGTTTTGGTTCCCTTTTACGTCTCCCTAAACCAGCTTTTAGGGATAGTGATAAAAAAAGAGAAAATCATTTGACAGGTAATGCAACATCATCACCTTCTCCGTCTTCTAGAAATGAAACTGCTACCCCAACTTCGATGCTTGTTTTTGTTACGAAATATTGTGTTGATCAAAGGGTATCTTTTAAGAAGAGTTGTTTGGGAAAGGAAATTGATCATAGTAAAATGGAGTTATGTAAAAATTACCCATTAGCATGTCAGGGCAAAGAACAAATTATGCCAGTGATGTATTATTGTGACAAATTTGAACAGGATTACGATAAACTGTGCCTTAAGAAAGATGTTATTGAGATGGGGAAAGTTAATGATATTTTAAGAGTAATGAATTTCTGTACTGCTTACCCAACAATATGTATTGAAGCTCCATTAGAAGATGATCCTACTGTAATAAAATCACCACCAAGAAATAATTTTGTTAGATGCGAAGATATTGCAGTGAAAGCCCGCAAAATGTGTAACCCTATGCCACCAGAATCAGATACTTTAAATCACGTTAGGTGCAAACAATTTATGACTCATTGTAAAGAATTTGTTGATTGGGTATAACGAAATGTGATAAAAAAAGAACTTAACTTATTTTATAAAAAGATATTTGGAAAATGTAACATACTTTACTTTTTTATGGTTTATTAATAAACAATTAAAACTAAGAAATAAAAGTTTTTTATAGCTATACTAAAATCTCTTTGACAAAAGTACTATATTTGACAAAAATGTGTAATATTAATTCAATTAAAAAGCCAGTTTAAAAAGGCTAATTATTATTTTCTAGAAAATGACATATATGTTACTCAATATGGAGGTTGTTTCTGTATTATTTTAAAAATGTAAAGTCAATTGGAATTTCCTTTTAATACATTTTTTAGTATATAAAATTATTTTATATAATATTCTGCAAAATTTATATTTATCATTTATTATACAAAAATTATATTTTTCGTTTGAGATAATTATCTAATATATTAAGGTGTAATGTTATCTTATAAAGACTATAAAAACAAAAACAGTAATAAAAATATGTTATTATCAACCAACTTCTATACTTGTAATATAACATTTTTTTATTGTTAACAAAAAAAGTTAGACAAACATTAAAATAGTCAAATAAGATTTTTTTTAAATGAAATTTTTAATGGTAAAGTAAATAAAAATTTTTTATATATTTTATGGATCAAAGTATTGAATAACATATTGTTTAATTTTAATAAATTATTCATGTAATAACACTTATTAAATGTTTAATACTTTGTTAATAACGTAATAAACTATAAATATTTAGTTTTAATCCATCAAATATAATATAATAGTGTAAAAAGCTAATGGTAAGTCGGAGGATCTTCTTTATCTCTTTAAGTTTATCTCAACCTGAGAATGTAATTAAAGAGTGTCATAAAAAAAAAGCAGAAACTTTTTCTTTTTGCCCTCATATAAATTTAATGTGATTAATCATTTTATACATTCTCCTATCCAAAAATACCTTCATCTATTCATTTAAAATAATACTGATTCTATTTTGTCTACTAATTATATGCTTTATTCTTAACCCATGAAAATATTTTACATATATCACATATAAATAACTAAAAAATATTTTAATACATGTAATTAATTTTAACACATTAAAAATATAACATATAAATTTTTCTTTTCCTTCTAATTAACTTTAATATTTCATTAGATATTATAATATATTTAAGCATTTTAATATACGCTACTTTTTGTTATGTTATGTTTTTTTCCTTCATCTTCTAATTGCATACACTGAAAATAACCCTTTTTCTTGATTTATATTTTAATGATATTACCTAATTATTATTATAAATATATATATGTCATTATAGATTAACAATTACCATTTTGTCTTAATGAAGTTCTTGCTTATATGTAAGTATTATCAATTTTTTAATTAATAAAAAAATAATTGTTAATATTTTGATTCTATTTTTAGTAACTTTATTTTATGTTTTTACAACATGTTACATGAAGAAAGATTATACAATGGTTGATACATTATCAACTAACACTGAACCAGCAGTATCAAATAAAGTTTTAAGAAGTATAGACAGTTCAGCAAACTCAATGACAGTTAAGAAGAATGAGATTGATGGTAAAAATAACAACCGTGATAAAAATATTAATAAGAAATCACTTAAATTAAATAAAAATATCAATGAAACATTTTATATCAAGTCTGCCTTTAGAGTTAGTGATAATGTTATTAGATTGTCATTAATTAAAAGTATTTATAATAAGTAAGTTCTTGTTTTTAAATTTTATGAAAATAAAATATCTAATTATAACATAATATTGCAGTGATTTATTACTATGGTGGAGTAATGGAAAATATGGTGGTGTTGTGAAGTTCGAGTGTCAAGAAACAAAGTGCCCTGCCAAATATGTACCAAAATGCACTTTTGTTGGATATATCGGAGTAGTAAATGTTCCATCACATATCAAGATTGATAAACGTATACAAGTTCAATCTAAAAAAACAAGAAAATGGATATCAATACCACTAATTGACGTTAGGAAACCAAAAAATTTCAACAATACATATCAACATAAACTAGGTGTTTGTATTCAACCAATGTTTTTATATTACAATTACCTGGAATTAATAGCGTTCCTTGAACATTGGGCGGCACATGGTGCTACAAAATTTTATTTTTATAAAAATACCTTCTCACACAATGTTGGTAAAGTCCTGAAACATTATAAAGATAACGTGAAAAGTATCGATATCGAGATAATTGATTGGTCAACATTACCATTTAATGGAACTGACCAATTTTCAAATCCTAATTATTTTATTTACCGCCTGGAACCATATGTAGCAGTGATGGATTGTATGTATCGTGCTAGGTATCATGTCAAGTATGTTGCTCAGGTTGATATTGATGAATTAATTATTACAAACTCAAAATACAATAATTTATTGGATTACCTAGAAAAGAAATCAAGTAAAGCACCACAAGCGATTTCCTCGTTCCAATTTATGAGTCAATTTGTCAAGTTTCCAAATGATTGGAAGTCCTTAGATGATGCTAAAAACATTAAATTTAATCATGTAAATAAGGTCAAAACTGGGATGCTTTTCTCTAGACCAACGTATTCCAAAATTAGTTTTCTTACCAGAAGCTGTAAGTTTAAAAACAAAAAAGTAATTATTAAGAATTTATTTTTTATTAGAATTTTAATTATTATATCCATTATGCACTAAAAACAGAAACAGGAAAATTAACAAATAAAACTTATGTGAATTATAATGTTCCATCAAGTGAATCACGAATATATCACCACAGAAAGATAGAGAGTAAGGATACCTCGAATAAGATGAATTCTGAATCCTCATTAATGTCCAGGGAGATAAATACAATTAACAATAATATGAACAAACATATCAAACTACTTAACTTCGAAGATGATATCAATAACTCAACCATCAAAGATGCAATACATGCCTTTGGTATATGTAGAGAAAATAGAAAGAATGATAGATCAAAGATGTGTACATCATTATATACCTGTGAAGATCAAATAAGTGATACTGTTTGGAAAGTTTTTGAGAAAGCAAAAAATTCTTGGAAAATTATTTAACTAAAAATGAATGATTAACCATGATAAAGCTTTAATATTTTTTATCTATATTCTTAATAGATTTCTAGTTTTATATATTTTTTTTATAAAGAACAGAAATTATATAATATAGTTTATAACATAATAAAAAAATATTTGATAACGGATAATTATTTTGTTGTTCTAGTTTTTTATTATTTTATCCTGTTAATCTATTTTTTTTAAATTGATTTGAATCTAAATAAAAATTGATATGGTATTTGGGAAGGAGAAAGTGCATTCTAGATTGTAATAAAAAAATATATTAATCTATAAAAAATAACATTAATAATTCATATTACAACACATGTTTTTTCTTTATTGCATAGAACATAATTATTATGGATGATTGATAAATACATTTAAAAAGTTGCTTTGTTTTTAAGTAAATAATTTATGGTATGTCACATTTCATTGATAGATGGGATATGATTAATTTGTATTCTTATCATAATTTGCGTAGTGTACCAGAATTTGTATTTTGATAATAGTGCAAGTTTTTAAAACTAGATATATTTTTGTTATGTAATTGTTTATCAAAAGTCCAGTTTTTTGTCATTGATTTATCAAGATACACGATCATGAGTTTACTTTAAATGGAATTATTAATAAGGGTTCAAAAATAAAATTTTTTAAATAATTTATGAACATCAAAAAGATTATATGTTAAAAATATAGATTTATTAATAATTAAATATTACTGAATAATTTATATAAAAGCTGATTGTTTAGTGATTTAAATTATCAGTTTTATATTGTGCCCAGGTCATTCTAGAAAAAGAGTTAAAAATTATTTTTAACTTTTTTAATTTGTTATTAAGTAATAAAAAAGGTAATTAATAAAAAAACTTATTATAAGTACCCTAATAATTTCGCGCTGCGCCTTATCATAATAATTTAGTGGTATATGTGCTAGAATATAGAAATACTATGACGGATTCGAACTAACGAAAGCACAGATTTTTTGGTGCTTTTTTTCAAAATTAAACTAAGTTTATATTTTTTATGTAAAACAATTTATTTCGTTATCAAATCGTATTGCTACTGTTAGATACTTCTTAAAATATCTTATGATTACAAAAAATCCTTGTGACTTTGAAAAAGCTATCATATACTTTACTAAAGATAGACTTAAAACTGATGGTTTTCTTATTTTTAGATTTCTTGGAAAAAATGCTATAGCAATAATTGCCAAAAATATTACTCATAAACGTTTTCGTGATTATTTAATAACTTTTATGGATGATTATATTAAGGAATCAGATAGTCATTGTTTTTCTTAGTATTATTTTTAATTCTTATATTGTAATTTTAATCTTAAGATATTGATAATAGTTAACGATAAAAAGTTTGTGTTGCGCTCATTATTACTATGTATGATTATTTTGTTATCTTATTTTTTTAAACCGATGCTTAATAATAGCTGAATATTATCTTAAGTTCAGAAATCATCATCAATTTTAATAGCTTTTGTATAAATGTTGTCTTACTTATCATAAAAACCATTGTAATTTTAGTCATAATAAAAGTAAAAGAAGATGAAGGATTAAATGATAGCTCGAAGAAAATGGATTGTCTGCTTCACAGTTAGGATCATTAAGTTAATATCTTTTCCCAAGCACAATAGAATCATCCGTTTATGTATCAAAATCTAGAACAAAATCAAATGTCTGTAAATCTCTAAGAACATTCAAATCATTTGATGGATCTTTTAATGCTTCTTCATCAACAGAAAATGAAGATAAATATAATGAATAGAATCCCCATTAATGTTTCATAATCAATAGTTGGATTGTAGAAATATTGACAAATAAATAAATTGATATTAGTAAAACATATAATCTTCCATTTATCGTACAATGTTTTTTATTTTTAATTATAGCAACAGAGATATAAGCATGAAATTTTATTTTAGTATTAAAATAGTATAGAAAAAGAAAATAATATTGTTAAATTAACATTAAATTTGTAAAGATTTTAGATATTAATGAACAAAGTTGAGTTTGCTAATGAAATTCAGTCTCAAGTATTCCAGAGAATTTATTATAAAATAAAAAATTTGAACGCTCGCTAAGACATTTTGAACATGTCACAGAATTCGTAATTGAGTATCTATCATCATTATCTTCCACTACTATAGTATTTCTAAATTTTATTTTAACGAAAAGTTTTCTATAAAACTTTTGCCTTAAAACACCAAATTTAGAAACCTCGCTAAAATGTAATTTAAATCCTTCTCAACTGCATGTATTCCCAGGATTTAAAAGTCCAAGTTTATATAGACGATTTGTTATTTGAATATCAACTTATTTACGAGCATAAGTAGGAACACTCTCGTATTCTGAAATAGAATTACCAGTAATAAGATCTATTGGAATTTTCCTCCTAAACAAACATGTCTCATTTCTTTCCAAAAAGTCCCAATTTCTTAAGAGATTCATTTCTATGAAGATTACCATCGTAAAGTATTCTAAATTTTCTACTGCCCTCAATTCTAATAGAAAGATAGTCGAAACAGAATCTTCCGTTTGGTAATCTAGTGTAAAAATCACATCTTGGAAAGATTTCATCTAAGGAACTATTATAATGAACGGATATGAGTTCTCCATTCAAAAGATTTTCATAAAAAGCATCCTGATTTCATTTAAGTCTATATGTTTTTTAAAAAATTTTCATATTCATCGTCATCACTAAATCATACTTAAAAATTAATTTTATTAATTAATTTATTTTCTAAAGTCAAAATGAACTTATACGTTTTATAGGTCCACTAACCAATTTATTTTCAGTAACCTTTACTAATCTATAGTCAACTTTGGATATTCTAGTTTCATCATAATAAATTTCTAGAGAGTATACTTTTTATCTATCCAGAGAGTGAATATTTTTTTCAATCGTGAGACAAAACTTTTTACATACAAGTTTAAGATTGTTTAAATTCTTCCAATCAAATTTTTTAAAAATCTAGAGCTTGTAATCGTCCGGTGGAGATACGTAATCAATTGCATGTTGATCCATTTTAAATTTGTAGAAGAAAATAGGCAAACACTAAAACGTTTTCTTAAAGTTATTAAAACCAAAAAAAAATGTACAATAAAAGAAATTATATGGCTTTAAAAAGACATCAAAATAGAATCGTTACAAAAAAAAACAAATTAATTGAAATAGTCTTATTATCATTCATTTTATTTAAGATATTGCATGATCAACATAACAGTAAAACCTTTTTTTAGTAAAAATTCTTGGAAAAAGTTAAAAACTGTTAAAATCATTAATAATTGATGTTTTACTATCATATTAGTGTTATCTTTAAATCATATCTGGAGATTTCCAATGTTACATGGACAAAAAGAGTTAAATTATAAAAAAATGAAACGGTAGACATTCGCTTGTCTACGGGTAACCAATGGACAAGCGAAATGGTATAAATTTTTTTTCGCACAATATTTGGGTAAAAAATTTTTTAAATCAAGATTAATTTTTGCGTAAATCGAAAAATATTTACTATAATAGAATTGTTCATTAGCTTTTCTTTTACAGTTTCCCTGTACGATTCTATATTGAAGGTATTCGGTGATGTAAAAGCCGTTGCTATCGTTATTTACGTTTGTATGTTACTACAGATCATCTTAAGTACTACCTTGGTAAAAAATAAAAAAATTACTTTTTGTTTGTCAATATTTTGTATGTTAAAAGTAAAGAAGCCATTTCGATTACTCATGGACAAACGAGTGTCCCTTTTCTTCCTTATTTTCAAATGACTATAAGTTCTAATGGGACCATAATTTTTTAATAATACAAAAAATATTATCTCGCTTATCTAATAAATCACTAAATTTCATGTTTTATCTAATGTAGGAAAAATTTTTTAAGCGTTCGCAAGTGGAGAGTTACTATTGAGGCACTCTGTACATATAATATTTAATAATTTATTTTTTTTGTATGTTTTACAAACATCATAAAACAATCGTTTATTATTTTTAAAATAAATGTAACAAGATTTTATAATGCAATATTTTTTAATTTATTCTCAGGTTTAATATGATAAACATCTTCTTTTGTTCTTTCAGAATCATTTTTTATTTTATCATTTTCTTCCATTAAAGTGTGTACTATATAATTATGATTTAGAAAAAAGAGTGATATGATTGTTACAACTAGTACTATTGAAAGACCAGCCATCTCAATGTATAAATTCAATGATGGTCCTAATATAAATGATAAACTACATCCTATGGATTGAAAAAGTCTTGATAATGATATAGCTTGACTTGTTTCATTTTTAAATTGTGATGTACAAGCACCTGTCCTAATTGAATTCCATGCTCCATCACCACCGCCAAGGAGAAATGCAATGAGAAAGGACAGTAAATCCATTTGTTGGTAAAAAACTTTCTTTACTTGTGTACATATATTTTGATTCTGGTGGTATACAGCAAAATATCAAAACAAACGTCATGAAATGTAATATTCCAGCTAATATTATTGAATATTTATAACCATTTACAGTATATCTTTTTGATATCCATGAAATAATTAAACTCATAATTATTTGCCCAATACCACATGCTATTGTGTAGAAGGCAGTTATTCTTAAAGTACTTCCTAAATTTAATGTTTTTAAGAAATTTAAACATGTTGGGTATATTGAAATCCAATATCCAGTTTCATAACCAATAAAAAAGAAACATGGTATAAGTAGCTGTAATCTCCTATCCTTTATCATTGTTAAATTTTTTTTCAACGAATTAACTAATTTTTCTTTGCTAAAAGATTTTATTGACCCACTAAAATTTGGTAGGGTACTAAATATTATAAAACTAACGATTGATGTTGCCAAAAAAAGAGACATTACTATTCTTATTGTTGAAATGGACATGTAATCCATCATTTCACCTTTTAAAAATTCTTCCAGTACTAATAATGCTATCCCTCCAACTGGGAGTGATACTAAATTGACAGCCCAACATATTGCACTATTTCTTAATGAATTGTTTTTTGTCGTTATTTCACGAAGGTAAACACCATGTCCAGTCCAGGATACTTAAAAAAATTATTATATTTTCTTATGGTTTTTTTTATTATCATTAACTTACATGAATTTCCAAAGCCTACTAATGCTGAAACAATGTAGTAAACGTAACTATTAAGAAACATAAAAAATGCCATATGAATTGTAAAGATAAATCCTGATAGCGCCATACTCCATTTAGCACCAATTGTATCAACAATGTAGGATGTTATTAAAGCCGTTATAGCAGCGGCGGCATAATTTAATGCTAATCCATAATACCCAGCATATGGATTCATTCTATTAGGATCAAGATGTGATACACTATGAAGCATATTTTCTTCAATCATAGATTTAATATCAAATCCCAAAAATAGAAAAAGAAATCCAAGACCAAGAAGGTGAACTAATAACAATTCCCTTGCCATGGTGACTTCTAAAAATGAAAGTATAAATTTTGTACTTCATAATAAATATAACTAAAAAGGAAGAGTAACTTATATAAAACCGCTTATTTTTTAATATGCTTTTACAATTTAAATAAAAATGTTTTTTTATTTTTAAAAAAAAAGAGAAAAGTGATGACATTATATATTAAAGTTTTTAAAAGTTAATATGATAAAATGGTATAGAATAATTTAAACTTTACATTCTGTTTGTTAATATATAATTATTATGGAAATTCTTGAACTATGAAGTTATATTTATTGTAATTTTTCCATTCTTTAGAATTGATATTCTTGTTAAATTGTATAAAATTAGTTTTATTTATACTAATTAAAATACACACAAAACTTAAACATGTTGATTTAACCAATACGATTTATATTAAAAAAGGATATATTTATTAGTATTTGGGGCCTACGGTTTTACCTATTTTGCAAACACATTCTAGCTCATTTTGGATGTACATTCTATCTTATTTTGCATATATAAAATAAGTTAGGATGTAACTTAAAGTTTACCTCTAGTTTGCAAGTTTCAAAGATTTTATTTATTACTCTTGATTAAAAGATTTTAAAAACTTTTTGATAAGTTGACGGAAATATGTATTCTCCATCAACAGAACATAGTATGTTTACTTAATATCAATTAGTAACAAAATAAACAAAAAAAAGTTGGGTATTTTTAAAATTCTATTTTATTTTTCTTTTTAAAAATAATTAACTCAAATAAAATAATTCCTACTATTTTAATAGTAAAGTTTTACAATAAGTAAGTTTTTTCACAATATCCACCAAAAAACCATATCATTTGTGGTACATTCTTGATTTTCTTAAATCAACTAACAATTAAAGAGTTTTTAAGTGATTTTTTTAAAATCACATACACGTATAAAATGACCCTCTAAAACTGCTGATGATCATAATCTTTACTCTATAAAATAATCATGCAAAATTTAATGACTAAAGTTTTTGAAGTATTAAATGGTTGTACAATTTTTTTAATATTAACATATTATTATCTTAGTTTTGTATCAATATAAAAGTTCCAATTGTTGTTACTGCTACAAGATCACTAACTAAAACTAAAAATATTGTATCTCACAGTAATAGCGGTCCATCGCATTGGTAGCAAATTAAACTTTTTAAGAATGTCTAACCAGGTAAGAGACTTCAACAGGTTTTTAGAATATCTACTTAAATATTATTGATATTTTTGTACTTGTTATTTAGTACACCTATAAAACTAATAAAAAAATTTTTTTGATGTAAGTAAATGTAATGATATAAAAAAAAGTATGTGTTATTTACAATTGATGCCATTATTGCTTTTACCACTAACTACACTAAAAAACCAAAACTGTTGTTTTGACAAACAATGTAGTGTTAGAAAAATAAAATATTCATTTATTTTATTATCAAATGTTACTGATCTTAAATCTTCTAAATATACTTAGTTTAAAAAAATAAATATAACAATTATCACAAATGTCAATCCACTTAATGACAAAATCAGGTAACATTTTTCATAAACTCATATATTTTTATTTATCATTTTTTGTGGATTTTTTAGAAAATGTATTGTATATTTTTAAAAACAGATATATAATTCATTTCGACTGTATATGATGTCAAAACAATTTACATATTTGTTATAATAATTTGTAATATTTTTTTATAAGAATGTATATATTTTTTTTAAAATGTGAATATGTTGTTAAAACGACATTAACTATATATTTTTTATAAATATGGACATACATTTCTTATAAATTACCATACATTTTTTTAAAAATGAATGGTTATTTTAACATAAATGTGTGATCAATCTTAAAAATTAGAGTTGATTTTTTTATCAAATTATCTATACTAACTACCGATTTTATACAAGTCAAAACGACTGACAAAAAAAAAGTAATGCACAAAATTCAACATTTCAACAAAAATTGTTGATCTCCTACATTTTTTTATAAAATATACGAAAAATCATAATTTATAACTACTAAAATAATTAATTATATATGTAATAATTATGTTTTTGCAACTAATACTGTCTTTAAGTAATGTTATAATATTTTTTATTATTATCACACTTTTCCTAAATTAATTGAATCTATTTTAACGAAAAATATTTATAAATTAATAAAATTCAAGAACGCGAGTAATTTTAAAAAAATTTAAGGTGATTATAAAGTTATTTTTTAAAACAATAAGTATTTATTTTATTTTAATAATTATAAATAATTATTACTTTTAAATTTTATTAAATTGTAGTATACCTAAATACAAAAATATGTTTCATAGGATACTACAAGTCTAAATAATACTAATAACCATGTTTTAATTACCTTTATGTGTAATTACCATCTGTAACAATTATTATTTATTAATTTTACCTTACTTAAAGTTTTTATAATAGTTAATGTTAACATTTATGATATTTTTCCTTTATTATGAATTTTTCTTAAGTAATTCTCAAAAATCGTAAAGTTCCACTTTATCACTATTAGTTTTAAAAATATTCATATGTATTTATAGAAAATATATATCAATTTACAAAAAAAGTATGTATTTTGTATTATTTATACATTATTTAATGTTAAACAACAATCTTACAATTTATAAAAATGTATAAAAATATTAAAAAATGTATATATATCGTTTCAATTGTATGTACATTTTTAATAAAAATACTATAAAGTTTTAGG
This sequence comes from Strongyloides venezuelensis, assembly GCA_963280985.1. Classification (NCBI taxonomy): domain Eukaryota; kingdom Metazoa; phylum Nematoda; class Chromadorea; order Rhabditida; family Strongyloididae; genus Strongyloides; species Strongyloides venezuelensis. The sequence continues at coordinate 1,158,313 of CAUJLX010000002.1, read as the reverse complement.
GACTGATTAGTACTTTCTTTAAAAAATGTCTATACATTTTACATAAATATATACAACAATTTATAAAAAAAGGTATGTTTGACGTTTTGACTGTATGTAAATTTTTTTTTTAAAAAAATCATACATTTTACAAAAAATATATGGCATTTCTTAAAAAATTGATAAATATTTTATGTAAATAATGAGGGCACAGTTAACAATGAATTAATTGGTAGTCGAAGTAACAAAAGTTTTCTTTATTACCCGTGATAGCAAAATTTCTGTCAAAACGACAGTTTTTAAATTTTAAATGTATGATAAGGAATCAGATAGTCATTGTTTTTCTTAGTATTATTTTTAATTCTTATATTGAAATTTTAATCTTAAGATATTGATAGTAGCTAACGATAAAAAATTTGTGTTGCGTTCATTATTACTATGTTTGATTATTTTGTTATCTTATTTTTTTAAACCGATGCTTAATAATAGCTGAACAGTATCTTAAGTTCAGAAGTCATCGTCAATTTTAATATCTTTTGTATAAATGTTGTCTTACTTATCATAAAAACCATTGTAATTTTAGTCATAATAAAAGTAAAAGAAGATGAAGGATTAAATGATAGCTCGAAGAAAATGGATTGTCTTCTTCACAGTCAGGATCATCAAGTCAATATCTTTTCCCAAGCACAATAGAATCATCCGTTTATGTATCAAAATCAAGAACAAAATCAAATGTCTGTAAATCTCTAAGAACATTCAAATCATTTGATGGATCTTTTAATGCTTCTTCATCAACAGAAAATGAAGATAAATATAATGAATAGAATCCCCATTAATGTTTCATAATCAAAAGTAGTTAGATTAGAGAAATATTGTCAATAAATAAATTGATATAAGTATAACTTATAATCTTCCATTTATCGTGTACAATGTTTTTTATCTATAATTATAACGATAAAGATATAGATACAAAATTTTACTTTAAATTTAAAGATAATAAAAAAATACAAAATAATATTGTTAAATTAACATAAAATTTGTAAAGATTGTAGATATTCATGAAAAAAGTTGAGTTTGCTAATGAAATTCAGTCTCAAGTATTCCAGAGAACTTATTATAAAATAAAAAATTTGAACGCTCCCTAAGACATTTTGAACATGTCATAGAATTCGTAATTGAGTATCTATCATCATTATCCTCCACCATTATAGTATTTCTAAATTTTATTTTAACAAAAACTTTTCTATAAAGCCTTTGCCTTAAAACACCAAATTTAGAAACCTCTCTAAAACGTAATTTAAATCCTTCTCAACTGCATGTATTCCCAGGATTTAAAAGTCCAAGTTTGTATAGACGATTTGTTATTTGAATATCAACTTATTTACGAGCATAAGTAGGAACACTCTCGTATTCTGAAATAGAATTACCAGTAATAAGATCTATTGGAATTTTCCTCCTAAACAAACATGTCTCATTTCTTTCAAAAAGTCCCAATTTCTTAAGAGATTCATTTCTATGAAGATTACCATCGTAAAGTATTCTAAATTTTCTACTGCCCTCAATTCTAATAGAAAGATAGTCGAAACAGAATCTTCCGTTTGGTAATCTAGTGTAAAAATCACATCTTGGAAAGATTTCATCTAAGGAGCTATTATAATGAACGGATATGAGTTCTCCATTCGAAAGATTTTCAAGACGAAGTAGCCTGATTTCATTAAAGTCAACACACAAAACCTAAACATGTCGATTTAACCAATACGATTTATGATAAAAAAGGACTATATTTGATAGCATTTTGGAGCCTACGTTTTTACCCATGTTGCAAACACATTCTAGCTTTTTTTGCATATACAAAACGGGGTAGAATGTGTACCCAAATTGAGGTAGAATGTTTATACAAACAGAGCTGGAATGTAGTCTATAGTTTCCCTCCAGTTTGTAAGTTTCATAGTTTTGTAATTATTATACTTAATCAAAAGATTTTCAAACTTTTTTACGGTAAAGCAATAGAGATATTCATTCTTTATTAATGTAATATAATGTATTTGCTAATTATTAATTAGTAACGAAGATAAAAGTTGCGTATTTTAAATATTTTATTTTAATTTTGACGTTAAAAATATTTTAATCAACTAATGTAGGAAGAATATTCATATTATTTTAATAATAAATTTTACAAATAAATAATTTTTTTTACAATGTCTATCAAGAGAACTACGTAATTTGTTATACATTTTTTTATTCTTTTTGATCAACTAACAATTAAAAGAGTTTTCAAGTGATTGTTTAAAATGTCATACACATATAAAATCACTACCTATAACTGCTGATAATCATAATCCTTACTCTATTGGATATCTATGCAACATTTATGGCTAAAGTTATTGTAGTAATAAGTGGTTGTGAAATTTTTTTATATTAACATATTATTACCATAGTTTTGTATCAATATAGAAAGTTACTAATGTTATTACTGTTATAGATTCGCTAGCTGAAACTAAAAATGTTGAAATTATAATAATTGCGATCCATCATCTTAATACCAAATCAAGCTTTTTGGGGAAATCTAACTTGGTGAAAGATTTCAACATATTTTTAGAATGTATATTTGAATATTATTAATATTATTGTATTTTATATTCACTAGATCTATTAGACTAATAAATAATTTTTACTTTTGTAAAGTAAACGTAATGATATAAAAATAAATATAAGAATATGTCGATAAAAATTAATGCCGTTATTTCTTCTCTTATTATCTATATTTATTATTACTTCTTTGTATTAACTTTTCAAATTTGTGTAAAAAAATTAATAAAACTCTATTTTGTTTGTATTAATTACAAAAAAATTATAATTAAACTGGCATTCTATTATAAGATGTTATAACCTTGAGAATAATTTATATAAATTAAAATATTTCTGCATTTTTTTGTTGAATGTCTAAAAGTTTAGTATAATAAATTAACAACATACATGGAATTGTCATAAGTAATCAAAATAATTAGAAAAAATTGCTAAGAAATTTTGATAGAATTTATGTGAAAAACTTCTGTAAGCAATTCAATTAAGAATATATTCTTAATCCATCTTTTATAATGAAGGTTAATTTTTGGGTCAATTATTTAAATAATTTCTATGGGTGTTTTGATTATGAAATTCAACATACTTATAACCCATTATTTAATCATTTTTTAGATGTTTGAAACTTCTTAAGCCTTTTATTTAATTGGAAAAAATCTTCAAAGAGAATTTTTATATCATGAGTAAATTTATAATTAGTATTTAATGTGAAGCTTCACAACTAAAAACTTTATCACATTGGTACAATCTTGGAATAGAGTAAGAATTATGATTATCTGCAGTTATAGGTAGTGATTGTATATGAGTATGACATTTTAAAAAATCACTTGAAAACTTTTTAATTGTTAGTTGATCAAAAAGATTCAAGAATGTATAACAAATTATGTGGCTTTCTTGGTAGACATTGAGAAAAAAATTATTTATTTGTAAGAAATTATTATTAAAATAATTAAGAAAATTTCCTTTTTTTTCGTTTACTTGAAAATTTCCGTTTTTATCATTTTTTTTTGTTTTTATCGTTCTTTTTGTTTCTATCGTTAATTTCGTTTTTATCGTTTTTTTTTGTTTTTATCGTTTTTTCGTTTTTATCGTTTTTATCGTTATTTTTGTTTTTATAGTTTTTTTCGTTATTTTTGTTTTTATCATTTTTTTCGTTTTTATCGTTATTTTCGTTATTTTTGTTTTTATCGTTTTTATCGTTTATTTGAATATTTTTATATATATAAAATACAATAATGTCAAAAATACATAAAAACATCCACACTACCGGAGTGTCGAAGACGCCACTCTACATTCATAAGTTAACTCATAGACCACTACACCATCAAAGCAAGTTTCTAAAGAAATTTGACGTGATTCATTTACTAGGTGATTTTATTAGTTATTTATTTTATTTAATTGCTTTCATAATTAGTTAATTAAATGATTTATATTGTAGAAACATTAAATCTTACTAAACATACAGAAAAACTAAAATAAGTACAAATGTTTAACAATAATATGACTATTTTTACAACGATATTTCTTGAATATTTTTAATGTGTCATGAAAATCAAGTATAATGACAACATAGAGTTTATATCACTATTATAATAACACTTAAAGCTATATTTTGATATTGTGGCTTAATAAAAAGTGTACAACATTTTATGAAACAATAACAAAAAATGCTACAAAAAAGTAAAAATACGACATATAAGTTTTCTAAATTATATTGCTTAGGTAATTACTAATTACTCTCACTATTCTTAGCAGTGATCCTTCAATAGAGAGTCTTCATTTTCTCTTTCCTTGTGCTTTATTCAAATCACTTCCTACACCACGTACTACCCTAGCTCCAGGATGTTCCGGGTCAATCTTCATCATTGTCCGTGTCACTCTTGGAAACAGAGGTACTCACCAGTATAGACATATATACTACAAAATATGGTAAATCCATATATACGACAAATATATACTAAATACATGTATTATATGCAATAAATACATTTAAAAAAGATAAAAAAATTTCAAATTAATTTGTTGTTTCAGAAGGAATGGATCCAGTATTAGAAGCTAAAGTATTTTAAATTTTCATCAATAGATCACAAGTAAGAATATCCATAACGATTTTTTTCATAGTTAAGTGTAATCCATATAATACACCTTATCCTATACACTTCTTATTTCACCACTCGTGATGTTTTCAAAGACAAGCTTTTAATTTCCGTGATTGTCTTGTCTTTTACAAAGATTTCGTATTCAGGATCATCACCAAATTCAACCTTAAAAAAGTTTTTTATCAACTTATTTCTTAAAATTAAAAATAAGCTTACATGATGTAGAACTCTGGTTCCTAAAGTAGATCCATAGTCGATTGATTAACAGTCAACATGGAGTATCTTATTTTCAGGATAAAAATTTTAGATACCCTACTTTTGGTCTATCCAATTTTTCTGTATTTTTTACGACCGTAAAGAAAGAGATCCTTATACACAAGCTTAAGATTATTTAAATTCTCCCTATATAATTATTTTTAAATCGGGAATTTAAATTGATCTGATAAGCTAACAAGATCCATCGTATATTCATACAATAATATAAACAAAAATTAATACTGTTTTTTTTTTAAATTTATCTTTATTAAAATCAAAAAAAAGGATTACAATAAAAAAAATAATATGACTTTAAAAAGAAATCAAAACATAATCTTTACAAGAAAAAAAACAAATTAATCAAAATTATTTCAATATCATTCATTCTCTATAAGATATTGTCTAACTAACATAACAATGACTCCTTGGATATTTCTTCCAGTAGACATTCTTGGTAAACGTTGAAGGTTTCCAAAATCATTGATAATCGGGATTTTTACAACCTTATCAATATTATCTTGAAGCCAATTCTGAAGATCCTGAACTCTTCCACAACCGTCATAATCATCCTCCCCATGAATATTCAAAATTAACTTATCCTTATCATTTTTCATAATTTTATATAGTTCATTGTTTTGGATGAATTTTTGGAGAGTAAGATCATATAAAATCTTTAATCCTCTTTCTTGTCTCCATCTTATAACATCATCTTTTGTCTTTCTACTTTGAGCAAGGCACCTCCTGACGTAATTGCGTTGAATAAAAGTTCTTGGGTTTCCTTTATATCTGAATTGGTAAGTTATATTACAAAGATGAAGTAGTTTGTAGTATTGATATCCTTCATCAACGGAACGAAAGGATATACCTTGGAATACTAATTTTTTGAGAGGATAAACAGGTGAGTAGATAGATCTAACATTATAAATACAAACGACATTTTCAGGTAGAAGTTTGAATTTAAGAGTTCTAGTATCTTCTGTGGTAGGAGAGAATGAGTTTACAGTCATATTATTTTCTACATACCAACGATTAGCGTATGAACCTGGTCTACTTTGAAATCTATTTCTTTCTGGACGTCCTCCTTTGAATGTTGTTCTTCTTATGATATCAAAATGCTTTTTGGTTGATGTTGAACGATGTGGTATTTGATTTAAAATTTCAACAGTTGGTTCGTCAGGATGATCTTCTTCATCGCATTCCTCAGATAACTCAATATTAAACTCGACAGCAGTTGGATCAACTTCCATCACTTCATTTAAATAATCTTCATCGTCGAAATCTTCTTCAATGTTTGACATATCGGCAAGTATAGCAATAAGAAGTCTATAATAAAATATAATTAATTTAAGGAAATTAAACGTACATGAAAATTTATTGAAGTATAAAATGATAAATGAAAGACTCTAAAAGCAATCATTTAATGCTTATACTTTGAACTCTTGCTAAAGAATGCTGTTAGAAATTGTATAAGGTAATATGATATATGATTATATTTCATTTATTAGTATGTTTTTAATATATCAGTTAATTGTACTTTGAATTCTAAATAAGGCAGTATTAGAAAACCTTCATGACTTGAAATATTATTTATTCCTTCAAAGATATTGATTGCATTATAATGAAGTATAGGTAGAGATGTCGCATTTAATATCTTAAGAAGGAATCGATAAAAAAAAAGTTAATGTATCAAAGTACAATCTTGGACAATATAAATTTATTTTAATAATAACTTAAATGAAATCTTTCCAATATAATTAATAAATACCCAAGTGATAAATCTTTTTACATCATACAATAATAAAAAAAACAAAAACTTAAACTTAATTAAAGTAAATTAATTAAACAATTAGCAACATCCTCACCTAAACCGACAAAATACTCCTCTGGCATCATCACGACATCACGTAACCGCATACTTGACTGAGATCCAAATGAAGTCCTAGGGTAATGTTTGATTAACTCACTAATAAAATTATCAATCCTAACATTTTCAGCATCCATTTGATAGGTAAGAACTTCTATAAATACTTTAATAAAATTCAACTCTTTAAATAATCCTTTCTTTTTATTTTTATTTTGTACAACATCTGTTGTGATAACAGAATATAGGCATATGATACGTTTGTAGCATGAGTACAATTCATTATCAAGGTCTGCTATACTTTGATTGGTAGTGATTACCGGACTTCTATGGATACTGTATATACTTTTAGGTACATAATATATAATATTATCTATAACAGAAACAAGATTAGAATGAACGAAAGTGTAACAGACTTTTCTTGTAAAGTTCAATTAAGTCCAGAAGTACAATAATCTCATTCTTAAACCATATTTTGAATTCTTCCACACCAAATTCTAGTATTTTGATCTCCTCATTAATCGTATAATACATAGGTCCACTACGTCTTTGAAGAAGTTCCTTTGCTGATAACTCTGTACGTGTTGGTTGTACGGGAACTGGCTTATCAATAGTTATTCCATCACCTCGTGGAGTTAAAACATAGAGATCACTCAAATATTGATTGATCTCATCAACAGAATTCGGATTTCTTTCACAAACCATCTTTTTTAAAACAAAATTATTTAATTGATATATTATGTAATTACAATAAGATTCATAAAATTTTGGAGTTCCTAATGTTGAGGATAAGTCTTTTGATGAGTATGATTGCCTTTGATTATTAATAATTCTACAGAACCTTTGGTAAAAATAGTTTGAGTTCATAATTTATATCCCTAAAAATAAATTAATTACAAGAGAAATATTATGAAAAATTTTAGAAAGAAATTCATTAAAAATGATTAATATTATGACAAACATCTATCGAGAATAGCATTTAGATGACTAGGTGATCACAATGGAACGTTTATAGGGGTAATTAACTATTTTGCAATACAATATAGCAATGTTAATCTATCGACATACAGACCTCTTTAACAAAAAAATTAATAGTCAAAAAGGTCTTTTTTGATAGCAATTTACATTAATTGTACATATTGTTTCGCTGTTAAATTGTTAAGTTTATCATTACCTTTATAGTGATATGTGAAGTGATTATTAGAAGTAGAATTGTCCAATAAAATATGTTCCTGAGATACTTAGAATATATCGATCCAACTTGAGCTGCTTCGTTCTTATAAAAATGCAGATTTTGTACAATTTAAATGACAATAGGTTCTTAAGAATAATGTAGAAATTTTAATATAAAATAAACTTCTTGTAATAATTCATAACTTATTCAGAAATTATATTTTATCAATTCCCATCATAGAAGTTCCTTCTTTACCTGATATTCTTTATTAATTAATATCAACCACTAATTTATAACTTTATATAAAAAAGGAATAATCTTTGATGTACTTGATTTTAAAATAGAAATAATCAAAAATGTCTCCACACTTTTAAATCAATGAACCCTTCCACGTTATTGATTTCATTATCATATAAAATAAGACATTAAGCAAAAGTCATTTTCAAATCTATCAATACCTATAATTTAATAACTAACAAAAAATGAACCAATAAAAAACCCATAAACAGAAAGGCAATTGAAAAAAATTATTACAATACCTGATAACTTATAAAACATCGAAAAATACCTTTCTATCAAAAGGAGAAGAGATAAAAAATAAGTTAACTTCTTCTTTTGTTTTTTATTTTGATTGATTGATCTCTTAGTTTTTTCTATTTATGATGGAATTTTATTAAGTAATCACTTTTTGAATGTATATAATAAGCCATTCTTTTTGGAATGTCTTAGAATTATATAAAAGTTTTTAACTTTAAACTTATTTTTATCATTAAACATTTCTCTACTCCTTTTATTTTTTTATTAATTGTCATTGGAATCTTTATACGCATTTAATATATTTCAAACGTCATATATTTATAGATTTTTTTACAGAACAATAATGGGAACCAGCCGTGTATTTGTTCCCGTGCTAGCGATATTATATATTGCCTTAGATTTAACTATCAGTAGTATAGCTTATGGATTCTACCATGAAGGCTTATATTTTGACTCAAAAACGATGACAAAGCTCATTACATTACAAGATGGTTATGGTTTCTTAACATCACCTATTGAATTTACTGCTGTTGCTATCTTACGTGCACTCGCCGTCCTTGGAGGAGTCACCTGTTTCCTGATGAATAAATATCCAGGAATCAACTTTGTTTTTGTCTCTGTTAACTTTATTTCATGGTCACTTTCACTTGTCAAGTTATTGGCCCTATCTGAAGTCACTCAATACCACACCTACCCTGGTATCTACATTTCATTGGTATGGAATTTCATCTCCTTCATCATGCTCACAATTCTATGGTGCCTATACCTTGACTGTGAAGAGACCCCAGAATGGTTAAAAAACTTCCACAACTTCCTAGCTGACAGTTTCTTGTGCTGCAGGACCTTAAAATCAAAAGATCAAGCATTTATTACAAAATTCATTGAAGAACAAGAGGAGGGAAGATTAATCAATGATGAGGATAATAGAAGTGAAAGCTCTAGAAGCCATGCATCAACACGTACCATTCTCGATGACGACCAAGTGATTACCTGCAGAAAGATTGAAGACGATGATGAGATGTATGAAAAATTGACTACAATGTCACATATATGGAAAATTATCGTTTACTGTAAATACCACTGGATATGGTTCTTCTTTGGATTCTTCTTCCTCACCATCTACTCATCTGCCCGTATCTTCATCCCATACATGACTGGTACTGTCTTATCTAACATCGTCTCCGGTGGTGGTTATGAAGCTTTATTCCATTCCGTATTCTTAATGGCATTCCTAACAACAACTGCAACCCTCTTCTCCGGACTTCGTGGTGGTTCATTCCTTTATGCTACCTCATTGATTCACAAAAGAATAAGAAACGACTTATTCAGGAGTTTAACACAACAAGAGATAGGATTCTTTGATGAAGCTGATACTGGTTCAATATCATCACGTCTTACCTCTGATTGTGAAAGAATGTCATCACTCATCTCAACTAACTTAAATGTATTCTTAAGAAATACTGTCATGCTTGTTGGTGCTCTTGTTTTTATGTTCTGCATGTGCTGGAGGTTGGCTTTAGTTACTATTATTGCTGTACCACTTCTTGGATTCTTGAGTAAAGTTTATGGTGGATATTTCGATATGCTTGGAGAGAAGACTCAAGAGACTATTGCTGATGCCAATAAGAAGGCTGAAGAAGTTTTGTCTACTATGAGGACTGTTAGATCATTTGCCTCTGAAATCAAGGAAGCTGATGAATTCGAGAAATGTCTTTATAAAACTCTTGATGTTAGAAAGAAAGAATCATTAGCTTACATGGGATACACATGGATGAATGAATTCTGTGACAATGCTGTTCTCGTATCTGTCCTCTTTTATGGTGGTCACTTAGTCTTATCAAATAGAATGAACTCAAGTCAATTGTTGAAATTTTTACTCTACCAACTTCAAATTGGTGAAAATATGCTCCAAATCACATGGGTATTCCAAGGTCTTATGCAAGCTGTTGGTTCAAGTAGAAAGGTCTTCGAGTACATTCTCAGGAAACCAAAGATCAAGTATGATGGTAAAGTAATGAGTCCAGTTAAAGGAAAAGTTTCATTTAACAATGTCTCATTCAACTACCCAACAAGACCAAATCAACCAGTTCTTAACAATATGTCATTCTCCGTAAAACCAGGTGAGACTGTTGCATTTGTCGGTCCAAGTGGTGCAGGTAAGAGTAGTGTCATTGCTCTTATTCAACGTTTCTATACCCCTAATGCTGGTAGTATTACTGTTGATGGTGTCCCAATAGATAGTTACAATCATGAATACTATCATCAAAAGGTTGCTCTCGTTGCTCAAGAACCAATTTTATATTCTGGAACTATTATGGATAATATTAAGTATGGTTGTAGTTGGATAACTGATGAACAAGCTTATGAAGCAGCTAAATTAGCTAATTGCCATGGCTTTATTATGGATCTTGAGGATGGTTACAATACAACATGTGGTGAGAAAGGTACTAAGATGTCTGGTGGACAGAAACAAAGAATTGCTATCGCTAGAGCTATGGTTAGAAAACCATCTGTTCTCATTCTTGATGAAGCAACCTCTGCTTTGGATGCTGAAAGTGAACATATCATTCAGGAGGCTTTGAACAATTGTACACAGGATAAGAGTGTCTCCAAGATTGTTATTGCTCACCGTCTTAGTACAATTGAGAAGGCTGATAGAATTTTCGTTGTCCAAAAAGGAGTCATCATCCAGGAAGGTAATCACCAACAACTCATGGAAGATACTGATGGTCTTTATTATAACCTCGTCCAAAAACAACTCAAATTAGCTGATGAATCTTCTGGTGCTTTTACAACAATCTCCCCCCTCGTTGATAGACAGGGGAGAAGTAGAACTGATAGCAGAAGAAGTGAAACTATGTCTGTATCTACTCACCTTACTTCTGATAACGTTTTTGCCACGAGTATTGGTAGTTTAGGAAGAACTGGTTTATCGTTAAGACACCAATCTGTTACAAATACCATGGATCATATAAATGACACTGATCTTCAATAATAAATGTGGTAGAAAAAATTTTTATTGTTAAATTATATTATATGATATTGCTTTAGATATTATTGTTATCTTATTATCTTAATTATTTCTCAAAATCCCGTTGTTGTAATAATAATAAGTAATAAAATCTTATCGTTTTTACTTTCTTTTTTAGACTTAAATTTTATGAATGATTTTATTTGAGAATTTTAATTTAACATGTTATTTATTGGGTGGTTAAATTGTTCTAATATTTTGCTCTAAATTTCTCATCAATCCTGTTTAATTGTTAATATTTTTTATGGATTACGGAACGTTTAATTTAGCAGTATTTTAAAAAAATTTATAACATTCTTTTGAAAACGTGTATTTACACTTCCGGTTCTTATACGTCATGACTCCGGGTACTTTTTCATCTACTTAATCCATCTTTAAACAATTATGGAAGAAGTTCTTTTAATTAACATTCTTTACTTAATATTTAACGGTTTAAACAGATGATAAATTGATTATTTTCACTTAATTACAATAGGAAAAATTAAAGAACAAAAATGTATTCTTTAAATAGACTATTGAGAAAAGACAATCAAAAAATATTATTCAAAATTTTATTATTATCACTAATAAAGACGTATTCACATGAAGTATTAATTAGTATTAAACAAAATCTTTATAAGTTAATATTTCCGATTCTTTACCAAAGAACAACTGATCACTACCAGTAATCATCTTATATCGATTCATAAAACTCTTCAACTGAAATAGACTAGCACTCTTCCCACCATCATTAGCTATCAACAAACCAGTAAGTTCCTTAACCTCCCCAAAAACATCATAAACGGCATTATTACTTATATAGAGATTAAATATATGAAGTATACCATTATTTGAGATAAGTTCAATGTCATCAGCAAAAAAATAGGCGTTGCTTATTACCTTTTAGATAACATATATCTGAGTATTCAATTAGATAATTGAACTCTTCTTTATGACTAAAGACTTCTAGTCTATCAAGGCGATCTTGTATATATGGTTTTTCAAGAATTTTCAGGAGAAGTCTCATTTTTTCTTCTGCAAATTTTTCTGGTATCATACATAATCCAAATAAGGAAAATGTTCCATCGGAAACATTTACATCCACCTCATCTAATAGATATTCATTTTCTGTAAAAATTAAATTAATATTAATTTAAAATTAATAGAAATATTGTTACCGTTTGAAAATTGAATAAGTAACTGGACACGATAAATATTAGGAACACCCCTATCTTCCATACAAGCCACAGAACCCCTTATCCGAAACCTTTTGATATGAATATAATCAGTAAAAGTACATCCCTCAAGATTATATAATAATTGGATAATTATCACAACAATTCCAATAATTTTTATCATCAAAATACTCATTCACACAATTACATTTCAACATTAAATAACCTCTTACTACTAAAAAATTTAAATTTATTTATTTAACCAAAAAAGAAATAAAATAATCATTAGTTTTTAATATTCTCTATATACATAAAAATAATATAACTAAATGTTAATAACACATGAAAATCATGGCATCGAGAGGTGGTAAAAAAATTATATAATTCATTAAACAGAGTCACTTCCTCTATCTTAATCCAATCTCCCAATATTTCAGTCTAAAGAAATATCAATAAAAGAATGGATAAAAATAAAGTTAGTGTTCTTGAGAATATATATATTTAAATTAGGAAGATTTTCTTTCTATATATATAATATTTAAGACGTTTTGAAGGTAAAGTTTCATCCTTAGAAGGAATATCTCATACAACCACCAGCACGTCCACCAACACCTGCAAGTGATTGAATAGTTACTGGGTTAATTGTAAAATCTGCTGCCAAATACAAACCATGTTCAACTATTTGAATTTGTGGCGATGCGATATCTATTGGTAATCCTGTATTTGATGGTATTGAAACTTTAAGTCCCTTAGCAAGGATATCATTACCAGCCTAAAAAAGATAATAATATTATCAAAAATATAAAAAAAACATACCTTCTCAAGTAATTCCTTTCCAAGATTACCCAAATTATCCAAAGCATCTTGTGGTAATCCAAGTGATCCATCTCTATCCTTCAAGGACAATGAACTAATCTTCAAAGTTCCGAAAACTTTATCTCCAGATGAGGAAAGTGTAGCTACAACAACAGCTGATATAGAAATAGTTCCAACTCTCTGGGGTGGTGTTGTACCATCAATAAAGATATCGGCATCAGCATCCAAATACCCCTGAACAGTACCACCATTCATTGCTGATAATATAATTGCTGGAGCTTTAGTTGTACGAATATTAACAGCTAACAATTTATTTGGATACTTCTCTCTAATTGCTGGGAGGATATCACCAAAACATATTCCAAGATCCTCCAAACCACCATCATCAGCTCTTTTTGTTCTGGTAGGGAAGAGACGATTTATTATTTTGGTACGGACACCCATCATCTTGAAGGTACCTGATTCATCTGTCTCAACACCATGATCCTCCAATTCATCTTCATCATCACTACAGGTTGTTTTTAATAAATTACCGATCTTTGGAGTTTCTGGCCCTATTCTAACGGAGAAGAATCCACTCCTATGGGCATGGTATAATAATGAGTTAAGAGTAAAATCAGATATAATACCATCAACCATCTTATTACTAACTGGATATGGGAATTGTAGTGGAAATGGTCCAAATGGTGTATTTCCTTGACCACCAGGTGAAAATTCACCATTAATATCAATAGTAAAATCATTAGAGGTAGCATAAGTATTAAGAAGTTGGAGAGTTAAATCTATATTACTAACTTTGTTCCAATCAAGGTAATCTATTAATTTTCTTGCCTGCGTCAATGGATCTTCACCTTCACCAACTCCAGGACATCCAGCACATGGATTGTTTGCTCCTATTGATGTTACAGCTCCGAAGAGTCTTGATTTTTTAACGTACTGGTAAAGGGATTCTGAGTCGATGTTGAAGTTTACGCCTCTCTTGATTCTTGATTCAAGTGATTGTGGAATGTTATGTTGATGTGAAATGACAGGGAATACTCTTTGGATTGTTTGGACACCATGAGTAGGAACACCTTTAGAAGAGGATTTTGATATCATTATTTGTGATATACCATTGTTAATAACTCTTGAAGTCGCACCATGAACAGTCTTTTGTGGGTATTGTGGTTTTGGTATTGATACTGTAGCACTTGATGGTAGTAAAGCAGCTTGTTTAGGTGGTATAGCATTAGCAGGTTGTGAAACAGGTAATGGAACAATCTGTTGATTCAAGGCTACATTCTTAAGACCTTGACATACTGGTACAGAACAATGTGCTGGTGTTGCTGACATCATTCCTATAATAGTATCCTTAATTTGTAATAAAGATATAGATTGTGGTAATCCAGTCAATTTTCCATTTAATTTTTCATTGACAATCTGTGGTAATTGTCCACATAATTTTGATGGAATCATTTGCCTAACTTGTGATGAAATTCTTTGCCTGAATTGACTATTAACAATATCACCAATGATACCAGCATTCTCGAGGTATGCATCAACATATCCTAATTGTACATTACATGAAGCAACACGAATGAATGGTGATCCTGTAGGTGATCTTTCAATAACCAATTCTGTTGTTATAGAGACTTGGTGAGCATTCATCTGGACGATACCATTTAATCTTATTGGTAGGAGTACAATAATTTGACCACCCAAGTTACCTGTTATACCAATATCAAGATTCTGGACTGCAATAACAATTCTATTTGGTGGTGCTGGATATAGCGCTATCCTTTGTGCGCATCTATATCTTGAAACATAAATATTATATATCTGGATACAACCATTAACTTCACTCATACATTGTGATATTGGTGGTATACGTGCTTTCTTGATTTCATCATTCAATAAATTACCTATAATAGATGAAGCATATTGGAAACCCCTTGAGTTGACTCTAACTCTCATTCCAGGGAGTCCTCTTCTCCCACCGAGGAGGACTTGATTGAAGTCTAATGCTGGTGATACGTTAGGTACCATCTGGAATGGTCTTTGGGGTACGACTATTGTCCCAATTTGAGGTCTATAAAATTGTTGGGGTTGTGGTTGTTGTTGGAAGGCTTGATGTCCGGCATATTGTATTGGTGTTTGGGGTAACTGATGATTACCCATCATTACATATTTATACTGTGGTGGTTGATAATTAATATTATATCCTATTTGTGCATTTACTAAGAATTCTCTTGTACTTATAAAAAGTATCACCAAAAATAGGCTTAGAAGCCTTTTACTTATCTGTACATGATAAAAATACAATATATATTAATAAATATAATTATTCACTTACATAAATCATATTATAAAATGATATGTCAATAAAATATTTATATATATGTATAAAAATTCTTCTAAATATTATTTATATTATAATGTATGTATGAATATATCCTCTTTGAAACCTAAACAATAATATTATTGATATGATTTCTTTTTGTTGATAAAAGCTACCTAACTACAGATATCAATTTATTTATGAATATAGTAGTTTGTGTTTTGATTTTTTTTACCTGGAATCAAGAAATTTAGTATATAAAATATTTATCATAAAAAAGTGTGTTAAGAGATTTTTTGTATCATATTAAAAATTTAACTAAAATAATATTTCTAATCGGTGATTTATAGCAATAATTACATGAAAAGAAAAGTTTTATATAAGAAATATTAATTAATCTATTATTTGACAATAATAAGATGGTAACTGTTTAAAAGTGTGACAAAACTATAATAGAAATTGAAGAGAATAACTCATTGAAGGAGAGTGGATAAAGAGTGTGAAAAAATGTATTTAATTTAAATGTAAGGTAAATATATATTAAACTATTATAAAATTACAATCCAAATGTTTTTATTTACTTTTTTTCCTTAATAATAACTAGAAAATAAAAGTTTGTGATTATAAATTTAACTCTCATTTTTTGGAATTAAATGATTTTGAATATAATACAATGTGGATAAATAAATAATAACCTTAAATTACCGCTTAAATAATGATAAAAAAGCCATTTTTTTAAGAAATCAAAATTTATAAATAAAAAGAAAAGATAAAGGTATATGATGAAAAAATGATTATCTTCATTTAAATCTTTAGTAAAAATCTTCTTTCCTTTTTTCAAAACTACCACTGTTATATATATATATATATATATATATATATAAAATAACATCTAAAACGCGCTTAAAGATATATATAATATACACATATGGAGAAGGAAAAATATAAGCCGGTTCAATGATTGCAGGAGAGAGAGAGACAATCAAAATTAGAAACCTTGCTACACAGCATAAAGTGACATATGTATACAAATTTTGTAGAAGACGGATGATGTTGTTCCTTTTCAAAATAAAAATAATATTTAAATCAAAGAAACGGTTTAAATATTAAAGAAAAAGTTCTTGATATTTTAAGAGATAATTTTAAACTATTTCATGTATTTATATATATGATACCCATAAATTATATCTTTAACATCTCCTATAGATAAAGATATTTTTATTAAAGGAAACAATATTATATAAAAGGAAAAATAATTAAATATTTACTACTTCTATTACTACTCAATTTTAGGTACGTTAGGATCACTGTTAAAATTATATTTCATTTTAAACAGGTTTCTTTTCCTTAAATATGATATATGCCTTAGCTTTTTCTATTATTAGAACTATATATTGGAAAAATCATTTTTTGAATTGATTTTCAAGTATTTAAGAGGTAAAAATAACTATTATTTCGGGGAGAAATTTAGAAAGATAAAAATTTAAAGATAAGGAATATTTTAAATGAATTGCACAGGGCTTTGATGAGTTAATTAAATTAACAATAAATAAACAATGAAATAATCATAAAAAATCATCTCTAAATAATACTTTATATTAATAATTTCTTGAAATCAATCGTGATTGTTAAACAAATAAATAACTAAAAAAATTATCACCACAATATCTATATTAGCTATATTAAATTAGACAAGATAATCAAGAAAAAAAAAGTGTAGAAATATTGTTATTATTAAAAATCTAAAAATTATTACTCCTATCATTTCCCTCCCCTCTTTTTTAATCACATTCCCTTAAAAC
Organism: Strongyloides venezuelensis; assembly: GCA_963280985.1. Classification (NCBI taxonomy): domain Eukaryota; kingdom Metazoa; phylum Nematoda; class Chromadorea; order Rhabditida; family Strongyloididae; genus Strongyloides; species Strongyloides venezuelensis. Next base: position 1,140,705 of record CAUJLX010000002.1, on the reverse strand, counting down.
ATGTTATATCTTATTATTTTAAAAAATTCTCCTAATAGATAAAAAAAATAATATATAAAGTATAAAAAAATCATATTTCATATATACAAGTTACTATCATTATAGATATTTATATGTTTACAGTGAGGAGAATTGAAAATATTACATAGAAACAAGTAAATATATATATATACATATCAAATATATATAATAGGAACTGTAGACAAAATTTTAAAGATGATAAAAATAATATTTGAATGCGTTTTAGAAAAGCTGTTTTAATATCGTCTTTATATATATTGCATTTATATACTATAAATTAGGTAGAGGTATAAAATATGTAGACGATGTAAAGCATGAAACATAGTATAATACACGCCCTTTAAGATATATTATTAATATTATTTTTAATCACAAATAGTAGTATGTTCGTTGTCAAAAAAATAATTCCTACTCCTAATAAAAGTGTATTTTAACAAGAAATTACATTTTTCTTTAATAATTTTAGATAATATATTTGTAAGGCAAAGCACTTTCATCAAGTTTTTCACTAATGAAATTCCCTATCATCACCCCCCTCCTCTCATCATCTCTCCTAATCCAATACCAAATTATCCTGATCTGGTGTGATTTCTTTCTCTTCCATCCATTATTCTAAAGATACCATCAAGCAATCAAGCAGCTTTCAAAATAATGAATATAAATTACTTCAATTATTGAATAATTAAATAGCACGAATAAAAGAAAAATTCCTTTCCATAGATAAAATATTCACGTATAATGAAATAGAACAATATAAACTACATAAGCCTTAGGCTACAAATGACCATGGACAGTTAAAATATTATGTAAATAAATATCTTTTGTGTGGTAACTTTTTAATCATGTTCCAAAAGTGAACAATTTTATACCGATAATGTTACAATAATCAAAGAAACATCTATAGAAAAGTCAAAATTATTTTAAAATTTAATGAAAAAAATATATAAACATATTAAAAAATAATTTACTTCCTGAAGAAGTTTCAATAATATATAGAAAGTTTATGACAAAATAATTATTTATATTTCCCTTAGGTAGAGAGTACTCTCACCTTTAATACAAGTAAAACTGATTATAATAATATTTTAAAATTTATCAACTTTTCAAGGTAATATATGTTTTTACTATCATCAAAATAACAAAAAAATTTGCTCCTATATTGTTTATTTTTTTAACTTAAACAAAATCTTCACCTTTTTTTCTCTCTTACCCTTCTTCATTAGGTAGCAAATACAATTTCACTTCCACTTTCTATATATTTTCATTCCCTTAAAAGTACAAACACTTTTTCTTTTTCATTACTTTCACTAACTCTTATACATCAAATTTAAATAGGACTTCTATTATACCACCTTTTTCTTTCATAAAATTAATGATTCATAATACTACAAACTTTATGTCTAAATACATATAATTAATATCATGTATTTTTAAAAATGATTTATTCTGATATTTGATATTAATTGATCATATCATGAGATAATACATTACAAAACCCAAACTACAAAGAAATTATTTATACCTTTGTAGAAATATTAAGCTAGTTAAAAAGTTTAACCATTCAAATGACTCATAAAATCATGTCTCATTTCTTTTATTTCTCCTACTACTTTCTTTTAATACCAAAAACCGGTGCCAAAAATCTGGTGAGATATTATTATTGTCATTATTAACTTTTTTGATTTATGGTAACGCTAATAGAGTTATTTGACAAATTATTATTTTCATGTTATAGTAAACGAGTAATTTTATTTATTATTTTAGTTATCTTGTAAAATTTACATACGTAATTAGAAGTATGTTTATGATTCATGAGTTCTTCTTCTTTGACTGATCACTTTACTCATCTCTCTGTCTCTCCTTGAATTTGTAGTATTTTTTAAGAAGATTATAATTTGAAGGACAACTTATTAAATAAAGTAAAAAAGTTGTACTAATATAAGTTTTATAACATCATATTGAAATAAAAAAATGTAGCATAGCTGAAACATAAAAAAAACATCTATTAAAAAAAAAGTTGATTCAAGGTAAATAACAATTAAAAAATAAATTAAAAAAAAAAAACCACAAAAGGATCTTTTATTAATACAAGTTAGAAAACATAGTTAGTCGAAATAATCTTATTTACAATTTCATATACATTAAAAAAAATACAATTAAAAACTACTTTTTTTGCATCAAATATCACGAACCCTATCGATATTATTGGTAGGAATCCATGAAAGATCACTCGGTGGAGGGGGAACAACTCTCTCAAGTTTACTACCAATCTCACATTCCCGAATCTCTGGAAGGCGATCAATGTACATAAGTCTAACCTTGACATCGAAATCAGCCAACTTCTTTACCTCGACTATTGACTCAGCTGTTATCAGTTTGTCATGTAACAAGCTATTCAATCCATCTATCCAAATATTAACTACCTTCTGGTTGTTTAAAGCTATATTATAATCAGGATCCTTGGAACCATTAATACATATCCCTATTCCTCTAGAAGGAATCTTAAAAGTAGCCTTTCTACCATACGTTGACAGCATATACTCAGCATAACTTTCCTCAAAAATACAAGAAGTTATCTCCATAACAGGTATCTTCTGTGCCTTCTTCATATCCATCTCAAGACAGTTATCATTATCAACCTCCTGATACCATAAAAATCTCTCATTCCTATCAAGTTTCCATAACCAATACCCCAAAGATGTGATCTTCACGTTAGTCTTATCCTTAGGAACCTTGAAGAACACACATCCCTTCTTCATTTCATTCTTCCTATTCTGTTTAACCAACTTCTCCATCTCCAATCTTATCTTCGGAGTCAGATGTCTTATAGCATCACTCTGAAGTTCACTTTGATCTTTCTCAAATCTCTCAAGTTCCCATATCTTCTGCATCTGATAATAAGAGTACTTTTGTAAATTATTATCATACTCTTTTATCGATAATAGACTAGAGTCTAAAGATCTTTCTAACTGTTCTTTAACTACCTTCAAAACTTTAATAACATCCTCATGTGAAGCATGCATCTCTCTCCAGGTTCTTCTAAACAATCTTACAGATAAAGCAAATAACTCATGAAAAGGTGATTCCACTGTAAAAAATATCAGATGTAATTTATTCTCCCTTGTAACTGTTTCATTAGAATCCCTTGAAAGTGTAGAGGAACGCTTAAATTTATCACACAACTTCGAGATAATCTCACTATTATCAGGTTTATTGGGAATAATTGAAAATAAATCAATTATTATAGAAACAAGGTAAACGGAAACAATCGGGAATGGCCATGATGATGTCTCCTGCCACACAATATTCTCCGTATTGATATCCCTAAGTAACTGTGGGTACTTCTCATCAAAATACAAAATAGCCTCCAAAACCAATAATCCAGGTGGTGTTTTTGTAACTAGATCCGTGAATTCACTCCAATCAATAACTAATGTTGGGAAGACATCAGAAAAAGAAGAGGTCGAGATGTCATCTTCATCAACACCAAAAGTAGTTGTAGTTAAGGAGGATTTAGATGGCGAGACATGGTAAATATTTCCATCAAAGATACAAGGATTCAATGACTCCATATTCCTTATTATCTCTATCTCAACATCTGTTGGTTTTTTAAGAGCCTTAGCACTAAGATCACTCATTATAATATCCTGTAACTTCAACAAGGGCTTAGCCAATTCAGAATCAACGGTTATGGAATCTTGTCTCTTAAGTAGTTTACATATCATACTCCTAAAAGCATTATTCTTCAATATCTGTAATATATCTACTTTAAGTGTTTCATCAGCTACCCAATATAAAGATGACATCAAATTCAATATCGATACCGGTATCCTTTTATCAGACTTCTCCAAATGCATAATCAAACTTTCAAAAGGAACCTCCCTCTGTAATTGACATAACTGACTATTTTGACATTTTTTTAATATAAAATCTATTACATTCAATGAGGCAGTTAAACTTTCATTACTTTCTAGTTTTGTTCTCCCACTGATGTGAGAGGCAACCTCCGAAATGAAGTCATTTCCTAATCCGTACCAGTAAAATTTTGCTTTATCAGGATTTTGTCCTTCTAATGTTGACATGAGTGTTAAGAAGATATTGAATAAACTGCTTAATGAGATTCCGTTTTGGCTGAATTTTCCACTTTTGATGTATAGAATTATCTTCTCCATTCCTGATACTTTTTCATATGCCTCAAGGAAGACTTTGTCTTTTGCAAGGCGCTCCATTAGTTGGAGGTTTTTGAGTGTCTCTTGACTGTACTCTGATCCCGTTTCCAGAGCTTTCTCCACAAATTGGACGTAATTCCCTGGTGATGCTGTTAGCATAAGTATGAATCCCTGTTTCAACATATCCACACGTTCCTCACTAACAAAAACCCCATTATCCTCAAACATCAACGAATACGAATCAACATCATCAACCTCCGGTAACTCTAACTGCCTCGTAACATTCTTCAAAAACTCCGCAATCGTATCAGTCTAAAAATCATAAAAATCAACCCCTATCGATCAGAGAAAGAAAAAAAAAACCTACACTCTTATCATACTGAACATAACAAGACAAATTACGTGGATCAGTAGGGAACTTAAAAGGTTTAACAAGGTAATTAGAAATAGATGGATCCAATTTCACGGCTCCCTTAACAACAGATTGGGGTAATCTAATATCAATAGGATTTAAACCTTTCCCAATCATATCACCATAAAATTTCTAGTTTAAGAGAATTTATTATTATATACCACTTTGTGTGTGTATTCTCCTTTTACTATAGGGTAAATTAAATTGTATGAAATGATAACAATATAATGTACGTTTTTCTTTCTTTTTGTTATTGTGATGAAATATTATAGATGGTATAGTGATTTATAAAAGTTAATAGTTAATAGATTGATGATTTTAATTGTAAATTTCTAGGTAATGTACTTTATGATGAAAAGTATGGTGATAAAAAATTATGTTAGGGAAAAGGTGATTGAATGTAAACAGTTGTGTCAAATAAGTGTACACTTTTATGCTAGTAACGATACTCCAAAGCGGGTTTTTTTTTATTATAAAAAAACCCCCACGGATAATAGTATTAGTGGGCATTTTTCCTTTGTTAATTGGAAATTACTAATTTTATTGTTTTATTTGTTTTACTGGTAATTAAAGATAAAAAGAGTAATCATTGATAATAAAAAGAACTTTATCAGCAAAAAAAACTATTACATTGTTTATTTAACAGAATATATACATTTATTGTAATTATTTGAAGTTTGAAAGACAATAATAAAAGAGATAATTGTCCTTACTACAAAAAACAAATAATCTTCATTTTAACACATTACCATCTTGATCATTATCTTAACACATTGAATATCAATTAGGAATTTAATAAGATACCTTCACACCATTTCCACAACTTCTTTCCTGATTCCCAAAAATTTTATTAAAAAAAAGTACAAAAAAAAAAAAGAAAACCAATAATTAATGTATAATAACTTTTATGTATTTTGAAAGATATAAGAAAATTGTAACATGTAAATGAATTTCTTCATTATTCCTCCTCAAAAGAACTAAAGTGTTAGTAGAGACGTGATAATAAAAAAAGGTATATAAAAATTAGGTAAAAACAAGAAAAAAAAATATAGAAAATATGACAACGTTACATACATGTTTTTGTTTTCTTTGACGGATGTGTATTTTGTGTGTTCGTGGATAATAATAATGATTCTAAATTGTATGTGTGTATAATTCTGTGAATGATAATATAATAATATGTATGTGAGTATTATGGGTGCCCTTTTCTGAAAGGACAAATAATAATAATAATAATAGGATTAATTATATAATTATAAATAAGAACAAAAAAATTAAAAAGAAAGAGGAAATCCAAGATAAGATATACAATTAATAATTAATTCTCTCAATATTTACATTCCCTCCTTTTGTTTTTAATCTATTATTTTCCTTTCTCCTCCATAAAGGTTTCTCTTTCAATTATTCTCCCGCTACTAATTAATTTTTTTTTCAGTTTATATATAGAATTATAATTAAAAAAATGAAGAACATAATATATATCATTTCTGCTGGATTGGAGTTTTAGAGCAACGCCTTTTAAAACAACAACACTTAACTTCACCACTATTATTATCATCATGTTGGTTGTTTCCTCCACCCCGATTGTTTGATTCAATAATATCGTCCATATTTGATGAATGCATCACTTGATTTGACCCAAATACGGCTGCTAAACCACTTCCTGCAGGCCTTAGACCATCTTCACGTTGTTTGTTACCGGTACCAGAATGCCTACCACCTTTCAATCCCTGATCTTGACGGTTCCCGGATGTTGCGGCATTGGTAGCTAAGTTATTGTCAACTGATGCATGAATTGATCCTGATGGTGTTGAGACATGATTCAATTTAGCTGTCCAATCAAATTCATAATCATATGTATATCCACTCCTCTCGAGGACAGTTTTAAATAAATTAAAACAATAATCATAATCTGGTGTCTCAAAGAAGTCAAGTCTTCGAGCATACCGAAGATACTGAGCAAACTCCTCTGGAAATCCTTCACACAGAATCTCAATTGGCGTTATTCTTTTGGTATCACCAATCTTCTGATAACGTTCCTTTAATGTATCTGCTTTTAGACCCTGCCATGGTAATGATCCTCTCAAGAAATACATAAACATATGTCCTAGTGCTTCAAGATCATCTCTTCGAGATTGTTCTTTTCCTAAATGTGTATTTATGGACATGTAACGAGCAGTACCCGTTAGGGATTTATGTTCTCTATATGAAATATGTTTGCCTATAAATGAATAATTATAAAGATTCAATAATAACAACATACCCGTATCACAATCAATGTATTCTTTTGCCAAACCAAAATCAATAATATGTAAAATATGTTGTTTCCTCGTTGATGCACGACCAATTAAAAAATTCTCTGGTTTAACATCTCTATAAATAAGATGTTTGGAATGTACAAACTCCATACGTCTAATAAGTTGCATAGCTATCATACAAACAGTTTTTAATGTATACCTTCTATCACACATATCAAAGAGATCCTCTAAGGAGTTACCTAATAATTCCATCACCAATGCATTATACTTCCCACATGGACCAAAATAATGAACCTGTGGTATGCCTTCAGCTTGACCCATCAATTTATAAAATCTATATTCTAAATGTAATTGGGGTGCCTTTGATTTCATTGCTTCTAATTTTATTGCTACATGCTCATTATTATATAAATTTTTTCCTAAACGTAATTCACCAAAATTTCCACATCCTATTTTTTTTCCAATCCTAAAATTGGGTCCAACCATCAAGACGGAGGATGATGCTGATTGTGAGGTGTTCTGTCCCCCGGGACCAGCACCTCTTGTATTTGTCATGGTTGTATAAATATTAGATTCAGAACGAAGATCGTACTGACTATGAGAACTTTTATCTAGCAAACCACCAGTTGTTGTTTCAAATGATAACCTACCACAGGAGAGTTCTGTTGATAGGCAACCACCACCACCAGGTATTGAAGATGGAGTACCTTGGTATAAGTTTGGAGGTAATAGACGTTGTTGTTGTTGTTGGTATTGATAGGTATTATCTCCAATAACAACTTTTGATTGTTGGCGTTTTTTATTACTTTTATTTGGAGAGTGCCTTGTCCTACTACGTCCAGATACTGATGCTGATATTCCTTGTGTTAAACCACTGGAAAATTTTAAAAAATTATAATTAGAAATATTTTATAATACAATATATATATTTTATCAATTTACCTAAAGATAGTTGAGGAACGTGATCTGGTAGTTGAGGTGTCCGTACGAAATTTTGACGCAAATCTGTGTTTAGTCGAAAGATTACTACCACTTTTATTGGTTGATGATGAATTTGTTCCAGATGTATGGTAATGGTGTTTGATGGCAGAGGCTCGTTGCGTAGACGAAACCCGTCTAAAAGAAAATATAAATATTACTAAAATAAATACAAGTAACTTTATAGTAAGAATGATAAAAGTATGGACTAATGAAAGTAGAGAAAGAATACAATTAAAATATGCATTAACGATGTTCTCAAGAAATAGGATAAGTAAAAATATCTCTAGGGCAAATAAAATTAAAAAAAAAAAACAAAGAGACTACAAAAATGGGAGGGAAAAAAGTCCTAAAAATAATTACCTCATTAAATGAACAATATTGATAAAACATAGTAAAAAAAAGTGAACGCATCAATAAATAATAGATTGTATGCATGAAGGAGAAATAGGAGATGACGACAAACGACGTCGACAACAAAAAAAATGCATAGAGATTGTGTCGTGAGTGTAAAGCGCAAAGGGATCGATGATGATGACTATGGAACACATACATGGTGTAGGTCAAAGCATTATTCTTAATGATAAGTATTATTCCATTAAATTAATTAACAGTATATTTATTTCTCCAACAAAACTATTTTTTACTAATCTTCTTTTTTTATTTTTATCTATTTTTTGTAAAATATTCTCTAAAATATAATGATTAATCGTTCCATTTTCTTGATTTACAGGATAGATAAAGGATTAAAGTGACCATGAAGGTAGATGGAAAAAAAAAATGAAAACGTATCATGGTATAACAAGATGAAAGATGATGATGATTAAAAAAGATGAGTAGTAATATAGTACTAGGAAATTTTGTACTCTTATTTCTGATGAAATATAATATATTAAACGCCTTATTATAAAATTGATGATATATGGACAAGTCAAGTAAATATATCCTGTTGAACTATGTAATATAGAAAAAAAAGAGGAGAAAAAAATTTCGATACTCTTTTTTTAGCTATATAGATGGACAGATAAATATTATATTAAAATAGAAGGTAAAAGTACATATTTTCTAAAAAGGAAATAAAAGATTAATAGGAAATTTCTAGAAAATCAAATAATTCACTAAATTTTCTCTTATTATAGTAATAAAAAATAATAAAATACTATAGAAGATGGCATGAAAAGTTGGTAATTATATAAAGAAATCTAATTATAAATATTGTAGGAGAAATAAAATATGTTAGGGGAAATTTATACAGATATGTACTATTAAAAGTATAGAATTGATATGTATAGAATAGAATGTTCTTGTATTAAAATGAATATATTAGTCCAACTGATATATATACAACATTATATCATACATTTACATAAATATGTAACATACAAATGATAATAAAAAGTTATATTCTCTTTAAACAATAATAATAAAATGATGTGATACTCTTTTAAATGTAAAGAGCTTTAAATAGTAATTATTGAAATAATATAATTAATTTATAGATAGATTCACTATATATAATGTGTGTGTAACATACGTTATCAATGAAAATAATAAATATATACATTTAGATATGTGTTTGTCCTTGATTGGAAGTAAATATTTTTAACATATTAATCAAGAAAATAGAAAAATTAATGAAATCAATAGAGAGTATAACTTTTTGATAACGGATTTGGAATTTTACTTTTATTTTAAGCTGGAGGATGATTATTATGAAATTTCTAAGTGATATTCGGTGTCAATCAGGTAATGTTAAAAAAGAAATTGTAAAAAACAGTGTAATAGGTAGGAAGTTATTTTTTAAAAATAGGTATCACCCCTCATATATCTTTAATTAACATTTTTCTTAACATATTAATTATCTAATCTTAAATTACTTTCTTCTACTAGTATATTTAAAGATAACCTTTTGTAATTTAATAAAATCTTCAAGAGGTATATTGTTTAAAATAAATATTAAAAAAAAGAAGTTATATAATAACTATCCTCCATCTCCCCCCACAACTTCCTCTCTCCAAACATTTCTTTTTCAATTCTTCTCGTGAATACACCAAACATTATAATATATAAACATTAAAATATACAATATTTGATGATGCATCTACAATATAATAGAAAAACCCAAAAATTTTTACACTATTTTATTTTCTTTTTAATTTTCCTTCTATATATAAAATAATAAATATATATGAAAATTTGTATGTACAAAGAAACTTAAAGGAGGAATGTGTGTATGCAAAGAAATATATAATATAAAACTTTCTATTACAACATATTTCTAATAATATACAATTTGTATGTATTTTAAATAAAAAGAGACATACACAAACGCATTTGTGGGAGAGAAAGTCTCTCTTATTCCATCTCAATGTTACTCTCACTTTTTAAACTAACTTACTGTTCTCCCGTCCCCCTATATCCTAATATTATTTTATTTGTTGTTGTTGATATGTGTTACTTTTTGTGGAGAGACAATCCTTATTATCAATAAATTAAAATGGCAGACTATTTTCTATTTTTCGGAAGTTTTCCTTTATATTGTATATATATCAACACAACACTTAAATCTCTTTTAAAACAAAAAGAGAAATAAACAATCTAAAAGATATTGCTTTCAAATAGCTATTTTACTATCTCTTTCATATAACAGTTTAAAACACAAAATTTGTGCTCTACTAAAATATTTTACCCCAAAAACATTTAAATACTATTATTTTAAACATCTATCATTGAATTATGATAATAAAAATTGATGGGAATATATGATTTTGAAATATAAGAAATAACATGATAAAAACTTGTTAAATATCTTATCTTTTAAAGATAACTAAAGAGGAAGGAAATTATTTTTAATTATAAAGCAAAAAAATATATTTTTGTAATAATATTTTGACAAACAAAAAATATAGTAATATCATTGAGATAACGGAAGATGCATCTTATACATTTTAAAATTTTTAATTGATAAATGTATCTATTAGTGGAATACTAACGTAATAAAATAAGAAATTAACATATGTCATGATAAAAAAAAAACTTTTTATTGTAATTTTTTTTATTATTAATATATTTTTTTTGCGGTAAAAAAAGTTTTCATTAAAGAGAGTAACAACCACTTTGGGCACCTATAATAAATTGGAAAATACAGATACACTAGATAGTTGTATAATAAATTTAAATGTATCAAAATTTTTTGTTACATGATATGGAGTAATTTTAAAAATACTCAAAATAACGGACTAAAGATAGATTTATGATAAGAAAGAGGAGAATATACATATATGTTTGTAGTGTTGATGTATTAGGAGAAGAAGAGAGAGGGATTCTTGGATGGCGAAAATGGGAGAGAACTACATTAAAGAAAATTAAAATAATATTTGAAGATAATTGGAGGAGATTATACGTTTAATAATTGTAATTTTTGCTACTTAAAGTTTTATTCTACAAAAAATATGTGCTTTATTGTAATTAATTTATGTTAATATTTGTATGTATCAGAGATTATGTCTAATAAGAGTATGTATTTAGATATAATATTGGAAGTTACTACATTTTAATAATATGGATAGTGATTTTATAATATGGATATTAATTTTAATTGACCATGGAAATGATATATTTGTTGAGATGACATTAAAAATTCTGTAATAGATTTATGTTTTTGATAGAAAAAAAAAAGAGAGTGATGAATGATAAGAGAAAGTGGTGAAAATATATTAAATGTGAGTATTTAAAAGATGATTAAGTGACAAAAATGAAGATTTTAATAAAATAATGATAAAAGCTGTTAAAAGGGAAATGAGAAAAAAAAAAGATGATGATGACGATTGTGTTGATATAGAATATTATTAGTATTTTATAAATAAAATATATGGAGGATGATTGTTAAAATAAAAGTAAGTAACTATTGATCAATTGTCTTTTGTGTGTATAAATGATATATCTATCTCAGTTATATATATATTTATATATTGGTAGACTGTTCTAATAATTACATATATTAATATCAAATAGATATGGTTTTTCTGCTTTCAAACTTATAATAGTTATAAATGGAATGAAAAATATAATATTTTTGTAAAGAGATATCATTTTATGCATAAGTCTTCTAGATATAAACTAATAAATGATATAATTAAAAGAATACTCATAATATATATAGATATATTTTCAAAGTTTAATAAAAATTATATATGTGTTGTACTCCTTAAAAACTACATTATACTCTTGTAGTATTTCATCTACCCCACTAAACTATCATTAAGAAGAAAATATCAAGTGGTAATAGTTAGTTTATGAGGTGTATCTCCTACAATAAGAAGTATTAATTTGAACATTTTGTAAATATCATTAGTAGTATAAAAGTTTATAAAAAGCTTAAATATCTCAGATACTATCTTATTTACCTAAGTAAAGTTATTAAAATCATCTACCTTAACCCATTTTATTGTATAGAAACTATTATTAGAAACATTTAAAATCAAAAAATGGTTGTTAAAAAAAACCTAATACTTATATCTTAAAAGCCACTATTTTGTCATAAAACATAATTATAATACTTTAGCATTAAAATTTTTAATAAATAATTTCTATTTTTATACAAGAAACCTTTTAAAATTGTTTGAATATCGAAATATCAAGAATAACAAAAGAAAGACAAGTGAAATGTTTCATTAGTTTTAATATTTCCAATTAAACAATAAACGTTTTTCATAGAAGATATTATTATTTCATTGAAAAAGAAGAGAGAGAGTTAAATATACATTATCATTATCTCCAAAACAAAATATGATACATATATATACATATAAATGTAATAATCTACTTAAAAGATTCATATAATCTTAAGAAAGATTTTTAAGATTGCATAAAAAACATTTGTAAATTATTCTTTTAATATAGATTATAAATGATAACGTACCAAAATATATAGTTTGATGACGGTAAAAATAGATATTTACGTTTATTTTAAGCTCAAAGAACCGGGAAAAATTAAGAATTTTTAATTTATTTTAAAGACAATTTTTAAACTCGTGTACATATATTAAAATATTAGAAAGAGTAGAAAATGTTTTTTCATGGCTAACTATACAGTTTTGATGACACATTTTTTGAATTTTTAAAAATAAAGAGATTTTACTAAGGGGATCTCCTCTGAAGATGACAGAATCCTTCAAAAAGAGAATTTATTTTAATTTTAAATAAAAAGCCTCCAAATCTTCTATGTGAGAAGATGGGTATAGTTATATATAAATATGTTGTTTTGAAGTAATTGTTTTTTAGGTTTTCTCTCTTCAAAAAGTAACAATAAAGGAATTTTTTATCAGTGTATGCTAATATATCTAAAGAAGAATCTGTTTTATTGGAAAAAAAAGTAATGCTATTAATAGTAGGATAGAAGAATGGTAATTTTTAGTCACAAATTATAGTGGTAAAAAGAAGTTAATATATTTGAGGTTAGGTATAAAAAAAAAATAAACCCACCCATTTATGGGTATACCTGCTAGCCATACCCGTAAGAAAAAATTATTACGCCATTAAACGAATGAATTAATGAAATACTTTTATTTCTTATTATTAATTTTAAAATGGCATCTGGTATAAATTCAGTTTATACTATGTGAAATTCTAAGAAATTATACTGTTATCTTAAACTGAAGAAAAGGACAAGAAAAAATTGTGTAATTTACAATTACAATTAAGTTATTAAATATAACTAGATTGAAAAAGGCAAAAAGCTTAATTAAAAATGAATATTTATATTATTGTGAAAGTACAACATAAAAAGTAAATGAATAAAATTCATCTGACTCTTTGAAAATATATACATATTTAATTTATTATATTTTATTTTTTATTATAATTTAGAAGAAATAGAAATAAATGAAAAAAAGTTTTGAAGAATAAAATAAAGGTTATGAGATTGGTTAAATTTTTATACAAAAAAAAATTTGAGAAAATATTTTTGTGTAATGTAAAATTATATATTTTATCTACATGATATATTGTTCCTATAAACTTATAAATACATATCTTCTTTTTCCTCATTTTTTTTTAAAAAAAAAAGAAAAGTTTGATGGTTAAGAATGAAGAAAAAAATGTATATAGAGAAAGAAAACTATTTATCAAAAGTTTTGAGAATGTTATTAGTGATATATTGGAAAATTTGTGAGGTATATTAATGATGATCTTTGTAAAGAAGTTTGCGTGCATAGAAAAAATTTTTTCGTCCAAAATATTATACAAAACACATTATACTGACATAACTTCACCATTAGTATTATCATTAGAAGGGGAAATTTTTTAAACAGTGATAATTATATAAATAAAATATACTATTATCTCCATTTTGTATAAATAAAAAAAGATTTCAAATAATAATTTTAAAATTCAAAGGTTTTTAAATGCATTTAAAGAGAACAGCGTAATATTTAATAAAAATTTTGTCACTCACTGAATATTTTTAAACTTTGTTTAATAATTGTTGTGATATGTAGATGTAAATAATATACTAATCTTAAAAATATAAATTTTTATTAATATTAACCACCGCATGCTTTTAATAATTTTTATTAAATGTATTTATATCATCATTATTAATATAAAAACTATTATATAAGGAAATTAAAATGCTTGATATTTAAGAGAAAAGCGAGAAAAAATAGAATTTTAATAATAAAAAAATTTTTAAAATACATTAAACTTATTACAACATATAACATTAACAAATTTTTTTTAATTATTTTCTCTCTGAAATTCTATTATAAAAGTTATTTATTATATTATTTAAAGTGTGATAAAATGTGTCTAATTTAATATATAATAAATCATGTTTAATTAACATGTAAACTACTTTTCTCTACCCTTTAATTAAGTTACATCCATTCTTCAAACAACGCTATATGTCATTGTTTTCTTTTTGTGTTTTCATTTCTTTGAAAAAAGTATAGAAAAAGTCATAAAAAAATATTATTTAGTTTTCATAGAAAATAAGTTATTAAAAATGATAAAATGTTAATAATAAAGGTGTGTGTGTTTAATAAAAACAAATAAATATAAGAGAATAAGATATATATAAATTTTATTAACTTCAACCTCTTATTTTCTTAAAAAAAAGTATATGAAAACTTTTTTTCCCAGTTAACAAAAGTTATATATAAACATATTTGACAGGAACTATAAACGTTTAACAATATGTAATTTATAAAGATGAAGACTTTTGATGATTTGTTGATTAAAAAAATTTGACACAAAAAAGAGTTTTAGACATCTTAAAATTATGAATATATCATTAAGATGTTAAACTATAGAAATCTGGAAGTTTCTTTATTCTTAACATAAACTACATCCTCATCAAGAGGTATAGATAATAAATGTGTATATATTTGAAATAGTAATAATCATAAAAGTATTTTAAATAAAAAAACCTATATATTCCACTAGAATAATAATTTTTAAAGAACAAAATAAAATTTAAGTAAGAAAAACATAAGTTATATGTAGCTTTTTGTCAAGTACTAAAATTCTTGTTTTTATCATTTAATAAAAAAATAGCTAAATAATTAAATTTATGTCATTTAAAAAAGTGGTTAATGCAGAAGGAAATAGTACTAAAACTTTTTTCCTTAATTTTTCTCTTCCATTTTTTTTACAACCAAACATTTACTTTATTTATACCTTTAAAGTTAGGAAAAAATATAAATTCTATGATTAATAAAGTAAGTAAAAAAAGAGAAGTTTATCGTATTTTCTGGGAAATAAAAAAAAGCAAATATTTCTAGGGAAAGAATTTAGTATTAAAAAGAATTATTTTTGTTTTTCAATTATTAAAAGGAAGACATTAAAAAAAAGCAATCTACTTATCCACTAAATATTTAATGTATTTCAAATGAAATATACATAGGTATTTAAATTGGAGATGCAATGTTATTAATTATATTTTTTATCTCATATACTTGAATAATTTTTATTTTACCTATTAATGTCATGGTTAAACAAATAACAGAAAGGATATCATTATAATAAGGTATTTTTCAACATTTTTATATCTGTGTTGTTTTAAGGTAATAAACATATTTGGATAACATAAAAATTGAGTTTTTTTAAAATATCATTTCTTTGATGACGTATATTATATTTAGTATAAGAATAATAATAATAAAAATATATGTATATACTTCTTATCAGAACGGATATTATAATAGGTAAGTATAAAAAGATGATAATAATTCCCGGAATAAAATTAAAAGCAATTTTTACTTATCATGAAACTTACCTCTCAGAATTTGATTCTTTGCTTGAATTTTTATCACCAATACGTAGGAGAAGCATGATTCATAGATTACAAAAATGCAAATATTTTAAATTTTATACAATAATTAAAATAATTGTTAAATGAGTAATGATTAAAATTAATTATTTCCTATTGAGCTAATTTCTTTGCTTTAATTGAAAAAGGTTTCAAACTTTATGTATAATTGTTTTCTTTCCTATTTTTAAAACAATTATCGTTTATTCATGGACAATGAAACATCTATCAATTGTCTTCAGTTTTGAAAATAAATTTCTAAAAGCCTTTTTTTATTTTGATAAATATATGTATTTATATGTCAAAAAAGTAAATTCTTTTTGAAATTGACAAATAATCTTTTTCTTCTTTTTTACTCCAGGAAATAGAATTTGAATTAATAGTTAATAAATATTTTACAATTATTTACAAAAAAATGCACTATTAATGTTGTTATTTAATATTCTCAAATAGTAGTAATGTTTTTTTAATATATATTTTTAAATAGTAAACTAAATATTAAGTAGTAAAGAAAATTATATGTGAATATATAGTTAAATGGGGATTAAATTGATAAAAATTTTAGAGATTTACTAAAAAGATAAAATATAAAATTGTATCTTCTTTATTTTTTTTCATGTATCCATCAAAAAGTATTATAACTTCTCTTTAAATGCTTTTTATTGTATTATTTCTTTCTCCTATACTTCATTTCCCATCCTCAAAATATTCATTCCCTTATATATATTTATATTCTTAAACTTATTATATATCAATTGAAATTCACAAGATTTTTGACATTCCAACTTTAAAGATAGTATTTAAAAGTTTTAAAAATAAGAATAGATTATAAATAAGCTGTTTCAATCAACTTCGATATGGATATGTATATATATATCCTAATTTGTATATAAAAATGTCTGTTTTCATCCCTCATTCTACCCCCTCCCCAATGGAATATAATGTTTATCTCCTTGGGAAGATATTAAACATCCTCCTTCATAGGATAAAGAATAGTATTTAAGATAAATGACCATATTATTTATTTATTTGTTTTCAAGAAAGATATTTCTATCTATTTTCTTTTTATAATCATATGCATCAATAAAATACTAATATATCTGTTTCATGTCAAACAATAAACTTCGAACTACACCATAAATTGAGATTTATTTTGTAGTATTTTTTATTATTTGATAAATTAATCTCTAATGGGAAAAAAGAGAATAATGTGATAAAATTATCCCTAGTCCCCTGATAAATAATAAAAATTTATCAGAAAATGCGAACAATCATTTTTTCATCATCTTAATAAATTGTAGCACTTCATTACCATTCAAAATTATCACTACAAACTTTAAACAATAAACTATTGATAATAAAATTTCTTATCTTCCTTTTACAAATATAATCATATAATTACCATTAAGAATTTTCCTCCTTAAAGAATGTAACACGCACAAAATCTATTTCGTCAATCTTATTTCTAATTGTGTTCAAAATTTCATAAAATGATTCGTGGAAAATTGTACATACACACTTAACAGGTACCTAATACATACATAATAAGAATAATTTTTACCCACGATATTTCGAAATAATTGCATAAAACGATTTTTTGCATAAATGCAAATAGAAAGACTATTTCAAAATAATTAATGGAAATTTTGAAATATGTATTAGTGTTATAATAACTTCCGTATGGTCAATTTTTCGTAGCAAAATCTTCTTCTGTCTTCCGTTTTTTTTTTGTAAAATAAACGAAATTGCGCTGGAAGGTTATGATGAGAGATAGGAATATTTTGAAATATATGTTAATTTCATTAGGATTTTTTTTTGTAATCCTGTATAAGTGATTTATCAATAAGGATTATGAACAGTTAAATGAATCCTATGTGAAACAATATAAATTTATTTTTTTTTTATGAAATACGAAAAAAAGATGAACAACGTCTGTAGGGTACAATAAAAATCATTATAAAATGATATACAATTATTTGAATTTAGCGAACTTCATAATAGAAACCTAGTTTACCAAAGAGAACTATCTTAACTTCCAGCAGAAAGTAAAATATCAACATTTTTATTTGTTTAGAAAAGTGTAAAAAATTTAGCAAACCGTTTTTATTATCCAATACTTGTAAATTACCATATGGTTATACATTGGTAAAGGAAATTGGTAAGTAATAAATCAAAATTTTTTATCAACTATGTAAATTCTACAAAACGTGGTTGAATTATGATCTTCTATCTTTGTGTGTTAGTCATTTGTCAACAACAATAAGAAGATATGAAAATAAAATTTTATCTTTGATCTTTTAGTTTGAAGATAAAATTAAATGTTCCACTCCATCCATTGGATTATTCATATATTTTTCAGGTGGATAAATATTTAATTGATCTCAAAATATATTGCAATATATTTTGATTATGACTCATCTTAGTTACACAAACACACATTTCTCATCAAATTCAAATAAAATTATTAACTGGTACGGGAGAAATGAACTCTATTTACTCAATTATTGTTTCATCGGTAAATATGTCATTAAAGTAAGAATTCATTAATGTGAGATGACGTCAGAGGACAGTGTACTCACTTTAAATGAACGTGTTCTATCATAAATTGACCGAAAAAAACCACCTCAATACGTCATTATAATGAAATAACATGTCATATCACCTAATAACATTATCACCTATTAGTACTAATATAGAATTAAATAAAAACTTTTAAAAGGGTGTAGGTGGGACAACAAAAAAGCACAAACTACATTATTAGTAAGCAAAGAATATACACAAAATATTATCCCACAATGATAAAATATACAAAATGGGTGGGGCTTATTGATAAAAATATTTTGTAAAAATTTGAAAGACTTGCACAAAAACGAATGTATAATAAAACACATAAAATAATTTAGCTTACACCAAATTCCAACGCCTTGTAACCTTAATATAAAAAGAATGATAGATTGAATGTTTAATCATTCATAAGTTTTATCTTATACTAGGAAATTCCTATCATTAAATATTATTTTTGGATATACACTAATATATATTAATATTATATTTATACATTAATTATGATTCATCCAATAAATATTCCTGAAGAGTTATTTGCTTCTAATCCCCGTAGGCCTAAATTACTAATTACCAATGATAAACCTAGAAAGAAGTTAAGGTAAGTTAATTATATTTAATATAAATAAATGTTAATTAATATATCATTATAGTTATACAAGTGATGGAAGAAAGATGGTTGATGATGTTATTAAATCTCCTCTCTCACCTAATACCATATGGAAAGAGACTTTCTTAAGAACATTCATTCGTAGGTTATCTGTATCAAAAGTTGTACCATTGACAAAGATCAACGACAAGCAAAGAAGCATCAGTCCTAATGACGATGCTATTTCAAGGACATCAATCCCAATTGAAACATGTGATATGATTGACATTGTTGATTTGGAACCCAAAAATAACTGTAAAAGTAAAAGTGATCAAAACAATGTAACAACAGTTATCCTGGAAGATGAAGAGATATTGAAAAATTGTTGTCCAGTTGATTATAATGCTATTTGTCCTATATTGGAGGATTGTTGTAAAAGTATCATTGACTCCAATGGTGATCGTAAGTATCAAGAATTTTTAAGATGTGATTTTTCTAATTATAATAAGAATGTACTTTTTCATGATGAACATACTGAAGAAGTTAATACTTCAAACCAGGGGAGGAAGAATTCTATTGACTTCCTCCCATCACCTGTAGGGAATCGTGTTTGGCTAGAGAATGAGGCACCTTCATGTGGTTGTGATTCTGAATTAAGATTTATTATTCAACAAATTCACAAGAACGATGATGTTATTTATATTGAAGTTCATGTTAATAATGGTAATGATATGGATGTTCTTTTCAAGACACTTCTTCATGTTCATATCAAAGATAATAATGGTAATGATAAAAGAGCTGCTGTCAGTGAGAATCTTCATATCTTAAGAAGTCACGATGATAGAAGTATTAAAATATGGATACCCATAAATGATTTGATAAAAGAAGCCTTAAATAATGAAGAAAAAACACTGATTTTTGTTGTCATGGCTAAACTTGAAATGGCTGGTTGAATTTTTTAAAAATGATATCATAAAAAAATAGTTGTTAACACCAATTTTGAAATTTTATTTGTGGTTAAAGTTTTTATTGCGGGGATTAAAAATCTTAACAAATAGAATAATTATCAAAATTGATGTGATTAAAGATTACAGTTGGGTGTTTTGATTTATATACATTATTGAAGATATAATTTATAATAACTTCAATAGTAATATATGTATATTATGTCGACAGTTATGAAAGAATATTACTATATAAACATGACATTTGAACCTGCTTTCAAAGTTTATAAAAATATGTCAATTGTAAACACTATAGGACGGTATTTTTTTTGATAATATATTATTATATAACTTCAAATGACAACCTGTTTAGATCAATTAATTTTCTTAATAAATAAATATATAAAAAATAGTTTCTAATTTATTGTATTTTTATCATTTTAATAGATTGAATTGACTTAATAAACTTATATTTATATATATAGAGAATATTATTTTATAAAAAACATATTTAATTCCTTTATCAAATTCAGACGAATAAAGTTAGTGGAAAAAAAATTAAAAATTCATGTCTTATCGATATACCCTAAAATTATTCAACATCAATAAATGTGTTAATCAAGTGATATTAAGTGTAAATTACAAATTAACAAACATTCTTCGTGATCTTCATAAAATGTTGTATTATTTAATTATCTATAACGTTAAAAAACTTTAGAAGACACATGTATTGCTATCTGATTTTCTATATTAAATGTCTGGGAGGAAGAGTTGATATAATTTTATATTTTAATTAAAACTTCATCACATACAACCAACATCTAACAAATAATCTAATTTTATATTTCACGGCAATTAAAATTATGTTATATTATGTTATTGGTTTGTTAAGGTAAGTAAATGTGTGATAAAAGTAATCATTAAAACTATTGCTTTTGATGTTTGTAGTCAGATTTACTGTGATGGTCCGATATTGACAGCTGTACAGGAGGGGAGACTTTTTCCTGATTCAAAATATTTCGTTGATATGATGTTGAAAAATGATCCACTGACAACTTTACAAAATTTCAAAAAGTTAGGAGAATATACTAACGATACGAATATTTTGGTGAAATTTGTTAATGAACACTTTGATGAACCAGGAACAGAGTTGGTTAAAGTTTACCCAACTGATTGGCATACATTCCCATCAAACTTCTACAATATCCATGATCCATACTTTAGAAGGTGGGCTCTTCATCTTCACAGGATTTGGAGAGATCTAACAAGACAAGTTAAAGTCGAAGTTCGTGATAATCAAGATAGGTATTCACTTCTTTATGTCCCTTATCCATTTGTGATACCCGGAGGGAGGTTTCGAGAATTTTATTATTGGGATACTTTCTGGATTGTTAAAGGACTCCTATATTCCGAAATGTATGATACTGCCAAGGGAATAATTAGAAACTTTATTTATATCGTCGAGAAACATGGCTTCATTCCTAATGGTGGAAGAGTTTACTATTTATCACGCACTCAACCACCATTCTTGATTCAAATGGTATACTCATACTACCTGTCAACCGGTGACTTAGATTTCGTCCAAGAAACTCTACAAATTCTCGAGAAAGAGTTTAAATTCTGGGTCAAACAACGTTCTGCCCCTTATTTTGAATCAAACTCATCAGTTCCATCTTTCAGGTACTTCCAATACAAAACAAGACTCCTTAATCCAAGACCAGAGTCATTCAGAGAGGACAGTGAACTAACAGAAAACTTAAAATCCCTCAAAGAGAAGCAAGAAATGTGGAGTAATCTAGCTTCAGCAGCAGAATCAGGGTGGGATTTCAGCACAAGATGGTTCCAAAGAGATGGTCCAAATGCTTTTGAAATCAAATCAATCCGTACAATGAATATAGTTCCAGCAGATTTAAACGCCTTCATATGTATGAATGCCAGGACAATTGGAGCATTTTGGGAGATATTAGGTGACAAGACCAAATGGAAGGAGTATGTTGATCACTATACTATGATAAAGAAGGAGATGAAGATGCTCCATTGGAATGAGACTGATGGCATTTGGTATGATTATGATCTGGAGAAGGGAGAACATATAAGAGAATATTATGTTTCTAATACGGTACCCCTTTATGCAAGATGTTTTGATGATCCTGATGAAGTTATACCTCATAAAGTTTATGATTATCTTAAGGTATGAAATTATAATTAATAATGACTATTTTTTATAGAAATCAGGAGCGTTGAAATACAAAAGAGGTCTCCCAACATCTTTAAGAATGGATAGTAAAGAACAATGGGATAAAGATAATGCTTGGCCACCAATGATGCATATGGTTATAGAAGGTTTCCGCAACACTGGAGATGATAACCTTATGAAAGTTGCTGAAGATATGGCGAGAGAATGGATCAATCACGCTTATAAATCATACTCTATAACCGATGCAATGTTTGAGAAGTACAATGTAAGTGCCTTTTCAGATGATGGTGGTGCAGGTGGTGGTGGCGAGTACGAGGTACAAACTGGTTTCGGATGGACAAACGGTGTTATCTTAGATTTATTAGATAAATACGGACATATTGTCAAAAGTCAAGATATAAGTTGGTATAGTAAGATTTTAAAATACATCTTGAGAAATGCTTGGAAATTGATGTTTGGTTATGAATTTTAATTAATAAAAAAAAGATAAAAATAATATAATATATATCATAATAAATTGTTTTTATTTATATCCTTAATCCGGCTCTAGATTTATCGAGTATCTCAGTTTTTATCTTCGGATAATCGGGATACTTTTCAAGAATCTGGTGACATATATGAATACTATGGAAATACTTCTTACATTTCATATGCGTATATGCCAACTTGAAACCAATATTGGCATTCCTATATTTCGATAATTTCCACGCTTTTTCATAACTTGATGCTGCTTCATAGTATTTTTGTTCCCTTTCCTTGGAATATGCCAGCAATTCATAAGCCTTAATGCAACTTGAATTGTACTTTATTATTGTTTTAATGACATTTGCGGCTTGTTCACCTTTACCTTGTTTTATGTAGATATCAGCTAGAATCAACCAACATTGTTGGAGGTAGTCGGCTTCTTCTAAGTTCCAAGGGTAGTTGATGACTTTCTTTAATTGTTGTTTAGCTTTGGGTTGCTGTTTTAGAGCTAGGTAGCATCTTGCTGATCCAAGAATGGCTCCAATGTTAATTATCTGTTGTTGTTGGGATTGCTGGTGTTGTTGTGAATCTTTCTCTACGAGCATATTTAGAAAATTATTCAATGCCACCTGGATTGAGGCTTTATTCGTCGTTGACATGAGTATAAAATTTTCCGTCAATTGGAATTTTCTAACATCTTGTGGATTCTTTTTGATTTCATCCAAAAACTGTTGAGCTGATTTTGCTCCATAATATTTATTAGCTTCTTCATTACCAATATCACCATCGTTATCATAACCATCACTACTAACAATTTCATTATCAGGATTCAGACATATCTCTATAATATTGTATATAGCTCTTTCTCTCCATTCTATATCTCGTTTAGCTCTGTTAAAGGCTTGTAATGCTGCATTTGGTTCTCCTGAGTACCATTCATTAAGACCTTTACAATAATTGTATCCACAATCCATTGTAGCACGGGGATTTACATCAACAACAGATTTAAGATATTTATCAGCTTGTTCTATATCACCATTTCTTTTACATAATTCTATGCATCTAGCTAATGCATGATATTGGTTAGGGTTTCTATCTATTAACTGAGCATAATGAATCAATGCTTCAGATGGTTTATTATTTTGATATTGTAAATCAGCCATCATTAGTGTAGCATCGTCATTATATCTATCACGTGTTAAGATTGCCTGACATTGTGTATGACATTGCTGAAACCTCCCGGTAGCCATGTAGATTCTTGCTAATGCTATCATACTTTTAATGTCCTGGCCATTCATAGCAACAGCTTCTTTGTACATCTCAGCCGCTTTAGTATATTCTCTCCTACTGTTATATAGTTCTGCAATTTTGTAACATATATTAGAAGCTTTTAATATCTCTTCCTGGATACTGAAACCTTCAGAGGTTGGTCTCGATATAATCTCAGATTGGAGATTTCTAGCTTGACCCAGATCATTAATAGCTTCCTCCCAATTGTTACTCTCCAAGTGCAATCTTGATAACATCATATAATAGGATATATGATCCTTTAATGTGGATACAGTACGAGTACCGTTATTTTGATCAAAACCTTCTTTCAAGACTTTCTCACACTTATCATAATTCCCCATCTTAAGAAGGAGCTCACTATAAAATAATCTCATCTTACTTTGCTTAGAACTCTTTAATGCTGTTTCGTAGAAATTTATAGCCTTGTGGTACATGAAGCATTTAACATATGCTGAGCCAATCTTTTCAGCTAATAGATAATCTTTTGAATTCTTTTTCATAGCTGTTTCATATACTTCAATTGCTTTTAATGGTTCTTGAATATTCATATAAGCATCACCTAACATGATATAAGTTTTAACTGTTGGGTTGGAGGACAGGATATTCTTGTAGCACCTAGCAAACTTAACAGAGTCATTCTTTTCATTTAAATATATTTCAGCTAATTTAACTTGTGCAGCCTGGTAATTTGGTTGATCTGGAGTTATTGTACTGAGGACAGCAATACCACCATCACAATCACCACGTGAAATCTTCAATTGTGCACTCATTAACAGTAATTGTTGCTCCTCAGGTTTTCCCTTCCATCTTTTCATAGCATTACTCATTATGATATCTGCTTCATGCATATTATTTAGTATTTGATACGAGTCTATCAATTCAAGGTATATTGCTATTCTATCGGAGTCAGAGACACTCAATGAATCGGGATGTGTTAAGATTGGGCCATCGAAATTTGGTAATTTTATTGCTTGCTTCAGAAGGTTTATACTTTGCTCGATTTGATGAGACTTCTTAAGGAGGAGAGCTTTTGTAAGATAATATAATGGATGATCTTTAACTTTGAAATTTAAACTCAAACCTATATCTAAATATTTCGATGCTTCATCAAGATTCTTCTTCTCAACCTGTATCTGAGCCATTAAAAGGTGAATCTCAGCTATTTGATGATTTTTATCAATACATTTATTCAATAACTTCTCCGCCTCATCTATCTCACATTGAAGGTACCTTGCTTTAGCTAACAAATAAATAGCTCTATCGATACCAGGGAAATTATCATGAATAATAGTGATAACTTTGATAGCTTCTTTCAAACTTTCTGATGCCGTTTTCGTTGGTGTTAAAGGGGATATCTCAAATAATAGGTAAGAAATATCAATGAGAAGATCACAATTTATCCCGATAAAATAATTGATACCATAACTTATTTTGTATAATTTTTCTAAGTATTTATCAATTCCAGTGACTATAATTGATAGTATAACGTCATATGGTTTTCCTTCCATTTTTTCAACAAAAGCCTCCAGATAGTAGTATAGTGGGGTGTCTTGAGATTTGATATTTGATGCCTTGCTGAAATCTAACTGATAACGAGCATCTTTTTTCTTTCCTAGTTTTATGTAGCATTGTACAAGTACTAAGAGGACCTCGGGGTCGTCACCTGTATATTTATTCATGATATTTTTAGCGATTTCAAAAGCTTCTTTAAAGTGATTTTTCTTCAACAAAAACTGGCATTTTATCTTCTGGTGTTCTATAGATTCATCAAAACTCATAAGTTTATTGATAAACCTCTCAGTATAATCGATTAAGTTTTCATTATCCAACATAACACTCAAAAGAAGTTTACAAATGTTCTCCAATAATACAACATTACCGTTTTCGAGGTTACAAACACAATCTAACAAATCCATGAGAACAGACTCATACAAACTATATTGTCCTTTAATTAAAACTGTATAGATAACTTCAATAAAATGTATAAAAACAGAACCATGACTAACAAGATTCGCTGTCTGGATACTATCATATACCCTCTCCCAGTTTCTATTTATCAACCATGATCTACATTGTTCTATGTGTGCTGGCATGAATGATGTATAGTGATTGAGGCATTCTTCAATGGTTTGAAACACTTCATCATAATAACATAACTCTTGAAGGACTTTGATTTTACCTAAATAGATGTCTGGATATATGACTGCTTCACCGTTATCGGAGGCTATTTTATTGAAATATTTTGAAGCTTGTGATGTATCATGTTTTTCTAAATATTCTAACCATCCAATTAGTGATATTAAATCTTGAGATGTTGTTTTATAGTGGTGATCTTTAAAATATCTCCTTAGTTGTTGATAGGACCCTTCAGATATCAATATCACACCTAATAAATACAAATCCTTATCACTTATATTATTTACCGATCTATCAATTTCATTCTGTAACTCTTTAATTGTTGCTAAATCTACAAAGTACAAATATTAACACTTTAATTGTTTTTATTGATATAAAATAATATACCTTTATCACTCTCCGATTCATAAGCTACCTTCAAAGCAATCAAAACAGAACAATTATAATCATCCTTTCCTTTTAAACTATTTAATTGCCTTATGGCTATAGAAATTTTTTCTATAAATATTTTATAAACAAATTAATCTTCAAATTAAAACTTTCGTGTACAAGTTAAAAAGGATAATAGATATGGTGAAAAATAAAAATTTAAATTATTTGAATTGTTATATTTATACGACACAGTTTATGGTAGGAAAAATAAAATAAAAACTTACTTAATTTAATTATTGAGTATGCTTTGATGATAACAAAAAACAGGTTTTTAATGGATGCTGTTCCAAGGTAGGTTTCAACTATTGATAAACATGTTCCGTAGTATTTTTCTCTTAAATAGTAGAATGTCTCAGATCTTAGTGAATCTTCGGAATTCATTGTATTTTTTAGTTAAACCTTTTTATTGATAGTTATATGTTTAAGTATAGATTAAACTTTTATTTAAAGATTCATTATACGGGGGTAAATATTGTTGCTAGGTAACAATTTTAATATTCTACTTATATTATATCGTTTATTAGCTATAGATATTTGTTAATTACCTTTTTGTTAACTAATAAAACATTGTAAATGATAAAAAAATAAAGGAATTCTTTATGTTTTCACCTCCATTTCAAAAACGAAGAGTTGATAATAAAAAAAACGACCGGAAGTAAAAGAAAAATTCATTATTTTATAAGTCAAATTATATTTTAAGAGTGTAAAACCAGCCTTTTATTGTTTAAAAATTACTTTATTTTCTTATTAAAGTGATAAATGATTAAAAATAATTTAACATAAAAGCTATTTTATTATCATCTTATGGTTTGTTTCAATAGTGTAGTGGTATATGAGGTAGAACATAAAAGTGGCAGTCTGAGTTCGATATCTCGTTAGCGCGATAGATTTTATGCACTTTTTGGCAAAAACTTTCATACAAACTAATGGAAATTAACAAAAATTGCATAAAAACATTCGCGATATCGAGGTATTGAAAGTAGATCATCAATATTCTAATCTACCCCATATACCACTACACTATTGAAACAAATCACGCCACCTTAATAAATAGGATTTATTTTAGATATTTCAAATTTGTCCTCAAGATAGAACATGTTAATTATACTATAAATCATAGGAATTAATAGAGAAATCTAGGAGCTACAAGGTTTAACTACATTCAAATAATATAAAACCAATTAATTAATAATAAAAATACGATCTTAAAAAAATGAATTTTATTTGTTTTTAAAAAATTCTCTATGTATAGAAAGAAATGTAAGATGTACAATACTGTTCCTCATTTAATAACCAGAAGGCTGTGGAGAAGGAGCATATCCAGCATTGTAATCATTTCTCTCAGTAACTGGAACATATTCTGGAGCAGCTGTTGGTGGTATCTCTTCAACTCCATAAGGAGCTGATGTTGGGGGTGGTGGGGTAATTAATTCATCTCCATAACCAGATGATTTCTTCTTTCTATATCCAGATTGCTCAATTTTAGTCTCAGAAGCTGGAGCATATTCTTGTTTAGCTTCAACAATATTCTGCTCGACTGGAGAGTATCCTGGAGCACCATATGTAGTAGGTTCTAGGGCGTATGGTGGTGGAGTTATCATCTCATCACCATAACCAGAACCACGTTTAATAATATGTTTAGCTCCAGTAGTAACAACAAGACCAATAAGAATAGCAATTAAGAATTTCATGATAAAAAAAATGATTTATCGTTGATATGTAGGGTGTTTTATGATATGATAAATTTTGTTGTTATTTTATATACTAAAAATATGAAGGTCCAACAACCTTTTTATTCTAAATACAATAATTTCAAGGTTCCATAATTATATATATTAAATAATGGTATATTCTAATGAAACTAGTCCTCTTCCAAGGTCTTGATTCACTGCTTTCTATTTTGTGTGTTTTGTTGTATGAAAAAGAAAATGTTACATTTTATATTGCACTTTTTTGCCTTGAAATAAAGATAATAGGAGAGAAAAAGATAAAAAAGGAATAGATGTTTTTATTAAGAGAATACCTTAAAACCATATATTAAACTTTATTGTGTTTTCTCTTTTTTTACGAACCTATTAAATTTATTTTCATTAATTTAAATCTAGTATATTTTTTAATATAATTATCTTAAAAAGTTCACTCAAACCGATATACCTTTGTTAAATTATTACATAGGTTTGTTTAACAAACAAAAATATTAATAAATAATAATAGATATTTTCTTTAAGTGATATTTAAAATATTTAAAAAGTTTGTAATAAAAGTTAAAGATGATAGATACCAGATTTGGTAACGTATCAAAATACATATAATAAAAGATATTATTTTTATTATAAGATAACAAATATTAAAATAATAATACAGGTTAAAACACATATTCATCTGTTTGGTTTTTAATAATTTTTCTTATACTTATATATTGGTATGTTTCTTTTTTTATGTTAATTTTTTTATTTTATCAGTGGAATTATCTTTTTTTAAGGATTAGAACAGTTATTTACAAAAAATGTAAAGATATCATAATATTAGTTATACAAAAATGTATTAATCCAAGAATACATTAAAAAAATGACTTTTTTCTCAATAAATGAAATATATATATATAAATTATAATGGCCCTAAACTATTGGAAACTTTCAATCTCCAAAAGTAAGAAGACTTGTAAAATAATGCTATAGATGTAATGTAACCGGTTAGATAGATAATCAGTAATAAGAAAACATGTCCAGTTGGGCTCCATGTCAAACATGTTGTAATAACTGTTATAACGAACACCAAAGCAGCTAATGAAGTAAAGAAAATCGCACGACTTCTAGCAAATCCTGTCCCAACAGAACTTTCCTTCTTACAATGTGGACATTGTGCCACTCTATTAACTAATGTATTAAACATAAATACCTCATGACACCAGACACATGATATTCTTGAGGTACCTGGTGGTGCACGGGATGCTATTCCTGTTGGAGTTGAATCTCCAAGTGTTATAACACGACGACAATTTCTTCTTGGACATGCTATTCTTGCTGAGGATGCTTTACATATTAACAAACAATTACATGGACATCTAACGTATTTTTTTCCTGGTGGTGCACTTCTAATGGGTGTTGCCTCTCCACAGACACTACACCTTACTACATGTTGATGGAGACGTGCTGAGATGTCAACTTCTCTTTGACATACACGACACTCAACAAATGGTGCTAAAAAAAGTACGTTATTAATCATATAACGATAAAAAAGAGCAGAAATTCAAAAACATACGTCTTTGGAAACCATCAGATTGAGCTTCACTACCAGATTCTGATGTAGCCATACGAGCTCGATCTCTGTCACCATTACCAAATGATATTAAATTTTCAGGAACCAATTCTTCATTTATAACATTTGTAGTGACATTCTCCTCTCTTCCCTCAACAACATCTTCAGCTGTGGTTGACATTGCCTCATTAGTATATCCTCTTATTCTATTTCCTGTTCCAGAAGGGCGTTCATTTTCGAGGGAGACGATTCCTCTTCTATTATATCCATCAACGAGTTCTCTATTATCCCCACCACTATTACTTATTAATGGAGCATTCTCATCAACGTTTCCTGGACCGTTAGACATATTTTAAAAGTTTTTTTTCTATATATATTAAAATATAACAGTTTAAAATAACGAAAGTAGAAACCGTTATTCAATATATACTTTTTAACAAAATACTTTGACCTATAAAAATGATATAATATTAGTAAAAAACATTCCATAAATGTTGTAAAAAATACATAACCAATAAAATTAATTGGTAAAGTATAAAAAAGAAAAGACTTTTACATACATACACATATCAGAAAGAGAACAATATACATAATAATATTATTTAATAATCCCTTCATTAACTTTTAAACATAACTAATGAAAGGTAATTAATGTATAAAAAAAGATTTCTTCACAATAGATAGGTAAAATATTAAAGGGAATAAGTACCCTTATCAATAAAATAATAATAAAGAAATGAACATACATATAACCAACAAATATAAAAAGCTTCTCTTTAAATATACATTTCTATACTTTTATTTATGTGTATGAATAATCTATATAAATTGATATAGCAAAAAAAGTTTCTTTTTCCTTGAATATTACAAAATATTAATACAAAAAATTTGATATCATTTTGTTATGGAAAAAAAAAATTGATTATTTTTTGGTAAGTAGATTAAAGTAAATAATTTTATATAGACATCTGACATTTAAGATAATAATTGGAGGGTGGTCAAGGAAAACTAAAACTACTGAATTGGAATTAAGACTCACTTTGTGGACTTGAGAATGTTTATTTTCGTACTCATACTTGATGGTATTGATAGATAGAGAATGAAAAACAATGTTGAATCATTGACTATTCCTTTTTCTTGTACTTTTCCATTCGATAAATGATGATATATCTTCTAATCTATAAAAAAAAAGAATCGTTTTTATAGATTTTCAATCGCAAACAGAAAAGTATCCCAAAAACAAATATCACAATAAAATAGTATTCCAATTTGAGTTAATTATAGTGATAAAAAACATACAAGTAAATACCACCTCATAAACTAGCAAAATATACCAAGCATTTTTAAAAAAATACATCATATAGTTATCAGATATGTAAAGACCTATCAATATATAAAATAAAATAATAAAATTTTCTTCATCACCCCAAAACAACAACTGATCAATGATTGGTATTTTAATTTAATATATATAATTTTATATGTATCACTTCTTCCTTTGGTTCATGACAATTTCGAAATGTGATCTGAAAAATGATAATGTATAAATAAATATAAAACAAAAAGAAATATTATTTTTAGTGATTTTTTCTACTACAAGGTCTTTTTACATTGGTATAAATATATATAACTATTCAAAACGTGACAATTATTAAAAATTTTTTTTGCACATAGAAAAACTTACATAAATATCACAATTATTACTTTTTTTTTATAAATAAAAATTTAAAAAAAATAAATAAATAAAAAATCTTGAAAAAATATAATTTTTAATTATAAAAGACATAATAATAAAAAAATCAATCTCTACACATATTGTCTACTCTTTTCTTTTATAAAGAATAGAAGAATTATATATATTCTGTATTTTACTTGACGCTTTTATCATATATTATTTTTTTTAGCACCAATAATGTTATATAATCAATAAAACCTCTTTTATCACAACCTAACTATTATTATTCTCAGCTGATACCAGAGCTGCTAAATGATAATGTTGCTTCCTCAACTGAGATAGTCTACTTCTTTCTCTAGATAATTCGGCTTCCAATTCTAGAGTCCTAACCTGAGATTCCATTTCTTCTTTCTTTGCTTCATGTAACGACAAATGAGTAAAATCTAATAATTCTAAAAAATATTATTATTCATTTTGTTTTTATCATGATTAGTGAAAAAAAAAATTGTATATATAAGTGTAAACTAAACAACAGTAACTTACTATCATCGTTCAACGACTTCTGTCCATTCTTAGTTGTAGCAACAACATTAGCTGTACATTTATTAACCCTCTTAACAGCCGCCCCTAACTCAGCCAATTTAGTGGAATTCTTATCAGACTTGACTCTCGAAGCAACAGATAATTGAGCTATTGATGCAGCCAATTCTGTTGCAGCAACAATTAATTGCTCAAATTTCCCACTTCCAACTATTGCATTGTCGGCTGATGATACTAGTACACGTGCTGTAACACCAACAGCCTGTGCTGCCGATAATAACCCATCCGCCCATTGATGGTTCTTCTTGTAAAACTCTTTTGTACTGGCATTACCACGACCAGCCTGAATAATCTCGTTTTGGACATCACGACTTTTAACTATTAGAGTTTGAATGGCTGCCATTAACTCGTTACAAGCATCTAATATACCTTCATTGACTTCTAATCGGAGACCTGTATGAGATTCCCGAGATTTTTGTTGGAGGGCTTGCATTGCCTCGACGGCTTCTCTAATTGCTGCATCCATTCTTGACATTTCTTCCTCAAATTGTGCTCCTATCTCCTCTTCAGAGATGTCCATGGATGATGAGGGTAGTTTTTCACATTGAGTCTTTAGATCATCATACGAGTGCATTATATTATCGACATCATTCTTAATATCTTTATAATTTTGGTTCTTTAATTTTTCTAAGAAGTTTATTGATGCTGTTGAGAGGTTTTTACAATTCTCATTAACAGATTCAAAGGATTCTATTGAGGTAGTATAAGCTGCAGAGACTGTGTTAGTTAAAGTGTTAGCCATTACATGTGAAATAACATTTAAAGATTGAATAATCTTTCCAATATCAGGATTTTCATCACTAACATTTTCCTTTAAGTTTTCCATCAAATTATGGAGGTAATTATATTGCTCCAAGACTAGATGTGTTGGATATGTTATAGAGGTTGCATTACCGATATTGTCATTGTTATTCGTCAGTATCTCCACTCCCCCAGAACATACATCCTTGAATAACCGACTAATCTCCTCATTTTTTCTCCTCTCCAACTCAACCTCATAAACTTTCTTCTCAGATTCCTTTTCATTCAAAAGTTTCTTCAAATTTTCTATTTCCATCTCACTTCTAGCAAGATGACCATTCAACTCATCAACAGTCGTATTATTTGAAGCAATCTTCTCCTCCTTATTAGTATTAGCTTCTTCGAGTTCAAAAACTCTGGTACTAAGATTCTTTACATCAGTTAATGTTTTAATATGTTCCTCACGAAGTTTACCATAAATATCCTTCATCTTATTAAACTTCTGTTCCTGACTCTGTATCTTCTTTTCATACTCCTCCTGATTTGAGGATTTTACTTTATTTTGAGTCTCCAGAGCTATAGATTTCACACGTTCCAACTCATCTTTAACCTCATCAGCTGATTGTTTATGAAAGTCTATTTCTGATTGGAGTTGTTGGACTCTGTTTTCATATTGATCAAAACGTAACTTTGCCTCATTAATTATTCTATGTTGATTAACTTTAGCAGTCTCAAGTTCATTCCTGAGATTAGTTATTGTTGTATCCCTCTCATCTGGTACAGGTGCCGGGGGGAGAGTGTTGAAAATAGAGTTGATGGTTGAGGAATTCATTGTACCTTGATTTCCCTCCATAACAGACATAGTATCATCGAAGTTAAGATCCAAAATTGTTCCCTCATCAGCCATGGACATTGTATCATTGTTTGAAGATACATCATGACCATCGTGACCTTCCTCACCATGTAAATAAGCATGAGGTGTTTGATATGAGTTTAAGTCTGAAGCAACCAAGAAATCTGGTGGTGATGACGGTATTTGTGGTATAGAGACCAAGTATTTAAAATATTGCATCTTACCAGCATCTTCATAGAATTTTTTAACTTTCTTGAATAATCCGTTGAATCTTTCTCTGTGCCCTGCTAGAATGTCGGCTGGGAGAGATGAATGTAATTTGAAGATAATTTTTACAAGGTAGTCATAGAATTTTGAAGAGTCCAGGACAACCATTATAAGGGGTGCTAATAGACATTGTCCAGATGGGACTAATGATGATACTCTCAAGACTTCAATAGTTTCATAAACAGTACTTTGAAAATTCATTAAACAATCCATCTCATCAAGCATCTCCACAGCCAATTCAAATGGTTCATTGATATCACCTGACAACAATGAATTTAACTGATTTTCCGTTAAATTCAAGTTACCAGGAAATATATGGTGTCTTTTATGGAAGTTTAATCTACTATTTAACATGCTACAATATGAATTGTTACATTTCCCGAATCCGGAAGTTTTAAGATGTTGCCAGAAAGCTGATAATTGTTGAATACGATGAGTATATCTATAGGAATCATTAAGAACCTGTCGATGGCCATCTCTAATTAATTTATGGAGTAGATGACAAAATTTCCAAGTTAGTACAGGATGTTTTTCTAATTGTATTCTTGAAACTGCACTCCAAAAGAAGGCTGCAGACCTTTCTTTGTGTGTTCCAATAGTTAGAGCTCTAGCATGCTTCTGTTTCAATGGAGCTTCCACTTTATTTAAAGCTTTATGTATTGCAACTAACTTAAAGATAAACAGGTTTTATTGATGAATAAATAAATAAATAAAGGAGTTTACCTGAGATTTAAGGAATGCTTCACGATCATTGGTATTCAAAGCAGATCGAGACATTTTTTTGTAAAGTAGATTGACAAATGATGTTGGTGTTTGAAGTAGTTGCCGTGGTGTTTTAAAAGTTTATAGATGAGGAAATATTTACAAATTTTAGGATTTTTTACTGGTTTCCGCTTAAATATGTATAGATATTAGTGTTAGTAATAATAAAAAAAAATGAATAATAAAATAAATATCTACAATATTAAGAACAGAAAAAAAAACCAAATAAATAGTATGGAAAAACTTTTGTTTTCAAAATAAAACTTAAGTTACTGCTTATTACTGCATGAAAATAAATAAAAATTGAGGGTACCAATCAATTAACAAAATAAAATTATTAACAAAAGCGATATAAATATGTGCACATATCAATATTGTGAATTTTTACTCAAAGTAAGAGTGTGTACTTTTAAAATTTTATTGACACTATGTAAATATATATTATATATAACATATAAATTATAATAACAATATAGAAATAAAAGAAATACAAAATTTATTGTAGTGAAGATATATATATGTGCATATGCATTGATAGAAAAGATTATTAATAGTAATGATGTGTAGGTAAAGGAAAAAAAAGAGTATAAGATGATATGGTGTGATAATCAAATATATAAATTTATTGATATAATAACAAAAAGAAGGAAAAAACAACAAGGAAAGATAATAGTGATTCTGCTTTTTGTCAAAAAGATAAAATAACCTATCATATAAAATCTTTAATTTTCTATCAATAAGTTTTTGTTACAATTATTACTTGATTGTATGTCTTTTATATCAAAATAAATATGATGAGAGAGTTGTTAAAAGTAGACACCCATAGATATGTTGATATTAAACATTGATGACTAATAAATAAAATAATTTTTCATCAATTCAAAGTGGAAACAAAATAAATTTTAAAACGTCAAAAATCAATTACCTAAAACTTTCGGAGACAAAAAATAAATATATTTCATACAAAATGCAAGGATGAAGAGACACTCCACATACACTCCACTTAAACTCCTAATAAACATAAATTTTCAAACTCTCTCTCTTTTGGTGAAAATACTTATTGATAAGAAAAATGAAAAGGGTTCTGAATGAATTATATTCATAAGAGTATATATATACATCAATGTGTTAGTGGAGGGGAAGATAGATGAATGGTAAACGAATGTCTTTACATAGAAATGTATAACAGTTTAAAATTTTATCATCTAAAATGTTCAATCTAAAGTGAAAATTTACTTGTTTGTTTGTAAGAAATTGGATAGAGAAAAATTTATACTTCCCTTTTTGATATAACATTATTATTTTATAGTTTTGTGGAAATAATAATAAACACCATTGAATAGAGATTAAAAAATCAAATTATAAATGCTTACAAAGATTGATAGTGAACAATTACTTAGAGCTAAGAGATTATTTGGAATGTTCTAAATATTTAAAAACATAGAAATATAAAGTTTAAAATTTGCTTTTTAATGGTATTAAGTGATAAACAAATTCGAAATGCCAATAAATGATGCGTTAAAAAAGCGCGCAAATGATAAATAATAAGACTATCCCAGGACAGTCATCACACATATGCACATGGGCATATTTACATCAATATCTCTCAACTTGGTATTTATAATTCAAATTTAATCCAATAGAAAGTGTTATTATATAAAAAAATATTTATCACGTGAAAACTTATATCTCCTAAAATTTTAAAAATAAAGCATAAAAGCTGCAATATTGGCGATAATTATGGTTTTTCTTTATCACTTGTTATTCATAAGGATATACTTGGATAGATGTATGCACATTACACCCAACTGCCATGAAATGCCCCCTCCTATAACGATTGTTTGAAACACAAAAAGTGGTTGGTAAGACGTCTCAAGAATACTACTATCCTTTCTTGTCATTTCTTTTTGATTCAAGTAGGATTTCTAAAAATTATACAATATGGTCTCCACAACCAAAACTTACGAAAATATTGAGATGAATTTTGTCATCAAAACTAAAGGTAACTTTGAAAATAAATCTATTTCCCATTTTCATACAATTATTTTTAAGATATCTTTGGTAAAGCCCAAGCATTGGCTCAACAACAAAGTGGCCTCCTATCAAAAGCGGAAGTCCTTGGTCTCTGTGAAAGGTACATCGAAGCAATCGTCGAAACAGTCCAGGAACTAGAACCCTTCGAAGAGTATACATCAGAGATGGATGTCTACAAAATATATGGAAAAATCTTCCTCTTTGCTCAAGAAGTTATGATAGGATCATTAGAAGGAACGACATTAGGTTTTGATCTTCTCAGATGGAGTAAAAACGGTTTGGAGGAGATTGATGATATTGCCAGCCAACTTTTACAAGATGTTAAGGATGGAAAAATGCTAATTGAGGATCACCCATGCTACTGGAATCTTGTTATCTTCAATATTCTTACTGGAGAGTTTCAAAACGCCAAAGGATTGCTCCAGGAACATTCTAGTGCTCCTGCATCTGAAGCATACGCAACTGTAATATCAAAGTTGTCACAAATCAAGATGTCATGGTTTGAAATTGATTCACCACTCACAAAATTCAAGGAATGGCAGGATGACTTAAGGAACCTCCTACAAACAGGGTTCTTTAAAGCTGATACATACCTCTCCTGGGTAGTCAACATCCTCACCGGAGATATGGATACCTTCAAACAACTCGCTGAAGAGAACATCGAGACATGGTACCAAATCCTTCCAGCAGTTGTCTTCTTCTGTTACCCACAAACAGAATTATTTGATATCGAACCTGTGTTGTCTCAGGTCTTGAGTATGTTCACGAATTTGGAACTTAACATGTTGGATAATGTTATGCTGGCTATCCTTCGCAATGACTGGATAAAAGTATCGGAGATTCTTCTTAATGAAGTAAATGACTTCTGGCTTGCTGCTCATATTTATGATACAATATACAAAACATCACCAAGTCTTTTGATTGTTGATACAGTTAATCTCAGAGATCTAGTGGTAGAGAGGTACGCTGAAACATTATTTTCTAAGGGAAATTATGTCACGGCTATTGGATATTTTGTGGATGCTAATCTTCCTAATGTTGAGGAACTTATTTCCAAGAGGATTATGGAGACACCGGATATGGATGAAGAGTCTTCAGAGATTCTTATTAAAATATGTGATAGTGTTGGTTTGACTGATTGCCGCAATGAGATAGGAAAAAGAATGACTAAGAAGTATTTAAGTGAAGATAACTGGATAAATGCTCTTCAATGGTCATTATCATCCAAGAATAAGACTTCAATCGCCAATGTCTGCAACACAATCCTCGAATCTGCCTCCCCTGATGAGATATGTCGACTCGCAGAATTGGAAGACCTAATGCGTTCATCCTCCACAATCCCTCACGCCTTAATCCTAAGAAAGTACATCCAATGCAACTTAGACATAAGATCTGGAGAACTCCTTAAAGGAGCAGAATGTCTTTCACAAATAATCCTCTCAAACCATGCTTCTACAAAATTCACCTTTACTCTAATAAGAGATTTAATAATGGTTCTTGGAACGGCCTCAAATGAGAAAATCTCAATCTTCGATGCAGAGACATGTCATCAACTCTCAAGATTCTTAGCCTTCTTTGAGTTAGATGTAAATAGAATGCTAAGATCTGGTGATATCGGTAATGCAACGAGAAAATGTTTCGAGAACGAGGGTGATCTCCAAAATGAGATAAGACTTTTTAAAGAATTACTCATTAATGAAATGACTCGTGCTTTTGTTTTTAAATTGTAATTTATAAGTGTATATTTAATTTCTGTATATCTTTGTGTATATTTCCATTATCATTGTTATCTTTATACTAACTTTCAAGTTTTTTATAAAATTGATATTTTATTTTTCTCTTTATCATCTATTGTTCTGTGGAATTATCTTCTTTTTATTATATCTTTTTGGTATCATTAATCATATATTACAATTTATTATGTATATGGATTAAATGTGAGGTATATCATTGGTGGTTTATGTAGAGTTTTATTCGTAGTTATGTATATTATAAATAAATTATTAACAATATTTTCAAGTATCTATTTCAATATTCTATTTTTATGCCTGTTTTTCTATATTGTTGTTTTATTTTTTAACATTAATTATTTTGAAATTGAATACCAGACATATGCCACGAATTATATTAATAATGTCATAAATAATTCCGACAAAAAATATCAAAAAGAAATTCTCAAACAGATGGATGAGAAAAACTTCACCAATTGGATATTAAATAACATTGAATTCATAAAAAAAGACAACAATGATGCACTACCACGTGAAAGTCCATTCGGAACGAGGAAGAAAAACGCAACAACCATCTGTACTGGAGATGATGAAAAGAGGTGCGTTAAAAAATTTATTAACCTTGAAACAAGAATCCGTACCTCACCCAAGTATAATCTCATATCATGTTTGATCCAAAAAAACATGTCAACACTCCTCCAAGCTATTATGTGCCTTCTATACGATGAGATATTGTTCCTAAAAAGTAGTCGTAATTTAATCTACGAAACCAGTAATATAAGATTATGTAGAAAGGTGAATGAATTCAATAGTCCCTATAAAGCTATACAAAACTATAACAAAACAATTTCAAAGGATTCATGGAGATATTTAGCTATAACAAGAAATCCCATAGATAGATTCATCTCCAATTTCATTGATAGATGTATAAGAAAACCAATAAAAGGGATAAAATCTTGTAATGGATGTAATTTTAATATGACATGCTTTGTTATCACTGAATACCAGTATATGTTAAAAGAATCTACCACTAAAGTGATGAGAAAAGAATTTGAGGATATGCATTTTTTCCCCCAAAACTGGAGATGTGATTTCAGGAGACTATTATCTAATTACACGATAATTAGGTATAAAAACAAAAACAATAATGATATAGAGGATGTCGTGAATTCACTAAATAACATATTTTATCAACAACACGTACCCAACACAACATTAACTTTCATAAGAAATCAATTGTTGTTTTCAAGGACCATGCATACAACTGTCGATACTGGAGCAAGGAAATTTTTTGAGGATCGCCTTATCAACAGTCCATTCTTAATGGAGTATGTTATAAGAATGTATTATTATGACTTCAAATTATTTAATTATACTATACCTGAGCT
The DNA here is from genome assembly GCA_963280985.1 of Strongyloides venezuelensis. Taxonomy (NCBI): domain Eukaryota; kingdom Metazoa; phylum Nematoda; class Chromadorea; order Rhabditida; family Strongyloididae; genus Strongyloides; species Strongyloides venezuelensis. The sequence continues at coordinate 1,100,636 of CAUJLX010000002.1, read as the reverse complement.
TCAATTTTAATTTTTTAAAATAAAAAAATGATATATATTTATAAGTTATTGGTTAATTTGTTAAAGATATAATTTTAAGTCATACATTGTCTGGTGACTTCGCCTCAATTGCAACCTCAACACCCTCTCGTGTTGGTGAAGCATCAGTTGGGAGGGTAACATTCCTAATGGATGCCTCGTTAATAGAGGAATAACTTAACTTTGCAGCAACCTCACCAATACTTTTAGCTAGCTGCTTCTTTATATCTTTTTCAATATTCAATTGTTTAATACCACTGATTATTTCATACAATCTTTGTGAAGCTTCAAATTGCTTCGTCTCCGAGTTTATAGTTGCCTGCTGTAAAGAATCAATTTGTTTCTTCATCGATTCATACTCCTGTATCTCTGTCAATGATAACATATGTGTCCTCGATCCATTGGTAAAGGTATGCCTCCTATTCATAGGCATCATCTCAAGTTCCGGGGAATTCCTTATATTTTCAATACAATTCTTATTATGATGATTTCCCCCCTCATCCCAATTATTGTCATTCGATGAGGCCTGCGAAAAAACACTTAAACTATCATTCTCCTTATCTCTACTATTCTTCTTTACATCTTTTTGGTCACTAAAAATTGATATGTATTTCTTCTTATCAGCATTAGGATGGAGTTGTCCCGACATTGTGATGTTTGAAAAATTCATTGGTCCACTCATCTTAGGCATGATATATTTCTAAAGTAAAGTATATTAATTAGGATCAAAAATTTTATAGTTAGAACAAACTTTTGGAGAACGGATATGAAGAGTGAATTTAACGAAATTTGTTACATCAACTATAGGTGGGTATTTCATAAGATATTGTAGGCAGCAACTATAATCTCCTAATAACAATTGTTCCCTTATTTGTAGGAGGAGAGATAAAAATATGAAATCAATCATTACTAGGGGATCTTCATCAGATAATATGGAATCCCATATATATAGAAGATCAGGAAATGGAAATTCTCTTCCAAATAACAACCTCAACCACCGGATGCCATAAACTTGTGGGATAATGTTCATATTTTTCAAATGGTTATACAATACACTGTCATACTCCTTCAAAAAACATTCCATTATCTCTTTTAACTTATCATTTATAAGGGATTTTGAATTATCATCATCAATGGATTGCTTAAATAAATTACTTTGATATGTACTTATACTTATTTTTTTCTTCTTCTTTAACTTTTTTATATTATCAATACTATTAGATATATATTCATTATCATTACTAACACTACTACTGCTCCTATTGGTTTCATCATCACTCTTTGAAAGATTTTCATCACCATATATATACCAACTTTCAATTAGTAGCATCATACCAGTAAACATTTGATAGACGTCATGTTCTCTGAAATGAGGATCATTCAAGAAACTTAGTAATCTTTTATCATTCTCATTCAGTGAACTTATGACATTTGCTTCTTTAAGAGTAATAAAATTCTCCTGATCATAATTTAAGACAAATAATAATGGTCCCAGTATCTCATGCATACCCTGTTTGTACTCGATATGTGGATGTTCTTTAGCGTATATAAATAAAACATTAATCATTATCTCACGAGTCTCAGGATTCTTGAATAATGGTATTTCAGGAAAAGATCTATCAACATCCTTCTTAATTTGTTCCTTTAACTCGGAGTTATAAAAGAACTGACTCCAGGGACAATTCTCTTGCTCTGATAAAGGATTATTAGACTGGGGATCTCCCTCATTAAATTCCTTAGACTCCTTTGAATGTTTCCATTTAATCTCTTGATACTCGAACCGGCACCTCTCAACAATAGAGTACCATTCATCCTTATCTAAAGGTAGTATTCTCAGGAACAGTCTCCAGTAAATAGACCTCATCTTACTGGACCTTAAATCCCCCTCTAAAGCATATTGTCTGAGGTTCTTTAATTGTATTTTACCATGTTGAAAACATCTAGACCATTCCTCCCTGAAGGTTAATAATTTTAGACAAAAACATAAATTATATTATGGTGATAACATACGTATATGGTGGTTTATGAACATTAACTTTCCTACTCCCGGATGTGTAATAATAAGTTCCAGGGGAGGTTTGATGTGAGGAGGAGGTTGGTGTTGATGTCGTTCCACTACTGGTAGAGGAAGATGTTGAAGTCTTCCTTTTCCTTTCCATTCCCATAAAGAAATGATTAATTAATTTAAATATATTTCTCCCGGTTTTTTCTATTGTTTATCTCTATCTTTCTTATGTTTATAATATATATATATCACGAATTTGTCTGGTTCACTGCCCTCCTATTCCTAGTATTTTCCTCCGTTAACTATTGTATATTCTTAGTAGTGATAAAAAAAATAAATAAAACAGAAAGTAGAAAATAAAAATTAAAATAGAAAATTAAAAAATCATACCATAAACTATAATAAGAATGCACTAATATAAAAGGGAGTAAAAACTTTTTTATAACCACTTCTTAGAACGAAAGAATCTTAACTTTTATGGAATGTTATATCTTAAGAAAAAAGAAAACATATATTATTACATCTAATTGTGATAGTAAAATTTAAACACTAAAATTATTACAATAAACATTTAAATATTAATAGTTAGTAGCACATATATATATCTGGTGAAAAATTTATGTATATCTTTTTATTGTAGTTATAAAATGTTTGTCTTTATCATTTTTAATGTTTTTATAACAGAATATATGTCTATCAATTAAAAAGGTTATTGATAAGATGGTTAATTTTTAAAATCTTTCAAAATGGAACATTGTATTTTACAAAGTGGTTTGTTATGCTTCCTCCTTATTTTTAAATTATTTTTCAGTTGTTATAGCTTTTAATTTTATAAAAGGGAAATCGATAAAAATATATGTTATTATATAGAGAGAGTTTAATATTTTATCCCCCAATATTTATGTTAATGAAATGGAACGTATAATCTCATATATAGGGTCATTGGGGTAGAAAAAAAAAAGATTATTGATAAGGTACAAATATATTAAATACATTTTATATTTTAATAAATAAAATTCTAATATTTCATTATGACAATCACGAAAAATGATAATAAAATAAACGATTCAGAGAGTAAGAAGGTAAGAAAGAATAAATATTTAAACGTTAAGATGGAAAAAAAAGAATCTCAACCATTAACTCAACAATTTTTACCTTTTTCAGCAAATATTTGAATTCACCATATCGGAGTATGATGATGATAAAAGGAAAATTAAAGGAAGGGAAATGTATGCGGATGTTGTTACTCATACAATTAATATACCATCAAAACCTATCCAGATGTTAATAACTACTAATGAAGAGGATGATAATACGTTTAATGAGAATAATAACAATAATAATAAAGAAATTGATATACCAGTCCTTCATGAAGGATGTAGCACTACTTGTCAGATGATTGATAAAGAGGTTATTAGCAAGTAGGTATATATGTACGATTGATATATTGATAAAATTACATTTTTTTATTTATACTTAACATTTTTTTGTTTGTTTTAGATCGTTAATGGAAGATAAATGTACTCAATATGAAGACCAGGTTTGGAGTAATGATCAAATACAAAGAGTTATCAGCCATGATGAACGTTTTAAAGAATTCCTTAAAACTGTCTTCCCGTTGTAAGTTTTTAAGTAATTATTTACTTTGATTACATTTACATTAATTTAGAATGATGTACCATCTAGAGGAAAGTATAGTATTTTCAAAAGTTCTCGGTAAAGATAAATTTTAATTTTATTATTAAATAAAATGTACAAAAGTATATATATATATATATATTAAATAAAGAGAAAAGTGACAAACTTCATTTCTTAATTTATCCAATTTTTAAATTATGGCACTTCAAGAAGGAAGAAATTAGTTTTATTTTTCACATATGTCTATCAAAGACAACTTTTTTTAAATAAATTCATTAAATGTCTCTTCAATAATATATTATCCCTTTATAAGGGCCTATCCATTTTTGAAAAATAAACAAGCCAGTATCTAAAAATTGTGAAATAATGAATGACGCCTATAAATATCTAAACTTACATAATATTAAAAACTAAAAATGATAATGGAAACATAATCATAGAGATCCTATCAACCTGTACTGATGTAATTGTCCAATCTCTCTCATACCATGAATTAAATAACCGTATAAGGTAAAATTTTGCACGATAAAATATATTTCTTTTTTGAAATTTCCCTTCTGGGGCTAACATATCATTTTCAACCCTTGATAACAATGTATCTTTTTGATCTTCATTCTTATTTGGTAAGGTTGGTGTCGAGGTTATGGTTCTCTTCCCATTTAACTCAATATTCTGTATTGAATCATTGTCATTCTCCTTTATTGTATTTCCATTTATCGGGGTATTCATAGCATTCTGTGCTCCTAACATCCACCTCCTCCTGGCAGTTGAGACATTTTCGTTGTTATTACCTTCATTATTATCCTTAACATTACCCTTATTTTTTTCATTCCTCATATTCTTCTTTATCTGATTCAACCAATGTCCTAGGACTTTACTCCCAATTTGGCGTTCCCTCTCCCATCTATTGAGTTGGCAGACAATAGCCAACTCAACCAATGTACAAAATATAAATATCACAGAAAATATCATCCACACATCAAGACATTTAATATAACTAACTCTTGGGAGGTGTCTAAGAACATTACCAAATTGAAATGTTAATGCTAATAATGAGCTGACACCTAATGTAATCCTTGCAGACACTGATCGAACCTATAAAAAGTTTATTAAATTTCAATTTAAAAAGAATTTCTAGTTAATTATTTTGTAAACTAAAAGTGAAAGTAATTATCAATGAAATTTGGTTTTATTTTTTCATTGATAGAGTAATTAAGTATGAAATAGTTGCGTGATAATTTAAAACTTACATCAAAGAAAAATCCAACCCAACTACTAATGACTGTTAATGATGTTGGAAAGTATGATTGGAAAAGATAAAAACCATATCTTCTGGCGAAGGTAAAGTTAACCTGGGCTCGATCCCATACTCCGTTGGGATAATCCATTTGTTTTCTGTGGGTAGTCCAACCGATTAAATCGAAATCGGGTAACTCAACTTTTTCCATCATTGTTACGGCATTACTATGCCATAGAAGTCTAACTTCATCTCTGTTGAAGGAGTAACTTTCAAAAGTTAGTCTACACTCAATTCTATCAAATGGGAACATCTTCAAATCCATTGTACAGGGTGCTCGGACATTCATTCTGAAGTTACTCCATACCATACCGGTTTGATAAAGGATAACAAAGGTATTCTCTGATGGTGAACTATGGATAGCACTTTCTTTAGAATTAATTATACATGTATCTGGAGTCCATATCTTATTCCTGAAGTCACTTTTTACAGTTATATTAGTTGCACAGACATTCAAATGATGGAAACTTAATCTTTTATCCGACCATATCTCACTATACATTATATCTAATTCAAAATCTGCTGTTATCTCAGATATTCCGGATACTCCCTACAAATAGACATTTGAATCGTATTATTTCTGTTATTATTTTTTTTATGATTTTTAATAATAATAAAAATATTTTTTTTGTTTTATTACGTAGTTATAATATTTGTTTACATAATATTTTTGTATGTATATTATGTATTTTGAACTTTCAAGAATGCTCATAGCAAATTAAAGATGAAAATTTGAGAAATTGTTATATTTTTTTATATTAAAATAAGGAAGAATTTTTTTATTTTTAAAAATTTTTAATATGCGGTAATCTTTTATTGTAACTTCAAACAACTTCTACAATTTTTTACATATTCATTCTAATAATTTCCAAGAGAATTAATAAAAAAGAAGAATATATTTAAAGTTAACACTTATAATATGATTTATATCCTTTTCAAATTTAAAACTTCATCTAACTTTCCATCTCCAAAATTATTCAAAATATATAAATGTTTAAGAACCATTGAAAACGGAAGTCTCTATCAGTAAAAAGATATATTCTATTAGGAGATATAAAAGAAAATTAATTACATATCATTTTAACCTCCTCTTTCTTTTATATTGTTAATAAAAGAGCAAAATCAAGTTAAACTTAAAAAATAATTTACAAGAATATTGGATAAAAAAGTATAATTATTGTTCTTACTCTCGTTTATAAAGAAGAGGGGTAAATTTTTATTTATAATAAAATAGATGTGTAAACTAAATGTGTATATACATATTTTTAAAGTCAATTACAGTAACAAAAGACAAATCTTTATATGTATACATCTTAATTATGATGGTAAATAAAAAAGAAAAGTTTAATAAGGTTCTAAAAAAATTTTTGCCTCCTGTATTTAGAGAAATTATTTGTGTATTTTTATGGAATTGAAAGATAGATGAGATGGAATTGTGTGTAAAAATTTTTTCTTTAAATTTTTTAGAAAAAAAAGAAGTTCAAAAATGAGTAGACACGAACCAATTAAATTATAGTCTTGGATTCGTTAAATTATGGTTAAAAGAAATTTATATAACAAATGTTTTACCCTTTTGATTGATAAAATTTCATTTTTAAGGATGTATAATAATGAGGATGGTGATAAATAAGTGATAAAAAGGAATTTAAAAATCCTTCCATCTTTAACCTCTATTAAATTCTATCTTCCTTAATTGAGATTTCAATAAAACTCATATCTACGACAAAATTATTTTCCTCACTCCCTAAAACGTTTTTTTAAAATTTTTTTATCAAAAATCTATGTACCATGAAAATGTTATATTATATATAATCAAAACTCATATGGGAATATAATACATTTCATACTTGTTTAACATTCCAAAAATTAAATCATAAAAAAAATTATAATAATTATGAGAATATAAAGTTCAAACTTCCATTTAAACTAATTTAAAATGTCAAATTTACATTCATTAAACTATTTAACTAAATATGCTCTTATTTAAAAAAAGTTATCAAATCTAATCATTTAACGTTTTTATCAACACTAAATTAAGTGGAAAACTATTTTTTAGACTTAAATTTGATAATTTTTATATTATAATAAGGCATAAAGATTATAAAATTAGGGAAATACAAATAAAAAAAGTTTCGGATGTGAAAAATTGGTAATGTGGGATAAAAAGTTTACTCCCTTAATATTAATTAGTTTTAATGTGATCTTAATAAGAATAAAGAATTTTTTATCTAGAAATGAGTATAAATAATTAAAAGTTCTTCTTAATATAATTATTATATTTGTATTTAAAAACTTCGATATTTTGCAATTTGGATGTAAACTTATTATTGTATTTCCTTTTTTAATAATCCAAAGAATATTAATAATATTTTAATAGAATCTAATTATTATTAATAACAAAAGTTTTAATTGATTTATAAGATATAATTTATGAATGGGGGAGGGGGAAATTTTTAGTAAAATAAATATTTCAGTAGGTTAAAATATTACACTCATTTTTGATGAGTAAAGTTCATTTAAAGATAAGAATTATTAATAACAAACCTGGACATGTAATTCAATAGTTACATTAACACCATCAGTATCTGGTAACAAATGTGTATCATAATCTTTTAGAAGTGAATTAATAATATTTCCCATATTAAGACTATTCCTGGTACATCGTTCTTTTTTCGTTAAATATGTTGTATTTTCAGGAAAGATTTCCGGACTTACAACATTTGAGATATCCATTAAATCACTATCCTTATTATCTTTTCTTGAACTCCTTACACCACCTCTTGATGAAAAGATTCCCCTTTCGGTACGAATATGTTTATTGTCATTCTCATTTGGTACTTCTTCCTGTGATCCTTCAATAACATTATTACCATCGATAACTTCAAAATTAGAGTAAGCCTCCAAATTTGCTCCATCCACCTGTTGAATATAACAATTATTTAATAAACTTAATAGAAATATTGAAATAATTATTTTATAATAACAATTAATTGTCATCCTCCCATTTGAGTGTCCAAATTTTCTACCAATTAATAGTGATAAACCTATTTGAAATACTATTTCTTGTAGGTGTACCAGGACCATACTTAAAAAATAACAAATAGATAATAATATTTTATATTACTTCTTTTAATAATAATCTTTGTACCTCTAAAAATCTGGAAAAAAGGATTTTAAGTTATGACAGAAAAAAAAATTAAACCATTTAAAAAGTAAGATAATTGCAAGTACTCAAATAACACCATGAGTAATTACTGCCAACCAAAAAAACATAAAAGCACTAATGTAAATATGATGGCAGAAAAAGTAAAATAAATAAAGTAATAAAATTAAAAGGGTACCATCATAAAATACAATATAAAACGTAAATTTAAAAGTGAAAAAAGATCTTCATTTTATTAAAACATATTTTAACATCAAAAGCATATATATTTTCTCCTATCTATACTTCTTAAAAATTTATTTTATCTCGTAGAAAAATGTTAACAATTCCACGCCTCTGTATATAAATGCTACTATTACTGTTATCATCATCTCCATCGTCTTCTTCTTCTCCTTCTTCTTATATAAAAATTTTTAGCTTCAAAAAATTTTGTTGAAGGCAAAAGTTTGTGACAAAAAAGAGGTGGGACCTCCTTTTATTGTGATATCAGAGCAAATGAGAGATGAAGATGATGATATATATTCTTTATTGAAGAAGACTTTTTACTTGTTAAAGAAGTAAAATAAATTAAAGATTATAAAAAAGAATATTGTTATGGAGTTTTTGAAGATAAATTTTTAAAGAAAATGTATATAAACGTGATAAAAAAGATATTATTTGATAAAAGAGGTAATTAAGAATAACAATATAAACATATGCCATGAAAATAGTGTAATGGGGGTTTGTTTGTTGAGGGTCAATAAAAAAAAATGCAAATGTGATAAAAATTTAATATTAATAACTCTTTTTTTGCAAAATTCGTAGATTATATTTTAATAAACATATACGGGGTGTTTATTTTTAAAGAGTATTTTTTTTTGCATTCTTAAAATTTAATATTACGTAGAACATGTAATAATTTCGATCATACATTAAAGAATAATCTTACTTTTACAAGAACGAGATTAAAACTGTAAAAATGTGTAACAATTATTTTTTTCAATTTCCTTTCTATCTAGCACGACAATTAATTAATTTGATTACGTAACTTGAAAAAAAAAACTATCTACTGTAAGCGTGTATTATAAAAATAATCTTAAAAAATAGTAAAAGAAGAAAGTTAACATTAAAAATCAAAATAATTTACAGACTTTACTAAACTACTTTTAAAATTAGGAAAAAATTATATTATAAACACCTTTCATTTAAAAGAATGTTTTGTTAATTTTCATAATAATTCACCATCAATACCAATTTAATTCACCTACTTAAAATCACCAAAACATTCTTTACCACACAGCTGTGAATGTTCTAGGAATGTAAAGTTAATCAAAAATCTTTTTTAATACTCCTCTCTTCTAAAATTTCATCTACTTTTTTGATAAATAATAATTAAAATATCATAATTTTGAGGTTAATATTACAAAAAAGTTAGTAAGTGATACAAATCATTAATCACTTAATAATAATCAAAACCAAATATTAATGCTATCAAAAATATATCTTAAAGATATATATTAAGAAAAATTATCTAACAATAAAATAATTCAATTGAAAATGAAACTATACAATAAAATATATTATAATAATTATCACACATAACTTAATGGTAAAAGAAAAATTTTATATAAAATATAAAAATCGGCAAAATCTTTTTCCAAGGAGAGTAATATGTCATTAAATTTGAAGATGTTATATGAAGTGATAAACTTCTATTAACAAATGTAGGGAGGTATAGGAATTATAATAAATAATAATATTGTTATATTTAACCGGAAAATTATTATTTACTTTTTAATTAATTAATAACTCCCAATAAATACAATGTTTATCCATCATACTACTCTAAGTACACATACGCAGACATTCTTGGGCATCCTATACTTTATAGAAATTTGGTAATGCAAAACTTTCACATGTAAAATTATATCTCCAAGTTCAACTTTTCCTTAGAATTATACAATATTTACTTTTTAATACTTTGAATACATTTTCGAATTTAAAATTAAATATTTATAATGTAAATTAATTTGGTGAAAATGTCAAGTAACTTGATAACTATATCTTTCTACTCTTTTTTCTAATCCATTATTTTTTAAAAAAAGTTAAAGGATGTAAATTTGAAAAAGTAATAAGAATAGTAGCCCCAATAAATTATTATCATAAAAATGCGATAAGAAAAAATATAACCTGAAATATTAGCATATATTTATCATTCTATAATTCATTAGGGAACTATAGTGGTATTTTATTTTTAAACTTCAATAAATTAATATATATAAAATATCAATGTATATATATAATCTCCTCTTTTTTGAAAGTATTATTATAGCAATTAAATATTAATCATAAATTATCACATCTGTTTTTAATTTTTATGTATACAATATATGATACATAAATTTACTGGAAAGTAAAAACTTAAAAGAGTTTTTTTAAAAAAAAACAATGTTTTTTTATTTTTGAATGAATAATAAAAATATTATTATAAAATATATTTTGTCCTTAATAGGGAAGTATCTTATAATGTTTGTAGAATTTTTATATTTTTTATCCTAGAAATTGTTTTTTTTATAGTTCAATTAACTGGAAACAATGTAAAACTAGAATGCTCAGAATTTTCTTAGTAAATAATAGTTGTAATATTGAAATGTTTCTCAAAAATAAACTTTTAGAGCAAAAAATTGTCATCATCAGTACACAAATATAATTGTACATACATCTTCTCATGAAAATTTTTCCTAATACAAACAAAGTAGAAGTTTAATAATACACAAATTTTAGGTACATTACATAAAGGGTGTAAATTTTTAAGAAACTTTTACAAAACCACATATAAATAAATTTTTACCATTCAAGAAGAGATAGATATAATACAAGATACTTAAACAAGAATAATTAAAATTTACAAACATCCTTCTCTCTAACATTTTTTTTACATCTCCTCCTATCATTTTCACTCCTTTAAAAAAAAACATAAAAAAAGGTTTTAAAAAATAAAGATTATTAAATCAAAAGAAAATTATTTTTTAAAACTTTAAACATTGACAAAATTCAATTTGACATTTCCTTTGCTTAAAATAACAAAAGAAATGTAATAAAAATTAAACTATCTAAACATTTCTTTTTTTTTAGTTATTTTTATTCTAAATTTTTCTTTAAAATAATAACGATAAAAAAAGACGGTAAACATATATGTAAAAATAACAGATATGTATTCTTAATCAGACAAAAAGAAACTACAATATAGCTTGCTTTGATAATAAAAAAAAGATTTCCTTGACTATAATTTATATAAGATTATTTTATATAAAAAAGAAGAGAAAAAATAGATTCTCTCCTTGTTATTTTGAATTTCAAAAGGACATAACAAAGAAGTACATACAAAGCATGTTTTCCATTACCGATACTTTACAAATTCAATATGAAAGAAAAGATATTTAATCCTTTTTGGTTAAAAAAATTTAATCCCAGAAGCTAAATATGATATTCATTTTTTTTTATTCTTGATTTTCTGTTTGAAATTCTTTTCCAATTCAAAAAAAAGGTTTTATATACTCTATGTGATTAGTTAACAATATAAAACATTACAAATATATTATATCTTTAAAAGTCAATTATTCATCATCAAAGAAAAAGTCATTAAGAAGAACCATATTTTGAAGTTGCTCTTCAACTAAGTTCTTTCCTTTAACTCCAATTTCAATTAATGTTGGAATGCACTTAACTTTAAATTCTTCATCAGTCCTAAAAGGATTCTCCTTATCCTTCCAGTAGTCACGTCCACCTACATAACACGTAATGAAGGTTACGTTTTCTTTATCCTTTAAACCTGATTGGATAGCTTCATCAACTATGGGTTCAGCTGGAATGTGTAAAGAAATATTAAAAAAAACAACTGTAAAATTCCATACCTGCAACACAATCTGGACACCAGGAAACGCCATCGTCATTCTTTGACCCGGTAAATAGGACTATTATACGTTTACCAGAATTAGATTTAATAGCATCCTTCAATTCATCATATCCATTAACAACTATACTGCTAAAAGTCATACCTCCAAATCTAAAGAAAAGAAACTTTCATACACGATTATACTTAATAATATGCCACATTCATAAACAAACAATATAAATAAACTGATGTCATAATAAAATGTTCCAATCTCACTCTACTATCTTGCAACAAAAAAAACAAAACCTAATGATATAATAATATATCTTATCAAAGTAAATTCTTAAAAAAAGTGTACTTATCAAAAATGTCAATTTTATATATATATATTCCAGAACGACATCATCATTGGAATATACACAATATTTTTTAATAAATATTCATATCAAAACTTTTATTCAAATGTACATCACACATCAAGATTTTAAATAAACATCTATAATAATATATTGAAGATAAAAAAGTATATCATTGTATATTTATTGGAAAAAAGGAAGTGGTGTGAATGATGTGTAGACTTTTATCATAGTATCTCTTACCATATTTTATCATTATGATCAATTAATTTAGTAAGTGAATTTGTTAAAATTAGGGAGAAAAAAGATAACGATATATTGATCATAGAGATATTTAAACAATAAAAGAAAGGAGAATGAAAGAAATTTGTAAAAATAACCATTTTGTAGTCAAATTTCATCTGAGAATAGTACTATCTAAATACAAAAATACAAACAAAATGTTTTTTGTTCCAAATAACCCACTTAAAATTGTATACACCTCTCCTCAACGTCAGCATAAAGAGAATCATTAAGGCAAGTATTATTTTTTTGTAGAAAATTTAAATATAATAATGAAATAAGATACATTAGGGAGGGAAATAGGTTAAGGAGATTGAATGCACCATTGTGTTTTGTCTCAACAGCCTACAGTGATTCACGTACCCCCTATAAACACAACTCCAAAGTCGTCTTCTTATTTATGCGGGAAAGTTGATTGTTTTGGAATAGCGTGATTAAAAGGTCTTAATGCGGCATTCAATCCTACGATAGCATTTTAGAGTGAATTTTAACCAAATTTTGCATTGTCATCATTCTTATTTTTCATATTTTTTCACTTCAGTTTTTTAGTATTTATTTTTTATACTATTTTAGACACTAAAAAGTACTATGTCAGATAGACGTGGGGTGCAAAAAGAGGTACCTTCAAAAATTGTTGATCGGAAAAATGGAAAAATTTACAATCGTGGTATTTATTTAGGGAGAGGTGGTTTTGCGAGATGCTACGAATTCATTGATAGTAACTCGGGAGAGACTGTTGCTGGAAAGGTTGTTGCAAAAACACTACTAACAAAAAGGCACCAGAAAGATAAGGTATTTTTATTGGTTATCGTTATTATCATTCTTAATTACCACACATTTTAGATGACCCAAGAAATAGAGATTCAAAAATCATTAAGTCATGAGAATGTTGTAAAGATGTACGATTACTTTGAAGACAGTGATAATGTCTATGTGTTGTTGGAGCTGTGTCCGAGAAGATCACTTATGGAGCTTCATAAACGTCGTAAGGCTGTCACTGAGCCAGAAGCCCGTTATTTTACAAAACAAATTGTCAATGGCCTCATATATTTACATGGTAGGAACATCATCCACCGTGATTTAAAACTCGGTAATCTCTTCTTGAGTGAGTTAATGGATGTCAAAATCGGAGACTTCGGTTTGGCAACAGTTGTCGAGACAGATGGAGAAAGGAAGAAAACACTGTGCGGTACTCCAAATTACATTGCGCCGGAGATGCTCGATAAACGTGGACACAGTTTCGAAGTGGATATCTGGGCTGTGGGATGTATTCTTTATACTCTCCTCGTCGGTAAACCACCATTTGAAACGTTAACACTAAAAGATACCTATGATCGTATCAAGTCAAATAATTACACGGTCCCATCGATTGTTTCATCAGAAGCTAAACACCTAATAAGATACTTACTTCATTCTGATCCAGCTCAACGTCCACATGCTACAGAGATCTTCAAATACAACTTCTTTAACGGATTTGTACCTCCACGTTTACCAACATCATGTCTTACAATGGCTCCTAAATTCTGTAACTCACCAGCAAGACAAGAAATCAGAACAACAGCTAGTAGTAGTCAACAAAATATACCACCAAGAGTTGTACTAGGTCCAAAGAATCATCAAACACCACCAATTCCAAGAGAACGTGATGATTGGTATTTAGGAGAATTAAGTAATCAACTTCAGACGTTACTTAACAGTAAAATACAAGAAATAAGCTTAAATGAGATGGATGAAGCGCTTCATCCAGCATCAACACCTGTGTTCTTTATATCAAAATGGGTAGATTACTCAGATAAGTATGGACTTGGATATCAACTCTCAGATAATTCTGTTGGTGTACTATTTAATGACTCAACCAAGTTAGTTTTGGATGCCGCAGGGGAACAGATACAATACTGTGAACGTAATAACTCAGAACATTATTTCACTATGTCAGATTTTCCACCAAGTTTGGAGAAAAAAGTAACACTTTTGAAGTACTTTAGAAGGTACATGCGTGATCATTTAGTACGTGCTGTTGCTACAGTGCCAAGGGAAGGAGATGAATTGGCTCGTCTACCTGTCTTAAGGACATGGTTCAGAACTAAGGCTGCTATTGTTCTTCACCTAACAAATGGTACATTGCAAATAAATTTCTTTTCTGTAAGTTTACAATATTAACTTTGTTTCTAATGTCTGTTGTCTTCTTTCTCTAGGATCATGTAAAATTGATTGTCTGTCCACATATGGGTGCTGTATCTTTCATCGATCCTGAGAAGAACCTTAGAACATATAAATTTGAATTTCTTCCTAACGTTGGTTGTGAACCACAGATCCTCCGTAAGATTCAATACACCAAACATATCGTAGATAGGATGTTAAATCCATGTCAATCTCTTAGCGGAAACAATAGAGTAGACTATACTGCCATTGAAGCTGCCCATGCTCCTGATGTCAGGACATATAGACATGTATAGTAAATCATTACGAAAAAAGTCTACTGGTAGATTTGATTTTTATAATAACTAACATGACTTAAATATGGAATTTCGGTCTTGATTAGGAAAAAAGTCATATTTTACTTTATTCAGATTGTGATTATCTTTCTTTTAATATAAGTAGTACTACTCTTATTTTATTGTATGAAGACATCTAATTTTTTAACTTTTCTACCACAATAAAACATTAATTCTATTACATCCTTTCTTGAATGTTTTAGTAGGTTGTATTCTTGGAATTTATGAATTGAGTGTTTATCTTGTTTTTAAAGTCTTCTTATCACTTGTTGTTTTCCATATGACACATGATCTAAAGCATTGGGATGTACTGATATGAGTGTAGATTAGTTTATCATTAAGTTTATAAGTAATAACAACATTATACAACAAATATATACAACTAAAAATTATTTAGATTCCTCTTCATTTCCCTCCTGTTTTGCCCTTGAATCCAAGATATTTTGCAATTCCTGTGATTTTGTTTTTAAAAGCTCCTGCCCATCAATTATACTCTTCTTTACATCTTCAATTTCTCTCTGTATAATTTCTCTGGCTTTAGCTATTTGATTCAATTGTATTCTCCTACTATACTCAAAATTAGTTTTAAATTGAGCACTATTGGGTTCATTTTTTTTAATTGCCTCCATTAAACAACGTTCCATAAGTTTTGATGGTTCTTTAAATATTAACTCATCATAATGTTCCGCAACAACAGTTCCATCATCTCCAACAAAAGTTGCACCATCTTCTTTAATTCTAACATAATGATATAGTGTTATTGGTTTTTCAGTTGAGTCAACGAAGAATATTTTTATCATAACCTCTGACTCAGCCCAACACGTCTCATGAATCTGGTATGGAGGAGTTTCAATAACTAAAACATTATATAAACATTTTTCATTTATTTAAACCTCAAATAAAGTTACCTATAACATTATTCTCATAACTTTCATGTAACTTAAATTGAACCTTTTTAACATACTTAGAAATATCCTCATTCAAGTATGGTTTAACAAATATCATCCATTCATGGGTACGAGCTTTACCACTGGCATCCATAATGGGTACATCCAAAGCTTTCGATATATTACCAATAATTATTGGTTTAATTATCTTTTTATCTTTTTTAACATCCTTCCTACTATCTTCCATTTTTCAAAGTATTTGTATAGATTAAGTATATTTGGCAATAATTATTTAGGAGGAAAATTTAATATCAAATACTAATTTGAGTTGAGAGATGCATAATACCATTATTGAAAAACAAATGTAGATACTGGGTGGAAAATGTTTAGGTACAGAATATAGGTACAATTATTTATTATTGAGTTTTAATTGTGTGGTTTGTACTTTGGAGGGGTAGGGGGTAAATAATTAGAGGAGAAGAATTTTTTTATTATATAATTCTTGAGAATGGAAATTACAGGAATAACTTTTTAGAACTCGGAAAAAATTAACATTGAAAGGGGATGTTGTTTATTAAGAAAAGACAACTGTTATTAATGGTGTAATTATGGTGTTGAAGCTTGTGACATTGAAATATTTTTTTTATTTTTATAAATGGTTAATTATGTATGTTTCTTATGGAAAGTAGTTGTCAATTAAAATTTGGTAAGCAATTATTGTATTAGAAAGATAAAAAACCGTTAAAACTTATCTAACTTTCTTTAAATTAAGTGTACAGGAATTGATATAGTATAAATTTAAGTCTATTCTAAATTACAACATCGAAATGTATAAGAAAAAATGGGTAAGGACGCTTTAGGGTATTAATTACAACCTACAGTGTACTTAAATCCGTTCTCTAACATCCGGACCTTCATTTCCAACCTCTAAACCTTTTAATCTTCTGAATCCTACTATAATATAAATTTAGTATCATTTCTAACCAAATACTGGACCAAGTAAAAGTTATAGATTCAATTCTTATCAAAACATCATTCTATGTTAATTAATTTGAGCTTTTTACCAAAAATTTAGCTCTTAAAACGATGACATAAACAAATGATTAACTGTAGTTCCTACACTTAATTATTTTTTCATATTTTGAAATTTCAAAAAACACTTCTAAAAGGAAGTTCCTTCATCAATTGATATAATTTAAGAAATTTTTCTCTTGTGATAATCATAATGGGATTCGAGATAAAATACATATCATCTGGAGATGTTCCTGATCTTTGTGATGTACCTGGAAATAAAATTGATGCAGCCACCGATGGGGAGGTATGTCCTCCAAAATTTAAAAGTAAGGAGTCTTCTCCTAATATTGCTGAGTCTTTTATTGAAATCAACAAGCCAAAGGATCCTTATCAAAGGAATGGTTCACATTATATTGAAAAAGATGGGAGGCCAATCTTTTTACCATCACAATTTTGTCATTCTCCAAATTTTTGGGCTGTAAATAATATAAATTCACCCAGACCAAACATGAATTATCCACAAATACAGAATTGTAATAATAATTTACAACACCCACCATTACACTACAATTTTCCTTCAAATACCAATAACAAATATCAAAGAAGAATAGAGTATGGAAAAATAAATTATGATTATGGAGAACCTGGTATATATACAATTTCAAATGATAATTCAATAACAAGATGTTGTTGTTGTGGGAGGAATCGAGTATATGATGAGGATTCTGATATTCAGATGGAATCTTCTAATGTAAATGGTATTCTTCAGGAACATCGGGTTGTACAGTATAATAGGAGGGAATTTGTAGTACCACAAAGAAATTTGTATGGAGTTCATGAAGTTGCTAGAGAACATGTATTCAGACATGTTAGTAGCAATCGAAATACTCGTCCAATGGAACCTTTACATTCAAATGTTGGAATGTGTAATTTAATTGAGGGATCTAATGACGAATTAAAAACTACTATTATACCAATTGATTCAGGTAACTCTAGTATAATTGGAGTACAAGAGCCAGTATCCCCATTACAAATGGATACCCTATTTTCTGTACCTGATGGTGGAAATGAAAATAAATTTTCTAATAAAAAAATCAACTCAAGCAAAAAAAATAAAAGAAAATTAATTAAAAATAACAATGATAGCGATGGAGATTCATGCTATACCTCTGATAGTTCATTAGATATTGACACAGAAAGTTTGTGTCGCTTTGTTTCTGAGGAGTTAAAAAAAAATTCAATTTCACAGGCAACCTTTGCAAGAAAAGTTTTAAATAGAAGTCAAGGTACCTTGTCAGATATGTTAAGGAATCCAAAACCATGGAATCAACTTAAAACTGGAAGAGTAACATTTGTTAGAATGCATAGATGGTCATGTCTTCCAGAGGATGTCAGAGCCCGTATACTTAATGAGGATTCAAAGTTTGCCTGTCCAGAGCGTATGAGGAGAAGGAATAAACCAAAGGATAATGTTATTGAATATATTAAAAAAAATGTTGATAATAATGTTTAAATATTTTGTATTATAAGTTTAATGTATCACTTTTGTTATATGTGATATTGTATATAAATAATATATGCGTTGTGGCAAAAGTTTATTATTTAATATTTGTCATATTTAATGATTTTTAATAACTTTACTATGTGATAGTAATAGATTTTTTTCAGCACATTTCATTTAACTAATAAAGAAATAATACGCGTAAAAGATTTTTAAAATATTATTTAAATTGAGAATTTTCTAGTTTTAAATGAACTCCGGAGTGGACTCCTAATTGAATTTCGTAGTGATTCCCTAAAACTTGTTTTTCTTTTTAAAACATTGTCAGAGAACCCACGACGAATATTGGGAGTTGGATGAAAAAGATACACTATATGTAAGTTATTGCATGTTTCACGAATTGCAAAACCAACATATCTTACTTCTCTCCAAACAATAGAAGAAAAATGTATTGCTTTTTTAATTAATACATCGGTACTAAATGTATAATATTTACTTTCGTCATACCATTGTTTGATTAATAACGGAGCCATATACGTAGGAATTCTAGTATAAATTTGAAGATATCTTTTGGGGAGATTGAAACTTTCTAGATCAAGAGTTTCTTCGAGAATTTCTTCAAGATATTTTTCAGCTTTGAATGTAAGATCTGTATTTTGCCGTATAGGTGATCCTTTGTGCTCTATTCGATGTATATTTATTTCAAAAACATACTAAAAAAGGTAAATCAGAAAAACTTTAAGAAGTCTTACTCTAATTTTCAGATTCTCAAAATTATTTCTAGAAAAACACGAATATTTATAACAAGTCTTCCATATACTATGCCAAACTTTAGCAGAATAATCTCCTTTTCCAACTTTCTTAAGAAGATCCTTTGATTTGTTATTGTTATTGATGTGTTTATAACAACAAAAATACGATATCAGACTATCTTTTTTCTTAGCATATAATTCAGCCTCATTGAAGCTATGAAATTTTTTATTAAAGCATTTATAATAAATTCTCCCATGAACACAAAATTCATAAAGTATTACTCTACAAGGATTTCTATTATATATTTCAATAACGTTTTCATACTTATAATTATTAGGATCTATTAATCTTGTAGAGTGACTAATTTCTGCAACTTTTACTAAAAATAATTTCTTTTGTTTTACTGTTGGGTGATTTTTCATAACTTCTTGTGCCACATCTTCTTTTGTTCTGTACAAATGATCTCGATATGAGTAACGAATCCCGTCCTTCACTTTTACTACCATATAACCTATAGCAAAATCATAAGTTGTACATTTTTGAATTATTATTAAACAAAATACAATGAATAATAATAACTTCATTAACATAAATTTAAAAATGCTATTCAAATACAAAACAAGTTGTTATATATAATAAAAACGAATTCATAGTTATTGATAAGTTTAAATAAATAAATGATGGTTATTCTGAATTTGATTAAATGTTTAAATTGATTTATTTACCTAGAAGAATTTAAAAGTTGAAAAATTAAGTAAAATTAGTTACGATAATTATAATCTTATATTGGCTTACCATAATTAATACACTTTTCTTAAAACATTCGTTTTAGTTAATTAATTAATATTTGATTGTGAACTTTTAATAAATCTTTCATGTATAATTTTTTATTTATACTTGATTTGATATAATATTTCTATTGCGTGCATTATTATCAGTAAATAAGATTACCTTTCAATTTATTATATTTACGTAAGTTGAATTTTTTTTTGTCCACTTCCTTGTATGATAATATTTTGGTTATCTTATTTATTTGTACTATTAAAAAAATAGTTAAGATAATATAAATGTTTTCATTTTCAATTTGTTTTATATATATTGAATATTATAATTTCTATTGCAGAATTATTTCCATGAACAACTTGAATTATTTTCGATATCATTTATTAAACTAAACAATGGTCACTAGTGTATTATCAGTTTTTCTTGAAATCTACTGTGATGTGAAAACTTTCTAATTGGAGTTAATATACTTAAGGTGAATGCAAATTCATTATATCAGCTAAATATCGAAAGATTCTATAAGCAGTAATGAAAATAATTTCACGTAACAACTTTTATGTAACATATCTTCATTATTTATACCAAAATTTGTGCCTTTAGAAGTTTTATTGTTCGATATATGTCATATTTAATAATTTTACAATTGGATTAATGAAAATAATTTTTATACATTTCATATTATAAGAATAGAAATATAAATATATTTTGATGTTAAATATATTTTAAAAAATTATATTAAAAAAAATTATCATAATTAAATTAACTTATTTAACCTATCTTTGCTATTCCTCTTTTTAATACATTAGATTTGAAGAATCTTGGCATATTTGGTTGTGGATAGAAAACACATACAAAATGAATTATATCATCTCTTTCCTCAACTGCAAACCCCACTTTTTTAACACCTGCCCAAACCAATGAAGTGAAGTGTTCCGTACCCGTAATTGCTGCTTTGGTGTCATAATTATATTTCTTATGCTCTTCATACCATCTTTTGACTATCAACGGAGCTAGATAAAATGGTATGCTAACATAATTACGAAGTAAACTTCTGTCGAGAAATTTTGGTGCTACATTCAAAATTGTACGAAGATATTTCTCAGCCAGTCTTGTTGAATATTTGCTGATCGTTACCCCCCGTACTCCATGTCCAGATCGATATGAATTAATTTCATTTAAAAACTAAAAGAATATTTTACTTAAAATTTATGACATACTCTTAATTTCAATTGCAAGAAATCGCTTGCTGCGAAGCATTTATAATAGTAGCATTTGTTCCATACATTATGCCAAATTTTACCACTAAAGCTATACTTTTTTACCATCTTAGGAATGTTCATATAATCTGGAAGTTTAATTTTATGCTGTTTTCTAGGGTGAAAGAAATATTTAACAGTCATTTTAGTAGCATATGACTTGGCTTTATTGAAACTAGCAAAAGTTTTTTTTAAACATTCATAAGTGATTAGTCCATTTCTATAAATTTCATGAACTATTACAGCACTTAACTTTTTTTTAGCAAAAACCGGGAAAGGATTTTCATATACATATTGATAAGGATCTACAGCTTCATCATATCTAACAAACCGTCCAACATTTAATAATAACAACTTATCTGTTCTTATTTGTGGGTGATCAATAATAATATCTTTCATCATATCACTTTTTTTTGAATACAAATTACCATGATATGAAAAAAATTCTCGACTTCTTATTTTAAGTACTACATATGTTATAGCAAGATCATAAGCCATGCATTTTAGAGATAACCAAAACAATAGATAAATGTATTTAATAATCATTCGTAAAATAATTTTAAAATCATTAGTTAATCTTTTATATAAAAAAAAATATTTTATTTACGAATTTTAAAAAATTAAAAAGTTTAGTTAAATAGTTTTTTATATTTATTAAATAACTACAAAAAACATGAAATTCATTTCATTTACAATCAATGAAATTTTTACACATCTACATGATATGTATATAAACTAATATTTTAATATCAAATAAGAATATGAGATATCGAATGTTTCATTTGTAATTTAATCTTTGTACCTAAAGGATCTTCTATTTTTCTAGTCTTTTTACCTTATAGAATTATCTAGATTATGAAAAAATATCATCTCAAAAATTAACTCTTTATTTTGTACACACAAGTATATTTTTCATCAAAATCAATACTATTTTATCAATTCCCGGAACAATTTGTCATTTTTCGGACCATTTCATCAATTCCCTGAATACCTTATCATTTCTCGGACCAACTTGTTATTTTTTAGACCAATAAAATAAAACAATTTAAAAAAAATTATTAACCAAGACTTTGTATGGTCCGAAGTTTGATGCTAATAAAACGGTCCGTGAATTGATAAAATGATCCGCCTTTTGTCCAATTTAGTCCGTAAAATGATGAAAAAAACGTTTGTAATTTTTTAAGATTGTCTTATAGTATATATAATATAGATCTGTCACTCTTTTTCATTTATATCTTTAGCATTGTAAAACTATTTTATCATTTAATATACCTTTTAAACTACCTAACCATTGTAATTTTTAGGATTAAACTAACTGTTCTGAAATCTGTATTATTGTTAGTGATAAGTTATCACAGATCTGAAACTAACAGCAACCTTTAACTAACTATTTAGATTGTATTATTCCTTTGTATTTCTAGAAGGCATTAGTTAGCTGTTTTATATTTTGTGTATCCTTAAAGCCGAGCAATACTCCAATAAACATAAATCATATAAATTTTACTATCACTTTGTTAATTCATGATTGTAACATTTACTCGAATTAAATAAAACTTAAATATTGTTTGCAAGTTATCAAACAAAAAAATAAATAAATATTTAAATTAAAAATCAATGTGTATTTGTGAAGAGTTTTTTAAGAAATCGAAAGTAAAAGATGCAATATAATACTGGGAGAATTCATAGGCGATACTGAATGGAATATTTTGTACAGAAATTTTATTGCTTCAATAAAATGATATTTTTTGATTATTGATTTATTTACAGTGAGATTGATGAAGAATATTATTGAGATTATATTTCATATCATAAAAAAATACATTAATGGTTTAATACATAAAACATTAAAAGAAGATGTTTAATTAAGTAAAGTTTACCCAAAAAACAATCTTCTTTTTAGTACATTAGATTTAAACTTCCCAGGTATGTTTGGTTTTGGATAAAAAACACAATAAAAATAAAACATAGTTTCTACCTCCTTAATTGCGAAGCCGACATATTTAACATCTTTCCAAATCATTGAAGAAAAATGTTCTGTTCCTATAATGGTCGTTTTTGTATTATAATTGTATTTCTTGTATTCTTCGTACCATCTTTTTATTGTTATTGGAGCCAAATAGAACGGCAGTTTAACGAAATTAACACTTAAAAGATTGTTTATTTGTCTATTTCTATACATAAGTGAATGAAGATTAGTTGCGGCTATGTTTTCCAGACGTGAATTGGAGTTTACAGGTGGTACTCTATGGTCGTATCGATGTAGATTTATTTCATTTAAAAGCTAAACGAAATATTTTAAATAATATTATCATTAAAAGTTTCGACCTACTCTTTTTTTCAATTCCATATAATTTCCTTTTGCGAAACATTTATAATAATAACAATTTCCCCATGCTTCTTTCCAAATAGTATTAGATATACCAAACGTCCCAACATATCTCAGAACATTCATATTTTCTGGTAATTTAATTTGTTTCTGCCTTTGAGGAGTAAAGAAGTATTTAATAGTCATTAAATGAGCAAATATTTTAGCTTTTTGAAAGGAGGAGAAAATTTTATTTAAACACAAATAAGAAACTTTTCCTTTAACGAAACCCTCAATGACTACTACTTCACTTATTGGTCTCGGTGCTGCAATTGCGGAGGGTCTTTCATAAAAATATCCAAGAGAATTTAAAGCTTTTGGATTTTTTTTAAGAACTCCAGCATTTAATAATAATATATTACTTTTATTAATGCTTTTATGATCTTTCAATATATCTTGTATCATTCGAGTTCTTGATGCATAATTATGACCACGATATGCATGAAATAATTTGTTTGCAAACTTGTGTATTGTATATGTAACAGCAAGATCATAAGCGATACATTTTAGAAATAGCCAAAATAGTAAGTTAATATATATAAAAATCATTAGTGAAGAAATTTTAAAAATAATAATAAAAGCATTAGTTAATCTATTATAAAAAAGTTTATTTAATTACACTGATTTAAAAAAAAAATCGAAAAGATTAATTAAATAGTTTTTTATATTTACTTAATGATCCAAATTGCACGTAGTTTACTTTCATTGCAATCAATAAAATTATCAAACAAAAAAGTTAATAAATATTTAAGTTGGAAATAAATGGTTTTGTTTAGATATTTTAAAAAATTTTAACAAAATATTCAACATAATACTGGAAGGTTTCATAAACGATACTTTATAAAATATTTTGCACAAAAATTTATTGATTCAATAAAATGATATCTTTTGATTGTTAATTTATTTACAATGAGATTAATGAAGAATATTATTGAGATTATATTTCATATCATAAAATAAGAAATACATTAAGGATTTAATTTATAAAACATCAAACAAGATATTTATTTTAACAAATATTAAGACTAATTTTATTTTCTTCTCAGTACATTATATTTAAACTGCTCAGGAGTATTTCGTAGTGGAAAGAACACACAATCAAAATAAATCATATTATCTAATTCCTTTATTGTGAAGCCTAAATATCTAAATTCTTTCCAACCATTGAAGAAAAATGCTCTGTTCCTTTAATTGACGACTTTGTATTATACTTGTAACTTTTTCCTTTTTCGTACCATTTTTTAAATATTAATGGAGTCATATAGTACGGTACTTTAAGAAAATTACGAAGTAATTGATTGTTTATTTGTCTATTTCTATTAATAAGTGAATGAAGATTAGTTGTAGCTACATTATCCAGACGTGAGTTGAAGTTTACGGGTGGTACTTTATGTTTATGTCGATATCGATTTATTTCACTTAAAAGCTAAACGAAATATTTTAAATAATATTTTTATTAAAAATTTCGACTTTCTCTCCTTTACAATTTCACATAATTTCCTTTGCGAAACATTAAAAAAATAACAATTTCTCCATACTTCTCTCCAAATGTTATTAGTAAAACCATATCTCCCAACATGTTTCAGAACATTCATATTATCTGGTAATTTAATTTGTTTCTGGCTTTGAAAAGTAAAGAAATATTTAATATTCATTAAATGAGCAAATATTCTAGCTTTTTGAAAATTAGGAAAGGTTTTATTAAAACACATATAGGAAGTTCATCTCTTAATGAAACCCTTAATAACTACCACCTCACTTATTTTTCTCCATGGCGTACTTATGGAAGGATTTTCATAAAAATATCCAAAAGAATTTAAGGATTTTGGATTTTCTCTAAGAACTCCAGCATTTAATAATAATATTTTATTTTTATTTATGCTTTTATGATCTTTCAATATATTTTGAATCATTCGAGTTTTTGTTGCATAACTATTACCATGATATTCATGAAATAATCTGTTTCAATCTTTCGCATTGTATACATAACAGCAAGATCGTATACCATACATTTTAGAATTATCAGAAAAAATAAATTTAACTATATAATAATACATCGTGAAAAATTGGAAAAATAATAGTAAAATCATCAGTTAATCTATTATAAAAAAATTTATTTAATAATATTGATTTAAAAAATCGAAAATTATAGTAAATATTTTTTTATATTTACTAAATGACCCAAAACACATGTAAGTTTAATTTTTTTGCAAATGTTAAAATTGTTAATTAAAAAGTTAATAAATATTTACATTAAAAATCAATGTATTTAACCATATATATTTATAAATCAAAAGCAAAAGATTTCAAATATTACTGAAAGAATTCATAAATAAAGTACTGAATGGAATATTTTGTACAGAAAATTTAATATTCGGAATATGTGATACTTCGTGATAAATGATTTATTTACAATGAGATTAATAAAAATTATTTTTAAGATATATTTCATATCATAAAAATTGAAATATATTGTTGATTTGATGTAGAAAACGTTTAAATATTTATATTAATTTGAATCAATTTTGATATTATTCTGATCTTCTTTTCTTTAGTACATTAGATTTAAACTGTTCTGGTATATTTGGTTTTGGATAAAAAACACAGTCAAAATAAATCATATTATCCAATTCTTCAACTGCGAAGCCTACGTATTTAACATTCTTCCAAACAATTGCAGAAAAATGTTCTGTTCCTCCAATTGCCAAAAATGTATTATATTTGTAACCTGTATTTTCGTCATACCATCTTTTCATTATTAATGGAGCTAGGTAGAAAGGTATCTTTACAAAATATTTAAGTAAATCACGGTTTACTTTTCTTTTTCTATACATCAGTGAATAAAGATTAGTTTCGGCTACGTTAACATAACGATCATCGAACCTTACTGGTGGTACTCTATGAAGTAATCTATATTTATTCATTTCAAATAAAAGCTAAAAAAATATTTTAACTGATTTTTTTGATTAAAATATTTGACTTACTCTCACTTTTAATTCTCTGAAATCATTTTTTACAAAACAAGCATAATAATAACAACTTTTCCATACTCTTTTCCAAATTTTATTAGAAAAACCAAACCACCCAACATGCTTAAAAATATTCATTGAATCTGGTATTGTAATATGATTCTTTTTCCAAGGACAAAAGAATAATTTAAAATTCATTTTATGAGCATATAATCCAGCTGCTTTCAAGTTGGGGAAATTTTTATTCAAGCACACATAGTGCTTTCTTCCATTTTCAAAATGCTCAATAACTACTACTTTGCTTATTTTTAGCCTTGATCTGGCTGAAAATGGACTTTCATAAAAATATTTAAGTGGACTTCTAACTTCTGTATTTCTGCGAAAGATTCCAGCATTTAATAGTAATATTTTACTTTTATGTATGCTCTTATGATCTTCAAATATGTCTTGTACCATTCGAGCTCTTGATGCATAAATGTTACCTTGATATGAAAAAAATTTTCGTTTTCCCATATTTTGCGTCGCATATGTTACAGCAAGATCGTAAGCCATACATCTTAGAATTATCAAAAATAATAAATTAATGTATATAATAATCATTGATGAAAGAATTTTAAAAATTTGTAATAAAATACGTCACCAGATCATTTATATAATAAAATTGATTTAATCATATATATGTAGAAATTTTAAAAAGATTAATTAAATACACAATATATTTATTAACAAAACGTGTATATAATTTTTTTTTGCACCATCATAAAAATTATCAAAATAAAATCAGTTAGTGTACTTATTATACGTTTCTAGGACTCGAAAACCATACATCTGTCCGAACAGTGACATTTATCTATTACCAGTGATAATTTGATCAGTGGTACATCTATCAGTGATAAAGGTTATCAGTGATAAAATTTCGACAAAATTCACTGATCATTTTGGAACATACTATCTGATCATTGATAAATTATTTCTTCTAACATTGAACAATGATAAAAAATGTAATATTTTTTTATGACAAATAATAATGCAAAATTTATTTTATCTTTGATATTTTTTGATATTAAGATATAAAAGAAAATTTGTAAGTAATTTGGAAAAAAAAATTTATTTGCAATTAAAAAAAAATTATGATGTTTTGAATAATTAATAAATTAAAAGGAGCATGCTTAGAACATATATCCCCTTAAACAAATTGCTATTAAACTCATTTCTTTACCAATGAAATAATATTTTACAGTATTTAAATAAAAAAATTTTTTTTGTTACATCGACTATTTTTTACTAAATTTTTTACATTAGACGTATCTAAACAATTATTTTTTTATCAGTCGTAGTTTTAAGGGAAATTCAAATATTTTGAGATATTTTGGTTAAAAGGTGATAATTTGATAAGACAGATATAAACAAAAATTTTTTTCAACTTCGTGTTGTTTTTATATATAGATATTTTTTAATGTTATAATGTCATGGCTATTGCTGTATATTCTTGTTATATCACTTCAAATAATTGAAGTATAATTATTGCGCGATTTATAATCAAAAAAAAATAAATGTTGCAAAAAATTTTGCTGTAAATGTTATTAAATCGTGCTGAAAATGTTTATTTATGCATAATTTTTTTAGAAATATTATATTTAATTCATTTAAATGACAAATTAAACGATTTATAGAAGAAGCCTGTATTCTAAAAATAGCAAATAAAATGATTTTTACAAATTTTGATACGGAATATATCAAAGTTAAAATAACTCCTGCATTATTATCTGTGATAGTAGTACATCACATTTATTATCATCGTTCATTGTAGAAGAAACGAATTTATCACTGATAATAAATAAATGTCCATGTCCGGATCTATCTTAAGAATTTATAAATAGTTGAAAATAAAATACTATATTTATACTTATAAAAATATTTTTTTCAGAATATTTTATTGTTGAGAATACGTGGTTTTAAAAAAAAATACAATGTCAATAATTATCACTATTTATTGTAACACATCTCCTATCATAAAAAGGAAATACATACGTAATTTAGTTTTTAGAAATTTAAAACGAAGATATTGATAAAATATATTAAGAAAATTTAACCGAAAGTAAATTTTTCTTTTTTTTTATTTTAGAAGGTATTATAAGACTACTTGGTGATGGATCGAAAACAGCCACAAAATAAATTATATCATTTATTTCTATAACCGCAAAGCCAACATATTTGACTTTATACCCAACAATTGAAGTAAAATGATAAAGTTCTGCATTTTGTACCAGACCACCATATTTTAAAACTTTCTTTTCATCATACCATTTTTTCATTATTAATGGAGCAAAATAGTAAGGTATTTCAACATAATATTGAAGAATTGTTCTACTGAGTTTATCTTTTGGCGTGGTCAAAATTGCACTTAGGTAATTTTCTGCAAGTTTTGTACAATATGATTGTATCACTACTTCATGTGCTCCATACCTCCGTCGATACTCATTAATTTCAGTTAGAAACTAAATAAATATTATAAATTAAATTCTAAACTTACTCTTAATTTTAATTGTTTAAAATTGTTTTCAGCAAAACAAGAATGATAATAACAACCTTTCCATACGCTACGCCAAACTTTATTACTGAAACCATAATATCCAACTTTTTTAGCAACATTTAGATCATCCGGAATTTCACAATGTTCTTTATTTCCACCAAAGAATTTTAGCTTCCAATTTAATAAATGTGCATATCTTACGGCTGATTTGCAATTTTTGAAAATTTTATTTAAGCAATAACAACAGACCTTTCCTTGATGATAGTATTCATAAACAATTATTCTTCCAGTTTTTAAAAAACCAGACACTGAAAAAGGTCTTTCATATTTGTGTATTTTTGCTTCTTCAAAATTGTCGTTATGTTGCGTACCAATATATAGCAATAATATCTTAGTTGTACTAACTTGAGGATGGTCGTTAATAATTTGGAGGAGCATATCGTTTTTTGTTGGATATTTATCATCACGATATAAAAAATATTGTGTTTTTTTAAGTTTAACCATTTTATATGTTACAGCAAGATCATAAGGCATACATCTTAAAATTGTCAAAAATAATAAATGAATATATATAAAAATCATTGATAAAAAACTCCTAAAAATTAATGATAAAAGAATTTAATCTGTCATTTATATAGTAAAAAATTATGTAATTTTTTTTAAACTTTTTTAAAAGTTTAATTAAATATATGCTAAATTTAGCAATGAATATGAGACATTTAGTGATTTTAAATAAATTTACAATGAATAATGTCTAAATTGTTTAAAATAGTTAGTTTCACATTATAAAAGAGGAAATTCATAGATTTTTAAACTTTTTAAAAAATTAATTTTTATAAAATATATAGAATTCATTTAATAGAATTTAACCAGAAAAATACAATCTTCTTTTTTTTACATTGGTAGAAAATAATTTAGGTTCATTTGGTGATGGAAAGAAGACGGCCACGAAATGAATCATATCATCTTTTTCTTTAATTGCAAAACCAACTGCTTTGACGCTCTTCCAAACAATTGAAGTAAAATGTTCAGTTCCTGTAATTAATACATTGGTACCATATTTGTAATGTTTGTTTTCATCATACCATTTTTTAATTATCAAGGGGGCAAAGTAGTAAGGTGTCACAACATAATCATGTAGAAGACTTCTGTCGAGATATTCTTCTGGTGTGTTCAAAATTTTATTAAGTTTAATTCCAGCGATTTTCGTTAATATCGATTTTATTGTTACTGCACCTGCTTTATGCCTTAGTCGATACTCATTAATTTCAGTTAGAAACTAAACAAATATTATAAATAAAATTATAATCTTACTCTTAACTTTAATCGTCTAAAATTATTTTCAGCAAAACAATAATGATAATAACAACCTTTCCATATGCTACGCCAAATTCTATTATTATAACCATAGTGACTAACTTTCTTAGCAACATTTATTTCATCTGGAATTCTAACATCCCTGGACTTTTTAGAATTAAATTTAAACTTCAAATTCATTAAGTGAGCATATGCTACAGCTAATTTAAAGTTTTTAAAAAGTCTGTTTATGCAGTAATAAAAGACGCGTTTTTTGTTATAATATTCTCTAACTATTATTGTTCCAACTTTTAAATGACCAAACACTGGAAAGAATTTTTCATATTCGTATTCAGTTGCTCCTTCAAATGTTATCTTATGATTTTGTCCCATATTTAATAAAAGTAGCTTATCGGTACCCACTTTAGGATGGTCGATAATAATTTGTACCATCATTTCGTTTTTTGTTCGATATGTTTTGTCACGGTATAAATAAAGATATGCTTTCTTAACTTTAACAATTCTGTATGTTACAGCGAGATTGTAAGACAAACATATTGGAATTATTAAAAATAGTAAATGAATATACTTATAAATCATTCACGAAAAACTTTAAAAAAAACTAATGGTAAAATATATATTCTATTATTTATATAATACAATGTGATTTGGTCATTTTTTTATTGAAAATAATTTAAAAGTTCAATCAAATATATACTACATTAAACAGTAAATATGAAAAATTTTTTGATGTTTAATAAAGTTGCAATCGTAATGCACACCACATCTCTTTACACAAAAACATACATCTACTTTTTATTTCTTTATAAATATGTGATTTCTCCTAACATTCATTCATTCTTTATGACCCTCAATTTTTTAAATGTTATTGGTGTTTAAAATTTTATGATTATAATAAAATATTTTTTTAATACTCTTGTTCCTATCTGAACTTATAATATCGCTACACAACGCAATGAGGGTAATAAAAACTATTTTTTTTTAAAAGTTTACAATATAAAAGTAAAAATAATAGGTAATTTTAATATTTAAAATTAAAAAATTGATTCTCATAAGGTATATTAAATCTTTATAGGAATCTACTGAATAAAAAGAGGTTTCTTTTTTGTACGTTAGAAGAAAATAATTTAGGACCATTTGGTTCTGGTCCGAAAACAACCAAAAAATGAACCATATCTCTTATTTCTCTAACTGCAAAACCAACATATTTGACGCTCTTCCAAACAATTGCAGTGAAATGTTCAGTTCCTGTAATTGATACCTTGGTACCATATTTGTAATGTTTGTTTTCATCATACCACTTTTTAATTATCAAGGGGGCAAAGTAGTAAGGTGTCTCAACATAATTATGTAGAAGACTTCTGTCGAGATATTTTTCTGGTGTGGTCAAAATTTTAGTAAGTTTAATTCCAGCGATTTTCGTTAATATTGATTTTGTTATTACTACACCTGCTCCATGATTCAATCGATACTCATTAATTTCATTTAAAAACTAAGTAAATATTATAAATAAAGTTCTAAACTTACTCTTAACATTAATTGTCTATAATTGTCTTCAGCAAAACAAGAATGATAATAACATCCTTTCCATACGCTACGCCAAACTTTATTACTGAAACCATAATATCCAACTTTTTTAGCAACATTTAGTTCATGTGGAATCTCAGAATACTCTTTCCTTACACAACAAAATTTTAATCTAAAATTTATTAAACGTGCATATGCTACAGCTAACTCGTAATTATCAAAAAGTCTATGTACGCAATAATAAAAAACTCTGTTTTTTTGATAATATTCTTGAACTATTATTGTTCCAACTTTTAAATGACCAAACATTGGAAAGGGTTTTTCATATTCGTATTCAGTTGCTCCTTCAAATGTGTTCTTATTATGGGTTCCAATATTTAATAATAGTAGCTTAGAGGTACTCACTTTAGGATGGTCACTAATAATTCGTATCAGCATTTGGTTTTTTGTTCGATATATTTTGCCACGGTATAAATAACGATGTGTTTTTCCAACTTTAATAATTTTATATGTTACAGCGAGATTGTAAGACATACATTTTAGAATTACCAAAAATAATAAATGGATATATATAAAAAGCATCGATAAAAAAATTTTAACATTTAATGTTAAAATACGCAACTCAATCAATTATGTAAAAAAATAATTCGATAATTTTTTTGAAAATAATTTAAAAGTTTAAATAAACATATGTTGTATTATATAGAGAAAAAAATTTACCTGCAATTTGCGGGAAATCTAACGGATTATGCAATTGAAGGAAAATTTATCCTGTATAGCATGAAACTTTTTCTGTGAACCATGGGAGCTGCGTCGGACAAAATGTACGTAAAATTATCAGAATAAGAACACGCCTATCTCTTAAAGGAGTATTAAAAGAGCCTTTATAGAATACCTGATCAGAATATAGGTATATCAGTCAATCACAAGAATAACTGAGAATTCCCTTTTAAATCTATAATCACTTATATTTATATTTCACTATAACCTTTCGCTTAAGAAAAGTTTATATAAAGTCTCGTGTTATTATACTAAACCACGGAAGCCCAAAAGGGCTTCCAAGAATCCACCAGGATTACATTTCTTGAACATTGCGGAAAATATTTTCCCTCAAACATGCGGGAAATAGGTCTTTAAACTACTGTAATTTACAAGAAAAATATTTCTGTAAATAAAGGAAAAAATCTTGGTAAAAAGTGAAGGAAAAATATTCCGGCAGAATTTTTTCCATCATTCAGAATTCTGGGATTTTTTTTCTGTGTTCAATAACTAAATACGTAAGATTCAATAATTTTTCATAAATTTACAATGAGACAAATGAAAACTATTCTTGAAATACATTTCACATTATAAAAACAGATATATAAGCAATATCTATTTTTTCAAACTTAAAAAAATATTTTCATAAAATATATTTAATTTTTGAAAGAATTCAAACAAAAGGTGTATATTTTCTTCTTTTTACGTTAGAAGAAAACAATTTAACACCATTTGGTAGTGGTTCAAATACAACTAACATATGCAATATTTGATTCACTTCCCTTACTGCAATTCCAACGTGTGTTACGGCTCTCCAGACAATTGAAGTGAAATGTTCAGTTCCTGTAATTGCTACTTTGTTGCCATATTTGTAATATTTGTTTTCATCATACCATTTTTTAACTAGTAGTGGAGCAAAATAATAAGGTGATGATTCATAATTTTGAAGTAATCTTCTGTTAAGATGTTTTGCGTCTGTATTTAAAATATTTTCAAGATACAATTCAGCAAGTTTTGTAGAAGCTCGATGAAATTTTACCGGCTTTGAATTGTGCAAACTTCGGTAATTATTTATCTCATTTAAAATCTAAAGAGATGTGTAAATTAAGTTTCTAAACTTACTCTTAACTTAAATTGTTTAAAGCCATTTGCAGCATAACAACTATAAAAATAACAGTTTTTCCAAACTTTACGCCAAATTATATCACTAAAACTAAACCAACCCACTTTTCTAAGAATATTTACTTCTTTTGGAAGTCTAGGACTTTTCATCTTCTTAAAAGTAAATCTTAATTTAAATTCCATTAAAAGTGCATATAATTTTGCCCTTTTGTAATCTTGAAACGTTCTTTCTAGACAGTAATATTGAACTCTTCCGTGATAACAAAATTCTTGAATTACTACTGAAGCTAACTGTCTACTTGCATATGCTGGAAAAGGATTTTCATAAATATATTCAGCTGCTTTTTGAAAATTTTCATGCGTTAGATGTGTCCCAAGATTCAACAATACTATCTTAGTCATTTTTATTGTAGGATGGTTTTTAAGAATCCCCTCAAACATCTGTTTTTTTGTTGAGTACATACGTTCACAATATAAATACATTTCACGCCTCCCAACTTTCATCATTGTATACGTTACAGCAAGATCAAAAGTCATACATCTTAGAACCATTAAAAAAAATACATAAATATGCATTAAAATCATTGTAAAAAAAATAATGATGATAAAATAATAGTAAAATATACTAACTTGTCGCTTTATATCAAAAAAATTATTTGAATTAATTTTTTTTCAAAATAATTCAAAAGATTAAATATATATATGCTACAATTATTGAAAATATATGTTTATAAATTTAATTTTTCTATAACGATTAAAAATATCAAATAAAATCAATCTGTGTACTTTATCACACATTTAAAAAACTCAAAATTCATATATTCACTTTAAGAATCTAGACAAATTAGAGAATAAATTACATTATTTGTAATTATCAAATTATTCTTCACGAAATATTTATTTGCTAAAAATATGTTATATTTTATGATTTGAATAAGTTTAGAATAATGAAAATTATTTTTGAAATACATTATACTATATAAAAATACAATATAAAAATAATTTGATTTTTAAAAATTTAAAAAGTAGATATTAAATAAATATATTTCATTTAATAAAAGAATTCAACCAAAAGGTGTGAATTTTCTTTTTTTTACGTTAGTAGAAAACAACTTAGCACCATTTGGTAGTGGTTCAAATACAATTATCATATGAAGCATTTCATTCACTTCCTTTACTGCAATTCCAATGTGTGTTACGGTTTTCCAGACAATTGAAGTGAAATGTTCAGTTCCTGTAATTGCTACATTTTTACCATATTTGTAATATTTGTTCTCATCATACCATTTTTTTGCTAGTAGTGGAGCAAAATAATAAGGTAATGTTTCATAATTTTGTAGTAAGCTTTTGGCAAGATATTTTCTGTCTGTTTTCAAAATTTTTTCAAGATACCTCTCAGCAATTTTCGTAGAAAATCCATGAGCCTTTACTGGCCTTGAATTGTGCATCTTTCGGTAATAATTTATTTCATTTAAAATCTAGAGAAATTTATAAATTAAGCTTCTAAACTTACTCTTATCTTAAATTGAAAAAAATCATTTGCAGCAAAACATTTATAATAATAACAGTTGTTCCAAACTTTACGCCAAATTATATCACTTAAACTTAACCAACCCACTTTTCTAAGAACATTCATTTCTTTTGGAAGTTTGGGAGTTGTCATCTTCTTAAAAGTAAATCTTAATTTATATTGCATTAAAAGTGCATATATTTTAGCTTTTTTGTAATCTTTAAACGTTCTTTCTAGACAGTAATATTGAACTCTTCCGTGATAACAAAATTCTTGAATAACTACTGAAGCTAACTGTCTACTTGCAAATGATGGTAAAGGGTTTTCATAAATATATTCAGCTACTCTTTGGAAATTTTCATGCGTTAGATGTGTCCCAAGATTCAACAATACTATATTAGTCAATTTTACTCTAGGATGGTTTTTAAGAATCCCATCAAACATTTGTTTTTTTGTTGAATACATACGTTCACAATATAAATAAATATCACGCGTCCCTACTTTCATCATTGTATACGTTACAGCAAGGTCAAAAGCCATACATCTTAGAACTATCAAAAAAAATAGATAAATGTGTATTAAAATCATTGTAAAAAAGAATGATGATAAAATATTAATAAAATATACTATCTTGTCGCTTTATACCAAAAAAATTATTTTTTTTTTTCAAAATAATTCAAAAGTTTAAATATATACATGCTACAATTATTACAAATGTATATATTAATTTATTTTCTCTGACACGATTAAAATTATCAAATGAAATCAATTTGTGTATATTATCACACATTTCCAGAACTCAAAATTCATATATTCATCTTAAGAATCTAGACAAAATAGAGAATAAATTACATTATTTGTAATTATCAAATTATTCTTCACGAAATATTTATTTGCTAAAAATATGTCATATTTAGTGATTTTTAATAAGTTTAGAATGAAGAAAATTATTTTTGAAATACATTATACTATATATAAATATATTGATTTTTAAAAATTAAAAAGGTAACTATTAAATAAATATATTTAATTTAATAAAATAATTTAAACAAAAGGTGTGTATTTTCTTTTTTTTACGTTAGTAGAAAACAATTTAGCACCATTTGGTAGTGGTTCAAATACAATTATCATATGAAACATTTCATTCACTTCCTTTACCGCAATTCCTACGTGTGTTACGGCTCTCCAGATAATTGAAGTGAAATGTTCAGTTCCTGTAATTGCTAAATTTTTACCATATTTGTAATATTTGTTTTCATCATACCATTTTTTAATAAGTAGTGGAGCAAAATAGTAAGGTGATGATTCATAATTTTGGAGTAATCTTCTGTTAAGATGTTTTGCGTCCGTATTTAAAATTTTTTCAAGATATAATTCAGCAAGTTTTGTAGAAGCTCGATGAATTTTTACTGGCTTTGAATTGTGCAAACTTCGGTAATAATTTATCTCATTTAAAATCTAAAGAGATGTGTAAATTAAGCTTCTAAACTTACTCTTTCCTTAAATTGTAAAAAATCATTTGCAGCAAAACATTTATAATAATAACAATTTTTCCAAACTTTACGCCAAATTATATCACTAAAACTTAACCAGCCCACTTTTCTAAGAACATCTATTTCTTTTGGTAGTTTAGGACTTTTCATCTTCTTATAAGTAAATCTTAATTTTAAGTCCATTAAAAATGCATATCTTTTAGCTTTTTTGTAATCTTTAAACGTTCTTTCTAGACAGTAATATTGAACTCTTCCGTGATAACAAAATTCTTGAATTACTACTGAAGAAAACTGTCTACCTGCATATGCTGGTAAAGGATTTTCATAAATATATTCAGCTACTTTTTGGAAATTTTTATGCGTTAGATGTGTCCCAAGATTCAACAATACTATATTAGTCAATTTTACTCTAGGATGGTTTTTAAGAATCCCCTCAAACATCTGTTTTTTTGTTGAATACATACGTTCACAATATAAATACATATCACGCTTCCCTACTTTCATCATTGTATACGTTATAGCAAGGTCATAGGCCATACATCTTAGAACTATCAAAAAAAATAGATAAATGTGTATTAAAATCATTGTAAAAAAGAATGATGATAAAATAATAATAAAATATACTAACTTGTCGCTTTATATCAAAAAAATTATTTGAATTAATTTTTTTTCAAAATAATTCAAAAGATTAAATATATATATGCTACAATTATTGAAAATATATGTTTATAAATTTATTTTTTCTATAACGATTTAAAATATCAAATAAAATTGATCTGTGTATTTTATCACATATTTCCAGAGCTCAAAATTTATATTTTCATCTTAAGAATCTAGACAAAATAGAGAATAAGTTACATTATTTGTAATTATCAAATTATTCTTGACGAAATATTTATTTGCTAAAAATATTTTATATTTAGTGATTTTTAATAAGTTTAGAATAATGGAAATTATTTTTGAAATACATTATACTATATAAAAATACAATATAAAAATAATTTGATTTTTAAAAATTTAAAAAGTAGATATTAAATAAATGTATTTCATTTAATAAAAGAATTCAACCAAAAGGTGTGAATTTTCTTTTTTTTACGTTAGTAGAAAACAATTTAGCACCATTTGGTAGTGGTTCAAATACAATTATCATATGAAGCATTTCATTCACTTCCTTTACTGCAATTCCAATGTGTGTTACGGTTTTCCAGACAATTGAAGTGAAATGTTCAGTTCCTGTAATTGCTACATTTTTACCATATTTGTAATATTTGCTTTCATCATACCATTTTTTAACTAGTAGTGGAGCAAAATAATAAGGTAATGTTTCATAATTTTGTAGTAAGCTTGTGGCAAGATATTGTCGGTTTGTTTTCAAAATTTTTTCAAGATACCTCTCAGCAATTTTTGTAGAAAATCGATGAACCAATACTGGCTTTGAATTGTGCATCTTTCGGTAAAGATTTATTTCATTTAAAATCTAGAGAGATGTATAAATTAAGCTTCTAAACTTACTCTTATCTTAAATTGTAAAAAATCATTTGCAGCAAAACATTTATAATAATAACAGTTTTTCCAAACTTTATGCCAAATTATATCACTTAAACTAAACCAACCCACTTTTCTAAGAATATTCATTTCTTTTGGAAGTTTAGGACTATTGTTCTTCTTAAAAGTAAATCTTAATTTAAATTCCATTAAAAGTGCATATCTTTTAGCTTTTTTGTAATCATTAAACGTTCTTTCTAGACAGTAATATTGAAATCTTCCGTGATAACAAAATTCTTGAATTACTACTGAAGATAACCGTCTACTTGCATATGATGGATGAGGATTTTCATAAATATATTCAGCTACACTTTGGAAATTTTCATGCGTTAGAAATGTCCCAAGATTTAACAATACTATATTAGTCGATTTTACTCTAGGATGGAATTTAAGAATACCCGCAAACATCTGTTTTTTTGTTGAGTACATACGTTCACAATATAAATACATATCACGCCTTCCAACTCTCATCATTGTATACGTTACAGCAAGGTCATAGGCCATACATCTTAGAACTATCAAAAAAAATAGATAAATGTGTATTAAAATCATTGTAAAAAAGAATGATGATAAAATAATAATAAAATATACTAACTTGTCGCTTTATACCAAAAAAATTTTTTTTTTTTTCGAAATAATTCAAATGTTTAAATATAAATATGCTACAATTATTGAAAATATATGTTTATAAATTTATTTTTTCTATAACGATTAAAAATATCAAATAAAATCGATCTGTGTACTTTATCACACATTTAAAAAACTCAAAATTCATATATTCACCTTAAGAATCTAAACAAAATAGAGAATGAATTACATTATTTGTAATTATCAAATAATTCTTGACGAAATATTTATTTGCTAAAAATATGTTATATTTTATGATTTGAATAAGATTAGAATAATGAAAATTATTCTTGAAAGACATTTTATAACATAAAAATATATTAATAATTTAATTTTTAAAAATTAAAAAGTAGTTTTAATAAATATATTAAATTTAATAAAAGAATTCAACCAAAAATTTTATATTTTCTTTTTTTTACGTTAGAAGAAAACAAATTAACGCCATTTGGTAGTGGTTCAAATACAACTAACATATGAAACATTTCATTCACTTCCCTAACTGCAATTCCAATGTTCTTTACAGCTTTCCATACCATTGCAGTGAAATGTTCAGTTCCTGGAATTGCCTCTTTAGTACCATATCTATAATATTTACTTTCATCATACCACTTTTTAAACAATAATGGAGCAAAATAGTATGGTAAGGATTCATAATATTGGAGCACTCTATTGTCAGTAAATTTTAGCTCTTCATTCAAAATACTTTTAAGATACGCTTCAGCAAGTTGTGTAGCTAATTTTTTAATTTTTACTGGTTTGGCATTGTGCTTCATTCGGTAATAGTTCATTTCATATAAAAGCTTAAGAAATATTAAGACTAAACTTCTTAACTTACTTTTAATTTAAATTGTAAAAAATCATGTGCAGCAAAACATTTATAATAATAACAATTTTTCCAAATTCTACGCCAGACTCTATCGCTAAAACCTATATATCCAACTTTCTTTTGGACATCTAACTCTTTTGGAACTTTAGGATGATATTTATTTTTAAAATCAAATCTTACTTTTATTCCCATAAAACGTGCATAAATTGTAGCTTTTTTGTAATCTTTAAATACTTTATGGAAGCAGTAATAATATGTGATTCCAAGATAGCAAAACTCTTGAATTACTACTGGAGACAATTTTTTATCTACAATAACTGGAAAAGGATTTTCATATATATATTTAACTGTTCTTTGAAAATTCTCAGGAGTGCGATACGTCCCAATATTTAACAATATTATCTTACTTCGACTTACAAAAGGATGATCTTCAATAATTTCTTCCAACATCTGATATTTTGTTTGATATGTATTACTACAATATGAATAAAATTCTTTTTTCCCCATTTTAAGCATTGCATAAGTTACTGCAAGGTCATAAGCCATACATCTTAGAACTGTAAAAAAAAATACATAAATGTACATAAAAATCATTACAATAAAAAAGAGTGATGACAAAATAATAATAAAATATACTACCTTGTCACTTTATACTAGGAAATTATTTAAATTATTTTTTTTAAAATAATTCAAAAGTTTAAATATATACTACAATTATAAATAAAATACGCATATAAATTTATTTTCTCTACAACGATAAAAACTATCAAATAAAATCAATTTGTGTTCTTTATCTCACATTTTCAGGACTCAAAATTCATATATTCATCTCAAGAATCCAGACAAATTAGAGAATGAATTATAATATTTGTAATTGTTAAATGATTCTTTACGAAATATTTTTTTGTTCACAACATGTTATATTTGATGATTTTTAATAAATTTAAAATAATGAAAATTATTCTTGAAATACATTTTACAATATAAAACTAGAATATATAAATAATTTGATTTTTAAAAATTAAAAAAGTAGCTATTAAATAAATATATTTAATTTAGTATAAAAATTCAACTATGAAGTAAATATTTTCTTCTTTGTACATTAGAAGAAAACAATTTAACACCATTTGGTGTGGGTTCAAAAATAATATATATATGAACTATATTATTCACTTCCTTGACAGCAATTCCAATGTATTTTACAGCTTTCCAGACCATTGCAGTGAAATGTTCAGTTCCTGTAATTGCTGTTTGAGTATCATATTTATAATGTTTGCTTCCATCATACCACTTTTTAAATAAAAATGGAGCGAAATAATAAGGTAATGATTTATAATTTTGGAGACCTCTTTTGTTAGTAAATTCTAGTCCTGTATTTAAAATTCTTTAAAGATATGCTTCAGCAACTATTGTAGCTAACTTTTTAACTGTTACTGGTTTCGCATTATGCCTCATTCGGTAAAAGTTCATTTCATTTGAAAGTTAAAGAAATATTTAAATTAAACTTCTAAACTCACTCTTAACTTAAATTGTTTAAAATCATGTGCAGCAAAACATTTATAATAATAACAAGTTTCCCAAACGATATGCCAGATTTTATTGCTAAAACTAAAATATCCAACTTTCTTTAGAATATCTAATTCTTTTGGAACCTTAGGATGAACCCTTTGCTTAAAAGTAAATCTTACTCTACGAATCATTAATCGTGCATATCCTATAGCTTCGTCGTAATATAGAAATTTTTTTTCTAAACAGAATTAATAAACTTTTCTTCGATTACAAAATTCTCGAATTACTATTTGAGATGGTCGCTTAATTTCAAAATTTAGAAAAGGATTTTCATATATGTGTTGAGGTGCTTTCTGAAAAAGCACATTTTTTAGATATGTCCCAACATTTAACAATACTATTTTAATCGAATTTACTGTAGAATGTTTTTCAAGAATTTTTTCCAACATCCGATATTTTGTTTTATATATTTTACCACAATATGACAAAAATGTTTTATTTCTCTTTTCAACTATTGCGTATGGTACAGCAAGATCATAAGCCATGCATTTTAGATTTAACAAAAATAATATATAAATGTATATTATAATCATTTTGATAAAAAAAATGATGATAAAATAATAATAAAATATACTGCCTTTTGCTTTATACAAAAGAATTATTTAAACTATTTTTTTCTAAATAATTCAAAAGTTTAAATATATATATGCTACAATTATTGAAAAGATATGTATATAAATTTATTTTTTCTGTAACAATTAAAACTATCAAATAAAATCGATCTGTGAACTTTATCACACATTTCCAGAACTCAAAATTCATATATTCATCTTAAGAATTTAGAAAAATTAGCGAATCAATTACGATATTCGTAATTGTCAAATAATTCTTTACGAAATATTTTTTTGTTCACAATATGTTATATTTGATGATTTTTAATAAGTTTAAAATAATGAAAATTATTCTTGAAATACATTTTACAATATAAAAATAGAAATATGTAAATAATTTGATCTTTAAAAATCAAAAAGGAAATTGTAAAATAAATATAATTAATTTAATAAAAGAATTCAAATAGGAAATGAATATTTTCTTTTTTCTACATTAGAAAGAAACAATTTAATACCATTTGGTTTGGGTTGAAAAACAATATACATATGAACAATATTATTCACTTCCTTGACTGCAATTCCAACATACTTTACAGCTTTCCAGATCATTGCAGTGAAATGTTCAGTTCCTCTAATTTCTATTTGGGAACCATATCTATAATGTTTACCTTCATCATACCACTTTTTAAAAAATAATGGAGCAAAATAGTAAGGTGAG
The DNA here is from genome assembly GCA_963280985.1 of Strongyloides venezuelensis. Taxonomy (NCBI): domain Eukaryota; kingdom Metazoa; phylum Nematoda; class Chromadorea; order Rhabditida; family Strongyloididae; genus Strongyloides; species Strongyloides venezuelensis. The sequence goes on along the minus strand of CAUJLX010000002.1, from coordinate 1,057,883 downwards.
GATTCATAATATTGGAGATCACTTTGGCTAGTAAATTTTAGCCCTGTATTCAAAATTCTTTGAAGATACGCTTCAGCAAGTTTTGTAGCTAAATTTTTAACAATTACTGGATTTGCATTATGCCTCATTCGGTAAAGGTTCAACTCATTTAAAAGCTAAAGAAATATTTAAATTAAACTTCTAAACTCACTCTTAACTTAAATTGTTTAAAATTATGTGCAGCAAAACATCTATAATAATAGCAATTTTTCCAAACGCTAAGCCAGATTCTACTGCTAAAACAAAAATATCTAATTTTTTTTAGGATATTTAACTCTTTTGGAACCTCAGGATGAAGCCTTTGCTTAAAAGTATATTTTACTCTAAGTGTCATTAATTGTGCATATCCTTTAGCCTTATCGTAATCTTGAAACGTTCTTTCTAAACAGTTGTAATAAGCTTTTCTTCGAATATAAAATTCTTGGATTACTATTGAAGATGGTCGCTTAATTGCAAAATTTAGTAAAGGATTTTCATATATGTGTTGAGGTGCTTTTTGAAAAGGTCCATGTTTTAGATAAGTCCCAATATTTAACAATAATATGTTACTCGAATTTATTGTAGAATGTTTTTTACGAATTTTTTCCCACATAAGCATTTTTGTTGGATATATTTTACCACAATATGAATAATATTGTTTATTTGTCTTTTCAATCATTGCATACGGTACAACAAGGTTATAAGCCATACATCTTAGAACTATCAATGAAAATGCATAAATGGAAATTAAAATCATTATAGTAAAAAGGAATGATAACAAAATAATAATAAAATATACTGCCTTGTCTCTTTATATAAAAAAATAATTTAAACTATTTTTTTTGAAATAATTCAAAATTTTAAATATAAATGTACTACAATCATTGCGAATATATATATAAATTTATTTTCTCTGACACGATTTAAATTATCAAATGAAATCAATATGTGTACTTTATCACACATTTCCCAAACTCAAAATCCATATATTCATCTTAAGAATCTAGAAAAATTAGCGAATCAATTATGATATTTGTTAATTGTAAAAATTATTCTTTAGAAATATTTTTTTACTTAAAATATGATATATTTAATGATTTTTAATAAGTTTAGAATAATGAAAATTATTTTTGAAATACATTATATTATATAAAAATACAAATAAATAAATAATTTGATCTTTAAAAATCAAAAAGGCAGTTATTAAAAAAATATATTTATTTTAATAAAATAAATTAAATACGGAATGAAAATTTTTTTCTTTCTATATTTGAAGAAAACAAATTCAAACCGTTTGGTGTCGGTTGAAAAACAATATACATATGAATAATATTATTCACTTCCTTGACTGCAATTCCAACGTGCTTTACAGATTTCCATACCATTGCAGTGAAATGTTCAGTTCCTGTAATTGCTAAATTTGTACCATATTTATAATATTTCCTTTCGTCATACCACTTTTTTAAAAATAATGGTGCAAAATAGTAAGGTGAGGATTCATAATATTGGAGCACTTTTTGGTCAGTAAATTTTAGCCCTGTATTCAAAATTCTTTGAAGATACCCTTCAGCAACCATTGTAGTTAATTTTCTAAATTTTACTGGATTTGCATTATGCCTCAATCGGTAATAGTTCAATTCGGTTAAAAGCTAAAGAAATATTTAAATTAAACTTCTAAACTCACTCTTAACTTAAATTCCATAAAATCATGTGCAGCAAAACATCTATAGTAAAAACAATTTTTCCAAACGATATGCCAGATTCTATTGCTAAAACTATTACATTCAACTTTCTTGAGGATATTTAACTCTCTAGGAACCTTAGGATGAACCTTTAGCTTATAAGTATATTTTACTTTAAGAGTCATTAATCGTGCATATCCTAAAGCCATGTTGTAATCTATAAACATTCTTTCTAAACAGCTATAATAAAATCCTAATCGATTACAATATTCTTTAATTATTATTGGAGTTTGTCGCTTAATTGCAAAATTTTGTAAAGGATTTTCATATATGTCTTGAGGTGCTTTTTGAAAAGGTCCACGTTTTATATGTGTCCCAATATTAAACAATATTATGTTACTCGAATTTATTGTTAAATGTTTTTTAAGAATTTCCTCCCACATCTGCCATTTTGTTCGATATTCATTATCACAATATAAATAAGATTCTTTTCTTCCATCTTTAAGTATTGCGTACGGTACAGCAAGATCATAAGCCATACATTTTAGAGTTATCAAAAATAATATATAAATGTATATTATAATCATTTTGATAAAATAATGATAAAATGCTAATAAAAAATGTTAGATACTCATTTTATAAAATAATATATTGGTTGTTTTTTTTTGATCCTAGAACAATTTCAAAGTTTAGATAAACATATAATACTATATGTGATAAAACAAATTTTATGTTCATTTTATATAACAAAATCGTGAAAATTATTAATATGAATTATTTTAATTTAATTTTTTAATAAAATTTTTTAACAATCTATTTTTTCTTTTAAAAAGTCTGATTATTATATGTAACTACGATAAAATAAAAGAATTCCTTATTTGTCAATCAGAGATGACAGAGGCAATAAAAGAAAATCCAATAAAAATTATCTTTATTACTATGTACACGAATATAATTACCTTTATTTTGCTATTAATTAAAAATATATATAATTATTTTATTACTCTTTGGTGTGTGCTAATTGGCACTTAAAAATTGATGTAGGTCTTTTACCATAAAATATAGCACGTAACATTTGAAATAATGGCCATGCCATGATACATAAATATGAATTGATTAAAAGAATGAAATGAATCCAGTAATTATAAAAGGGATCAGAAGTTTCTCTAATAAATGACAGCCAACCATCTTCTCTACCATCTTCCAATACAGTTGCTATACAAAATAGAAATCCTAACACTGGTATTACAATAAATTTGATATATATTCCACAAAAAAATTTCAATATATGACTATAAATTTTCACAACACACGGAAAACGTATTTTTTCATATCCTATTCCAAAAAATATTAACAATAACTGCCAAAAACACAATCCCGTCTTTAATTTAAGTGATTCCTCAGTGATAAGGAACATTTCTCCGACAATTGGATATGAAGTTGAAAAAATTGGAACTAGTAGAAATAATAAAGTCATAGCCGCTGTTGTTTTGTATCTTGTTGTTACATACCTGCTATGTTTTATACCCATATTATGAATCTCACAATCCAATAAATCAATATAGATAAATGCTTGGTATGCTGATATTCCAAATAACGATAAACTCAATAAGAAGGCGAATATCTTTTCATATATTTCACCACGCTCAACAAATAGTAACAAACTTGAAGATAAGTATGTTATCGTAGTCCTTTTATCCATGGTCATTGAACTCAAAAAATGATCTTTCTTATCACCACTTATAGCTGATCCATAGAAACAAAGCCAAATAAAGACATGTAACATTAAAACTATTGTATTAATGGTACCTACCAAGAAAGGTAAACCTATATTATTGGTGGAAGTTGGAAAGAAAGACGATATCTTCATAATAATACCATGGCCTGTTTTAAATGTTATAAACATATGATAAGTAGCCAAAATCCATACTGTAAATGGGATATCATATATACTTTTGGAATGTGAAGCCAAAAAATAAGATGCATCCGTAAGGGAAAGTTTTCTATATGATATTGAGAAAAACAGTCCGAACAACGAGATTATATAAGATGTATAAAAAATTAACATTAAACCACTATTGTTGGCATAACCATTTTTCTTAAAAAATGTTATCAGAACCCATACGATAAAGCAACTTGGATAGGTAAAATAATGGTACTTCTTAGTTGGGATAATCTAAAATATAATAATATTATTATTTAAAATGATAAAAAAACATACAGCATAGATATATTCTGATTTATCTAGATACTTAGAACTGTGCATCTTATCAGAATCCTGGTAGTAAAATAACTTCTCAAATGCCTCATAAAACATCTGACATTGTTCAAAATATTTGTTTTGTTTCGGAGCATATAAACAATAATAAGCTAATACACTTTTTGTGCAAATACCGGGGGAATCCTCAGGACATTTATTAATATCAAGCTCCGAATTTGTCATCATCTCTTCAATAATAAGTGATTCAGTCATATAATAGATACAATAAATCAGTGAATAAACACCATAAACGTAAAACATTATTGTAAATATAAAACGAACCATATTCCATGCTGGAGCCATTTTTGAGAAAAAGGAAGATATGTTGATAACAGTAAATTGACCAATCAAAATCTCCAAATACATGAACGGGATACATATTAGAAATGACACAATAACACATGCATTGAAGAAGTCTCTCCCATAAATAATGATAAGAGTACAGATATTAAAGATATAAATAGGGCTTATTGTTACTGCTAACAGAGTAAAAAATCTCCCATACCATGAAGACATTGGTAATTCATTAGAAGAATCAAGGATATCCAAACTATCACTAAAATCTTGACCATCAATTTTACTAAAACTTAGAGTGGAGGATCCATCAATTATCTTTGTATTTGTTGTAGAGATGTTCCTATGAAATAATTTTGCTTCCTCATCATTGTTAAGAGCTGGTATATCCAATTCTTTGATTTCTTTACCATTCTCAATAGAATCCTTTATAGTTTGTATATATCTTGAATTTGGAAACACTTTAATGAGTTGTAGTAGCTCCTCCTTTGTACTTATTACTGCCGGTAACTCACAGTCCTCGGTTAATATTTCATCCGAAACGCCTCCGCATTCATCATCAATAAAAACACTTGTTAACGTGTCCTTCTTTTTCACTTTCATTATATCTTCACCTGTTTCCAATTCTCTGTTGTCATTATCAACGATTGATACTTCCTTCTCGATGGGGAATGCACTGTTTCCACCAGTTATACTACTATTAGGAGGACCCTTATCCTTAATTTCATCGAAAATCTTTGAAAACTGAGACATTGTTAGAAAAAAATGTAACTACAATAACATCAAATTGCATTACTAAAAAGAATGAAAAATTGAATAGAAGCATTAAATTACCATTCAAATTTGGCATAAAATTGATAAATTATCCAAATAATTGCTTTAGCGATCATAGACCATTTTCTAATAAACAAAATTCTTTAATTCTTATTAGTAATTATAATTTCTTTAAAATTGACTCTTATCATATAAAAAGGTAAACGTTTCTTAAAAAGAAAATCTGATATCACTACGAAGTGGTTTAATGGAAGATAGTGCATCTCAAGTGAACATTTTGAAATAAGGTACACTAATACGTCAAGATGTCGGCCGATAAAGATGTACAACTACATTTCAAGGCATATTATCACCAAAGTGAGGCCATGGACGTATATAATAAGGACAAATCAAATCTTCGAATATTTTCATATGAAAATCCCACTAGTAAATGTCAAGGTTAGTTTACATCATTCAAAAATAACATAATTAAAATTTTAGGAAGTAGAAAATATATGACAACAGAGCTATCTAAATTTGTTAAGTGGTACCTAAACACCAAGGAGGAGATCAGAAATTTCTATGAAATTATTCCTATCGATACTCCATGCAGATTGTACTTCGATTTGGAATACTCAAAAGAACAAAACCCAGATGTCGATTCAAGGGAATTATTTGATAAATTTTGTTTAACTGTAAAGGATCTTCTCAAATCAGAATACAACATCGAAGTAGACATTGAGAAATCATTTCTAATTCTTGAATCATCGACACAGACAAAGTTCTCACTCCATGTTATCATCCACCTACCAGATCAGCAACTCTTCTCAAGTAATGTAGAAATGAAGAAGTTTACAGATTTTCTCTACATCACGATGTTGGAGAAAGATATAGCTTTAGTTTATAATGGAAAAGTCAATAATATCGGAGAGAAGATAAAAGTTCCAATATTTGACCCTGCTGTATATACCAAAAATAGGAACTTCAGACTTTATTTAAGTTGCAAATTGGGCAAGAATATCTATCTTAAGTTGTCAGATTGGTGCAAATTTTATCAATGCAAAAATGTCTCAAAACCTGTAGATGTACAAATATTTTTTGATTCGCTTTGTGTACCGAGATTCTACGACAAATGCAAAATTCTTCCTGAGTATAATGTTGATGTGGAGATTGTTAAGGAAAAGATTCCAAAAGCTAAAGCAGCTGGTAGAGCTGTGTTAAATAATATATGTAAAATGAATAACGATTACTGTGAGTTTCTTAAAAATGGTTACGGAAGGACATCTCCATTTGCATCGTTGGAGAAATTTATCGTTGGTAAAAATACAGAGCACGTCACAACTGCTGATATCAGGGCATGGGATATTATAAAAGTTAAAAAAACCGGAAAGATAAAGATTATATTTCACATTAAGGGTTGCAGATATTGTTTCCATATAGGAAGAGAGCATAAAAGTAATCATATCTATTGGGAGACATATTTCGATCCAAATTTGATATGTTGTCAGAAGTGCTTTGATAGGGAGTGCTATGGAAAAGTGTCTCTTGGATTCAAGATTCCTGATGATGTTGCTGAAGATGTCACTAATGCTTTAAAAGAAATGGATTTTTATAGGAAACCCTTCGATAGTTTTTCTGATTCCTTCTATGACGGGATGAGAGATAATGTCACACTAATTGATGATGAAGAAATCATGAGTAACTTAGATACAGATGAAAATGAAAAGTCCAGGAAGAGAATCAGCACCTACGTCCTCGGCTCCCCCTCATATAAGATTCCAAGATTACCTGATATTAATAAAGATGTTAGAAAGTCAATTGGTATCCAAACAAACACTGATTTTATTGTTGTGGATGGAAGAATTCCCACCCAAAATAATAACAGTTTCGAAGTCACGGGTCCTAATCAAGAATCGTTTAGTATTGATACACCTGATTCACGGCTAAAAACTCATGAAGTAATAATTTTTGGGGAAGAATACATGACTGATGATGATAGTAATAGTAGATTATCAAATATCTCCTATTATACAGCTTCCGAGCCGGATCCACTTAACGATTGCTTCATTAACTCGACGCTTTCATCAATGAATGAATCTTCACTCTTAAACTCATCAACAAGATTAAATCCTAACCAAAGAAACATATGTATTGCAGACAGTTCTGGAGTTGTACAGACGATCTTGGAAACCTCCTACGATACAACAGATAATGACAATACTCCCAAAAAAAGGATTGATAATAAAGAAAGCTATGGAACACCAGTCAAAAATTACACATATCAACCCCCAAGAACACTCGAAGAAGCTGAATTTATTCGCAAAAAATGTACAAGTTCTGAGAAATGTAAAATACCTTTCAAATCTCCAGTTGTCAATAAAAAAAGAGACGCTGCAGAGAATGAAAGAAAATCAAACAGGAAATCTCATCGTAAACCATTACGTTTTGAATGAATCTCCAAGACAATAATATGATATAATTATTTTTAAAATGTATTTATTTGTATTTATATGATGTAATTATTTGTATTTTTGTATGATATACTTATTTGTATTTTTATATGATACAATTATTTTTATTTTTTGTATCATGTAATTAATTACTTGTATATTTGTTTGATAATAAAATTTACCAACCAAGACATTTACTGTTAAGTTAAAAAAAATCAAAACATATCTAATAACATTTAATTCATTTTCACAAGAAATACAACTAGAATATCAACTTCTTAATAGAGTAACTCTTCCCCACGCATTGAATTCAAAATATTGTCGTGAAACATCTACTATACATAAATTTCATCAGAGAACGATAATAACATTAAACGCCTTATTAAAAGACACAACTTTATGACAATTTTCTAGAAAAAAAAAAGTTATCATCAAACATTAGACGTGCATTGACAGGCGTTTGTCAAAAAAGCTTTATCTTAAAGATGATAACATAAACAATTCAGTCATATGATTACTTGATAAATTCACCCTCCGTCTATTATTTTTTTTTATGTTATTGTAACAAACTGTTTGGTATGACTTTTTTATGTAAGATTTCTAGAAAAATCTAAAGAGTGGAAATCATTACTTTTGAAAATATAAATACCCAACTTTTAGTGTTTAATTTCAGATTTGGTTGTCGTATAGATAACTACTTTTGTATTCTTTCTACTTCAATTTTCTACACACAACAATGACTGACCGTTGGATGACACCATACGCTGCTCGTGACCCACTCTCCATGTGCCCACTCGGATATGGTGGTCTTGGCCTCAACAACCGTGGAGGACTTTTCGATGACATCAACCGTCTTGAACGCAGAATGATGAATGACCTCAGAATGGCTGAACGCCAGGTTAGCAATGTCCTCAACGAGGTTGGAGAGCTCGAAGATGCCTTACCAGAAGTTGTCAACAACGACAAGGAATTCAAAGTCAAGATGGATGTCTCCCACTATGGACCAAATGAATTGAAGGTCACCGTCAAGGACAACTGCCTCCAAGTTGAAGGAAACCACGAGGAGAAATCCGACAAATACGGAACAGTAAGTTTTAATTATTTTCACGTGTTTCTTTATCTTCTCTTTTTTACTCTTACAGATCAAAAGAAGCTTTGTCCGTAAATTCGCCCTCCCAAAAGGACTCACTGAGGAAAATGTCAAAAGTGAACTCACCAAGGACGGTTTCCTTACAGTCGGTGGAAACAAATTAGCTCTTGAGGACAACGTTAAGACTGTCCCAATTGAATACAAAAAATAAATATATTAAAATATTTTATTGATATGTTTATATTTATATGTGTTACATGGTGCGGTGGAAAACTGCTTTAAGTTATTGAAATAAAATAATTCTCTTACTTATTTTTGTTTTTATTATTGTTTTAGCGGCTATCGCTGCGATCAATTTTGTAGTATTCTAATTTCGAATGGATATTTATTTATAAAACGGTTGTATCTTTATTTTTAGGTCTTTTTTGTGTTTGATGAATTTACTGGTAACTTTGATCTTCAAGATATCACTGCTACTGTTATCGATCATTGTTTCTTCGTCCTCACTTTGCTCGGATAAAGGTAACGGGAAAATACACAAACATGGTGGCAGGAAAAGTAAACGAAAAGTGTTATCTTCAGATGACGACAGCGATAGTGGACAAGAAGAACATGCTCTTCAAAGGAGGAAGAAAATGGTAACTAAGAAAAGATCTAAAAACCTGAAGAATGTTCGTGATAGCTCTAGAGTTGGAATCGTGAATCAAGAAGAAATAAAAGAGTAGGTTTTATATTCATATTTGCCTTCAAATATACTTTTTACCTGATGATGTGTCTTTAACATTGAATTTTTTCAGTGTGAATATTAATAAACAGACTAGTATTGGAACACAAGTATATCATGGAAAGAATCCGATTTTTAGTGACATTGAAGAAAAGACTCAATTTCTTCCACCCGAATCTGAAAAGAATACTTCAACTAGAGATGAACTGACTGATAAAAGTCTCAAGGATACAAGTGTTAAATCTTTCAATCCTTCTGAAAATAGTAAAAATCCAGTATCCTCTCTGAAGGAAAGCGTAAAGGAGGTAGAAAAGGTTTCAGGTAAAGAAGTAAAAAGTAAGAAGGAAAAGTTGCGAAAGAAGAAAAGCAAATCACTTAATAGTGATAGAGGAGAAGGTGATAGTTTAAAAGATAAGATAAAGACGTCTGATAAAGAGTTAGTAGTCCCGAAATCACCTGTAAATGTTAAAGATGGTTTAAAAGGAAAGACTGTTATTAGTATGGAAGAGGTAGAGTCATCCAGAAGAGACAAAAACGATAAAATACGTATGAAAAAATCTGTGTATGTAATGGATGAGAAATTCACTAAAAGAGTTAGTATTAAAGAAAATAAAAGTATAAGAGATAAGCCAACTGATGGTTCGGTCAAAAAAAATCTCCATTCAGATTATGTTGATGAAATGCTGCAAGTGAAAACAAAATCAATAAAATCAGGAAAAACAAGAAGTGGATTGTCAAAGGTCCATCCAAAAAATATTAATGGAGAAAATTTTTGTAGTGAAAAATCGCCAAATAGGGAAAGAAAAGTTAAAACAAGTTCCAAGTTAGGATTATATGGTACTTCTCCTGATGTTAATGTCAATTCAAAGAAAGGAATTTCTATAAAAGATCCTAAAAGTAAAAAAGAAATCAATAATAGGGTTAGATCCACAGCAAATACTTCAAAAAAAATCATAACTGATATTTCTAAATCAAGTATAAGAGATCAAGATAAGGAAAAAGTTGATAAAAGTAAAGTATCTTTAAAGAAACAAAGTATTAAGAATTCTGAATTGTTTGGGAAAGAACAAAAACAGAAGCCAATCGAGGATAAGGGAGAAATTAAATCAAAGAATAGTGATAAAAAGAAGAACACACATTCTAATAAAAGAGGAGGTTATGAGGCATCTAAAAATATAAATATAAAGTCAGATAAAGGAAAAACTTTTAAGTTAAATGATAATTCTATCAGTGAGAAGGATAAAGTAAAACCTAAAGATTCTTCCAAGAAAGAGAATTTAGAATCATCACTCAAGGATAAAATTGATTCAAGCAAGAAAAAAGTATCAAAAATCAATAATGACAAGAAATTACTCAACAATTCCAAAAAAAAATTACCTGGTGATTCAAGAAAAATCATTCGATCCTCCAGAGAATCTTCTTTGCCAAATGCTCCTGAAGTAAAGATAATTGACGACACTGATTTTGCAAAAAACATGGGTAAAGCAATGGAACTTTTTGATAAAAGAAGAAAAGAAAAAATGAGAAGTAAAGTAAAAAAAGATGAAGATGAGGAACCCCAATCTGGCCAAAGTACCTCAGAACCATCAAATAAAAAAAAGAAGAGTGTTAGGGGGAGTTTAAAAAAAATGAGCAAAAAGATGTTTACAAAAAAGTAATGATAAGGAGGATTTAACTTAATAATAGTAATTTATTATTTTATTTATCATAATCTGTAGATAATGTAACTATCATATTTTAATATATTAATTTTAACCATCAAACATATCAAGCATATGCATTAATAAAATAAAATTATATTTTCATATGACGTATATTTCGAGGATATTATTTTTTTCATTCTTGAGTTGTGGTTTTTAGTTTGTTGTACAACCCGTGATATCGATTAATTTGATCGATACATTTAAAGGTATTCAAACAAATCGTGAAAATTTCCATGTTGTAATAATGATTAAATAAACAGTAAAAAATCAATTTTAAAAATAATAATTTTATTTAATATATTTATTAATATCATAAACACATTTATCTATAGATGAAATAATAAAATAATTTTCAATTTTTCCATGTTTTTTATAGAAGTATAAATGACCAATAATTCTGTTATTCATTTAAATGATCATGTTTAAAGATTGAATTTATAAATTCATCTATAAGATATAAATAAATTTCTGTAATGTTAAGATTTAAAAAAATTTCTAGAATTGTACCAGTGATATTTTGGTTTGAGTACGTTTTCTCTGAATTTAAAATTTTGATTACTCTCTGGCCAAAATTTAAAGAATATATAAAGAAGTTTTCCTTTTCTAACAATTCCAATACCAACTTTTCTTGTGCCTTTCCAAACTAAATTAGTAAATTCTAAAGACTGTGATAGTGGACAAAATGTTCTATAATTGTGCTTTAACCTTTCTCTATACCAATTATAAACAGTAAAAGGAGCAGATAAAACACTGCAAATTATAGAATTCTCTCCAAAACTAGGATTTGCACTAGACATTATTTTTCCGTTTACAGCACTCCTTTTAGCATCTCTCATTGCTGCTTCACTAAGTATCCTATCTAATTCAAGTGGCCTACTTCTATGAATTTTTCGATAAAGATTCATCTCATCCAAAAACTAATGAAAAATTTAAAATATAATTTCATTATAGCTTCAAAACTTACTTTTCCATATAACGGTGCAAAATTATTCTGAGAATAACATTCAATACGTTTACATTTATGCCACACATGATGCCAAATTTTACCACTCAATGTAAGCCTTCTTAGATAATCTTTAATATTGAGTTTATTGTTTTTTTGACTTTTTGGAGATCTTTTGAAAGGATTACGAATTTGTATTTTCTTTTTATTTCTAATTTTTTTTGGAGCTTCATTCTTATCGAATTCTCTAACTTCCTTTCCGCCAAATCGAATCTTTTTGTTTCGTGTAGGAAATCTACCTTGAAATCTATTTCGAGGATTTCTTGGATTAACTGGCTTTCCTTCTGTTTCACCAGATTGAGTTTCATCTTGTTGCTGCCCTAACAATACATCAACTCTTAATAGCGATATAATAAATATAATGTGAAACAATAAAAAATTGAAAAACATTATATGTAATAAATATATCAGAAATTAAATTTAAAAATTATAGTACATCCTCTGATGTTAAGTGCAAAAAAAGTAAAAGAATAATTTTGATTTTGTTGTAAACAAATTAATAATCATATTAATTACTGTGTAAATATTATCGAAGTACCTTATCTCTCAAAATATATAGAAAGTATCGTGTTATGAGGATTATTCGCCATTATTTTTTATTAAGATTTTAATTAAAATTTTTTTATTAATCACTAAAATTCATTAGATATTCAATAGTAGAAATTATTTATTTCAAATGAAGATTCAAAAACACACTATCTTACAATATTGGTAAGAGATTGAGTTATGAAGTTATCGAATAAAAAACAGTTTTAAAAGAAACGGAAGCCTAAACATCGAAAATTAAACTATATTTTTGTGATAAAAAAATTGTTTTTTATAATAACAAGATAAAAAGTCTCTTATTAGATGTAAAATCATCATCAGAACAAAAGAAAGATGTCATCGAAATAGTTAAAAAAATTAACTTAAAATACATAAATGCTTTATGTATTTTCATATTTATCACTTTACAATAAAAGATAGTTTTTACCCCATTATTATAAGACAATTATTATCATAAAATCATTTATTTATAAACAGAATGAACTGATTTTAAATTTCTTAAAACTTTTTTCATATGAAGATGAAAAACTAATAACCGTACTATTATTTAAAATCCTCATGTTGTAAAGTATAGAATTCATGCATCACTCTACAGAATATAAATAAATTGATTTGATGCTACATTCTAAAAAAATTTCTGGAATTGCACAATCTATAATTTGGTCTGGGGACATTTCGCCTGAATTGGAATTTTTGATTACCTTCTGGCCAAAACAAGAAGGTTATGTAAAAACTATTACCTTGTCTGTAAAATCCTATGCCAACTTTTGAGCTACTTCTCCATATCATAGTGGAAAAATGAACGGATTTTGTTAATAGAGCGATTGCTTTATAGTTATACCTTGAATTTTCTTGATACCATTTATGAACAACAAAAGGAAGTTCGGAAATACTAGCAACTGTAGACATTTCTCCATTGGTATAATTTTGACCAAATAATAAATGTCTAACTTGATAGTTCTTCTTAGCAAATTCACTAGCTTTCTTACCAAGTCTATAATCAAATTGAAGTGATCTAACTCCATGAACTTTACGCAATAAGTTTATTTCGCTCAAATACTAAAGAAAATTAGCAAATTTAATTTTTTTTATAGTTTTGAAACTTACGTTTCCATATAGTACTGCAAAATTATTTTGAGAATAGCATCTTACATATCTACATTTAAGCCACACATGACGCCAAATTCTACCACTCAATGTAAATTTTTTTAAAAAATCTTTTAATATGGATCCATAATACCTTTGATCTTTGAAATTCTTTCTGGAAGAATTATGATTTCTTCGTTTCTTTTTATTTCTAACTTTTTTTGGAGCTTCATTTTTATCGAATACTTTAACTGTATCATCACCGAATCGAATTATTGTGTTTTTATTTTGCAATGTATTTAGAGATACTTTTCCAGGATTTTTAAAAGTAACTGGTTGTAAATCTGAGATATCCGAACCAGTAATTTCTTGTTTCATTCCAAACAATACATCAACCCTTAAAACTGATATAATAAATGCAATGTAAAACAGCAAAGAATTGAAAAACATTATACCCAATACATATATCAAAAATTAATTTTAAAAACTATAATACTACATTTTATATTTTAAAAAAAAACCTGGAAAAATAATGTTTATTTTGTTGTAAACAAAGTAATAACCATATTTACTAGTTGTGTAAATATGTAGTAAAGTAATTATTTCTTCGTAATATATATGAAGCATTGTGTTCAGCAGATATTCATTGGTGAAATTTGAGTTACAATATTAATTCCCAATCACTAAAATTCATCAACTATTCTTATAGTAAAAGCTACTTATTCCTAACGAAGATTCAAAAACTAACTATCTTACAATATTGGTAAGATATTAGATTATGAATATACCGAAAATCCAAATTTCTTAAGAAAACATATACCCATATCATTTGAAAATGAATTTTCTTTTGTACTAAAGAAAATCTATAAAATGAAAAAATAAGGAAGGCATTAATTTGTTTTAAAATTTATCATTAAAGTAAAAAAAAACGATGTTATTGTATCAGTCAAGAAAATTAGCTAGTTATATTAAGATATCTTTCAAATGTTTTTTTTATCATTTACAATCAAAGATTTTTTACGTCCATTGTTACCAGATACAATTATTATCATAAAATCATTTATTTACAAAGGAAATAAAATTATCTTTAATTTGTTTCCACGTTTTTTAAAAACAAGATAAAGGATCGATAATTATGTGGGTATACAGAATTATTATATTCGGATTGAAGAATTTATACATCTCACTCTATGGAAAATATGTGAATTGATAAAATACTACTTTTGAAAAGGATTTTCGAATTGGCTATGTTATGTCTTGTCTTAGTACATTTAGCCTGAATTCAGAATTTTGATTACCTTATGGCCAAAAAATGAAAGATATAAAAAGATTATTATTACTTTCAACTATTTCAATACCAACTTTCATGCTAGTTTTCCAAACGATGACGGAAAAATGAATCGCTTTTGGTATTGCAGTGGATATTTTATACATTTACTTGGAACATTCTTTATAGCATTTATAAATTACTGTAGGATCTAATGAAATACTAGTAACTGTAGAAAATTCTCCATTATCATAATTGTGACCAAACAATATTTTTCCAGTTTTAGCATTCTTTCTAGCATATTCTTAAGTTATTGTACCAAGTCTCTAGTCAAGTCGAAATAGTATACTTTTATAAACTCTACAATATAAGTTCATTTCGTTTAAATACTAGAGAAAATTGGTAATACAATTTTTATAGCTTTGAAATTTACGTCCCATATAGTGTTGCAAAATTATTTAGAGAAAAACATTGACTATGTTTGCATCTATGCCACACATAATACCAAATTTTACCACTTAATGTATACTTTCTTAAAAGATATTTATTTCTAAATAATTTATTCTTTTGGTTTTGTTGATTCCTTTTTGAATAATTATGAACTTTTTGTTTATTTTTGTCTGCAACATTAATTGGAGGCTCATTCTTATCAAATCTTATAATACAATTTTTACCAAATCTAATCTTTCTGTTTGGCTTTCGGAATCTGTTTTGAATTCTATATTAAGAATATCTGAATTTATGTGATTTTACTCCTGTTTCACCAAATTGAGTTCCATTATCCTGCTGCCCTAATAATACATCAACTCTTAAAATCGATATAATAAATATAATGTAAAATAGTAAGAAATTGAAAAACATTATACGTAATACATATATCAGAAATTAATTTTAAAAACTATAATACTACATTTTATATTAAATACAAAAAATGTGTAAAAAATAATATTTATTTTGTTGTAAACAAAGTGATAACCATATTTATTAACTGTGCAAATGTATATTTAAGTAATATTTTCTTTATAATACATGTACGAAATTGTATTATTGAAACAGTTCACAATTATTTTGTACCCAAATATGAGTTAGAAATTTTATGCCTAATCACTAAGATTAATCAATTAATCCAATAGTAAGATTATTTATTAAAAATGAAGATTTAAAAAATTAATTACCTTACAATGGTGAAAAGATGTTAAGTTATGAAGATATCGAATTAATGGAATTTTTGGAAGGAAAAATAAGACTTACAACATTGGAAAACAAACTAACTTTTAGTGACAAAGAAATTCTATAAAATATCAAAACAAGAAGGTCACTAATTTAAAGTAGGAATTATCATTAAAACAACAGGAACATGTCACTGCATAAGTTAAAGAAGTTACTTAAAAGTATATAAGCACGTTGCATATTTTTATGGTTATCAGTTTAAAATCAAGTATATTTTTTTACCGATTTCTACAAGGTATAATTGTTATCACAAATCATTTTTTTTATAAATAAAATAATTTTTAATTTGTTTCCGCAATTATTATAAAAAAAAGGATTAATAATTACGTGGTTGTATACAATTCTTATGTTTTGAAGTCTTGAACTAAACATTCTGCTATAAAATATGAATAGAATGATATGATGTTACATTTTAAAAAGACCTCTTGAATTGTACAAGCGATATTTTTTCTTCATTACATTTTGCTTAAAGTTTGGATTTTGATTGATTTTTGGCCAAAATTCAAAATATATATAAAGGTTACCCATTCTTTCAGCAATTCCAATACCAATTTTCATGGTATCTTTCCAAACTAAATTAGTAAAATGTATTGAATGTGATTGTAGATTGTATGTTTTGTAATTGTGTTTTGAACCTTCCTTATACCATTTAACAACAGTTAAAGGAGCTAAAGAAGCGCTACAGACTATTGAATTCTCTCCAATACCAGGATTCTTAACGGATATTAATTTCCCGAGTGTAGCACTCCTTTTTGCTTTTTCTGATGCTATTCTAATAAGTCTTCCATCCATTATAAGTGGCCTACTTTGATGAACTTTTCTATAAAGATTCACCTCTTCCAAAAACTAATGAAAATTTAAAACATAATTTTATTATATCTTCAAAACCTACTTTTCCAATTAGAATTGCGTAATGATTTTGAGAATAACATTCAATACGTTTACAATTACGCCACACATAATGCCAAATTTTAGTGCTTAATCTATATCTTTGTAAATATTGTTCAATTGGAACTTTTTCATATCTTTGTTTTTTAATTAAACGTTTATAATCTTTTTGTTTCCTTTTATCAGCAACTTTAATTGGAGCCTCATGTTTATCGAATCTTCTAATCTTCCTTCTACCAAATTTAATTTTTCTTTTTGGCTTTCGAGTTCTTCCATGATTTCTAGTTTGAATTTTATTTCCTAGACTTTTGGATTTGTATGATATTGATCCGCTCTCACCAGATTGAGCTTTATGTTCCTGCTGTCCTAATAATACATCAACTCTTAAAACCGATATAATAAATATAATGTGAAACAATAAAAAATTGAAAAACATTATATGTAATAAATATATCAGAAATTAATTTTAAAAATTAAAGAACTTCATTTTATGTTAAATATAAAAAATATGGAAAAAAAATGTTTACTTTGTTGAAAAAAAAGTGATAACCATATTTATTAATTGTGCAAATATGTATTTAAGTAATTTTTCCCTCATACTATACATGGAGGATTGAATTATGTAGATAGTTCATAATTGTTTTGTATCAAAATATGAGTTGGAAATTTTGTTTTTAATCACTTTAATTAATCAATCAAATGGTAAAAACTAATTTCAAAAGGAGATTCAAAAGCTAATTATCGTGTGTTCACGAAAAGACATTGTGTTACAATGCTATCAAAATCACACAATTTTTGAAAGGAAACAAAAGACTTTGATCATTGAAAAATAAATTATCTATTTGTAATAAAAAAATTTATTAATTAACAAAATAAAAAGATTACTGATAAACTGTAAAAATTATCACTAAAATAAACAAAAGATATCTTTGTATCAGTTAAAAAAGTTAACTAAAAATATAACAAATTGTTGTATATTTTCACCTTTGTTAGTTTACAATCAAATATATCTTTTTACCGATTGCTACAAGGTCTTATTTTAACTATAAATTGATTAATTTAAAAATTAAATAAATCAATTTTTAATTTGTTTCCACGTTATTTATAGGATGATAAAGGATAAATAAAAATGTGGTTATTTAAAATTCTCATGTTCAAAGTATTGAACATATATATTCTTCTATAGCGTATAAATGAATTGTGTGATGCTACATTTTAAGAAGACTTCTATAATTGTACCAGTGATATCTTGGTTTTAGTACATTTTCCCTAAATCTAAATCTTCGATTAGTTTCTGGTGAAAATTCAAAAAATATGTAAAGAAAACCATCTTTTTCAGCAATTCCAATACCAATTTTTTTAGCATCTTTCCAAACTAAATTAGAGAAATGAAACGATTTTTGTAATGCACCAAATGTCTTGTAATTGTGCTTTGAGCTTTCCATATACCACATATAAACAGTTAAAGGAGCAAAATATTTATTGCAAACTATAGAATTCTCTCCAACATCAGTTATCGGACTAAATATTAATTTTCTACGTTTAGCACTCATTTTAGCTTTTGACACTGCTAAGTTAGTAAGTTGTACATCCATTTGAAGTGGTCTACTTCCATGAATTCTTCGATATAGATTTGTCTCTTTGATAAACTAGTGTAAATTTAACGTATAATTTTATTATAACTTTAAAACCTACTCTTTCATATAGAGGTGAATAATTTTTTTGAGAATAACAATCGATACGTTTACAGTTATCCCATACATAATACCAAATATTATTAATAAATAAATGTCTCTTTAAATATTTTTCAATTCTAAATTCTTTACGATTTCGACTATTTTGTTTCCTTTTGAAAAGATCAGAATCCCGTTGTTTATTTTTCTTATCTAATATTGGAACTTTATCACTATCAGAGTGAATCTTTTTTACTCGTCCATTAAATATATTTTTCATTCTATCTCCAAAACTTCTAGATTTTTGTGATTTTTCTTTTGTTTCACCATATTGAATTTTATATTCTCGTTGTCCTAATAATACATCAACTCTTAAAACCCATATAATAAATATAATGTAAAACAATAAAAAACTGAAAAACATTATATGTAATAAATATATCAGAAATTAATTTTAAAAATTAAAGAGCTTCATTTTATATTAAATATAATAAAAATATGCAAAAAATGTTTATTTTGTTGAAAAAAAGTGATAATCATATTTATTAAATGTGCAAATATGTATTTAAGTAAATTTTCCCTCATACTATACATAGAGGATTGGGTTATGTAGATAGTTGATAATTGTTTTGTATCCAAATATGAGTTGGAAATTTTATTTTTAATCACTTTAATTAATCAATCAAATGGTAAAAACTACTTATTTCAAAAGGAGATTCAAAAGCTAATTATCGTGTGTTCACGAAAAGACATTGTGTTACAATGCTATCAAAATCACACAATTTTTGAAAGGAAACAAAAGACTTTGATCATTGAAAAATAAATTATCTATTTGTAATAAAAAAATTTATTAATTAACAAAATAAAAAGATTACTGATAAACTGTAAAAATTATCACTAAAATAAACAAAAGATATCTTTGTATCAGTTAAAAAAAGTTAACTAAAAATATAACAAACTGTTGTATATTTTCACCTTTGTTAGTTTACAATCAAATATATCTTTTTACCGATTGCTACAAGGTCTAATTTTCACTATAAAAAGATTTATTTTAAAATTAAATAAATCAATTTTTAATTTGTTTCCACGTTATTTATAGGATGATAAAGGATAAATAAAAATGTGGTTATTAAAAATTCTCATGTTCAAAGTATTGAACATATATATTCTTCTATAGCGTATAAATAAATTGATGTGATGCTACATTTTTAGAAGACTTCTATAATTGTACCAGTGATATCTTGGTTTTAGTACATTTTCCCTAAATCTAAATCTTCGATTAGTTTCTGGTGAAAATTCAAAAAATATGTAAAGAAAACCAGCTCTTTCAGCAATTCCAATACCAATTCTTCTGGCATCTTTCCAAACTAAATTAGAGAAATGAATCGAGTTTTGTAATGCAACAAATGTCTTATAATTGTGCTTTGCGCTTTCCATATACCACATATAAACAGTTAAAGGAGCATAATATTTACTGCAAAATATAGAATTCTCTCCAATATCAGTTATCGGACTAGATATTAATTTTCCGCGTCTAGCACTCATTTTAGCTTTTGACACTGCTAAGTTAGTAAGTTGTACATCCATTTGAAGTGGTCTACTCCCATGAATTCTTCGATATAGATTTGTCTCTTCGATAAACTAATGTAAATTTAACGTATAATTTTTTTATAACTTTAAAACCTACTCTTCCATATAAGGGTGAATAATTTTTTTGAGAATAACATTCTATAAGTTTACAGCTATCCCATACATAATGCCAAATAATATTAATAAATGAATGTCTCTTTAAATATTTTTCAATTCTAAATTTTTTACGGTTTCGACTATTTTGTTTTCTTTTGAAAAGATTAGAATCCCGTTGTTTATTTTTCTTATCAACTTTATTTGGAGGATTATTCTTATCGAATATTTTAACCTTATTTCTATCAGAGGAAATCTTTTTAGTTTGTCTATTAAATATATTTTTAATTCTATCTCTAAAACTTCTAGATTTTTGTGATTTTTCTTTTGTTTCAACAGATTGAATTTTATGTTCCCTCTGTCCTAATAATACATCAACTCTTAAAACCGATATAATAAATATAATGTAAAGCAATAAAAAATTGAAAAACATTATATGTAATAAATATATAAAAATTAATTTTAAAAATTATAGTACTTCATTTTATATTAAATATAATAAAAATATGGAAAAAAATGTTTATTTTGTTGCAAAAAAAGTGATAACCATATTTATTAATTGTGCAAATATGTATTTAAGTAATTGTTTCTTCATACTATACACGGATGATTGGATTATGTAGATAATTCATAATTGTTTTGTGTCCAAATATGAGTTGAAAATTATATTTCTAATCACTTAGATTAATCATTCAAATAGTAAAAACTACTTATTTAAAGTAAAGATTCAAAAATTAATTACATTACAAAGATGAGAAGATATTTGATTCTGATGTTGTTGAATTTATAGAAATTTTAAAAGAAAACAGAAACTCTTTTCAATGGAAAAAAAATATTTTATTAAGTCACATGTCTATAATATAACAAAATAAGAAAAAAATAATTTGATGTAAAAATTGTCACTATAACAAACGAACGGTATTATTGTATCATAAAATGATGTTAGCTAAAAATATATAAATGTCTTATCCATTTCCATCCTTATCATTTAACAATCAAGGATACTTTTTTGTCTATTATTTTAAGGTATAATTATTATCAAAAAATCATAGATTTATAAATAAAAAAAAATGATTTTTAATTTTTTTCTACCTTTTTTATAGAAAGATAAAAGATTTAATATTATATAATTTTAGAGAATTTTTTTGTTCAAAATATTGAGCTTATAATTAGTAAGGTGCAATAAAAATTTACCGAAATTTAGAAGTCCCTCAATTCTTATAAAATTTTGTATACATATAGAATTTTTTTCTGCTGATTCTGTTTTTTAACTAATAATTTAAAAAAATTGAGTGTAAACACCCATAAAAGGAGGTAAACAAAAGTTGCCTTAGGAACAAAGTGTTACAGGTGACAACATCAAAAATGAGGTATAAATTAATAATCAAATGCTTTATTTAAGTATGTCTTATTATAAAACAATTGTTTGAGGGTTTTTTTTAATTATTAAAGATAAACGTTACAATGAAAGGTTTTAAAAATAACTAATTAAGCATAAATAATAAAATTTTTATAGTCAAATTTTAATAACTTTTATTGAAGCCCGTACTTGAGCTACTGAGGCGGTTAATATCTTTTTTTGTAGCCAAGAAATTACTTTATTTAAATTAGTTAGCTTTTATTGATAAGTCGTTATATAAGCGAGATATTAAATGCCAAACATGAAAAAATTAAAATCTTTAAAAATGACCAACAATATTCAATAATTTTTATCAAAGCCCGTTCTTGAGACGGTTAATATCTCATTTAATAGTCAAGAATTTACTCTATCAAAATTAGTTATCTTTTGATGATTGATGGTCAATTAATAAAAATATTAATTAAAAAATTAAATAATTAACAGTAAAAAAAGTTTTTTTCAAATTTCCTAATATTTTATCAACTTTTTTCGTATTATTTGACTCCAAATTTCATGCTGATTATGAAAATTGTATTTGTTTTTCATAATAGTTGATTATTTCAAGGTTATTTACATTTAAAAAATATTGATATTTTACCACACTATTTTGATGTGGAATAACTTTTTAAAAAATTAATTATATTGCACCTTACTAATAATTTCTGCTATAGAAAATGAATAAATTTATATGATTCTTAATTTTTGAAAACATTTCTATAATTATACCAATGATACTTTGGTTTTCCTACATTTTCCCTGATGTTATAGTTTAGATTATATGGAGGCCAAAATTCAACAAATATGTAAAGTTGATTGGCTTTTTTAGCAATTCCAATACCAACTTTCAAGGCACTTCTCCAAATTAAATTTGTAAAATGTTGAGATGTTGCTAATGGAGCAGTTGTTTTATAATTATGATGATTTTTTTCATTATACCACCTATAAACAGTTAAAGGAGCATGTAAACTGCTACAAATTGCTGAATTCTCCCCAACATCATATTTTATACTAGATATCAATCTTCCACTTTCAGCACTTTTTACAGCATTCTCCATTGCTAATCTATTAAGTCTTCCATCTAATTCAAGTGGTCTACTTCCATGAATTCTTCGATAAATATTCATTTCTTCCAAAAACTAATGTAAATTTAAAATATAATTTCATTATGACTTTAAAACCTACTTTTTCATATAGCAATGCAAAATTATTCTTAGAATAACATTCAATGCGACTACATCTATCCCAAACAAAATGCCAAATTCTAGTACTTAATGAATATTTCTTTAATTCTCGTTCAATTTTAATTCCTTCATAATTTTTATTGATTTTGAAAATATCACGAAGTGTTTTTTTCCTTCTTTTCTTCCCAACTCTATCTGCAGGTTCATTCAAATCGAATTCTTTAACTTCTTTATTAACAATATTAAATCTTTCATGTGTGTGTTTAGTACGTATGGATTTAAGTACTGCAATTTCTGCTTCACTGAATTTTTCTTCTTTTTTTTTTTTATCTGCTAACAGTACATTAATATTTAAAATTGGTATAATAAATATAACGTAAAGCAATAAAAAATTATGAAACATTATATATAACGCATTTACCAAAATTTAATTTTCAAAATTATAATTTTTTTTTTTATATTAAATGGATCGAATGTGTAAAATTAATGTTTATTTAGTTGTAAACAAACTGATAAAGATTTTAGTAGGTGTGTAAATATATATTGAATTACCTAACCCCCATAGTATACATAATATTAAATGTTTTAAAAATAGTTCACCATAGATTCATGTAAAAATTTGAGTTAAAAAGTTTATTCTTAATAACTAATATAGATCAACTAATCTTATTCATAGTTACTGCTTATATGGAATGAAGATTCAAAATTTATTATTCTATAATAACGAAAAGATATCGGGTTATGAATCTGGGGAATTGGCAAAATTTTTAGAAAGAAACATATACTTACAACATTAGAAAAAGAACTTTGTGGTAACGAAAATCTATGAATCAACAAAAAACGTAAATACATATTATTGTAAGACTATCATTAAAACAAAAAAACATTCTTTTTCTCAGTTATAAAAGTTGATTTAAAATATGACACGCCTTGTATACTTTAATCTGGATTACCTTTAGAATAGTGGACGCATCAATTTTTTGCATTTTAAATAAATTTAATTTAATTAATGTGGATATTTGTAAATGTATATAATATCTAATAATATTTTTAACAAATTTAGCATTTTTAAAAAATTAGATTTTATAAAGTTGATGACATCTTATTGTTCTACATTTTAAAGTATTAAATGTTTTAAAAATAAATTTTTATATAGGAAAAGTATATTTGAATGAAAAATAAATTATTTCAAAAGAAATTTAAAGTTTTAAAAATATTTTCGGAAGCATTTTTTTAACTAATAAAAGAACTTTAGAAATTGATTTTTTTTTCAGAAAAATAAACGGAAACGGTGTCCATACATCTCCAATAAACTAAAAATATACTAAAAAACCTTCAGTTAATTATTAAATTAAGAAATTGTGTTAATGAATTAATTTCGAAAAATTTTTGTATCTAATTCCCATACGGCGTACCTAATGATAGGAATGCCCAATAATAAGAATGCAATGCTTTAGTGTTATCAAAGAATGATAAAAAACTTTTTTGAAAAAACCATAAGAAATTGGTAATTAAAACAAGAATAAAATTTAGTATTTCTGTTAATATATTAAGGTATTTTGGAGAAAAAAATTTATAAAAAGTTCGAAAATCATTGTAGTATAATAGCTTACTGAAAAAAAGCATGCTTAGCCAGAAAATTGCATATACGGGCAAAAAATGGTTAAAAATTAGAAAGTATCACCAACCATAAAATTAAACAATTGATTCAAAAAATTTAATGTAACAAAAAAATTTTTATTTACTTTTAATGTTGCAAAATGTACTTAAATATGTTTTTTTATGCATATTTATCAAAAAAATATTTTTTACTGTTTAAAAAATAGCTTATTTAACGATATATAAAATGTTTCCACTATTCTGAAGATCAAACTTTAATCTTTATCACTTTAGAATCAAAAATATTTTTTTTGTTACAAGGTGTAATTATTTCTGCAAACTCATTTATTTATAGTAGGAATAAAATGATTTTCAAATTATTATCACTTTTTCCGTAAAAAAATGAAGTATCAATAATTGTGTAGTTATTTAGAATTTTTATGTTCATTTTATTAAATTCATATATTCTTCTATAAATGATAAATAAAATAAATAAATATTATGCTAAAATTGTGAAAAAAGTTCTTAAACTTATCAAATGATATCTTGGTTTGCATACATTATTTTCGAATTCACGTTGTACATTACCTAGTGGAGAAAATGTGAAAAAATATAAAGATCGAAACCTCTTTTAGCAATTCTAATATCAATTTTACTGCTACATTTTCCAAATTATATTAATAAATGTGAAGTTTGTAGTTGTGGACCAGACACACCGTAATTTTAAATTCTAGATTCTTTATATCAAGTGTAAACAAGTAAAGAGACAAAGTACTATGGATAACTTTAAAATTTATTCCATTACAATTTTTTTTACTAATTCTCCGTTTTCCTTTTGCAGTACTTAATTTTGCAGGTTCCTGAACTTTATTGGAAAGATATGGATCTAATGTTAGTGGCATACTTCAGTGAAGCTTATAATATAAGTTCATTGCAATCTTAAACTGAAAAAAATTTTATATAAATTTCTTTTAAATTTAAAACACACGTTATTCCTCAGCGTCTCAAATTTAGTAGAAGAAAAAGAACTAAAAACTATACTTTTTTATACAAACCGCCAAATTTGGTCAATAATCGAAAATTTTTCTACATATTTTAACAATCCGAATATAAAAGGATCTCAAAAAACATATTTTTTGTGAGGATTATAAAGGTCAGGTCTACTTTTGTTAATTCTACTCGGAGGATCCTGTTACTTAAATGATCTATTTCTTGGTTCATCCAAAAAATGAACGGTCTTCCTGTGTTCACCTAACAAGACATTAACGTTTGAAAAAAAAAATTAAATATAATGTAATACAATAAATGATTAAAAAACATCAAAATGAATACATATTACAGTAATTTATCTTTAAAAAAGTGGTCATTTTATATTAAATTTAAAAAATGTAGCATAAAAATTATATTTATTTTGCTGAAAATAAATTGATGATCATATTTTTCTAGTTGAGTTATTATGTGTTAAAGTACTTGATCGTAATGTGCATAAAACAAAGTATTATATAGATATTTACCATTATTTTTCCATCAAAATGTGGTCTAAAACATTTATTCCTAATCACTATGATGATCAATTGATCTAATGGTAAATGCTACTTATTTTAAATTAAAATTCAAAAACTAATTATCCTAAAGTGGCGAAACAATCTAAGATTGTGAAGCTATCGAATAAACAAAATTTTTTAAAGAAAACAGAAACTTAAACCACTGATAAATGAACTATTTTTTTGTGGTAAAAGAAATATATAAAATATTATCATTGAAAGATAAGAAAGATACCATCGAAATAGTTAAAAATGTAAGCTAAAAATATATACAGACATCTTGCATATTTTTATCTTTATCACATTATAATTAAGAATATTTTTCGTCCATTTTTACAAGTTATAATTATAATCATAAGTTCATTTTTTTACACAACAAACTTATAACTATTTTGTTTTTTAAAATATGCAGTTATACGATATTATAATGATCATTTAAACAAACAATATGTGAGATTATAGAGATTAATGGATATTAGATACACATTAATTTATGAATAAGATATAATGATTTTTAATTTTTTACTACCTTTTTCGTTGGAAAGCAAAGTATCAATAATAATGTAATTATTTTGAATTTTTATCTTCAATTTTATAAACTTATAAGATTTTTTATGAAACATAAAAAAGAGCGAATATAGATTATGTTATTCTCTAAAAAGACTTTTGTAATTTACCAAATGATATTTTGCTTTGCCTACGTTATCTCTGAATTGATTTTTTTGGTTACCTTCTGGAGAAAAGCGAAGGCATATATAAAGATCTGAACTTTTTTGAGCAATTCCTATACCAATCCTTGTGGTATGTCTCCAAATTAAATTACTAAAATGCACAGAATTTGACATCCAATCTTTTGTTTTGTAATTATATTTTTTGCTTTCTTTATACCATTGATTAATAAGTACAGGAGATAATCCAATGTTGATAGTTGCAAAATTTATTCTAATATCATTAAATTCAGAATATACCCATCTTCCACGTGCAGCACTATTCATAGCAGCTAGCAAAGCTTTTTTAGAAAGATTCTGATCTAAATAAACTGGTGGACTTCCATGGACTTTGCGATATAAATTTATTTCAGTTAAAAACTAAAGAAGAACAACAATAAACTACATTCTAGATTTAAAACTCACGTTTTTTTGTAGTGTTTCAAATCTATTACTAGCAATACAACTGTGAAGCAAAGAATGTTTCCATATATGGTGCCAAATTTTACCATTTAACGAATATCTATCTATAAACTTTTCTAATAAAATCAAATTAGGAGTTGGACAATAAGTTTGTTTTTTGTTAGAACTCTGACCCCTAGAATTCTTTCTTCCAACTTTATTTGCAGGATCATTGAAATCAAATATTTTTACTCTGTCTTCACCCCAACGTACACTTCCTCCACGCCTGATAATTCTATTTTGAGCATGAAAAATTTGAGATGCTCTTAAATTTGGTTCACTAAAACTAGCAGACTTCCGTAAGATACCTAACAATACATCTACTTTTGAAAACAATATAATAAATATAATGTAATCCAATAAATGTTTAAAAAACATTAAAATGTATACATATAACAGTAATTAATTTTAAAAAAAAGTAGTGCATTTTATATTGAATTAAAAAATGTAGAATAAAAAAAATATTTATTTTGCTAAAAATAAATTGATAATAATATTTTTTTAGTTAAGTTATCATGTGTTAAAGTACTTGATCGTAATGTGCATAAAACAAAGTATTATATAGATATTTATCATTATTTTTTATCAAAATGTGGCCTAAAACATTTATTCCTAATCACTATGATAATCAATTTATCTAATGGTAAATGCTGCTTATTTTAAATTAAAATTCAAAAACTAATTACCCTACAGTAGTGAAAAGATCTAAGATTGTGAAGCTATCGAATAAAGGAAATTTTTTGAAGAAAACAGAAACTTAAATCATTAAGAAATAAACTATTTTTTTTTGTAGTAAAAGAAATATATAAAATATTATCATTGAAAGATAAGAAATATACCATCGAAATAGTTAAAAATGTAAACTAAAAATATATATAGACATCTTGAATACTTTTATCTTTATCACATTACAATCAAGAATATTTTTCGTCCATTTTTACAAGTTATAATTATAATCGTAAGTAAATTTTCTTACAATATGAACTTATAACTATTTTGTTTTTAAAATATGCAGTTATACGATATTATAATGATCATTTAAACAAACAATATGTGAGATTATAGAGATTTATGGATATTAGATATACATCAATTTATGAATGAGATATAATGATTTTTAATTTTTTACTACCTTTTTCGTTGGAAAGCAAAGTATCAATAATAATGCAATAATTTTGAATTTTTATCTTCAATTTAAAAACTTATAAGTTTTTTTTATGAAATATAAAAAAGAACAAATATAAATTATGTTATTCTCTAATAAGACTTCTGTAATTTACCAAATAATATTTTGCTTTGCTTACGTTATCTTTGAATTTAAATTTTTGGTTACCTTCTGGATAAAAGTGAAGGCATATATAAAGATCTGAATGGTTTTGAGCAATTCCTATGCCAATCTGTGTGGTACGTTTCCAAACTAAATTACTAAAATGAAAAGAATTTGACATCCAATCTTTTGTTTTGTAATTATATTTTTTGTTTTCTTTATACCATAGATTAATAAGTAGAGGAGATAATCCAATGTTGATAGTTGCAAAATTTACTCTAATATCTCTTATTTCAGAATATATCCATCTTCCAAGTGCAGCACTATTTATAGCAGCATGTAAAGCTTTACCAGAAAGATATTGATCTACTATAAGTGGTGGACTTCCATGGACTTTGCGATATAAATTTATTTCAGTTAAATACTAAAGAAGAACAACAATAAACTATATTCTAGATTTAAAACTTACGTTTCTTCGTAGTGTTTCAAATCTATTATTACTAATACAACTGTAAAGCAAAGAATGTTTCCATACATGCTGCCAAATTCTACCATTTAACGAAAATCTATCTATAAACTCTTCTAATAAAATCAAACGTGGATTTTTACAAATAGTTTTTTTTCTGAAAGAATCTAAAAATCTAGAATTCTTTCTTCCAAATTTACTTTCATGATTACCAAAATCAAGTTTATGTATTATTTCTCCGTCATAATTAAAATTTTCTCTACCCCTATGAAGACTTTCTCCACGCTTGATATATCTCCCTTGAGGAATTAAATTTCGGGATGTTCTTGCATCTGATTCACTAAACCTAGAAAACTTCTTAAGGATACCTAACAACACATCAACATTTGAAAACAATATAATAAATATAATGTAATACAATAAATGATTAACAAACATTAAAATGAATACATATAACAGTAATATATTTTTAAAAAATAGGTTATTTTATATAAAATTTAAAAAATATAGCATAAAAATTATATTTATTTTGCTGAAAATAAATTGATGATCATATTTTTCTAGTTGAGTTATCATGTTTAAAGTACTTTATTGTATTGTACATAATAAAAATGCCGGACGCATATAGGTGTTGTTGCCCATTGTTAGAATATGTGTTCAAAATTTGCGTGATGTTAACTAGCTCTATTGAGTTATTACGTATTTATCCAATTTGAAATATAGGTAAACATATACTCATTCATAAAGCCAATACAGCTTTACCAAAAAATTTATTCATAATTATTAAAATTTATAAGCTAATTTGACAATAAAAACTACTTATTTCAAAAGAACATTTAACAATCAATCACCTTAGAATGGCAAAAAGATATTGAATTATTAAGCTACAGAATAAACTAAATTTTTAGAAGCGAACAGAAATCTAACTCATCCGAAAAACTTTTTTATTGTGATAAAGAAAATTTATAAAAAAAAACAAATTAAGAAGGTCTTTAAAATAATATAAAAATTGTTGTTAAAAGAGAAGGAAGATGTCACTGTATCAATTTAATAATTTAACCAAAGCTATATAGAAATTTTGTATATTTTAATCTATATCACTTTACAATTAATGATATTTTTTTCACCCATTGTTTCAGGCTATGGTTATTATCATAAACTCATTTGTTGAAAATTGAAATAGGGTGATTTTTAATTCGCTATCATTTTTTTATTGAAGATACAAAGTATCAATAATTTAATTGTGTAGTTGTTTGGAATTTTTATCTTTAATTTATTAAACTCATGTATTTTTCAATAAAATCTAAAAAAAAACTGTTATTATGCTACGTCATAAAAAAACTTCTGGAATTTATAAAATGATATTTTGCTTTTCCTACGTTTTCACTGAATTTGTTTTGTACTTTAATTGATGGAGAAAATATAAAACATATACAAAGATAAGGATCACTTTTAACAATTCCAATACCAAGTTTAACGGAACCTCTCCATATTAAATCAATAAAATGTGAAGCTAGTGGTTGTAGACCAGGATGTTTGTAATTGTAGTTTCTACATTCTTTATACCACGTATTAACAACTAAAGGAGCTAAAGTGAAATGGATTTTTTTACAATTTACTCCACTATTGTTTTTTCTAAATGACGATTTTCCAATTCTGGCAAATTGTTTTGCAACTTCCAGAGCTTGAGTAGAAAGGTATGGATCTAATTTAAGTGGCATACTTCCGTGAAGCTTACGATACAAGTTTATTTCAGTACAAAACTAAAAAATAATAAAAATAAATTTTTTTTAATCTCAAAACACACGTTTTTTTCTAGTAATATAAATTTCTTAGAAGAAACAGAGCTATATACTGGACAATGTTTCCATACATGGCGCCAAATTTTACCACTAATCGATAATTTTTCTATATATTGTCCCAATTTAGATATAATAGGATCTTCAAAGAGATATTTTCCTCTGCGATAATCACCAAGGTCAGAATTAACTCTTCTAAGCATATTTGGAGGCTGCTCTGGATAAAAAGTTTTTATTTTATTTTCACCCCAAAAGATCATTCTACTAGGATGATTAATTCTATCTGCAGGATCATATTCCTTAAATGATTTTATTTCTGGCTCCTCAGCAAATCGAACGGACTTCCTACCTCCATCTGACAATACACCATTTTTTGAAGACAATATAATAAATATAATATAACCCAATAAATGATTAAAAATCATTGCAATTAATACATCCGTCGTAAATTAATTTAAATAAAAAATCTCACCGCATTTTATATTGAATTCGAAAAATATAACATAAAAATTATATTTATTATGCTGGAAATAAACTGATAATCATATTTATTAGTTGGGTAAATATGAAAACAAGTACTTCATCGTAATTTACATGCAACATTGTGCTATCCTGATATTTATCATTATTCTTTGTTAAAATTTAGGCTACAAGGTTTATTTTTTAATCATTAAAATAATCAACTAATCCAATAGTAATATCCACCCACTTCAAATTCAGATTAAAAAACTATTTATTCTACAATGGCAGAAACAATATAAGGTTATGAATCTACCAAATAAGAAAATTTATAGAAGAAAAGATAAAACTACATTTTTAGAAAATAAACTTTTTTTGAAAAGAAAATCTATAAAACAACAAAATAAGAAGGACATTAATTTACTGTAAAAATTATTATAAAAAGTGAAGAAACATGTAATTTTATAAATTAGAAAAGTAAGTTAAATATATATAAATAGACATCTTGTCTATTTTTATTACTTTACAGTCAAAAATTTTCTCTCGTCAATTGTTACAAGGTAAAATTATTATCATAAAATCATTTATTTATAAGTTAAATATAATGATTTTTAATTTTTTATCAATTTTTTTATTTAAAAAAAAATGTATCAATAATTATGTAATTATTTAATATTTTTATGTTTAAAGCATTAAATTGATGTATTCTTCTATAAATTATAACAAAACGAATTGATATTATTTATACGACTTAAAATAATTTCTGGAATTCATAAAATAGTACTTTGGTTGACCAACATTTTGCTGGAATTGAAAACATTGACCACATTATGGAAAAAATTTAAGCATATATAAAGATCTGAATTTTTTTTAGATATTCCAATACGAATTGTTGATGTATGTTTCCAAACTAAATTAGTAAAATGGATGGAATCAGACTTCTCAAAAAGTGTATTGTAATTATATTTTTTGCTTTCTTTGTACCATTTATTAATAAGCAAAGGAAATAGTTTATCATTGATAGTTATATAATCTACTCCACTACTATATTTATCAGAGTATTATCATTTCTTAATACTAGCCCTTCTTCTAGCAGCATCCCGAGCTCTATTATTAAGTTATTAGTCTAACATAAGTTGTCCACATTCAAAGATTTTGCGATAGTAATTTATTTCGTCCAAGAACTAAAGAAAATTTATAACAAACCATTTTCTAGTTTCAAAACTCGCGTTTTTTTGAAGCATGTTGAATTTATTGTGAGCAAGACAGCTTTAAATTATACAAGTTTTCTATATATGGTGCCAAATTCTATCTTTCAACAAAAATCTATCTATATGTCTTTATAATCTAACCAAGCTAAACTCTTGAATATGAATTTTCTTTCCCAGACTTTCACGAGACTAATGATTCTCTGGGCTAAGTATTGGAATATATACTGAGTGAAATTTTTCTAAATCTGATATTTTAAACTGACCCAAATCTCATATTGTGAAAGGTGTAACCTTTTTTTTGTTACCCAACAACACATCTACCTTTGAAAACAATATAATAAATATGGTATAATCAAATAAATGATTAAGAGACATTATACGCAATACATATATCAGAAATTTAAAAAAGTACCTATTTTACACTGAATTTTTAAAATATATTTAAAAATTTTCATTTATTTTGTTCAAGATAAGCTAATAACTATATTTATTAACTCAGTAAACAATTGTTTTAATAATTATTCCTACATAATATATAATGAGTATTATGTTATATACAAGTTATTTACTATTATTTTGTGTCCAAGTTTGAGTTATAAGTTTTAATCCTAATCAATAATATTAGCACAATAATCGAAAAGTTAAAGCTGGATATTTGAAATGAAGATTCAAAAACTAATTTTCTTACAAGGAAGCAATTATATGAATTTTTTCAGCCATCAACATAACAAAACTTTAGATGGAAACATAATTTATACTGTGGTGATAATAACATTATTTCGTAATAACTAAAATCTCTCAGATAACAAAGAAAGTTTACACATTATATTGTATAATTATCATTAAACATATATTCTACTGGTTATAAAATTAGTTGAAAGTACACAAACATCTTGCATGTATTCGTTTTTATAAATCTTAGGTTAAAAATGCTCACCGATTATTATTACAAGGTTTAACTATTATTATAAACTCATTTTTATACAGATGAAATTTAATGATTTTATATTTTTATCGCTTTTTCCGTTGAAAAATAAAGTAACAATGATTATGTAATTAGTAAAAATTTTTGTGTACAACGTGTTAAACCAATGTATATTCTTTTAGAAATTGTTAGTAAAGTCGATAAAACGATATTTATTAAATAAATTTCCAGTGTTCAAGAAGCTGTATCTTGGTTTCAGTACATTTTGTTGGAATTTAAAACTTCGACTACCTTCTGGAAAAAACCTAAGGCATATATAAAGATCTGAATTCTTTTGAGCAATTCCAATACCAATTGCTAGTGTTTTCTTCCAAACTAAATTAGTAAAATGGATGGAATCAGACTTTCCAAAAAGTGCATTATAATTATATTTTTTGTTTTCTTTATACCATTTATAAATAAGCAAAGGAGATAGTTTATTACTGATAGTTGCATAATTTATTCCACTACTATCTTTATCAGAGAATATCCATTTTCCAATACTAGCACTTCTTCTAGCAGCATAATCAGCTCTATAAGTAAGATAGTTGTCTAATACAAGTGGCTTACTTCGATGTATTATACGATAAAAATTTATTTCAATTAAAAACTAAAGAAAAATTATAGTAAATTATTTTATAGTTTCAAAACTCACGTTTTTTTGTAGCATGGAGAATTTATTATGAGCAAGACAGTTTTGAATTATACAAATTTTCCATACATAGTGCCAAATTTTACCACTCAACGAAAATCTGTTTATATGGAGTTCTAATTTTTCTAAATTAAATTCTTGACGAACAGGCTTTTTTCTTAAAAATAGACGGAACCGAGATCTCGTTTTGGCACTTTTCATCGAAGAATTATTGGAAGAGATTGTTTCTATAGTGTTTCGACCCAAATTAATAACTTCCCCATGTTTGTTATTTCTACCTTTGGTATTTCCAGATTTAAATGTTTTTACTTTTAATCTATTTAAAAAACCAGACTTTTCTTTGTCACCTAACAACACATCTGCTTTTAAAAACAATACAATGAACGTTGTATAATACAATAGATAACTAAGAAACATTATGCGTAGTATATGTGAAAAAGTTCATTTAAAATAAATTGTATCACATTTGATATTAAATTTGATAAAATTTGGAAAACTTATTGTTATATTTGTTGAAAATTAACAGATAACTATAATTATTAATCGAGTAAATATGCATTAAATGTTCCATTGTAATATATGTGTAAAATTAGTTATGAAAATATCGAGTATTATTTCTTGTTAAAATTTGTCTAAAAAATTTATTCCTAATCACTAATGTTTATCAACTAATTAAATAATAATAGCTACTTATTTTAAGTAAAGATTCAAAAAATAATTATCTATAATGGCGAAAAGATATCGGGTTATGAAACTATCGAATAGCAAAATTTTTCGAAGGAAACTTAAAACTTGCATCATTCGAAAATGAACTTTGTGAAAAATCTTTAAAATAACGTATATGGTTTTTGCATCTCATTGTAAGGTCATCATTAGAAATGAAGAAAGATGTCATTGTATTTGTTAAAACAGTAATCTGATAATATATGTAGACATCTTGTATTTTATTATCTTTATCATGATATAATCAAAAATATTTCCTCATTTTTTGATAGAGGCATAATTATTATCATAATATCATTTATTTAAAAATGAAATATATGATTTTTAATTTTTTACCACTTCTTTTGTTGAAGGCAATATCAATAATTATGTAATTATTTAGAATTTTTATGTCCAAAACGCACAGAGACAATCTCATCATTTTCTTTCCCGAAAACATTACTCAAATTTAACTATTTATATCATTTTTTTTCCTATCCAATTATTTTCTTTCCTAAAAAATCATTTTCTTCCCTGTGCAATCTTTTTTTTGTTTGTAAACTTTAATTTTGAATAAAATTAATTTAAAATGTTATTCTGTAAGTATTATATTTTTACATTTAATAGTTTAACATTAATAATTAAAGTATGAAATATTCCAGACTCACAGTTATTAAGGATTACTACTTTATTTTTGAAATAATCAGTTAAAAACCAAAGATGAATGTCAGGTAATTTTTGTTAATATTTTTTGTATTGTTAGATAGATTATATACTTCAAAAGCTTCTGTGTGACAATTTATTTTGTTTGAGCAATAAATCATCAATAACTGTATTAAAATAAGTTGTTTAATTCTGATCGTGAACTTATTTGTATAAAGCAAGTCAAGCTAACTGAAGAGTATAACATTATAATTTTTTACGAAAAATAAAAAGGTTATTACACTAAGAAATCTGATAATATTTTAAAGGTAAAAATAGTCTTTATAAAAATCTTCATATCTATATTCTAAATATTTATAAATTTTATTTTAAAATAAAAAGTTTTTTTCAAATACAAATAAGATTAAGCTTAACAAATGTTTATTTCAAATGTAGATACATAATATTAATTACTATGACTAATGATAAAGAATATATTTCAAGTAAAAATATTTATATTTTTAAATCGTATATTGATATGAATTGTGTATCAAAAAATTCTTTTTTCTTGATTCACTTCCTTTTCATCAACTAAATTGTTTAACAATTTTTTTATTCTATTAAATTATTACTTAAAATCTTATAAATGCGTGAGCAAAATATTATATAATTACTAGACAATTATATTATTTTCAACTATAACTAATTCATATTGTACACTTTTTAGTTTACAATAAAAATTACTTTTTAATTATTGTAAGTTATATTATTATTAAAATGTTTGATGATCAAATATACATCTAAGAAAAAAAATGATTTTTTAGGAAGAAAAATGATATGTTAGGAAAGAAAATGATGAGATTGTCTCTCTGTGCACATTGAACTTTTAGATTTCTATAAAATGTAAAAAATGAATTTATATTCTGCTACAGTCTAAAAAAAGTCCTACAATTCACCAAATAATATCTTGATTCATGTACATTATCTATAAATTTAAACTTTTGATTGCCTTCTGAATGAAATAAAAGGCATATATCAATGTCTGAACATTTTTTAGCAAATCCAATACCAACCGTTTCGGTACTTCTCCAAACTAAAATGCATGAAATTTGGAATCACAACAACTGTTCTATAATTGTGTTTTTTATTTTCTTTATACCTTATATTCATAAGTAAAGAAGATAATCAAACACTAATAGTTGCATAATTTACTCTATAACTATCTTTTTCATTTATTACCCATCTTTTAATTCTAGCACTTCTAGTAATATCCTGAGCTTTCTAGTAAGACGTAAGTCTAATACAATAGGACTACTTCTATGAATTTTGCGATAAAAATTAATTTCAGCCAAAAACTGGATAAAAATTTCAATAAGACATTTTCTAGTTTCCAAACTCACCTTTTTTTGTAGCATATCATATTTATTATATGCATGACAACTGTGAAGTATACAATTGCTCCACACACGGCACCAAATTTTACCATTTAACGATATTCTATTTATATATCCTTCTAATCCACGCATACGGTGATCTTTACCTTGGGATTTTTTTTCTGAAAATATAATTAATCCATAAATTCTTTTTGTTAACTTTAATTGTAAGATCACAGGAATCGAATGTTTTCATATTTATTGAACCCCAACTAACATTTTGATCATGTCTGTTAATTTTTTTGGAGCGTCTTCATAAATAAATTGTTTTACTTCTTCACCCTCAAAAAAACTAACACGTTCCTCGTTTACACCTAGTAACAGATAAACTTTTTAAAACAATATAATAGATATTGTGTTGTACAGCAAACGATTAATAGACATTAAATACACATATATTAGAATTCAAATAATAAAAATGAAATATCTCATTTTATATTGAGTTTGAAAATTCTAGAAAAAATATTGTTTATTTTGTAGTAAATGAACTGTTTGTCATATTTATTTAATATAATCTTTAAACTAGCTATTTTAAATGAAGATTCAAGAACTAATTACTCCACAATGGAGATATGATATGAATTTATTTACCTATAATATAACATAACTTTTGGATGGAAACATCAAATTTATAACGTGGTAATAATAACATTTTTTGTGATAACAAAAATCTCTTAAATAACAAATAAAGTTTATACATTAAATTGTACTTTTATTACTAAACATATA
Source organism: Strongyloides venezuelensis (assembly GCA_963280985.1). Lineage (NCBI taxonomy): Eukaryota > Metazoa > Nematoda > Chromadorea > Rhabditida > Strongyloididae > Strongyloides > Strongyloides venezuelensis. The sequence goes on along the minus strand of CAUJLX010000002.1, from coordinate 1,020,317 downwards.
TTTTGTCGATTAAAAAGATTAGTTGAAAGCACATAAAAATTTTGTATTTACTCTTTTTAATCAATTTTACAGTTAAAATGTTTCCTTCAATTGTTATAAAATATAACCATTATGATAGATTTATTTATTTATAAATAAAATTAATATGAATTTGTTTTATTTCGTTTGTAGAAAGATGAAATACCAATAATTATGTAATTATTTAGAATTGTTATTTTCCAAGTATCAAAATTAGATATTTCTCCATAGAACACAAACAAACTGACATGTTACTATATTCTAAAATTATATTTGTTATATGCTGATCTGTGGACATTTTCTTTAAATCTATAATTTTGATTGCCTTCTGGATAAAATTTAAAGACCATATAAATGTCATTCTTATTTCTAGCGATTCCAATACCAATTCTTGTGGTATTTGCCCAAACTAAAATAGAAAAATGTTCGGCGTGTGGTATTATAACATTTGATTTGAAATTATACATAGAAACTTCTCTATACCATTTATAAATGGTTATTGGAACATATTCAATATTAAAAATTGCATGAAGCGTCGAATATCTATATTTTTTAAAAGTTATCAATGTTCCAGCGTTAGCGCACTTTGTAGCTTCTTTTAAAGCCTCCATACCAAGTTTGCGGTCATATTTAAGTGGAGCACTTCTATGAAGCTTACGATACAAGTTTATTTCCTTGAAAAACTAAAGCAAACTCAAAATATATTTTTTTCATATTTTCGAAACTTACCATTCCATATACTTTTGCAAAATTATGTTTAGAATAGCAATCAGGACGCTTACATTGATTCCATACATTGTACCATATTTTAAAACTTAATGAACGTCTCTTTAATAAACTCTCAACTTTAAACCCATTATATCTTGGATGATGACGTCTTCTGAAGAAAAAGCGATGCCAGAAACTTTGGCCCTTTTTTAATCTATTTGGAGGATGCTTGGGATTAAATATTATTACATCTTTTCCACCATAACGAACATATATATCTCTTTCGCCAATTTTAGTTGGAGGATCTTCAAAACGAAACGTTTTTACATGTTCACCACCAAAATGAACTTTCTTTTTCGTTCCTAGCAAAAAATCTATTTTCGAAAATGATATCAGTAATATAATGTAAAATAATAAAGAATTAAGAAACATTATACATAATACATAAATCAAAAATTTTTTAAAAAGGTATTCTACCTCTTTTTATATTGAGTACAGAAAATGTACCGAGATGATGTTTATTTTTTTTTTTTCAAATCCACTGATAAGTAAATTTTTTTTTATGACTATGCAAACATGTACTAACAATTTCCATCTTTCTGATTTACATTTCATATTGTACAATGAAGGAAATTTACCATTATTCTGTTTGCAAATTTGAATCATAATCATTAAGATTGATCAATTAATCAAGTTGTGGAAGGCATTTAATTTAAAGGAAGATTTAAAAAACTAATTACGCTACATTTGCACAAAGATATTTATTTTTGAAACTATTGAGTTAAGAAGATTTTCGAAAGAAAACGAAAATCTAAATTTTTGAAAAAGAAGTTTTTTTGATAAAAAATATGTGTAAACTAACAAGATAAAAAGGCTAATTATCTACTGTAGAATTATCATTAAAACAAAGAAAAGATGTCATTTCATCGGTTAAAAATATATTTGAAAATGTAACAAATCTTGTTTATTTTTCTATATGGCATATTAAAATTAAAGTTTTTTTTTGTCTACTGTTACTGATTTTAATTATTGTCATAATCTCATTTATATATAAAATGAAATATAATGATTTTTAATGTTTCATCACTTTTGCCGTTCAAAAAAAAATTATTTATATATCTAGAATTATCATGTATGACGTATAAAAGACATATATTTCTCTGTGACATAATAAAAAAAATAAATTAAAATTATACTACTCTCTGAAAAATTTCCTGGAATCTATTAAATGATATTTGGCTTTTTTTACATTATCTCTAAATTGAAACTCTTGGTTGCCTTCTGGGAAAAACATAAGGCATACAAAAAGATCTAAACCTTTTTTAGCAATCCCAATACCAACCTTTTTGGTAGCCTTCCAAACTAAATTACTAAAATGCATGGTTTCGGGCGTCCCAACTAATGTTCTGTAATTATATTTTTTTCTTTCTTGATACCATATATTCATAAGTAAAGGAGATAAATCAACATTGATAGTTGCATAATTTACTCCATTACTTTTTTTTCCATTAAATACCCATCTTCCAATTCTAGCACTTCTTCTAGCAACATTCAAAGCTTTACTAGAAAGATACGGATCTAAAAGAAGTGGCGCACTGTTATGGATTCTACGGTAATAATTTATTTCCATGTAAAACTAAAGAAAAATTATAATAAACTATTTTCTAGTTTCAAAACACACGTTTTTTTGTAATTTTTCTAATGTTTTAGAAGCAATACAACTATAAAGCAAAGAATTATTCCATACATGGTGCCAAATTCTACCATTTAACGAAAATTTATTTATATATTTACTAAACAAATTCACACGAATATCTTGACAATGAGGTTTTTTTCCAAAAACTTTACGAAAACGAGAACCTTTTTTACCAACTTTATAGGTAACCCTTGTCAATGGTTTCCTGGAATCGAATATTTTTATATCTGTTGGACCCCAACTGACCCTTTGTTGAGGTTTGTTAATTGTATTTGGAGCGTCTTGAGACCTAAAATTTTGTACTTCTGTATCTTCCAAGAAACTAACACGTTTCTTGGTGTCTACACTTAACAACACATCAACTTTAGAGAAAAGTATAATAGATATGATGTAGAACAATAAATGATCATGATACATTTAAAAAATTTAATTTAAAATGTTATTATAATCCTTTTTATACTAAAAATGTTTTTAAAAAATTATGTTTATTTTTTTTGCAGATTAACTGATAAGTAAATTTTACTTTTGTTGCTGAGTAAATATGTGTTAACAACTATTTTTTTCATGATTTAATATAATATTGTGTAATAAAGGCATTTAAAAATTTTTTGTGTCCATATTTGCTTGAAAAGTTTAATCCTAGTCACTAAAACTAATAAACTATTCCAATAATTAAAGTTATCCATTCCCAATAAAGAATCACAAACTAATCATCTTACAATGAAGAAAAGACGTTGGATTGCAAAACTGTTGACACACCAAAACAATTGGAAAGAAACATATAACTTATACCATGAGAGAACGATCTTTTTCACAATAATAAAAGTCTACCGAATAACAAAGAAAAAGTCTTTATTTTTTTCATTGTAAAACTATCAGAAGAGGTATGTCCTTTTATTGGTAAGAAAAATTAGTTAAAAATATATAAATACCTGTATATTTTCTTCTTTATCATTTATAATTGAAGATGCTTTTCGTTCGTTGTTACAAATTACATCGACATTATACTTTGAGCTTATGCGTCCTTTCAGTTCCAATACTTTTGGCGGTATTTTTATTTAGTCTTTTTTTTACCCAACCTCTAACTTACTTTTCTTTTCATCCCAATTTAATTTATGTTGGGATGAAATACCTTGATTTTCTACTATTTATTTTATTATAATTCAAGTCTCCAATTTAATTTATATCTAAATATCTGTATTTTCTATTACTAAGTTTATTTTATTTCAGAGCTATGAAAACAATAATTTATATTGCCATAACAACTATTCTTCTCGCTACAAACATCTATCCTCTTATCAGATGTCCAGATTTTAAGAAAGTCAAAAGATCATCTCGATTTCAACCAATGAGTGTAATATGTGATACAATCGCTCAAGAAAGATATGCTGAATCATACGTCTACTACATAAAAGCAAATTTTACAACAGAAACCTGTACCTACAGCCCTTTGACGAAAGCTTTCATATCTCCGAAGGTTATTATTGCTGCTGATAGTAAGGTCATCTATAGAAGAGGACCAGATTCCCATACAATAAGACCTCCCTGTCTTCCAACGAGAGCTGAGTACCTAACGGGAGATGTTTACCTCTTAATTGAAAGAATACCACATCCAACTGCTGATATGTTTGAATTGGAGGAGAGTTTCAAGGATGCGGCTTGTACAAATTTCTTGGATGAAGCAGCTAATATTAATTCAGGAAACAGCACATATGAAGAGAAGCTCAAATTCATTCGCCGTGTAACTGCCTATGATGGACTTATTGGAGATATTCAGGATGGAAGAATTCACTGGGTTAAATGTGATATTATTGATCTTCCTGTTGCCAATAAAACAATTCTTCAGTCCGATTGTTTCTATGGAGCCATGATAGAAACGTACAATGGCAATATATGGTATTCCAGAAATGGATTGGACATTGATGATAAAGAAGATGTGGAACGATGTATATACTCGCGTACACCAATCATTAGACGATCCATCGGTTTCAATAATGGTAGTGAAAGGAGTGAGAGTAACTATTTAGATGATTGTTATAATGGAAGTCTTTCTACTAGACTTTTCAAGTTTTGTTTCTTTGGACGTAAATTTGCGATTATTCACGAGGCACTATTAAGATTGACCTCTGCTCAGCTTGCGACAATCGTGATCATTTTATCTGTTATCATTATTTTCATGATGTGTTGTTTCTGTTGTGTTATTGGAAGTTTGACTTCTAATGCGAATAGGAGACGCAGTCAAGTAGTTAGAAGACATGGTAGCCATGTTTCATATGTTTAATTATTTTATCTATATTTCTTTAAATATTTAATAATTTTTTTTTGTACTTTTTATTAGTTATTTATTAAACTTTTGATTATTTTTTAATGTAAACTATCTTAGAAGTTAGGTGGGAAACCGTCGGTAAACCTTTTATGATGTAAATTATCTTTAAATTTTCATTAATAGTAAAAAAAATACAATGACAACATTATCGTACAAGTAATTTTATATAATTTTCTAGAAGTTTGAAATAGTTACCAGGAAAAATAACAAAACAAATATAATTTAGTTATCATCTTAATATACTTTTGTTATTCCTTATTTCACATTTTATTAGATTAAACTACACAACTAAATATCTTAATCATAAAAAGTAATTCCCAACATACATTGTCGGAAAAACCACCAAAATATTAGAAGCTATTTTCAGCTTTACTTCAAAATTTGAAAACTAAAGATTTAACTTCAGAATCCAGTTCTACCTCATACTGGACTTCATAAACCGACGACCCCATACTGACATCAACCCACTTCTATCTCATTTCCTTCGCGTAAAACTTTTATGTCGGTTAATAAGCAACAAATGTATGTTATACTGATATAAGATAAATGTTTTAATGAAAAAGTTAGGAAAATAACTATTATATTAAAATAACAGAAGTTCTAATTGTTGGAATTTTATATAGCAATTTTTTATTTCACTCTGATTATTAAAAATTCATCATTTTTCCAATTAAATCTTTGTTTAAATATAACTTTCATTCAAAATATAAGCCAAAATTTAATTGCTCCAAAATAAATAATTCTCCAATCCCACTGAATATTATTTAATATACTTATTTATGTTTTTTAATAAAATAAAATGGATAATTTAACATATATAGTTATAAATAGTCTCAAATACATACAATAAGAGAATAATTGAAATTCGGTAATGAAGATAATTATTATTATCTTGGAAAATTTCCAGCATACAACCTCTACTGATTATCCGTTCAGGTTGTTAACATACTCCACATGTTTTGCCATATAATAAAATATCCAACAAACAAAACTCAATTTTCTGATTTCATGTTTTACTTTGAAATTCACTAAATACGGTTATAATTCATTTTATATCAATAAAATGTTGACAAAAAGGGCAAACAAGGAATCATAATGAAAAATAATCAAAGAATAATTCAATGAAGGAGTTACACTAGCTAAACCAATATGTTTTGAATATAATAAATGTTGAATAATATCACATTATATGACCAGTTTTGAAGAATCAAGATACCTTTCTCATCTAAGAGATGCTTTGAATTTCACACATATAAAATTATTATTTTCTCAAAAGTTGGCTTCAACCATTATATATCGTTAAAATTTCAAAACAAAACACATAGATAAAACATCACTTGTTGTCTTGTTGGTGGTAATATTCAAGATTACATATTCTAACAATGAAAAATGATTTCTTTTTCTACGTGTTCTAAAAATTAAACATCACTGGAATTATATCTTCTATAATTTGTTACCTATAGGCACATTTTTAGAAACATTTCCTGAAACTATTTATTTTAAACATTAAATATTAATTTCTGGTACATGGAAATTATCACACAGTTATAGAGAAAAATGAGAATAAAATATTCTTTCCAACTGAATTGTAAGAATAAGACATAAATATTTACGTAAAATTTATTTTTAACAAATTTTATCTTCTCAAAAATGTTATAAATATGAAAGTAAGTTATTTTATGAATTTTTATTTGAAATAGTTGAATGACAACTCCAGATATTCACAAATATTCAAAATATGTATTTGAGTTTTCAGTTTGATTTTAAAATTTCCTCTGTTATCTAATTACTTAATACTAATAACCAAAAACTAAAACATCTTTTAAAATTTGATAAAAACAAAAATCACACCTATATACACATAACATTTTAAAATAACTTACTTTACAGACAAAAATACTAATGGTGAAAGAAGAATGTATCATAAAACATTGGTTTTCATATCAATAATACCTTTTTATCTCGAAAATAATTTTCTCCAGAATCATGAAAATGTAATCCTTTTTTGTACATCGTTTATCCATTATTTTTTTGCCCAATCATCTTAAAATTAAATATACTACATATTTTGTATTGCTTTATAATGGATTTTGATTTGTTGTCTTTTCCACCAGAGATTTTGGCTAAGATCTTTTCAAATATTCCGTGGGATCAACTCATTAATGTTAAGCTAACTGCCAAAGATTTCAATAATATTATTAATAACTACCTTAAGGACATGCAAAAGCCAAAACTCTGTGAAATAGAATTTGATGACATTAAGACACGTTGGGATGACAATGATAAAATAACAGTAACTTACAAAATTTTTATAACCGGCTCCAACGGCTTTGAGGATACATTTGGTAGTAAAAAATTCTGTTTGGTTTGTTTTTATTTTATACTAATATATTCAGGGACATTTTTTTGTAGCTTCCTTCAGAACTAGATCAACTTCACAGTTTTCTTAAGAAAGTTGATTTAACCTCTCTTCGTCACGTGGAATTCATGCTTGATAGTCAGACAGAAGTAATGCGGATTTTTAGTAATTATTTCCAAAACACTAATAGAATAGAAACTATTTGTGTAACTGCAACACATTTTGACAAAGAGGTTGGTAACCCATTGTCATTCTTGGGGAAAATACAGAACGTGGGAGAACTGGAATTACATTTAAATTTCCCACATTGAAATGTACCAAGGGATTTCATCATTCCTGTAAAAAACACATTGGAGAAATTAATAATCAACGAAGAAGAAGATAAATCTTTCATAAACCCAATAATGATCAAGTATTTTGTAGAAAATAATCCAGATCTTGATAAATATGTTTTATATTTGGAAACTTTTAAAACTTATAAAATGGTTGTTGAAACTATCGTTAAAGAAAAACTGTCAAGAAGGTGTAATGACTGTTCGCATAAGCATGTTTCTCTCTTTCTGGATACTCGCGATTTTGATGAAATTTTTGAATTATTGTGTTATTTCAACTCAGAAGAATTTCCTTATAATGGTTCTACCAATGAATTTGAGGATTTCCTTTATGACGGTAGTTTGGAATGTCCTGTTTGTGGCGGCTTTGATTCAATTAAAATTTATGATGTTGATGAGTATGATTATTATGATGAATGAAATTTACCGACCTATGTATTATATTTCTATATTATTTTGAGACCTTAATTTTTCAAGATAATTTTTATATTAATAGCAGAGTATGTCAATTTTCTAAAACGAATATTGTTAAATAAAGTTTATAATATTTTAATACTTGGATTTTTTCTCGTTTATTAATTGAATCAAATTTTCATTAAAACACAAAATCCATTTGCTCCCTAACCTGTGAGGGTGATAAAAAAACGTAATTAAGGTTAAATGGTTGTTATGGTACACACAAAACCTAAACATGTCAATTTAACCAATACGATTTATAATAAAAAAAAGACTATATTTGATAACATTTTGGAGTCTACGTTTTTACCCATTTTGCAAAAACATTCTAGCTTATTTTGCATATACAAAACGAGTTAGAATGTAACCGTTAGTTGATCGAAGAGAATCAAGAATGTATAACAAATTATCTGGCTTTCTTGGTAGACATTGAGAAAAAAATAATTTATTTGTAAGAAATTATTATTAAAATAATTTAGAAAATTTTCTTTTTTTCGTGTACTTGATCATTTTCGTTTTTATCGTTTTTTTTTTCGTTTATTTGAATATTTTTAAATATATAAAACATATTGTCAAAAATGCATAAAAACATTTGCGCTATCAAAGCAGGTTTCGCGGGAAAAATAATATAATATTTATGTTAGGTGTTTTCTTAGTTGTTAATTTTAATTAATTAATTTACTAATTAAGTATTTAAAGCCTTAGAAACATAAAACTTTACTAAAGTTAAAAGAAAGTATATAAAACATAAATACTTAAAAAGTAAAATAATCATTTTTATCACCACTAATTTCCTTGAATTCAAATGAAATTAGAGTTTATAATTACTATTTTTAATGATTATACTAATGTATTTTTTAACAATGATTAAAGTTTTTGATTATTCCAGTAATATTATAGTGAGGATAACTCTATCATTTTAGGAAAGTAGTTTTTGTTTTATTGATAAAATATATTATCTTTAAATAAAAATTTATTTTATGTTTGATTTTTAATATAATTCAAATAAATGTATACTTTAATTAAAAGGTTTATCAATTATTTAATTATTACAAGATTTTTAAATATTACAAAAATAAAAATATACTTAATGATCAATTAAAGTTTTTTTGTGGTTTAATTAAAGTAAATATACTTCATTTTTTAAATACTTTTATTACATTAATAACTTATTATAAAGATAATTTAGTAGTATATTGAATTAAATTATAAAGCATTAATTAATATAAGTACAATTTTTAACTAATTATTGTTTTAATTAACCTGTAGAATAATTTTTCAAACGTACTTATTTTTTTACATTCTCGAAATAAAGTTTGATCATTTGAATTTTTCAATTAATTTTTTTTCTTTATATACTTTTTTGACTGTTTGTTCTTCAAATTAAGTTAATAAGTTTATCGAATACTTTTAATTACTAATGCCTACAATAATTTAAAAGCTAACTACGATTGTAGTTATCTGAACTTCTACTATTTTGAAATGAACATTCCCTTACTTCAGTTTTTAAAAAATCTTATTTAACTCATTAGGTACATTCTTTTAATGGAAATACCCGTAATGAGTTTAATCCAAAATATAGTATACAGATGTGGAATTTTCAATTCTACAAAAAGTTGTTTTAAATTCTGCAAATATTCAGCTTCTTGTCTTTTATAAATACTATAAACAAGTATTTAAATTACTTTTTCTACATTTATTAATTATTTAAAAAAATAAATGATATTACTTGGTATAAAATCAAATTCAGATATAACTGTTTTTGATTAAACAAATTTAAAAATACTTTTTTCAGAAAATAAGAATTAGTGATTTTTAGTTGCAAACAATAATGTCAATAAATTACTAAATATCAATTTAGTACACACAAAAATAAAAAACCCTGTAATTTTAAACTCAATACATATTATTAAATTTTACACCACACCTGTTTTCGTGTGATGTTACATATTTTTAAAAAATAGCGTATGCACATTTTAAAAAAAAGAAATGCATATTTAAGAAAAGAAAAAATAAATTTATAAAAATATTCTTACATATTTTTTATATTCCTGATTAAAATAAAATGAATATACGTAATTGTAACATGAAAATATGATCAAAATTATATATTAAAATTGCATTGCATTTTATTTATAATTTGAACATAGTATCATATATTTTTGAATTTTTTCTAAAATATTTTTTATATTTTTTTTGAATAATTTTTTATATTGATCACATATATATTATAACGTTAAGCAGTATTATTTTATATATTATATAGAATTCGTTATTAATTAACTAAACGGAATACCAATTTTTCGACATATTTTTATTAATTTTCTATCAATTTTATTTATAATTAAATTGATAAATTAATTATAGCGTCACATATTTTTAAAATATTTTTTATATTTTTTTAAAATAATTCTTTATATTCAATACATATATATTATAACATTTATCAGTATTTTTTTGTATATTGTAAAGAAATGTGTTATTAATAAACTGATTAGAATACCATTTTTCAATAATTTTTTACTTATTTCCCATAAATTTTTTAAAGTTAAATATATTGTTTATTACTAAATATTAGTAAATTAATTAATAAATAAAGATCATTTTTTATATTAAATAAATTTTTCATTGAAAAATGCTAAAAGTATTTCTATTAGAGCTCAAGAGTAATCTTTTGAAGTCCGTGGTTTCAAAAAGATTGAAAATTTAATATGCATGATTTCTGAGGATTTGTCCTCGAGAATTAATTAAAAACAACTTTGTCTCGGTATTATTGTATTTTTATAATCTTTTAATCATTTTAAAAGTTTAAAATCTAACTTAAAATATATTTAAAGATGGATGAAAAATTTTAATTTATAATATAGTTATATTTTTAGATTCATATTAAAATATTTTTAAGTTAAGTTTTCATATGAATGTCATTCCAAAACATTATTGTGACATTAAACAAAGTTTTTTTACTAAGTTTTTACAACAATTTATTAGATAAAATTAATATTTATAAGTTAAAGTTGAACTTATTTGTAAATTGATTAAAAATCTTTAGGTAAAACAACAATTTTAACTGAATATGGACTCTTTAATCATTTTTGACCATGCAAAACAAAATGCGGAAAATACTAAAAAAGAGAACAATTTATTTTTAAAAGGAAAATTGTCTCAATAACAAACAAGTAGAAGGAGTAAATAGAATGATAATGAATATATTTAAGACAAATCAGGTACCAGTGCTGAAACATGCACTGATATTCATCAAATTTATTATAGTTAAAATTAAAGGTGAGGATTTAGTAGAAATTGATCTCCCTTTGGCACCAGTTTCACCCTCTAGACTTAAAATAAAAGACGAATAAAATATTGCTTATTTAATAAATTTAAAAAAAGATATCGAAAAATAATAGATATTGGTGGTATAGCTGATGACATGTAAGTTCTTGGGAGCATATTATTTGTTGACAACTTTTCTTCTGGTTTAGTACTAGGGTATTACTGAGAAAATTTTTTTAAAATCATCTACATACACCATTTTCATAACTATGAACTTACACCTTCATCATTTTTTGGTATATCATACAAAGACAGTGACAAGGTTATCAATTACATTGTATCAATAATTTCAACTATATTATATCAATCTCATTTTCTATAAAAACACTTGATAAGTTTGTTATCTACTATCAGTTACCGCCTAAAATTAGACTATTAATTGATTTGACGAAATGATGAGCTTTATGATTTGCTAACCAACCTATAAAAACTATAATATTAAAATTTAATTTGGCACATTACCAATTATAATATAAAGCACAGCAATTTTTTATGTATAATATAATTTTTATCGAGATATTAAATATTATATCAATATGTTTTATTTTATATTCATACAGTGATTAAAGTATTTTCATTACAAAATATGATATAATATTGTTTTCACAATATATTTCACAACTAATATTTCATTAAAAATGTTTTTATATCTTTATAGTTATTACATATATTTTTTATACACAATATTAAAAGTTTTTGTCCTTAGAATAAGAATAAACAAACAAAACTATCTTCACATTTTTTGAACAAACACTTTTCAAAAAAATTAATTCAAATAAAAATTATTTCAAATTTTTTACACTCAAATATTTTAAAATGTATCAAAATATTTACAAAATGACTAAAGAAATAAAAAGCGTGGAGTTATTTATTCACAAAGCTCATATTAACAGATAAAAACACTGATCCCTTTAAAACAAAAATTCTATTTCTTCTTTTTAATTTTAATAATGTTTTTCAATGCCGAAAGTTTATCTTCTCATGCATTACGTTTCTGGCTATCGAAAATGGTTTATTTTCACCCATTACTACAGGTAATGATGCCTTAATTCATCATTGCTACTTTCATCACTATCAGTTATCTCCCCTACAACCTCTTCAACAATTTTTGTGGATGATAATGATTCATTTTTATTTTCAAATAAAGAATCTAGTAATTCTTCATCCACCTTCTCTTGAGCTTCACATCATCTGTTATTGAAGAAGCTTTCTGTTCGATGAGATTCTCCAAATTAAAGTTAATATTTCTCCTATTAGTTTTTTGTAATTCTTCTCACTCATTCAAAACATCCATCTCCGCTTTGCTCTGTTAGGTTTTTTTCTCAAGCATTTTCATTGAATCATTCTTTTCAGCTTCTTGCTTTCATCCTCCGCTTTTTTCTGGTTTTGATATAATTTATATGCTTCAAACAGCCTTGTTGCATTACTTTCAGCCGTATAATCCGTATTTTATAAATCTCTTTTGACTTTAACCTCTGCCAAACTATTAGGAAATTTTTATTTAAATGTTATATAATATTAAAAAATGAAAACTAACATACCTAAAGGTAAATCTAAAAAATTTTAAACCTAAGTAATCATCTGCATGAGCTCTTTTTCTTTTCATATTGATATCCTTTCCTTTGTAAATGTATTCTTTTCAAGTATTACATTGCATATTAAAAGGTACTGTAGCACGTTGCATAAAATAAGTTGACTTCTTTTTTCTTATCCTAGAAACCTTTGATCCATCAAAACCAGGTGTATAGTATTTTTGAAGAACTTTTCTTTCTGTTCCAGCCATTATTTAATAGGTATAGAAAATATCAGGTGTGTTTTTTTTCAAAGGAGAACTTAACTTTAATTTATTACAATATTTCTAGCCAAAATAGTTCTGTTTTATCAAAATACCAACATCCATGTATCAATCAAAGAGTGACATACTAAAACCATCTGGAGTAGCGGTTTGGAATTTTACATTTCCTGTTGCATTAACATATTTACTGGTTGAATTAAAATGAAATTCTTGAATAGCAATATAACTTCAGTCAATTGCAACTGACTTTCCGGGATTAACTCACCAATAAAAAGACCATCAATACAACTACATTGGAACAAATTTCTTATGCTTTGTAGGAATAATTTTAAAATATTATTGTCAATCATAAATTGACTGAGTTTTGAAAATTCAAATGCATAGGCTGTTGAATCCAAAACACGATCACTATCAAAGTCAATACATAGACACTTATTTGTGTTGTATGGATGAATAACATAATTTGGTTTTGGAATTTTAGGATCATTTCGATGTCCTTCATAATATATAAGATTCTCTATCGAAATTGTAAAGCTAATTGTTGATGATTCTGGATTTGATGTTAGAGGATAATCTATATGAAAGCCTTTAAAAGTTCTTGTTAACCTAATATCTAATGGGAATGACCCCAAAAATTTTGTTACTTTGATCGTTTTCAACTTTTTCAATCACTTAACATATAACTTCTATTTTTTCTTTAAAATGTTTCTCAATCTCTTTTCAAAATAAATCAAAAATGTCATCAAGTAAACTTCCGTGGAGTTTAATATCAAATATCCTTAAATTAGCTGTACAATTAGAATTTTAAATATTTGGATTACTATTAAGAGGTCAGATACCAACAGAAGCATCAACAGAGGTTCTTCAAATTAAAACATCAACAGTTTTTGATTTACTTAGATGAAGAAATCCTTCTTTAATTTTTACTTGATAATAAGTTGACATTTTTCCTAATATTCCCTGTAAATTGATACCAAGTTTATCAAGTGAAGAGAATTGAAAGGCATTTGAAGTTTTCGGAATATTAAATTCTTCAATTTCGATTTGGGATAAATGATATGTGAATTTGAGTAACCCTTCAATATCTGGTGTATTGACTTTAGCGATTGCAGAATTTATGTAGTCAATTGCAATACCAGCCATATAATTTAAACCAACACTACTGAATTGAATCTGTGCCCTAGGAATTGTATCTCCATTATCATTTCTTTAATAAAACGTTAGAAATATTGTTTAAAAAACATCTAGTAATCTTGAATAAATCATTCTTACCAAGGTAAATGTTCAGTGATTGAATGTCGAGAAAAATCACAACCATTTTATGTTCCTTCTTACAGCTTAATTTGATAGAAAACATAATCATCTGCTTATGATAAAACTTAAGCTAGCTACCCTTTAATTTTTACAAATAAAGTTATTTGAATATAATTTATTTTTTCGTGATATTATTATTCATAAAAAAATGAATACATTAATGTTAAAAATAAAAAATGGTTGTCATACAGAAAATATAGTACAAAGTAATAAATCTAAATTATTAAGATGATAAACCATTTTCATTAATTACCAGTCCATATTTATAATCATTGATTAGACAGTAAATCAAAACATCACCTTAGCAACCTGTTATCGTTTTAAATAAAATAGTAATTTCGTTTAATAATATAAAGCTGTAATTCAGCACTTTTTTTAACATGTTACACTATATGTAATTATTAATATTTTGAGAGCATATTAATCAAATTTCATAAAAATAAAGATAAGAGAATCTGATGTATTAGAAAAAATGTGATATCACTATTTACCATATTTTAGCACAGATGACCGATTGAAACTTTTGTTGAAACCTATATAAGAATACAGTATTAATATAAGCCGTTCAAACTATTTTATAATCTAATTTTAGGTAGTAACTGATTGTAGATAACAAATTTATCAATTGCTTTTGATAATGAATGAGATTGATATAATATAGTTGAAATTATTGATACAATGTAATTGATAACGTTGTCATTGTCTTTGTATGATATACCAAAAAACAATGAAAGATGCAAGTTCATATTTATGAAATGGTGTATGTAAATGATTTAAAAAAAAGGTTCTCAATAATATCTTGATGTATTTCATAAAATGTATATAATAATATCATATCCTTTTCTAGTATGATATTCAGTTGTGATTTTATACTCTTTTTTCAAAACTATTCATATCTATAGAGTACGTAGTGATATTGAGGTGTCTTTCAAAATGTGTTAAGATTATATGGACTGTTAAACGTCGTTTTCTAAATTTTTCATCCAAACATGGAACATAAATTCTATAAAGAAAATTAAATAAACATTTAAATCTTTGGCTTTTGTTTTCTTCCACATATATTTCCTTATAAATATTATGTCGATCTTTAATCAATTTGATGCCAATATTTAACTGAGACTTTCAAATTTTCTTGGAAAATTAGTCATAATGAATATTTTTTTTGATAGAATTTATTCAAAAATACATTTTTATCTGATTTTGGCACTTTTCAAAACAATAATAATACAAAAAAGAATAAATATAAAGCTTTATTGATGATAACAATATCAAGATTAATCTATATTCAATATTAAATGGCTTTTATTTATGTTATATCTATTAGTAATGTTTACGTTTTTTGTTAGCCTTGCGTGAATAATAACATTTTGATATAAAGAATGTAATCTTGTTTTCATTTTTAAATGATATTTAAAGATACATTTTTTTTCTAAGCAGGATAAAATATTATTCTTAAATAATAAAATCCATGTTTCCTCTAGTACTAAACTAATCAAATTAAACAAATTAACACTATAAACTCTTCTAAAAATGATAACATTCTCTTTGCAAAATTAATTTCAATTGGAAAAGTAAATATAAATTGTCTTTTATATTTTATTAAATCAATTTGAATTAAAAAATTAGTAATTTTCTTAATTTAAATGAATCAAAGACGAATGAAATAATTTTTTTGTTTTAGAAGGTGACTAATTGTTTCACCAACATCATCTAACACAAAAAACTTTTAAATAATAGATTAGGTGCCAAAACAGAGAAAACATTGAAATAAAAATAATGAGTTTCTTTGAAAATATTATTCAAAAAAATCAACTTGATATAATGGTTGATCCTCAGAATATTAAAAATCATTAGTTAGTACATCTGATGTCGTGGTAAACATGAAAGATATTCATCTTTAAGAGAAAATTTTAATAATTTTTTTCTTTACGTTTTCTTCACATTTCTCTAAAAATGATTTACATTTTATTCTTAACAGCAAGATAAAGATAAATAATAAATGAATTTTTTCATCTCTGACGTTTAAACTAAAAAATACTTATATGTCGAGTTCATGAATGAAAAAATGCCAAGTTTGAAATATCATGCATAGCCCGATTTAAAAAATTTGGTAGATTAATTAAAAAGAAGAAAAAAACTAGTGATTATCAGACATTATATCAATTCCACTAGATATGTGCTATAAAGAAAAAAAAGTAATTATTAAAAAATTAAACATTTTAAAATGAATACAAGTTTAATTCATACTTTAATTTTGCAAAATTTTTGAAATCGTAATTGATTGTACAGTTTCCGTATGATATGAAAAATCTCATTATATAATAATAAAACGTATATTTAAATACGATTTAATTGTTCTTTAAAACGATTAATTTAGTATATAATTGAACTTGTATATTAAATAATATATAATTTAATAAAAAATTAGTTAAGTAATCTTTATTTTCAATAATTTTATTTATAATTTTTTTTGTATTGTTTTTTCGTGTCACATAATTCCACTTGTATCAATGATCAATTTAGTTTAAAAAACAAGTAAATTTTTGTTTGTGTCAAAGTTTATTATTTAAAAATAATACTTCACAATAAATATATTTCATTTGTATAAAATCACTTTTTTAAGTGATTATATCAAGTTTAATATAGACATTTTTGAACAATATTTATGACTCTTTTCAAGCATATAGCAAAGAAAAAATAATTATATAACATAATTACTTTATGTTAAATATACGTTTTATTTTAGATAAATTCATTTTAAATTTATAAAATTTGGATAAAAATATTAAATATATGTTTAAAAAAATGTTTTATATAACATACATTTTTAACAAATATGTAATAAATTTTTTAAAATTTTACATACAATTATAATATGTTTAACATACAAAAAATTTTTTTATAATATACTCTTTAAAAAATTATGTAGTCAATTATTTAAAATGTTACATACAATTATAAAACGTGCAACATGCACATATTTTTTAAATGTATATGTATATTATGAGAATATACTAATACATAATAATCAAGAAATCGTGAATATTTATTTTTAAATCATAAAAAAATAAATGATACCACAAACATATTTTAAAATAATTTATTGGATATAAAGAAAAATTTACACAGAAATAAATAAAATTTCTCAACCATGTTTCATAGCTATGAGTTTTTGTGTGTAGGTTTAACTTACATAAAATGATATGAAATTAAGATTTTTATATTATTATTAATATTACTCAAAAGAGACAAAAATTCTTTTTTTTTTCTCCTCAATTTACAATTATCTATCAATGCTATTATTTGTTTTTATTTTAAAAAAATAATTTGATAAATTATAAGAAATTTTGTAGAATTTTTTTATGATTTATGATGATAAAAAAAAATTGTTCTGATTCTTTAGATAGGTGCTAAGAAATAATTGTTAAATTTTAAATTAATAATTGAGCAATTTTTAAAAAATTTATAAAAGGAAATTTGTAATAATATTAATATTATTTGAAAAATATCGTTTTACTACACGAATTAACTTTTAATTTCGAAGTTTGTTATTCATATTTTTACTGAGTTTTCAATAATTTTATCTTTCTTTTTTTATCAGTTAAGTTATTAACATTTGTTTTATCAACCATTGATATTTTTTTTAGCCCGTTTTTTTCAGTAACCAGAGGATTATTACTACTCTTCTTGTCTTTTTCCTCAACAGTAGTTTTTTATTCTTATCACACTTTTGATCAAATTTTTTTCATCTTATATATGCTTAACAACTCTTTTTACATGAAACTTCAACATTTTCCTCAATTTTTCTTCACCGTGTTGTATCTTCTTTAAGATTCAATTTTTATGGTGTGACCTCATTTAGTTTTTAAAGGTTAATTATTTTCAATTTCTCATTCTTCATATCATCATTCCTTTCATTCTTTATTTAATCATTCTTATTATCCTTGTTTTTCACTTTTTTAAACTTATTAATTTTTCAACAGACTAGAATTCATTATCTTTTTTTGATTTAAATATTTTATCTAACCTAGTATTCTCGTTTACTCTCTTATCATTTTCCTTATTTTACCTTTATTTTTAGGTATCATAACATAAAAAAATTTACACCAAAAATCGTCAATTATAATTATTATTGCCGTTTATGATATATTTTGTAATATTTATTTGTACTTTTGATTTTTTCTTAAAAATATGTTAAAATAATTTATAAATGGAATTTGATAAAAGATAGATATTTAACAAGCAGCAGCTTGCTTCCCTCATCCTACTTGAACAAGCTATTTACCTTCTTTTTCAATTATGAAAAAATCTACCATAAAAACTTAAAAATCTTTGGTTCCATAATAATATTGTTGTAAACTATCAATTAATTTTCTATGTTTATCATGTTTAATAATATTGATGGTTAGTATTAAAATATTACATAACTTTTTAAATGTTAAAAAGGTTAAACTACTTTTAAAAAACTAATTTATATATTTTTACGATTTTAAAACGGTTTGGTATTTGAATAACTTTTCTTAATTTTTTAATAATAAAATAGTAAAATAAATAGAGAACATAAATTAAATTTCTAATTAGTATAAAATGCTGGTTTTGTTATCAAATATTATAGAAATTCAACGTATAGATTAGTTCTCATCTTCCTTATTTTTTGTAACATTAATAATGTTTGAGAATCGGTATAAAAAGCTACATATTTTTAAATAGATAAAAGTTTTAATATAAAAAATAATTTCTCGATCTCTCTTCCTCATATATTAAATATAGAAATTATCTATAATATGTTAACTTAAATGTATGGAACTAAATTCAAGATAATGTTTATCTGAATGTTTTAGATATTTTACGTGTTATTGAAAAAAAAAAAAAGTTAATATTTTTAATTATATCTGATAAAAAATAAGAATTTATAACCTGTTAAAGAAAAAATACTGCAAAAAAAGTAGAAATATTTTACAATCTGTGACAGAATGAATGTTTCGTAGTTCATATATTCGAAATTGAATAAAATTTTTTGCAATTTTATTTTGGGGACTAAAAATTATAACATAAATATTTTTTGTGTAAATTTTTCTGATTTAATGTATGCACAAAATAATATTAAAATATATATACAGAATTTGTATAATAATAGCATGAAAAATGACTTAGAGTATAGATGTAAAATGAGGTAGAATGTAGGTCTGCCGCCTACACCATTTTAAATGGTCGGTTATTTTAAGATCACTTGCATTTTATAGCATTTTGAGCACTTTTGGTCTAAAAGACATGTTTATATTTTGTGTGCAGTAGAATATTAATTTGTTTTTATAGAGAAAATGTTAAAAATCAATCGAAAATGATAAATTTTAATAACTTTTAACGTAATATTATTTATTGTTTTTAATTGCAATCCAACGTATAGAATTTTGCTAGAATGTAGTATAATATTTAATAAAATACAATATGCAATGTTGGTAGAATATCTAAAATTGTAGAATAATATATGGTAGAATAATAAGTACCCGCACAGTTCTATATTTTGTGTAAGGTTTTGTAATATTACTTCCTGATAATGACTTATAATCTAAAACATCATATATTTCCTACTATTTTCATAATTGCAAAATAAAAAAATTAAATGGTTTAAAAAATGGAATGAAATTAAAAATTTGCTTGTACTCACAAGTCTATAACAAACTTTTATAAAAAGAAAAAATTAAGCATGTTTATTTCTTGAAAATCCTATAAATTCAAGATTTTAAAGTTGGAAAATTTATAATTGAGTAAACAAGATCTGTGTTTTTTAATTCACATGATACAATTAAAAAAATTATTAACTATTTAGTTATACTTTATATGAAAAAATCATATTAATGCATATATATTATAATTTTTGAAACCATTATTAATCATTTTAAATGGAATTGCTGCTATATATTTTACTATATTTTAATGTGATATTTTATATTGTAGTTTCTCAAATGATAAATCAAGCACAAGGTTTAAATTATGAAGTCGCTTTCGCTAAAGCTAAACATAATAATCATGGAGGACATGTTCATACTGATTTAAAACTACATCGACCTCAGGTGCCTCCAAAACCGAAGAACATGTGTCAACGAAAATACATGTGTGATGGAAAAATTTTTGATACAATTGATGAAGCTGAACAATATTTTAAAATAATAAGAAATAATAATCATAAAAAGCATTGTCACCAATTAATATATAATCCAAAATATCCAAAACAACCTTATAATCCTTATTATCATCATAGAAACAATCATTGTGACAATTGGAATGAAATATATAATATTCATCATAACATAAATAATATTTATGTGAAACCACATAGAAGACATCACTTAAGACATTTATTCCCACCTGATCATCCAAAAATGATTGCCAGAGCGAAACATCATTTTCGAAGAAGATTTAGAAGAAATTGGCGTAAACCAGCTCATCAATCTTCTGATAAAAGTGAGCCAAAAATTAATAACGTAATACATCCTTCGTTAAAAGAACCATTCGTTACCAGATATGAAGGATTCGACATTAGTAGATATTTAAGTAAAAGTAGTTTCAGCAACAAAATATATAGAACTTTATGGTTTGATTGTGATTATACTTGCTTTCACAAATATCAATATAAATTCTATAAAGATAGGGTAAATTTTATTTAAATAAAATTATAAAAAACTTTTAAGTTTCTATCTAATATAAATTTGATAAGAGAATACCATAAAGTAGGGGCATTAATAGAAAGTCCAGAAATGTCTAAATTAGCTCAAAAACATGCAAATAAAATGGCGTTAAAAGAAAAGTTATTTAAAGACACCTCATTTGAATACGGTGAAATTGTTTGGGCATCTTACTATCCAGCAGCATCATTAATAGTAACCCAATGGTATGATGAACGATTTAATTACAAATTCGGATCAAATCATCCAGGACATGGGACACAAAGTTTGACACAAATGTTATGGAAGGGTTCAAAATATATTGGTATCGGTATAAAAAAATATGGTGATAAACTTTATGTTGATTGTAAATTTTATCCGAGAGGTAATATTGATTATGAATATAAAAAAAATGTTTTAAAAAGGAAATCCAAATGGTTCAGTTGGTTCAGAGGAAAATAAAAAAATAATTTCTTTATTTTATTATACAAGAAAATTTTATATATTTAGATTAAATTATTTTTAAGCATTCTTGAAAATTAAGATAATTATAATTTTTTATTATCCATTATTTTTTAGTGTATTTAATATTTCTAGAGTAATAGTAAAATAAAATGTATTATTAAAAATGTTTCATAAAAATTTTTGATGCATAAAGAAGGTTTTCAAAAATTAGTTCCTGATGCGTACTTAAAAAATTTTTATACCAACATCATTGTTCCATATGTATTTTTCAACTCAAATGAGTTCAATTGTTGTTTAAATTAGCGAAATTTTTATTAATCATGATATACGATGCTAAATTTTTATTTGATTATCCTTTTAGATAAAAAAAACCATTCATATATATGAGGTTATATAATCTCTACCCTTATTCTCATATATCTAAACTCTGCCCATAGGTAGAAATTATATAACTTCATATATATACATCACATTTCTTCAAACCTCTATATTATTAGTATTTTGAATGCATTTGTTTTTAATTATTCTGTTATATACCAACGTAATTGTTAGTATTGCTGGTGGTCAAGCAGAAAATTCGCAAAAAATTCATGCTGGAGAATATGGCACTTACAGTTTAAAGCTTAGGAAATATGATAAAAATCTACCTTTGAGACAAGGATCAAAACTAGATAGAAATTATAGTGGACAGTACACTATTACAGAAATACGGCACAAATCTGGAGTTCTTTATAGATGTAATGGAAAGAACTATAAAAATCCTAATGATGCTCTTGAATGTCTTTCTGGATTAAAAAAGAAGTATCCACGTGTTATTCTTATTATACCACAACATCTTCTAAAACCAAAACCTCCTACACATCCTAAACCTACATTTAAACCACCTCGTTATCCTAAACCTCAACAAAATCCTAGTATAAGACCACCTAATTTGAATAAATTTAAACATTTCGATATCAGAAGATTTTTAAGTACAGATCGTTATAGCAATAGAATATATAAATCTATATGGTCAAAATGTAATTATTCTTGCTTTTATAGAAATAATTATAAGATGTATAAAGTATTGGTAAATTTTAAAATAGTATAATATAAACAAATTTGTAGGCATTAAAACAAATTAATTTATTAAGAAAGTATCATAGAGTAAAACCATTAAAAGAAAATTATTATCTTGATATACTTGCTCAAAATTATGCAGATAAAATGGCAAGAAGAGGAACAGAATTTTATCTTTATTCTAGCTTATATGGAATAGTCACCGGATCAATTTACTTTCCAGCAGGATCAGTATTAGTAACACATTGGTATGATGAACGTTTTCATTACAAATTTGGTTCCAATCGTCCAGTGTACCGTACACAAAGGTTGACACAAATGTTATGGAAAGGTACAAGATTCTTTGGTATTGGTGTTGCAGCAAATGGAGATTACATTTATGTCTCTTGTTATTTCTATGAAAAAGGCAATATTAATGGTCGATATAAAAAGAATGTTTTTAATAAGAGATTTTGGCACCGGTTTAGAGGATGATAAAATAATTGGAAGCAAATTTTTTACAACATTATTAAGAAAGTTATCATATATTTAGTTGAAGTAAATTTTTGATACTTTTAAAAAATTATGATAACTAAGGTTTTAAAATTAAAAATTGTATTATAAATTGTTTTATAGAATTTAAATTAATTTTAGAGTAATTATAAAATAGAATACATCGTTCAAAAGGTGTCATAAAAATTTTAAATGTATATAAAGAGTTTCCAAAAATAACTTTCTGATAATTTACTTAAATAATTTTTTATATTAATATTGTTATTTTTAATATATTTATGGAATCAAGTGCGTGTAATTTATGTTCAAACTAACTTATTTTTTATTAAATTATGGCATACAATGTTGAAAGCTTATTTGAATATCTTTTTAGATAAAAAAAGGTCAATCATATATATACATAAAATTTCTTGAATCTTTTATATTACCAGTATTTTGAATGCTTTTTTTGTTAGTTATTTTGCTATATACCTACGTAATTGTTAACATTGTTGTTGGTAAAGTAGAAAATTCACAACAAATTCATATTGGAGAATATGGCACTTACAGTTTAAACCTTAAAAGATATAATGAAAATCTACCTTTGAGACAAGGACCAAAACTAGATAAAAATTATAGCGGACAGTACACTATTACAGAAATACGGCGCAAATCTGGAAATATTTATATGTGTAATGGAAAATAATATAAAAATTCTAATGATGCTCTTAAATGTCTTTCTGAATTAAAAAACAAGTATCCACGTGTTATTTTTTTATACCACCACATCTTCTAAGACCAGAACCTCCTTCACGTCCTGAATCTCCATTAAAACCTTCATTATTGCCAAGTTCTTTGTCACAACATCCAAATCTTCTTGCTATAAATCTACCTAGCGTTTATAACAGTAAAAATTATGATATCAAAGGATTTTTAAGAAGAAGTCGTTATAGCAGAAAAATATATTGTCGTGTATGATCAACTTGTGACAATAGATGATTTCATAAAGCTTATTACAGGCATTATAATGATAGGGTAAATTTTTAAACAGTAAAATCAGATTAAATTTATAGGTACTACTTCAAATCAATTATCTTAAAAAAGATCATAAAGCATTACCACTAAAAGAAAATTTCTATCTTGATATACTTGCTCAAGATTTAGCAAACAAATGGCAAAAAAAAAGGAACAGAATTTTCTCCCAAATCATCATTGTTTTTGATAGTCGTTTGAGCAATGTACTATCAAGCAGCATTAACATTAGTAGCACATTGGTATGATGAACGTTTTCATTATAAATTTGATTTCAATTATCTAATATATCGTGCACAAAAGTTAACACAATTTTATGAATAGTAAATATCTTTTTCTCGCTTGCTATTTCTGTAAAATAAGCAATATTAATGGTTAATATAGAAAGAATGTTCTTGATAAGAGATTTTGACACCGGTTTAGAGAATGAAATAATAATTGGAAACAAATTTTTTATCTTATTTCCTAAGAGATTGCCATGCATTTATTAGAGCTAATTTTTAGTACTTCTGAGAAATTGAGAAATCTAAAATTTTAAGTTAAAATTATATTGTAATTTTTTCATTGAAGTTTTAGGTTATTCTAGAGAAATTTTAAGATGAATTATATTGTTTAAAGTGGGTAAATACAACTTATTTTATTGATATGCAAAAAGTTTCATATGATTGTTCAGTGGTGATATATTTTGATTAGTTTATTTATATATTTCATTGAAATCTAACACAGTTAATTTCTGATAAAATATTCTAAATAAAGTTTATTTTATAATTAAATAAAATATTGATATGTCTAAAAGTTAATCTTAATTTAAAAGTCTCTGATACAATTTAACCTTTAATTCTATTTCTTTATTTGTGTTGAAGTTTCAGAAGATCAAAAAACAATGCAGACAACACTTTTTTAAATATTTTATTGAAAAAACATTAAATATATTTAATCATATTAAAATTTTAATCGTTTCAATCGTATAATAATAAAACATGTATTTTTACAGAAAAATCTTTTTAACTTTATAAAAGTACAAAACTTCTGATTAAAAAATAGTAAATTATTTAGTTATTCTTTTAAATTAAAATATATATATATCATAATTTTTGAGGTCATTTTATATCATTATCAATGAATTTGTTGATAATTATTGCGCTATATACAAATGTTTTTATTCATGTTGTAATTAGTGGTAAGAAAGAAACACCACAAATTGTAGGTGATAAGGATGAGTGGACACATGAAACACATAATACAAATTCAGAAAGAATGTCTGAAAAAAGAGGTTCAAAAGGGCAAACCCCAAAAAAAAAAGATACACCTTATGCTGTCAGAGCAGTAATATATAAAGGTAGAACTGTATATAAATGTAATGGGCAAATATTCCGTACAAAGAAAGATGCTAAACAATGCCTTCGAAAATTAAAAGAAAAACCTAAATTTCCATCACATCAACGATTAACAATTCCACCATATATACCACCATCAAAACCTTGTCGATCACCAATTCCACCACCAATACCCCCACGACCAGCAAATCTACCGAGAAGACCTAATAGACGTATTCAATGGTCACATTTTCAAAATAAATTGGGAGGTATTTTTAAAAAACTTCATATTAGATAACGCTCTGTAAAGGCGTCGCCGAAAAAAAAATATAAATATCAAAGAAATATTACATTTTAATACATCTTTAAAATATAAAATTGTAACATAATATATTGAATAAAAGGTATTTCGTTTCATTTCTTGTTTTATCTATAAGAGGACAGAATCTCTATAAAAAAGCTTATAAATAGACTAAAGAAAAAATTAGTTAAAAAATACCGTAATTTCAATATGAAAAAATATTTAAGTTAAAGGTAGCTTTAGCAATAGAGTATATACATCTGTATGATCATATTGTGATTTCGTATATTATTTTTTAATTGTATTTATAAACTATAAATCAAAAGTAATTATATTATTAAAGAAAAAATAAATATAAAATTTTAGGCATTTATTCAAATAAATATGTTAAGAGTACACCACAAAGTACATATATTGAAAGAAAATCATTATCTCAAAAAAATTAGCTCAAGATCTTACAGATAAAATGGCAAGTAAAAACGCATTACTTAAAATTGAATCATCACTTTATGGAATAGTGGTCGGAATTCTTGTTATCCAGCAGCATCTGTATTAGTAACAAAATGGAATGATGAAGATTCACGATAAAATACTTTACAAAAAGCCAATTTTTGGGACACAAATTTTCAGGTAAATGATATGGAGGAATTCAGAATATATTTGTCTTGGTATCACCAAAAAAGATTATCTACTTTTCTTCACCTGTTTTTTTATACAAGAGGTAATATTTATGGTCAATATAGGAAAATGTTTTAAGAAGTAAATTCACTTAGTTTGAAAAAATATTAAATTAAATAGTTAAAATAAATTCCTTATTATATTCTCTAAGAAATTATTATATACTTAATTAAAATATAATTTTAAACAACTTAAAGAAACTATGGTAATTAGGATTTAAAATTTGTATTATCTTTAATTTCGACAAATTATTAAATTCATTAGGATAATGGTAAGATAAAGTAGATTCTAGAAAAAATAACAAAATTTTTTACATTTATTTTTAATAGAATATTAAATAAAAAATTTCATGATAAAATATTTGGATTATTTTAACACAATGATGTTCGTTGTTACTATAATTATTTGTTAGAAAAAATAGAATTTTTATTTAAATCTAGTTAAAGTTTTGATAGATTATTCTGAAAGTTTTTCTATTTTTAATTAATAACTAATAATTAAAAAATATTGAAAATATTCCTATAATTCTGAATTATTTACTTGACTTTCAAGTTAATTAAACTTCATAATGGTTAACAATCGTTTGTATCTACTGATTTCTGATAAACTTCTATATGATCAAAAAATGATACTAGTTCACTGTTTTAATTTGCTTTATTATAAAGAACTTTAAATATTTTTTTAAATAATTTTAGAAATTAAAAAGTGTTAAACAAAAAATTAATATATTTAAGAACGTGATTATTGTAAACTTTAATTGTATATAATTACATTACAAATATGCAATATTTTATTTATTTATACTTTTAGATAAAAAAAATAATTTCAACATATATATTATAATTTTTGAGCAATTTTATATCATTACAAATGAATTTGTTGTTAATTATTCTGATATTTACCAGTGTTACAATTCATGTTGTAATCGGTGGCAAGAAAAAAATACAAAACAAAGAAGAAGATGAGGGATGGATACATGAAAAACCTATTTCATATTCAGAAGGTATGGCTAAAAAAAAAGGTTCAAGAAGACATAGCCATAAAAAAAACAATCCACCTTATGTTATTGAAGAAGTAGTTAGAAAAGGTGAGCGTGGATATTTGTGTAATAGACAATTTTTCCGTACATTGGGAGGTGCTAACGAATGTCTCCAGAAATTAAAAAAAAAACATCCAAATATAACTATTCGATCAACTGTGAAACCAAAACCACCTGTGAAACCGAAGCCATCTCATCTACCAAACAGACCAAATAAAGGAAATAATCATCTTCCACGTCCTGCACGACCGGTACCTCTTCCACCAACAAATCAAAAACCAAATTCTGGTATAAGACCTGTACGACCACCACCACAACCTCCAACACCAAAACCTACACATCGACCACACACACCTCATAGATATTCTAAATCGCCAGTTCATCATAAAGATTTGGGAGATTTAATGGATATGCTTCAAGCTAGACAAAAGCAACAATTAGCCAAAAGATACCGTGATTTCTCAATCAAAAAATATTTAAGTAGAAGTAGCTTCAGCAATCGAGTATATAAATCTGTATGGTCAGAATGTAACTTCTTATGTTTTTATGAAAATAGATTTTCTAATTATAAATCAAGGGTAATTATTTTATTAAAGAAATAATAATATAAATTTTTAGGCATTAACTCAAATAAATATATTAAGAGTACACCACAATGTACATATATTGAAAGAGAATTACCATCTTGATGCTTTAGCTCAAAAATTTGCAGATAAAATGGCAAGTAAAAACACATTACTTAAAATTGAATCACCACTTTATGGAATAGTGGTCGGAATAGTTTATTATCCAGCAGCGTCTGTATTAGTAACAAAATGGTATGATGAACGTTTTGGATACAGTTATTTTTTAAGTAAACCAAGACATGGGACACAAAGTTTTACACAAATGGTATGGAAAAGTACAAAATACATTGGTATTGGTGCTGCAAAAAGAGGTGATCTTCTTTTCGTTACTTGTTTCTTTTATCCAAAAGGTAATATTAAAGGTCAATATAGGAAAAATGTTTTAAAAAAGAAATCTAGATGGTTTGGAAAATAATATATTTAAATAAAGTAATTTAAATAAATTTTTATTATATTCTCAAAGAAATTATTATATACATAGTTAAAATATAATTTTTAGAAATTTCAAAAAACAAAGATAATTAAGATTTAAAATTTGTACTATGTTCAACATCTTCAGCTTGTTAAATTCATCAGAATAGTAGTAAGATAAAGTTGATTATCAAAAATATATGACAAATATCGTTACCATTATTTTAAGTGGATTGTTAAAAAATAATTTCATGATAACACAATTGAATTATTAGAACATAATATTGATTTTTATCACTATATTTAACTATAATATGACAAATGGAACTTTTACTTGAATGTAGTTAAAGTTGAGATAAACTATTTTAGAAGTTTATTTATTTTTAATGAATAACTAATAATTAAATAAAATATATAAAACTTTCGTATAATTATGAAATTTTTGTTTAACTTCCAGGTTAACTAAATCTCATTATTGTATAGTTAAAATTAACTGTCGTTTTTATCCCCTGATTTTTGATAAATTCCTATATGATCAAAAATGATACTAGTTCAGACTTTTCTATTTGCTGAATTATAAAGAACTTTAAACATTTTTTCAATAATTTAAAACGTGTTAAAACCAAAAGTTTATATTTAACGAAACATGATCATTATGAATTCTAATTGCATATAATCTCATTGCAAATTTGCAATATTTTATTTAATTACCCTTGTTTGGTAAAAAAACTATCATGATATATATGTTGCAATTTTAGAGGCCTTTTTTATTTAATTTCGAATGAATTTTATCCTAACTATTGTGCTATATGTTAATGTAATAAGTCATGTTGTAATTGGTCCAATATCGAATCCATTATATGACAGCGATCATGAAGACTCATATTATTTAAAGAATAAAAACCCTTTTAGAAGAAGAAGTATGTTTCCTTATATAAGTTATAACCGAAAATTATTATGAACTTGTTTCAGGTGACAGTTTAAATGAATATCCTCATAGTTCTCACAAAAAAGGTAGTTCTGAGTTTAGATTCAACATTAATTCGTTTGTTAATAAATAAAGTAATAACTGAATATTTTCAGGAAACAACAAGAAACATAATCGTAAAAATAAAAATAGTCATAAAAATAGCAATAGACATTCTCCAAATTGGGATCATGATAGAAATCCCCTTCCTTCACTTAGGTCTAGTCTTAATGATAAATATAAAGGTTTCAATCTTGGACAATATTTAAGCACAAATAGATTTAGTAGAAATTTATTTTTCACGATATGGAGAGGTTTTGATTATACACATTATGACTATGACAATTATTCCTTATTTAAACAAAGGGTAGTTTTTTTTTCGTTAAAATAGAAATAAATTTTTAGATAATAGAACATATTAATTTAATAAGAAAATATCATAGAGTAGAAAGTTTAAGATGGAATATACGACTTACTAATCTAGCTGAAGAACATGCAGGTAAAATGGCAAGACAACATAAATTATTTAACGTCAATTCACCATATTTTGGAATACTTGTTTCTGTAATTTACTATCCAGCAGCATCAGTAGTAGTATCAAAATGGTATGATGAACGGTTTAGATACAATTATTTTTTAAGTACAGCAAGAGCTGGGACACAAAGTTTTACTCAAATATTATGGAAAAGTACGACAACTGTCGGTGTTGGTGTTGCAAAAAGTGGTGATTTATTATATATTGCACTGTTTTTTTATCCAAAAGGCAATATTCGTGGTCAATACAGAAGTAACGTTTTAAAAAAAAGAATCCAATGCTTTGGAAGAAAATAAATAATTTTAACAAATTCTTTATCATGTTATAAAAAGAAATTATTATTTAGTAAGTAAAAAATCAATTCTAATGCTATTTAGAAATCGTGCCGATTTAAACTTTAGAGTTAATTTTTTATTATCTTCGAAGTCGCTAAATTATTTAATTCCACTAGAATAATATTAGGATCAAATATATTTTCAAATCATAGCACATAAATTGTTACCATTATTTCAATTTGATCATTAAAAAATAATTTCATGATAGCGCATTCGAATTACTATACCATAATATTGGTTTTTATCACTATAGTTAATTATAAAAAAACGAATAGAACTATTACTTGAATGTAGTTAAAGTTGTGATAAACTATGTTAAAAGTTTATTTATTTTTAATTAATAACTAATAATTTAATAAAATATATAAAATTTTCCTATACCTATGAAATAATTAATTGACTTTCAAGTTAACTAAATTTCACAAATGTATACTCAAAGTTAACGATTAATTTTATCCACTAACTTCTGATAAATTCCCATAAGATAGAAATAATGATACTGGTAACAGATTTTTCAAATTGCTGCATTAGAAAAACATTAATACATTCTTCAAATAATTTAAAAAGTGTTAAAATAAAAGTTTGATATTTTAACAAAGTTTGATTACTATGAAAATAATTGTTTTGATCCATTGCAAATATGTAGTACTTTATTTATTTATCGTTTTTGATCAAAAAATTATCACAATATATATATTATAGTTTTAGAAGCACTTTTTATACAATTTCTAATGAATTTTTTGCTAGCTATTGTGTTATTTACTAATGTGGTGATTCATATTGTAGTTGGTCCAATATCGAATCCTTCACATAATAACGATAATGAAGATTCACAAATTAGCAAAGATTTGTTAGGTAGACAACGTATGTTTTCTTTGAATAATTCACAGCCGACATATTATTATGAACTTTTTCAGGTTCCCATTCAGATGGGGAGCTTTCTATTTATAGAAAAGGTAATAATTTATCTAGATCCAACTTTAATTCTCTTGGAAAAAAAATAATAATTGAATATTTATAGGAAATGGTGTGAATCATAATCATAAACTAGGTAATAAAAATTTCCAAAGTAGTGTTTCTGGTAAACAATGGAATGAATATGGTAAAAACCCTACTCTTAAACAAGTTCGAAGAACTATTCATACACATAAGCCATGTTTCACTAATAATTATAAAGGTTTTGTTCTTGGACATTATTTAAGCAAAAGTAGTTTTAGCAATAAATTATTTATGAGGATATGGAGTGGTTTTGATTATACGAATTTTCACATTAACAATTATTTTTTTTTTAAAGAAAAAGTAAATTTTTTTATATAATAAAAAAGATATAAAGTTTTAGATAATAGATCATATAAATCTAATAAGAAGATATCATAAGGTGGGAAAGTTAAGAGAAAATCTTGAACTTAATATATTGGCTCAAGAACATGCAAATCAAATGGCAAAAAAACATGCAATATTTTATAAAGTTTCTAGAGACTATGGAATGATGGTTCGGTCAAGTTACTATCCAGCAGCTTCAGTAATGGTATCTAACTGGTATGATGAACGTCATAAATACAGTTTTTTTTCAAGTAGTCCAAAACTTGGTACACAAGATTTTACACAAATGGTATGGAAAAGTACGTTTTTAGTTGGTATTGGTATTGCAAGAGATTGTGATTTACTATATGCTGCACTCTATTTTTTTCCAAAAGGCAATGTTCTTAGTCAATATAAAAAGAACGTTTTCAGAAAGAAATTCAAATTTTTTGAAAGAAAATAAATTAATTTTAAAATTCTTTATAATATTTTAAAAGAAATTATTATTGATTTAGTTAAAATCAATTGTAATATTATTAAAAACTTTTGCTAATTTAAACTATAAAGTTAATTTTTTTTATTGTCTTAAAAGTCGCCAAATCATTAATCCATTAAAATAATAGTAAGATAAAACTTATTTTTAAAAATATAGAACAAAAATTGTTGTTATTATTTAAAGTAGATTATAAAAAAATAATTTCATGATAACACATTTGAATTATTATAGCATAATATTGGTTTTTATCACTATTATTATTTGCAGTATACAAATAGAACTTTTATTTGAATATGGTTAAAGTTGAGATAAACTACGTTGAAATTTTATTTTTTTTTAATGAATAACTAATAATTAAATAAAATATTGAAAATTTTTCTATACTTTTAAAGTATTCAATTGATTTTCCAGTTAACTAAATTTCTCATAAGTATAATCAAAGTTAACTACCATTTGTATCTGCTGAATTCTAATAAATTTCTATAAGATTAAAAAATAATACTAGTTACAAACTTTTCGATTTACCGCATTAGAAAAACTTTAAAACATTTTTGAGTAACATATTAATTTTAAAATTATTAAAACAAAAAAATTGAAATTTTCCCAACACATAATTACTATGAAAACAATTGTTTGTAATCATTTTCCAAATATGTAGTACATTATTCGATTATCGTTTTTGATCCAAAAATTATCAAAATATACATATATGTTATAATTTCAGAAGTTTTATTATATAATTTTTAATGAATTTTTTACTAGTTATTGTTTTATGTATCGATCTGATAGTTCATATTGCAGTTGATCAAAGTTTGAATTCAAAACATATAAACGATAGCTCACGTTCTTCGATTGATAAAATCTCTTCACGTAGAAAAAGTATATTTCTAATTATTATGAACTTATTTCAGGTACTTCTTTAGGTAAACACTCTAATAGTCATGTAAAAAAAGGTAGTTGCAGATCTAGATCCAACTCTAATTCTCTCATTAAAACAAGGTAATAAATAAATATTTTCAGCAAGTAGCATGGATCGTGATCATAAATATAGCGTAAAACGAGATCGAACTCCAGCTCCCCGTAAAGTACAGGGGATTTTGTAGAAATCCCGTTCTCAACTCCTATCCTCGTTTAAAAGACAAATATAAGACTTCAATCTCAAAAAGTATTTAAGCAAAGATAAATTTAGCAATAAATTATATTTCACCCTGTGGAAAGGTTGTAACTATAAATGTTATCAAAAAATAATTACTAATAAATTATATGAAAGGTAATTTTTTTACAATAAAACAAATAAATTTATAGATAATATAACAAATTAATTTAATAAGAGGATATCATAAAGTAGGAATGTTATAAGAGAATACATATCTTATCTTGATATACTAGCTAGTAAACATACATTTAATATGGCAAAACGACGTAAACCGTTTAACATTAATTCACCAACGTATGGAATACATGTTTATTCAAGTTACTATCTAGCAGCATCAGTAATTGTAACAAAATAGTATGTTCAACGTCATAAATATAGTTTCCTATTAAGTAATTCAAGACCAGGGACACAAAGTTTGACTCAAATATTATGGAAAAGTTCGAAAACTGTAGGTATTGAAAAACACGGCGATTTATTATATACTGTGTTTATTTTCATCCAAGAGGCAATATTCTTGGTCAATATAGAAAAAATGTTTTTAGTAAGAGATCCCAGTGTTTTAGAAGAAAATAAATGGTTTTAACAAATTCTTTATCAATATATAAAAAAATTATTATAATCTTAGTTATAACCAAACTTAAAATTTTTTAAAAACCGTGAAAATTAATTTTTTTTATAATATAAATGTATAATTATTGATATATTTAATATTTATTTAAATCAATTATAAAAACAAATATTATTAAGTTTCAATGTTTTAATCATTTGTATGAGATGTTAAATATTGTAGTAGCAAATTTACTCATACTCAAAATTTAAAGCATTTGGTAATAGAATATCATTGTTTTACATATAAATTTTTTTTATCATTTAGGAAATAGATAAATTAGAATAATAATAGAAAAATAATTTTAAATTTTATTTATAAAATTAGGTACTTAAAATGAGAAAAATCTGTGGAATTTCACCCAATTTTTTAAATGAAGTTTTGTTATTTCTTATTCCTTTATTTCTTGAATACAAAGATATCAAACAATTTCTTACTATCACAAAACAATGAATGGGGTACATATGAATGCAGTGCCAAATCATCATTAAATGGTAAAGAAAGGTTCTTTATCATAACAAATATTAATGTAATTACCAACAGGATAGAGGAATATTATTATTTAAAAGATATTAACACTGCTCCAACAACAGACTCTCATATAATTGAAAATGTTAGTGAAGATATTAACGTATTGGCTAAAAAGGTTATTAAGTTAATGATACCACTAGAAAGTTTATATTTTAACTACTACAATGTACCCGTCGATTTTAAGAACAATATTAATTTCTTATTTTGTCCATTGGAATTCGCTTCAAAACTTGGTGTCTTTAATGAAAATTATGAAGAAAAAGCAATAGGAAAGTACGTAAATGGAACTAGATGCTCTGTATATAAATGTGATATTGGTCCATTTCCAATGGTTAATTCACATGCAAATATTAGTCATCGAATTCTGATAGATAAAGAACTTGAGAAGGTGTTTTTTATTGGATTTCAAACTTCTCCAAACAAAAATATAGATTATATTTTCTTTTATAATGCTGGTAAACCTGCTGGAAATATTAATATAGTTCTTGTTGCCTGTCCATACAAAAATTGGATAAGAAAACAAAGTTCGGCCAAATTTATTCCAAGTAAATATGTTAAAAATGACTTTCCATCACTTCCAAATGATATGGATAGACATAAATTAGTTCCAACATTCATATTAGAAAATATTTCTCGTGGGCAAAATTTTCCAAGTAGGAATACATTTACATGTGGAAGGTTGGAACAATATGAGAAGTTAGCAGATCCAACGCCTATCAAAATTGGTTACGAATTTGATCAATTGGAAGATATTTCATCTCAATTTTTAACAATTGAAGGAGAAGAACTTTTTTGTGGTGATGTAGATATAACAGATCACTATATTTTTACTTTTCTCAATTCGACTGATATTTTTAATTCATCTGAACCAAATATGGAATACGTTACATCAATTAAAAGTGTTAATTTCTATGTTAATCAAAAAATTTACGCTTATGATAAAGAATATATTTTAAGCAAATATAATGACAGTGCAGAGGAATTTTTTGACACAGATAATGATTTACCAATATTTCCACCTTCTTGTATAGCTAATCACAGAGTCGAAATTGCTAAATTAAAATTGAAAATTGGTTCGACGATAGTTAATTCAAAATTCAAAAAAGATAAATTTACCGGTGAAAATATTGAAACGTATACAGTTTCTGTTAAAGAACAAAAAGACCAAGAGCTATCTTGTCATGCAGTTTTACTTAAAAATAGTGATGATCGTTACACAAACTTTTATAATAAAAAGTACAGTACACGTATAAAAAAAATAAAAGATGCTAACGGTAAACCTTATTCTGGTAATGCAAGTACGGCCATTAAAATAACAGAAAGTATTGAAGAAGTTGCTGGAGTTTATACATGTACAATATATAATAGTAAAGTACATGAAATACTTGATAGTGAATTTCATATATTACCAGGAGAGTTGGATCCTTATATAAAAAAAGTTAAAAATAATAAACCAAATAAACATTTGTATAGATGTACAACTATAAATATGATGAGTAACCAAACGTTAATTGAAATGAATGTTACCCATCAAGGAAAAAAAACAATGTCATTTCAATTTAGCAATAAAAATAGAAATAAAAATTTTAAAAAGTACAAACATTATGTGATATACAATCCGGATGATGAAAGTCGTTTTAATTTACCTACGGAAATCAAATGTACTTACATGAATTTTTCAAGCATAGACAATCCAACTGTTGAACAGAATATTCAAACTTATCATACCGATAATACGAGGCACAGTATAAGTTCAATTATCTTTATACCTATTGGTTTTGGTACTATTCTTATAATCCTAATTGTAATCCTTAAAATAATATATGCTATCTCTTTGATAAGATATAATAAGAAGAAGGCTGCTGTATTAAATTCCAACTCATGTTCATCAGAGACCAAGACAGAATCCGATTCAAGTACACTAAGTAGTAAAAGTAACTCAAGATCAAGAAGTAATTCAATATCAAGCATCAAAACAAAGAATATTGAATCTAAAACTTTAAGCTCCCAAACCTCAAACAAAAAAAAATTCTAATTTAATTTTATAATAAGTACTTAATTAATCTTAAAAAGTTTTACATAAATTTAATACAGAGATTGACTATCGAAGTTTCTCACAACATAGAGTTTATATATTCATATTTCTTACTGGATTGTATAGATGTATAAAAATACTTGTAATAATAAAAATTTTTGGTTTCAATTCTATGTGTTATAAAATTTTGAGGTTATATAATCTCTACCTATGGGCAGAGTTTAGATATATGAGAATATCAAGAGAGATTATATAACATCGAAAGAATTTTATCGGCAACTGCTTATTATAAAATTATCTTTATAAATAATAAAATTGTTATATACTTGTATAAAAAATTAATAAATAAAAATCTTAAAATTT
The DNA here is from genome assembly GCA_963280985.1 of Strongyloides venezuelensis. NCBI lineage: Eukaryota > Metazoa > Nematoda > Chromadorea > Rhabditida > Strongyloididae > Strongyloides > Strongyloides venezuelensis. Next base: position 983,593 of record CAUJLX010000002.1, on the reverse strand, counting down.
CATTAAATTTTTCCTAATTTAAAAAAGAAGCTATATAAAATTAAAACAATAATATATTAAAAATTTCTCTTTATTAGTTACTCTAATTACCAGGAATAGAATAGCACAAATCAACTACATCAAAATGATATTAAAATAGTACAATTATTCTTCTTTTAAAAACATTTGGTGAAAATTTTTGTGCATCATTTACATATATAGTTCCAATACATTTTTTTAATTCTTCAAAACTCACATCTCCATGGATATTATTTCCATCCAATATACGACAAGCACTAATTTTTTTTGGATTCAAAGTGGGGCAGCAATGTATACATCAAAGATTTCACTCCCTTGATCATACTGAAGATGATTGGTTTATAATTTATCGGAAATCTTTTTTTTCCATATGGAATACTTTTAACTGTAGAAGCAAAGTATTTTTGATCTTCTTCATCATTACTACCACTAGAAGACTTTCTAGTTTTTTCACACAAAATGTATTCCAGTGGAATCTTATTTGATCTTTACATTACTAAGTTTCTTAGCACAGGATATTGACAGCATACTCGTTGAATGATCAGTCCAGGAATTGATAACCTTGCAGTTGTTGTCATTAAAGATTTCATATAATTTTTCATTTCTGAAAAAAATCAATATTTTTCTATGAACTATTCCTAGAACAGCATTAACTTTAAATTTTTGTATATTGTAAATGGCTTTACAAAATTTGATATTTCCATTATTTGACCATTTACATCTATCTTTACCATTAAAGAGATATAAGCAACCACATTGTGATAAAACTAGGTTATCTTTTGAAATGTAACATATGGATGTTACTTTTTCTCCAAAATCGTGTTTTTCAACATTCAAGATATTGAAATTTGACTTTTTCCGACGTCTCTTCATGACTTCTACCTCATCATTTTTTTTACCAATGGTACATTCAAGAACACCATCAATTCTATATTTGTTTATTGATATGGAACTGCAGTTACCTAAATCAAATGATACTTTGTGACACGTAGTTCCACTTGAAGTATCGATGACTTCTAAGACTTGGATTTTCTTCGTAACTATTGGTAAGAACCCAATAATTACTAGGAATTCATTGAAATAAACATAGAATTCTAGTGATCCTTCAATGTTTTTCCCCATTTTTTCAGTAGCAATGATTTGTTATTGAAATCCTTCATGAGATAATGCTTCTTAGCATAATCATCATTAAGTTCTCTTTTAAATTGGAAACATTTTGTTGTTGTTTTTATGATCTAGAAATTTTGTTTTCTATTATCTAATTTATAAAATTTACGGATTTTTCAAGCACTTTTTTAGTTATAAACTGATCAAATTAAGTGAAAACAACTTTTTGTATGATAAATAAAAATTTTTAACAGAAAAAGTTAATTTTAAATAAATTTATTTATTGAAAATTATCAAATATTTAAGAAAATTTCAAAAAGTTATATTTTTTCTAATGAAATTGACAAAAAGATTTAAAAAGTGAATATTCTATGTTTTTAAATTAAAAATAATAAATATGATTCAAAATCTTTATAATTTTTTGATGATATTATACTGGTAAATTCCTTAAAAAATAAACGTTTTTAATTTTGAAGAATAGATGATGGGTGTCATTAGAATTTTCATAGATAATATGACCAATAGATACATTTTGATTATATGAACTTTTTAAAAATCATTATATAACATATTATTACAAATTTAATCTTTTTCTCTAAATATTTTTAATTTAAAAATTAAAATATATTTACCTTAATTTTTCATATATATTGGTATTACAAATTAAAATTTTATTATAATACTATTTTGATATATAAATAGAATTCAATTTCTTGCATGATAATGATTCAAATGGAAATAAAATGAATGTAAAGTTTTTGGGAGCTAAATAAATCTTTTAAATAATAAATTAAATTTTTGATGTATTATAAAAATGTTTAAAATTCACTACAGCATATGAGATATATCAGATTTTTGTAAGATACTTCGTATAAAATGGTTGTTATTGTTGGAGGAATTTTAGTTTAAGATCCTCATAATTTAAGGGTTTTAACTTTAATTTTTGTTTTTTTTTCTATTGTTTTTTAAATGTATATATGCATTTATAAAATTATTAACAATCTTGCAAATTTGTAAAAGAAGTTTTTAAACTAAAAAAGTAACCCAACGGTTGTCTATCGTACAAACAACATTTAACAATTTTACTTAAGTTGAATATAACAAAATGTTTTTTCTACATTACGTTAATATATGTTTGGAACTGTGATAATTAATTACAAAAAAATTGATTATTCCATTAATTAATTGCTTATTAAACCATTACAGTTTTATTAAATAAAACGTTTTTTCAAAAATTTAAACAAAAAATGAGCATTACAAAAATATTTTTTCTAATGCCACAAACTATTCTTAAATATGTTCATTTATTGCTAGATATTATAAAAATATTATTTGTAGCAAACTAAATGTCTTATCTTATTTTTTAGAGTGGGGGTCCAACTAAATTTTAGCCTTTCTTTTATTAACCATGCAAAAAATATGGGTTTTCATCATGGATTATTATAAACAATACTAATACAATTATCGAGTAATAAACAAAAAGTCTTTTTAAAAAATATACAAATATAATATTATACTATTGAAGTTGATTATATTGCAAATTTCGACAACTTTGATAAAAGACAAAAAAATCTCAAAAAAAGAGGGAACATTCGTTATATGTTTAGTCAAATTTACCTCATCTGGAATATCATAGATTGGGTGCCAATCATTTTCCCTTAACTCTTTTGAACATTCATGGCATTTTCTTTTTTCTTTAATTTCAACCAGTCATTATAGTCTATCAAGTGTCTACTAACAGGTGATACGTGAATTGAGTGGCTTGTTTCTTTATATTAACATTTTATTATCATAGTTTTGTATCAATATAGAAAGATACAAATGTTATTACTGTTATAGAATTGCTAGCAAAACTAAGAATGTTGGATTTACAATAATTGTGGTCCATCATTTTAATACCAAATCAAGCTTTTTAAGAATATCTAACTTGGTGAGAGATTTCAACGGATTTTTAGAATGTATATTTGAATATTATTAATATTATTGTATTTTATAGTCACTAGATCTATAAGACTAATAAATAAGTTTTACTCTTGTAAAGCAAACGTAATGATATAAAAATAAATATAAGAATATGTCGATAAAAATTAATGCCGTTATTCCTTCTATTATTATCTATATTTATTATTACTTCTTTGTATCAACTTTTCAAATTTGTGTAAAAAAATTAATAAAACTCTATTTTGTTTGTATTAATTACAAAAAAATTATAATTAAACTGGCATTCTATTATACGATGTTAAATCTTGAGAATAATTTATATAAATTAAAATATTTCTGCATTTTTTTGTTGAATGTCTAAAAGTTTAGTATAATAAATTAATAACATACATAGAACTGTCATAAGTAATCAAAATATATAGAAAAAATTACTAAAAAATTGTTGTAGAATTTATGTGAAAAACGTCTGTAAGCAATTCAATTAAGAATATATTCTTAATCCAACTTTTATAATGAAGGTTTTTTTTGGGTCAATTTTTTAAATAATTTCTATGGGTTTTTTAATTATGAAATTCAACATACCTATAGTCCATCATTTAATCATTTTTTAGGTGTTTGAAACTTCTTAAGCTTTTAATTTAACTGAAAAAAATCTTCAAGGAGAATTTTTATATCATGAGTAAATTAATAAATAGTATTTAATGTGAAGCTTCACAACTAAAAACTTTATCACATTGGTACAATCTTGGAATAGAGTAAGGATTATGATTATCTGCAGTTATAGGTAGTGATTGTATATGAGTATGACATTTTAAAAAATCACTTGAAAACTTTTTAATTGTTAGTTGATCGAAAAGAATCAAGAATGTATAACAAATTATGTGGCTTTTTTGGTAGACATTGAGAAAAAAATTATTTATTTGTAAGAAATTATTATTAAAATAATTAAGAAAATTTCCTTTTTTTTCGTTTACTTAAAAATTTCCGTTTTTATAATTTTTTTTTGTTTTTATCGTTATTTTTGTTTTAATCGTTTTTTTCATTTTTATCGTTTTTTTCGTTTATTTGAATATTTTTATATATATAAAATATATATTGTCAAAAACGCATAAAAACGTTCGCGATACCGGAGTGTCGAAAACGTCAGTCTACATTCATAAGCTAACTCATAGACCACTACACCATCAAAGCAAGCCTCTTGGGGAATTTGACATGATTGATTTATTAAGTGATTTTATTAGTTATTTATTTTATTTAGTTGCTTTAATAATTAGTCAATTAAATGATTTATATTGTAGAAACATTTAATCTTTCAAAGAATACAGAAAAATTAAAATAAGTACAAATGTTTAACAATAATATGACTATTTTTACAACGATATTAAAGTGAATATTTTTAATATGTCATTGGAAATCAAGTATATTGATAAAATAGAGTTTATATCACTAATATAATAACACTTAAAGCTATATTTTGATATTGTGGCTTAATAAAAAGTGCACAACATTTTATGAAACAATAACAAAAAATGCTACAAAGAAGTTAAGATATAACAGCAAAAAACTTTTCTAATTTATATTGTTTATGTAATTTCTAATTACTCTCACTATTCTTAGCAGTGATCCTTCAATAGAGAGTCTTGATTTTCTCTTTCCTTGTGCTTTATTTAAATCTCTTCCTACACTACGTGCCACTCTAGCTCCAGGATGTTTCAGGTCAATCTCCATTATTGCCTGTGTCACTCTTGAAAACACAGCTACTCACCATTATACACAAAAACCCTAAACATTTTTTTTGACCAATACGATTTATGATAAAAAAGGAACTATATTTGATAGCATTTTGGAGCGTTTAGGTTTTGTGTGTTTAATATCATTTAAGTCTCACCTTCTTTTTATAACCTCTCTGGACATCAGGAATGAAAAGGATATTCTCATTTATCTTTTTTTACGTTCTTCTATTATGTGTTTCGTTTTGGTGAGATATAACAGAAAAGTATCTTTTTTTAACTAAATTAAACAATCATGAAATTCCATTGTATAATAACAATTAATAATGTTTTTTTTTCTAAATGAATAACAATAATTTATATTTTAACAAAAGTTTATTTTTCAAAAACGAAGAGATATATTTACACAATTATAAAGTATCAATGTTATTGTATTGATGCTAACCATAATAAAAGCAATAAAAATGAGTAAGTTTATTTATTATAATAGTATAACGAGAAATTACCTCTTTTTTATATCTCATATTTAAAGAACAGTTCAAGAGTGGGAATATTATTTATCAAAATGATTGTATCAAGATACGTTTTATTTACGATATTTTTATTACATGTCTCTAAAACTTTCTCACTACATTGTTATGATGGTCATGGAGAAATAGAAAATTTAGGGATAATTAGTTGTTATTCACAATATTGTGTTTCTGGAGTTCTTGTGGATGGTACTAAATATCATACTTGTCCCTCAAATTCATATTGTTCATGGGTTTGTTGCACAATTTTATAATCAGCATATACTAATATTTGTTTTCAGGGATCTGGATGTAGGAGAACTAAAGAAGCTGGAGAAGTCTTTGCCTGTTGCTGTTCAACAGACTATTGCAATAGTGGAGGTCTATATTATTCCAATACATGTTTTTTCTTATCATCTTTGTTACTTTTCAAAGTGTTTTTTATTTGAATTTAATTTCCTTATATGGATTGATTTAATAATATTTTAATAATGTTTTCTTCTTGTAGTAAATTTTATTTTCCGAGTAATTTTATCATTGTAATCGTTTATTTGTTTTTGCCATTGTCTCAAGATTTACATTTGTATCAATTTCTATTAATATTAACTAGGTAATACATAACGATATAACATAGAAGATAACATAACTAAGTTAGTGTTATGTTTATTATCAACGATGTTACAAATAGCAAAAAATGATATTTCTTTACAAAACATGTAAAAAAAATTAACTTTCAGTAAAAATTATTTTAATTTAATATTTCTAATCCAATTTGCTTGGATTTCATTAAATCTTGTGGATTGTTGTCCTGAGATCTACTTGAACTTCCTAAAACCTGATTAATTTAAATGAGGATATAAAAAAAATATAATATTTTCATTTTAAGATTCTACATATCTAGCAGAAGTATTGTCAATTTAATTTTATTTTTTATATACTAAAATACTTTATGCCTAATGGATACAAAGGAAGATGACGAAAAATTATCTCTACAAAAGTTATTAGGAATAAAATTGATAAGAGAAAAGATATTAACAAATTTACCATCATTACATGATATCGGAAATCTTGCAAAATGTTGTAAATGGATGAATCATTTTATTGAAATTCAACCAATTAATAGGAATATGATTTGTAAAGTGGATACACAAAATATTAGTATTAAAACAAAAGAAAGTTATGATCGTTTACTTTGTGATGCTGAATTAGAAAATATAGAATTTGAAAAAGATGAGAAATCAGAAAAGAATTTAAATACAGCAAAGAACTTTTTTGGAGAAGTTCTTTTTAAAAGAAATACTGTCACAACAAACATAAGTCGTACTTTATCAGAATTTAGAGGAAGAAGTTATAGACTATTTGTAGAAAAATTTGCTGAAGAGTTAAACATTGAATGCCAAGAACGTAAACAAGCTGAAAAACTTGAATTTTTTCTTGATGTGTATTTTTCCTATAATTCTGATCTCATTTTACATGCTTTAAGATTTATTAGACATGATAATATAACGCAAATTAGTATACCTGCTGGAGCATTTTATTCTAACAGAAACAGGTACAGACAAATTAGTTGTAATATCTTCGATAGATTTCCTAACTTAAAGAAACTTGAAATATTGCATTTAAATTTTCTACTAGATAATTACTCTAAAATTTTAAAAAAATTAAAGACAAACAAAAATATTTTGAAAATTCTTCTCATAAGTTTATCTAGAAAAGATAATGCGACATTAGTTTTAAAATTTTTTGATATAAACTATAAGAAACTTGTTGATTGTACTCAGATGATTTTTAATATCATTCATAAGTATAATATCAACATATCAGTTAATGTTGAAGTTTATATTCCAATGTTAACAGGTGGAAGAAATAATATTTCATTAACTGAGAAATGCTTATTTTATCCAATTAAAGAAAACATAAATTTAATTTATTTTATCATTCAAAGTTGCGGTGAAATATTGTGTATTATGAAAGATTTACAATATTACCAAAATTTGAAAACATTAATGTTTGAGTTTAAATCTATCCAAAATATGAATGAATTTGAAAATTTATCTCTATCTGTTACTGGAACTTTGTCTCTTAAAAGCAATATCAAAATAAAGGGAATTAGATTTAAATTTGAGAAGGATTTTGTCATTACTAATCAAGAAAATTTAAAGAAATTTCTTAATCTTTTAACTTATATAAGTTCTTTGATGCCAGAATCTGTAGAGTTCTTAAAACTAGTTAATGTTTATCATTTTAATATTGATTTAGCAAGAGCAATGAATCAATTTATGCCAAATATCAAACTACTGATAATTGACTGCCAATCATATGCAGATTCCGATTCATTTACTCCTTTTAAAAATTTAGAAGCCTTAATCTCTTATCAAATACCTAAAATTGATATACCACTTAACCTTAAACTTTTAGCAATTGGAAATTTAGAAAATGATGTTAATTATTGTGATGATAAAAAACTTATTCAATCTTTATCTGAAAAATATTTGAAGAGGATCAAGGATTCAGAAGGAAGATATATATTTTTTAATGATATTAAATTATGGGACTTGTATAAAAAGAAACTTCAAAATGTATTTTTTTAATGACAGTTGTTTATATTTTGATCTTTAATAGTCATGTTGAGTAGTTAGCATTATTATTTATTTTTATTATCTATTAAATTTAATATATTTGTTAATAAATGAAGTATCCTGTCACAAAAATATTTGATTTTGTTACATATTTTTTATAAAATCATAATGAAACAATTATTCCATGGACTAAATGTAACCAAGTGATAAAATTTGTTAACAATATTACCTTAACTTTGATCGTTTGCCTTTACTTCTTAACAAAAAATTGTCTTTTCAATTGGCAGAAGAGTGATAACACGATGCTATTCCAAAATTTTACTATATTGATGTTTAATGTCTTGTATATACGATTACTGGTTAGTTTATTTCCTTTGATCTTCAATTACGAAGTTCATCAATTATTTATTATGTTATAATTTCAAATTTCTTTATAATTACTTAAAATCAATTTACTTTTTTTATAAATATCTAATGTCATTTTTCAGGAAAATATTATATAATGTATCAAGAAACAACGTCCATGAGAAGTGATAACTCTTTTTATTGTTTCATATGTGATAAAAAAATTACGTCCATAAATTGTAGACATTCCCATTTTGAGAATCATATAAACTTGGAACGCTTTAAATGTCTTGATTGTAATATCCAGTATCGTAACATAAAAGACTGGATGATTCATTATTCAATTACCGGTCATTCAAAATGTCGAAATATTATGAATCCTTGTGTTCAAAAATTTTTAGACATATTACCTGTTATATCTTTGGAGATGGAGAATTCTAAAGATAGAAATGGTGTTGATATTGACATAGTTGTTAAAAAAGAAAAGAATGGGACTTTAAGGATTCAGAAATGTGTCTTTTGTCATGAGAAAGGTTCTAACTTCTTAAAGTCTTTAAACATCAATTCTATAGAAAAACATTGCAAAGAAGAACACCAAATTTGATAAATTATGTCTTTTAATAATTTACCTATTAAAATTGAGAAAGGGGATGCAATCATTTAATAAACATTTGAAGTTAAAACAACATTTACGATAGTATGAAGTTATATTATGAAGTGATTTGTTTTTAATTTAAAAAGTTTATTTACTTAAATAATGGTTGTATGGAAAGTACTGTAATTAGTTATATTGTTAAATTGTATACTTAATTTGTAAATTATTATTTTAATAAATTCTACTTGCTTTTTTAGGTTTAATAGTTTTTTAAATAACCCTGTGGAAGTTCCTTTTTTCTTATTATCTTCTTTTAAGGTTTCAGTATCCTTTAATTTTGACAATTTCATTTCAATAGATCTTTTAACATTAAATGATTTTTTCCTCGATATTTTTGTTTTGTCTCTCCTGGAGGATGTTTTTTTTTTAAATACTTGCGTTGACCTCTCTACTGACTTTTCTTGTGGTCTTTTGATCTTTTCTGACTCCTCTGGAAGCCGTTTTTTATCTATCGACTTAGCCTGTGTTTTTCTTCTTTCCATTGACTTATTTTGTGATTTTCTTTTATCTATTGACTTGGTTTGTGACTTTTTTTTATCAATTGACTTTCTATTTTCTTTTCTAAGAGTACTTTGAGCTTCTTTTGTTGTTCCACTTTCTCTTTGCGTATCTTTTTCTTTTTTTTCTTTCACTTCCTCTGGAGTTGCATTACCAATATTGAAAATTGTTGGAATTTTATTTTTGATTCGGAATGCACCAGCTTTTTTAATGTAGTCAGAATTAGATAAATTAAAATCACCAACTTTTTTTGATAAGTATAACAGCTCATAATTTTCATATGTAATTTCAAACATATCATCAATTGAAATAGGATTTTCTAAATCTTCATAATCCTTAAATGTTTCAACAGTCGGAAGTAGTTCTGCAAGGTGTTCAGGTGTATTGTAGAAAAATGTAGATTCCGGTGATCTTATACCAAACTTCCCAAGTCTAATTGAAAGATCATTATTAACTATGTCTTCCCAAGGTAATCCATGCTCATATAATTCAAATAAAACATAACAAAGACTTTCATAATCATTTTCTCGTTCAAATCTAGTACCATTGTGATTCATGAGTGCACAGTATTTTAAATTATCAAGTTTTCTACTTTTTCTTTGTTCAGAAACGTGATTTATTTCAACATTAACATCTATTGTTAGAGGAATTTGTTTACTCTTCATCATAACTTTTCTTATGAATCCCTCTTCATAATCACCAAGGACTAAATTTTCAATACACAACATACGACATTCATCGTTTTCTTTACACTTCTTTTGTTGTCTATACCAAAAAGATGAAGTCTTTATATTTCCATGCACAATATTATGTTTATGTAAAAATAATACTGCCCTTGAAGCTGGCATAATAAAACAATTTGGATTAAAAACTTTTGGACCATTCCAATTTATAAGTTCACTCAAATTATTCCACCCACCTTCCATAACTAAAAAGGGTTTTAGTGTACTTTTGCATATTGAAGCACCAACAAAAGGTAAAATATATTTCGATACATCCGGATTATCCTTTAATAAAGTCATTATTGCATCAATTATAACAAAACTATTTGATGAAATATATTTCAAGACAATCTCCTTCTTTGTTTCTGCATTTATTCCACGATAGGCATAAGAAAAAGTTCCTAATCTTATTGCATGTTGAATTTTATATTTGGTCTCCGTAGACTTATCTTCTACTTCAGATGGTAACTTTACATAAATGTCAGGAATAGTCTCATTCTCACACGTAACTTGTAAAGATAAAGACATAATTAAAAAAGAACTTTTGGACACGTATTAAGTTTCCTTTATTATATCAAATAATTTTAATTATTTAAGGAATTATCAATCAAAATAATTTCAATATTTATTACGTATATTAAACATTTATATTCAATAAATTGTAAAAAACAAAATTTCAATATGTAATCGGTATGTTTATTTAATAAAATAAATATTTAAAATAAAAAATTTTAGTTTAAATTGGTAAATAAAAAGAAATTTTGTCGTCTTAATATTTTTAAATATAATTAAATTAGCAAGAATATAATAAAAGACGCAAATTATAAGTAAAATTAAATCTATATACAAAAAAAATTCATTCCCATTATTGTAAGATGTGTCGGAGAAGACTCCTCATTGTTATAAATGCTAAAAGCTTACTAAAACTTTGGAGTCCCTTGTGTCTCTTGACTAGTATTTCCTTCTTTGCCAATGTCCATTCCATCTACGGGTTTAGAAACATTTAAAGTAGATCTATTTGTAAAATCTGAAAGAATGTCCCTTCTAGTGCTATGTTCTTCCTTATTAATTTCAAAATCAGCATAATCCTTACTACCATCAACTGTTAAGACAGCCTCAGTTGAACCAGATCTTTTATCATCTACAGTAATATTATTAAGAGGAGGTGAGCTTAATACGGCTCCAGCTCTTTGTGAAAAAATCCCACTACTATCACTAATATTTCCATCAAAAAGGTTTGTAGCCATTTGATTCTCATTAGTCTGAGAAAAGTTGACGTTACCAGAACCATCACTGGCGTGAGAAATAGATAAATCAAAAAGAGAACTCATATTTTGAACCTTTGGTGATTCCATTGCGTTGTCAGATCTTGGTGAAGATAAAAGATTGATTCCATATTTGTCTAATAAATATTTAATATTAGAACTTCCATCTTCAGGAGGTTTTGATTCATCATTTTCTTTATTACAAGAAATATTAAAGATTGATCCGGCATTTGAGGTATCACGTTGTCCAATACTAAAAGTTTCTTCTTTGTGAATCTCTGCTTCATCCTCAGGTTTGATAATACTCCTATTTAACTTAGAATAATCTCCTGTCGTAAGTGATTCAGAAATACTACGAATTTCTGAAGCAACATCCTCTTCGATTTTTTTAATAGATATATCCGCATTATTAATGTCAGTATCACTGTGAGATCCTTCTTTGTCAGTTTTTAAATCAAAAAATTCTATGTTTTCACTAGCCGTTGGAATAGTCTTATTTAATACATGCCCATTATCGCTGATTGTTTTATCTCGACGGCTTGTATCCAGAATATTTTCGTTCCTTTGAAGAGAGATAACACTACATTCAGTTGTGTTTCCATCAATAACTTCTTGATTAACTTGATTTAAACTTTCATTAACACCAGGAGTTGATGAACCAAAAAGAATATTCATAGTGCTAACTTCTGATGACTCCAATATAACACCAGACCTCGGAGATGATAATAATTGAACCTCAGTACATTGTGATGAAACTTGAATAGCAAAACTTTTACCCTCAGCAAAAGAATCTTCCCCAAGATCTTTAGAAAAAAGTTCATTGTCATCGCCCTTGCTAATAGAAGAATCAAATAATGATCTGGGATTAGAAGTCTCACGCTGCTCACAACTAACATTTTCATTTGCAGATTTACTTCTTTCATCATATAACTGAGAAGAACACATAATACTATGTAACTGAGGAGTCTCTGAAGTAAATACCTCTTCAGATTTCCTATAAGAAACATTTCCATCCTCCATTTCAATATCCGTGTTCATTTGAGATTCTTCTGTAGTGACCCCCATATCACCAACTTTGTTGCGATCTTCTACAAATGAAGCAGTCTTGTTAGAATAACTTGATTTTAAAACACTTTCGTTCTCCTGACAATAAACTCCATTATTCTCAGGAGCATCACTATCCGTGTTTGTCGCTCCAGAATTATTTTGGATTCCACTAGATTGTAGAAGACTCGTATTAGCACAACTCTCACTAGCATGATGAATCGAATTATTGAAAAGGATATTTTGAGTGCTAATATTTGTTGCTTCCACTGTACCACTGGATTTTGGAGAAGATAAAAGATGAAGCTCAGATTTATTTGACAAATCTTGACCTTCAAGATCTCCATTCATAAACAAAGAATTGTTTCTATCTTGTATAGGACTACTAGAAAACAGGTCTCCATCATGTCCCTCAGTGTTAGAAACATCAAATAGTGATTTAACTTCTGAAGTCTCTTGTTTTCTATTGTTAGAATCTCCTTCACTACAAACTTCCATCTCATCTGTAGGTTTAGCAATACTTCTATTTAGCATAGATGATTCTACTAAACCATCGAGTTTAGAAACTTCTAGAGTACATTCTCCTGCAGAGTTTTTGGCAAGTACATTTATATCTTCCATAACAACGTCTTTATCATCTAAAGATTCTTCTTCAATAACTCCAAAATCGATGACACTATTAGAGGAGATTCCATTGCTTTCGGTGATACCTTCCCTAGCGATTCCTTCAGTAGACATATTTTGTACTTCATGAATTTGTGAACGATTTACGTTAACATTACTCTCGTTGACTGGGGAAGGCGATGAAACAAAAAGAGAATTACCAATAATAACCTCTGTTGATTCTACGGCAATGTCAGATTTTTGTGAAGATAAAAGACAATTTCTAGATCCGTCTAAAAAGCTTCCAGTAGTGGCTTTATTATCGATAGGTGAAGAACGGTTTACATCTCCTCCTAAATTTCCAAAATAGTGGTCCTCATGGTGTCCTTTGTTTTCAGAAACATTGAAAATCGATTCAACTTTTGGACTGCACTGTTGCTCGCTAGCAAAATTTTCTCCTTCACAAACCTCCATTTCATTTCCAGACATAAAATTACTTTTAGCTTGTCCAGCACATTCTATTGCAGTATCCAAATTAGAAGCTTTTGAGGCACATTCCCCTTCAAATTGTTCAGTATATATATTTACATCCTCCATATGGCTGATGTTGTCAACATGAACTTTTTTATTAGTTTCAATATTGCAAACTTCCATATCTTCGCTAATAGCTGGAAGAGTATTACTTATTCCAGACTCATTGGTAACAGTAGTTTTATCAGCATTATTAGAATCTAAAACATTTCCACCTCTTTGAGAATGAACTCCATCGTCTTTATAGATATCATCATCAATAATTTTAGAAGCATCCCTTTCTTCATCATCAATGGCTTGGAATATATCGGCACTACCACAACTCTCGTTAATCTTAGAACTTGAAGACTCAAGAATAAATTTTACATCACTAACTTTTGTGGATTCTATTGGACTATCAGCTTTCTGTGGGGATAAAATATGAGTTCCAGACATATTTGAGAAGGTTTCATTTTTGGGATTGCTATTTGCAAGTTGTTTAGAAAGAGATTCCTCATTAAGGACCTTGTTTTGAGAAACATCTAGTATTGATCTATTTTTTGAAGTCTCTCGGTGTTCAGCAACATTACTCTCTTCTTTACAAACGTCCATTCCATCCTTAGACGTAAAATCACTTCTATCCAACTCAGAATACTTTACTGTAGAATTGGACTTGGAAACATCTAAAGTACACTCTCCTTCCGACTGTCTATTTACATTTAGATCTCCCATGACATTGGCATCGTTAACATGGATTTCTTCATTTTTTTCAAGGTTGCGAACTTCTATATTATCACTAAGAGCTGGAAGGATCTTATCTACTTCATGTTCGTTAGTAATAATAGTTTTGTCAAAAGCACTTGATTCTAGAAAAAGCTCATTTCTTTGACTATGAGCCTCATTGTCCCTGAAGACATCAATCTTGGAAGTTTCCGGGGCAGTCTTATCTCCTTCACCAATGACTTGGAAAATATCGACACTACCGCAACTGTCATTAAGGTGAGAATTGCAAGACTCAAGCATAAACTGTTCGGTGGTAACTTTGTTCGCCCCTAATTCGTTGGCAAGTCTGGAAGATGATAAAGAAGTATTTCCAGATGTTTGTGGTAAACTTTGTACGTTGAAGTCTTTTGGAGAAGAACATTTGTTGTCTTTGTCGATAGGTTCAGAGATATCCTCTTTGACATGTCCTTTGTCACGGGAAACATTAAGAACTTGTTCAACTGTTGGAGTTTCCTTATTTTCATTGACAACACTTCCCTCTTTACAGAATCCAACTTCATTTGTCGTGTTGCGATTACTTTTGTTTAATTCGTGGTGATGTATTATAGTACCATCCATTAAAGAGACATTTGAGGTACACCCTTCTTCAATTTTTTTAACGGATACATCTACATCTTCCATAGCAATATTAATTTGAGATCCCAAATCGCCAGCCTCCATATCTCCGTCGTCAAACGGTTGAATAGTATCATCGAGACTCCGCTCATTATTAATAACAGTCTTATCAACAGTGCTTGAAAATAAAAAATCCTCCTCACCTTCATTGGCATCTTCATTAAAAACTCTAGAGTTAGGTGTATCTGCATCACCAATGGCTTCAAAGAGATCGACACTGCCATAACTTTCACAAACTTGAGAATCTGAATAATCAAGTGGGAATCTCTCAGTATTAGCGTGTAGTAAACCTTTTGTATCCTTTGATTTTGAAGAAGATAAAATGTTAAGTCCAGATTCAGCAGATATATTTTGAAGGGTGCCATCGTTGTCTGAAAGCAAAGAGCATTTACTTTCATCTCCGAGAACTTTCGTAATAGTTTTATCGTCGTCATCTCCCTTAATCACAGACAAATCATGATAAAATGAACATTCTTCCATCGGTAATGGTTCAGTCCCTCTACATGGAGTTGAAGCCATCATCAAAGATGGTCTTGGAGCATTCTTTTGAGGTACTGTTGAAGGTACTTCTTCTTCTGCTCTAGTTGGAATTGTATAAGATTCTCTAAATTCAAATGAATTTACACCTCCCTTGTTACTTCTGTCATCTATGTTAACAACATTAGAGACATCAACCTTATCTCTACCAGTAGTTTTTTCTAAATTAAATGAAGTAGTAGCTTCTTTACAAACGACTGGGGAATTTTCTTGTGCTTTATTTACTACGATTTCAGCGGGTTGGTGAGGTAAATCTTCCATTACAACGTCATCTTCCTCGACTACGACTGAAATATTGTAACTTGGCTTTATTTGACTCTTCAAACAGCCAATCTTCTTCTTTCGCAGTGGAGAACGAACTAGGTCCTCGTCCAAAACGTCATCATCTCCAGTTTGATCAACGTACACCCGAGTTCTGGTCATGTTATCATCCTCAAAGACAGAAAACTCCTTCTCCTGAGACAATTTTTCTTCCATAAGCATTAATTCCTTCCTGTCTCTCTTTAAACTAACTCTTGCTGGGGTAACGAAATTTGGAGGTGGTATTGTTTCATCCAAAACAGTTGTATTATTCACTGAAACTTCCTGAGGTGGTAATGTTTCAGAAAAAGCACTGGCAAGCTTGTTTGAAATATTAGTACAAAATGACACAGCTTCCAGGTTGGAGGCATCTCCAACTTTCTTCTTGTAGTCATCTTTTAATGGTGATGACGATTTTAGAGTAGTGTTTACACTAGTATAACCTTCTATTTCGTCCACAAATTCCATAACACTATCATTTTCTTTGTTTTCTTCGGTAACCACATTCGAAACACACTTTAAGGGACTTCCCTCCTCTTTAATATTTTTTTCGGCTGAGTGGCAGTAGTTACTCACAGTAACCACAATAGGAGGAACAGCCATCTTTTTAAATCTTGATATTAAAACTTCCTCATACGAGGCATCCTCATAACTTTTGAACATAAATATAGTATTGCGAGATGGTGGATCGACTTTATGGGGAATTAGATGTGCATTCTTGAGTACTAAGTCTTCAAAGTCATTTAGTTCCTTAACACCAGAAAATGTCCCTTGAAGACCAACTTTGGCATTATCTACCAACACCTTGAGGTTTACATAGTCACATTCCTCAGCAAATATCCTTCCAAAGTATATGAAGTAAGGAACGTAGTCGGACAATTCGTCTGTAGACCAAATTTGTTTAAAAAAATCACAAATCGTCATGACTTTAGAGTGATTAATCTAAAATTTAAGAAAATAACAACTGAATAGGTATAAAAGTTAAACTTACAAGTTCTATATACAGGAACAACAAGAATTTCTTATCTTCTTCAGACTTGGAGGGGATAGCCCTATATTGAGCACGGGACTTTAGAATCATTGCTCGGAAGTCCGCAATATTTAGATTTTCAAATGTCTTTGCAAAGTGTAAAATATACTTAGCTCCAAGGATGAAACCCTTAGACCGATCTGGAGTCCTTTTATATATTCTACACAAAAGTTAATTTAGTCAATATAATAACAGTATTATTACTTACCCAACAACCTTTTCATATTTAGACTTGGAACTCATCTTATCGAAAGAATCATCGAAATTTAGCTCCTCTTTATATGCAAAATCGAAGTAAGCCATTCTGTCTAAAAAAAAACAACAAAAATATAAACATTGCCAAAAAGATCATGAAATTTAAATATTCTATCCGAGTGAAATGTGGGTAAAAAAGAGAAAAAAAAAAAAAAAGACTAAATAGGACAATACATTGATACGTTGAAAACAGATGAATTAAAGTTTCAAAAGAGAATAAAAACACGTAACATCTCCGCAATAGTAATGGCGGAAAATGATGAGAAGACAAAGACAATATTAAGTGGTGTGACAAAATTGTCGCGCCAAATTGGTAAACAAATTGGAATAAAGTATCCATTGAGGAGATGTATTTGTGGAGGGAAATAAATTTGTCACTATAAGAGTTTCATACACAATCAAACAGAAATCGATTCACAAAGAGGGCTTCGTGTATTACAAGTGTTAATGCTAGTATTTAAATTTAGCTAATTTTGTATTAATAATGACAAAATACGAGTAGAACAAAATAATCTTACGTTACACAAAATATGGTGACAAAGCAAAATGAGGTAACAAAAAAGTATTGTGACCGATACATTCAATCAAATAACCCATGGCATTATTTCTGGTGTGTATATAGTTATTTAAAACAAACTTCTTGTTTAACATGTCTTCGATTGGTAATGTAAATGAGGTATTTTATTATCAATGAAAATTTCTTATAAATAAATCTGTCTTCTGATAGTCCTCCTTTTCACAATTAACTATTACATAGAAACATATTGAATAAAGAAAAATGAATTTTCCAAGGGAAATGATATTACTTTCGTATATCTTTGCAAGGCTTTGATGCAGAATGAAATGAAAGTTACTTCATAGTTTATGGAGAATGCTTCGTATGGTAAACATTTATTGCTGGTATTAAAATCTAGCTAATTTCATATCAAAATAGATAATAACAAGTGGACATGATGATATAATCCTATGTCAAACAAAAAGTGATAATAAAATAAGATAAGGTAATAGAATATTGCAGCCGATAATGAATATGTGTAACCAATTAATTATTGTACCATTTCGAATACTATATACGATCGTCAATGACAAACTTTTTGTTTAACATATCTTCCATAAATTATGTGAATGAAGTGTTTTATTATCAATAACAACTCCTTTTACACATTTCTTTCTTCCATTGTTAAAAGTCATAGTAGAATACATTGAATAACACTAGTGGGCTTAATGCAACTTTTAAGTAAAAAAAAAATTATTAATAAAAAGACGGAATATACAAATATACAGAAATACAAAAAAATTTACATCTTAAACGACAAAACAGAAAAATTGAAAAAAAAAAACCTGGTTCGTTGTTGTACAATTTGCAGCTCGACTTTTGTATTCCCATTTGGGATGTCACTTTTATTAGAAAAATACCCATTTAGTCTCGGTGTTGTCATTTGGATCCTCCTGCACGTCACCGGAAGTTTTTTCAACATTTTGTGATCCGCATACATTAGTCTTCTCATCGCAGTTATTCTTGTATGAAGGTGGTTCCTTACATTCAATGGAAATATCATCACAATCATTACTGTCTTTATCTTCACTGTCATCAGTCATGAAAAGGTCATCGTATTCTACAGACTTTTTAGAATCCTTTACATAGACATTTGATGACTTTATTTCAATTACTTTTTCTATTGGAGAAATTCTGCTGCAAGAATCGCCGACAAGACTTCGGTGGTCTTCACTGACAGGCTCGGTAGACGCCTCTCGTGGTTCGGGTAATACGTCTTGGGTAAATTCCGAATTACAAGCAAACCCATCATCCACGATGGTTTCTGATTTGTCCTTGGAATGATTTTCCCGAGTATGTATATTTGTAGTAGCAGATTCAATCAAATCCCAATTTTCACCAAATTCTTCTTCATCATTTACCAAAGAATTATCCAATTGATGGTTATTATCATTTTTATCCTTATCGGTAACCGAAGCAAGTTCATCAGATCCCAAAGTTAGAGTCAATTGTTCCTTCGTTCCCTCATCAAAGTTATCCTCTATACGCATTGATTTATCTAGAGAGTCCTGCTCCTCATCACTAAAGTTCGCTTTCTTCTTCAAGGGAGAATAATCAAAGTCATCCGCTGAGTTTTGATCGTTTATTCCAAAGAGTAAATTTGTAAATACGTTTTGAGTATAAACATAACTACCTTCTTTATTATCATCCATCTGTTGTTCTTCAGAACTATCATCTCCTCCAAATCTCTTTAAACGTGATTTATCGGGGCTAGAAAGAAATGATGGTACATCCAACCCTCCATCCAGTGGTGCTTGATTAAAGAAATCAAAAGTAATTGGTGGGAATTCTCCGTATTGTGATAGAGCAAAAGCTTCGCTGCCATTGTCATGAGAGTTAACATTTCCCAAACTTTTATCAAAACCAACTTTAAAATCACTAAGCTTAGAAAGGATTGATGAATCTCCAAGGCCGGTATCGTTGACTTCTTTTTCTTTAACATTTCTGCCATTATCCTCATTGTCTTTCCCACTTATTGGTGTTACAGGAGTAGAGATGTTAACTTCATCCCCATTTTTAGAGTTGGAAACATTCTCCACGCCTTCAAACGAAAATGAGAGACCACTGTCCTCTACTGCTAAAGATTCCTTGGGAGTGGCTTCTTTTGATTTCAAATCCTCGTTTTGGGGGAGACTTGAATGTTTGTGCTCTGCAACATATACCTCCTGATAAGAGCCGTCAGCATAAGTTTTGAACAAGTGTGTAATTGAATCATCTCTCATATCCGTGGTGCGAATATATTTTAAATCAGTTGGGATCATCCCCTCCAACGCAACTAACTGGCTAATATCATTGAAATCACTTTTTAATACGAGCCTTGCATTATCAACTACCATTTTAAGACTTTGATAGTCTTCTTCAGCAGCAAATAACCTTCCAAAGTAGACATAAAACGGCCAGAAATCGTTTAATTCATCTTTCTCCAAGAGTCTTTCAAAAAATTCCCGCTTTGTCATACTTGTATTGGTTTTCAACTGAAAGTAAAACAGTATACACTATAGGAAAGTAATCTAATTTAACTTACAAGTTCAATGTATAAAAGTAACATGTACTTCTTGTCTTCATCAGTTCTAGATGGGAGATGCTTGAATAATCCTCTATACTTGTGAACCATAGATCTGAATGTAAAGACGTTAAGGTTCTCGAAGGATTTTGCAAAAAACAAAATATAACGAGCCCCAACTTTGAATGCTTCAGAGTAGTTGTCACTTTTTCTATATACACTGAAAAAATTACGAAATTAAAAGAAATGGACGTAATAAAACATACTTTAACACGAATTTATACTTTTTATTTGGATCCATCTCAAGCAACGAAGGATCAAGCTGAATATCTTCATTAAGTATTGGAATATCTTCAAACATTTTTACTGAAAATAAAAGCATTTTATAATAGATAAAAAATGTACATCGGGAAATGTAGGAAAAAAACTGTAGCCAATGAAAAGAAATGTGGGACGTAAGCGTAAACTAATCCACCAAATACCAAAATACCATTACATTTATTTATAGTAGTGATCATTTTAAATTAATTTCCACCTAAGACAGATACAGTTGTTGTGGAATAATGTTTAATAATAAATTAAGAGTTTGCACTTTCTACATTTAGAAGTCTTCTAAATGATAGAATGAATGAAAAATTTTGAAAGACATAAAAGCACTTGTCGAATTTCTTCGGGCTAGTGTACAACGTATAAAGAGTCGTTTTGAGAAAAATTATCTAAAGTGATGGTTAGTTTCTGTCTGGTAATTAATCTTTTAACAAAAATTGTTAATGTACTGTGATTTTACGTAAATTGAAGGTTACTTTGCAACTTTGGATTGTGGATTTGACAGGTTACAACTGTTAAGGTGTAATACTTAAGGCGATGTGCAGAAATAATTATTACCACAAGAAATATGTAGCTATAAGTCAAGATTTTAATTAAATAATCATCTTTCATATATTTGACATTGGTAAAAAATATTTTTTCAAAATTTGAACATTATCCCACTATCATTTATATCTTTATAATGTTATTCATACTATAATATATCTTGAATAATCACTAAAAAGATTGTAGAAATTCTTCTTTCTGTTCCAGTAATTTTTTTTCCATGCTTTACTAATTTTTGATAATTTGCTTGATTTTTTGACATGAATTTATAAAAATACATGTTTGTGTTAATTATAAAATTGTCATAAGAACTTTTGAAAATTAAATTATTAAGTAAAATCAGGATTTTTCTTTAATTAACAATACTTTTTAATTAAAGTTAACACTTTGAAAGTGACATCATTAGGATGTATTTCATCAATGTAAAAGTAAAACTAAAGATGTTTACCATTCCCTTCTTTAGTAAATATAATTTACACAGCTACAATTTTTAAAAAATAGTACGTTACAATTTTTTAACCTCTTCTTCATCAACAAGAACATATATGAATACTTTTTAAATTAATTTATTATTTTATTTGTACATAGAACGATAGTATTTTGAAGGATGTTAAAGTGCCCTTTGTAAGTATAAATAAATTTGATGTATCATATATTATAAATAACTACTATTAAAAATAATACATATTTTTTTTAATTGTAACTTTCTCCTACCCTTAAGACATAATTGTTGTTGATATTACATCATTTATATATATATTATATTCATAATACTATGAAAAAGTTAACTACCTATATTGTGTTTATCTTTTTGATAAATTATTCTCTATCCTTTGGTATCAACAGATATCGACAACGTGAAAGTGATTCACATTCTTCAAAAGGATATTTATCATGGATAATAGCTGGTACAATTGTGACAGTTCTTGTTTTTGTATTTTGTGGATGTAAAATTTGCTACTCCAGGTATTATAAAGAATAAAGCATAATGAATTCAACAAATTAATGTATATTGTTAATTTTTGATAAGATGTTGTTGTTTTTTGTTTTGGAAGAATAAAACTAACTATCAATATGTGCTGTTATCATATTTGATGTATAACTTTTTATTTTAAATAATTTAAAATAGATATTAATTAAATTTTCTAGTTCAATTTGGATAGAAATTTTTAAATACTACTAATGTTTTTCTCTTTTATTTTCACGTACAATAAGTATAAACTTTAACAAAACTGGTCTTGAGCCATTATATTTTTTGTACGAGGTAGTAAAACTCATTTAAAAATTTAATCATGAAGAGATAATTATATCTATTTGATGAGATAATTTGATAAACGATGAAACGTAAAAATTTTATTTTTTGATGTGAGATTATTTACGTTGTCTAGACACCTACACAAAAATTAAAAAAAAAGTTGTTTAGAAAAAGTTTAACTTTAATTAAGTTAGTAAACAATATCTGCCAGACCAATATCTTTATTTTTATTGACAATAATAAGAAATAATTCCTTTTATTATGTATATTTTATATTGATATATTTTTGTTAATGGAACCCTAAAAACATATTTACTTTTCTACTAAATCTATCATAAGATACTGTAAATTTGCTTTTTTTCCATTATTTAAAACATAATTTTCTTTTAAATAAAATTACCATTGTTTTTTTCTCATTATTTAAAGGAATTATATTTATTTATTTAAACTTTAGTTTGTTTTTTTGAATAAATAGTGGTATCTAAATTTTATTTTTTCAATTATCCAGGCACATTAAATAAATCTTTAAAAAATATAAACTTAATTTTTAAATATATGCAATATTTTGAAGAAAATAGTCCCTTTAAGTAATGAAAAATAAACATTAATATCATTTATTCTAAAACTTTATGGAAAATAAATATTTTTTTAATAAAACGAAACAGGAAACTATTATAATAAGTTTATTGCTACTTCTATTGCGGAAATTTGCTAATCTATTCAAAACAATTAATATTTCATATGATTTAAAGAAAAAATATGTAGGATTTAGCTACTTAACACTTACCATGACGTAAAAACATCATATTTATTATAAAACAAGTTTGAAAAATTTATTGTACAACAAATTAATTAAAATCTTATTACAATATGTATAATGTAATTGATAAAGAAGTTTAAAAAAAATGACATCTGATAAAAGTAAGACGAATTATGTATCTTTAGGTTTTTTACTTTTTTTAAGGCTTGTACTTTTACTTGTACTACAACTATTATCGTTATTAGTGCATTCTCCAACTCCTGCATGTTTCATTTCGAAACCATTTGTAATTTTTTTAGATATAAATAATATCACAATTCTGAATGCATATATCGTATCGTAACGTAATAATCTTGAATAACTTAATTCTTTACCAAATTGACATAAAGCTTCACAAACACATTTCCAATAATATTCATTAAATAAATCTTCATATTCTGATAAAAGACCACCTTGAGCTGTGTATGATACAAGTAGTGGTCCTAATGCATCATCCAAATATTCTAAAGACTCAATTGACATGTCAATTATTGAAGTTATTGTTGTTGTGTACAATTCAACAGCCTCTTTATTATTTTTATCTGTTAGAATTTTCTTGAGATCTTTATAATTATCACAAATATATTTATGTACCCATTGGCCAACAGTTTCGTTAACTTTCTTTTTCTGCCATTTTGCATATGATGTCTATAAATATTTTTATTAAAAAAGTGTAATTTAAGAGTATATAAAAAAACATACAGTGATAAGTAAACGTTGCCTGGGTGTCAAAGCAAATCCATTAACAGCAACTGCAAGATGAGCTATATCTCTGAAATCTGATAAATTTCTAGAGGTTTTTTTTGGTACAACAGAGACAGCTGTCGAGAAAGCAACCATCATAGCTTCCGAAATTGCTGATTTAGTTTCCATTTTATTTAGTAATAATAATTTTGAGTAGTAAAACTTCTTCTTTACTTTAAATATACTTTGTTATTCTTAAATAATTTATAATTCTTGTATAATCTAAAATTAAAAATATATCATACATAAAAGAAAAGCCTCATTTTAGTTTATAATAGGAGTCTTTTAAAAATATTTATATATAATTAATTAGTAATTAAGAGTTATGTAAATAACTAAATATATTGATGTCAAAAATATTATAATTAATGAAAGTAGAGCAAAAGTTAGAATTTTAAATGAAATATATTTAGATTAATATTATAAAGTTTTTTCTTTTATAAAAAACAACAGACTTTTATTAGAACACTTAACTTTTTTAATATACAATTATGTATAATTAAAAAAATGTATTATTCTTTATATTATTTTGTCTTAAAAACAGTAAAAAAATTATATCACACAATAATCTATGGAAATAATTTTTTTTCCTATTTAAAAGGAACTTAATATACAAGATTAAATCTTTTTTTCTCATAAAAATGGTGATAAAAATAAATAAAATTTGCGAATCAATCAAGGATAATAATGAAGTTTAATAAGCCTCTACTGATACGATCGAAACTTTGTAGTTTTCTTATATCCTCCTAATCATGGTCTAATAAATAGAACAGTTAAAGACAAGTGGATGTTATTTTTAGAAACAGACACTTATGGAGTAACAAAAATTTCCATTAAGAAGTTTGTTTAAAAATGTCCAAAAAGTTTGCTAATCCTTTTTGCATTTAACAATTTTGATTAAATATATCTTAGAAAAGTCTTTTTTTATATTTATTTATTTATAGTGTAAGTGTTGGTAACAAAATTTAATGAACCTTATATATATGGGGCGAGTCAAAAGTCACTTTAAAGTTTTGAATTTTAATAATTTTTTTCATATAGAATATTTTTTTTTCATTTTATACATATATTATGGTTATTGAAAGAGAGAGATAAAAATTATAGAGTCATATTTAATTAAGAATACTAAAACAATGTTGAAGACTTTAAAATGAAAAAAAAATTTTTAAGGAAGTAAATTATTAAATAGTTTTAAAAATTCAAAACATTATAAAATGAGGATATACTTGAATAATTAGTTCTATTTTTATATAGGAACATTCGACGATTTTTATAAATAATTTTAATTTTATCTATATAATTTTTCCTAAATTAAAATGAAAGAAATGTTTAATAATTTATGAGTTCATTTAGGGTTCTTTGTTAATAGTGATATTTATAATATCTATATCTTCTAATTATTGACTATAGGATATTTTTAAAAAATAGTAAAACAATATAAAGTATTAAAAAAGTTATTAAAATGTAAAAATTTCAAGTGTCTCTTGAAACACCCTGTCTTTATTTATATATATACATATCTTGTCTTTTCTTCCAATTAATAATAAATATATAAATATTTTATTTTTCTTAAAAGACACAAGTTAAGAAAGAACTTTTTTGAAGATTATAACAATATAATTTTCACTTAAAATATTTACATAAACTATCTACATATTTTCGTTTTTCAAATACGCTCATATATAGATACCATAATTTTTTTTTGTAAATTTACGAACAAAAATAAAGTTACTAATTTATCTTTTACTTAACTTTTTCCTCTTCTAGACAAAAATCAAATAAATTATTTTGATGTATATTTTTAACAACCAACAATTATCCTTTATAAACATTAGTGGAAAAAAATAGATTTATTTATAAAAAAATATGAAGATGTTATATACCCCCTCACATGGTAAAAGACTATTATTTTTTTTATTTGTTTATCAGTAGTTAAAGTAAAAAAAATCAAAAAATAAGGAAACATATCTTATGATAATTAAGGAAATAAATGAAATAAAAAAAGTTAATTTTCATTATTGAACAAACCAAAGAAGTGAATTATATAATGTGTCAAATTATAATGATATTTGCATAGTTGATATATATATATATCTTCTTAAAAAGACATGTTATTAAATTATAAAAACATGTTAGTATAAATAAAAACAAAGATTCAAAAATCGTAGATGGCATGGAAAAAAATAGTGTAGAAAAAATGTTTATTAGAGAATATATTCCATATCAAAAAGCATGATACATGTTTATTTCAATGACATTTATTATAGTGATATTTAAACTTAAGAATATTTAAACATCTTAAGTGCTTAGAAACGTGAGGTGTCATAAGATTAAGATTAGCAGAAATATTTTCCCCTATATTTACGCAAAATATATTTATTATAATGTGTTTAATATAAATAAATAAAAGGTACCATTAAAAAGGTATAGACTTTTTTTTATTATTGTCGTTGGATTATTATTCTTTTTTTCTATTGTTAAATATACATATAAAAAACTATTTATCTTCCTGATAATTTTATTCAGGAAAAAATAGGAGGCTGGTCTAACACTTTTTTTTGGCCATGAAAGATTAAACAATATTTTAAACTGACTAATAAATTTACCTTGTTTTCAAATTAACACTTTATCCATTGAGGGATTATCATACATTTGTCAAACAAGACAAAAACAATTCTCTTATGATTTATTATATAATATCATAATTCTTTTAATTAAATCTATTCATTAAAAAAATATTTTATATATAATTTATGGGGTATAGTATAATATCAGTCATTCAGGACAAGAAATTTATCAAAAAATTCATCTTTAAATCTTATTCAATTTTTAACAACACAAATAATAAATTTTAATCTTTGATATTTTGTTAACATTTTATACAGTTAATAATATGTTTTGTTAATTAAAATTTATAATAAAACTATTCATTACATAAGAAAACTTTACTTTTTAAGTAATTAAAAAGTTATCTTGATATTTGAAAAAAATGCAATCCTTTTCGAGATGGAGAGAGAACCTTTTGTAATAAATTATAAACAAACAATAAATGTTACAGATATTTTTCATGATAATGGAAATATGATATAAAAATAATAAAGGATTACATCCGTAATTATTTTTCTTCAATCATATCATATATCAAAATGTTTACTCACTCATATGAACTTGTACCAATATTATATAAGTCTATCTGAAATAAAATTGATAGTGTTACTTAAATAATTAATAAAGAGTAATCATTTTCTAAAAATAACACAAATACAATTTTCATACTTTCCTATAATTTATTTCAATCAAAGTCATTTTATCTTATCATATAATCTATGTTAATATGAAGGTATAACAATATACATCATGTAACACCAAAATAATACCATTAAATTTTTTTACACTATAATAAAATTAAGAAATAAACTTTATAGGTTATTTCACTGAATCACGATTCATAAAATATTGTGACATTTAAGACAAAAAAAAATTTTCCGGTACTTTCCACTGCACATCAAATTTACCAAAGAAGATATTTACAACATCATTTTATGTCTCTGGTAAAAGATATAAGATTAGGTCTACAAGTACAGAAACAATTTAAGAAAGTGATTTTATTTGACAAACAAACTAGATAATAAACAATTTAGCAAATATGTAAATTTTTCACTGATATAAAAAACTATAAATTTTTTTTAAAAAAAAATACACAATGAGATATTTGATAAATGTACAAGATAATCAACAAAAAGATACTTATCACCATTTTTTGAAACATATTACCTTAAAATATCAAATACGTATTCATTTTTGTCAAGTTCGTCGAAAAATAAATTTTATAAAAATTGTTCTAACTTTTTTTTGCAACCTTTATACACCCATTATGTAACATACTTACATACTTAATAAGAAACGAAAAATATACAAATAAATACAAAAAAGAAATTACATAGAGTATAATAATATTTTGTCCTTGATCAAAATAAATTAACAAACCAGTTAAGGGTTGGTTTTAGTTTTGGAAATTAACAAAACAACATTACTCAAGATTTTATGGTATTTAAATGGAATGAAACTATTCTTACTTCACTACATTTACTTATTCTTTATTAAATAATACCTTTTTTTTAAACAAAACACAACAATAGAAAACGTCATGGTATCATTTATCAAATTATCTAGTGTTTTTTTGTTCATTGTTGCCACTACTATTACAATAACAACAGGACAAATGATAAAACAATGCGTCTGTAGTGAAATCCAACCATGCGTCAATAAATTTTCTGATTCGGTTATTGTTTGTGCCGACCAATGTCAACATCATATAGCCAAGACTGGTGCCAATTACCAAGCATTAAGATCATGTATTCTTAACAAAGAATCAATGTTAAAGAGTACTATTAAGTGCCAAAATGACAAATTAGCAAATACTTGTGCTAAAAGACCAGGAAATATGGTTAAGAAAAGGTATGAGGAAACAATTAAAATTGCTGCTATAAGTGAGATTAACAAGATGCTCAGTTCAAGCGGTGTTTTATCACAAGTTAAGCCTTTACTTGGTGTTGGTAAGAAATTCTATAGTTGTGTTGCTAAGTGTATGAAAGGTAAAGCTGGAAATTGCCAAGATAACTGTGGATTAGATCTCCCATCTGATACCGTTATGGTTCAACAAACTAAACAATGTGCTCAAGCTGCTGGTTTCTCAACACCTGTTGTAAGAGATCTTTGTGGATGTGCTGCTAAAGCAGGATTATCACAATTAAATGGTGTTTGTGACAAAATTACAATTAATTAAAGAAAAGAATCTAATCAACAGGAAAAAAGTTTAAGAATATAGATATATCAAGTATATTGTCTTCTTTTTTTTCTAAAATCTTTTGTACATTGTTTTTTATCTAATTAATTATTACATACAAAATTACATTAAAAAAAGTGTTAAAAAACTGAACTCGTTGTTGTTTATTTTACATACAAATAAATGATTTTAATAGATTAATTAAGAATTCATTACTATTATTATATAATATAATAAGAAGAAAAATAGGATGCTAACTAAGAAATATTAATAATTAGAAATATTTTCAAATTTTAATAAAAGAAAAAAGTTTTAAAGAGGGATAAAAATGTAATTGTTTTGTCTGAGGAAATTTATGATAAAAATTTAATTATAAAAAGATACTTAAAATACCATATAGAGAAATATAAATTTTACATATCTTACAAAAATAGACAAAATAAAAATTTTACCATATAAAAGTTCTTTAACCATGCCAATTAAATTTACCACTTCCTTTTGATATAAGAAGAAAAGAGTGTGGAGATGGAATTTCTTTTTGTTTTACCAACTAAATCCCCTGATAAAATGGTTATATATATATGAATAGGCGAATATAAGTTAACAAAAAAGTTGAAATTTTAAAAATTTCAATTACTTTTAGTATTACTTTCATAAATAGTTGATCATTATAGCAAGTAAAAGCTTAAAAGGCTTATATTTTGAAATCAAAGTTATAAATTTTATTTCATTTTATAATGATGCCAATAACATACAATTTGCAATAGTACATGTTTCCTTTATTTTAATTTATTTAAACTTAACATAAGTAAATAATAATTTTAATATATAATATTTATATATAAATTATATTAAAGTTTCCGTCATCTTGTTTATGTAAAAATACTTTAAATTCTTTGACATTTCATTTGAAAAATACAATAAAAGTGACAAGGTAAAATAAACATTAATGAACTTTATTGTATAATAAATATATGTTTTCATAACAACTATTATTATAGAAAAAACTATGTGACGACATATGAAATAATAAATTGATATACACATATACTTAATAAAAAATTCAATAACAAAATGTTTAAATAAATAATAACTTAAAAATGAAGTAAAAAAGAAGAAAGCAAATTATTTTGTTAGTATAAACTTTTTTAATCTAAATTCATTTGACATTCAAATTGCATCACATTATAAATTTAATGTTTTTTTAGTATTATCAATAAACTTAATCAAACATAAAATATATGTTTATATTTTGACCTTTAAAAGTTTTTTCATTGTAAATTTTTTGTGGGAGTATCCATGTGTTTTGAATTGTATGGTAACAAAAAAAATTAATAACTAGAACTTTTTATAAGCAGTCAAAATAGAAAGTTTAAAAACTTAGTTGATTATTTAAAGTACAAAGTAATCTTTATTGAAGTGTAATATATTTATACGTATTAATTTTCACCATTTGGAAATGCAATTAAAAACTTTCTAAAAAATTTATTTATAGTATCAAATTTGTAAAAATTTTCATTTCATTAATCAAAGTTACAGTTTTTCGGAAGTTATGTATTTAAGTACTTTTCTCAATAAATGTAAAGAAGTATTTTAAAAAAAACAAAACAATTTGTAGAATTTATTTGTGCTGTTTAAAAAAATTCCATAAAATTATAAAAAATAATTGCATGAGAACACAAACCAATGATTAATATCGCAATAATTATCACTAATCAAAGATTATTTTCTAAATTGTATAAGAATAATTGGGTAGCAAAGCTTTATTGATGCTAATAATGGAATTAGGAAGGCATTTTTGTACAGATAAAAACATTCATTCTTGATTTTTCCACCAATTCTTATCTTTTTTTATATCGTTGGTTGTTACTCTTGAAATGAATTTAAAAATTTTGAAAAATATTTTTTAATTTCCTAATGTTAACAATACTTCATTAGCTAAGTAAGATTGTAATTAGTTAAAAATTGCAATTAAAAGATGGTTTTTTATAAGTACTTTACTATTTGGACGGCGAAATTTGCTTCAACGGTGTAGTGGTATGTGAGGTAAACTAGCAATGTGAGATGACGAGTTTGAACTCCTGATTGGGCGAATGTTTTTGGTCTATTTTTAACAAAAAGTTCATAAAAACTGATGGAAACGTACCAAAAACATTTACGCATTAACGATATTGAACTTGGATGGTCGTTTTTCTAATATCTCATAGAACAACACAATGGAGCAAATTTCTCCACGAAATCTTAGTAATACTTGCATTGACTTTTTTAAATTAATTACTTTTTTAACTTGTTGGTAACGTTTTTTATGGTAAAATAATTTTATTTGGCATGTTCCTGTTAAATTAGGCCATTCAATTCTAAATGTTTCTAATAATTTCTTTTATTTTTTTATGTGGACATTTGTTCGTTCTTAAAATGGTTTTTAGAAAGTTTGAAGAATAACTTTAAATCTCTATTGTCAAGTTATTTATCATATAAAACAAATTTTGCACAATCTTTTATGTTGTAAAGAAATTACTACTGTATCTAAAGGAATCTTAAAACGAAACACGTAAATCTATTAAGATAAAAAGAATATTACATTTCTATTATCATCAAAAAGTTAGGATCTGCCACAATTATGAATATTAAAATATTTTTTTAACTGGCGCTTAACTATAGTGGTCTAAATTGTTGTGAACCAAAAAAGAAGACCTCCGAAACATTAAACTTGTTTTGAGCTTTTATAAAGTGGAGGTTTCAAATTTTTCACACTCCAGGATGGAATTGAGTGACTTGTAATTGTAAGCTTAATTAAATCTAAGGAAATTACTTATCAGTATTTATTTTTAGGGATAATTAATGTAACTATGTATATAATTAAAGTATCTTAATAATTATCTTTGGTGTTTGGTATTTCATTGGCCTCTTGTTCCTCCTTCTACATATATTTAAACTATTTTTTTTATTTGTATTGAATCTGTATATATATTGTATTATAAATCTTGCACTTTAATAATTGTATTATTGTTTTTTATGTTAGTAAATATTTTTTATAAAACTTTTGATTTTTAAAGCCAGATAATTTAATGCTCAGGATATCACTTATAAAAATCTTTTATAGCTTAAGATAACCATATAATTATAGGCAATAAATAAATCTACCACCATTAAATATGAATCTTTAAAAGGTATAAATATAGACTTTAATTTATTAATATCTTTATCATTATGATAATATTTTATCAAATGTGAATCTTTATATTTGGAAGCTATCAAATTGCATTTAAAAATAAGGCATATGTATAATAAAGATATATTAATAATGATAAGATCTTTGATAACGTCCTATTTGTTAAGATCCCATCTCTATCCTTTTAAATGGGCCTTCAATGTTCATATAATCCTATTGGGTCCAAGACACATACTTTTCCGTCATTTACATATTAGTTAAGTACAATCTCTACTAACATTAAGTTTCGCATCATTTATATTCTAATGAGGAGGAGCTTTTTGATAAAAGTTTTAGTGAGAATAATCTTATTTCTTTTAACTTCCCCCTAATTTGGAACACATTCTAATCTTCTAAATATATTTATCAAAAATTAAAATTTTTAATATTTTAACATTTTCAATGACACCAACAATGCTCTCTGCAATATGGATATTTTTAAGTATATCTATAGCTTTAGGGCAACTGTTATCAGCTGGACAGACTGACTGGATTGTCCACGGAAATTTATCTCAAGGACTTTTTGCTAACTGTTATCTTCATGAATGTCAACTTAGATCATCATTATGGCCTCTATTTATTCTAACGGTATACCTTTTTGGAATATCTCTACTTTTCTTTTCATCACTAATTGCTGTACCGTATTTAATATTTACAAATAATGCTAAACCCATTGAAATATCAGCAAATGCCCAATTATTAGGTGTTTTTTTGATGGGACTTACTGTTGTGTCCGTCCCTATAATGAATATTGAAGAGATCCATTGTACAGCTAATCAATTATTACAATCACATTATTGTAGGTATGTTAAAACAAGACATTAAATTAAATAATTTATTAATATGAAATTTTTAGAATCGGTTGGGCTTATGCATTAGCATGTGTACTATCACTAATTTCCATGTGTTGTCCATTGATGGCACGTCTAATAGCAGATCATCGAAAGACATACAGCTTTATTGCCATTCAAGATTGTACATTGTAAAATTATTAACCCATTGCAAGTCTAACTATATATTTATATCTAAAAATATTATTAAACAACTAAGAATAACAGTCTTAAAAGTTCAAACAACAAAAAAGTCTACAATAATAAAATTAAGCAACTGTATAAACTTTTGGCTTAATAAGATATCGAAATGTTCTCTTGAAGAGTGAACCACGTGAAAATTTGTGGCGTAACCTTTTACGTAGAGGAATTCCAACAACTGGTTCTATATTGGTTTTGTAATTATTTAGCAAATCGACAATCTTAAGTGGTTCCTCTGCCAATTCTCTTTCTGTTAACAAGTCTAATGATATACTAAAAATAATATGAATTTTTGTTATGAATAAAGTTTTATAAATAATTTCTCTTACCCCTCACCAACAGCCTCTGATAAAGAATAATTTTGCTTGGTATATTCTTTTAAATCGTTATTATTTATTTGATTGCCAAATAAAAATTGCCTTCCACCATCTATTCCCCATAATCTTAGTAATCCTTCAGTAGCTGCTAAATCTATCGCTATATCTATACTTTCACCAGCCATTTGTCCATATAATTTCTTATCACCATAAACACCAACTACATAACAAGGCATTGAAGACATCTCTCCAGTTTTTCTAAGTAATCTTGTCTCAACAACACTAACATTTTTCTGGTCTTTTAATAATTTTTCTAAAACAGGCAAAGGATTAGCTAATGGATAAACACTATCCATTGGAAGAGACAAGATATTTGGGAGAATTGTATTTTTAATTAATTCATTTGCCTGGTCTACTGGAAGAACTCCAATGACTCCTAATAAACCATCTGCCAACAAGGACATTGACGGTGGGAATTCTTTTGTCCTAATTATATGACGAAGTCCTAATGAATCCGAAACATTGGCTAATACCTTATCATCAGTTAATTTATCTCTAATGGCTTTGATGAACTCTTCTGGAGCATTTGGTAAATTATATCTTAAGTAAGCATTAACATACTCTTCCAGTATAATTGAACCATTTTCAACTAACTCCTCATTATGTTGTTTTTCATTCTCCTCCTCAATACTTCCACATAATGACATTCGTTGGTCTCCCTCGCTATCAATTATTGACATATTCTGATGATCAATTTCAAAAAAATCAGGGAAAGTTAATGCAGTGACAAGTTCTTGTTTATCTACATTAGGAGCAGATATTCTGTGAGATAAAGCAAATACTTCAGCTCTATAATCCCTATAATTGACATATTTAGGAAAAAAATAAATAAATAAATAGTATGATGACATACCAATTGGGGAAAACAGAACGATGAAGTTCCGGGTCAGCTCCTGCCATTACACGTCTATGATAAAGATCCTTTAAATATCCCCTTTCCCATATTGATCTTAAACTTCGTTCTAAAACATGAAAAATATTAAATTAAAGATTAACTTTTACTTACCAAACACTAGTGTATTCTTATTTAATGGTTGTGATAATTTAAGTGTACCTTGAAAAACTTTAAACATGATCCTAAAGACGGGATATGGTAATGTGATAATTACAGGGAAAGTTAAATTTCCAAGAATGAATATACACCTTTCCAATGTAGATCAAGTATCGCGTTGTAAGACAACAATGAATGCTAAACTCAAGAATGGAAACAACTTTAAACCAATTATCTGAAGAAAAAGTGCACATAATATTTTATTAATTATAAAAACATTTAATATAAGTTATAGTTAAGCAAAATGTTAATCTACTCTTAATTTTCTACATTCTAAATACACCGAATCGAGGCTCAGGAATTGGAGCATTAAGGGACACCTTCAAAGCCATACCAACAACTTTTCTTGTATCTTTAGGGTCAATTATTCCGTCATCCCACAAATGTCCTGAAGAGAAATATGGGTGTCCTTCTTTTTCGAAAGTTTCTATAATTGGTTGCTTCAATTTGTTCTCCATCTCTTCTGTCCATGGACTTCCAGTAGTTTCTGCACGATCTCTTTGTATTTGAGCTAAAACATTGGCAGCTTGTTCTCCACCCATAACAGATATTCTGGAATTTGGCCACATATACATGAATCTAGGTGAGTAGGCTCTTCCGCACATACCATAGTTACCGGCTCCGTAAGATCCTCCGATTACGACAGTAATCTTGGGAACATTAGCACAAGCAACTGCTGTAACCATCTTTGCACCGTGTTTAGCTATACCAGAAGCTTCAGCTTCTCTACCGACCATGAAACCAGTAATATTTTGTAGAAATAGTAGTGGTATCTTCCTTTGGCAACATAACTGGATAAAATGAGAACCTTTTTGAGCAGACTCACTAAAAAGAACTCCATTATTACCTATTATACCAACTGGTACACCAAAGATTCTTGCAAATCCTGTTACTAATGTATCACCAAACATCTTTTTGAATTCATCAAAACGTGATCCATCAACGATACGAGCAATTACCTGTCTAACATCATAAGTTTTCTTGAGATTTGTGCCAACAATACCATATAATTCATCAGATGGATACAATGGTTCCTCGACTTCTTCACTTATTTTAATTGAACTATTCTGTTCCGGAAGTCCTGCGACAATATTCCTTGCCATTGTTAGAGCATGTTCATCATTGTAAGCGTAGTAATCTGTTACACCACTTGTACCACAATGAAGATCAGCACCACCAAGATCTTCAGCCGATATAACTTCACCGGTAGCTGCTTTTACTAATGGTGGTCCACCCAAGAAAACTGTTCCATTTTTTCTAACAATGATTGCTTGATCTGCCATAGCTGGAACGTAAGCTCCACCGGCTGTACATGATCCCATAACAACAGCTATTTGTGGGATACCTTCGGCTGATAATGTAGCTTGGTTATAGAAAATTCTACCAAAATGGTCTCTATCAGCAAAGATATTAGCTTGTCTTGGAAGATTTGCACCACCTGAGTCAACTAAGTAGATACAAGGTAACTTGTTTTCTCTGGCTATCTCCTGAGCACGTAAATGTTTTTTGACAGTTATTGGGTAGTAGGTTCCTCCTTTAACTGTTGCATCATTTGCTGCGATTGCGCATAATCTTCCAGAAACACTACCTATACCAGTTACAATACTGCCGGATGGAACTTCTTCTTTTCCATATAATTCATGTCCAGCCAATTGACCAACTTCCATAAATGATGTTCCTGCATCTAAGAGGTATTCTATTCTTTCTCTGGCTGTTAACTTTCCTCTTTTTTTGTGTTTTTCGATAGCCTTTGGATCACCTCCCTTGATATGTTTAGCAACTGTTTTCTTAAGATCATCGACAACCTTTTCCATGTCCTTATAATTTTGAATATAATTCTCTGAAGAATCATCTATCTCAGATTTTATTGGAGCCCATTGCTGACCATTTGATAGGAACAGTGAAGAAGATGTTTGTAGTCCTCTTACGTAATTCCTAAAAAGTGAAATTTGCTTCATCCTTCCACACCTAAAATCGTAACAATTAATTAGTGGCATTTTTTTTGGATAATCAATATTAATGGTGTCATAAAATTTTATTAACAACGTTAGTGGAAAAAAAATTAAGATAAAACAAAAGAATCACATGTGGAATTGATATTGTAGAAAAAATTAAAACGCCTGTTTCGAGTGAATGACTTTACTATCATATTTTAAGCACAATCTTATGTACATACTAAAACCCATCTACTTCTATCCACGTTACGTTAAAAGCTCTTTTTCAATAAATTGTCGATAAGAGTTTAAATACCAAAGCGTCCATAAAGGTCAGGTTGAATAATTCACCTATCGTCAAGTTACATACTATCAATTTATTTGAGATAAACTATCAGCTTTTGATACTTTAAAATTTACTCTAATTTACAATTGGTAATCTTTTAGTATATTCAGATTATATATACTAAAGATTAAACAAGTAAAAATAATATTTATTTAAATTTTTTAGAAGATAGTAAAAAAATAAATTTCCCCACCAATATAAGTAATTAATAATTACCAAATATGTCACTTGCTTTTCATTAATTTTTGGAATTATATCTCTATTTAAATAAAAGTGACTTATTTTGTTACCAAATATTTAAAACTTTACTTTTTCATATATAATGTACACTTCACGATACATCGAAACTTTATATACTATTTATTAACAG
This sequence comes from Strongyloides venezuelensis, assembly GCA_963280985.1. Taxonomy (NCBI): domain Eukaryota; kingdom Metazoa; phylum Nematoda; class Chromadorea; order Rhabditida; family Strongyloididae; genus Strongyloides; species Strongyloides venezuelensis. The sequence goes on along the minus strand of CAUJLX010000002.1, from coordinate 946,711 downwards.
ATAAAACATAATAAAAAATGATTCTATTAAACTTATTTTCCATTGCAATATTAAATAGAATAAATACTAGAGACCTATATTCTAAAAATACAGAAAAATGTACATAGTTATGTAACTGTCTAGAAATATACAAGTAGAAAAAAATTATTCGTCATTATAGATAAATTAGTGGCTTTCATTAATCTTGTTGTCGACAGGTATTATTTCTTGTATGATACGTACTACATTTTTTACAAGGATATACAAAAACATCTTCATCATCTTGTGTATCCAAACCAAGAGTCCCATTAGTTGAAACTACAGGTTTCTTACTTACAAAGTCATCCTTAGTGTATCTTGATAATTCCTTTGCGCTAATAGTACCGTCAACCATCTGCCACAATAATGAACCAGCATCAGTAGTTTTGAATTTTGCAAAAGAAGTAAATTTGTAAATCATTTCTGTGGTGAATCTTTTTGAGTCATTGTAGGATTTTCCCTCATACATATTATTCTTTAATAGATACTTAACATATGATGTCAAATATTTGTCTAAACGTGCTTTCTGATAACCTGATAATTCAAATATATCGTGAAGCGATTCGTACACTTTTGTTTTTAAGGTGGTAACATACTCCTGGTTTTGTATATTTGTCAACTCTGGAAAACCTTCATCCCCTGAATAATCAGCTGCTGTATAAGCAACTACATTTTCAAAGACTATCCCAGATTCGTCATCACTTTCTTCTAGAGGATTTTCAGGCACTATATCCATAACTTCTGAACTATTATTTCCTACAGGATCTTCAGGAATTATATTCATAACTTCTAAAACATTATTTTCCATAAGATTCTCAGGAATTGCATCCATAACTTCTGAACCATTATTTTCTATAAGATTCTCAGGAATTGCACCCAAAACTTCTAAACCATTATTTTCTACAGTATTCTCAGGAATTGTATCTACAACTTCTAAACCATTATGTTCAATAGGATTTTCAAGCGTTTTATCCATAACTTCTATACTATTATGTTCTGAAAGATGTTCAGACTCTACATCCATAACTTCCAAACCATTACCTACATGATCATTATCCATTCCTTCATAAATGCCATTTTCCTCAGAAAGTTTTACAAATAGAGAAGGTCCACCACATAATTCCTGAATTTCATTAGGACATTCATGATTTGAAACAGTTTCAGGTGTCATTTCTTCGCTGGATTCCTCATCCATATCTTCTGTATCCGATTCGTAAACTGATACATATCCAGGTGTTGTAGGACGGAAATTTTCACCATCATCTTCTGAATCATCATCATTAGGCAATGGATAAAAATATTCTGGGGAAAGTGATTTTTTAATATCTTTACTCTTAAGGGAATTTATAACATCAGCCAAATCGAAGAAATCTTTAGGATCACGACCTCCTAAGCTAGCAATGTCACTATCAATATAATATTCATCTCCTGAATCAGTATCCTCCTCAGATAAATTATAGTCTTCTTTAGATGAATTTTGGTCTTTTTCAGGTGAATTACGATTTTTTCCAGATGAATCATGATCTTTTTCAGGTGAATTAGAATTTCCTTTGGTTGAACTAGCTTTTTTTCTAGGTATATTAGAATCTTCTACAAGTGTGTTAAAACCTATTTCAAGTGAATCAGAATCTTTCCCAAACGAAGTATCCAACATCCCTTCATAAACGTAGTTCTCTAACGGTTGAACATTCGTCCCAAAGTCATAAACACTAGATGCTATATTGTTAATAGAATCCTCTCCTTCATTCATAAAAACTGCGATTGTAGCATCAAGAGCATCAGGTACACTATAATCAGTAATATTAACTGGTTCCACTTCCTCCTCAAAATTAGTCACAACATCAGATGGTTCATCGAAGTTACCCTGTGAAATAATTTCCCTTACATACTCAACAACATCTTTATTTCTTTTGAATTTCTCATTAAATTCCTCAGTTATACTTTTCATATCCAATTGTGAAAATTCAAAACCGCAATCCGAGAATATGAGTTGGAGTTCCTCGGTAGTGGTCCTCTTCTTTTTAACATTTTGTTTCATGAGGTCATAATCCAATTTGAATAAAATACATATTGTTTTCTTGAATATTAGTACCGCCATTAAGTGTGTTATATCACTAAGAACAACACAATCAATCATTATTTTATATGCAAATAGTAAAAAAGGATAGTCAACAAATACCGATGCTTGGATGTTTTCTTTTTCCATAAAATCTAAACCAAATTTTAAAATCTTCCTTTCCTGTAGACCGTTAACATTATAATCATGAATAAACGATCCTATGAGTGAATTAATATCATCCATATCCTCCTTATCTTTCTGTAGTGGTAGTAATTTCGATATTTTTTGAAGCTTTGGAGCTATCTTCCTTATCCTTTTTTTTCTCTTAGGCATCCTTATGTCTGAAAAATATTGCTAATAGCTACAATTATTAGTAAATATATTTTTAAAAACGATAAATAGAGTAGAAAAGTACAACGGCTCGATAATATTTTGACTTCAGTTTAGGATTGCAACTTTTAAAATATCGCTTCAGGATCACGAATTAATTCTCATACTATATGGTGGTTTTGTAATAATAGTAGAAATACGGGTATATTAAATGGAATTTTGCTGCCAAAATGATGTACTATTTGATTTACACTATCACTACACAGAGGATAGGTTGTTTGTAAGTACTCAACTCAAAATAGTGGTAATATTTTTATGATGTTTACTATGATAATCTTTCTTGTCACATGTGTCAATTAAACATATTTACACCTACTGTTTAATATTGGATATTGGACATTTGTTTTGGTCATTTTATAAGTGACAAAAAAGATAAATGCTAAAAGCAAGCATACCGAGAAACTTATTTACACCTTACAGGCAAAGTTGGTTTGACAGACGTTATCCTATACACGACGCATCGATTTCGTCACCATTTCCAACATGAATTATCTTCAAGAACAATTTTTTTCTAATTGTCTATCGGGGAGACAAATTATCTAATATTCAAACATTCTCCTGTTCAACAAGAATGTAATCATTTGAGATTATCAACAAGTAGTTATCGCGTATCATAACAAATACTCCAATCTAACAGTTTACAATTCCTATAACTTGTTTCCTTCGGATGATTTATATTTGTTACACTTTAATAGAAAACATTTTTTCTCTCAATTATTGTTGCCTCCGGTGGAAGTCCATGTTCTTATCTCCTTCATAAATTGACAGGATTTCCAGAAGTAAATCGACATCTCATCGTGAGAATGTGTTTTTTTTTTCTCAGAGGAGACAGTTACTGTGTTATCATTTTAACTTGTTGTCATTTAACTGGCCAATATCTGTGAGATAATCACTTAGTATACATTTATTAACTTGTACAAGTAATCTAATGAAAGGGACATCAACAATTTCACCATAGCACAATTAATAAGCGCGCCAAAACCCCTACCTTTTCTTTGTTATAATATTTATCGTTTTTAAATATTAAACGGTTACAAATTGCCTTAAAAATACTATATTACATTAATTATCTTAAATTTTCATATACATTGGAAAGGAAATAGATATTTACAAGGTTGTGTGATTATTTTGAAGATAATTAGCTATACTCTCATCGTGATTGATTATCTCCTTTAAACCACCATTTTAAGGTTATCCTTATCTATTTAAATCTAATAATTTTTTAAATTTTATAATCATAACCTACCTATGGTAAACTAATTTTTTGAATTTAAATATGTATATGCTTTTTTCTTACCTGACTATGATGTTCCTTTGGAATTTTGTATAGAACTCTATCCTACCCAAGGACACCTTCAAAATATTATTATAATTCGTTCTAATGTCATCATTTTCGGTATTTTATAGTTATTTTTTAACGACATATATCATTTAAAAAGTTTTTTTAATTTTGGGATATCATGTTTCAACTTGTTATTTATTTAACTTCAACCATTTTGAAAGCTTTTTTATGCCATAAATATCAGTTAAAAGGAAAATCTTAATAAAATACTTGATGTATCTCTCCTCCTTTCTCTCTTACCACATGGCACAGAGAGTTAAAAGGGGCATATTAAATAATATGTAAAATATAATACTCAGTGGTTAGGTGATTTGGGCGGCTGCGCGACTTTTATTTATGAAAATTAGTTGGAAAATGGCGCGAAATTGGACAACATCATCAACCGTACTCGTTCATATAACACAACAATACTTCCTGCCTACATATATCTCTCTCTCTCCTACAAAATTGTCTTCAATGTAGTATTTTATGAACACGGCAAATATCTCCCCCCCCTAATGTACCTCTATAGTTATGCTAAATAGCTTTTAATGACTTTATATCAGATATCTATCATCACAGTTATTCATTTCATATTTTTTACAATCGTTTTGATACTTGTGTTATGCTGTATAGAGTAATCATGGAATCTCAAGCACCATACTAATTCTATTCTATTTTTAGTTTAAGGATGAATTTCACGAAGAAACCTCACAGTAATCAGCTGCCGACGCAACATTTACTAACAAATGCCTCACTAATAAAAATACCAACTGTAAGCAATATCCCTCGTCAGGTTTTGGGAGAGATCAAAGATTCTAAACTTAACAAAGTACAGTCGATTAATAACTTTCCAACTCAACAACTACAGACTTTGAAACGATTGTCACAACACAATTATAATCATATTCCTTCAAAGAGCAGTATAAATAGATCCTTCGAGGCGTATTGTGATGATTTTGATGATGAGGAGACAAGACTAGGATTTCCTGAGAACAGTAAGGCTGCAGCCTCCAAATTACAAATGCTATCTTCACAAAATACCAATACGAGCGGTTATGTTTCTGAGAATGATGTTTCTTTTTCAAGTGTAGATGCATCAAAGACTTCCTTCTCCTCAATGGATATTTCTTTTGGAAATAATGGATTTGATACCACTGGTAGTAGTATAGCTACCAAAGAGGAGAAAGATAAGGAGATTGTCCTTGAGGATTCCTCACCAAATGATGTACTTAAACCTTCAGGTTTATTTTTTCCTAGTGCTTCTGAGGAGATAACAGTAGTTGAGGAATTTAAAAAAGACATTTGGATGTATGAAAGGTACCGTGGAAGGAATACTTCATTATCCCATAGATTTCTTGACCACCAAAAAGACTTAAACAATGAATGTAGATCAACCCTAGTTGAATTTATGATTGAGATATCAAATGAATTTAATTTATCAAATCAAACTCTCCATACGGGTGTTGAATTAATGGACAGATATACTTCTAAACATCAGTGTCCTAAGTCAATCTACCAGCTGGTAGGAATGACATCACTTTTTATATCGAATAAGCTTCATGAAGTTGATGCAGTTTTTCTAAGAGACTTTGTCTATGCTTGTGATGGAGCTTTCACCGAGGAGCAATTTTTTGAAATGGAAAGAAATATTTTCTACAAGTTATCTTTTACGATAAACATACCGACAGTAAACTTTTTTGTTGATTTTATTGAGAACTTTGTTAAAAGAGGTGAAGTATACAGTCAGTTATTATCAATGGCTATGGATTTGTGTTTGGTAAATGATTTTTTGTCGTCGGGTGATAGGGCTGAGACAGCAGCTGCGTGTATAGCATATGCTAATGCTGCGTTAAATTATCCTATATGGTGTGAAGATTTGAGAACGATAACAGAGATAAGTGGAAACCAATTTAAGGAGAAATTGTATTTTATCGCTATGGATATAAAAAATTTTAAGAAGCGTTCTGAGAATCCTCATCTTCTTGGACTACAAAGTAAACCTGGTGACTATTTAATAAGAAAATATAAAGATGACAATCTTTGTAATGTTCTAGATTATGACGTTCCTATAAAAGTCATCCAGGATTTTTCCAAGAATCACACTTCTAAATGACACTACTTGAGGCCTTTCATTAATACCAACTATAAAAAAAGAATCTTTCTGATTTGATGATGCGGGATCTCCTTTACGAGATTAATTTATGGATCTCTCTTAGTATATATTAGCAAAAAAATATATATGTAATAATAACCTATCCCTTTGTGTAAAAAGGTCTTTCATTATTTTTTTTTCATTACTCTTATTATTATTATTTTATGATTGTTTGTATTTAATGAACCATTTAATTACTTATTTAATTAACCATTACACAAGATAAAAAAAATTTAGTAAAAAAATGAAATAAATTTTAATTAACTAATTTTATTAGCTTTTAATGGTATGCATATTCGTAAATCGTTTTTATTATCTTATTTTTTTTAATTCAAAGGCAACTGAATAATAATATGATTAAAGTTAATAAGATATAAAATTAGAGTTAGTTGCTAAATAGATAAAAATTTGAAGCAAACAACAAAAAGAAATAATATTATGTGTAGGTGATGTGAATAATTAAAATATATTGTGTCGTTGAGAGATAAAATTACACATAATTCTAAATTAATAATAAAAATTTAAAAAAAAAAAAGTGAATAATAGTTTTATAAAATATCACAGCTTTTCTTTAGTCCACGATTAGCCTTCTTTTTACCACCATTTTCCTCAGATCCATTACCGGTTCCATTTAATGTCCCAACTTTTCGTCTTTTAATCTCTCGCATTAAATCATAGAAGACTTTATCAACGTTTGTTCTTGTTTTAGCAGATGTTTCTATATATGGAACATTCCATTGTTCGGCTCTTTGTAACATTTGCTGTAATGGGAGAGCGCGTTGTTCATCAAGATCAGACTTATTACCAACCAATATTATTGGTATTGAAGTATCAGAATTTTTTACTCGAAGTATTTGTTCTCTAAATAAAAAAATATATTGATAATAAATAGTAGTATATACCTAAATTCATTGGTTGCATCAAATGACTCAGCATCAGTAATAGAAAAAACACAAACAAAACCTTCACCAGATCTATAATAATTATCTCTTATAGCTGAGTAATCTTCTTGTCCAGCTGTATCAAGAATATCAATAGAACATTCTTCACCATCAAGGACAACTTTTTTTCTGTATGAGTCAGCTTTTGTTGGTTCGTACTCTTCAACAAATTCTTCATACATAAATTGAAGTGTTAATGCAGATTTTCCAACACCACCACTACCGACCATGATCACTTTATACAATTGTGAGGATCCACCTCCACTATTATCATTGGTTTTTTTTTGACTACCTGACATTGGAAAATTACGATCTAAAATATGATAAATGTTTTAATTTTAATTAAAATATAGGAAAAAGTTTATTTTTTCACAAAAAACACCTTTTCCTGTCTCTAGATCAGCAACTTTTTGTGTGTTATTGAAGTCTCTTGATTTTGTACAGAAGGGACAGCAAAATATTAGATATAGTACATGACATATGTAGCTCCATATCCGAAGGGCTACCTCTTTTATTCGAGTACCAATATTATTTGTATTATCTTCCATGAATCACCGACACCCAATATTAGTTTTGTATTTCAAGAGAAAAATAGTTTTGAGGACAAAAAAAAACTAGTAAAAGAAAAGGATAAGAATATATTATTTGAAAATATATGTTATATAAAGTTTTTCAATTATTAATGTTTATTTAATGAATTTATAGAAGAAAATTAATGAAATATTGCAACTAAAATGATTATATAAATTACTAATCGGAGGAAATGAGAAGTTATAACGTATCATTTAGGGTGCAGGAAAAAAAGAGATACCATTTAACTTTTGATGAAGCATTGATCTATCTCTTTAAAGTAAGAGTTAGTATTAAGAGGTATGATGTTCAATATACTTATAGGAAAATAATATTTACATTTAAGATATATTAAATGAATAAAAAGATTCTACTTTAATATCAAGAATATGACTATTATGTATCGTGTCATTTTGTAAGGAAAAACTTGAAAAAAATCTTCTTTTTTATTGTGATATTATTTTAAATAATAGAATATAAGTTTTGGGTCGTTCTCCTAAGGTAAATTAAAACACATAACATATATATTTTAAAAAATTTTAAGATAACTGCTGATAAATATTTAGAGAACATACTTAAGAATAAAGGTAAGGTAAAATAAAGCATGTAGAATATACGTAGGCTTATCAATGTATGAGTAATATGAACATTATTTTTATCAATATATTTTTAAATATATAAAACTGTTAATCATTTTGAAAATCAAACCAAAATTATTATAAATTCATAAAACTTTTATTATAATGCATCAAACTATAAAAGGTTATTAAAATTAAATATTCATGATATAAAAAAGGATTAAATGATAAATTGCGGACATTATTTATATCATGAAACTCAATGACTATACTTTATCCATAATTTAATACTAAATAAAAAAAAAAAAGACAAATGATAAATAATTTTTTTTTGATTAATTATGAAAAAAAAAATAAATAGTAGGATATTTAAAACATATTTTTATTATTAATCCATGTTAACAACAAATAGCATGACAAAAAAATATTATTTTAAACACTTGTATTATAATACAAAAAATAACAAAAATAAAAAGGTAAGAATATATAGACTAAATAGAGTTTTCATATGGTTTACAAAACTTTTTTTTACAATAATATTGCTATAGATACAAAATACGATTAAATAAATAAATTTCTATATGAAATAATATATGTTTAAACTGCACATAAATTTATTAATAATAATAAAATTGTTCAAAATAGAAGTATACTATATGTGTATAGATATTAATACCTTTTTTAAAATTATATGTATATATCTACACATATATACAGATGTAAATACTTGTAACATACGTATGACGGTACTAAATATGGCTTTTAAAATACCAATGTTAAATGGTATAATGACAAAAATTTAATGTGTTTATATATATAGAATTTCTTTAAATAATACCTTATCTTAAAGTACAATATTAATAATATATTTTAACTTTCACTCACTATTCATTTCTTCTAATTATATAGAACAAGAAACTTATACTTACAAAAAAGAATATATGTATTGTTATCTAATAATATCACATAACACACAACAATTATTTTTAATACGAAATTAGATTATTTCCATAGAAAATTAAAATCACATTTGATATAGAATAACTTTATACAAAACATTTCATAGTAAATGCTAATAAAGAAAGTACTTTTGTTATTATAAAGTAAAGTAATTTAATACTAAAGGAAATGGTAGGAAAAAAATTGGAAAATAAATGTAATCTTAAGTAAAGAAAGTTATTTTTTGTTTTTAAAATGTCTATAAATTAAAAAAATTTTTTTAACCTTTTACCTGATGTCGTGATTCATATGTATGACAATTTTTTTATTCAAAACATTTCAAGTTCCTTCTTCCTTCTGTACAAAACCATTGATTCATATAATTTAACAAATAAGTTGCCAATTTTAAGATAGAAAATTAATATTTCGATGATTAATTGTTGAAACACGACCTTTATGATAAATTAAAAAATAAAACGCGATAACAAAACGAATTTTCAATATTATAAACAATAATAGAAAAATTTAGAATACTATAGTGAGGTTGTGGAAGTTTTTTTAAATTAAATGGATATGTGTATTTTCAAGAACATTATATTTAGTAAAAAAATCTTAATAATATCTTGCTTATAACATAATTTCCTATAATAATAGTAAATTATGGATAAGACAAATAATATTATAAAAGAAGGAAAGTCATACCTATTAAAGAACAGGAGGACCATTTTTAAGCATTCTAATAAGTGCTTTAGTAGTGAAATAAAATGTTAATAATCCTAAGAAAGTACTTTATTTAACTTTTATTAGAAAAAGATTTAAAGTTCCAGGGATAATAAAGTTATCTGGTTGTAATTCTATACATATATTGAAAACATCAACAGAACCCTTTTTTTTAAAAAATTCTCTGATGATGTACATTAATGGATGGAGTAATACATTTATATAGCAAATAGAATATTTAAAAAAGTTAAAAGATAAAAATACTTTAGTGTTAAAAATATTTCTAAAATAAACAAATACTAATGAATAGCAGAAATTATGTATGTATCATAGATTATAGTGGTACTTTTAAATAGAAAATAAGATACATCTTTTGCAAGAATGATATTGTGACAAAAAAAAAGTTAAACAATTTGATACCAATAGAAATATGTTTAGTTTAAAGTTTATGCTAAGTAATAGTGATTTTTTATTTAATATTTAAAGGGATATTTATAAATATATAGATTTTGTAAGTATTATCAAAAAATAAAATTGTGAAATCGTATTACATAAATTAAATAGAAGATGGAAAGATAATATAATCAGTAGGTTAACTTCCTAACTAATGATTCACTCTTATAGAGTAAGAGAATAAAAATGTTAATAAAGATAAAAAATTAAAAATTATAATGACCTCATTATGTCTATATGGGTTTTTTTTTTCAAAATTAGATATTATAAGAGAAAAGGAAAGGTCCCCCGACTCTTTATAACCATCATTAGATAGACGATATATATATATATAATGTATATATAGAGATAAACATACACAATAAAATTGTCCATCTATATTGATTTACTAAATGTAACCTAAAATTACTTTTTTTTAAAAGATCAAAGAGGAAAAATTTCATTTACAATATATGGATCAATTTAATATTATCTAATAAGTAATATATTCATAAAGATCACTAATATAACTATTAAAAAAACTCCTAAAAATCAATAAAAAGATATGATATCTAAGAAAAGATGCACATTATTATTTGATAGATGATATAATTGCAATAGTTAAAATATTAAACCTATATGTGTGTAATTTGATTTTGAAGTATTTTAAAATGTCATCCCAGATAAAAGTTGTAGATATATATTAAAAAAAACCAATACAACAGTAAAATATCAAATATGTTTAGAAACTGTATAAAAATTAAATATTTGAAAAAAAAATATAATATTTACTAATAGAGTTATAGAGGAATTAGAAAAATCAAATATGCATTTAAGTTTTGAAAAGAAATGATGATACATTTATACTATCAGTATATTTTATATATTCCTCTACAATATATTTAAATGGAGAGGAACATTCTATTCTACATAAAAAAACATTTCAAATTTTCTATGATGATTTTCTTTTTATTTTGAAATATTATGAAAGTAAATTTAGCTGCAATGGCTATAAAATAAACAAATTTATATTATCTTTATTTAACATTTTATTTAATCCAAATAGTAGTTATAAAAGGAGATACCAAAATGAGATGTGTGTTTATATTAATTATGAGATATATATAAATACATTATATACATATTAAATTTAATATTAAAATAGTACTTGATCAATATACATTCTTATTAAAAATAATAACAAAAAAGTTTTTTTTACACAGACATAATGATTATCTATTTAAGTTGACAATAGTAAATAAAAAAGATTTAAAAAAAACAATTGAACAAAGAGAAAATAGTTTCATAATAAAAATATCATAAATAGATGAGATAATAATTAGGAAGAGTAATTATCTTGTCCTTATACAATAAATAGTTAAGCTTTACTTAAACCAAATCTCTCCATTCTCTTTTTCTTTTTGTCTTCCACATCACCAATTGTACTGGTAATTCCAAATCTTTTGGCTCTAGCTGCCAACTTATCAGCATCAACCTCAACTTCACCACCAAATTTTATTGGTTTTCTTTTTTTACCAATTAAACTACTTGTTGGTGAATGTTTGTCTGGCGTAACTTCTGGTATCCCAAAACGTTTAGCTCTTTCTTTTCTTTTTGCTTCCATCTCATCGACAGTTGAAGATTGTGTACTTTCTTCTGATGTTGTTGAGGCAGAACCTTTGAAACGCTCCTCTCTAAGCTTCTTCTTTTCCTCATCAGTAAGAACGTTTTCAGCTGGGAGATTAAATCTTTCTGCTCTTTTTAATTTAATTTTCCTTTCCTCATCCAATTCAACAACACCTTCTACATTAGTTATTTTCTTCACTAAAGTTTGTGGTTGTTGCTTACCATTTCCGTCATTCTTATTATCTTCCTCTTTGTTTATCTCCTTCTTATCTTCTGACACGAATTCTTTAGGATTTTCCATATCATTTCCTTCTCCTTTTTTCGATCCATTCTTAACTTCCTTAACAGTGTCATCATTTAGAAGTTCCTCATCTAGATCAGCCATATCTTTTACAGAATGAATATCTTCATCATCCTTCAATAAACTTTCTTCATTATGTTCAAGAAGTCTCTTAATAAGAACAGCTTTTGTTCCAGTTACTGGTAAATTATTTGCCTTAAGTTTTTCTCTTATTTGTGTTACTGTAAGTTTTTCTAACTCGTCAGCTGATGACATTTTTTTTTCTGCTCTGAACTCGCAATCCTAAAAGTAGGAAAAAAAATAGTAGTACAAATATAGTGATAACAAAATGTCAAATAAAAAAATTAGAATAGTCTTGGCAAATTAAAATCTTAGATATTTGGAGAGATGTGTACAAACAAAAACAGAGACCTTTTTATTGAATTCCGCCGTCTTCTATGTTAATAGTTAGCTAGTTTATTGACCTTTAATGCGAAAATTTTGTTTGTAGAAGAGCATAACACTTTAATGATTGAAAGTATACATTAATATAAAATATATGTTAATAATAATTATCGGAACTTTATAATAAATGCTTTACAACAAAAAAGTACTTTTTTTATAAGTTTCTCTATAATTGAGTAGTTTGTTAATATGATAAATTGTTAATTCTACAAAAACAACACTTTGAAAAGGATAGTTATTAAGTTGAAACAAAAAATATAACCTGAAGAAGGAGAAGTGGCAATTTCAACTGTTGATGAACGGTTGTCCATAGTTATCACTTGTACATTATTGAGTTAATGAAGGTACGGCCATTAAATTATTATTTTTCAACTATGTTAAATTTAATATCAAAAAGAAGCAAACAATTACTTGGAAATAATGGTCATATAAAAAGATTCTGTCAGAGTAGTACTTCAAAAATATTAAAAATTCTTTTTGATCAAAACACACCTAAAACTATCTTACCATCAGAAGATTTCATTAGAACATTGGATGGTAGGGAAATTAGACAGAAGTTCAGTGTTCTTGCCGGACAAATAAATGTATTTTTAATAGTTTTTGTAATTTCTTAAGTACGTTCTTGTTTTTTTAGATATTTTACAAAAAATCAAAATATGTACCCAAAGTTTTGAACGATGATGATTGGATGAGGTTACTTAGAATGGATACAATCATTGATAGGGAATCTTTTTTATGTGGTTTATATTATAAAGAAAATAATGAATCTCCAAAAGAAAATAATGAGTCTCCAAAAGAGAATAATGAAAAGATATCAGAGATAAATCAGAAGAAATTTGATAAAGGTGAGATGGTTTATGCGAGGCATTTCCACCAACTTATAGATTGTTATGGAACTGACTTCAGAGGTTAGTTTTTTAATTTACTTATTCTATGGGTTTAATTTTTTATTTTTAAGAACGTATAAATAATCATTATGGGTATAAGTACTATGCTTCCTATAGGAATAATGAAGAGATTCCAAAACTTTTAATTGATTGTAGATATTTGTATAAACTAAAATACCCTTTGCAAGAATTACTTACAAATTCAATCCAGAAGTTGTGGAATTATCTTTGGTTTAAGGGATATCCATTTGATGTGACATTAGCAAATGTTTTAACTGATCCATGTTTATCAGATTTGATAAAAAAGCAATTTACCTTTCTTTATGGATCAGATGGGAAGAAATTGGAGAGAGTTGAGGAGGATGATAATGGTTATATTATGGCATCAGAAAGTTCTTATCCATTTAGACCAGTTATGTCTGTTAAGAAAAATACCCATTTCTATGACAAATCAACAAACAGAGTTGCTTTCATATCATCTAATGCTAAACAAAATTTACCGGATAATTTAAGGATATTTGATACATTTATCATTGCACCAACAGATGGGGCTCCAGGAAGAGATCCTATGAATATTGGGATTACGGAAAAATTACCATCATTTAGAATACCTATAGAGAAATATGTTAAATGGGAAAGGGGTTCAAAGATATTGAATCCTTTAATTATTGGTAAATTATTAACTTCAGTTTATTATAAGGATATGGCTTGGAGAGAGGCTTTGATCACACACATTCCTGAATACCATCTTAATCCTGTTGATGTGAAAGAGAAACAAGCTGCTTTGCTTAAGAGGGGTGAGAGAGAAAAGATCAAGAATGAGGTTAGATTATTTACGTTCGATTATACCAGGAGAAAGATAAATTTAGATAATTATGGATTTTTATCAAAGGATGATTGCAATAAAAATAATAGTGTTAATTCATCATCTAAAAAAAGAGTTAGGGTTCATAGATATTCTAGAGAAGAAAGAAATAGGAGAGGTAATGAAAAAATCCTTTAAAATAACACAATTTTTTTTATCTCATTTTGATAATCGAAAACATGTATAATATTTTAAATAACAAAAAAGTGAAATCAGGTTTTTAAAATAAATTTCTTTTTTTGACATATATTTACTTCAACTTTAAATAATAGTATTAAAATACATCTTTCGATTATTAATTGTATATAGATATAAAAAACAATATATGAAAAAAAGTTAAGAAAGAAAGGAATTTTTATGTCAAGATCAGGAAAGAATATATAAGTATATATAGGAGAGTAGATTGATATTGAGTATATTCTTAGGCACGTGCAGCGTAATATGGCCAGTATGAGTAGGGGTTGTATCCCATAGTAGCAACAGCAGATTGATCTTTATTTGGTTGAGGATTTGTTGTTTCTTCATAAACTTTTCTAGCGTTTTTATTAGCCTAAAATGATAATAAATGAGTAAGTAATTAAGTTTGAAGGTAACTAACTTTTCTAGCATGAAGGCAAGATGAACAGGTAGCAATACACATAGGAATAGTAAAGATAAGTGTGGCAAGAGCTGCAGCAGCAATAGTAAGGAGACCAATAGTAGTCCACCAATGGAAATTCATACCACACCTCAAATTACATTCAGGTTGTTTATTTCTTTCGATTCTTGAGAAGATTCCTTTGACACAGACACCTTGAACGAAGATAGATTTGAAAATGTCTTCACACTCATCTTCACATCGTGATTTTGATTCATCTGACTTGGAGGAGAAGTATCCTGGTGCACAGATACAATCTTGCCCATTGAATATTTGATTTACCTCACAAGTTTTTTGTTGTCCATTGATAGTTAATGGAAAGTAGATTGATAATAATGATAAAATAATAAAGATACTTTGAGATGAAATCATGGTGTTTTGTGTATGTTGTGTATGTAGTATCAAGCCTTTTAAAGAGTACTAAAATGGTGATAAAAAAATTAAAAATTGCGCAATGTAGGATGATGATGAAAAATGTTATTTAAATTGTGATAAAATTGTATACATTTAAACTGTTAATGCTTTGTTATAAAATTAAATTAACATTATTTAAAAAGGTAAATGAAGAAAAATAAAGTTTGTGTTGAGGATGATGAAGGTAAAAAAGGAAATTTGAAGTTGTTATTATTTTTTACTATTGATAAAAAGATGTGTAATTAATAACAACAATAGTTTGTATTATTTTAATTATATCGTAAATATACTAATAAAATAAAAAGAGTTTTTGAAGTAATTATGATGTTTAAAAAGTATAAAAAAGGCTATTAAATTAAAAGTTTGTAAATTGTAGACATAGTAAAAGTATTTATAAAAATATATTTAATTAATAGATTCATTTGTATAATATTTGGAGGAAATGATTACAGGTAATTTATATTTTAAAAAGTTAGGAAAATATATATAAATTTAAAATAACTTAGTCTATTTATTATCTTTTTTAAAAAGAACCATTAATTTATTTAATAATTAATTAAAAATGAAACTAGAAGTATGTACGTTTAATTTTATCCCTTATATATGTGTACTTTATTATCAGTATATAGATAATTAAAATATAGGTAGTTAATTTAAATAACAAATAATTTTAATATAAGATACATATATAATAATATAAATTAATAATAAAAATCTCTATGATTTAGGAAATATTTAACATTTATACATTTTATTTAGGCGGGTATAGTTTATCATAATATATATAAATATTTATAGTTATAATATCATAGAGAGAACCTCTTTTGGTCAAGGATACTATATTAAGAAAAGAAGATTGTTATGGTGGGAGATTGATTATTTTTATAGGTAAATAGGTATAATTAAAGAGATATATATTTTAAAAATTTGACAATTATTATTATGTATAATAAATTATATAATTTTTCCTCACTTTAACATAACAAAAATTATTTTATCCCTTATCTTTTGTATTTTTTAAATATATTTTGAAGGGTCTTCTTTGTGTTATGAAAAAAGAAATTTAAAGTGAGATATGGATCAATTTTTTTCGATTTTACTCTTTTTTATGGTGCATATATTGTCATTATCTTATTTTTCAATTAATTTCTAGTGAAAAAAAATTATTATCTCGAATTATTTACGGTTTAAATGATTCCTCCCAAATGAATAATAAATCAAAAGTTTAAAAAATTTTTAAAGGAAGTTTAAAAAAACTTATACATTACAATAACAAGGTAAATATTTTTTAGCTCTCTAAAAAATGTTTTTTCAAAACATCATTATATACACTCTCATTTTCAAAAAGATTCTTTTCATACCCAATTAAATATGGTACATGAAGTGGGTAAAAAAATTATATATATTATATTTGATTTCTCTCTCTAAAATATTTATTAATTTAGAAGAAGTAATATCTTTTAAAACACCAAGGTCAAGATTTATAATATAAATTTAAAGTTCAGGAGTTGCGTTGCGCACTTTTAATAAAAATAATTATATTTATTATAGTGAATTAGTTACCTGATATAAATATATCATTATTAATGTTAAATAATAAAATATTTTATAGTACTAATCATCATTATTTTATCATTTTATAAAAACGTTAAAGAAAGTATCATTTATGGTAAAGAAGGAAGATCACTGTTGTGAAGGAATGTGTATGTCTAAAGAATGTTAATGGTGATGAAACGTCAAAATGGAGATAGGTAATTAAATTGTTGTAATATTAGAAAGGTAATCAAGTGTCAATGTGTTTATGTGAAAATATTAAGGTATTTTACTAATTTTATCAATATCATTTTTACATATATTATTACAGAAGTTACGCTAACTATTGGTTTAAATAAGTTATACTTTTGTAGTAATAAACTTTTGCAAATTTATATTTTAATTAGACAAAGGTTATCATTCAAAGGTATTACTTTAATTTATATATTTTAATAAAAATGATGAAATATATGTCTATACATTTATTATAATTAAAAAAAGTAATTAAATGTATTAAAATGCCACACGTATATAGGAAAAAAATTTATTGGCATGGTGGTGGAAAACTGTAACACATTTTCTATTTACAAATAAAGATTATTCGACAATAATTATAAAAATAAATTCAACAAAATGTAAATAGCTGCGAGGGTAAAATTAAAGTGATAACTAACTATTATGATATCAGTAGGAAAAATTAAATATATTGATAGAGATAATCGAACTAGACAATTGCAATTACCATATATATAAAATACATGACATGATAAAATAGGTATTTTAAAAATTTCAACCTTACAGTTTGATTCAATGCAATGACATACACATCATATAATTTTAAATATTAGTAAAATGAAAAATAATAACAGTTAATTGAAACAAATCTTTGGTAGATCACATTTTTCAATACTTTTGATGGGATATAAATAATAAAATTTTTATCACTAAAGTTATATGGTATCGGCTTTGATTATAATTGCGAATATTTGTTGATTATAAATAATAATATTTCTAAATAAATAAATAAATAATTTTTGAAGTTTTTTATATTATAAATAATCTAGTTTAGAAATATTTATATATTATAAAATGTATCCTTATATTTTGGAGGTATCTTTTATATATAAATATCAGTAATAACAATAATCTTAAAACTTTTTTCGCATCCATTAATAAGCCTTTTCTTTGACGAAGCAGGAGGTATGATAAAATCACATTAAAGATTCCAAACACCCATCTATTAATAGGCTTTTCTTTTATTATTTGATAAAATACAAAAAATATAAATAATTGTGGAAAAGGTTTATTGAGGAGCATTATTTAGAAATAATTTTTATTATCATTAAAATTTACAAAATTTGATTGACATTTCTTACACAAAATAATAAGGAGAATTAATACATTTGCATTGATTTGTCCTCCGTTTTTTAAGTCATTTATTCTTGAAATTTAACTGTGAAGAATGGTACAAAATTTATATCATATCGAAATTACTATGCAATTTTAGGATAAGTTCGTAATCTTAAACTTGGCAAAAGTCAGTGATTCTGTGTTCGTGCTGAAAGTGTACAGTACGCCCACGTATCCGCGGTAGATTGGTTCCAGAGATTACCGCGGATAAGGTTAAATTCATACTAGCTTCATTTGGATTATTATCATTTACTCACATATAGAGGAGTGGAAGTTGCACGAATAGAAAGGTCGTATTAGTAACTGAAAGCAGAGAAACCAACTGAAATAAAGATTCAATAATATTTCTCAAGTTATGGAAGCAAAATAATAACTATTGACAAATTTTCAAGATAATTTAAAAGAAGAAAGAACTGGATAAAAAAGGAAGAGGATTTGTTGGGTATAACAACACCTCCGAAGAAATGAAACGAATACACACCGATTTTATTTTGATTGGATAATATATAAAAAATTTAGTTATTTTATACAATTACCTATAAGCATAAATAAGAATATTATAAATAATCTTACATATTTATTCTTTTATTGTAGATGCATTAGATTAATAAAGTAACCGATAAATTTTATTTTTCTTTGAGATATGTGTAATACTTAAATTCTTCCATCATTTAAAAAAAATTCAAAAATAAAAGATTCTAATAACTCCTATATTTAAAGTTGTTGAAAAATAGAAAGATATATAATTATACATAAGCATGTACTAGTTAAATCATATATCACTTATCATTTTCTCATTATCTCTATTTGACTTTTTTTGTGTAATTTTAGTTTTAATTTAAATCACTATTGATAAATATAATAGCTTCCTCTTTATATTAATTTCCCTCATACAACTACAATAATAATATTATAAAAAAGTTTTCAATTTCTTATGAATATATTTTATGAAATATAATTTATTTTTCAGAACATAATTTATTAGCATTATTTATTCGTAGAGAAAACAAGAAGTAAACAAGGAAGTACAAATGGAAAATATGTTAAATCAAAAACTGTTGCTTAAAATTTTGTTTTAAATCGTTTTTAACTTTCTTTTTCCTTAAAGGCGTCTTCTTGAGGAGTATTATAAATAAATTTCTTTCTTCGTAATTGGGAAAATTATCTCGTTTTCATATAGATATATTTATTTATTGTGAATTTTTCCTCTTCTTTTTTTGACAAGAAAAACCATTTAGTTTTCATATAAAAAGAGCAATTTAAATAAAATTTTTTTATGATTTTTTTCAGTTCTTGTACTTATAACTTTTTTTTGATTATCAGAGAATGGTATTAATTTCAAAGGATAACAATAATCTTTCTCTGGGAGAAATGAAATTTCCTATGGAGATATTTTTAAATTTCAGGTTAGTTAAAAGTAAATAAAAATTTGAAAAAATTTGAAAAATAGAGATTATTTTAAATGCGATTATTATAAGATTATCTTACAGAAGATATATTTCGATATTTTGTATATACATAAATTATGTATTATCAAACTTTCTTAATATTAAGAATTTGTCCTTTCCTTATAACATTACACATAAAGTTATTATATAACACTAAAAATAATCACTTAATACTTAGTTTAAATCAATAGCACAAAATTATTTTTCAACTTCACACTCAGAAATCTTTTTATCATTATTTTTTTAATAACAACTCTCCATAATAAAAAAATTATATTAATAAAGTTATTTAGCAATAAAAAATTTTTGTTATTCAAACAAAAAATACCACTTATTAATATATTCTTCAAACAAATATTAAAAAGCTTTCACTTTTTTATCCTCTCCAACATTATTCATATTTCTAAAGAAAGAACATAAAAATTTTCATAGAAATGTATACAATACTTACATTCCTCCGTCATTCAAAAAAAGGAATACAAATATAGAAGATTCTAATAATTTCTATATTTATAGTTTATTGAAAAAAGTTCAAACTCGTTCCTAATACAAATATGTAAATAAACTTTTTTTCACAATAATTTTTACTACGTATCTCACTTGGTGGTGAAAAATTTGTACCATTCTTTGAATATATTCTTGTCGATAGATAACATGAAGATAGTGAATTTTAAAAGGAAGAATATTAGTAAGAAGATAGAAGTTAATTATGACTTTTTTTGAGATTTTTATAAATATTTATTATTACATTTAATCTTTGTCCTCTATTTATTGTTATTTTTTTATTGTTAAAGATGTTTGTAATATAAAGTGCCAATTTTGATAGTTTGTTTGTGTCCAGGAAAAATTTTTTTTTGTATTCTTAAAGATAATATTATA
Organism: Strongyloides venezuelensis; assembly: GCA_963280985.1. Taxonomy (NCBI): domain Eukaryota; kingdom Metazoa; phylum Nematoda; class Chromadorea; order Rhabditida; family Strongyloididae; genus Strongyloides; species Strongyloides venezuelensis. Next base: position 926,144 of record CAUJLX010000002.1, on the reverse strand, counting down.
AAAATGCGAGCGAGAGAGTTAGTTATGTATATGAACGAAGTATAGGAGAAGGAGTAAGAAGAAGGCAAAGGGGTCAAATTCACTACCACTAAAAATGTGTTCTATTCACTATTTATTTGAATATATGATGTTTGTATGTATGTGTATGTTGATTTGGAATATTCATTACGCGTTGACTATATATTGCGGAAGAGAGAGACAAAAGTTTGTGGTCACTTTCTTCTATATACTATTATTTTCTCAAGATCTCTCTTTATATCTAAATAATCTAAAGATCTTCTTTTGATTTTTTCGCTTTTTTTTGTTATTCAAGTATTTTGATGTATTTAATTGTTTTTATCATTTTATAACTGTCTTTATTTTAATTGATATTTAATATTATTTCTATTATTTTTAAAGTGTATATATTTATTTACTTAAAATGTTCTTTTTTGCTATTATCCTATTAAAAATGTTTAAACTTGAAGAAGATGAGTAATATTATTTCCATTTTTAATGTATTTTTTCTGTAAAACCAAATCATTAGTATGTATTTTAATATGCATCAATAAATTTCTGTTTATTATCACTTCCTTTTTGTACCATAAAAGATTAACTGAAGAAGTTAGTCATCATCATCTGAAAAAGATGAAACAAGAAGATTAGTGTATAAAAGAAATTATATGGGTTTTGTTTCAAAATATTATACTAGTTTAACACCAAAATTGTAGTTGTACTTTTGTAATAAAAACATTAACATATTATTTATATTATCATTTTTCTTTATAAAAATCATTCATATTTAAAATATTTAAATATTTTTGATCTCTTTAATAAGTGATTTATATTTATTATTTCATATTCATATATATTTAATAAATTTGATTCAAAATATGTTATAGTATACACGATATATAAATTGGCAGATGGTTTATCCTCATTGTATATATGTGTATCATTTAACTTCTGGCCATTTATATTTTTGAGAACATATTACTACTATTCAAAAGTTCTTATCTATTCATATTTATTTAATACATATATTAATCATAGTTGATATAGTAATTTATTCTTTATTGTCAAAAGTATAATTTTTTTTAATTGGTAATATTTCTTTTTAAACAAAGTATCATATTTTAGTTAAATATTCTCACATAATTTTTACTATCTATTAAAAAAGCATTTGAAATATGTGTACTTTTTTCTTTCAAATTTTTTTAACTATTACCATTGTTATTACCATTAGCTAATGTTTTTTGTTACTATAAAAGACAACTAATACGAAATTTAATGATATTTTTAATACTAAATTATTTATGTATTATCATTTAAAATGATTAATCCATTTTCTTTTAATGTAAGCGTTATTATTAATGCCATTAATGGATATAAAATATATAATTAATTCTAAAAAAAAAACATAATTAATTGTTGATGTATATTTTTTTTTATCATTTTTCATTCAATTTTTTTACAATACTCTTTTTTTGTCATTTTTTGGACATTAAATAGATGGAATTTTTTCTTTATATCTGATTAATATTAATGATAACAAAGAGCAGTACATTTAGGAATATTTATAAATTTTATAGATATCCAATATGGTATATTGACAAGCTTTTGTTATATATACCTTTTTAAGGTGTTGTTTACTATGAGTAATATTCCTTGTCCACTTCTTTTCATGGACCAAATTTATATTTGTTTTTTGTAGAACAATCAATTTTATTTAATTATTCACTTATTTTGCATGAAAACATTAGTTTTCATAACTTTTTAAATTTAAATACCTACAAATTGATGATAAATAAATAATTAACATTTAAAAATATTAATATTTATTCTAGAATTTAACACTTTATAAATAGTTTTCTTTTTCTGTGTATACTGAATGAATTCATAAAAAATCTTTACTCACATTTTCCATTAGAATATATTTATAAAGTCAATCATAAATAATTAAAAAAAGAAATTTTTTTCTTTTATTATAACCTTCTTTTATATTTTTCATTTTAATCATACCGAATAATTTATAATATATTTTTAAAGTACATTTTTATTTAAATCTTCGTTTTATGGTAGAATGTGAAAATTGGAAATTAAATGTTTATTTCTATTTAAAGCTATCCATTAATTTTATTATAATTAATTAAATATTGTTTTTTTACTACTTCTTTAATTTTATACCAATTACTTGTAATTAAAAGTTCAATTATGTAGGATTCATTACTTTTTTAAAATTTAATTCAAAATATATTTTTTATTTTTTTTATTTATTCTATACATTTAAATTTTTTAATAAATATCATGTATTATTTCATTTTCAAGGTTTGAATTTTGATTAGTCATAAAATATTACTAAAAAATTCCCACTCATTAGTCATTTTGTCATTTTTTTGTGTTTCAAAACACATATTGCAGTGGAAGGAACTCTTTTTTCCTTCTATTTCTTTAAAATATTTTTATTTTAAATTGAATTACCAATTAGATTTTACCTCTTACGTTGTTGCTTAAATATATTTTCAAATTAACAGTACATTTTTTTCCCTTAACCTTTATAATAATAATTTCTTGAAACTTTACTGAAACACAATTATCTTTATAACATCAACTATTTTTTACGGAGGCGGTTTAGTATGAAATTTACATTTTCATGTCTGTTTGAAATAAGGGTAGGAGGACATTGACTTGCTTTTTTTAAGTTATAATAGTTGTTCTTCTGAAATGTAAAATAACACTAATCTATATACATTAATACTCTTTTGAAATAAAATAATAAAAGACTTCTGCCAATTGATGATCTTATAGCCCCTCTCTCATTCTCACTTTTTTCTCTTCTCCAACAGAGGTTATTTTTATTTATAAAATCTTTGATATCATTTCTTATATCACTACTTGACAAAATACCGAGCTACTTTATGAAGATAGATTAAGGAGAATGGCAATATATATATATATAATAGTTTGTGGTACTGGAATGTTCTTCTATATATCTTTATGATCTCACTATCATTTTTACACATACTCTATACTATTACTATAGGTATTTTGTTGTCTTTTTGATTAACAATTTATGTGTTGAGGACAAATTAAATAGAAGAAATTGTGAAGGACAGTAATTGAATAAAAATTTATCTTCATTAACATAAATATATATAATAATAAATGTATACATATCTATTAGAATGTTTAAGTATTTTTACTAATGGCAATCACCTTTTCCTCTATTTATCTTTTTATCAGCATATCCACCTAATATTATTATATATCGTTTGATAAAAGTAGTAGTAATATTGAGTTGATTATCTTTACAACAACATCCCATCTGTTGATGTGTTGTTATTTTGATGTTTTATTAAAGTTGTTATATTGTAAAAATTATATACAATTCTGTTTACTTTTTATATTATTTCTGCTAATTAGTAACATACTTGTAATAATGTAACTTTTTTGTTGAAAATAAATAGAATAGATTGTTAATTTACATATTATCTCTTTATTATTTTTTTCTTACAACTTTTACTTTCAAAAAAAACTTGATTAATAGGAAATCTAATTATATATTTTGTTTATTTTTTTTATTTATCTATAAGATGCTAATAAAACTATTTTTATTTTTCACACACATACTTTAATTTCTTCTATTGATTATAAGGTAAATTTCAGTGACGTTACTTGAAGGAAAATAATAAAAAAATTATATATTTGGGAACTTTTATATTATTTTATTTATATTACTTTAAAAAAAGAAGAGAAGAAATTATTTATTGGTTTCCATAATAAAATTAGTTAAAGTAATTATTTTATTTTATTATTCCGAAACTGTTTATCAATAAAATTTCTTTCTCTCTCCTTCATTTATCTATAACTTTATATTAAATCTCAAGATTAAAGGACCCCTGATTTGGAAAAAAAAATATTATTAATTATTATTTACAATGGGCTATTTAAAATTAAATATAATATGCGAAAAAAATCAACAAACTTCTGTTATGACATTTGATCCATCAATGTTAGTTTATGATGCCTGTAGACAGATTAGAGATAAATTTCGTAACAGTATGTTATTATTTTTGTAAAGTTATTATTAATAATAATATAATTTAGATAGATATACTGATCAACATGATATAAATAATTATGATGAAAGTTACAAAGATTATGGATTATTTAGAGTTGAAGGTGATCCAACAAAGTGTGTCTGGATGGAGAATGGAAAAACTCTGGAGCATTATCTTATTCGTAATAATGATACTCTTGAGTATAAGAATAAAATAAGGCAAATAAAGATAAGAACATTAGATGGTAGTGTAAAAATTGTTCCTGTTGATGAGTCACAAAATGTTGGCCAATTAATGGTTACTATTTGTGCTAAAATTGGTATTTACAATCCTGAAGAATATTCTTTAACTAGAGATGATGCTTTATCAATGAATGGTGGAAATTCTGTTGTTAATTTACATGATATGACTGATTACAATAACAAAAGAAATGGTTTTCATCATAACACAACAACATCAAAAAGAGGAATAGATGGTAACATCTTTGGGACTATGAATCGGAAGAAACAAAAGAAGTTGGAGCAATTAAGACATAAATTACACACTGATGAAGAGATTAGTTGGGTTGATCATGGTAAAACTCTTCGAGAACAAGGAATATTGGAAGATGAAATCTTGGTATTAAGAAGAAAATTCTTCTTCTCTGATGCTAATGTTGAGAGAGATCCAGTACAATTGAATCTTTTATATGTTCAATGTCGTGATGATGTATTAAAAAGTTTCCATCCTGTTAATAAGCAAACAGCAACAAGATTAGCTGCTCTCCAAGCCTTCATTGAATTTGGACCATATAATGATCAAAAAGTTAGAGGAATCGATTTCAAACAATTCCTTCCAGCTGAGTATAAGAAAAATAAAGATATTGAAAAGAGAGTCCTCCAACAATATCAAGAATTCAATTTTTCTGATCCAACATTCGAACCAAAAAGAAGTTATATTCAAGAGTGTAAAGAACTCTATACTTATGGTGTAACTTTCTTTGTTGTTCAAGAACAATTAAAAGACAAGAAACAACTTGAAGTACGTTTATTAGGTATCAATAAAGATTGTCTTATGATATTGGATCAAAAAACTAAAGAAGTTATTAAGGAATATCCATTGGAACAATTAAGGAGATGGGCAACATCACCAACAACATTTGCCGTTGATCTTGGAGATTATGAAGATGGATACTTTGCTGTCCAAACTCCAGATGGTGAAAAAATTGTTGCCTTAATTGCTGGTTATATTGATATTATTATTAAGAAGAGGAAATTGAAAGATCATCTAGGTATTGAGGGTGATGAAGGTAGTACTATGCTTGAAGATCGTGTTGCTCCAGCTAAAGCTACACTTATAGCTCATGGTGAACTCAATACACAAGGTTTACCTGTTCAAGATGGTAGAGTTGCATTACCAGGTGTACTTAGACATGCTGGTGCTATTGATCCTGATAGTGGTGTTAATGGAGCACAATACGGTGCTGTTAGTGGACAAATCTTGACAAGAGCTCTTCCACATGGACAAAGAATAAGAGTTGTTGATAGTCAAGAGAGAGCTCAAAGAGCTTTAGTTGGAACTATTGAAGCATCAATAAAAGCTGTTGAGGAAGCTGAGGAAGAGTTATACAAACCACCAGAAATTCAATTCCCAAGATTCGATGATCCATCATCAAGAAAATGGATTGAGAATCAAAGAGAAGTTCAAAGAGAGGGTGTCTCTGAGAGAATCTCAGCTATGGGTGCTGCTACTGCTGAAGTTGTACAACTTACTGCCGTTGTCGATGAGACAGATCACCGTGTTGGGTCTGCTGTAGCAACTATTGGTTCTAATTTACCAGAAATGGGACGTAATGTTCGTGAACTTGCAGCATTAATGTCTGATAATAAACGTGCTGATGATTTAGTTACAGCAACACGTAACTTATGTGGAGCAATGGGTGATTTCCTTCATACCGTCAATCCTGAGAATGAAGAAAAAAGAAATAAGGTATTTGCTGCTGCTGGTCGTGTAGGAGAATACTCACAACAAGTTCTTAACACTATTGAAGAACAAACAATTGAAGATAAACTTTTCCATGATGAATTGGTACAAAAAGCCAAGACTGTTGCTACATCAACAGCTCAATTGGTTCTTAAAGCTAAAACAATTTCTGCTGATTGTTCTGAATCAGTATACAAAGAAAAAGTTATTCATAGTGCTACTCAATGTGCTTATGCAACATCACAATTAGTTGCCTGTGCTCGAGTTGTTGCTCCAAGTATTGAAACTCAAGGATGTAAAGAACAACTTAGTAACGCATCAAAACAAGTAGCTGGAGCTGTTGAGACATTACTTATTGAAAGTAAGAATGCCTGTCAGTCATCAATATCTGGTAATGGTGAAAAGAGTTATAATGATATTCATGCAGCTGCTAAAGCTGTAACATCTGCCTTAGATGGACTTCTTGATCATGTATATACTGGTAAAAGATACCAAAGCCAACAACATCATGATTCACACTTTGAAAATATTTTAAGAAGTTCTAATAGACTTATCACAACACAAACTTCAACACAAAATATGGTTAAAGAATCTGAACATGCTATTAGACATTCAAGAATTATCGTTGAACAAATTGAAAGTGAGGCAGCTGATCAGGAACCAGAACAAAGAGAAAAACTTCTTTCAGCAGCAAGATCAGTAGCTCAGGCCACCTCGAATATGATTGATGCAACAAAACAGTGTCAGAATAAACCAGGTGAAGCAGAACATCAAATAAGATTAAAGACAGCAGCTGAGACACTTGTTAATGCAACATCAAATGCTTTGGCAGGCCAGAATGCTAAAAGAACCTTTGATAATTTAGAACAAGCTGCTAAGTCAACAGCAGCAGCTGCAACACAAACAATAGCCGCTTCAAACCAAGCAGCCCCATTAATTAATAATAGGAATGTCACAGAAACATTGATAGTACAATGTACAGAGACAGCTGAAGTTTTACCACCAATGATTGGTGGTATTCGTGAATCACAAACAGCTAAAACGGAGACTGAGAAATTTAAAGCTCAATCCAGGTTAATTCATGATACATCAAAGGTACGAAATCAATATGCTTATTAAATTTACACCATCTCAAAACAATTTTACTTTTTTTTTATCTTTTTACACACACATTTATTTATCGTATAATTAACTGACACACCTTTTTTGTTAAAAAAAGTTTTAAAAACTCTCCTCATAAGTTATATATATATTAATTATATATATTTGTCCCCTCAAATTAAAGCTTAATAATATATGGTACTAACAACAATTTTCTTTTCTAATTACCATCTTTTGTTTTATCTTCTTCTTCTTCATATATATTATGACCCAAAAAATTACAAAACATTATGTTCTAAATAATCTTTTTATCTTTTTAACAACTTTATAATATGTTTATGTGTGTATGTGTGCCTTCTTTTACTGTTTTTTTATCATAAACTTTCTATAAGTATTATGATAAAAAAATAGACTAAACTTTCGCCTTTCTATATTAATAATTATCTTGAGGAAGAAAAAAAGAATTTGTTTATATTTTACTAGAAGATGAGTATTTTTTATCAAAGATATTTCTATTATAGTTGTACTTTTATATTATTTGTACATATACTTATTTTTACCACAACTTATATAAAATGGTATCGTAGGAGGTTGACTTTTTTTTTATCACCCAACTTAATATGTATAAATTTCTACAGTAAGATTGCTGAGATTATTTTAATAGAAATATCCGATTATGGTAGTTTTTGCTCTTTAATAATACTAGAAAAAATGTAGGTTTTTTGTTCTATTTTTAAGACCAATTATCACAAATAAGATTAATATTTAAATTAATTATCAAAAACTTTTATATGGTACATTTTTAGTAACTATACAATATCTTTGGTATGAGAACGTTCTTGGTAATTTAAGATAACTTTTCTGTGAAATGCAATTTTATAGTAATATTATCATTTATTTACAAATTTTATCCTTTTTCCTTTTTAAACCAAAAATATGATAATTAAATATATAAACAAAAACTTAAACAATTTTTGTTGATTTGATAAAAAAAAGTTTTTCTTTATATTTAGTTTAGTTTGAATATAATTGTATTAAATTGGGGGGAGGAATAGAGGACAAAGACAATAAATGATAAATACATAAATGATAATATTTTTAGTTTAATGATATTACTTAAGCTACAACTTATTTAATCACTAGATAGCAAGCTAAAATTGAATTAGTCATAACATTCTTTATTTTCTAAGATAGTTACTTGTTTGTTTTAAATGTTCTTTCAAGATTATACTTATTTAACCTATTTTTCCATCTTTCATTATTATTAATAATCATTTATAAAATATATCTATAAGTTTTTATTGTGCATGATGGCAAAAAAAGGAGACAAAATAAAGTGATAAAAATTTTGAAAAGTGATATACACCATTGCATGAAATGTTTGTGATATGTGCAAGTTGACGTCTCTTATTTTTTAAGGGGAAAATATTAAAATTGAGGCGAACTACTAGTATACATAGACATTTTATGTGTGAGATAATTAGATAATTAAATTTTAATTTTGGTATCTATATATTTTTTTAAATAACATATATAAATATCATTTTTTATGTACAATAAATTTATTACAATTATAATGTGTGTATATCGCTTTTGTATTTTATTAAAATATTCTCAATTTTTATCAATTTTTTCTTCTTTTTTTCTGTCATGAAAGAGAAATTCAATTAACTCAGACAGGTTGTTTGTTGGTTACTTTTATTAATTGGAAGGAAATTTTAAGTTATTTTATATTGAGTTTGAAGGATTATAATTTTACATTAAATTTTTCCTTTTATTATAGAAATAGAAGTTTAGGAAACTATAATTTAACATTCTTAATCCATCTTGAGTAATATTTTTGGTGGTTTTAAAGAGTTTAAAAATGATCTATAAACATAACTCTTAAGGAATAATTTATCATTGATAAATCTTCAACAATCATAACTTATAATTCATTCTTCAAACTTATTATTTTCACTAACTTCTTTTTTTGATGATTTATGTTAAAGGGTATGAAAGTGCTTAATATTTCTATATAATTCATCTTCAAGAAGTGCTTTTAAAATTTTATCTTCAAAAGATATAAATTATATATCCTTATTTTTATGATTGTACAACTGATAAAGGGCTTCTTAAAATTTACTTTTACATATGCCACTTTTTATTTGAACTTTGTTATATATATTTTTATATATACATTAACTAGATAAAATATAAGAAGATATATTATATTTTTAAATGTTTTGGACAACACACATGTAGGCAATTTATCATAAGAAAGACAATTTTAGAGTTTTAGAATTTTAAAAAGTTTCTAACAATAAAAGAGAAAAGATATAAGGATAAAAAGACTTATATAGTTTATAAAAATATTGCTATTTATAACACATGCTTATTTTCTCCCTTATTATAATTCTTTTTTTCTTCCACCCCTCATTCACTCCCTCCCTCCCTCCCAATAAATCTATCTATAAGGATAATCAAAAATGGTAAAACATTATTTTTAAATGTGTCTTTTGTTAAATATATTTTTCTTTTAAAAGTTGATGTATTTATAAAAATATTTTATTTTAAAGAAGAAGAAATTTTAGTGGCATAGGCTAAATTTTCTATACACATATAGTTAGTGTTTTTCTTGTATTTGGGTGAATTTAACCATATATCAATCTTATAGTGGCAATACTAAGAATTTGAATTTTTAATACACTCCCTCTTTTACTATATTTATATATAATTGCTTCAAATTTAAAAGCTAAATAATTTTTAAGAGTAACCTTATTCTGTAGTTATTGAAAATGACTTTTATGTATGCATTTTTATTCATCTGTAGGTCATTTTTAATAAATAATATATATATACCACCTGCATTATATATTATTTATTTCTAAAATATCAATTTTTGATGTATGTGCCATAAATATATAATAATTCATGTTTACTTTTACATATCCCCTTAATAATATTTATTAATATATACTTTTTTACATTCTCATTTAAATTTCTAGTAATAACAGTAATATAAAAAGAATTATTCATGCAAATTTAGTTAACTTTTATCTTTAACAAAATTTAAAGGACAAAAATGTAATTTCCTCTCCATTCGTTTCTCCTCCTAAATCTTTAAACATTCAAGATCATTTTTTAAACTTTTTTATCATAAATAAACCACAAAACTTAAAAACCTTTTGACACTTCTACTTTATTTATCTAAAAACCTTTAAGTTTCTATTCTTATACTTTTCTTTCTTTTGCCAACTTAGTAGAAATAGTAATAATACAAACTATTTTTATTTTTCTAAAAATTTTTTATATTTTAATTGTGTCTCTCCTTTACATACACATAAATATATATATTTACCATTCCATAGGGCATTATAAAGGATAAGAATAGAAATTTATTACGAGGAATGAAGAACTAACTAATATTATTTATAACTTCTGATCTCCAGTGACCTATTCATAACTTGTGGGCACATTTATCTTTTTTTTGCTTTATGAAATATTCATCTATCTATATTTTATACTTATCCTTTCTCCACTTTAACAAAAATATATTTTAAAGATAGATGTATTTGAAGGCAAAAACTATAAAATAGTACATCATCGGTCTATGTATTATTAGAAAATATAAATGTAAATTATTTTCTTATCTTTTTCCATCTTTCTCTCCTTTCTTCTCTCCTATTTACTAACTCTCTCTCTCTCTCACTCATTTTGCGATATTTCTAAATCTTAAGAATCATATTAAACTTTTTGATTTTTCTTTTGAAACCAGATATTCATATAAGTTTCATCTTTATTTCTTCCGTCAAATCATTATTATAACAAAAATTTAAAAAAATATAATTATAATTTTCAATGTTCATAGAAACATCAACAACAAAATATTTGACATCTCCACTTAAACATGTTATAACTTCTAACAACCGTTTGCATTATAAATACATTATCTTAAATATATCTTCTTCACCCACGCTTAACACATTACTTTGAGTATTATAAATAAAAGGTAAACAAACTATATCTGAGAATCGTTTAACAATTTACCTTTAACTTATTTGACAAAAAAAAAATATTATATTTAAATGTAAAGTTTGTTTTCTTTTTTTTAAATTATCTATGGAGTTGTGTGTGTCAATTATTCTTGTTATCAACACATTTTATGTCTCATCATATCAAAAAACCATTTTAATACATTATTATATTCATTAAAAAAATAGGGTTTTAAATAAAAAAGGTCACGTTCTTAGGAATGAAAATATTTTTTATTATTTTAATAATCCCTCTAGATTTTATTTATTCACATCTGTTGTTGGAGTAAATTTATAGTAAACACATATAAATAACAAAAAAAAGATATGTATATTGAAAATACCATTATATCAACTCATTCTTCTTTTTAATTTATTTTTACCAAAACGTATTGGTTTATATACATTTGTTTATAAAAAATAAATATAAAATTCAAGAATAATATTAATTATTTTTAGGTTATCCTACCAGCAACAAGATTAACAGAAGTTGCTAGGCGTACTGTATCATCTGTTCCTGACCAAAATGTAGCTGCAAATCTTCAATTATCGTCTCAAAGATTAAATGAAGCTGTTGCGGAACTTCGTGTTGCTTTGAATAATGCTCAACACCTCAATTATGATTTAACATTAGTTAGATCTGAAGAAATAATAAAAGAATTCGATGAGGAATTAATTGAGATTGCTAAATCATACTCTCAAGGATCATTAACACCACTACCCCATGAGAAAGCTGAAACTTCATCACAACATGTTGTTAATAGTGCTAAAGCACTCCAATCATCATTATCACAGTTAATATCATCAAAAGATAGTAATGATAAGCAATACCTTGGTGCAGCTGCTGTTGATACTTCATATGCATTAAGAGAATTCACCTCAGCTATACATTCTGTTTGTTCTACACGCAAAGAAAGTAACGTTCCTGAGATTGTTGATCGTGCCAGAGCTGTCGTTCATAATTCTGGTGTTATATATGAGAAAATTAAACAAAATTCTCCAAAATTAGACTTATTGGAGTCTGGTGAACGTGTTACATCATCTATTAGAGATTGTCTTAATTCTCTACCTGATAATGTACTTCTTGATAATGCTTATCATGCCATCTCATCAATTGACACATCGTCTACAGCAACAAAAGTAACTAGACAACATGTTCCTATTGAAGAGATTCGTAAGAAGGCTGATAGTGTCATAGATACAAGTGGGAAATTAATGATAACAATCTCGGCACCAGAACAATCTGGAGCAATAGATTGTTTTGTTAACTCCTACACAACATTCCATACAACAGTTAAAGAAGCAATAATAATTAATAAAAGCCAACAGGAATGGAAAGAAAAACAATTATATCATTTACAGGAGACACAAAAAGAAGCATTAAATATTATTGAAAAAATAAAAGAAAGGTACAATGATATGACAACAACTCAAAATCAACAATCATTAATTCAATCAACAAAGAATTTAACTGAAACTGTTAATGTTATTGTTGAAGAATTTAGTGAGGAACAACAATCTCCATGGATTGCTGAGTGTGATAATTCATTAAGACAAATTGAAAGTTATAAACATATACTTGATAATGCTTTATATCCTGTTAATGATAAAGGTTATTATGAATCTCTTGAAGCTGTAACAGAACAAGCGAAGAAATTAGGTGAAGGTATGACTGGTATAGCTAAAGATGCTAAAGCTGTTGATACACCATCCCTCTGTAATTCTGTTCGTATAGCTTCAGAAGCTGTCTGTGGATTAGCTGAATTTGCTGCACAATCAGCATATCTTGTTGGTGTCTCTGAACCATCCTCAATTCCTGGTAGGAGTGCCCTCTTTGATAGAGGTCAATGTGAAAAACATCTTAGTGTTGTTCAAGAGATTTGTCATATCATTCAAAATGAAAATTATGATCAAAGATCATTACTAGATAATGTTACTATCTTATCTAAACACACATCAACATTAGCTTCATTGTGTCAGGATGCATCTAAAAGAACAAATAACATAAATGTTAAAAAACAATTTGTTAAATGTGGTAGTGATATTGCTACATCAACTACAAATTTAATTGGTGCTGTTAAAGCTGTTGATAATGATATTAATAATGCTACAAAGAAAATAGATCTTGCTGAGAAAGCTTATCTTCTTCATTCATCATGTCAACAATTGTATAATTTCATTTGTAATCCAGAATTTAGTCCAGTACCAGCAAAGATATCATCTAAAGGTGCTGAGGCACAAAAACCAGTCTTAGAAAGTGGTAGAGAAATGTTGTATGCTTCATGTGAGATGATAAAAACAGCTAAACAATTAGCTATCTCACCTAAAGATTCATCAACATGGCAAAGATTAGCTGATAACTCAAAAGTTGTCTCTGATTCAATAAAGAAACTTGTCTCAGCTATTCGTGATGAGGCTCCTGGTAAGAAGGACTTGGAGAATGCTATTTATAGATTGGAACAAATGATTGAGAGAATTGAAGTTACCTCAAAAATGTATTCTAATGATGGACAAAGATCACCACACAAAACGATTGATCAACGTTTCCAACAACAAATTATTCACGCTTCACAATCAATCATCGACAGAATTGATTCTTTCAAGGAGGCTGCCAAGTTTAAAGCTGAGGCTATACCACATGAAGTTCATGAGCATATGTTAGCAATGGAATCATTAATACAATCCGCAATCCAATCAGCATCTACTGCCCCAAATACCAAGATTCAAAGTGATCTATTCAATTATTGTAAGAAGGTTGTTGAGAGTGAATACCAAATGATGATTGCTGCAAATGATTGCTGTGGAAATCCTAATAAACAACCACAATTCCACAAGAATATTGATGATAGTGGAAATGTATTGTATAACACCTTAACTGATCTTCAAAGATATGTTAAAGTTCTTGAATCTCAATCTGGAGTAATCCATGGAATGGTTGATTCAATCTCCAAGAGTATTGCTAAGACTGATGAAGCACATAACATAACACAGAACAACTCTTTCACAGATGCTCAAACAAGAATGACAACAGCTTTGGAAAATATTAAGAAGATTGCTACTGATATGAGGGTAGCAGAACCATCAGATCTTGGATCATTGGCCTTAAAATTAACTGATAGTTATCAGGTCTGTGCTGAAGATTCTATTATTGCTATAGCATTACTATCTTCACCAACAATAGGACATAAATTAAGAATTGCCGTACAAAAACTCGGAACATCATGTATTGAGTTAGTCAAAACAGCAGGACAAAGACGTACCTATCCTGGAGATAGAAGGACTGCTGAACGATTAACTGAAGATACATACAATGTTGTTGAGAGAGTTGAAGAAGTTTTGGCTGCTTTACATGAAGGTTCCAAGGGTACTCAAGCATGTATCAATGCAGCTAATACTGTTTCTGGAATTATTGGAGATTTAGATACAACAATTATGTTTGCAACCTCCGGATCACTTAATACACAACCACCACCAGGTACAATAACATCAGGAGATCGATTTGGAAATCATAGAGAAAATATTTTGAAGACAGCTAAGGCACTTGTTGAAGATACTAAAGCTCTTGTATCTGGAGCTGCATCGAATCAGGAACAATTAGCTGTTGCTGCACAAAATGCAGTAAGGACAATAGTTAATTTAACTGAGGCTGTAAAGAATGGAGCAGTTTCATTACATGGAGATAATGCTGAAGCACAAGTTATGGTTATTCATGCTGTTAAAGATGTAGCATCAGCCTTAGCTAATCTTATCCAAGCAACTAAAAATGCTTCTGGAAGACAGTTACATGACCCTGCAATGAATAATCTTAAAGATGCTGCTAAACAGATGGTTTCAAATGTCACAGGTCTCCTCAAGACAGTAAAGACAATAGAAAATGAGGCACAAAGAGGAACAAGAGCTCTTGAGGCAACGATTGAAGCTATAGAAAATGAGATAAAGAAATATAATAATGGTGATATTCATGGAGATGGAGTTCATTATCAATTAGGTGATATGGTCCGTGCCACCAAATCAGTTAATGAAGCAGCAAACAAAGCAATTAATGCATCAAGTACTCTTAAACAAGATGATATGATAGGTGCAGCAAATCTTTCAAGACAGGCTATATCAGATTTATTGAATGTTACCAGCAACATAGCTTCAACAGCTGAAAATCCTGAGATTAGATATAAAATTATTGATTCAGGAAGAGAAGTAGCTATACAGATAAAGGAATTATTGATAGTACTCCATAATGTTTTAGTGAAGAATGGTTTTGATAATGAATCTAGAAATAATCTTAATTATGTTTCAAGGAAGATAACAGAAGTTGTTGATGATTTACTTAACTGTGGAGACTCTCTTAGAGGTGATGATGAATGCATGGATCATCAAGATGCTGTTTTGATTGCCGAGAATGAACTTATGGGTGCTGCTACATCTATTAAGGCCGCTGCTGTTAAGTTGGCACAAATGAAACCTAGAAGACATACTGTAAGTTTTTTTGTATTCTTAAACTTAAGTTACCACGGAAAAGGTATTATTTGAGGGGTGATGGTAAAATAACTTTGCATGAGCGCTTGATATGTCTGGTATTCTTGGGTTGATCTGGTCCAGCCGAGTAATATTAGACATATCGAGTGCTTTTGTGGAAAAAATTTATTGTCACTTCTTATTTCTATTTCCTTTTGTCTTCTTAACGATAAACTTTGAGAATAATTATAGTAAAAAACTTTATTTCTTTTTTTTTCAGAGTGAAATAACAAAAATGGATGAGAATTTGGAGTTTGACGAGCAGATCCTTGATGGATGTCGTTCTATCCTAAATGCTGTAAATACATTAGTTAAATCTGCCTCAGAAGCTCAAAGGGAATTGATAGCTCAGGGTCGTATAGATCCATCTCAAAGAAATGTCCACTCTTCAGATTATCAATGGTCAGAGGGATTGACATCAGCAGCAAAGTTAGTCGCTGCAGCAGCCCACCAATTATGTGAAGCAGCTAATGGAGTTGTCTTGGGTCATGGAACTGAGGAAAAATTATCTAGTGCTGCTAAACAAATAGCATCATCTACAGCTCACCTTTTAGTTGCTTGTAAAGTCAAGGCTGATCTTAATTCTAGAGCTATGCAAAGACTTCAAACGGCTGGTTTAGCTGTTAAGACAGCAACTGAACATTTGGTTAACGCTGCAAAACAATCTATAGCTCAAGATGATACAGCATTAATAATCAGTCAACATATGGTTAAAGGAATTTCACAAGTTATGGATGCTCAAGAAATCGTTCTTAGAAAGGAGAAAGAATTACAAGAAGCAAGACAAAATTTAGCTTCACTCAATAAACAAAGATACTTCAATAGAGATGGAGAGGAGGAAAATTAATTATACATATAGTTTTCTATAGTCTATCATATTGTTACAAAAAAAAATTATAATTAATTAATTATTTTAAAATATCATCAGTAATGCCTTTTATCAAGAAATATTTGTTTTGAAACGACAAAATGAAAAAATTTCTTAATATTTTGTTCCTTTTTTTACAAAGTTATAACCAGAAACATATCTTTTCATTGTTTTATCATTTTCTAACACTCTAGTAATAAAGTACAATTTTTTATCATTATTATTACCTTTTATATAGTGTAACAATAGTATGTAGTATCATAATTACACAATTTTTTGCAATTGTACGATTTATAATTATCGTATTATATGTATATAAGAAGGATTGACGTTTTACAAATACTGAAATTTACACTAAAAGCATATTATACTACATAAATTATCAATAGGTTTTTTTTACCTAAAAATGTGTGTAACTTTTTTTTATTTCTCCAAATTGGCGAGTCACCAAAAGTACAAATTGATACTTATAAACAATAGAGATGAATTTTTGGATAGGAAAACTCTCTCTGCTACATGGATTGATGGTATTTTATCAGGTAATTAAAATATTTTTGTTAATTATCCAATATATTCTAGGTAGAGATTTGAAAGATAAAGCTAAAGGAACTTGGCTTGGTGTGACTTCAAGACCAAATGGAACCTTTAAATTATCAAATATTCTTAGTGTAACATCAAAGAAAGAACAGATTAAAGTTGATGCAATTAGCCGTGGGAAGATAGCAATTAATTTCTTGGAAAATGATCAAACACCAAAAAGTTATTGTGATCAGATTAAGGAGGGTATTGATAAATATAATGGCTTTACATTAATAACAATAGCGATGAAAAAAAATCAGGATATTGATTGTTGTTTGTTATCAAGTAAGATGTCTCCTAAGATTGAAGCAACTAAGTATGACGAGGGAATCTATGGCATTGGAAATTCGGGTCTAGATGAATATTATGAAAAAGTTTCAAGAGGATCTCAACTGTTCTCAAAATTTATTAAAGATAAGATTATAGTTGATAATTGCGATTTATCTGAAGACGATATTATTAATGAGTGTTTAGAGATCTTGAAAGATGATAAAAGATGTTTACCCGATTTAGTTATGGAGAAGATGTTTGAATTCCACCCTATAGCACCCTTCAGTTCATTATTTGTGAAACCAGAACAAACTATTAGGTATGGAACAAGAACTCACACAGTAATTATTGTAGATAAGAATGATAAAGTTACATTTTTTGAATCAACAGCAGGAAATATTGGAACTAACTTAAACGATATTAAATGGATTGATAATAAATATACCTTCCGATTGTAAATGAATTATTATTTTAACTATCAAATAAAGTTAACGTTAAAGAAAAAACTTTAAATTAATTAAAAATTTTATTTCTAATATAGTTATTAAATAAATCAAGAATAAAATCAATAATAGACTGTGTATGTGAGGAAGATCCAAGTTAATAAAATTATATCTTTTGTTATTTATTGTTAGGAGAAGTATCCTCCTTGGAGTTGTGAGTTGATAAATAAGTAAAATTTACATGATTTGACACAAAAATAAAAAAAAGAGATACATTGGAATATATGTTTGATGAACTAGAAGACGTTAACATCATAAAAGTAGCTAAAAAGTATACATAACATAACAATCAGACAAAGCCATAATCTCCTTAAAAAATATTAAATATCTTAATATTTATTAATAAAATTTTTTAAATCAATTGTTTCCATTGCCATATTTTTCATTAGAAAATTTCCTACAAAATATTTTCATATAATTAATAAGGTTTGTGTAAACTTAAATACACATACAGTCACCGAAGAAAGATTATACATATTACATCAGTGGTAATCCAAAAGTTTTAGAAGAGATAGTCATTTTAGATCATCCTTTTTATTTGTTCAAGTAACTCTCTTGCTGTAGGCCTGTCATTCTTATCACATTGAATCATTTGAGTTATAATTTCACTCATATTGATACTTAATCTTATTCTAAATACATCAGGAATAATACCCGATCGTAGGATATTCCAATCATAACCGTCTGAAGGAAGATATGCATCAGCAGCAAGTTCCAAAACTGTCATACCAAGTGAAAATATATCAGCTCCGCAAGTAGGTAATTCATTTAAAATTTCTCTAGCAAGGTATTTACTATCACCTTCACCGCGCATTCTAGTGTCATTATTAACATCAAACATTAGACCAAAATCACCAAGTTTACATGTACCAGTATCTGTTATAAGAATATTTGATGGCTTAACATCAAGATGAATAAATCCATGTTTATGAAGATGCTCCAAACCACAGAGAATATCCACGAAATGTCTCCATAATCTAGGTTCTGGTATAGGTGATTCCACATTTGACACTTCTTGCAACGATGTCCTACATAAATCTAATTGCATATACACTTTACCTTCTTGAGTCCACGCTCTATATAATCTGAGGATATTTGGATGATATGGCACACGTAGCATCTTCCGAACTTCATCAAGAGCATCTTCACGATCCGTCTTTGATCTAAATTCATATAACGACGTCTTCATAGCATAATCTCGACCATCCTCATTACATGTAACATGATAAACTCTACCAAATGATCCTTCACCTAATTTAGATTTAATTGTATATACTTGTTCAAAAAAAGATAAATCTGATGTTGGCTGGTAAATAGGTGATGTATAAATAAAATTTTCTCCTGCTTCTTCTTGGTAATCATCACATAAGTATATAGGTTCAGGATATAATTTTTTGAATGATGTTTCACGATTTTGTACAGTTGGTGCTGATCTGACTAATTTTAAATCATTCCTAGCTGATCTTACTGGGGTAGGCGTTGATAAAGCACCATTTGGAAAATAATCATATCTTGATTGCCTTTTCCTCCATTCTCTTTTTGTTGTTAATGTACAGCGATTTAGTGAATAAAATACAGGAGTTGGCCACCCTTTTGGAGAATGTTTACGTACCGGAGTTGTATAGGAATATTCTGGTGTTGTTTGAAAACAACTTTTATAATCAGAGGATTGATCGGTCTCAGAAATATATGGTGGAGTAACCGACATTTTATTATATATCTAAAAATAAATAAGAATCAAAAATAAATGGAAGGTTCAATTTTGATGATGACAAAGTACATAGTACAAAAATAATGGAGAAATGTAGATAAAAAAAGAGGTTAATAAAATAAAAAAAATACTTTAGAGAAATTAATATTTACCATTAATAGTAGAAATTGGCATCAGTATATTTTAGGTAAAAAATGATAACAGAATATAGATATTTCTAAAAATAAATATTAACAAAGGAATGTACAGAAGATAATTCCAACACTATAAAACAATGCAATTTGTAACGCCTTTTTTCTACAACGAAAGCGCACACTTTTTTGGAATGTAGATACTCCCTTTGTTTAAAATTTAATAGTCGCTAATTAGCAAGATTTTTAATAGTCATCAATAAGAAATGGAGCCAGTTGACCTGCAAACTACAGTATCAGGCGATAAGCCTGAAAAAGTAAAAGTTACCGGGCAGCAAACAATCTTTCCATTAGCTAGAATCAAGAAAATAGCCAAGCACATACCTAATGTTACTCTAATTGCTCCAGAAGTTGTAACAGCTATGGGTTATGTAACGGTAGGTTATAAAACTGTTAGATTTCTGAATGTTTTGTAGGAGAAATTTATTGAGATACTAGCTGAGGAGGCATTTAGGAACGCTGCACATTCAGGCAAAAAAACAGTTACCCGAAAAGATATTGGTATGTTTGATTGGATGAGAGTAAATTTTGAGATAATGATAGACTATTTTTAGATGCTGTCATTGCGTCATCGCTACCATTTCAAATTCTAGAGGGTTGTATTGATGACTTGGAGGAATTAGATAAATTAAATACAATGGAGGATGATGTTGTAGGTGATAATGAAGACAATGACATAGAAGTGATGGAAGGTTCTAATGATAACAATATTACAACATTGGAAGAGGAACCGAATAGTAGTGTCGAAGTAAGGGAGTAAAGTGCATGCCCATAAAGTGTTTTTCTTTTTTTTTTTGTCTCTATTTCTCTTTCTAACGACAAGTTCTAACTGTGTATTTTATCAAAAGAGAGAAACCTTTTATCTGCCTACTACACCATGATCATCTGTGTGGAAGGGTGATATAATGTTATGTCCCCTTAGACGAATGTAAATTTATATCATAACATTATTTACTATTTAACATTATCAATTTTTAGATGGATATTGATGTAGAAAGGAAGATTTTTGTATTTAAATGTAGAAATTGTAGAAAGTTGAATGTTTTTTTTTCTTGTATTTTATCTGTAAATAGTTATTGTAAATTTTGTTCAACTAATTGCGATAATGGGTTTGCTTTATATAAAATTGTCATATCACCATTTTTTATTTATACCATTGGTTGTTCCCGTAATCATTTCAAGTATGGTATTTTAATTAAACCTTCAAGAAAGAGTTTTTATGATTATTCATTTAATGATAGTCTTCATATAGGTGTTGTTGATGAGGAGAATGGAATAGTGTTCTCATTTTGGAGTAAGGGTATCGTCAAGGAGTATGCTTCTGTAGAATGGAAGGGTTCCGTGAAAGCTTTTAGTGTAATAAGGACAAAAAATCCAAAGAGTATGGAAGAATTTTTTGCATCTTGTGAGAATTTCTTCAGGGGAAGTGTAAGTTAAGTAAACTCTTTAGTTGATAACAATGTTCTAGATGTATGATTGTAACACGTGGAATTGTTTTGATTTTGTTTTGGCATTCTTAAACTTTTATGGATATCCATTAGTGTCAGTCACAAAAGAAGTATTCACTAAGAAGGTCATTTTTCCCGTTATTAACGATACAATAAAATATTGCCATTTTGTTAAATCTATGAAATTGTAATAATATTTTATTTTCATATTAAAACAATCTAGATTACTATCTTTTTTTTTTATTGTATGTTTTATCATTGTTATATCTATTTATTTACATGGACATTGTATAGAGTTGTGTAACTTTAGAACACATGGCGGAATTTCTTGAATCAGATGGAAATGACGATAATGATCGGTTAATGGATAGAAAGTCATTTAATCGGGAACAATTTCGTCTTTTTAAAGAAGCTTTCAGAGATAGTGTTGAAGTTAGAGAGGATGTTGAGTATGATGATAATGTTAGTGTTTTTGATTACGTCCCAAGTGCCAAAAAAAAAAGAATTATAAATTTAATTATGAAAATAGAGAAGTTAGGGAAAAGTACAAGTGATAATGAAGTGCGTGAGAAGGCATCTGACTTGCTGAAGCAGCTTAGAGAATCTGCCTCTTTGATACCATCCACTAGTGATGAATTGGAACCTGATGATTTGGATTTAAAGAAATTTGATGAAACTGATATTAGTTTGTTCTTGGGAGGGGAAAGCGAAGGAAAAGAAGGTAAAGCTTATGTTTCAGAGGCATTATCGAAGTACAAAGAGAAGAGTCTACAGGAATTGGAAAGTTTACTTAAAGAATCAGAAATTTTTCTGAAGTGTAATAAGAATCCAAAGTAAATATTTTTCTCAAATTAATTTTAATATTATATATCTTTTAAATGGTTAAATTTAATAATAAAATAATGTTAAGTATTTATCTTTTATTGATTAAATATTTCAATTTTAATATTTTTTATTAGTCTTTTTATTATCATTATGCACACTGGCCCTCCGAACAGAAGATTCCCTCTCTGTCATTAACCCATGGTCTGTAGTCATCACCAACCATCATTCTAATATATCCATTTCCGTCGAATTTGGCTTCAAAGTTCTTTGCTCTAACAAAAGTACCAGTTTCTTCATCCCTTTTCCATGTTTGAATTTTCCATTTCTTTTGATTACAATTCTTTCCTTTAATCTAAATTTTTCACATTAAAATTATTAATTATAAATAACCATCCGAAACATACATGTAAAACTTTGGTTTCTTTTTGTTTCAAGAAAGATAGAGGTTCACTTTCATACTCAATGGATGGTACTGTAACCATGAATTTAAATTCATTCTCAGTATCGCTGGTTACTTTTAGCTTTATATTACATCCATGAGAAAGTAGAATAATTATTCCAATGGAGATGAGGATAAAAATAATAGATGAGTGTTTCATTGTATATACTTAATGAATATATTTTCTTGTAAATAAATGTAAATACCAAATTTGGAGATCCTTTTTATAGGGATAAGTTTGTAGGTAACTAGGTGAAAGATTTACTTTATCACCCTATTTAGAATTACTTTTTATTATGTTGTAATTGAGATAAAAATGATTGATTTATTTCTTTTGATTGTTTCTTAAAGATATCTAATTTTTTTTAGTACATGTATCTTCATGTGTATTATGAATACTTAATAATATTGATTATTACAGTGTTTGTTGTCTAAGGAAACATTTAATTACAGGAAGTATCATGATGCCCCATTTACGCTGCGTATTAGGAGGAGGGCGGTGTCAAGAGATGTTTTCACTATTCTTACCATCGATATCATGTCAGAGGCTTTTAAATAATTTTACGCCTATTATTAATATAAGAGTAACGGAAAGGAACCTTCAAATTCAGTCTTCATTTTTGTATAGCAGTAAGATTGCGGACAAGAATAAAAAGACGATAATGGTATGTTTAACTACTTCTACCCTAAAATTGGTTTCTTCTTTTAGGCTTTGAATACTGATGAAAGAAATACTTTATTGATGCCTTTATTGGAGAATGGCTGGAAGATGGTTAACAATCGTGATGCTATTAATAAAGTAATTATTTTTAAAGATTTCAACGAGGTAATTAAATTTATTTTCTACCATTTTTTCATTTACATTTTTTAAGGCATTTGGTTTTATGACAAGAATCGCATTATTGGCTGAAAAAATGAATCACCATCCAGAATGGTTTAATGTCTACAACAAAGTTGATATCACACTCAGTACCCATGACGTTAGTGGATTATCAAAAAAAGATATTAAATTAGCTACATTCATTGATAGTCATATTTAACAATGTAAAAAATAGCCTAAATTTAATTATATTTGTGAAGAAATGAAGTATCCAATTACAAGAAGATAATTGTTAACAAAATAAATATGTTATTTAACAGTTATTAAATTTCCTTATTACTTTATGTGTTTAATAAAAGAAAAGTAAATAAAATATTTTTGTGTGTGAAAACATAATTGAACATGGCAATTTATTATATTTAGTTAATTAAAAGATGGTAAAAATATATTCAAGAACAAAAAACTTTCTCACATTAGTAATTGTTAAACTTATAGTCACAATTTATCAACAAAAAATGTGCTTCAAAGAAGAGACATAAAATTTATTATACCCCCTTTAACATAAAGGAGTTATGGCACTCTTTTATTTGAAATCGATGTATCTTTAAAGCATTATATATACACAAACTTATCTAGTTGCTCAGTTTATATAGATTTTTTAACAAAAAAGTTAATTTTTTTTTTAAAAATTATCAAAAAAAAAAAAGATGGATGTCATATATGATGTAATTGAAGGTAATTCTTTTTCTTTAACATTTTATAGTAACCATTTTATTTAGCAATTTATTTTTTTATACCGATAGCTGCTGTATGCATTGTCTTTGGTATTGTATATTTCTTCAAAGATTCTGAATCACTTAGTGGTGAAGAAGATTATGATGAAAAATTGATTGAAGAAGTAAAAGGTAAATTACGAATAAACTTTATATTGGTATTAATGGTTAAAATAATAATTCCTTTTTTTAATTACAGAGAAAGATAAGAAGGATAATTAATGATTTGGAGGAGAATTTAGAATTCTATGTATCCATTCTACAACCTCAAAATTATCTTCAACATTCTCATACTTTAAATAAAAAGGTTCATTTTTAAGTTGCTTTAAATTAGGCCTTTCCAATGCATTTTTTCTTAAACATTTTGTTGTATATTGTACTAAATCAGGAGAATAAATTCCTAAAGGCAAAAATGGAGGATCCTATAAAAAAATATTAAATAAATAAAATCATTCTTAAGATCATAAAAAATACCTCTTTTGATATATACTCTAATAATTCAAATATCGCTAATTCACCAGGACTTGTAATAGGTGTTTGTGGACCATTTTCTTTTGGCCAAGCACATCCCTCAGGTAAAATGACTTGATCTTCCGGTACATTAAATAAATTTATGAATTCTTGCTTTGTTGGGGCAGGAATAGGATATCTTCCAATAGAAATTTCAACTAATGATATCCCGAAACTCCAGACATCAGATTGAACAGAATATTCACTACCATTTAATCTTTCTGGTGACATATAGCTTCTTGTACCAACGAAAGAATTTGCCAAACTATTAATTAGCATTCCAGAAACCCCAAAATCACAAAGTTTAACTTCACCTCTACTATTTACAAGCATATTAGATGGTTTAACATCTCTATGAAGAATTTTATGTTCATCTTTTAAATATGAAAGTCCTTTTACAACTGAAGCTGATATCCTTCCTGTAATGTTTTCATGAATTCTTCCGGAACGTTGAACAATTATATCTAATGATAAACCATCCATATACTCCATACATATACTAATATCATTATTGACTGTGAAAGCACCATAAAAACCAACAATATATGGAGAGTTACATTTATGCAATATTTCTAATTCTTGTAATATTTTGTTTCTAATCGTTGGTTTAACCTCCAGATGAACCATCTTAGCAGCCATTATAACATTCGTTGGGATATGGCGAAGCTTATTAACAACACCACCATTACCTTGACCTAACTGTTCAATTATCTCTACATTTTCAGCATTTAAAGCACCAATCTAAATTGATGATAAAAAAAAGTAGTAGATATTAAAAAAGTATATCCTAATAATATTATACATGATAAATAAAAACTTACAGATTCTTTAGTTGTCATCCATTCATGCATGCGTTGTTTTTGTGGTTCACTTAAAGCCATCTTCATTAACTTCTCCTCCAAACTAACTTCAGGAACATTGAAAACCATTGGATCTCCAGCATCTTCCTTAACAGTTGGGGGTAAACTTAACCCTAATAGATTCCGCTTTTTTCCACTAGCCATATTTATTTATGAGATAAAAAATATACTTTTTATCTTATATAGGGGTAGTATATATAAGGAAAAATTCTCTTTCCACATAAATGTGTAAGTTATCAACTCTTGAGACGAAGAGTTATAAAGTGTTACTTTTATTTATAAAGAGAGAGAGACAAAAATAGCTTTTCAGTGATAGTGAGTTTTTATAAATGAGAATAGAGTGTAATATATTGAGTCTATACTTGCGAAGAGTGTTCTTTGATATTGAGATGAAGTCTTTACATATTCATAACTTGTTAGATACTCTTTCATTTTCTCTAAATATGAATAAATAAGTATATATTTTATTTCTATATTTATTATATAACTTATATAGCAACATAAATATGTTTTTGTTACTAAAAATATATCTAAAAAATAAAAGAAAATTTAAATATATATCACACTGATAAGTAAAATGTATAATTTTTAAAATGATAACAAAGGCAATTGCATTCTATAATAAATGAAGTAAAATACAGATGAAGAATATATAATATATAAGTATAGGTGACTGTGTGTATAAATTTAAAGTACACATATTTTTAGAAGCCTTTCATGAAGAAATTTTTAAAGTTTGTTTTTACATGTACTTTAACATTATCATCTGGAGAATATATTAATATTTATTATTTTTTGTTTGAAGTTAAAAAAAGTACATGAAAAAAATGAAAATGATTGAATGTCAATCTGTTATAGGAATTTTATTAAGTAATTTAATATTGAAAGACAAACTTGAAAGAAATACAAGCTGCTAAAATCTTTATTTAAATTCTTAAAAAGTTGATCCTATAAATAAATACCTTTAATGATTTGATATATAAAACCCCTAAGTCTTCATATCTCAAAACTTAGTAACAAACAACTAACCAACCACTATCGTAAG
This sequence comes from Strongyloides venezuelensis, assembly GCA_963280985.1. Classification (NCBI taxonomy): domain Eukaryota; kingdom Metazoa; phylum Nematoda; class Chromadorea; order Rhabditida; family Strongyloididae; genus Strongyloides; species Strongyloides venezuelensis. The sequence continues at coordinate 899,674 of CAUJLX010000002.1, read as the reverse complement.
AAACAAAAGAACTTCATAGAAGAATTTAAACAAAAAAACAACAAAAGAAATCACAGTATAATAAGTTTATCATAAAAAAGATTATAATAATATTTTCATAAAGAATAGAATATTTAGAATATTTAAAATCACTATCAATAAAATAATATAAATAACATAGAACACATATAAGCTAGAAGGTACATTCAAGTTAAGAATCACAAGTAATATTTAACAGAAGCACCTTCCTGAAGTACAAGGTAGTCCATTACATGAGTCTGGTGAACCATCACATTTTTGATGGTTACAGAATTTCGTCAAAGCATCAAAGTAATTAGGATAACCTAACTTTCTATGAGCTTCTTGACAGTTACAGCGTTTGGTATTCATGTCGCAAGCACCTTTCAAACCACCGCATCCTTCATCACTGGTACAGGTAATAAAGTTAAAGCAGGCATTGCAGTTACATGTTCCAACAAAAGCACCAACACATTTACCACCATTACAGTCAGAGTCCCCATAACAGACATTTTGAGACTTGCAAGTAGCGTTTGAAGATGATAAGGACTCCTTTGGTTTAGGTGTAGTAGTACTGGTAGTTTTAGCTCCCTTCTTAGCTTCATTAACAGTATCTTCTATTCCCGTAGCAACTGAATTGGCTGTATCTGCGATTCCACCAACAATTGCTCCACCAATTTTAGATGCCTTTTTAGTTCCTTTGGTTTTTTTTGGCTTAGCCTTATCCTTCTTGTCTTCAGTGGCAGCCTCAACAATATTCTCAGTTCCATTGGCAACGGCTTTGGATGTTTCTGTGATTCCTCCAACAATAGCACTATCAACACTTCTTTTGTAACGTCTTGGATATCCTTGGTTGTTATTTAGTTGAACAGGTTGAGGATCTTCAGCTGGTGCATCCAAAACTTGTTCTCTCTTTTTAGGAGAAATATGACGTTGATCCTTCATTGGTTTAGCAGAGACGTTTCTTTCTCTTGGAGATACGCGACGGGGTTCTTCTCTCATTTTTATAGCAGGAACGTGTTCTACCTTTGAAAAAACAGGACCCGGATTCATCATTGGTGGTGGTGGTGGTGGAAAAGGACGTGGATTTACCATTGGTGGTGGTGGTGGCAAAGGACGTGGACGTACCATTGGTGGTTGTGGTGGAAAAGGACGTGGATTATCCATTGGTGGTTGTGGTGGAAAAGGACGTGGACGTACCATTGGTGGTTGTGGTGGTCGTGGTGGAAAAGGCTGTGGATTTACCATTGGTGGTCGTGGTGGAAAAGGACGTGGATTATCCATTGGTGGTCGTGGTGGAAAAGGCTGTGGATTTACCATTGGTGGTCGTGGTGGAAAAGGACGTGGACTATCCATTGGTGGTCGCGGTATAGCAGGACCTGGATTTGTATTTACCATTGGTTTTTGTAGTATAACAGGACCTGGATTTGTATTTACCATTGGTTTTTGTAGTATAACAGGACCTGGATTTGTATCTACCATTGGTTTTTGTAGTATAACAGGACCTGGATTTGTATCTACCATTGGTTGTTGTGGTATAATAACTGGACCTGGATTTGTATCCACCATTGGTTTTTGTAGTATAACAGGACCTGGATTTGTATCCACCATTGGTTTTTGTGGTATAACTGGACCTGGATTTGTATCCACCATTGGTCGTTTTGGTGAAACAGGGCGTCGATTCAAGCGTCTTTTGCATTTATGATCATCACAGTCATCCCAATCAACATCACGTCTGGGGCGATTTCCTTGACTCAAACGGTTAGTAGGAGCGGTATCTTTTCTTGGAGAAAGAAGAACTGAATTTTTTTGGGATTGAACCCGGCGATTCAAACGTGCCTTACATTCGGGATCAAAGATGTCGTCAGCATCATCACAATCATCATCATCATCATCAAACCAGTCATCCAAATCATCATCACGTCTGGGGCGATCTCTTTGATTCAAACGGTTAGAAGGAGCGGTATTTCTTCTTGGAGAAAGAGGAACTGAATTTCTTTGGGATTGAACCCGGCGATTCAAACGTGCTCTACATTCGGGATCAAAGATGTCGTCAGCATCATCACAATCATCAAACCAATCATCATCATCGTCAAACAAGTCATCCCAATCATCATCATGTTTGGAGAGTTGTTTTGGACTTAAACGTTTGGTAGAAACACGGCTCCCTTCTCTTTTACTTGAGTCATCAGCATGACCATCTTGGTTATATTTTGAAACTGTTTTTGGTGTTAATTTTTTGCTTTGACGGACGCGTTTTTCCATTTTATTTTCATCATCACGTCTGGAACGTCTTCTTGCCATAATTTCATTGAGGATAAGGCGTCTTCTTCTGTCATCCAAGTCGTCATCAAGATCATCCCAGCTGCCGCTGTCATCCATATCGTCGAGCCAATCATCTCGGTCATCCCGTTCTCTGCTCCAATCATCCCGTTCATTGCTCCAATCGTCCAATTCTCTGCTCCAATCATCCCGCTCATTGCTCCAATCATCATCACGTCTGGAGCGTTGTTTTTCTACAGGAGCCTTAGCATCCAAACTTCCAGATTTGCGTTTTTTTTCTTTACGGGCAACCTTCTTTTTTTTCTTTCCAGAATCTCCTAAACGTCCCTCGCTTACGCTTTCAGAAACTCCTTGTGGGTTGCGTGGTACTCCATAGATAGTAATGATTTTGACAGCCTTGTTTCCAGAAGCAGGTAATTTCTTCTCTTTGACTGTTTCTTCTTCCATTTTACTGCCGTAAGTTAGTTCGTTAGTGTTGGATGGTGGCAAGAGTTCTGCTCCCTGACCATAAGCACTGCTAGAAGAAGATTCTTTGGTAAATGTTGACTTTTTTTCATTAACAACAACAACAGGTTCATCAAAATTACCAGATCCTTCAATATCAACATCTGTTTCTGCAGCACCATAGGGTACATTTACATCAAGGAATTGTTCATCATCTTGAGGCATTTCTGGACCACCAAAATTACCTCCATTCATTTCAGTGAGCATACTACTGCCGTCATCAGAAGGAAGATTTTGAGGAAATAAATTATCATCAACTTTATTTGCAGTGTAGGAAGAGTCATCCCAGCCGTATGAAGATCTAGAGGTTCTCTTATCATCATTTTTTTCAGTATCATTATTGGATTTTTTTCCAGTGTCTACTACTGCCCCAATAGTTCCTGTAACTCCTCCAATAATAGCTTTGTTGGTATTCACAATACCACCGACGATAGATGCGCCGATTCCATTCCGTCTAGCACTAGCTCCAAATGATAGGCCTTAAACAATTACGATGACATTGTCAGGTAAAACATGATAACTTACCAATAAGTAATGATAATAAAAGAACAAGAGTAAATATGCCTCTGGTTCCAGTTTGCATTGTACCGGTTAGTAGGTTAGTAATTCAATGTAGATTCCCAGCTGCTACAAAAATAAAAGAGAAGCGGATGGACAACAAATAAAAATCACTGAGATTCTACTTCTAATTTCTTCTTATATAACAGCAATGTAATCATTTTGGAATGGCTCTGATAATCACTTGTTTGGGTCAAGAGTCCTGTCAAATATGTTTGATAATATTGTTTCTTTTTGTGATATGTTAGACCTTTTTACTTTAAAAATCGCCCTGGGGCTTGATCTGTGATTTTTTTGATTTACATATGTAATTTTTTGGTGATAATTTTTTCTTTCATGTCTATGACTGATTGTTTGTTTGATTTAGAAGATTGATATTTTGAAATTAGATAAATTATCATCAACTGATGGAGATACTTTCTTTTTTAAAAAAACTTTGATTAAACTTGGTAAAAGATTAGTCATTTCTGATAATAAAAAGAAGATAGTGTTGAAGCATAATATTTGATTAATATGATTAACAAAAGAATTGATAAAGCTTTCAAGTCAACCATAAAAAACATTTATTTGGATAAACAATTAACTTGTGAATCATCAAAATTTAATTTTATGAAAAAGTAAGTTTTTGTCAGTATTTAAAAACATTTTATTTGCTTATCTTCTACATACACAATCTTTATTTATTTAATTTATATAATATATTGTTATAAAAAACAATTATAAAAAGATAACTTTTTTTTACAGTAAAACCAATTCAACGAAAGCAAATATCTCTTCAGCAACTTTCTCGTATTGTTCTATCATTGTAAATTCGCCACCTTTAAGATCATCCTTGAATCTTGTAATGTTTGTGTAAATATTTTCTAACATGTATCTATTTGAAGTTAATAGTGAATTTTGAAATATACTTATACCAACTGGAATATTAAGTTTATAATTTATTATTTTTTCATGAAGTGGATTGGTGAACGTCTCATGGTAAAGTCTAAATGATGATGTAATTGTTTTTGTTAACCAATATATGTGAACTTCAGTTAGCAATTCATCTAATGTATAGTGTTTCATTAAAGAGCCATCTAAATGTTTTTGAGAAGTTGTTGGTCTTGTGCCAATACTCCAATATTCAAGAAGGTAGGAGGCAAATCCTAATGGGGAATCTTGTAAGCCTCTACTTATGGAATCTGGATGGGTTATTAAAGGAATATGAAATGATAAAAACTTTTTTAAGTTTATTAATGATTCGGAGGCGGTTACGTGATTCAATTCAGACTTTAATGTAGAAAAATAAGAAGAGACTAGGTATTTGACGTAGTAATATACATCTCCTGAGAGACTTATCTTAGGATTAGTTAGATGTATTCCTCTAACACCTCTAGGATTATAATGCCCCATAACTTTAGCAATATCATTAGCTAAAACCCCACCACTGTGAATAAAATATTTATTAATATGTAATCTTTTGAGAAGTTTATCAAAAATCCTACCACACTCAATGAAAGAGAAATTTTTCTTCATGGGTTTATCGCTAAAACCAAAGCCTGGAATTGATGGTATTATGACGTCAAAGATAATGTTTTTCTTAAGACCAAAATCAAAGTTAAATCTTGAGGGATTTGTTAATATTGGTATTATTTTGTAATAATCCCATATTGACATTCCAAATTGGTGTATTATCAGTAGTGGTATGCTTATTTCGTTAGGTTTTGGTTCAATAAATTTCCTGATAAAGTGAATTTTTAATCCCTCGATTTCTGTTGTGTAATGGTTAAATGTATTTAGAAAGTATTGATGTTGATTCCACTGAAACGATAATAAATTTGTTGATACATTTTTGATAAATTGTGAGTTCAAACCAAACTCTGATAAGCTTCCCTTCAATGATATAGTATTTGAGGATAGTGATTCTTTCACCCTTCTTTTTAACTCCTCAACATCCTCATTATTTATATTTACTTTGTATAGCTTAATTGCTTCGTCATCTTTGCTGATATCATCATTACCAAAATAACCATCCTGAAGTTACAACAAAAACAATAATATTTTTAATTAACTTTAAAAACAAATACCTTCTCAAATTTTAACGGAAAGTTATCGTTATCATGGGAGAAAAAGTTGTAGAATAGGTACAAGAATATTGGAATAAGTGAAATTAATATAAATTTAGCCATCAATATCTCAATTAATTGATGAGTGAAAAAAGTTCAAACAGTTTTAAAACGCTTTTTTACCTCATCTTCAAAAGTCTAATTGATCTAAAGAATAAGAATATTTATATTTACCTTTCTTTTTAGTGTTATCAAATAAAGAAGGTCAAAGTCTTAGATACCTCAACTCTTAATCTTTATATAAATCAACTTCATTTTCATCTAATAAAGTTAATAATAAAAATAGAAGGTTTATCAATTACAAAATCATCTACCAATATGTTTTTCAACTTCGTTTTTTAAAAAATCATTAAATAATGAGGTATTAAAAATATTAATGATGAAAATTATATTACTGTCGCATAATCAAGTTGGTAAAAATTATCCAGTACAAATAATTCTAGTCATACTTAATCATACCATTTATGTATTTGTCAATGAAAGCTGTTTAATTGTTAAAACAAATAAAAAACTGATTTCATTATTATCATCATATCTCATAATCGCAACTATTATAAAGCAGTTTATGAAGCAAATCATATTTAAATCTACCATCAAGATGCTATCAAAATCAACAAAACTACAATGTGAAAAAAAGTAGGATCAAAAAATGACGCCATGCAATTGTTATAGGGCAGGAAGATTAAATTTATCATCACACAAGTTTTTTTTTCTTACAATAATAGTGTATTTTCAGAATGAACATTAAATAACAATGTATTTTTACGAGTAGGATGAATAAATGACAACATAAAAGAGATTTACAAAACGGAAGAGTGGTAGTAATTCATATATGTTAAAAAAAGATTATTAGAATTATATAAACATAACAATAATATACTATATATATTTTAGAACTTTTTTATTATTTTATTTAAATATTTGGTACATTTTTTTATTTGAAACATCTCATTTCTTTGTTTGTTCCTAAGAATAAGATTAAAGTAGTTGGGGGAGAGGAAGGAAGCATTTAAAAAGAAATTTAATATAATATTTTTGACATTTTTACCTCATAATTATGTTTCATCCTCCTAACGTTAATCTTTTTATTTTAATATTTATTATTTCTACTATATGCTCTATTGATGGTATTTTATATAATGGGGGTGATTTTTTAACTAACAACTTGGGGAACAATGCTAATTATGATCTTAAGAACTTTACTATTAGAATTCCAGAGATCATTTTTAGTAATGGAAAGATTATTATTAGCAAAATTGATGTTTCAGTAGGTAAATTTGAGGAAAAGAAAGGCAACTTAAATAATAATGAAATACTTGGAGTTGTACCATTTGTTGGTGATGACCAAAATACAAATTTTAATAGAAGAATAAAATATGAAGATCTGGCATCCTCCGTCAACAGAAACATCAATCCATGTCAAAACTTTTACGATTTCGTTTGCGATGGTTGGATCAATAGCCATCATATTCCTGAGTACGACTTCACCTATGACAGACTTGCTGACATCCAATATATGATATATAAGCAACTTGATAGTATTATAAAAGAATCAGTTAATAGTAATAATGGAATAAGTCAAATGATGTCAACATATTATAATAAATGCTTAGACAAAACCGAAAAAAATAGGTATGGGACAAGTTATGTAATAGATAAGCTCCAAACATTAAAGAATAAAAATTTTAAATTTTTAACTGATTTTATGATCTATATTAATCCAAAATCAACCTTTTTCTCAATTTCTGTTGCTCCTGATCCTTACGACAGTACAATTAATAGGATTTACATTGAGCCAATTGAACCAGGTCTTCATTTTAAATATTTCTTGGATCCAGAATACCGAAATACCTTATTTGAGTATAAAGTATATTTAACTAAAATCTTAGAGTTACTCGTTGAAGGGGACCGAACTAGAAGTATTTTTAAAGAAGGTCCAAATGAAATTAATAGGAGAGTTGAGTCATTTATAATGTTTCAAAGTGAACTAGCTATTCTTGCTAATAGATCAGCTAAAGATAGTCATACAGATGATCAATCAAAACTAATCAGTAATGTATCATTGCAACAATTACAAACTATACTCCCATCAGTTAATTGGGAGAAATTCTTTCAAAATACATTGCCACAGAAGGTTTTGAATAAAATTAATCTGTCAAACATGACAATATATCTTGTTAATCAAGAATCTCTTAAGGCTATAGATATATTACTTCACAAGATTGGTAAACAAACAATGAATGATCTATTAGAGTGGCTTATAATTCTTAACTATTATTTTACGTTAGATGAAAGATTTGAAAATTTGGATGTTGAATTTAATAAAATTTACACGGGAATCACGAAAAAACGTCCAAAATCAATTGAATGTCTTCAAGCAACCATTGGAATATTTTCTGATTACATTGATCTCCAGTATATACAGAAATATTTTAATATGAATAAAAAGGTTGAGATTGAGAAGATGGTCAAGAACATTCTTTTATCATATGGTGAAATGTTAAATAATTCTGATTGGATGGATGATGAAACAAAAAGGAATGCGTTGAAGAAGATTAATAAAATGATTATCAATGTTGGTTACAGTGATACAATCTTCAATACAACTAAGTTAGAGGAAGACTTCTCAACCTTATACTTCAATAACAAAGACATGTTACCAGATATTTATGATAAAATTTATAAATGGAAAAGTTTATTAGGATTTGAGAAATTATTAGAAGTTAATAACAGAAATTCTAAGTCATTACCAAGTTTTGTTAGCAATGCTTATTACTTACCTTATGAAAACACCATTGGTATTTTGGCTGGTGCTTTACAAAATGGTTTTTATGACCAAATGCATTCTATACCATTGAATTACGGTGGCGTTGGGACGATAATTGGACATGAAATCACTCATGCTTTTGATGATTCAGGATCACAATATGATGAAATTGGTAATTTTAAGAATTGGTGGGCTAATACCACTAAAGAAAAGTTTATGAAGAAGAAAGATTGTTTTGTTAAGATGTATAATGATGTTTATGTCACAGAAGTTGATGAATATGTAAGTTAAATTATTCTAATGTGATAATTATTTATTTTATTATTATCTTTCAGTTAGATGGTTATACTACCCAGGGAGAAAATATTGCAGATGATGGAGGTATTAGAGTAGCATTTAAAGCAATGAAAAAAGCTTTGGAAGCAGAAGATTACCAAAATAGGCAAAGAGTTGAAGGTTTAGAAGAGTTTAATGATGATCAATTGTTTTTTATGAATTATGGTTTTAATTGGTGTGGAAAAGATACGGACGAATCAATGAAATATCAAATTAGAGAAGAAGAACATACTATACCTAAGTATAGAGTTAATGTATTGTTAAGTAATAATGAAGATTTTAGAAAAGCTTTTAATTGCCATAAACCAGATCATATGGTTAGTGATGAAGTTTGTAGAATATTTTAAATTAAATATATATATTTTTTGTACTTATTTAAGAAGTACACCAATTTGTTTTGTCTATTTCTATACAGATAAAGGTAATAAAGATACTTAAACTACTTTCAACTTCCTTGTCTTCATCTGTTTCTTTAAATTTTTCAATAAAATAAAAAGTTCTGAATATTGTATAGTCTATCGAATTTTTATAACTGTTCGTTGGAAACGTTTAAAATTGAATATATTGTTTAAGATAAGACTTCAGAAGTTTCATCTAACGTAACTAATATGTCATCAAACGAATATGATTATTTATATTTTTCATCTATAAAAAAATGTTAAAAATTTAGTTAATGACTATTGAAATAAACAATGGAAACTTCAAGAAAGCTTGCCAATTTTCAATCATAAGCTTCTTAGGCTTCATAAACAAAGTTTTAAACATTATAGACTGATTTTTTTTTCAACTTTTTAAAAATATTTTGATTATATTTTTTGATTATCTTCAAACAACAACAAACTGTCATTAAAATCTTATGACAAATCTCATCAAAATTATCATTCTTTTTATATTTTTGAAATGTTTTGAAATTTGAAAAAAATGCTAATTTTTTTAAATTAAATTTCTAAATATAAAACGATAAATGAAGTCAACTTTTTATTTAAAAATCAAAAATTTTGAAGTCAAACAAGTGTAGAATAGAAGAAAATATAAAAAATGCTTTTAGTAAAAAAATTATTTATTAAAAATTTTTATAAATATATATAAAAAAATCTCTCAGATTATATAAACTACATAGAAAAAAATAAAAAAGAATGTTTAATAGATATTATGAAGAAAATATACAATTAAACAATTGCTTTAAAAGATAGATACTATTAAATGATATATCTATTTATAAAATTCTTCTGTTCAATTTTTGTGTAATAATGATATAGAAATGAGAGACATTATATATATTTTAAGAAACAGATGATCAAATTGCAATTGATGATAGTAAATATTATTGCAATAATGTGTAAGTACAAGGAAATTTGATTTAATCAGCTTCTCCTGCCATAAGTTCCCAGAATTCTAGAAAAAAAAATTATTAAAATTTAGGTAAGAGTAACATACCTTCAAATTCAATTTTTCCTGATCCATCTTCATCAATCTCATCGACAGCCTCATCAAGTTGTTGATCAGTCAAGTCATCAGCGATCTCTTTTAATAAAGCTTTAAGAGTTGGTCTTGAAATATAACCATTTCCTTCTTTATCGAAAAGACGAAAGGCTTCCCTCAATTCTTTTTGTAATGTTTCTTTATCAACAGTATTTGCTACAGTATAAACAAGAGCACAAAATTCATCAAACTCCAACTTTCCAGAACCATCAGCATCGAATTTTCTAATCAATTTACGAAGTTGTTTTTCATCAAAATCTTGTTCCATTGCATGCATAATTTGTCCTATCTGAGTTGCCATAATGTACCCTTGTTTACCACGATCGAACATGTCAAAGAATTTTTGGTATTCCTCAATTTGGGATCCATCGATTTCAGAAAGAATCTCTTCAATATCTTCAGCCTGTAAAAAGAAACATATAGAGGATATAAATACAATTATAGTATTATTAAATAAAAATAATTTTTTTAAATAAAATATTATTAATACTTACCATTGTTTTTAAAAATTTCAGGCAACTGACTTTGATAAAGTGATATTGCTATCCTAAGTATATCTTTTGTGCCAAGAAGATCTCCTAATTATTAAAAGGGGGTATGGATATGTTTCTTTCTTGTCTCTCCTACTAATATCTTCTTGTGTACTAAAAGAAATGATAAAGAGGTGGAAGAGAGTAATAAAAACAATATGATTCTCCTATATCTTCATCATTTTATTAATAGACGCCCACAATATACCATTTGTAAGGCAGAATGAGATAACAATATTTTTAAATCATATATATTTATTAAAGATCATAGTTAAGAGAATAAAATCAAATCTGTTTTCTAACTACATCTTTTAACATATATATTATTTTGAAAAATGAATGGAATTGTACTGATGAGGGTTAAAATATATCTTATTTATATTATTATTGCCGCCTACAGATAAAGTGTATCATTTCATAAAGACATATATTCTTATATATATATACTTATAAATGATGGGACAAAACTTTTAGAGTTTTCTAGTAAATGTTGAATATTGAGAAACAATTTTTTGTCTTTTAATAACATTTTTCTTCTATCTATTGTTCTAGAGAGAGAAAGAAGGACAATAGATAAAATACCTTTCAATAATCTTAGATATAATTATTATTGATAATAGCATTCATAGAAATGAAACATCTAACTTTGAATGCCAATCATGAAAGAGAATGTAATATAATTAAATTCATTATAATTAATTTTGTTTTATCCATTAAATAAATATATTTTTCACAACTTTACTGTTTAATATTAAAATCATTAGAGTTATCAGAAGAGAACGTTTATTATAAAAAAAATTATATTTATTACTTGTAAATTTTTTAGTCATTTCTTCTAATAAATTATATTGATATTAATTAGTTTTCATATGGCATTGTAATATATTTAAGTAATTTATTGTTATAAAACTTTTCTATTAAACATATATAAGTTGTTGAAAGAAAGGTTAAAAAAGACAAATACGATAATAGAATCACTCTAACAAAGGATCATTCTTAAAAATCACCACATTAGCCACATTAAAAAACTTTTATTATTACAAAAACATTTACCACTTACAAAAATATAATTGTTGAATTAGGGGAAAAAAAAAAAGAAAACAACGATAATATATATATATTTGTACAGTCTCAGAATAATCACATATAAAAGGTATAAATAATTAATCACTTAATTTCAAATATCACAACTACTCTTTGTTAAAGAATCTAGATACAATTTAAAACGATGTTGTCTTTCATTGAAATTCGTGAGATCCGCTGAATTCTTTACCTCATCTGTATGATGATCGGTCAAATGAGTATTTAAATATACAAGACTATCAGAACCAAAACTACAAATTGTACACTGGTACTCCAGATAAATATCTCTGTGGGCTTCTTGGTGGTCAAAAAAATCATCACTAAAATGTGTTGAAAATTGACATTCCCCACACATTAGTGGATTTTTCGATTCTTTTGGTGGTTTGAAAGTTTTTTCATTCTTAAGAATATCACCATTTTTTCTTTTTAATGCTGTAAAGATCCGTAATTTATGCTTTTTGGCATGGTCACTAATATGAGCATTTAATGAATGGCCAAATGGACTTTTAAATGTACATGGATTAAAGGGACACTCGTATTGATGGGATCCAGATCCTACACGTGACGTCAATGCTTTATACGGTCCATGTTTCTTCATACCTGCCTTCTTTTCAACGTTGTTTACTTCACCGTCTACTTCATGCCATTTAAGATGATTCATGAGATTTCTAACATCATTAACTGAATATGAGCATATAGAACAATTGTGTTGCTGCGTGTAACGATGATGCGTTTCATGAGCTCTCATAACAGCCTGAAATCTTGTTGTAAATGGGCATGATATACAATTGTAATTTCCATCATTAGCGCAATTTACCCGACTTGCGTACAAGTTCAAAACATTGTGACGAGGTCTTTCTTTAACGACAGTCTTAGTTTTTGTTTCTATAACGGTCCTGGGAAGACCAAACTTTTTATGATACTCTTTTAACCAATCATCTAGTGTCATACTATCTGCATCTTCTGTAGATACTTCTCTTGTTGAGTTATCTGTTGGTGGGGTATCCTCATCTTCTGGAGCTTTCCTTTTCCTGCCACGGTATGGTTTTTTTCCATTAGTATAATTACTGGTTCCTCCCTGTACTCTTTCCTTTGAGCATTTCTGTTCATGATTCTTAAGAACAGCCTCCTCTGAAGAGGTAAAATCACATATTTTACATGAGAACAAAGTCTGTATGAAGTAGGGAATAATAAAAGCATTATTATGAACTCTAACGTGTTCTTTAAGGACTTCACTACTTTCACAGTAGAATTCACAATCCAAGCATTCTTGCATCGTCCTACCACCTTTTGGTAATATATGTAAAGCGACATGTTTAAAAATAGAATCCTCACTTGCTGCATAGTAAGGACATGTTTCACATTTGTGCATTTCATAAGTTTCTTTTAATGTTGCTGATTTTATAACTAATTTTAAAGCCTTAACTGTTAAGCCATTCTCTGTCTTTGACATAACTTCCTTCGATACGATCTTATCAGTTATTGGTTCTCTTTTAATCGTTTGTCTCTTTGGTTTACCACGTTTTGTAACTTTTCCGTGAATTTGAAGATGTTGTGATAAAGCACCGGGACCGTCACATGAAAATGTACAATGACTACAACGTTGACTCCTCTGACCCTGATGTAACCTGGTATGTGATCTCATCTCATAAACGTCATGTGTTTTGTATGGACACTCATCACAATTCCACACATTATTACCATTCATAACCTCTTCATTCTCATCATTTATCATAACCTCTGAGGAGTGCCATTGTTCATGTACTTTGATTTCTATCTCATCATCTGCACTCCATTGACATTTATCACAACAATGAGTGAATTTTTCTAAGTGACCCTTAGCGTGGGTTTCTGTAACAGAGAAATTTGTCCCCCAAAATGGACATTCCAAACAATAGAATATTCCATCGTGTTCTTTGAGGATATCTGTTGCCTCAACGACCATCCTTTTAAATTTTAACTTTTCTGTCTTATTTAAATTAAGATATTTGATAATCTTATGAGAGTGTAAATTTTTTCTATTGATAAATTTTCTTTTACAATCCTTACAAATGAGCTTTCTTCCAACTTTCTTTATAATTTTACCACTTTTTTTGTTATCTTTCTTCTTCTTAACTTTCTGAAATAATAAAATGATAGTAATAAATGATAAAAAAATGATAAAAAAATATATGTGTGCATTTTAACTTCAACAAAATATTTAACACTAAATAATAATTATAAAAAAGAGGTCTTTAAGAGTCAAGAACTGAACTTCTGTTCCTAATAACGATAGGAAAGAATGGGGACAAGTACAAAAAGTGATCTCCTGTACTTATAATGATGAATTTTAAATATATACTGATAAATGATCAAGCAAACATAACATAATGTTTTAAACGAGAGACGACACTAAAAGGAACGCTTTCATTAAAACATTTTGGATTTTGAAACGATTTTTGTTTTAGGGAAAATCAGTTATTGGAAAAATCTTACCTTATCTAGAGGTGCCGGTTTCTTGGTCTTGGGTTTTATCTTATCCTTCTTGTGAGTATATAATAATTTATGAAGTGAGAAACTTATTGACGTTCCTGTAAATGAACAGGTCTTAATGGAACATGTTTGTTTTGTTAGTTTTTTCTGTATATTCATTGATTTCCAGATGGTCCTCATATCATCTGTTAATGGGACTACTTGTGATCCACCTACTCCTCTTTTGTTATTTCCCCCCTGAGATGAGAATTTCTTGTTGTCTCCACCATTTAATGATTGTTGATGAGAGTACTCCTTAGAAGTTTCTTCATCACCAACTTCTTTCTTTAATCCTTCGTCATCCCTTGTCAGTGTTGGTGGAGGAGTTTGGTACCTGCCATTACCTCTCCTTTTTAGAACCATAGAATTGTGGTGGCCATGGACAATCCGAACCATGGAGAGAGGTATGCTTCTTCATAAAACCGGCAGATCCACAGAAGTAGGTACATACAGGACACTTAAAACCAATTCTTTTTGTATGACCAATAACATGGCTTTCAATTCTGGATATATTTGTGTTGGTAAAAGGACACTCCTTGCATTTGTATATTTTTTCATGAGATGGTGATCCATCTTTTGTACCAGACTCAAGATTACACTCTTCAATACTGTATAACTTATCATATTCTATTTCTTTATCCTTATCACCACTTTCTGCTTCCTCTTTAGGAATTTCATTTAGGGCGGTGTCTTGTTTTGGGACTGAATGGCTTCTTTTTCTTCTTTTAGCAGATGTACCTCTAGTTATGGTATTGTTTTCATGAGTTTTATTGTGAAGTTTAAGATCAACCATTCTACCTGTGGTAAACCCGCATTCTTTACATTTATATTTATCAGAATTTCTACTGTAACTTCTTCTGCCTGATGTTTTTGTTTCAATCTTTTCTGTTGGAGTGTCTTTTCTTGTGGGACAATTTCTCCTTTTTCCAGTTTTTGTTGATTGGATTGGTGATGTTGTTGTATCCATTGTTTCAGTTTCTTCCTCATCGACATCTACTTTCTTTGGTGTATCAAGATCCATTAATTCTAAGTCTTCATGGCATTTTAAGTCAAGATCTTCATATGAGTCCTCCTTTGGACCCTCCTCAACGGGTTCTAATAATGGTGGACCTGATGTATCCATGGGTTGATTGGTAGTGGTTGATTCTTCTTGTTGGTCAAATGTATCCTGAAATATTGATTCTAACTCTGGTTTTTGTTCATTGTTTTCAAGTTCGAGTTTCGGAGGATCTGTATGTTTATCCATACATTGAAGGGTAGGACATTCGGGAACTTTTTCATTTGGTACCTCTTCGACTAAGTTTGTTTTGGCTGTTTCTGGAACATCAATTTGGAGGAGGGCAGGATTTTCACTACATTTTAGGTCAATTGAATCAGTTGATATATTTTCTGTTAATTCTTCTTTGGAAATGGGATTCTTAAGATCATTTTTATCTGTTATCCCATCCTCATTAGAATGGGAGTTAAATTCTTTTATTTCTTCAACTGTAGGTAGTAGTTCATTCTCTTCAGCAGGAATAGTAGGAATAACATTACTTTTAGTTTCATTTTTATCTGCTCCCTGAAGGGATTGATCTTCTTTTACAATAATATCCGCTTCATTAACCGTAAATGAAATAATTTTAGGGGATACAGATCCCTTACCACGTGTGATTGACATTTTAAGTGGTGGTGACAATGAACATCTAGGTTCATCACCAGAAACATCCTTGTTAATTTCAACTTCCAAGATATTACTAGTATTATTCATGGTATTGTTAACTTTTTTCTGAATCTCATTTGCGATTTCACATTTTTGTGTTTGATTATTTATATTTAAATTGTTATTATCCATTTTTTTACAACCATTGTCAGATGATAATAGTTTGGAGGAGTTAATGACGGTATTTGGATCGGGGGTAAGAGATTTTGAAGGATTCTTACTATAATTTTTTTGAATTTCTTTGACTTGTTTCTCGTTTAAATAATCTTTATGGGCGGATGGTGGTCTTCTGTGTCTTTTTGAATTTGTGGTTGGATCTGTTGTTGAAATAGTAACTTCAATAACATGATGAATATTATTCTCTGGAGAGACAGATAAAGATTGGTTTGGAATTTGTTGTAGCTTCGTCATCAGTTGTGGTTGTATGTGAAGCACTTTTTGTTGTGCGAAAAGTATTATTAACATCAGAGGAGTTGTTGTGACTTGAATTACAAGATACTTCTCCACATGTTTGATTTTTCTTAGGAATGACCGGTTTAATTTTAAGTTTTTTTCCTACAGAAAGGGAACGACTACGATCAATAGCATTTGAATTTTTTTTGGTACCATTAATCATATCTTTGTAATTACATCTTACATTACTTCTAAGGGATCTCCTAACATTTCCTGAATCAATAGATTCATCCATAGTTGTTAGTTGATTTGGTTGAGCTGTATTTACTTCACAAAATGACATATCTAATAAAATTTAGAACGGCATTAAATTTTTTAATATTTTTTAGACTTTATTTTTATCTCACCTAAAATAAAGGTTGTTAATATTATAAATGAAAGTATATTTAGTAATATATTGAATGGCGAAGAAACTTTATATAATTTTATTACTAAAAATAAATTTCATAGTTCCTTAAAAATTAATGAAGAAATCAAGTGATTCAAAGGAAACTTTTAATTCAAAAAAGTACGTGATTAAAAGTGTTGTTATCTTTAAAATATCAATTGACAAATCATGATAATTGAGTAAATATATAAAAATCACGTTTAAAATTGGAAAAATTAATAATCAAATATATATTTAAAAGAAAATGGTCATCTAAGCTATTAGTAAATTTTCAACTTGGTCTTTTTACTATAACAGCCATTAAGAGAGAACTTCTATTTAATGCTAGACATATTATAATATATATATATATATTTATATATGTGTGTTTAAGAGAGACTTCTGAAAACAGAGTGTCCATACACAATCTTCACAATATCTGCGTCAGAGAACCTGGACAATTATTATACAAGTCGTTTGTATACTCTCTTCACATATCATAGTATGTTAGAGCATTTCCGAGACGCCGAAGCACTGACTATTCATTATATGTGAAGAAGAAAGAAGTACACTCTGGAGTTTTAATTCTGAATTTATAAAAATTCTTTTAAATTTTAATCTTAATCTAGAATAATAATATATAGAGGGGGATAAGTGACAAATCATGAATAAATGTGTAACTTTTATTTATATTAATAATAATAATAAAAACAAAACTTTTAAACAACAAAACACACGTTAAATTATGCGCAAAACTTTTGGTTGTCTTTTACAAGATTTATATAACTATCTACTAATTTTCAGATCAAGTGAAAAATATGTATAGTTAATGTTAATTAATATCATATTTTTGTTATATATACTAATCATTATCATTGATGATATAATGATACAATATTTACAAATGAAGTTTTAAAAATTTTAATGATCAAAACTTACACGTTACGGAAATTGATAGAAAGATTCAAAAAATTTGAGTATTTTTTGAAAATACAGTATCAATATACTTTATTTTTATTAAACAAGTAGAAACCTCACAGTACAAAATTTCTATAAACAAATCATGTTATTAGAGAGAAAAAAATGCAAATCTCCATAAAGATACCATTTATAAAAATTAAATAGCAAATAATATAAAAAAAATATGATATTATTGAGACATATAACTTTTGAGTGTAGCATAATTGATTGACTAATTTTATATATGAAAAAACACAAATGCCTCTTATGAAAAAAAGCACATTTCAATATAGAGATACACAGGGCATGGTTATGAAAAACATTTAAAAAACTTATGATTAGATTAATACTGAAGCAAAGCAAAGTTAATTCAAACTCTATATTGATTATGGTATGTGCCAAATTATCAAAAAATAATTGTAAATTTTGATAAAAATTCAAAAACATCATTATTTCTCTTAGGTAGAACTTACACATCATTCCCTAAAAAATAAAGAATGCTATAAATGTTAATATAAATAACAATCTTAAGAATAGAAGTAATGAAGTAAATTGTGCTTCTCACTCCTGCTCTTACTCTCAAAAATATTACTATACTAAACTAAACCTAACAGGAGGAGATGAATATAATTTCATTGATAAACTAAATAACTTCAATGAATTTTAAATGAAAAAGATACAATAAAGATCATATAACACCTAAATTTTAACTTACATTAATGATAAAATGAAAATTTAATGAAAATTGTATAAATTTTTAATAAAAATTATGACTTGTGAGTGAATTTAAATTGCCTATCTTCAATACACAAACTCTATCTCTGATATGTATATTGTTGGAATAGAGTGTATAAATGATATATTTTTATACAGCATATGGTGATTAAGATGTAAAATTGGCGGAAAATGAAAGTTTTTATTAGGAAAATATTATTGAATTGTGAGAGATTAAGATTCAAAGAATATGAATTTGATTTTTTATTCTTTTTTCTCACATTAAAGCGTACTTTCTTATCATTCCTAGTAAATGGACTTTCAAGAATAGTGATGAACGAGAATATAAAAATAAAAGTTATATAATGATAAATATGGTTACTGTAAATGCTGGAAATATGTTAAGAAAGGATAATTATCATTAAATTAAAGAAAAGTATATAAATTAAGAAAATACATAGATAGATGATTTGGTTAATGAACATCTTATGATGCACACATCAAAACATATTTATATGGAAGTTTAATTAAAAAATTATATTCAAAAATTAAAACTTATATCTAAACACTCTTATTTCAATTTTTTTCAAGGATCATTGTATCAGAATGTTTTTTAAAAAGAGAGATAGATAAATTGTATATCACATACACATAAACACATATACAACTCCATTCCAACTAAAGACATTAATCTAGATATTTCCACACATTTTTTCAATGGTTAAGAGATATTTACAATAAGAAAAATAATGATAATTTAAAGATAGAGATGAAAATCATGAGAAAAAATACTTTCTAACAAAATCCAGAATAAATTTTTACAGAAATATTAAACGACAATATGATAACCTCTTGGAAAGATACGTATATAAAAATCTTATTTATATTATATATGGAAGGTTTCTAAATAATATATTATTTAATAGTTTTAAATTAGATAGTATTTGAATGAAATATTTTAATGATGATCCATATATACGTCTAGGTAGTAGAAGGAGATAATGTGATTTAGTAATCATTGATGTTAAAATAATTTGTGCTGATATTAAATTATGATAAACATGTACAAAGTACCAAAAAAAGAAAACCATATATCATTTGTAAAGAGAGATATAGTAGATAATTTGTATTTATACAAAAAAATAATATTATAAAGATTCACTTAAAAATTGCTTCATACATTATATATTTATTTATTCATGGTCAATGGTAAAAATATTTATCCTCTTTTTAATAGTATTAACATTGTAAATATGATAATATTCAATAAAAAGTTAAAGAGTGCCAATATATATACTTTTTGTCATGCCTATCTTTGACTTTCTAATTTCATTTGAACTTATTAGTAGTGAAAACATTTCAATTATTAAAAATATATATTTCTCCTTACAAAAAAAAGATATATAGAGATATATTATTGAAATTTTATCAGGATATATGATGTTAAATGATACGAAAATTGATACATACATATATACTCATCAAAAATTAACAGAAGCCAGTTTTATCATAACACTAAACAGATCAAACATGTTACAAAATTAGACTTGATCATTCTAGTTTTTTATCTGTTTCTTTTAACATTTAACCCACCTTAATGTTGAATTGATATATCAAGTTGAGAATTAAGATGGATATATATGTGTATTTTATCATATTGTATGTGAGTAATCGAAAAGTTTTATATATTTTAATTATTTTACTATAACCACATGTCTAGTATTATTTTTGTATTATTAATACTGATTTCATATATTAATTTACTTGTAAATTCATCATCTCCATATACAAAATTAAAGAAATGCCAAGATAAAGATATGAGTTGCTATCTTCAGGTTGCTGAAGATCCAACACGATGTGAAAAAGAAGATTTTGTGATAAAAAATTGTTTAAAATCATGTCAGAAATGTGATGGTTTAATTATTCCACCAGAGTATGATTTAAAGAAAGTACCACCAAATCTGAAGAGAATTGCCTTCTTGATAGGCAAATGGAGAAGTGATTTTGGAGGAAAAGCTGATTTTCCCAACTATTCCACGTTTTACTTACGGTGAAGAAATAGATTTCAGGTTAGCAAACCTCAATTCAACACATCCTTCATTGAATTACACTGCTTTTGCTTGGGAACAGTATGAAGAAATTGAATTGCATTCAGAAACCGGATATCTTACCATGGATAGTAATGGGACAACGGTAGCATTGACAACTGTTATGAGTAATGGCTTTGCCACCGTTGAAGAAGGTATTGAGAATGGTAATGCCATTGAATTTAGGCTAAAGAGAATCGGTAGAGTTAATTTCTCAAGAGATCTACCAGTTCGAAGGGTAAGTATATTCTTAATCTTATTCAAATTATTTCTTCTAGATGACGAGAACATGGATGCTGATGAACGAAACATTCCTAGAATCTACTTTAGTAATGTCAACAGTTACTCATCCTATGATATTACATACCAGTATAACTTATGAGAGAATATTCCCTTGAAACTTTATTTATTCATTTCTAGTGCGACTCTGTATATAATAAATTTATTAACAAAAAGATAAAAACTAAAGATCTTCCTTAATTGAAAACATAATAACAAGAACAAATTAAAAACAATATTTATACTGATATTAAGCCGTGGCTTCTAAAGCATCCTCATCATCATCGTCTTCATCATAATGAGATTTACTATGACCATAACCACCATCCTCAATATCATCACTGTCACTCTCATCAAAATCTGCTACAAATTCCCTCTCCATCAAATCATCTTCATCCTCATCATACTCAACCTCTTCTTGAACTTCTTGTTCTTGTAAATCAGGATGTTCCAAGACATTTTCAAATGCTGTTCTATTGAAATTATATATATCACCATAAGTTCCTTCCTTCAACCTTTCTAACAATTCTTTTTCAATGGCATTATCTAATTTAGCAGCTATAAGAGCCTTCTCCTCATTTCTCCTTTCACGTCTCTCAATTTTCCTTGGTATTGGTGTTATCTTTTTATGCATACTACGTAACCTTAATTTCCTCATTCTTATCAAATATTGATGAATCCTAACGAGACGAGCTTTACATTTTTGACGGACAAATTCACTCCAATAAAGTAATTCTTCATTAATTGTATTAACAGCTTGAGTCATATTATTTGGAAGACGAATTTTCTCCCATAATTTATTTGGCATATGAGCTCTTTCAGCTACTTTCATGTATAGGTAACAGATACCATCTTCTTCGCGTACTGTAGCATATTGAGAATTTGCTAAAGGGCAAGATACTCTATTACAGATACCCGTTAAATTGTATTCATTTTTACAGAATAATTTTTGTTTACTAAGTCTAAAAGTTTTAAAAATAACATAATTTAAAGAGTGATAAGAGAAACTTACTGAACTTTATAGGAACAATGTCCTTTATTTATGACTCCCCAGGTAACATCATCTGCTTGCATCTTTTTTATTCTTGAGAATATTAAATTATTGTAGGTGTAATTTAAAGAATTTAGTGGCAACACTTTTCCAACTCGTTTATCAGGAAATCCATATAGGAATTTTAATGGTGTATTCTGATACAATGGGGGCCTCAAATTAAAGCTGATTTTGCTGCAATATTTCTAGTAAAACTTTTTTTTGACAAAACAAAAACATGATTGCATATATTGTAAACATTAAGTGACACAAATAATAAATAATTAATTATCAATTAGCATCCTCTTACTGTCGAAAAAAGCTATCAGACAACTTAATTAGCCAACTTAGAGAAATGATTTATCATTACTACATTAGGAAACTTTTACAAGCTACTATAGAGAAGTTATTTTATTGTATCTTACATTTTTAAATTAAATAGAATATTATATTATATTAAAGTATTTACCATTGATGGATATGCTTTATATTTCTTGTGATATCCCCAAATCTATGATAGACAGCTGGATTTAATTCGTATAATTGAAATTTGAAATATTCATACAGGCATTGAATGGTAAAAATGATTTTCTCCCCATTTGGTACGGCATAAAGTCTTTTTTTACGGATGAACTCCAAATGATAAAGGATATTAAAATTCTCTGATTCTCCAAGAAAATCTAGTATATGAATGAAGAGTGTTAGAACTCCCGTCCTTCCGATTCCATCATCACAATGTATGATTGCAGGCCTTTTAGGTTCCACATACCGTAAAAATGTATTGTATGCATTCACAACTACTTTTTCATCTGTTAAGAATTCCTTACTATACCAATTGGTAATAAGAACATGAACGAATCGCTTTGGAGACTGGTATTTAGTTGAAATTTTACAAAATGAAATCTTGAAACCTGTTTCACTATCAATTTCATTTTCCTCAGCGACAATTATAAATTCTTCGTGAACAACTTTTTTACCAAGATTCCTTGGTATGTATGAAGGGAAATTAGTATCAGTTAATTCATCATAACTTGTTATATGTATGATTACTGATACATTAAAACTGTAGATTAATTCTAACATTTCATCAATCGCATTTTTATGAGGGTTCTGAAAGAGAAAATTATTATCAATTAAAATTATTTAGTAACCTACCTGAGTCATAATAATCTGTCTCTCAGTATTATTTTTACATTTATATTGTATCATATTAGCATGAACATACCCATCAATATTACCAGGTTCAATATTGTAATTTCCAACATCAATCGTAAATTCATCTTGACAAGGAATATCTGAATAATTGTTTTTTATTTGAACATCTTCACTCTCTTGTGATTTATAGAAACGTTTACATAACTTTTGTAAGGTTTCTTTTTTACTATACATTCTTATCTTACATGCTTTATGAAGAATCTCCAAAACCCTGCCAACAGATAGATCACATGCAAAAGATAAGAAAGGAACAATATTATCATCAAATTTCCCTCTATTATGCATTCTCCTACTACGATATAATTCAAACGATGTATTGGCTTTTTCATAACATTTTTTATCACTAAAATATCCATCCAGATAAAGTGACTCATAAATTGACTTCATAATTATATTATAATCTCCAATACCAATGTAACTTCCGGGTATTTGCTCTCTAACATTTGTTATGATACTCATTGGCTTATCAAAAGTCTTGTTATGAGTCATATATTCATAAATATTTACAAAAAAGATAATTGATGAGATTCTGGTACATATAGATTCCTCAGAATGAATGAGAACCTTACTAGTTATGGGAAGATTCCTCATAATATCATATATTTCAATTATACATTTTTCTGTGTAAGGAAGCTTGTAAGGCTTCCAATGATAGACATCATATATATAAACAATTTTGACAACAGAACGTTTTGTAATAGAATATTTATAGACATAATATTCTGTTAAGAATGATTCTTCACCTTCCCTAATAACGGTTATCTTTCCAAATACTTCCTTATTTTGTGGAAAATAGTATGAATTGGTAGTATTAACGTAATCTCCTCGGCATGACAAAATTGCAAAGATAGTACTTATATCCAGATTGAAAACCATCTCCCAGAATTCAGCATAACAATTTTTTGGATACTAAATGTTTATATTAATGGAATTATAGATATTAAAACTTACATCACAGACGAACAAGGAAAATGTAATGTGAGGAATCCTAACAGGATAGATATTGAAATTATATGAAATCCCATTAGTCTTAACCAATTTACGATCATCATAAGCATTGTGGTAATTTAAAATAACTTTGTATTTTTCTATTTGTTTATATTCCTTTCTTGTTGAAATCACAATTTCAGGGATGTATCTTGGATCCAAAGCAACACAACCATACCTCGAAAAATTTGCCTTCTCGAATTTTCGTTTCCATTTATATAATTGAGGATACTTTCTTCTTAATCTTCTTTTTTCAAGAAATTCACCTATCAGAAAGAAAAAAATTATTTTTTGGAGATAATACAAGAAGAAGGTCGTTAGGAAGAAAATCCCAATAAAATAAATTATATTGAAAATAATGTTTTTTGTGTAGGTCATTCCTTTAACACTTTCCTTAAATCTTTCTTCAATTTCTTTGAAGTTGTTTTGTTCTACATTTTCTTGTCTATAGAGTCTATCAATAAGAACTACTCTGTCTACATAATTAGACAAATTTAATGTGCTTTCAGTCAAAACGGAAAGCAGTTCAACAAGTATTTCATCTCCTGAGGTAGTGTTCGTATTAGAATCATAATTCAATTCATTTTTTGTACTTTCTATTTCTTCGTTATTGAAACTCGAAGAGGCATCAGAAGTTGCATTCAATCTATATAAATAAAAAGAGAGGATAAAAATCAGCCCATTATGAATCTTCATTGTGCTTTTGGAAAATATTTCCAGAAAAAAAGTGTATATTTTGACAATTTTGTTACTTATATATCATATATTTTTTGAATATTGTCCAAATTTCTATATTCATATAATTTTATTTTAACAAATGTAAATTTCTTAGAAATCATCTCTTTGAAAGTCGAAGAGGAGCTTGTTAACAACTATAAGATCAAGTTTCATCATTAAATAAAAACAATTTTGACAAATATCTTCATTACACTTGCAATGACCTTCACTAATTTTGTCAATATTCTCCTTAGTTATTTCCTTGATGTTAACCAAAGGACTATCAATATTATTAGCATCAAAGGTCTTAACAAAAACTTCTCTGTCATTTTTTACCTTTTCTAATAATTGATATAACATCTCAAAATTAATTTTTATATCCAGTTTTAAAAGATTTTCTATAATCTTATTAATATCGTCATTTGAATAAATATTCATTGATATTACATCATCAATTTCCTTTTTAACATCTATTCTCCTTTTTTTTAATAGATCATAGATTATTTCGATGTTAGCAGAGTTGATAAAATTATGGTTTAGAGATAATGTTAATTCCTGCAAAGTAAATGTGATAAATAAAAGGTTAACTAACCTCATTATGAACTTGATGCCACATGCCACTTGGAACAAAAATCACTTCACCAGGATTTTGGACTATCTCAAAAACACCAGCCTCATTCCAGAGGGATATTCTTTCTCTAATATCATTGACATAGGTGTTTCCGGAATAATTATCAATAAAAAATTTTTCATTACCTATTGGAATGAAATACCAAATTTTTCTTCCAATTATATTAGCAGACCAGCTGTATGATCCCATAACATCACAATGAAACTTTGTCCAGGTTCCTTTGGTACCAAGGTACAAGAATCTATAGTCTTCACCAAAGGGGTTATCATCACTTGATGTTGTCCATCTTTCATTGTTAATCCAATCAAAATTTAAGATTGAAAACAGTTTATAGACTTTATTTAATCCATTCTTATGACGTAAACTTTGGAAATGCCAGTCTTTCAAATAACCATACTTGCCTCTTAAAATATATTCTTTAACGTAATCTGCAAATGACATTTCTACACATTCCGAAGTACGCTCATCAATGATTACTGGACATTCTAAATTCCCATACAATGTTTTAAGGTAATCTATATTTAAAGTCTCATTATCATTAGACCAAACTTTCCTGGCATCCCAATCTTTTGTAAATAAATCTTCAAAGATACATGGCTTATTTTGAAGCATAAATTCTTGGAATAACCTCAAAGTTTCCTTTCTATCTGTGTATTTAATTCTCTGCATCTTCGAAATAGAAAAATAACTCAATTATTGAAAAAAGCCTATAAACTCAAGGCGAAGAAATTGGAATATTCTGTACTGATAAAGGTATAAACTGCCAACATTTTATCTTACACTACATAAAAAGTCATTAAGAAAAATAAAAGCATAAATATATATATATAGTCGATCTTATCATTCTTCACTTTCCCTGACATTATCTGGCCTCCGATTTTGGATTGTTATCTTTAATAAACAACTTTCCATTCCTGTATATAAACTCATCATCGCATTTTTTTAAACAATTCTTATTGTTACATAGTTTCAGATAAACTTGTATATTTGAATTTGACTAACTTTTTCTACTAAGAAAAATTATTGCGAATTCTTTGGTTACCAATGGATACTGAATCTGAATATCCCACATTTCCATTAACTTTACTACCAAATGAAATTATAAAAGTTATCCTAGAGAAGGTCGACTGGGCGACACTTTATAATTTCAGACTTGTCTCAAAATTTTTCAATGCAATGATCCTGAAGGATTTTAATAGATTTAATAAACCTAAAATGAACGAATTTAAAGTTTATAGTCAATATGAAAATAATGGAATGATAAAAATAAGATACTTCATAATTTGCGAACTAGGAATGAAAAAACTAGAACGTTCATATTCAAACGAAGCTGAGGTACGTTAAAATATCATTTACAAATGGGTGATTGCCAAAATCTTCCCCACTGAAGTGTGTACGTAATGATCTTTCGTATAGAAGTGTGCCATTTGGTGTTTATTCAATGATATCCTTGGTGAAGCATGCACATGCCTTTTTCCCACAAAAAAATATGAGAATTACGCAATAAAAAAAATTTAATCTTTGGTTCCCAGATCAATTTATGCAAAGTTACACATAACACGTATTCTTGAGAATGTACTTTAAAGCACTTTTATGTAGAAATTGACGTACACACTTTACCGTGAAACGAATTTCATTGTCCCCATTGTACACTTATTATCATTTTAGAGAGATGTATTAGTAGAGGAATATCTTAACAAGGTAAACTTGAAACATATCAAAAACTTTGATATAGCTGTAAACAGCTATTCACCTGTATTCAAAATAATCATAGACTCGTTTGATTATGGAACAAGTGTAGAAAATTTTTACTTTATCATAAATAATAGTCCAGTATTTAAGGATTTTTATAATTTTCTTAAAAAATTAAATTACATAGGGCATATTTATGCAAATAAATTGTGCTTATCACATTCGGAAATTCCACCAGATATTTCACTACCAATTTTACATACATTACGTCACTTATTTATTGTAGAATGTGAATGTACCAAGTTTATTAACCCAACAATGATGAACAATTTATTTAAATATAACAAGAATCTAAATGCTTTGGCAATTTACTCGAAGACTACAAGTTTTGAGGAAGATATTATTAGAAATATCAAAAGAAGGCATGATCATTGTACTCATGAACCTAATAATCACAAAGAAACTACAATAAACTTGGCTAGAAGATCTGATTATAATAAAGAAAGGGAATTCCACCGATTTTTCCCCTGTGGAACGTATCCCATGACACTTGATCTTCCCATCTTTAATTCTATTAAAGTTAATAAAAAATGTAATGAATGTAATTGTAATAACTTAATTTCTATATATTTTCTACATATGGATGGGTATATGACACATAATTATAGTTAAATTGTACCACATATCATTTAAATAACTGTTAAATATTACTAATAAAAGTTTTTTCTAACATAATTTATGTTTTTAACATAATGAAAATATCATAAATACATGAGAAAAATTTTACTTTTTTGCATCTCCAATATCTTCAATATCATCATCAGTGATATGGGACCATTTTGCTGGAATGACATCAAATAATTCATCAGTAACGTCTCCCTGAATAACGATTTCATCGGGTCCTGTTACACTACTACCGCAAGCGAATTTTGAGGAGAAGAACTTTGCTGCAGCCTTTAAATCAACTTTATGGGTAGAAAGATTCTTAACAATCGTTGTATACTTATTTTTTCCTCTTGAAGCTTTTTGAAGTGTTATAGTTTTTGGTTCATCAACGACCACCTTTCCTTTAGTTCCTTTACCTCCACGTTTCTGGTGCTTGCTTTCTTCAGGTACATCATTATCCGTTATCACCATTCCATCTACACCTTCTACAACCTCTTGAGTCGGTCTTGAAGAACATACTTTATTACTATACTCACAATACTCAAATGGCATTGTGCATACTAATTAATTAATTAAAGTAATAAACTTTTTAAACCTACTTGGACAATAAGATACTTTTAACGGATATGTTGGTTTATTTTCTTCTACATCAGCCATATTTACTTAGTAATGTTAAGAAATAAATTAAAATATGAAAAGAGATGAATTTGGAGTATTTAAAAATACCGACCGCAACTCTTTTTATCACTAACATGGTGATAATTTTATTAAATGTAATTTTATTTATTAACAATATTAACAAAACATTTTATAAAAAGCACCCATAATACAACAAATAATAATATAATTACTTTTTATTATTAGGAGGATAATCTAGCAATTCCAAAATTTGTGAAGTTTTAGTATCGTCACATTCTGTCATTTTGATATCATCACCTGTTTCAAGTCCCTCAAAATCAATACAAAATCCAGTATTTTTTGACCTTATTTTGTTATTTTCTGTTCTCTCAAATTTTTCACCACTACCATCATGAGGACATGAAGACA
The DNA here is from genome assembly GCA_963280985.1 of Strongyloides venezuelensis. Taxonomy (NCBI): domain Eukaryota; kingdom Metazoa; phylum Nematoda; class Chromadorea; order Rhabditida; family Strongyloididae; genus Strongyloides; species Strongyloides venezuelensis. Next base: position 870,971 of record CAUJLX010000002.1, on the reverse strand, counting down.
TTCTTAAGTACGTAACTCCATTTTCTCTTGAACTATCAATGCAACTTTCTTCTCTCCTAAAAATATTATTATAAGTTATGGAGAAAAGTTCTGTGTTAGAGAAATTTTGACATGGGTAAACTCCAACTCGCTTATAAGCATCTTCATGTCTTTGTAATGTATCAAGGCAAAGTTTTTTTGATCCATAAGAAACAACTCCATAAAACTTGGAGTGATCAAAAGGTACAAATTGCTCTGGTATAACATTCTCAAGATACCATTTAAAAGATTTACATTTAAGTCTTTTTCTTAATTCATGCCTCTCAGTTAAATCTCCAACATCAGTGTTTCTTAAATCAGAACGATGGCTATAGTAATATTCCTTATATTCATCCATCCATACTTCAGCAAGTCTCTTAGAATTTGTCCCATGAACATCTTTATTATTATTTCTTCCTGTCATATTATATGGATGGCCATCTCTAAAGATATGACCGACATGTGAACAACCAAGAAACTCAATTGACCCGCCACACATCCATGTTCTAAAGGATATTTCCAAATTTTCACCGCCCCATATATCCATCCCAGGATCGTATGCACCGATTTCAAAGAAAAATTCTCTGTTTGCAGCTAGTAATCCACCGGCCATTGTGGGACTTGGTACAGGGTCGGTATTTGATTTTAATGTTTTCTTAACTCTTTCAGAAATTGGATCCCAGGTAAAATGAAGTGACCATCTGAAACCGCCAACACTTGAAACATCACTACTACCACTATATGCCATAGAGTTAGCAGAGATATGATCAATTGTAGGACAAACAATAGCTTTTCTATTTTGCGATATTCTTTCAACAATAGGTTCTAACCATCCAGCATTAGCTTCACAATGAGAATCAAGGAACACAACAACTTCACCTGTTGCATGTTCAGCTCCAGCAATTTTTGCTCTTATCAATCCCATTCTTTCTTTTGCTCTAATTACTTTTACAACACCACCAAATCTTTTAATGTATTCCTCAAGTTTTTCTTTCAACTCATCTATAACAATAAACAAATTACAAATCAATTATAACAGTTATTATAGTAATAATTTCTACCTCTTTTACTAAAGTCATCATACAAAATAATTTCATGTAACAATTCAGGAGGTGATCTATTAAAAACAGAATGAACAGTCCTCAACAAGGGGCTCCATGCCTCATCAGTAAATATAATTACAACAGAAGCTTTTGGTAAACTTTTTATGTCATATACCTTTGCTTTACACTCCTCTGATCTGACATCCGGTATTGAACGATCCAGTGAAACTTTATCACTATAATAAAAATTTTTATATATATAATTATATTAAATTCTTTTTAATATCATTTTCTAAAACTATTCAACCATTAAAGATATTATGTATTATATTCCTACATAACAGGTATATTATTTTTCTTTTAATTATAAAAAATTGACTATTTTCATCTTTAATATTATTATTAGTTTTATCATAACTTCTTTTTTTTTTTATTTTTCTAGGGATAATGTTGTTAGAAAATTTAATTATTATTGCTTCAACTATAACTATATTTACAACTTTTATAAATATATTATTTATATATCTAATGGTTAATGAATTTAATACTATTTTCAATTTTGTAACTAATGGAGTTGAGATTTTCAAAAATTCTACCAATGGCGCATGGAACGAAGTTGTAGAATTTAGAAATGCAATTTCTATTGATGAAAGAGGTAAAAGAGAGAATTCTTTACCTAGTTATTGTAATTGTGATATGATGGTTCCTAAATGTAAACCAGGACCACCTGGACCTCCAGGGCCGCCTGGTGAACCAGGGATGGATGGAGATAACGGTTATCGTGGTCAAGATGCTGAGGTATTTGAAAAACCTATGTGTATTGCGGAAATGATTGATTGTATTAAGTGTCCTCCTGGAAAACCTGGGCCTAAAGGTGTTGATGGAGTTCCAGGACCAATTGGAAGAGAAGGTTTATGTGGAGTTCCAGGAATGCCAGGTAAAAACGGCCAAACTGGTTTACCTGGACCTCCAGGAGATCCAGGACCACCAGGTCTTATTGGAATGCCTGGAGCTAAAGGAGTGAAAGGTAAAAGTGGTCAAAATGCCAAATCACGTAAGCGTGGACCTAAAGGATCTCCTGGAATTAAAGGTGAGATAGGAAAACCAGGACCAAAAGGAGAAAAAGGTAGTAAAGGAAACGTAGGTTTACCGGGTCCTTCTGGTCCACCAGGAAAAAGAGGGATTCCGGGAAAAGATGGTAATGATGGACTAAATGGTGATGTTGGAATAAAAGGACCAGATGCTTTATATTGTTCTTGTCCAAATCGAACATCAAATTTAAAGTGATAAAACCTACTTAGCTTGCATATTCATAAACCATGTTTTAAGTTCCTCCTTTGCTAACTTTTCTTCGCTCTCCGTCAAATAAACAGCTTTACCATTTTCACCTGGTCCTGTAAATATATTATATGTAATAAATAAATATTTGTTGTACTTTACCATGTCTTGGAATAGAATAATCTGGTCTGACATGTAAAATATCATTATTTTTACCATTATGTTTATTTAGTCTTTTAAGAATATCTCTACTAAATCTATTACTACTAGCAGGAGATACATCGAAGATATTGATAATAATTAAGAATACAAAAACAGATATTAAAAGAATGAGTAAAAAGTTAAGGAACGTTTCAACACGTCGTGGTAGAAAAAAGAATATCTTTGATAAACCCATATTTCTTTCCTATAAATAAAGTTGGTTTAAATTCATTATCATTAATTTGGAAGTAATTATGGTTTAACCTTGATTTGCAATCAATGCATTAGAAAAAAATATATGTGTCCTTAATCTTATCAAAAACAATCATAATCATGAAATGCATATATGTTATAAAGGTAGAAATTATAATATTTCGGACATATAATAAAATATTAAAAAAATTGTTACGTGGTCGAGAAACTGTTTTGTAAAAGAGATGAATTTAAAGTTAAATATAGAGATCACACATATTTGGCCTGTTGTGTATGAACAAATACGTGTGCACCTATATGATAATGATTTTTATTTGCGAACATTATCATTCTCATCATTATATATGTTTATTGTTAATAACGATTTTGAGGAGAAAAAATCTTTATAATGAGTATATTTTAAATCAAAGGTTATATTATACTATAAACATAATGTTTATTAAAATAAGTACACTTGTATACAACCAAAGTTATTGGTAGATATAGAGAACAAATGTTTAAAAGTTTTCTTTTTCATCCCTTCCGATAATTTTCTTTGAATACATTCTTTTGTTAAGAAATGATTTTATTTAATAGACATAATTAAAGTATTTGTTTCTATTGGTAACATTTTAACATAAAAAATATTATATAAACTTTAATGAAATATGAAATAATAATTACTAATAAAATAACAGTCTTTAGAATAGCATTCACAACTATTCATAAGTAATAGCGTCCTTCATACCTATTTTTGATGAAACATCTAACATATTTATTTTCATTTTCACATAATGCATCACATTCTTCAATAGTACAATTTTTTGGATTATAAATAGCCATCATTCTCGGAATTATTGAGATGATTATATATCAAATATAATTTCATGGAATTTTGAATAACAAAGTATTATAGTTTACAAAATTATACAAACTCATTTATAAACATGAAATTTATAAATATTCATTTAAAAAAAAACAGTAAAAGAAATTTTGTCACTAAATATTAAAAAAAATTTATTTATCGTTTTTGTAAAAAAAATTGATAGTTTATTACTAACAGAACTATTTATAAAAAATTTATAAATGTATTTTCTTTGAATTGTAACAGCATATGCTAGTTAATATTAACTAAAGTACAGAATACATGGTCAAAAATAGTTTTTTGATAATAAAGGATTCTTTTTGTTGATGGTGTGAAAGAATAACGAGGGAGAAAAAAATACTGAAAATAGTATTTAAAAATCTTCTAGATCCATATAATTGAGTACTATATTTATTAATGTAGAAAAAAATATTACTATTATCTCCAACTATGCAATCTTTAATTATGTTTCTTGTCTTTTCCAACACCATGTAAAGTTCCTTCTACTAAAATGATATTAAATTATTAATTTTATATAGAGTTATCTTGACACAACACATAACATTATGTTAAAAAATTACATGGTTCTCTTCCCCTTCTTATCAATTTTTCTTCATAAAATTCAACACCATGCTTCAATCTTTTTGAAAGAATCAAGAGATTGTTCCAAGTTGTAGAAAAAATGTAAACACACAAGGGAAAAAAAATAATCATTTTTTTTTATTAAAATCCCCATGTTGTAAAAATACATCAGGAGAAAAAATAAATAAATAATTTAGGATAAAAATATATTCAATCGTAAAAACTTCTTGGTGATTTTGAAAGCACCATAAAATTGATAACAAAATAAAAAACATATAAAGGAAAAGATGCATTCAATTATATAAAAAAATAGACACATTCATTGTCACAAAATATTAATTGGATAATTATTATGTAAAATAAGGTGCTGCAATATAGTAGAAATAACCTAATATTCCTCCTACTATCGCAAAGAAATAGACAATCGTTAATGGATCAGTATTTGTAGTACCCGGACGTGGTTTGCCATCTTTTTTACGAGAGGCAGAGATGACAAATTCAGACGACCTACCATCAATATAATTTCTGGCTACAAATTTAAGAAGTTCATCTAATAATATTACTGGGAAAGATATTTTTAATACGGCCATCCATTCAGTAATTGAAAGTGGAGTAATTTGGAAGATGGTATTCATGATTGGAACATAAAGGATGACGAAATGTAATGACATTGAAAGTAAAATAGCTCCACAAAGCCAAAGATTCTTCCATGGTGGCATTCTAAGAATTGATTGATTTTCTGATAATGAGTTAACTGCATTAAACATTTCAATTACAACTAAAACTGTTAAGGCCATAGAATTTGGATGGTGATCTTCAAATACAGAACAATCTATATCTCTAAAGTTCTCCTCTTCAGTTTCGCATTTCATCCAGTGAGTTAATTGATAATATGAAAGTTGTGGACCGTCTTCGTATAATAAGAACCACCACATTGATGCAAATGAGGTAGCAATACCAACGTATGCTCCAATTGCTAAGTACCTAAAGAAAAGCCATCTTGAGATCAAACCGTCTTTAGTAGAACGTGGTGGTCTATTCATAATATCAAGATCTGGTGGATTGAAACCAAGAGCTGTTGCTGGAAGACCATCAGTTACTAAATTAACCCATAAAAGTTGCACTGGAATAAGAGCTTCTGGAATTCCTAAAGCTGAAACCAAGAAAATAGAGACAACTTCACCAATGTTAGAAGAAATAAGATAACGAATAAATTGTTTCATGTTATTGTAAATAGCACGGCCTTCTTCGACAGCAGAGACGATTGTTGAGAAATTATCATCAGCAAGAATCATTTCTGAAGCGGTTTTGGCTACAGCTGTACCAGATCCCATAGCAATACCAATTTCGGCTTTCTTAAGAGCTGGAGCATCGTTTACACCATCACCAGTCATAGCAGTAATATCGCCTTGTGCTTGAAGGAAGTCAACAATCTTAGATTTGTGTGATGGTTCTACACGAGCGAAAACTTTGGCACGTTTAACAGCTTCCTTTTGTTGATCTAATGTTAAGTCATCGAATTCTCTTCCAGTGAAACATTTTCCATGTGTATCTTCATCATCCTCGAAAAGACCAATTCTTCTTCCAATAGCTTCAGCTGTATCTTTGTTGTCACCAGTGATCATAATAACGCGAATACCAGCTTCACGGCATTCCTCAATTGATGGTTTAACTTCAGTACGTGGTGGATCAAGCATACCGACAACACCAACAAATGTAATGTCCTTTTCATATTGAACAAAAACGCTTGAATCTTCCAAGTTCATTTTTGATGTGTCAGTTGGTGTATCAATAGTTCCGAGAGCAAGACAACGTAATGTATCACGTCCAGTACCATAGGCGATACATTGATCAACAATTTTTCTTGTCATTCCTGGGGTTAATGGAACTTTTTCTCCATTGATACGAATATGAGTACATCTATTAAGAACACCTTCTGGAGCTCCTTTAACAAACATTTTTGGACCACTGGTTCCTGATGTTGGGACACAATAACAAGACATAGATTTTCTGTCACGTGAGAACTCAAGTGTACATTTCTTATTCCATTTTTGTTGGATAACTCTGTTACAGGCATTTCCAATATCTCTTTGTGATAAACCAGATTTGTTTGTGTCATAAACATTCATTTTCTCTGCTAATACAATCAAAGCAGTTTCAGTAGCTTCACCAACTTTTTCGTATGTTTTCTTAGTTTCATTGAAGTTAACAGATGAGTCGTTACATAATGAGCAGATAGTTGCTAATTCAACGAGTGCTGGGTATTCTCCGCATTTGATATTTTTGCCATCCTTTGTAACTTGACCGACTGGTTCGTAGGTTGATCCAGAAATAGCAAATTCACTGAAAGTCACATTATCTCCAGAAGCACCATCGACTACGAACATTTTTGATACAGACATTTGGTTAGTTGTTAGTGTTCCTGTTTTATCTGAGCAAATAACTGAAGTACAACCGAGGGTTTCTACTGAACTTAAGACCCTGACGATGGCGTTTCTTTTGGCCATTCTGCGGGTTCCCAAAGCAAGACATGTTGTGATTACAGCTGGTAAGCCTTCCTAAAAAATTACAATTTAAAAGAGAGAATTAATTTTTAAAAGAAGGGACCGATTTGATATGGTCTCTCTATCATTGATAGATGAATAACCTGGTAAAACTTATCCAGAACCTAGTAAAGAAAGTAAGAATCAACACTCATATATTATGAAAGCACATCAAATGAATACTAATTAATTTATTCTAACATTTGTTTAACTAACAAATGTTGCGTAATATTTAGTAGCCCTTTAATACTACTAAGCAGGGGGTCTGGAGTATGATAACCTGTAGTCATAAGGGAAACGAGGTAATTGATGCAAATAAATAATTACATAGTAACAGGAATGTCGTATGAAATGCTTATGATAGGACAAATGGCTTACTAAAAGAATTCTTATTAAAGATTAATTAGAAGGGCATTGACCCGTTCTTAAGAATGAGACCAACTCGTTCAAATAAAGAGATACTTAATGAGAAAGAATAACTAGACTACACAATAAAAATAAAAAATTTTCGATTGTGAATACTCAAATTGGGACAAATACTTAGAGAATCTCTTATGACGATTAGCCAAAACGGCACTGACTCGTCCTCAAGAACGGGGCCAACTAATTAAACAAACGAATATTGATGAGAAATAATAACTAAATAGTAATAGAGAAAAAGAAGCCGATTAAGAATGTTAGTAATGGGGCAATTGCTTTACATAAAGATTTCTCCTTAGAACCAGCTAGTAAGGGACTGACTCGTTCTCAAGGATGAGATCAACTAATTCAATATTATTGGGAAGTAAACTAAAGAGATGATGCATCGATAAAGAGACCAAATGGATGCTAACTGCTTTTAGCAGAAAACATCTCTTTAGAACCCAAGATTTGTCTTAAAAAAACTTACAGGTACGGCAGCTACACCCAAACTAATTGCTGTCTTAAGACTGTGGATAATTGCTGAAAAAATATTTTGTCTTGAGCTATCGTAGTGGCTGAAGTGAATCATAAAAATAAGAATGCAAACGATTCCGATTATTTTAGCAAGTTGTTCCCCGAACTCCTCAAGACTTTGTTGAAGTGGAGTACTCTCTGTCTCGGTCTCGAACAATTCTGTTCTGATCTTTCCGATCTCGGTCTCAAGTCCGATCCCGAATACAATACCACGTGCTTTGCCAGATGCTACATTTGTTCCTGAAAACAAGCAATTCTTCTTGTCTTGGTTGACTGCTCTTGGATCAGGGACAACGTCGGTATTCTTAATTACTGAGACGGATTCTCCGGTGAGAATGGACTGGTCGATTCTTATGGTAGTTGAGTATATATCAGTCAACCTTATGTCGGCGGGTATTTTGTCTCCTACTGAAACTTCGACTATATCTCCTGGGACTAGTTCTCTTGCGCGTATAATTTGGATTCCATCTTTGTCTGATCTGATAACCTTGGCCATTTCGGGTTCGTACTCTCTTTCAATGCTTCAATAGCATCTTCTGCATTACGTTCTTGCCATACTCCAACTGTTGCATTGGCTACCAAAATAAGTAAAATAACAAATGGCTCTACAAATGCAGTAACTGCTTCTGAGGGATCGTCGTGTTCTTCAAATAAGGCCAATCCAAATGAGATGACTGCGGAAGCAAGCAAGATTTTTACAAGAAGATCGTCGAATTGCTCGAGAATCAAAGCCCAAATACTTTTACCTTCCTCAGCGGGCAACTCGTTGAAACCATGTTTGTCGCGAAGATCTTCTACTTGTTTTTCGCTAAGACCTTGATCAGAGGTACCGAAATACCTTTTGATTTCCTCAGGACTCTTCGTATGAGCGTTCTCCATAACTCGCTAAAAGTGAAAGAAAAAAAACTTATTAATGTGTACAAAATTAAAATTAAAAAAATTTAATTATAAATAAAATAATATAAAATGTCAGAGATTTGCAGGGAGTATATTATTACTACCATCCAACTTATTAAAAAAAGGCCACGTAAGCATTAGTAAGTAGTATGTGTCTTTACATCAAGTAAATCATCTAAAGAATTATAAATAGGTATAATATAAATATAAACTAGCCATAAGACAATACTTTCATCTATACATGTACACATGTTAGACTAGAACGAAAAAAAATAAAAGGGGGTCATTTTAAATGCTAGAAAGTATGTGTCAGGGAAATACAGTTGTGTCTTGAAAAGGAAATAAATATATGTTTTTGGTAGGATGTTGATAAAAATAATGTATTCATCATTATTTTTAATTTAATTTTTTTTAAAAATTTATGACGTTTATTTTTAGGGATAGGAAATTTTTTTAAAATATAAAGTGGTGTGAGGTAAATTTTTTAATTGAAAAGTATGATTGTGGAAATTTTGATCTAATAAATGTTGAAAATGAAACCTCTTCAAAAAGAAAATATATCATTAGCAAAGAGAAAAAGAAAAGAATCAGTATATACACTTGATCTTTCGATAAAATTGTACTAGGTAATAGAAAAATCTCAAATATATTTTGAAGTAGATATGAAATATGTATTAAAAGTTGAATATATAAGAAGAAATGATATATACACATAAAATTTGCCACTAAACACTATTATAATTTATTATAAGAGGATGATATGATGATGATGCGGAGATACAAGAGAAAATATCATTGTTATCAAAATGATTGTGAGTATATTTTTGAAAATATATATATATAAATATACAACTATGACTGAGATTAATTTCTTATCTTTTTAACCAATTAGCCTTATGTCGTCTCTCTCCTAAATAATAATTTTAAGATTGATAAGAAGGTAGAGGTAATATTTTTACTTTTTACTCTAGAAATAATATATGAAAATAACACATTAGAGGAGGAAGTTAAAAAATCAAATATTGAATCTTATAGATGTTGTCAATGGTAGACAAAGTGATATTGTTATATATTATTTTTAGGAAGGTGATATCTATCTTTTATCAGTAGAATATCTAAAAAAGGTAATACCAGATGTCTGACGTAAATTCATAAAAAAATTACGCATTGATAGTAGTGCATTTGACGTCAGATCAAGGAAAAATTTATCAAATAATACATAAAAATAAAGATAGTATTAAAAGATTTTAAAGTAACTCTTATCTCTTTCTAGAGAAAGTAGTTGTCTTTATAAAATAAAAAAACTATGCAAATGATAAAGTTATAAAAATATATTTATATTTAAGATATAATAGATCTTGTGAGTTAACATATTTATTAAATATATAAATCTACGTCAACGATATAATATGGGAAGGCTAGTTTAACGAAGGTTGAAGCTTTTTTTTAAAATGTACCTTCTGACGTGTTTGAAATGTTAATATGTCAGTAGAATGTCAAAATTTTGTTGACAGGTTCTCTAGGTAATTGTGTGCAATAATTTAACGGCAACTATTTGATTTTTCAAAAAGTCTAGAAGATTTTCATTTCTTTAGTTATATATAAAATAAACTATGGAGGTTGTGATCTATATATCTTATAATAATCACTTTTTTTTTTAAAAATATTATTCTAACATTATTTTTTTCGTTCAGAGAAGAAACAATATATTTTTAATGAGATGACATATGGGAACATGATTTATGAATGTTTTATAATTAAGTAAAAAATAATAACAAAAGGATTTATGAGGAAAAAAAAACATATTATCGGGATCTAGAAATAAAAGTTGGATATAAAAAGTTTTATTACACATTTTTACAATTCTGTTTAAAAAATGTTATAATAATTTTTAATAGTACCTACGGCAGCAGGAAATGTTACTATTGCAGTTGAAAGTTTTAAACAACCTCTAACTTTACCCTCAATGATTTCCAAGTCAAATTTATATCCTCTTTAACTCAGTAGGTTATATATTTTTTTAAAAAGAATAATAATAATAATATATCCAGTTAACAGATGGAGAAGCAAAAGAAATGATATATTTGCCTTATCAAATGGTTGAGTCAATATAAAAAGTTTAAATCTCTCGATAGAAGCGTTAATGGCACTACTAGAAAATATTACACCATCTTTTACAAATAAACTTATTGTTTTTGGTGATGAATTAAAAAAATGTGACTAGACAAAAAATGAGAATAGTAAAAGATTTTTATCTAACTTTTTAACACAACTCTTATCATATATAAAAGTTTAATTTATGGTAATAATAGTACACAAAATTTCTATAGGCTAGTTTACATTATTATAGAGGAATATATTAATCTAACTGATGAAGGTTGACTCTCATTAAGTGAACCATTTCCAACACTAAATAATGTATTCAACAATTCAAAAGTGTTGGAGGCGTTAAAAAATATCACTTCAACACAACTTACAATGATTATGTTAATTTGAAGAATAAGCTTAAAGATTTTCTATTAATAGGACAACTAGCACCTACCAATAACAAATAATAAAAAAAATTATCATTTTATGATGATATTACAAATAAGATTTAAATTTTTATTTTATTGATTATAAGAATATATATAAATATGTCTTTTCTAATTTATTATATTTCTTTCATTGCCTATTTTTAACAGCAGTAATGAGACGCACCAATAAAACGGGAAATCCTTTAAAAAAGTCAAAAACTTCAAATGCCGACCCAACTCAATATTTTCACATTATTGATGATGGTAAACAAAACAATAGTGAATGCCGTGTTACATATAGTCAATTTATGGCCAATGGTAAACCAGTGAAAACAAAAGAAGATAGATATCGTGATGAACCTATTTGTTCTGTTAGGATAACTTTAAAAAACTATACTGATAACAAAAAAGTAATGAAAGAGATCTTAGAAAGATCTGATTATGTTATAAGAACGTATTTAAAGAAAAATTACCTTTCTATTAATGACAATGATTCACTCCTCGATACAACCAAAACAAACATTTCTTATTATAATTCAAAAAAAGGTCAACTTCCACCTACAACATCTTCTATAATAACAACGACTCCAACTTCAAAGACATCAAAAATCTCAGAAACTTCAATATATTATAATGATGGTAATAAAGATGCATTGGTCGGAATAAAAAAAATTCAAAAATCGAAGTATTCAAATTTATTTATTGGTACACTTACGTCACAGGAAGCTGAAGCTCTAACAAAAGATCAAAACACATTCCGCATTTATTGTAGAATTTTGGATGAGAAATGCATTGGAACAAATACAAGTGGATGGCTACAAATATACATTGTTTATAAGAATTTGACAGATAATTATATTCATATTCCTGTTATGAATGTAATTAATGATTCTGGAGAGGAAGGGTTGACATTCTACAATTTCAATAATTTGCAAAAAGTTTTTAAAAATTATGATTCATTATTGGACTTCTTAAAAGAGATTATTAATGATAGACCTAGTATTTTGGTAGCAAAATATGGGAAGATTCAGGATAAAGGATGTATCCCAAAAGTCAATAAGAATGCAGCAAATTTGAAGACTAATGAACCAACATTTTACAATTATTATATTGGTGTTAAGAATCAAAATGAGGCTGAAGGATACCTTCGTGGACCGTTAGATTTTAAGATGTATCACCGTTTACTTGATAGTCAAACATGTTTAACTTGTTCCGATATCTCACCACAATTATCAATTGTTTATCAATGTCATTCCGGACAAGTAATTCATCTTCCAATAGCTGTTCGTGAAAAAAATAATCATAATGAATATGCCATCTATCATTTTGATGGAGTTTCACCAATATTTGATAATCTTAATTGTATTACCTCATTTATTTTCAAATCCATCCTCGATTTCAAAAGACAAAGTAGAATGAGAATTTATAACGCTCGTGAAAAACAATAAAAAAGAGTTTTAACGTACATTTTTATTATCAAAAAGTGGAAGTATAAATCTATTATTAAATTAACGATAAATTACATTTTTTTCAAGTAGTTAAAATGTCTACAAATAAAAATAATTATTATTCTTTATCTCTCATTTTAAATCAATTTTTTTCATTTTGTATTTGTATAACCGTATTACTTGGATTATCAGATAATAATTTTGATCTTTCTTTATTATTATTTTTATCAATGTTCACATCACATTTCTTTTTAACTTTTTTATTTATTTCTTTTGAGTTTAAAGGGGTTGCTGAATTTTTTGTTTGATGCCTAGCACCTAAATGTCTTGATAAAACATCTCTACGTCTCTGTAAAAAATAAATATTAAAAGTTTATTTTAAATAAATTTTTTGTGTACTTACGGCTGCATAATTACATATAGGACATTTATAAGGTTTCTCATCTGTATGGGTACGCCTATGTGTTCGTAGATGATCTGATCGTGAAAAAAATCTTCCACAATCATTGCATCCAAATGGTTTTTCACCGGTATGGCGTCGTAGGTGCCTACAAAAAGTTGATATTAATTATTATCTTAAAAATTAAAGATTATAAATGACATTTTACCCTTTTCCTATCTATCTTTTCTTATCTTTTATTAACATTCAATATCCCAAAATTTTATTCTTCTTATTACAGGTAAAATTTTAGAAGAAAATATTACGAGAAAGTATTAATATGTACAATTATAATTTATAAATGACACTATGGAGATAGGAGTGATTTTTGCAAGATATCAGAAAAAATCATATTCCAATATTTGATAAAGAAATAGATGGAAGTTTTAACTTACCTTGATAATATATCAGGACGTCTAAAGTCTTTGTTACAATATTCACAAATATATTGTTTCTTACCATGACTATCACTCAAAATGTTTTCTTCTTTAGGAAATGATGTTGTTGAAGATTTTACCTGTTCATCTTGTGACAATTTATCATTTTCTTTTGTTGTTACAATAAACCCATTATTTTGATTATCTTCTCTTCTTCTATTATTAACATTACTATTATTATTAAGTGTTGGTAAGATAGATGTAATATCATATAAATTATTGTGATTTTGATGAGAAATAATATTGTTATTATCAAATGACATAGTTGTTGTGCCTCCATTATTATTATTAAAATTAATAGGATTCATTTTTGAATGTTGTTGTTGAAGGAGTGTAAAATTTAATAATAACCTTTGGGCATTTAAAAAAGTTGAGTCAAAATTATTCTGAAGTTCCTTAACAGCCTGTTTTTGTTCCATTTCAATTAAAGTTTGTAACCTTTCCAATGAAAAATTATTTTGATCATTTGTGGTATTTAAAAAAATAGATGGTGTTATATGGTTAGGTGATTGATGGAGAATAGTATTATGTGAATAAATATGTGGGATGGATGGTGTATTTGATGGTGATTGTATAGATTTTATCATACTTATACCATTTCCCGTTACTGGAGCTGATGATGGTGAAAGATCAAGGAATTTGGTTGTTGATGAAGATGCTACAAAAATATAGGTATATAATAAATATTAAATTTACCTGAAAAAGAATGACTACCAGTGATATCAAAATTAAAACGTGTTTCTTGATTTCCAACAGATCCTGGTGTAGGGATAAATGCACTATCTGGAGCGGAGGATAATGTCAACGGTGATAATCCTGGTGGTGAAAATGGTGATGCTCCATAACAATTATTGAATAATATATTACTAGTAGTGATATGTGTAGGTGATTTTATAGCAATAGGTGACGATATTGGTAAACCTAAACCAGAATCAGAACTAGATGAGGAGTGTCTTTCATTTCTAAATTGATTCCATTTCTCATGTAATAAACTAGCTTCAGTTGGTGTAAAAATTAAAGAATCATTTACTTCATTTTTTATCATAGCACTATTATTCTGTAATGAAAAATAAGACTTTTTATATTGTACCTTTGGGTATTATAAATAGGAGGGTAGAAGAAATTGTGATAAAAAGAGAGATTATAAATTATATGACTAACTGTTTCAGTTAAAAATTTTATATATTTGTACAAATGGTAAAATATAAAAGCGTAACAAATAGAATTGGTAATAAAAAAAAACCTACAAATGAAGTATTATTTATAGAGATGGTAGTAAATGATGATGTAAATGGAGAAGAAGGAGATAATTTTTCTTGAATAATCTTTGACAAAGCAGAAGTTTCAATTGACATTTCATTTAACTGTCCGGAGGAGGATTTTACAGACATATTTATCAAAATGATCCTATAATTATTACCAGTCAATATAAGAAACTATAATTATTAACTACTAAAATGGTAATTAACTTCAAAAGTACCATATCTAAAATATTATAATGTATATGAAAGAAAATACACATATATATAAATTTATATTCACATATATGTACACCCACACTTCGCCACCACAATCAGTGTGTTAAAAATTGATAAGAAGAGACATGGAAGCATGATGATTATAAATATATATATATATTCATGTATAATTTTCTATAGTAATTTGTACCATAGAAAGTTTAAATATCATATTTTATTGGAATGGAAAAAACATTTTTCAGTATGATGATGTAACTATGGCTTCTTTTTTTTTTATTATCTTCACAAATAATCAGAAAGTTATAAAGATATATAACATTACTCTTTTAAAATGAATTATGTGTTTAAAAAAAAAGAAGAAAAAGTAATATGATAGGAGGATTTAACATGTTATATTAAAAAAAAAGTACATTTATCACAGAAAAGAAGTTACGTAAGATAACTAAAACCGTTACGTTTGATAAGGAAATAAGATGGAAGAGGGAGCTACTAATATTTACGCTACTTGAACGGCAGTTTTTTAATGTTAAGATGTACATATATAAAAGTTATCATTATTAAAATTACTATAATTTTTAATTAAAAAGTTTCCCCCTTTAACATGTCAAAGTTTATAGAGTAATTATTTAATGGTTATCTAGGAGTAATCTTTTGACTAGTAACAAAGGGTAAAAATATAACTTCTATATTATCAAATTTACCTTAAAATCATAGACAAAATCATTACACACCATACAATTATTCATTCATTCATTCATTCATTCGGTCAGCTGACGATATAAATCTTTTTTCTATTAACTATATTTTTAAGTGTTATAATAATATATCCCTAAAATATTTTAGGTAGAATAAAATATTAGACACAGACAACAACTACGACGACGACACATACGTGAAATGTAAAAATTTCCCAAAACTCCGAGAAAAAAAGATAAAGAAAATAGGAAGGAAGAATTTTTTTTTCTACCTTCTTCTTAATGATGATCACAAAATTTGTAAAGGTAAAGGAGGAAGTAATACTTTTTAAATTAAAAATGTGAACTGCTTTCTTTTGCTGTAAAAAAAAAATTTGTCACATTTTAAAATGTAATATATTAATAGAAATATAACAAAAAAAAAAAAGTTTACAACATCTTCCTTTAATATTACTTAAGTTATTCAAATATATATTAAAATAATATTTATTAAAAAAATATAAATATATGAAAGTACAAATTTAAGAAAGGTTACTCAGGGTGTAGATTTCGCCAAAACATATAATATTTCATATATAATTAAGAAACAATTGTTAAAATAAAAATATCAAATCATAAGGAGATCACTTGATTAATATAATGGGGGTTTTTTCTCACATTTGTAGATGGGTCACTTTGAAATATAATCATAAAATATAGATATATAATATATTTTTCAAAAATTATCACCCACTTCCTCCTCATTTTACAAGACATGTATTAATAATAAGAAAAACTTGTTTTCCATTGATGCAAAATATTTTTATACTCAAAGAAAATTTCAAATATGGTATATTTTCAAAAACACCTTATTGAGAAAAAGATTTTTGATTATTTATTAAAGAAGAGGGTTCTTTCTTTTACATAAATTATAAATATAAGTATATAGATATCAAAAGAGAGAGATAAAGATAGATAAATATGGCATTCTATCATCATCTACTAACCTCAATATTATCTATCTATCTATCTCTATATATATAGACATTTTTGTGGAACAAAATAAAATAATAATTTCTAGATTATATATTAAACTTTTTTCTTCCTTCTTATTCAAGAAAAAAAAAGATTTTGATAGTTTATACGTGTTATTAAACTAAAATATTTACAAAATAATAAATATATGCATTAAATATTTAAGTAAAAGTATAATATATATCGAAAATAAGTTATAAATCTTTCATTATCATATATAGATATATATACTAATACACACGAAATCCATTATAATTAGAGGTAATGTACCCAATAATATTAAAAATGAAAGATTATTTATCACTTTTAATCAAAATCTTCATTCTTTTCATTTCTTCTATTCATTGGAGATAATTTTAAAAAAAACGTTAAAAAGTAAAAATGAGTCATAATAATTACTTTAAAAAACTCAATCATGGATAAAAACTGTAAAAATAAAAAATTTTTAATTATATAGTAAAAAAAAAAATTACCATTTTAATACGTTTGTACGTAATAATGCTCCTTTCAAAGAAAATGTTTACACATACCTCTTTATTATGACTTATTACCTAATAATAATATTAAAAAAAGAGTAGTGATAAAAAATATAGAAATATTAATATTTCTTCCGTTATATTTAAAGTTGAAACAATTATATCTAGAGGCTTTTCATTATCAACGTCAAAAAAAATGACGTGATAATTTTTCAATGACAAAACTCTTATCAATCTCCTTCTTTTCTTTATCCCTTTTTTTTTACTCAAAAATAATTTTCTTATCCTCCTTTAAAATCCTTTTCTTATCCTTTTATATGGACAGATAATAAATATATCTTCAAAAGATATACATCTAAAAATATAAAAAAAGGAAAATTTTAACATCCATTTTTTCTCCCATTATCTCTACTAAATAAAAAATTTGGTAATGGATATCAATTTAAAAATGTTTCTTAAAATATAAATATATCCTTTTTATATTCCTAAGCACATGCTCAAATAATATATTTAATATCATCATAATATTTTTGAACCAGGAAAAAACTTTTTAATGGAAATAGGAGGACAAAATAGGAAACATAAAATATACATAAAAATTTTTGTTAAAAAGCCTTATAATAATTTTATGCATCATAAAATGCGCAAAAGATAAAACTTCCAAAATTTTACTTCTAATTTTTATTACTTTATTAACTTAATTTTGTAGAAAAAGTATCCATGATTTTTAGTTTAATTATTATATAATATTACTTTCCTCTGAAATTATATATTCAACATATGTATAAAAAACAACAAAAAGGAAAAGTACTTTTATTTATATAAAAAACGTTGATATATAAAAAAAACTAATGAAATTTGAAGAATAATTATATCTAAAATAAAAAAAATACGAAAAATGTAGATGAAGTAAAGGAGGAAAGAGAAATAGACGTTTATTATATTTTAATGATGATAAGAGTAAAAAAATAAAACTTATATGAAAACTCTTTTTTATATTTTACAAAAAGAATAGAAATATAATCGTCTATTCAAAAAATTCTCATTATTATTTTTATTATTTTTTATAACTCTCTCAAGATAATAACTTCTATACTACCATCAAAACTTTTTCCTGTAACAACACATCTTAGAATTAAGATGTATAATTAGAAAAATCTTTAATTAAATTTTGGGGAAAAAGAAAAATTACTAATATAATAATTTATAAGAATATTCTTTCTCTATATATATATATATATATATATATATATATATATGTGTTTATATTAAATTTATTTTCATATGCGAAAATATTAAAAAGAACCTCCTCTTGGAAAAAATATAAACATATAAGGAAGTTAATTATACCTTATTGTAACTTTGAATAAAATTTTTTATCAAAAATGCTTACAATACATCATTTTCACTCATTTTCTTAAACAAAAGATTCTGATATAATGAGTTCTAAGAAAATATTGAAGAAGAAATAAAAGAATATGTAAAAATATATATCATGGAAAATTAATATTTTAAAAAAGGTTTAAAATAACTGAAGTGTAGAATATATAATATGATTTTATAATAAGGTAAATAAAAATTGACGTTTCTTTTACACAAACTTTTTACTTAATGATGCATTTTCTTTATACTTTTATCCCTCTATAATCCTTAGTTAATCAAAAAATAAGATATATTTTATAATACCGATGTTTATTAGAAAAAAGGAAGCAAAATATATAACAAAAAAGTTTCTGAAATCTTCTTTGCAGCAAGAATTTTGAAGATAAGTATAAAATTTCGATTAAAATTTGGTTTAGATATATTTTTTAAGATTAATAGCAAATTTTTATATAATATTTTAAATTACAATTTTTGTTTTTTCCATTAAAATAAAAAGTACTTTTCTAGAATAATTAAAATATTTTAAAAATAGTTCGTAATTATTTTTTAAACAGTGTAAAAAATTTTCATATCCTAATTGAATGATATCCTTTTTAATTTTTAAAATTTTTTAAAATATACCTTTATCAAAATTTTACATCCCTACGCTGTTAAAATATGAAGTTATTCACTCATTTAATGTTAATATTTTTACTATTTTAAATCATTAATCAAATACTACCACACATATAACATATCAAAACAAGATATCCTTTTCATTTAAACAATAACTTTTAATAATCTAACAATCAAATAAATTAAACCTTTTCTCCTTGATTTTTACTTTATTTTAATATACTAGAAAAAAAATTTAAAATGAAAACAGATATATTATGAATAAAAAAACAACATCCCTTCACTTGTACTTGAAAAAAGAGACAAAGAAATATTTATGTGTATGTACTTATTGAAAACCAGAAATGTACCTGACACAAGCCATTTCAATGTACACTAATAAACTTGATTATTATTTAATATACATGGTTCTTAAAGAAAAATAATTAAGAAGGGAATCACGTGAATGATAAGGAAAATTATATTAACAATATTTAGAATCTTATTAAATTATCAACTACAATCACTATATTGCACGGTCCATATTCAATGCTTCTTTTTTTATAATTAATCTTTACAGTTTACATTGGTATAATAAAAAGATAACCCAAAATTGAATATGACAGGGAAAAAATATTTTTATGAAAGATTAATTTTTTATTTTAAATTGTACATAGGTTTAAAGGTTACCATTTATCATATACATTTTTATTCAATCTTCTGTAGAAACATTCTCATGTCAACAATTGGCCATAGTATATGAATATAAACTTTATATATTTCAATAAAAAAATAATAATAAAAGTATATGAATAAAGTATAGGCATCCCTTTTTTTCAAATATATATTTTTTTTTTAAATATATAATAATATTTTTATTAAATGCACCAAAAAAACCAAATAAATATTTACTATGAATAATAGATAAGTTCATTTTCTCTACAAACGAATAGCTATACACATATTATTTATACAAATTTATAAAACTACAAACATCATAAAGATTTTTAAATTCAAATATTCACGTGAACATCATTTGAATTTTTTTTTCAATATAGTAAATATAAAAATTATTAAAATCATTCTTTGTGTTAATATGTTAAATGACAAAACGAATGCATCATTATGTTATAATAAAATCATTTCATCACAACATTGCAAGATGGATAATTGAAATTAACAAAATTTTACGATTTCTATTGTATGATTACAATCTCTTTCTTCGGAAAATATCAAAGATCAACATGAAAAAGTAATGAATAAACTAGAATATTTGATATTACATGGAAATGTATGATTATTAATTTCATAAAAAAATAGTACACTTGTTATAAAAAACAGATACTTGGAAAAATCTTTTTCTTCAAACGAAATACTTCATATTTTCTATAACAATATAAGTGAAAAATGTTTGCATATCTCAGGGGGCACGTGATAATTATAAATTTTCATGATATAATTTTTCATTGTTACCTTTATTTATTATAAATATTTTTAATTGTGTCTCGTCGATGTCGTATCAAAATTACGAAGACAACATTGTTTACTTTTTTGTTGTTGTCTACTATTACTTACTGTTTTTTATTATTATCGGTTTAATATGAAAAATATTTAATTTTTTTAGTTGGATAAAAAATTGTCTCTTTCCATAGCATAAACAAATTAAATCTCTTTCTGTCTTTAGGAAATAGGAAGTTCCCTTTGTTTATTATAATACCATGGTATATTGTTATTAAAATACACCATTGAATGTCAACATAATCACATTGTCTTTTTCTTTCAACTTTCACTCAACTATCAATTTGATTTTGGGGTAACCTCGAAAATATATATTTACCATATTTTAATTGATTTTTCATCATTCCAAAAAAGCTGTGATTCTTGGATTACATTCTTATCCAAATATTCATTAATATAGAAAAAGAAGGTGATCCAATACATATGTGTTATCTATAATAACGTATATGTTAAAAGAAAAGTATTTCCCCGTCTCCGCCTTTTTTCTGTTGTACAAAAGGACTACACTATATATATAAACACATCAATTTCATCTTCTTATAATTCAGACTGTGGACACAAAGGCAACGACACAGCTGATGATCTATATGTGTCCAGAGTATATCTATTATTTTTCACCAACCTTCTGAACTTTAAGTTTTATCTGTCCAAAAATAACTCTCTTTCTATTATATATATAACTATCATTCTATCTAATTGCATATAAATATACATATTTTAATTATTTGCTAATAAAAATTAAATGAAAATGTTTGCCTTAAAGTCTGTTGAAGGATTATCAAAATCACTCAAAGTTTGTTGGGAGGATGGAAAAGCAGCACAATTCTCATATTTATGGCTTAAAGATACTGCTTTAAGACCAGCATTAGTTCATATAGATTTGAATACAAAACCAGAAGATTTACAATTTAAAAAAGATATATTAACTGTTACTTGGCCAAGGTATACTTATTTTTTTATCAATTCTTCCAAATTATAACTTTTTTTAGATATGCTGAATCATCATTCACTAGTAAATTTTTACGTCGTCATATCACTGATGATTCAAATAACAACTTACTAATTGATAGAAATATTCTTAATACACCAGATCATACACCATCTGAATCATCATACTGTCCAAAGGTTCTTAAAGAACATGGATGTCTCATAACATCATTAAGATTAGCACCAAAAATAACACCAATGGGGATTATTACATGGACTGGTGCTATTAGAGAACCAGCAACTGTCTGGCCATATCTCCAACAAGTTCCTTCATTGGTTTCAGTTGAACCATTGAAAAACAAACCATGTACACTTTATCTTGTAGATATGTATACAGCACTAAAAGTTTTTCATAATGAAGAACCACATTTGTATAGTTATTTGATTGACCATCCATGGGTATACAGGTCTGGTCCATTTGTGGCTCACCATAAATTATTAAACATTCAAAATGGTAAAATAATTTCTGTGAGTTTAAAATATTTGTTTTTGTGTCTAATTAAATTACCTTCAAGGCCATTTTTAATAATGATCAAAGATGCTCAGAAATTCCAATGAATGAGGAATTTTATTTAGCTTTGAAAAAATTTGGTATCATCTCAACAAGATTAATGAAAGTTGTCAAAATTAATCCGGGTCAAATTCTTTTTATTAACAACCAAACAACATTACTTGGCGCTCCAGCTGAATACAATAGAATTGTGAAAGTTTGCACGTATTTTTAAAAAAAATGTGTGTTTCTATTTCGAAACCAAAGAAATTTTTTTCTTATTTGTCATGTATCATTTAAACCAGCACACAATAATATTCTTTACGAGATTGATTTAATAGCCTATAAGATATTATATCTTTAATACTGCTTAATCTTTTTATATACCCTATCTTTAATTTTTTAAAGAATTTTTTTTGAATAAAAAGTATCATTTTTTTTGTACAATTATTTTGTGATAAAAAAATTTAAATTAACAAAGGTTATAGCCTTAACAATTATAAAGATAAATTGTAAAATGATAATACTAAATATAAAATCATTTGTACGTACAATAATGTCATGTCATTTACGTAGTATTATAAAGCATTTTTAAAAAAAAAAAGACAACTTCTTTGTAACATAGGGTACCACTCACTTCAAAAGTTAATTTAAAAGATAATTATCGTTAAAATTAGAACTTACAAAATTAATAATTAATCACCTTTCAACTAAACAAAAAAGAATTTCCTTAAAAAAATCACTGCATCCAATGTTAAAAAAAATAAAAAAGAGAAAAGGTAATTCATCTTCGAAAAGTTACTACGTTGTTGTTGATCGGGAATGTCTTCTTTGCTGATCATTGAACATGCAAGTGATAAGAGTTTGGTTAAATAATATCATTGCAAATTCCTTTCATATGAATATAATGTGATGTTATTTGTATTTTGTATCAAAGATCGCAATTTAAAAAAGTTTTTAAAAATTTTGTTATCATTTCCTTAAATGTACCACTATTCACAAATAGATTCATCTACTCATGTTTCTAGAAATAAATTATAATCATTCATAGTCTGTTTTAATTATCTAAAATTTTATCAATTAGAGTATCAAGAGAAGTCATCCAATCCTAGTGATAACAAGTAGTCTGGACAATGAAATCACAAGACAAATGTATAGATAATAATAGCATAATAACCTATTCCGTTGATAATCACAATCTTGTCGTATTATCATTTGTAATGCACAAAAGAAGTCATTCCTATTGGACTAGAATCCTTAAAAAAAGATTTCAAAAGCAGTCAAATTTATTTTGTGTTATTTAAACAAACATTTATTCTCCACTATAAGGAGAAAACAATGTAAAAAGAATAAAGTATACCTAACAAATGCATCATAATACGAACTACATCATGTAAAATACAAAACATGTATAAACAAAAAGAGTTCTCTGACAATGTTAATGTACTTCTCCTAGGAAAATTTCGCTTTAAAGTTGCATAACTATAAGTCGTGTATTCACATATTGATTATAGTTATTAATATTTATACTATTATTTTCATTGCCCTATATATTATTGATAAGAACGCACTACTTTTAATGCTATTGCATCATTTTCTTAAACACCTCCCGTTCACTATCATCAACCTCCTTTTGATAGGCCATAAACTTGCAAAGTTTCCTCTCTAATAGATCTTTTTCTGAAGGCAAATTAACTATACGCTCTTGTATAAACGAAATTCCCTCATCATACCTCTTCAGACTTTCCAAAATTATGAGGTGTTTGTACATAGCTCCGATGTTCTTTGGATTAGAAAACACAGCAGCTGTTGATATTTCTAGTGCTTTCTTTAAATCATTCAGTTTAAAATGACAGGTAGCCAAATTGTTCTGGAAAATTGACAGCTCCACAAGTAAATTTGCGTCAGGTTTGTCACTACTTCTATCACCCAAGATATTCAATACTTTATTGTAGATAAACATTGCTCTATCAAGTTCATTCCTTTCAAAATAAAACTTCCCTCTGCTCCTAAACTTCTGGCAATATACCAGAAGTTCATTAACAGGAGAATGAAGAAAAACTTTTTGCCGTTCTTGAATTGATACTAGAGAAATTTTAACAATCAAGTCATGATATGGAGGAATATTACAAGAATCAAGGGATAATCCACTTTCTCCGTAAGCCAAATGTGATTTTATTTTGAAAATAGCTTCCTCTCCAACTTCCATAAATTTACATGCTAATTCAATA
Organism: Strongyloides venezuelensis; assembly: GCA_963280985.1. Classification (NCBI taxonomy): domain Eukaryota; kingdom Metazoa; phylum Nematoda; class Chromadorea; order Rhabditida; family Strongyloididae; genus Strongyloides; species Strongyloides venezuelensis. Next base: position 846,710 of record CAUJLX010000002.1, on the reverse strand, counting down.
CCTTCAATATTTAAAAGATATCCCAAGATAAACGTCATCTCATTTGGAGAAGAATCCTTTAAACCATAATAATCAAGAGATATTTTAATGACATCATTATCCACTGGTCTACCACCGTTTCCATTTTTTATAACTTTCTTCAACAAAGCACCTGTTCCAACAATATCTTCGTATGATTCAGCCGCCTAAAAAAAATTTACTGTTAGAATAAATACGTAAAAAGAAACCTACATCTGCGATGTGTTCCAATGGTACAACCATAAATGATAACGATAGTGTTAAAGAGAGAAACAAATTATTGTTCCAGGTCAAATTAATAAAACAACAAAATTATATTATGAAGAAAAATTATCAATTTTGAGGTAATATTCAAATTTTTCCCGCCAGATCATGATGACAAAATCATTTTGGGTCAAAAAAATTAGAATAAAAATCTTTTAAATTATGCAAAAATTAATTTGGCCAAATAGCTAAAGGGTATAAAATATAATAAGATATCTGATACAAAAAATGTCCCTATCAGCACTAGACATTTCTTCTAGGAGGCTTTCGTTATAGGAGTATCACATTATATGCTTTATTATTCTTATCGATTGCCATTATTAGTATTTATGTATATCTTTCCTATTACTATATTTAACAATATATGCATAAACTTTTTACCGTTTATTTGATATGATAACAATATATATTATAACTAATGTAATTTATTAATTGGTAGTAGAGACATTTTTATAATCATTATCAATTATTTATTATTATTTTAACTATTATTTGCAGACTAGGATAACACATATATACGTCCCGTACAAATGAGTAGTAAGGAACCAACGAATGAATTGCAAAAAAAATCAGGAGATGAATTAGATGGAGGTCCTCCAAAGACAGAAAAAAAATTGAAACTCTCTTCTCCATATGGTGGTGAATCTCTTTATTATTTTTGGAATTATGAAGAGAAATACAAGAATAAGAATAAGGCTATCGTTGTGGAGATTGTCGACCTGGTTAGGTAATTTTACTTTCTTATCATTAAAATTGACGTGTTTCTCGTCATTGTCATCATTTTAGGATAACCAAGCATAAAATTAAAGAAATTAATGATGTGTTGAAACAACATGGCCACGATGTAAAATCTATAGAACCATATTATAATTTAGATAATCTTAGAATACTTTGTAGAACTTTTAATAAAGCAGTTAAACAAATCGGTGAAACATATCATGGTATGGCCAAAGCTGATAGCAAATTAGGGAATAGTAGTGAACAATTCCAAGAAATTATCAATAGAGTTTATAATAAGGCTGTAGTTGATGTTAATGCCCTCAACAAACATTATGGTGCTTTCTCCTCTGAGACATATGGTGAAACAACATGGAAAAGAATGGCAACAATAGTAGATGAACTGAAACTGACAGAGAAAGATGTTTTTGTTGATCTTGGTAGTGGAGTTGGGCAGATAGTCTGCCAAGTTGCTGGATCGTCAAAAGTAGGTAAAGCGATAGGAATCGAGATTGCTGACCTTCCGGCGAAGTATGCTCGTAGAATGGAATTTGAATTCTCGAGATTGATGAGATGGCACAACAGAACTTTTAGACAATTCAAACTGTACCATGGAAATTTCCTGGATATGAAATATAGGAAGCTAATAACAGAGGAGGCAACAGTAATATTCATTAATAACTATGCCTTCCATGAGAAGTTAAACATGGAAATAAAAAGACATTTGCTCCATGATTTGAAAGACGGTGTTAGGGTCATCTCCACAAAACCCTTTGTGATCCATAAAGAAATAACTGAAAGGACATTGAATGATGTTAGTAGTATAATGGAAATAACTGAATTCAAACCTGTAAATTGTCCAGCTTCGTGGACGAATAAACATGTTCCATACTATCTACAAACAGTAAATAGAGATAGGCTACTAGAATATTTTAACAAACAAAAAAGAGCTAGAGACCTAAGGGAAATGAAAGAATCCAGAGCATCAAGAGGTAGTTCTGTTTCTTCTACTAGAGTTGATGGAATTGGTGATAGAAAAGATAGTATGGATAGTAAGGATTCTGCGAAGCATAAAGAAAACAAAAATATTAATAAAGTGGAAGGGAGCGATCGTAAGAATGTTAAAGATTTGGGAGACGAAAGAAAGCTTTCCAAAGACGTTAGTAAAAAAAATAAGGAAACCGTTGCGAGAACACACTCAACTGGTAGTAGTCATGATAGCAAGGACGAGAAAGAGTGTAAAGATACGTCGTCCGGTATCAAAGATCCAAGTACAAGTGAGTCATTGAAAGAGAATAATAGTGGTAAAGAACAAATAAAAAGACCATCTATAGAAGATGATACAGAAATAATATATGGTGCAACTACGAGAAAAAAATGGAAAGCTATTATTGGGGAGATGTCTGAGAAGGAGAAACCATCCCATTCATCTTCAACAAGTACTATTCCCACCAACAATAACAATCAGGAGACAATGACGTCCACGAATGATCCTGAAATGAAAAAGAAAAGTGGTACTTTGGATAATAATAATAAAGAGAAACCAAAGGTAAAACATGGCCAAAGAGGTCGTCCGAAAAAGGTTGTTCCGACAGCTGTCGCTAATGATGAGATGACAGCTAAAAGTGAAAGTAAAGTTGATGTGAAAATAACTCAAGAAGATAAAGAAGCATTGGAGTTGATGGAGAAATTAGGTGAAGAGGCTGTTGAAAAGGTATCTCACGAGAAATTCAATAATGATTCTTCGGTTGTTGAAACACCTATACATATAGATGAACAAAATATTACTATGGAGACTGATGATGAACAAGAAACTAATAAGGATGAGGTGATGCAAGAGGTACACGATAATGATGTGATGATGGAAGATATAACTAACATAGAATATGTTCCCTCGAAAGATCCATTGATACTTCAGTCGGTCGACATGGTTTTAGAAGAACAACGCCAGGAGATTTTAAAGTTTATTGACTTTATGTATTCGGATGATTTTAAGAAACAAACAGAAATAAGAATATCGAAACAACGCCAGCTTCGAGAATCTAAAGTTCAAAAGATTAATGCTCTAAAAGCAATGATAACCCTTCAACAAGAGGAAGGTAAACAACTCCTAACAACAAGAATCAAGGAAGTTGGTATAGATGCTAAAACAGCTCCAGAATTTATTGATGCAGCGAAATTGATTGTTGAGACGAATAAAGTTAAACAAAAAAGATTAGCTAATTTGGAAAGAGAAATAGCTGCTGCAGAGAAGACATACGAAGAGTACCAAGCAAGAATTAATGCTAAGGATGCTCATGAAAAAAGTATAACAGATGTCATTAATTCAGTGGCAAATGAGAATAATGTTGAAGACTCAATTGATAGTATTATTAATAGTGTTGCAAACAATAGTTTACCCTCAAGTAACTCTGATTCCTATTGTAATACACCAACGCCATCAGTAGATATTCTTACTCAGAGAAGGAATGTTAGAGGCAAATCTGTTGTCAGGAGTGCAGGAGCCAAAAAAGTTGGAGGCAATAAGAAAAATACGACAGACAAGAATATGCCCGACACAATAGATGTTGAGTCACAAGTTGAAAATATATTGAAGAAAATTCAAAATCAGAGTAAGGAACAAGAGTCCCTTAAATCACAACAGCGTCTTAAGAGTGATACTAAAAAACGTTACAACACCTCAACTACATCTACCTCAACGACAACACAAGTATCATCGTCTATCAACCCTGTTCCAATTAAAAAGAAACGTTCTAATGGGGGTGGTAATAATTTATTAGTATCCAAATCTCCTCAATCTAATGTTAACCTTGAAAATTCTGTTAACAATAGTATTATTAATCAGCAACCTTCCTCTACAAATAATAATAGTAATGAAGGAATTTCTGTTTAAAAAAGTAAAAAATGTTTAGAAGAGATTGAGAGAGAAATATGAGTAATGATAAAACAACTTGAAACATTAAAATAGGATTATGTGTGGAAGATGGTATCATTTTCCTTTTTATTTATATCAATATTTTTTGATCTCATCTTCATGTATTTAGACTATCAAATTGATGTTTATACTTATAATTTCTATCTTCATAGAGTATATTTTTATCACATCTTCACATGCAATGGTTATCATGTAATTGTAACCCTGATTTTTCTTATAATTGTTATATTACTTTTAGTTTTAATTATTAATAGTTCAAACTAAATTATGTTAGGTGGAGTATTATTTTGAGATTGTTTATCACAATTATAAGTTTATTACTGCCGAATCAAGTGTACTTTTTTCCAAACAGGTTTGTTACAATTACATCATTATTCATTGTATTTAATTATTTCCTTATCATTTTTCTTCTTTACATTTTATCCTTAAAAGATTCATGTAAATACTTCTTATTCCTTTTATTAATAATATAATATTTATTTTATTTGATAAGAAATGGTAAAGAGTTTTTACTCTTAAATATCTTTAATATTATTATAGTTAAAATTTATAGGAATATTGTACTAATATAATATTTTAGTTATGGCACTCAATACAAAAACAAATAATGTTCCTAATATAAAAGTTTTACGTAGGAGTGAAGAAAGTCTGCAAAAAAGCCAAAATATTAAAAGCAGTGGTTTGATGGATTCAATATTATGCCAGATGGATGAGATTCATGCGCCATCAGTTGTTGATATTCAACCAACATATAGTAATACTTCTGAAGCATTATATTTAAATTATCAAACACTAGAAAGGAATCATCGATACTGGAGTAGGCAAAAACCAACATTTGATAAGGATATTGATTTAATGACAAGATTAATATGGTATAAGTCAATGCGTGGTCGAGTGGATGCTTATGCAAGAATGTCTATAACCCATAAAGAAGAATTCTTTTCATCTCTTTCTGGTGATTGGATGGACCCTCTAGATAAAGAAAAATATGGTGAATGTTTAAATAAACATGGTAAAGGTCCAAGAACACCACCTGGATCACCTTGTACAAGTATAGGTGGGGGTGTCATACCAACTGATACTTCACCAACATCAGAAGGATTAACTAAGATATACGATTCTGTTGGTAGTAATAGTTATTATGATGATAAGAATGTCTTACTTAATGAGTTGGCTGCTTCAACAAAAGTATCTGTGTCAGAGGTAGAGAAGGCTATTGGAAAAGATTTAGAAGATGTTATTAAGGGTGTTAATAAAGAAACACTTTTAGCAACTCTGAAATCTGCACTTCTAAATTTATCCAGTGTTGCATCAAAAGAAACAAGTAATAAGATATCAGATGGAGATGAGGTAAAAAACGAGTTGTCATCTGACGAGATGTCACTTGTATCATCGTCTGATGACAACTCTACAGTTGTATCTATCCTCCCACCACCACCACCTCCTGAAGATATATTATTATTAGCTAATAAAATGATTGAATCTCCACCGGAACCACCTAAGTTTAATTTAGAAGTTAAATATCCTATGTCCAGTAGTAATAATAGTTTTGCAAATATCGATTCTACTATACAACCAGGAAATAATATATATTCTGGAACACCATCAATGCATAGATCTCAAGAATTATTTCCTATACTCAATTTACCTTGTACAACACCACCACCATCAACAAATAATCCTAATTTTTTGTATAGAAATAATGATCAATCTAGTCATTTTAATAGTAATAAAAGGTACTTTCAACAGACACCAAATACTGTTAATCCAAACTTAAAAAGGAAGTATGATAAATCACCAATTTTTAGGAATAATAAATATTATAATAGTAAAAATGTAAATAATATTTCAACACCAGTAATCCCGGCAAAGTACAAATGTGTTCAATCAACAACACCAAAGAATATTAGTAATACCATGAATTATAATAATAGTAACAATAGTACACCACAACCAAGAAGAATACCAACGGTCGACTTAACTGGATCCTCATCTACAGCTCCTGGAGTACAATCACCAACAGGAATGATGCAACAAAATACTCTTAGAATGATTCCTCCACCCCCGAATATGCAGCAGTTGGGTGGAAATAATATGTCATCGGGATTAGGAATGTTACCAAATATTATAACCATGAATCAGAATCCTTTTGGACCTGGTAAAAGTCTACCGACAAATGGATCTTCAATGTATGGACCACCAGTAGGTATGAATAATAATACAAATTTTATTAAAAGTATCAAACCAAATAATAGTAATAATCCAAATTTTGGCCCTTCCTTGCGATTTCCACCACCACCTCATTCTATACCACCATCGATGATGTCATCGACATTGGGAACCAATTTTTGGAAATAATAACTATGTAAACTCTACTTTTTTAAAATCTTTTAGAAATTATTTCTAATAACCCTAGTTCTTTCAAAAAATCTAATATATTACGGTTATCATATTATCATTACACTATTACCATTATATCTTACTATATTTTTTTTGTATACTATTATTATCTGTGATTATTTAATTAATCTCCTACAACAAACGTTATTTCTAGACCACTTTTTAAACTTAATTTTTTTAATCATTTTTGTATATTTTTTTTATCATTTTGTATATAACAACATATATATTTATTTTCATGGAATTATTTAGATATTTTATTATTATACATGACGGATATAATTTTTATTAAAAATAATCTCATATTTTTATCATCAATAATATTTATTTATATATATTAGATTAGGATTAGACAAAACAATAATAATTTATAAGATCGTAATTAAACTATGTAATTACACATTTATGGGTAGATATTTTTTTATAAACTTACTAAAGGGCAAAAAAATGTCTACTTTATCATTTCCAAGAACAAACTTTTTTATTATTTTTCTATGTTTTCTTAATAATAATTTTGTCTTAATCACATGTATTATAATGATATCCATTTATGGGGCACAACGACCAACGAATCTTGGATACAAACAAACATCTCTAATATGGTAAGTATTGGTAAGCCAACAAATGAATCTTTCTAATCCTAATCCATAACCACCATGAGGACAACCACCATATTTTCTTTGATCAGTGTACCAGTAGTAAGGCTTTGCATCAAGCCCAGCATTTTTAAATGCCTCCAAAAGATCGTCCTCCTTCCAGAGACGCATAGAACCTCCAACAATTTCACCAACATTAGGCATCAATAAATCAACAGACTCCGTTAAACTTGGATCATCTTCACAACGTGCCATATAGAATGCCTTAATACCAGCTGGGAAACGGTTTAACAAAATAGGTTTACCAATACTATCAGTCATAAATCTTTCTGGAGCCTCTGGAATATCCTCACCAAATTCAAATAATTCTCCATTTTCATTTTTAACATCATGATCTCTTAACCATTGTATAGCATCCTTATATGTCATTCTTAGGAATGGCCTTTGTGGTGGGACAAATGATGGGTTAATTGATAAAATATCTTCCTTTATTTTTGGATCAGCCATTAACCTATCAACAGTATCACATACAAGATTCTCTATTTTATCCATTAAATCATCAAATGTTATAAATGCGCATTCTGCTTCGACATGAGAATACTCTGCTAAATGTCTACGTGTCCTAGATTTTTCAGCTCTATAGGATTGTGCTATACAGTAGACATCTCCTAATGATGAGTAACATGTTTCGAGATACAATTGTGATGATTGTGTTAAATATGATGGCTCACCAAAGTAATCCAAACTAAAAAGTGTTGATCCACCTTCTACTTGAGTTTGTACAAGAGTTGGCGGAAAGACTTCTGTATAGTGATAATCATTAAAATGTTCTCTCATGGCTCTTGTTATGACAGCGCGGAGTTTTAATATTTTTGAGGTGTTCTCTCCACGAATAACAAGATGTCTATTATCCAACTTTATTTCAACACCAGCTTCTTCGTTAAGAACATTATCGATGCCACCAGGTGGAGCAGGACATATAAGTTTCCAGTAGTCGGCTGTCAATTCAACACCTCCAGGTGCAATTTTTCCTTCAGGAAGTTTCTTTAATGTTCCATATATCTCAACAGTTGATTCTGTGGTAAGAGTTAAAGCTTCATAAGTATGGCATAATTTATCAGTCATTACAACTTGTAGGTATCCAGAACCATCACGAATAGTTAAAAAGATAAGGTTTTTTCCTTGTTGTCTTAATCTATGAACCCATCCTTTAATGATAATTCTTTTGTCAACATAAGAAGTTACATCTCTTAATTTAACATTAGTTGCTTTTGGAAGCGATTCATCCAAAGTAAGAGTTATTTTTTTAGCTTCCTCGATATTTTTTTCAGCAGCCAAGGCATCAGCTTGTTTCTTTTCATTTGCTTTAACTAACTTTTTTTGTTCTTGTTCAAAACGTGCTTTACTTTTTTTGAGTGCGGTTTTTGATGCTGCTTCATAACTTTTAACACCATCTTTTTCCACTTCGATCATAAAGTCACCTGTTGATGAATTAGCCAACATCATAGCTTTGAAAAGTGTTGATAATGGTTTCTCAATAGAACCATCACCGTCGACATCAGAACCTGTTGTAGGTGAAATGAAATACTGTACCGACGACATAATATATCTCTAAAAAATTTATATAAATGTATTTAATCAAATAATTAAAAATTTAAAAAAAAATGGAACTAAAGTAAAGTTAAGTTTTAAAATAAATAATAGGGCGTAGAAATTAATTTCTTAATACAAAAAGGGACTAAATTCAAATATTTCTTATCAATTTAAATCAAATTCTATGTTTAAATTTTACTATAAAAATATTAACACATTTTTATTCGTAAAAATTTATAAAATATATCGTTAGAGTACATCCTTCAAGTACTTGGGAATGAGGTACAGTTCAGCATTTTTGGTATTTTATGTCCTCAGACTTTCTTTATAAGAAATTTATAATAATGTGTAGAAATTAAATGTTGAAGGAAATTTATCACTAAAGAGATACTATTTTTTTGTGTTTTTAATTTATTTTATCATTATATTCCATTTTATCCCACATGACTATCGAATGTGTTCTTCAAAGGCATATCTAAGAGAACAATTATTATACACAATGTTATTTGTTTAATGTATTTCTTATCTTTATGATACATTTGTTAAATTAACTTTAAAAATAACAATATAATTTATTTTCTTGTATTTTTAATGTATCACGAACGATCCAGAGATTATCTCCAAATAGGAGGGATCCTTGGGATCGCATAAAAATGCAAGTACGATAATTAATATTTTCTGTGATATTTTATTGTACAATTTTTCTCGTTCCACAATATTTTATCAAAACTCTTTAATATCATAAATTGTTAATAATCTTTTTTAGGTATTTAAAAATAAGGAAAAACTTTTAAATAGTAGATTCTAAACCTCTTATGTTATTTATATATTGTAGGAGGGGATACCTTATAAGGTAAAGCAATATTTCTAATACTACTGAATTTTTTATTTATATTTCTATTGATAAATATTGTATTATTTTTCTAAAGTAATAATCTTGTATTAACCTATACATTGATGTATGTGTAATATTCTGTATATGATATTCATATAACTTTTTCTATATTAAAAAAAGTGGTATAATACTGAAAATTATTCTCCAGATGGCTAATAACTATCTCTATAATAATTATTATAATACAAGACATGAAGAGGAGAATTCATGGCACTCAAATGAGAGTAACACAGACGAAGAAGAATATTATTATAAGACATATCATAAAAAGCGTAAACAAAGACGAAAGAATGAAAATAAGAATTATGATGGATTAGAGGAGTGTTTAACTTTTTTAAATGTTTTTATTAAAAATACATGTAAATTCACAAAAATAATTATGTATCTAGTTATATTTATTATTTTTATTGTATTTTTACATAATACTGTCAGCAACAAGTTTAATAGAGATTTTGATTATACTGATATTGATAGTATTAATGTAAATTCAACAGAGTATGTTTTGTATTTTTATTTAACTTGTATCATTTACTTTATTGTAGAGCAATGGATATATTGGAGAACTTATGTAATGATTATAAAAATAATATACTTACAGGTGATAGTTGCAATGAATTGTGTAATATTTATACTTTATCATCTTCGATTAAATATGATAACGGAAATTCTAAGCACGTAATCTCTTTGCACTATAATACAACTAAAAGAATATTTAAAGGATCAAAGAAATACTTTAGTGATTATAAATCTCTTGATAAAAATCTGAGCGAGGATGACTTTGTTAAATTAATTGTTAACATAATTAATAATCATACGATGTTAGAATTCCCGTTATCTCATTCAAATCACATAATAAATATGATCTATCCACTATATAAAAACAAGAGTGATAAAAGTTTAACAACGCCGGAAAAGGAAACAATTTGGAGGTTAACCCAACAACCAGAATATATTAATTATAAGATTCTTAAATCATCAAGAGTCCTGCCATCAGTTATCTCATCATGTGGACATTTCTACGAAGTTGAAAACATAGTACCATTTGCAATGAAAAGTTCATTATTTAGCATTAAAAAATAAGATTCTTATCCACTTGATGGGAACAGCAAAATTATTCTATGAATTCCTAAATGAACCTTTAGAATGGTGTGATGCAAGATTTAATAATTTAGGCCTTTCCCAAAACTACAATAAAAGATTCATACTTTTGAATGCTGATAATTTATATACAAAAAGTAAATTAGAAAATATCTTTTCAAATTTATTTTGCACTAATGATAATGACTGTGTTTTGGGAGATTGCATATCAACATGTAATAATGTAACTAATACCTGCAATCAAAGAAATAATGAAAATTTAGATATTTTTTGTGATAAAATGATTGCTTCCATGTACGGAAAATATTATAATAAGAATAATAAATTTTTATCAGCTTGTTTTGGAACTGGTGGGAATAAAACAAAAAGACTTAACGAGTTACGGCTTGCCTGGGCATGGAATCTACCAGATGTTTAGGAAATATTTAATTTAAAACAAATAAATATGGGTATTTTTTTTCTTGCTTTTTTATTAATATTTTAATTAATTAGAATAAAAGATTACATACAGTGTTAATTTTCAACTGTAATTTATTAACCGTTAAGCTATTGAAACGGATAGCGGCGAAAAATGAAATAATAGTTATATTAAACTTTTTTATAATTCATTTGTATAATGATAAAAGTTTAATTTATCTTTATATCACATTTATGGTACTGGCGGAAAATAAAATTGTTTTAAAAACTATTATTTCTATGCATACTTTCAATTATTTAATGTTTTATATTTAATTAAGACAATAATTAAAGCTAATATCTCCTTTAATTCAAGATTTAGGCTTCAATTGTAAAGTCTCGGCCTTTAAAACTTCTAAAGTGACAAAAAGTATTACATAAATGTACTACCAAATTGTTATATACACGTGTATAAAAGGAATATTTATTTATAAAAAAAGTTTTGTTACAATTTTTTGGTCTCTTCTGGTTATTAAATCAAAATATGTATATATATAATACCATTCATTGATAGAATTTTAAAGGAAAATCTTATTAAATTTTTCATCATAAATTGATGATTTAGCTGTTGTTGTGATAACAGTACTTCCATTTAATTGTATAATACTTTGTTTACTGACATTAGAGGGACATGAAGATAATCTTCTTGAATCTCTTTTCTTTTGTGGTGTTAAAGCTAAATGCAAACGTGTTGATAAACTTCCAGGAGTTTTAATTATTAATATTATACCATAAATTGGTATAGCAAGGACAGATAACAATCTGATTCCCCATCCAAGGTATACTGACCATTGTGGATAGATATAATCACCATCAACCATTGGTTTAAAGTTAGTATTATAAACAGCAAGTGAAAATATGATTCCAATGAAAACAGGACAACATACCCAACAGGTTCTCCAATATCTTCCTGGATAAAAACCTAACATTTCACGAACATTTTCTGAGAATTTATCAATACCATAAAACCAGCAAACTACTATCATTTCCATCATAACTATAAAAAGAAGAGATAAGGAAACGCCATAACTATCAAGAAATGGAACAACAAAACTACCACCATATGTTACGGTAGGTAGAGAACCAAAAAAAAATAAAAATATTACTACTGCTACAAAAAGTTCTCTTCTTCGACCAATAAAATGAGGAAACTCATCACAAAATCCTGTTATAAGTGCTTCTATACCAGCAAACTATAAAATATTATTACTATCATTTTATAAAAAATAAAAACTTACTGTAGAGTCAATTCCAAGAGTTATAAGCATAATAAAAAATATAAGACTCCATAAATTGGAATAACTCATGGTAGCTAATGCTTGTGGATAGACAATAAAAATGAGTGATGATTCACCTGATCCAACAACTTCAGAGACTGGAGTATTAGTTATTTCACTCATGTAACCTAATGTTGAAAAGATAACAAAACCAGAGAAGAATGATGTTAGACAATTAATGATAGATGTTACAACAGCATCACGATAACAATTATTATGAAAATCATTATATGAAGATAATGCTAGCAAAACACCAAAACCAGGACCAAGTGAAAAGAATATTTGTGTAGCAGCAGCAGTCCATACTTCAGGATCTTGTAATGTAGAAAAATTTGGAGTCAAATAATATGCTATTCCTTTTGATGCTCCAGGTAATGTGATACCTCTAATAAGAAGAATAAACAATACTATATATGGAGCTGTAGCTGTTATCCAAACAAATTTACCACTACTTTTAGGTCCTTTCCATAATGCAAAGTAAACTGTAAAAAAGACTACAGCTAAACAACCAGCTAGTTCCATTTTAATACCATTTAAATCATCGAAACCTGATGATTTATGAGATTCCAATACATTGTATATATAATATTCTTGTGATGCCGTCCTATGAAAAGTTGTTGTATTTTTATTAATACTATCCATTGTCATTGTATCATCTCTACATAAAGGCGTATTCCATGGATTGCCGCATCTTTTCCATGGAACTTCTAAAGAGGATATTGAAGCAAAAGCAAAATAAACAGCTTGTGCTATTATAGCATTATAAAAACATGCCATAATTGTTGAAATTATACATATGCCATAACCAATACCTTTAAAAAGTGGACAAAGACCTTTCCATATTGATATACATCCAGAACGGTGGTATTGTCCAAGAAGGAGCTCCAAATAAAACATTGGTAAACCACCAACAAGAAGCATTATTAGATATGGTATTAAAAAAGCTCCACCTCCATATTTATAACATATTGAGGGAAATCTCCATATATTTCCTAGATCTACAGCATATCCAATAACAGCTAAAAGGAATTCCATTTTATTATTCCATTGTTCACGTGGAATGAGAAGGGAATGCCTTCGATTTACATTTGTTGATGATGATTGTGGTGGTTTAAGTGAATTATTTATGGTATTGTAAACTGAAGGTGTATCATGTTTATTATTTATCATTATTGAACCATCTTCATTGGATAATTTCTCTAAAATAATTATATATTCATGATTTATCCCAGTTATGATAATTAATTTAACATACCATCAAGTGAATGGTAACCTTCACTTCGAGTACTTGCATTTATACCAGGATGTCCATCAACAGTTAAAGACATGTCAGTAATAATTTCAGGTATCTTATTTTTCCTCCAAATTCCTGGTGAATCCTGGTATCCAGAGGGGTTACCTTTAAAAGAATAAAAATTTAAATGAAATAAAACTAATAAATAGAAATTTTTTTAATAAAAATAAAAATGAAATAAAAAGAAGGGAAAAATAAAGTTAGTTAAAAAGTTGGTACTTCAAAAATATAAATATGTAGTATCTTCTTTTCTTCTATTCATTCTTCATATTTTTTTCTTTTTTCGAATACAAACCTTCTAAGTGAAATTAAAGATTTATAAATATATTTTAAGAATGAGAAACAATTACAAAGAATCTTTTTTTTTCTCATTTTCATAAACCAACTATTATTTCTCTCATGGTAAATAGATGAATGAATATATATAGAGAAATGAGATGTTTGTGTTAATTAACTGTACAAACCCTTGAAAGAATCTTAATTTTAATATATATTACTTCATACATATATTTATTATATAAATATATATTCAACAAACTCATTCTTCAGTCTGTTCTCTTATCCTCCTCATATTCAATCTCTTTTTCTAGGTACAATGACAATTTTCAGGAATAAAAAATTAACACTACAGAATAGTAGATGATCGGTGTATATAATACATTACAATATTTTCTATTTATATATACATCCTTCTCGGTAATTGAAAACCTTAAACCTTCATAAATTGGAGGGCCAAGATAAAAAAGAAATAAAACCTTTATATAGGAGGATTAATGTACACCTCTACATACATATCAGTATCACCATTAACAAAATGTATATATCTCCTTCATTTATTTTTAAAAAATATTCATCCAAGTACAGAAAGAGTATCTATTTTATTTGTATTTCTACAAATCTTAAGACAAATAGGATTTTTTTCATTTCATTATGGAGAACTTGAATTGATGTATATTTCATTAACACATCTATATATATCGGGGATTAGAAGATTTTTTTATCATTAATTTAAAAATTGTGGAGTAATAAATTTCCGGTAAATTAAAGTACAAAAAAAAGTTATTAATATCTAGTGATAAAAGGAAATTGAAGGAAATTTGTTTATGATTAATTATTCTACCGAAAATTGAAAATCTTATATTTCATCTAACATAAAGATTCTTAAGCAATGGCAATTTATAGGAGGAAAATGATAATAATAAATTTTAGTATAACACAAATATATATAAGTATACCTGGAGTTTTCGTTTTTCTGGCCCTTTTAATGGAAACCCAGCGAAGCATTTTTTCTTTATTTTTTGGCTATATAACTTTATTAGAAAAGTTTTATCTTGACTATTTAATTATGTAATTTGCCAATTCTAAAAAAATAAATGAATATTTAAAATTAAAAATATTTTTGTGATAAAAATTAAAACTTTAGTAAATATTCTTTATAAATATACAAAGAATAATCATATATCAAGGAAAGATTTTTATTTTTAAATCTTTAAATTGAAAATATGTATAAAGTTTTAAAAAATAAATTATGTTTTAAAAATACAGTTTTGTTGATATTTATCATACAAAAAGTTATAATTTCATTTTAATAAACTATGAGAAAATATTTTAAAAGTAGAAAATAATTTTTAAAATTCAAATAATATTTGTCATAATTTTAAAAATCATGGTTTTCATACATATATTTGTGAGAGATATTTCGGCAAGGTATATCTTACCATATGATATAACAAAACTGTACAAAGAATATATCAAAGAATAGATTTTTAGTTTAAATAAAATCTTTTAATATTATATTTTTGTACAAATCTTATCATAATTTTGTGCTTTTATCATGTAAGCAGGCTATTTTTAATGCTATATATTTAAAATAGTATTAAAATAAAAAAAGTAGAATTTTAAATTTTTATAAATTTAATAATAATGATGTAAAAAGTAATATATTTGCAACTTACCTCTGATATTAATTTCAAAGTTCTCAGATAAATAATGGCATATAAAAATTACCAGAAGTGTGTGGTTTTTCTCTCATTAACATGCTTTCCAAAACCACTATCACTGATAGAAACAAAACCAATAGAAATACAAAATGCTACAATTATTATTAAATATACTTCAAAGTGTGTGTGAATTTTCACAGAACCAATGAAAAGTCTTATATTTTACTAAAAATTAAAAATTTCTTATCCTCCTTCAGAAGATAAATAATATATAAATACGATACATTCATATCTAAACTTGTTTTGTGGGAATCTTTTTAACTTTAAAAGTAAAATGTGGCATCCTTAATTAATAGTTTTATTTGGAGTTTTATTTTAAAAAAAGAGGAAAAAAGTTCTTGGAGTATAGAAAATTATATAATCTTCGTATTGAGGAAAAAAAGAAATACGGAGGGTAACTGATATACAATATGTTTTTATAAAATTTTGAGGTAATAAATAATATAAAAAAAGCTATAAGTTAATGATATTTTTTTTTCCTATCATTAAAGATAGTGTTATCAAAAAATTTAACTTATTTTTTTAATTTTATTTAATGAAGAATTTATAGAGATATTATAATGATGATGGAAAAAATTCTTGATTCTTAAGATGGTAATAAAATTTAGAAAAATAAAAAAAAACATTTATTTGATGTATTAATTGAAGTTAATGGATTATTTTACAAGATTAAGAAACATATGTATATTTAAATATAATTTTCATTTTAAATCTTCTCTCTGCCTTTAATGTTTTTGAAAATGTATACCAAAAATTATTTTATATGTAACATTAAATATGTTTTCTAAGAAAATTCTTTCTTCCTCCAAAGATCTTTCCTATATTTCCACATGATTCAATAAATTTCTCTTTCTTTTAATGAGAAAAACATGGTTAATTGATAAAAACCAAGTAATACTATTTCATCATAACAAAGCTTTTGCTTTGATCATTCAGCTTATGAAAAAATATCATATTATTCATACAGCTAAACAACCAAAGAAAAAGCAAGGATGATATACTATAGTATATGGAATTAGTTAAAGAATAAATTATCTTATAGTTTAAAATGTATTTTAAATAGATTTTTATAATAAAATCATCAAACGTTGTAGTATTTTTAAAAGTAAACTACAAATGAAGGGTTAGATACATTTAAATATATCTAAATATTAAAATAAGGGTGTAGAAGTTTGCAAAATAGATGTATACATTTACTTTTTGCCTCCACCCCTTTCTAATTTCTTTTGATATAAAACCTTCACAAAAAAACCTTTTTTTTGATACTCCTCTTACATAAACATATAGAAACATATTAATGAATATCTTTTTCAATCAAACAATGATTCTACTAAAAAAAGGAGAAAAATTGCCTTTGTTTCAAATATTTGATAGTCTTTGTTGTTACATTTGGATAGTAAAATAATAAAAATTATTTGAATCAAATTGATAGTTGTATAAATGTTATATGTATTTTGATAAATATTTTTACACTTTACTTTAACCTTTTTCTTAGTTCATGAAGGAAAAGGGGAGATAGATAGAAAGATAGTATAATAATAAATAAAAGAATAAAAATATATTTAAAAGGAAAAGACCTACTGGATCGGTATATAACACATAAACAAAAGAGGTTGATCATAATGATAGAAAAGATTCTTTATTGTTGATATATTGTGAAAAAGACGCCATATACTCCTCAATTGATATATAATATATTTATGGGAAGAATGAATATAAAACTTTTTAAAATATTCTTCAAATTATATCTATATAATGTCAGAGAGAGAGGGATAATAAGAAGAAGAATGGCTATAAATTTTCTTTGTTCCTTCATAAAATTGATATATATATATATATATGTGTTTCCCCTAAAAATAGAGGTAGAATATGAGTTATTTCTATTTCAAAATACAACTATTACTTCTACAAAAAACGTAAAAATTCATCTTTTAACAATATATTATACCACATTTTGCCTCTTTTTTGATTGTTATTTTTTGATTGAATATATTATTTTTACAATTCAAATAATATAAAAGAACAATTAAGGTACATCAGATACATTCATAGTAATAAGATATTTAATTTGAAAATATAAAGACAACAATAATATATTTCCCTCTTTTTTTCCTCATTATTTCAAAAAAGTAAAAAAAAAAATAGATTTATTTTCATTCATTGTATATATTTTGAAATTATATAAACAAAAAAATAAGTTAGAGTATTGTATAAAAACATTTAAACATTTATTTCGACACATCCTTTAAATGTATTTTTAGCGGTGTTAAAAAAAGATATCAAAAGAATAATCATTGTTCTGTTGTTTATATTTAATAAAGAAAAAAGTTGATATAATAATTAATCTAAAATCTCAGTTATGATGAAGGGACAAAAGTTATTGCAAATATAATTGATATAAATCTTAAAATAATATTTTTCTAATGATAATAATCATGACCTATAAAACAAACTGATATTATAAATATAAACAAATAAAGTACCATATAAAGTTTGAGAAAAAAGGAAAAGGGTAATTAAATTTAGAGGATCATTATCATTTTTAAAATGAATAGAATATACAATAAAAATGTTATGTATGTTAAAAGGTGATGATGTCGTAGAAGACCCCCCATTCACTTTAATGATTCAGGTCTTTATAAATAGTTTTAATGTTATAGAAATACTCCGTAAAATAATGCACTTTTATAAATAAAATTTAAAAATAACAAGTAAAGGTGATTCTAAAGGGAATAAAAAAGAAATTATAACCAATTAATCGAAACTTTTATTATTCACACATAAAACGAATTTTAAAATATATAAAACTAAATATTATCACTATTAGAATAAAATGGGTGTCTCTTGCATATGAATCTCAAGGACTTTCCATGCTGTTGCTGGATTATACTCTTCCATATCTCGGCACAATACCCACACATGAGTGACACGTACTGGATTTTTCTATAAAAAATTAGTCATTAGTGAGGTTGATTAAAACAAAATAAAATCTTAACTTACATCATCACCTTGAATAATTTTACCTTCTCTATTCTTAATAACATTAATCATAAAAGCATTAAAACTAATAACAAATACAGGTCCTTGTTCCATCATTTTTCCAGTATTTAGTTCAACCTTACTAATATCAATAATTTTGGATTCCTTAATATTATAACCAATTTCTTGATATTCTTTTAAAGTTGTTGCTAAAACTTTATATGCTCTTTCATGGCACCAACTTTCAAGGACCTTGAGATCATTGCTTATGTATGCTTCTAAGATATTTGGTATAATATGTTTCTCAACGAATTCTAGCCATTCATCTTCATCAAAATTTGGGTCTATCTTAGTTATCTCTTTTATAACTTCTCCTTCAGGATCAGATTTATGGAATACAAATTTAAGTTTTTCTGCTGCATTACGTACAGCACGTACAGCTAAATTATCACTTTCATCATATTTCATTTTCCAATCTAATAGTTTATTGTAATATGGATTCTTTTCTGTGTATTCTTTCCAACTATCATACCATTTAGCATTTTTATGTAATGTTATACCTGTAGCCTCATTATTAGCTTCAATAGGTCTTTGGGCAAAAACTCTATCTAATTCAGAAGATCTCATTTCTAATTGTTCAGGTTTTTTATACATATGTACTTTAGCTATACTATCAACATCTTTGGCCACATCACTAACATGTTTATAAACTTCTGTTTCACCAACTTTTTCGGCAACTTTACCAACAGCCTCACCAGCAACTTTGGCCTTTTTTATTGCTTCTGACCCAACTTCAACAATTTTTTTCCTGCTTCTGTTTTTTCAAATTCATGATAAGCTTTTACAACATGATCTTTCAATTCAACAGCCTTATGTTTAACTACACCACTACCTTTGCTTGTTTCTTTCTCGATAGTATCAAACTTCTTTCTAGCACTCTTTAAGGCCTCTGTTTCCTGTAATTCTTTTAATCTTTTCTCCAAAGCTTCACTATTCTTTTTTAATTCTTCATTTTTTGAAAATTCTTCTTTTATATTATTTATCAAATTTGAAATAAATCCTCCTTGAGGACGAGGTCTACTAGAATTGTATCTTATTTGCGTTTCATAGTATAGTGGTCTTATTGGAGGTGAATTCAATATTGACTGAAGAATGTTTTGAAATAATTCATTAGTATTCAAATATATTATTATCAATAAGCATTATGACTTACATTAGTAGCTTTATAATTTATACATATTTTAGAAGAAATTTTATAAATACCAACTATATTTTTCATAACTTAAAAAAATATATTATTATCAGGAAAAAAATGATATACAATATAAAAATTAAAATTTATATTAAAAAATCCCTTTGGAATAATGCATCTTCTAATTTTAGAATATATTCATCACCACGATATGATTAAGTGATTGATAAAAAAAAATGAAGTGATTATGATTAGTATGTCTAATTGGTGTATCATTAAAATTTACTTTTTAAAATAAGTATTAATTCGAGTATGATTGAATAAGAATAAAAATGTTTTCAGGTCATTTGTTTTTCTAAATATGAATTTCAATTAAAAGTAAAAATTTATAATAATAAAATAATTACTGAAAAAAGTAGTGAAATTAACCTTCTTTAGTGATATAAAAGTAAAAATAAAGTTCACTTAAAGAACCATTTTCTGAATATTCTTGATACCATGAAACCAATAATTTATTATATAGAAAGATTCTTTCAATATAAAGTTTTATTTATCTCTAAATACTCAAAAATTTTTATTTATCTACCAATATTAATCACAGTGTTATCAATATATGCAATTTCCAATGTCAAAATTTCTAGAAATAATTCCTTAGAAATATTTTTACCTTCAAATTTGGAAGCCTATGATAATGTCAAGAAGATTCAAAAACTTTTTCCTTCATTGGAACCACTAAGAGATGAATATTATATACTCGATAAAAAGGTTGCTTATTTCATTATTGAAGATATAAGCGACAAAGAAAATATTTTAAGAAAGTCTGTTCTTGAAGCAGTGTCAAGGATACACAATGACATAATGGATATACGAACAAGTAATGGAAAAAATTTCAACGATTTATGTATAAAGAAGAATGGTATCTGTCAACAACACCCATTACCACTATTAATGAAAAAAGATAGTGTTCTTGAGATCACAAAACTTATGGGAAGATATCCATTCATGAATTTCGGTAATCTAACAATTGATAACACATTAATATTTGGTGATGTTAAATTAAATAAAAATAAAATTGACAGAAAAGGGAATTCTCAGATCATTAAATCTAGAAGCATTAAAATACCATATCAGTTAAATCCAAATACACCTGAAATTGAAGAGTGGATGTGTTTATTTGATGAACGATTATCACATATTGCTTCAAAAAAGGATATTAATTTATATTATACAACATCAACATCATTACCAAGAGAGTTAGCAAAAAATGGTGAAACTCTTATTCCTTACCTTCCAAAAATGGGATTATTATTAATCATCTCAACAACAGCCTTTTGTATCTCGAGAAAAGGACTATTGTCAAGAACCTTCCTTGGTTTATGTTCTCTAATAAATGCTGCAATGTCTGTTATTACAACAATAGGTATATTAATTAGTATTGGATTTCCATTTCTCGAAATAATTTATATCATTCCATTTCTAATGTTATCAATTGGTACAGATAATATGTTTCTAATGCTTCAAGCATGGAGCGAAAAAATAAAAAACGAAGAGGTAAATGATAGTAATTTCAACATAATATTATCAAAAGCAATAGGGGAAGTTGGTTGTTCAATTTTAATGACAACTTTAACAGATTCAATATCATACTTTATAGGATCATTCAGTACTTTTCATATTGTGAAAGTTTTTTGCACGTATAGTACATTATCAATAGTTATAATGTTTGTCTATCAATGTACTTTTTTAACTGGGATTATGATAAATACATGTCGAATGGAGATTAATGGGAATATTATTGAGTATGATATCAAGTGTTTCGATAGATTTTGGAACTACCTGTCACGAATCTATACTTTTATCATTGATAAATATATAAAAGTATTAGAGAACAAACTCTGTGCCCCTATTGTCGGTGTAATTTTTTTACTATACCTTCTATTATCTAGCTATTATATTTTTAATATTGATATTGGTGTTCAATTGGAAAAATTGTCACAATCTGATTCCTATGTATCAAAAGAAATTGTTGCTTCAGAGAGGCTATATAACGATTATGGTTTATACTCTTATGTCATAATAGATGTCTCAAATATCTCTTTATCGTTATATGAAGAACGTAACAAATTAGTGAAGTTATATCAAAAGTTAACTTCAAGAACAGATCTCCTTTCTAAAGATGTCTTTTTCTTTAGTATATTTAACAAAGTTTTCCCTTATAACTTTCCAACAGACGAAATATTTAAAAATTATTTATTACTCTCATTAACAAAAGCAAGTCTTTCAAAATACAAATCTGATTTTTCATATGATAATAAAAATAATTGTTCAAAAATAAGTTATATTAAAATGGTCCTCCGTCAACGGCAATCCACACCCTCCAATATCATGAGAAGATACCAACATCTGAAAGAGATATTAAAAGAAAGTAATTATAGTTGTTTTGTCTTTGACAATTCATTTATAAAAATAGATCAAGATAGATTAACTATCAAGACCAGTCTAGAGAATGTTGTTATTGCTACAATAACAATTATTGGGGTTTTTATTATTATACTTCCAAAAGCCATAAGAACACTTGGTTGTGTGATTCTTTCAATTTTATCAATAAACCTTGGCGTTGTGGGTCTCCTTTCGGTTGCCGGAATTAGATTAGATATCATTTCAATGATAACTATGATCATGAGCATTGGATATTCCGTTGATTATATTTCACATGTCATTCTTCATTACCTATCTCAGGAGAATGATAAATTGAAGGTAAGAAAAGAATTTTAAAATTCTAATTATAGCAAATAACAACATTCTTTTTTATAGAAATCACTCAAATTTATTGCTTTACCATTACTTCAAGCATCAACAACTACTATACTAGGTGTCATTATGCTAATTAACATAAGCTCTTATATAGTAAAAACTTTTACAATAACAGTTGTCTCAGTCGTTGGGGTGGGACTCCTACATTCATTACTTTTTCTACCCGTAGGACTACAATATCTAGTAAGTTTAGTTATCACTTCTTTTTTTATAAAACAAAAAAAAATAAAGTTTTCTATCTCAATATTTAACAATAAATATCAATAAAATATTTTTACAGGTCAGGGATAAAGAATCCCTTAATAATAACAAAAGAAATGATTTAAGTATTAGGATTCAAGAAATTAATAATAATAAATTAAGTTCAATATACACGTCAAAAGATTTCGGCATTATAAATGCCTATTATGGAGGATAATAATAATAAAATATAATTAAATATTTACAAAAAGAAAGATTATAGGACTTTAAAAAGTATATAAAAAAAATTAATAAATCAATTTTTTAAGAATAGTGTTTTGATATATATTAGAAAAATTGAAAACAAAAAAATTACCTTAAAAAAGATGCTTATTTTTACAGAAACACATGGTGATGAAAGATGAAAATATAATATCATATATAGATATATAGAAATTCAACGTAGGAGAGTAAGGATGATACAGTTACACACACAATACATATTCATTTTCAATAATGTATACATGTCTGAATATATATTTTAGGAAAGCAAAAAAAAAAGAAGATACAACTTTCCTAGGAAATCTTTGACAAAATCAAACGACATTTATCCAGTCTAACATCTAATTTTGTTCCATTGACTGTCTTCCTAAAGAAAGAAAGAAAAAAAATATATAAATACGTTAAACAATTGTGAAATAATAATAATATCAATATCCCTCTTCCAAAGTGAAGGTTGACATTTGAGAAAACATACCCATCGTAAGTGTGTGAAAATTTCGTTGCATCATTATGTGATTCAAATATAATACATATCATTTTTTCTCCCTTCTTCCAAACTTTTTTTACTTTACCAACAGTTTTAGCTATAACTGTTAGCTTTTCCTTTGGATTACCGAATGACCAAGCTTCTGTCTTGGGTGATGGTTCTATTGAGACAACAAGATATGCTTTTAAGACATTTTCAGGATCAACTTCCTCTATCTTTAATTCCTTTGGATCAATTTTCTCATTATTCCTTTTTTTCCTTAGGACTTCTTCACGAAGTTTTTGTTGTTGTTCAACTTTACGAAGGTAATCTTTATCCACTCCAACTATCTTAGCACATTCAAGTGTTGGATTGGACTTCTATAAATAAGATCATTAAAAAATACTACATCAATCTAATATACCTTATTATTTTTATCTTTTCTCTTCCTTTCCTCACTTCGACTTCTATCTTTCCTTCGATGGTCGTCTTTTCTTTTCCTATCTGAGGAATAACTTCTTGATCTCCTCCTGGAATCTCGTTTTCTGCTTTTTCTATCTTTTTTAGAAGATTTCCTTTTACGATGCCTCCTTTGACTATCACTACTACTATCTCTCGATGACCTACTTCTTCTACTTCCATCACTTGATGAAAAAGAACTACAACTAGAATGTCTCGATCTCCTTTTACTCCTAATACCTCTCTCAGCAGCACCACTAAATTCATCAGCCAACTTCGACCAGTCTATTTGCATTGTAGGATTCATAACAACACCACCTGTATAGATACCTTGAGGCAGCATTTGACCTGAATACTGATATCCCATCATGTTCATACCTGTCATGGGCGGTGCTGCTGCTGTCATTGTTGGCATCATACTCCTAGGTTGACCATAATTAATACCACTCATCATTGTTTTATTTGGAAACGCCATT
Organism: Strongyloides venezuelensis; assembly: GCA_963280985.1. NCBI lineage: Eukaryota > Metazoa > Nematoda > Chromadorea > Rhabditida > Strongyloididae > Strongyloides > Strongyloides venezuelensis. Next base: position 822,319 of record CAUJLX010000002.1, on the reverse strand, counting down.
CCTGGATTTGGTCCAAATGGATTATTACCCATGATACCTGTTGGTGGGATACCACTACGTTGATTTATTCCCATCATCGCTGGTTGTTGACCTGTCGTTGGTCCAAATGGATTGACATTAGGAAATCCATTAAAAGAACTGTTATTTACCATTTGAGGACCTGAAAAATAGAATTTGAAACTTTTTACTTAATACTTACCATTAAATCTCCTAGGATTTTGGAAATTTTGATTATTAGACATCATCCTTTGTTGAATTGGTTGACAATTATTAGGTCCAACGAAAGAAGTTCTAAGAATAACTTTTGATTTATCATATCTAGGACCTTTATCAAAGTTCCTTTTCTTATTGCTATGATGTTTATTGGTTTTCTTGGAACCACTACTACCACCGAAAGTTATTGGATTTCTTTTTCCATTTGCTGCTTTCCCCTCTTTACTTTCAGATGATTTTTTATCATCATCTTTAGGAACTTCATCTTTATCTTTTTCTATTTCCTTAGGGGTAGTAACATCTTCCACTACTCTCCTTAGCTTTATCAGTTTCCTTCATCTCCGAAATGGTGTCTTGTTTCTTAAGGTCATTCTTAGTGCTCGTCACAACAGGGTCATCATCTCTTAGTAATTCATCCTCTGAATAGTCTAGTTCAAACTCCTCATCATAATTAAAAAAACTACTTGAATATGTACTAGTGGTGCCATTTTTTGTATCTTTATTTGTTTCATTATCATAATCTCCTTCCAGTAGCGCAACAGCATCATCGTCGATAATATTGTCAGTAATAATGGAGGAGGTTGATGTTGAAGTTGTTGTTACGGAACCAACATTATTTCCCTCCTCAAGTAATTTATTCTCCTCAGACTCAAAAATTTCCTTTGTGGACATGAAATATACTTTTGCAGGATGAGAGAGGTATAATTATAGACAATTGGGTAATATAAAATGCCACTTCAAGATTTGCAGAAAATAAACTTCGATAACTAGCGATAACGATGATTTGCAAAGAAAAGATTTATATAATATATGTATATGTATAGATGATGTAAAGATAATGAACGCCTTTGTGGGACAATATATATCAGAAGAATATAAAGCTAAAAGTACGGTTAGAAAGAAGTGTATATATCCCTCCAATTTGTGAACTAGAGCGCTTTCCGGTCAGGAGTAGACACGAGAAGGAGATGTACATATTCTTTGCAGGCGTTACACAGAGAAATAAAATATTATATGTATCAGTTTCTTTTCTCTATCCATATGAATCACTAAATAATTTTTTTTACCATTATTTCTTATCATTTGTGGGATATCTTTAATATTTTATATGTGTATTTTGTTTTGGAACATTTTATGAACTTTTTTATTTATATTTTGGTTACAAAAAAAGGACAAGCAAAGGAGGTAAGTCTGTTGATTGGTTTGTGCATATATATAATATACAAGAATCAAAAAATATACAAATAAGTGAGATGAATTTTAAAGAAATATATGTACCCTTTTTGGGATAAATACTTTTTAATTATAATAGAAACCTGTAGACATGTTTTAACTTGAGATCCATCATCTATTGTTGATTTGTAAAAGGAGCTGGTAATAACGGTTTCCTATTTGAAGGAGAAGTTTCATCCTGTTTTAATTCAACTCTGAAAGATGTATGGTCCCTTTCTTTATTGAAACGTTGAGCATTGGGTATTGAATTACAGTTTTTCTTGTACAGTTTAAAAACATTTGTCGTTCTCCTATGATTAACAATTTTACCATTATTAATACCATTGTGATTACTGCATTTTCTTGAAATACCTTTCTTTTTAATCATTCCTTGTTTTATAACTTCTGAGTTTGTCCCGTTTTTGATGTTTGGCTGACTCATGTTATTTTTGTTATGACCATACAGTCTAGAATTTTTGCCTTTTTGTTGGTAGATAGATATTGAAGTCCCCTGAATCGTATTGTTAAAGTAGAAGGAAGATACTTCTCGGACATAGTGATTTTGAATATTTGTGTTGTTCATTGGAGGATTAATCAAAGGTTTAGGAGGAGTACTATCGTTATTAGCTCTTCTATTATTAAACCATAACTTTTCGTTGCTATTATTGTTCACGTTTCCAGATCTTTTTAATTTTTTGGGGAAAGTTTTACCTTTAATAACCGATAAATGATGACCTTTTGGTAGCAATGACGGTGGTGGGATATTTTTGTTAGGTAAAATATTTTTAGAAATCCTTGGTTCTTTTGGAAGGATAGACTTTGGTCTTTGAATGTCAAGGCTAAGTAGAGATGGAACCGTGGATCGAGAGTTTGGTGGTGATATTGTGGTAGAATTTTCAGGTGTTGGAAGTATAACTCTTCTACAACCATTACGTGGAGTGTCATTTTCTTTGGAGGATGATAATATATCATGATTATCGGAATCCTTTGATTCCTCTACAACAGTTGTCTCAAAAAGCGAATTTTTCTCTGGGGTACCATCATTTAATTTCCCAAACACAGCAACATAAAAAGGAACATATCTGTCGCTGGTGGTAGACATTTTTAAAGGCAGAGATTATTCTTATATAAGTGATCTGAATATAAAAATAGAAAATAAAGATGATATAATCAGACGACTAAATATAGAAAGAGGTTATAAATATACTGAGACTTAGGAAAAATAAAAGAATAAAATGGAATAATGAAAAAATTTTAATAATGACGAAGAATTTTTGAATATTTACATGTCAATTTTATTGTTTCTCTACACTTAAATTTAATTAGAAGGAAATGATTTTAGAAAATCTGAATAATAAAATTGATCAAGGAATGATACGAGTGTTTGTGGGAAGAGCAAAAAAAAAATGAGAAAGAAGGAAACTTGGAAGTTTTTCTCACTTTTGATATGAACTCCTTTTAGTAATTTTTTATCGGATTGATAAAGGAGAGGTTAATTACTTATAATAGGTGAAAAAAGAAGTCTTTGTAAGATATTTTGCTATACAAATACAACCGCTAAACATTTCTATTTGACAAAGCTTTGTAGGAGAATTACTCGTTGAGAGACATAATGTCGGGAAGAATATATTTTTTTTTCTATTTCTTCTTTTTGTTATTCCTCGACTATACGTTACACAATGTCGTTCTAACAGAGTATAATATACATTTTATGGAGATGTTTTTTTTATTTGGTAAGACATTTTTCTATTTATTTAAAAAACAGTTACATATAGTAATATAGTCTGTATAGTTGTATGAATGATTTTTTTATTATTTAACTTTGATAAATGATCAAAAAGGTTTCCATTTTTATTGATTTATAATTTTTTGGTTATTAGTCATCAAAAGACGTAGTGTAAAACAGAACAGGTTGAGTGTAATAATTTTGTTGATATATGATTGTAGAAGAATGGATCTTATACAAATAAATAAAAAAAAAAAGAAATGAAAATGTATATAAATGTACTATTGAAAAGTGGAAGAAAAAGATAGTAAATTATCTTTGTAATACCATGTTTTTTTATACTTCTTATGATATAAAAAAAGTAGAAAGTATATTAGTGTGTGGAAAGATTATAGAATGTCATCGTAGAGGGTAGTTTTTTTTCTCCGATGGCCTATGAAATAGTGGAAAGGATTTCATTTGAAATCTTTTTGAAACTAGATCGTAAAAACCTTTTTAATGTACATGTCTATAATTAAATTTAGAAGTCTAATACTTGCATTGGTTAACCAATTTCTCTAAGCAAATATATAATTTAATTTTAATCCACATATTCTACACTTGAATGACAATATAGTATGTTTCCGCAAAACTTTTAAAATACCTTTATGTTCATATATATCTAAATACATTATTATGTACATTTCCTTTATTTTCTTCTGCGTGATCATACTTATTCTATGATATTTATCTTTCTGATAGTCAAAAGAGTAGAAGTAAAGTATTTAAAATTTCTTATAACAATGATAAAAAATTATTAATATTTCAATAGTTTTATACACATATCACAAGCTGTTATATATATTTATATGCTATTATAATCATTATCTTCATTTTTATTTTAAACAAAACAATTCTTTTTATTTTGCCGTGTAACTTAATTACAGAGAAAATGACATTATTCTATCATCCTCATCACATGCTTAAATCACCATATAAACAAAACATGATATATATTATTTTGTTATCAGTTTTTCATCTCTACTTTTGATGATGTATATATGTAGCTTATCAAAAAGTTTATATAATATAGTGGTAATATTATATATCATATAAACAATTAATGATATATTCTCATTTTTATGTATCATTAACATTGACATATGCATATTTCTATATTTTCATATTTATTTTTTGCGTTTTTTTTTATACTAAATATTATCTTTATCTATACAAATAATTTTTAATTATTTTATACTTTTCTAGAGATAATGTTACCACCACCACCAATAGCACCTAAACCTAGAAACGACAGCAGTACTGCAACTTCTAGCTATAGAAATCGACCTGTCATTAATAGTTTTAACAATGCTAAGATGTTATTTAATAGCTTATCACAGCCTCAAACCAGAACAACACTTGTTAATGCAGTAAAAACACCATTGGTCCAAAAAGCTGTTATAACGGGTGCTCAGAATGATCAGGTTCGGGAGAGTGCTGTCGTTATGGGAGGAAAAGTAGCGAAAGATGAGAAATTTAAACAACAATTGGCTGATATTATCAAACATTTTGATAAATCAACAGCTGTAACTCCAACTAACAATACTAATAATATTTCTTCAAAGTCCAGTTTAATGTCATCATCAAATATTAGTGCGAATAATTATTCCCAACCAATATCTCCAGAGCCTTTAGATCCATTTACCAATTCCAATACTAGAAATATTAATCATACTTTTTCACAATCACTATCAACAACAACTAACAATATTATGTCTACAACAAAAAGTTCTTCCATGACAATAGATGATATTCTATTTGGTGATATTGTGGAAAATAAAAAAACTGCCCCAAATAGACCACCACCACCAAAGAAAAAACTCAATTCTATTAGTACACCTTCCTATTCTAGTGAATTGGATTGTTATGAACAACAACACCAAACGAATTTTTATCATCAAGAACAAGGTCATGATTATCATTCAACATTAGCTGAACCATTTAACCCATACTGTCCATCAAATAAATATGGGCCTGGTCTTGCGGCATTGGAGAAGAATTTACGTGGTTCCCCAGATATCCATATAACAGAACCATATGCTGTAGCTATCTATCCATATAAGCCAAATCATTTTGATGAAATACCATGTGAGGTTAATGATATAATAATATTAATCAGAGAAATTGATGAGTATTGGGTTGAGGGAAGAAATCATAGAACAGGTGTCTCTGGTATCATTCCACTTAATTATCTTCAAATTAAACTACCATTAGCACCAGTTACATCATCAGAGAGTCCATATTACTCATCAGGATATGGTTCAACATCATCTTTATCACCAAAAGGTAATGATTTTCCAGGAAAAGTTGTTGACAAAAGTAATATTAATAATGATATTATTGTTTGTACAGCTCTTTATGATTATGATAGCAATATAAAAGGTGATCTTAAGGTATGTTTTTTAATAATATATCTTATGTTTTGCAATAATAATAATAATTTAAAATAATTATTTTTCAGTTTTGTGCTGGTGATCTAATTGTTATTCACGAACGTCTTAACAACGACTGGTTACGTGGTCAACTAGGAAAAAATATTGGAATATTTCCTATAACTTATGTAAATATTGAAAATCTTGATTCTATTCCATTATGTAGTAATGAAACGGTGGTATCTACAAATGAGGAAGTTGATTACGTAAAAGCTTTATATGAATACAAAAGTTCTGTAGAAGGTGACTTAACCTTCAATGTCGGAGATTTAATTAAAATAATTGAGAAGATCAATGATGACTGGATTAGAGGAGAGTTACATGGAGTTGTTGGCTTAGTTCCAATGACGTATGTAGAGAAAGTGTAAAAGTGTTAACCTTCCGCAATTTTTTGATATAAAGGAAATGTATACAAACTTTTGGTTGTAATTTTTTTGCGGGTGCGGAAGAGGAAGAAGATTCTTTTTAGTCTTATAAATTATAATATAAAAATTTCTATAAAAGTTGTTACTTTTTTCTATTTATGATTACAAATTAACAAAAATAAAATGTTACTTTTAATTACTCTATTTAAATATTTTTTTATTATATAATTAAGGAAATTTTTGTTGTTAGATAAATAAATTAAAATTACACATTAAAGAAGTTATCTTTTATGTTATCAAATATTTAATTACACAATTAAGGTTCTAAAAAAAACTTGAAAACTTGCTCTGAAAATAAAAATGAATAGATTATTTGTTTTAGATAAAATTTATGGCATTATAAAATGGTTAAATGAACATAAGACTATTTGTATATATATCTATTTTTGGAAATAAAAAATAAATGATTTGATTATATACAATTTTGTTTTATTGAAATTTTGTTCTAAATTTACAGTAAATATACTGTCAAAATTGTTGTTTTTATTGTTGTTCTTTGAAATTAAAAATAAAACCATTAAATATGTGAATGTTTTTACAGTCTGGAGAAGATAGTATCTATTTACAGAAGAATGATGTATATGTTGATGACGATTAAATATGATTATAAATGATTATTTTCAAATATAAAAAATGACTTTCATGGTTTCACTTAATTTTGTGGTATTAAATAAATTGTGAGTCGGGAAAAGTTTTATAATACTATTTATCATAATTTACTATAGAAATATTTTTAATACATTTCTCACAAAAAATAGTAAAAAACATTTACATTCCAAAGTTTGAAACTTTTATTCATCTTTTATGTGAAATAAATAACTTTTTCTTTTATTAAATAAATTTTCAATTCAAATTGAAATTATGTAATATAAAACATAAAAAAAATTCGTAATCAGTAAGAAATTTTATTAGAAACTTAAATTGTTAATAAATGATTCACCTTTTTATATTTGAAATGACATTAAAATACAATAGAAGCATCTATTTTGAAACAAATTTAACATATTTCGGGGAAAAAAATAATGAAATTCCATTGGTTTCTTTTATTAACAGACATCTTTTATCAGGAATAATGATAAATCGTTTTTTAAAAATGTTATAAAAATACCAAAGATTCACAATTCCTCTGTACATCAAACGTATTAATTAAAAATATGGAAAAATATTGTTGTAAAAAAGTATAATTTGTATATTATTTAAAAAGTATACATATAATGATATAATTTTTACAAAATCTTTAAATAGAAAATGTCATTGGTGCAATTTTTACATTGAAGTATGCGTCAAATAACAATATATAATTTTTTGCATATATATACAAAGCTTCTATGGACAAGTAAAAATTCTAACATAACATCCATCAAATATCGTTCATGAATAATTCTTTCCCCTAGGAATGAGGTAGACTACCTTTTCTTCCATCTTATCAAACATATATGAAAATTTTCAAATCAAAATGTTATGAATAATACTTTTTCCTCTCCCGTATATCACTCTTTTTATAATATCAGACAAAAAAATGAAACACAAGAAATTTTTTTTAAATATACATATACAAATATATATATTTTCTCAGAATTAGTAATACCGCTATACTTTTCTCTAATTTAGTTTTGATATAAAAATAGAAAATTTTTCTTTAAACCAACCATTTTTGTGAGTTCTTTTGTCCAAGTTTACATTTATTCTTAATACTTGTAATGTCCACAAACACAAATTCTATTTTTTTAAACATTTTCTAAATATTAGTCTTCTTTTTTACCTAAATATATCAAGTACTAATAAAGGTTACCACTTGCCATTTTAGTGTAATAACATCTTGTTATTAAATTTATTATACTTTTAATATTTACAAAAGTAATACTTGGTATTTCATATATGAATGCCTTATAATTACTAAAATAGTATAAGTTTTTATTCTTACTTTGGTTTCTTAAGTTTTTCAATTGAAAAAAGTTGTAAATTTCTATATTTTCTTCAGCATTGAATATATTAAATATATTTAATTATATTAAGATTTTATTAAAAGCTTTAATTTTTTTTAGAAACACTACCAGCGCTTTCATCTCCAAATGTCTCAGCCAAAAATATTTGAAGACAAAGAATACTGCCACTCGAGAAAGGAACTTTATATGGATTCTACTGTAAGTTTTCTACTATAACATTCTATTTTTGAGAATATTGATAGGGCCAATATCGTCCTAGACAATCAAAATCTCTTGGAAGACCATATGAAATAGGAACACTTTCTACTGCCGAACCACGTCAATGGCATTCTGCTGCTACTTCCCGTTTAGATGTAAGCAAAGATGTTTTGAGCACTTTCAGTAATGATCCTGCTCATACTACTAAAACACCAATCACCCAATGTTACCCTGTTGTTACCACTGCTACTCCGTTACAGCCTAAAACTGAAATTAAAATAAGATATCATGATCCTAATTTTCCAACCAAACCTGTATCCCTTTGCGAGACTGGTGAAGTAACCATCGATAAAGATATTATTATTGATGGTAGAGAAGAACAAGAAAAAGTTTTCCTTATTGAAGATGATTCTAGTAATACGAAAATTGTCACTCCAATTCTAAGAGAAAGATCTTTATCAAATTCATCTGATGATTCAACAAGAAAAACTGGAAAAGGTGAGATTATTTATAAAACTCCAAACCAAAAAACCTCTACTAAACGACCTGCCCAAGAATCATTCATTTGTTCATCACCACCTCCTGCTGTTATTAATCAATCCAGTAATAAAATTATCACAAAATCCCCCTCACCAATTGTTAAAAAAGGAGAATCTATGGGAATCATTAACCAACGCTCCCTACCATCTCAAGTAAAACACACAAAAACATATTCTGTTCCTGAGAGAAAAGTTGTTGAAATTCCTACAAAAGTAGTTGATGAACATGTTAAAACACCTTCAACTCTTCATAAAGAAATTTGTGATCAGGTTAAAAGAAGACATTCAGTATCTTCTTATCGTTCAGTCTCTCACTCACCTGTTCCACATAATGGAGAACCAGCACAAAAAGGTTTTGCTAAAAGTGTAGTACCAAGTGTTTGTAGACATAGAGTAGTTCATTGTGATCAGGTACCAAGAAAAATTTCACAGGTACCAACAAAAACAATACCAACACCTCCAAGTCAACTTCCAACACAAGTTTCTAATCATGTTGTAACTAAAAAGCCAAAATCACCTCCTCCATCAACTATTTATAAATTACAACATCAAGTTCCTCAACCAGTTATAACAAAAGTTCATTGTCAAACACCACCACCTGGTTCAATTGTTACAGAAGTTCCAGGTCAAATACCAAGAGTATGTCAGGTGCCAACAAAATTTTCATATAAAGAACCTTCTTCAACTGAACTGAAACCAATTAGATCACCATCACCTGTTCCTACACAAGAAGTTATAACAAAAAGAATATTTGATAAGACTTCAACTAAAAGATTTAAATCACCACAATCAGTAATTTCTCAAGAACAACCAATTAAAACAACAACTACACATATACCAAGACATTCTAGTAGATCTATTGTTATTGATAAAAAAAGTCAAATTGATCAAAATGGAATAAAACACAGTAGATATCAATCAGTAACACAAAAACCTTCACAGGTTTATAGATCAACAACGCCAGTTTCTAAAAAGGTCCCTCAATCAACAACACAAATTCCTACACAAGTCAATACTTCAACAACACCTGCCACCACAAAAGTTGGTAGACCAACAACACCAATCCCTTCACAAGTTTCTAAATCAAAAGAAATTCAAACAAAAGATATTCCTATTCAAATAATTGATGATAAATATCCTTACCATCATGAACCTGAAAGACCTATATCACAGATTTCACAAAAACATGAAGATAAAACTATTCCTATTAAAGAAAGTCATTATGAAAAAACTTATGATACTGTACAATTTCGTTGTAGTAAATCACCAGTCCCTTCACAATCATCCCATTATTATACACCACATTCTTACCATAAAACTGAATACCATAAAACACCTACACCAGTTGAAAATTCACAACACATCTCTCAACAAACATATCGATCACAATCTCCTGCTTATCCTAAACAAATTTCACAAGTTCCTACTACAAAATCCTTTAGAGAGGATGGTAAACACTATTCTGATTTACGTAGATCACCTTATACTACTACTGATTCTTATTTACAGCAACAACCAAAATATGAACCAATCCAAGTTCAAGAACGTCATCATGAATCTATTGTTCCTACTCAAGTATCTGAACATGCGAAAATACCACCAATTTACCAAACAAAAACACCATCAACAACACCTGCTCCCATTAAAGAGACATTCAAAGCACTTCCTGCTCCACCTCCAAAAGTCACTACAGCACATGAAACACAACTTACTCCTGTAGCTGTTAAAGGAGAACCAAAATATGCAGTAGTACCAAAAGGTAAATCTATATATAGTAAACTTAAAAGTGGAACTTTAATTCATGAAATCGAGGAAGTTGATAGTAAAACTCCAAATATGAATGGAACAAAGCATGACGACAATAACAATACAAAACAGACAATTTATTCGAAACCATCAATTTATACTCCATCAAGAATTGATATTAAACAACCAACAGACTATTCATATAATAATTATGAACTTGTAAAATATCAAGAACCACAAACCTTATCTTTAACTAAAGAATTAGACCAAGTTCCTCTCTCTGAAGTAGGTATACGTTCTGGTTCACAAAGACAATACTCAAAAACTACACCCAAGGATAATGAAGTTATTTATGCTCCTAGGGATAATGTATCACGTCAAACTAAGGAGCCAACAACAACTTATTATGCTAAAGAACCTGAAACATCATATTACACTAAAGAACCGACAAAATACTATCGTCGAAGATCACCTTCATCTAGGAAAATAATTGAAGAAGAGTATACAAGACATTATAAAAAAACCGAAACAACCGATGAGGTTCCTGAAAGAGTTGTTCTGTCTCCGGAACCATATTATGAAGGAAGAGTTAAAGGACAAAAAGGATATTATACAACAACTAAAGATTCACCTAATGTTAGTGTAACAACACACTACAAAAAACAATCACCATCTAGACCAATCTCCAGAGGTACTATTCCTTATGACGATTCATCTGATACAGATCACCATCAAAGAGCACCATCATTTGTATGTATCTATCATTAAATATTTATATAATATTATTAATTACTCTTATTCCAGAGATCAGTAAAAGAAAGAAAAGCAGGATCACCAGAAAGATTAGTTGATGAAGGAACAATTCTCTCAATGCCCGATGGTTTCAAAATTATTCTTGATACAAGTCATTTTCATTCTAATGACGTCAAGATTACCATGTATGATCATACCCTTCAACTTGAGGGTAAACATTATGAGGTTGATAAATATACTAATGATACTATTACAAGAAGTTTTGTTAGAAAATATTCCATACCAACTGATATTGATATGAATAGTATTTCGGCAACAATTGATGATAAAGGAATTATGACTATTGTTGGTTATTATAAGAAGAATACTACTCAATGTGACGATAAAAGTCTTGTTTATAAGTTTTAAATTACCCCACCTTAAGAAATTAGTTTAATGTTAATGAAAAGGGATTTAGAAAAATTACTATGGCTTTTAATTAATATATTTTCTGCATCATCCGTTAATCTATAAGAATTATTGCTTTTAAATTATGTTTTTCTTTGCTTTTTTATATAAATTTCGCTTTTTCAAGCAAATAAACGACTAATTAGACTTCTACGATTTATAGAACGAAAGGTGATTAATTTAACAATGTTATCATGAAACCTCTTTCTTATTTATCTATGTAAATATAACTGATGTTTAAAAGTATCTTTTTAATACAATTGAAAATTTCTCAACATAAGTACCCTTTAGATGAAGAAGAAAAATATAAATGATAACTAGTTACTTGAAACTTCTTAAAAAACTTTATATTCTTCCCATGACGAATGTTCGTCAAAAAATTTAAAGAAGTGGAGAAGTGTTTACTACTATTTATTGCTTCAATTTATTTATAGTACACATTCATTTACTGAAAATGGTTACTAAACGCTTCAAGAAATCTGCAAAAAATATTTCTAAAAAGCAAGAGAAGGATTCTGTTGTTCATTTGTCTGGAGATGAGGACGACGATGTCTCTAAATTTGTTGAGAGAACTGAGTACAAGGATAGAATTCCTGAAGATTTAGAATTAGATTTGATGGAATCAAGAACAACAGCTGAAAATTTGTCAAAAAATGTTATGATTTTTGCAGATTATGATACTGGAGACAGTGATGAGGAGGATGGTAAATCTAAAAGTAATTTACACTCCAAAGGAAGTGGTAAAGGGTCTCGTGTTAAAAAATTGGATTCGGAAAATGTTATGGACACTAGTGAATCATTTACTGGAATGGATGATATTGATCCAACTGTAAGGAAATATGTTGAATATGTAGGTTTCTGAATCTTTTTGTCATACAACATATCTTTTAGATGACTTTTATGGAGAATTTAAAGCCTGTCTTTGAGCATTTTCTTGAGAAACTTTCAGAAACAAGTCGACTTCACAAACTCATGTCTTACTATAATATTTTAAGAAATCATATGAGCTGTTTGATCACATTCCATCTATTTAAATTTAATGATGGAAGAGTTTTTGATATGAAAAAGGAGGAGGAAAAACAAATTGACATAGTTATGAGATTCATGGATGTTTTGTGTGATAACTATCCTGAGGTTGAACAAATTATTTCATTATTGGGTAATGAGACGGAGAATGAGGATATATTAAAAGATATGTATAAGAATCTTAATACTGTTGATTGTGAGGAAGTTTATGCAGAATTGAAAGATTCTAGTAATATTTCTGAAGAAGATGGTGATGAATTGGACTATTCTGAGGACGATCAATTATCTAGTGACAGTGAGGATGATTTAGAAGATAGGGAGTTGCTTCGAGAATTGAAGAAGAAGAAAGATGTTGGAGATGACGAAGATGTTAAAGAGAAACATGTTCAAAGAAGACTTGATCAAGCTATTCTTGACAATAAAGGATATGTTCCTGGAGGTAAAAAGAAGAAGAAGACACCTGGGGTTAAGAGACGTCAACAATTCCAGAAGGCTTCACTTCGTAATAGATCTAATGTTCCAGGTGTCAGGAAAGAGATTCCTAAACATGAAGGGGAAGCTCGAGGAATCAAGACAAATGTTATTAAAAGTAGAAAATTCTAGAGATGTATTATTCGTTAAACTTTTTTTTTGTTATCATTGATTTATTTTAATATTGTTATTGTTGTTTTTTAATATGTATGTTAAATGTATATAATTTTGTAGATAAAAATCATTTATTTGAATTCAAATTTTTTAAATTACTTACAAATAGAATATTGTAAATAAGTTAATTACGGTCAGACATTAGTTATGTAAGTTTTTTAAAAACATTTTTACCGAATTGTCCCATAACATTACCTGGTGGGTAATATTTACATGAGACATAATATTTATTAGTGGCACTTTTGGCAACACCACATCCTGTGTCTGTTGTTGCGTTCCAGACGACTGCTGTGAAATGTCCTGTGTACAATGAAAATATTGGCAAGGCAAAGTTGTATAATTCAACTTCACTATACCATGACTTTACTGCATCACTAGGGGATGATGTAGAAGTGTAAATATTTTCTCCATATGTATTATCAGGATCATGTGCTAAAACATCCATTTTAGCCATTTTTTCAGCATATGCTTGTGCTTTAGCCTCAATCGTTTTGTTTAATTTTAATGGTGCAGATTGATGAGCCTTACGATATTCATTTGTTTGTTTTAAGAACTAGAAAAAAATGATATTTATGAAAAAATATACTTACATTAAGTTTTACAGATTGGTATGAATCTTGTTTTTTAGGTACAGTACTTGTTATTCCTTTTGGATTAGTTGTTGTTATTTCTGAACTTTTGGTTGTTGTTCTGTGTTTATGTGTTGTTACTTTTGGTTTATTTGTTATTGATTTTGGTGTGCTTATTGGTTTTTTTGGAATACCTTTTGTTGTTTTTATTGGTTTACCTTTTGTTACTGGTTTTCCCTTTGCTGTCGATTTTGGTTTACCTTTTAATAATGCTCTTAATTTACTTTTTATTGATCCTGTTGGTTTACCTTTTTTGGCTGATTTTGTTTTACCTTTTACTAATTTTCTTATATGTTTTGTTACTTTTGAATCATCATAAGTTGATCTAGTCCCTTGTGATTTTCTTCTAAACCTATTCTTAAATCTTTGCATTGGATTCAAAGTTCTTCTTCTTAGAACTTTTCTTACTTTTTTAGGTCTTCGTTTCAAAACTCTTGTGCTTTCATCTTCATTTTGTGAATTATCTTCTTCAGATTCAGCTACAGTAGTACGACGATGATGATTAACACGAGAAACATGACCATTTTTACGATGATGTTTAGAAGCACCATCATTTAAAGCTAAAATTTTTTGTGCATTGCCATTATTATTGACAAGATCGTTATTATTGGAAGAAAGAGCTTGATTACTTGAAGATTGCTCAGAACATTTAACTTTGTAAAAATAAACAATGAAAAGTAGATAGAATAATATACGCATTTTTAAATTAATGATAAATTGTCCATAAAAATCGTTTTTTATAAGTTTTTCTATTTGTAAAAAATTTATATTTGCAATAAAAATAATATAGTTTTTATTGACAGGAAAAATATTTGTGGATTTAAAATACTTTTTAACTGAGATGTTTATAAACTTATGGTATTCTTGAATAAATATAAAATTTCAATTCAATATTAAATGTTATTTATCTTTTTGTAGAAAATAGTATATCTTAAAATAAAAAATAATAAACTTGTTTTGAATTAGTAGATTTTTTATACAATGAAGGATAATATCCATACAATGTAAATAATATTAATTTTAGATTTATATAACATACATTAAGAAATAATATTTATCATATTATTTGCTAAATTGTTAAAACAATAAATTTATTTATAAACTTTAAAATTATTAAGCTATATTTTTAGAAACAAATAATTTGAATTAAACTTCATATATGGTTATGAAGGTTAAATCAAAACATTTCATTCTCTTTTTGTTAAAAACTTAATATTAATCTATTTTTTTGGTGTCAGAGTTTTCCGGATATACTACTTCAAATTCTTAGACTTATTCTAAGACATTTGTCTGTTGTTGATATAACCTTTCGTCATGTTTATAATTTTGTTTTCCCATATTTGGATGAAATTTACAATTGACAAGATAGTATCCTTTGAACTCTCCACTCATTTCAGTTATACCGCAACCCATTTCTTTGGTATAATTCCATGCCATTTCACCTAAACGAGCTAAATTAACTTTCATATCTTTTTTTTTAAGGTTAAAATGTTTTTTATTATTTAACCAATACGTAACTGCCGTTTTAACCTTTGTTTTACTTAAAACTGCATTATATTCTCCATATTTTGATTTTGAATCAACTGTAAATGTTCCATTAAAATTTTTTGCAGCTTGATCTGTAAACTCTTGAGCTGCATCTTGTAATACCAAACAATAGTTTACATATGGAATTCCTAGACGTTTACGGAAAGCATTTGTATCATTGAAATACTAATAATGATAGGATATTTTTTTATGTTTTAAATTTACCTTCATTCTTAAACTATTAATATCATCAGGAATTTTTGTTATAGTTGAAATTGTAGTAATTGGAGGCGTATTAATTATAACTAAAATATTTAAAAATTCTTTAATTAGTGATTATTACCTTCGTTATTTTCATTGTCAACGTTATTATCTTCATAAACATTTGGAGATTCTATAGATGATTTAGTGTAATGTCCATTATCATCTAATACTAAATATTGAAATCCAATAAAATAATGAAAAATTTATAATAATTACCGTTGTTAATTACATTGTTGATGTCATTATCTTTTAAAACAATTGGAGATTCTACAGATGATCGAGTGTAACGTCCATTACCATCTAAAATTAAATATCGAAATCCAATAAGATAATGAAAAATTCTTAATTATTACCTTCGTTTTTTCCATTATTGCTGTTATTATCGTTATAAACAATTGGAGATTCTAAAGGTGATTTAGTGTGATGTCCATTACCAGCTAATGCTAAATATTAAAATGCAATAAGATAACAGAAAATTCATAGTAATTACCTTGGCTAATTTCATTGTTGTTGTCATATTCTTTATAAAGAATTGGTGATCCTGTAGATGGTCGAAAGTAAACTCCATTACCATTGAATACTAAATATTGAAATCCATTAAGATAATGAAAAATTCATAACTATTACCGTCTTTAAATTTACTGTCGTTGTCATTATTTCTCAAAACAATTGGAGATTGTACAGATGGTTTATTTTGATGTCTATTATTTTCTGATACTAAATATCAAAATCCAATAAGATAACGAAAAATCCATAGTTATTACCTTTATTAATTTCATTTTTATTGTTATTATCTGCATAAACAATTTTAGATTGTACAGATGCTCGTGTGTAACGTTCATTTGCAGTTAATACTAAAATATCGAAATCCAATAAAATAAAGAAAAGTTTATGATTATTACCTTCGTTTTCTCCATTGTAGTTGTTATTAGCATTATAAATAATTGGAGATTCTACAGATGATTTAGTGTGATGTCCATTACCAACTGATACTAAATATCGAAAAGCATTAAGATAACGAAAAATTCATAGTAATTACCTTGGCTAATTTCATTGTTGTTGTCATATTCTTTATAAAGAATTGGTGATCCTGTAGATGGTCGAAAGTAAACTCCATTACCATTGAATACTAAATATTGGAATACAATAAGATGATGAAAAATTCATAATTATTACCATCTTTAAATTTACTGTCGACGTCATTACTTTGCAAAACAATTGGAGATTGTACAGATGATTGAGTGTGATGTCTATTATTAGTTGATACTAAATATCGAAATCCAATAAGATAACGGAAAATCCATAGTTATTACCTTTATTAAATTCATTGTTGTTATTATCTGCATAAACAATTTTAGATTGTACAGATGCTCGTGTGTAACGTTCATTTGCAGTTAATACTAAAATATCGAAATCCAATAAGATAATGAAAAATTCTTAATTATTACCTTCGTTTTCTCCATTGTAGTTGTTATTAGCATTATAAATAATTGGAGATTCTACAGATGATTTAGTGTGATGTCCATTACCAACTGATACTAAATATCGAAAAGCATTAAGATAACGAAAAATTCATAGTAATTACCTTGGCTGATTTCATTGTTGTTGTCATATTCTTTATAAAGAATTGGTGATCCTGTAGATGGTCGATAGTAAACTCCTTCACCATCGAATACTAAATATCGAAATCCATTGAGATAATCAAAAATTCATGATTATTACCGTCTTTAAATTTACTGTCGGCGTCATTACTTTTCAATACAATTGGAGATTGTACAGATGGTTTTTTTTTATGTCTATTATTTTCTGATACTAAATATCAAAATCCAATAAGATAACGGAATATCCATAGTTATTACCTTTATTAATTTCATTGTTGTTGTTATTTTCTGCATAAACAATTTTAGATTGTACAGATGATCGAGTGTAACGATCATTTGCAGCTAATACTAAATATCGAAATCCAATAAGATAATGAAAAATTCTTAATTGTTACCTTCGTTATTTCCATTATTGCTGTTATTATCGTTAAAAAAAATTTTAGATTCTAAAGGTGATTTAGTGTGTTGTCCTTTACCAGCTAATGTTATATATTGAAATGGAATAAGATAACGAAAAATTTATAGTTATTACCTTTGTTAACTTCATTGTCGTGGTTATATTCTTTATAAAGAATTGGTGATCCTGTAGATGGTCGATAGTAAATTCCTTTACCATCGAATACTAAATATCGAAATCCATTAAGATAATGAAAAATTCAGAATTATTACCTTTGTTATCTCCATTATTGTTGTTATTATTATTAATAACAATTGGAGATTGTACAGATGATTGAGTGTGATGTCCATTATTAACTGATACTAAATATCAAAATGCAATAAGATAACAGAAAATTCAAAGTTATTACCTTTGCTAAATTTCATTGTTGTTGCTATTATCTGCAAAAACAATTTTAGAATTTACAGATGATCGAGTGTAACGTCCATTATCAGAGAGTACTAAATATCGAAATCCAATAAGATAATGAAAAATTCACAATTATTACCTTCGTTATTTCCATTATTGCTGTTATTATCGTTATAAACAATTGGAGATTCTATAGGTGATTTAGTGTGTTGTCTTTTACCAGCTAATGTTATATATTGAAATGGAATAAGATAACGAAAAATTTATAGTTATTACCTTTGTTAACTTCATTGTCGTGGTTATTTTCTTTATAAAGAATTGGTGATCCTGTAGATGGTCGATAGTAAACGCCTTTACCATCAAATACTAAATATCAAAATCCATTAAGATAATGAAAAATTCATAATTATTACCGTCTTTAAAATTTACTGTTGATGCCATTTTTATTAATAACAATTGGAGATTGTACAGATGGTTGAGTGTGATGTCTATTTTTAAATGATACTAAATATCGAAATCCAATAAGATAAAGGAAAATCCATAGTTATTACCTTTATTAATTTCATTGTTGTTAGTATTTGCATAAACAATTTTAGATTGTACAGATGATCGAGTGTAACGTTCATTTGCAGTTAATACTAAATATCGAAATCCAATAAGATAAAGAAAAATTCGTAATTATTACCTTCGTTATTTCCATTATTGCTGTTATTATCGTTAAAAACAATTGGAGATTCTACAGATGATCTAGTGTGTTGTCCTTTACCAACTGATGTTACTAAATATTAAAATGCAATAAGATAACAGAAAATTCATAGTTTTTACCTTTGTTAACTTCATTGTCGTTGTTATATTCTTTATAAAGAATTGGTGATCCTGTAGATGGTCGATAATAAAGTCCTTTACCGTCAAATACTAAATATTGAAATCCATTAAGATAATCAAAAATTCATAATTATTACCGTTGTCTATTTCATTGTTGTTACCATTTTTATTAATAACAATTGGAGATTGTACAGATTGAGTGTGATGTCCAGTATTATATAATACTAAATATTGAAATCCAATAAGATAACAGAAAATTCATAGTTATTACCTTTATTATTTTCATTGTTGTTGCTATTATCTGCATAAACAATTTTAGAATTTACAGATGATCGAGTGTAACGTTCATTATCATTTAATACTAAATATCGAAATCCAATAAGATAATGAAAAATTCATAGTTATTACCTTCGTTATTTCCATTATTGCTGTTATTATCTTGATAAACAATTGGAGATTCTACAGATGATCTGGTTTGTTGTCCTTTACCAAATGATACTAAATATCGAAATGCAATAAGATAACGAAAAATTTATAGTTATTACCTTTGGTAACTTCATTGTCGTTTTTATATTCTTTATAAAGAATTGGTGATCCTGTAGATGGTCGAAAGTAAACTCCTTTACTGTCAAATACTAAATATTGAAATCCAATATGATAATGAAAAATTCATAATTATTACCGTCGTTAAATTTCATTGTTGTTACTATTTTTATTAATAACAATTGGAGATTGTACAGATGATTGAGTGTGATGTCCATTTTTAAATGGTACTAAATATCGAAATCCAATAAGATAACGGAAAATCTTTTGTTATTACCTTTATTAATTTCATTGTTTTTGTTATTATCTGTATAAACAATTTTAGATTGTACAGATGGTTGAGCGTGGTGTCCACTAACAATTAGTATTAAATATCCAAATGCAATGAAATAATGAAACAGTGAGCCTTGAAACATTTCACTGAAGAGATGATAGTTTTGTAACAAAATTTTTCATTTTTATACAGAAATTATAACTATTCACTATGTATTAAACGATTCAACAAATATTAATTTAAGATCCTCATGAATAATCATGAAATTATAAAAAAAATTATTTTAAACAAACGTTTAAAAAAGTTAAAAAATTATTGTCAGTTTTATAATAAATATTCTAAATAAATATTAAATATTTTTCATATGTAGTTTTCTAAACAAATGAATGTGATTTGTGAGTTTAAAAAGCTTATGTTAATATTTAAGAATGTTTTTGTGTTTAGAAGGTAAACGGTAAAATTTGTTTTTATTAAGATTAATATAGTATTTAAATTCTTATTGATACAAAAAATCTCATTAAAAATCTAGTTATTAATTAAAAGATAAAGAATATAAAAAGTATTTATTTAAATTTAATGAATCAAACTCTTTATTTTAGTTATGAAAGGCTATAATAAAAAATTTATATAATTTAATTGTATCATGAATTTGATACAAAATTGTGTACTTTATATGGTGATGATGTTTTGTAATTGATGTGAATTTTTGAAAGATTCATCTTAATTTGTTTTAGGTAAGACATTTTCATTAAATTGATCTTGATAATTTCCTGGTGGGTTGTATTTACAACAAATAATATAGTAATAGTATCCATTATTTTTTTGATCGATTTTACTAATACCACAACCCATTTCTTTGGTGTTCTTCCATACAAGTTGTGTAAAATGGCCTGTATTCATACTAAAACCCGGGTTACTAAAGTCATAATTCTTTACTTCATCATACCAAAGTTTGACTGGATCATTTATCATAGTAGAAGGTAGATATGCCAAGTTTTCTCCATATGGTGAATTTGGGTCATGTATTAGTTGGCCAGACATTTCATTTGCTAATTTCTCGGCGTATGCTTGAGCAAGATCTTCTAACTTTTGACTATTAGTTAAATCTGGAGATCCATGAAGACGACGATACTCATTTGTTTGATCCAAGTACTAAAAATCACAAGTAATCATTTAGATATTAGGAATTTACCTTTTTCCTTAGTGAATTAATGTCAGTTTCTGAGGATGGGTTTATAGACGATGTTGTGGTTTCAATTGTTGTTGTCATTGGTATCTTCTGAGGTGTAGTTAATTTTCTCTTAGGTGTAGTTCTAGGTTTAGTAGTTAACTTTTGATTAGATGTAGTTCTATGTTTAGTAGTTAATTTTTGCTTAGGTGTAGTTCTACGTTTAGTAGTTAATTTTTGCTTAAGTGTAGTTCTACGTTTCGTTGTTAATTTTTTCTTAGGTGTAGCTCTACGTTTAGTAGTTAATTTTTTCTTAGGTGTAGTTCTGCGTTTAGTAGTTTGCCTTCTTTTAGGTGTAGTTCTACGTTTTGTAGTTTGTCTTCTTTTAGGTTTTTTCTTATGTTTAGTAGTTGGTCTTCTTTTAGGTTTAGTAGTTTGTTTCCTTTTATGTGCAGCTTTACCTTGAGTAGATCTTTTCATGTTAGATCTTTTTTTACGTTTATTTGAGACTATAGGTTTAAGTTTAACAATTAAATTCTTATCAAGAATATCATTACGTTCATTAACCATAATAGAAGCATTTTTTGTTGTTGGAGTTAATGAAGTCTTATTTATAGCTGAAATTGTATCTCTCTTTATTTTGGAAACTCCAATATTGAAATCGTTCCTTTTAAATCTTTTTTTAACTTGTTCACCAATACCATAATATTCTTCATTATCTTCATTTACCCAATTAATCACATCATGTTTAGAGATGTAATCAGTACTATCAATGAACGTTAAAATGCTAAATGTTACAAATGAAAAAAGAAATAGGCCTATGAACATTAAGTTAATAATAATTTGTGATAAGAATTTTTTGTTTTTATACTACACTTATGACATTTATTCTATAATAAAAGTCTCATTAAATATTAACTTTTAGATTCTATGGATACAAAAATGATGTTTATGAATATGTAATTTCGAAATAAATAAAATCTTACGGATTACAAAAAAAATTGATGTTAATATTCAAGAATTTTATTCTGTTTAAAAATAAATAAAAAAGTTTACATTGTTTGAACATTTGTAACTGATAAAGAATAATATTTGTACAATAAAATGTTGGAAATAAAAATAAATTAAAACAAAAATTTTAAAAATAACCAAAATATTTTAAATATAATAGACTTAAAACATTTTGTTTATGATATATAATGCAAATACTTTTGTAAAAAAGATAGTTTTAATGTATACAAAATAGTAGATAAAATGTTATTTTATTGCAGGTGATCTTTATCAAGCATATAGAAGCTATTACTCATAAAATTAAAATTTATTCTTGATAAAAGATAATAAAAATATTAGTTATTATACAATTAATTAAAAAATTAAGCATAAAGAATCTTCAACAAATTTATCTAGATTCTGAATTCAATCTTATATTTTAGTTATTAAATGATATAATAGAAATTTTATATAATTAAATAGTATCAAAAATTTGATACAAAGTTGTTTATTTAATATTATGATAATATTTTAAGGTTTATTTGAATTTATGGAATTTTTGTCTTTAATTTTTTAGGTAAGACATTTTTTTGAATTCAGCCGCATTATTTCCTGATGGATTGTATTTACAAATTATATCATTTCCAGTATATTTTCCACTCAATTTCCCAATACCACACATTTCCATGGTATTCTTCAATAAAGGTTGCGTGAAAGGATCTGTGTTCATATAAAAACCGGGTTTTTTAAAGTTTTATTTTTTTATTTCATCATACCAATCTTTGATTGGAGCATTTATCATACTAAAAGACATCCATTGTTAAGTTTTCTCCATATGGTAAATCTTCATCATGTACTAGCTCGCCATCATTATTTTTTGTTAATCTCTTGGCATATGCTTGAACAAGTTTTTCTAATTCTGGACTATTAGTCAAATTTGGAAACCCATGTAAATTACGATAGTTATTTGTCCAATCCAAGTAGTAAAAATTACAAATTAATCACTTAGATATGAAGAGTTTATCTTTTTTCTCAGTAAATCAATGTCAGTTCCCAAGGATGGTTTTTTAGATGATGTTGTGGTTTAAATTGTTGTTGTCGTTGGTATCTTCTTAGATGTAGTTTTATGTTTAGCAGTTAGTTTTCTCTTAGGAGTAGTTCTACGTTTAGTAGTTCTTCATTTTTTAGGTGTAGTTTTACGTTTAGTAATTAATTTTATTTTAGGAGTAGTTCATGTTTTTTAATTATATTATCTGAGGTGTGGTTCTACGTTTTGTAGTTAGTTTCTTCTTAGGTATAGTTCTACGTCTAGTAGTTTGTCTTCTTTTAGATGTATTTTTACGTTTAGTAGTTTGTTTCCTCTTTTGTGCAGTTTTACCATGAATAGGCCTCTAGATGTTAGATATTTTTTTACGTTTATTTGAGGCAAATGTTTTAAGTTTAACATTTAAATTCCTGTCAACTGTAACTTACGTTCAATAACCACTATATAAACATTTTTTGTTAAATTCGTATTTATGACTGATGTAGTATCTCTCTTTATTTTAGAAACTCCAATATTGAAATTGTTCCTTTTAAATCTTTTTTTAACTTGTTCACCAATACCATAATATTCTTCATTATCTTCATCTACCCAATTAATCACATCATGTTTAAAGATATAATCAGTTCTATCAATGAACGTTAAAATGCTAAATGTTACAAATGAAAAAAGAAATAACCTATGAGCATTAAGTTAATAATTTTGTGATAATAATTTTTTGTTTTTATTCTATACTTATGACATTTATTCTATAATAAAAGTCTCATTAAATATTAACTTTTAGATTCTATGGATACATACATGATGTTTATGAATATGTAATTTCTAAACAAATTAAATCTTACGGATTACAAAAAATTGATGTTAATATTCAAGAACGTTATTGTGCAAATAAAATTAATAATAAAGTTTACCTTTATTGAACATTCATAATTAATAAAGAATATAATGTATACAATAAAATGTCGAAAAATAAAAGTACAAGTAAATTAGGACAAAAATTTTAGTAATAATGATATATCACACTTTTAGTGCCAAAGGCCATCGTTTTACTGGACCCTAAATGGATTAATCTTACTATTTAAGTAGAACTATTTCAAAATAGTCACAATTCTTAAATTTATGGTTTTTTTTTCTTTCACCTTCACTGATACCCCTAAATTATCTGTTATCCCATTATTATTTATTATTCTTGTTTTCATAATTATTATTTTGATATTCTATTATTTTATTTTAGGGGTACACGCAAGTATTATATTTTAATAAAATTTCTACTTTGTAATAAATAAAATGTTATAAATATAATAGACTTAAAATGTTTTCTTTATGATATATAATGTTAAAAATTTCATGAAAAAGAAATTTTAATGTATATAAATAATATATAAAATGTTATTTTACTGCAGATGATCTTTATGAAGCATATCGAAGCTATTACTCATCAAATCGAAAACTTACTCCTGATAAATGTTAGAAAAAATAGTAATTATCATACAATAAATTAAAAAATTTAGCATAAAGAATCTTCGACAAATTTATTAAAGCTATGAATTCAATCTTATATTTTAGTTATGTAAGGCTATAATAAAAATTCAATAAAATAAATATACTCTGAAAAACATTGATGCTAAGTTATATATATTAAATATTAAGATAAAATTTTTAGTTATATAAATTTAATATAAAAAATTTGTTCTTATCCTTGTGCAGGTAAAACATTTTGTTCATATTGACCGTCATAATTTCCTGATGGATTGTATTTACAGCTAACGATATAGTATCCTGGATATTTTTCATTTACTTTCCCAATACCACAACCCATTTCTTTAGTATTCTTCCATACGACTTGTGTAAAATGGCCTGTTTTCAGACCAAAACCTGGATTCTTAAAATCATAATTATTTATTTCACTATACCAATATCTGACTGTATCAATTATCATACTTATAGGCACATATGCCAAGTTTTCTCCATATGTTATGTCTGGATCATGTATAAGTTTTCCGTTGTATTCTTTTCCTAACTTCTCAGCATATGCTTGAGCAAGATTTTGTAAATTTTGACTAACAGTCAAATCTGGAGATCCATGGAGTTGGCGATACATATTTGTTTGAATCAAAAACTAAAAATTATAATTAATATATGAAATATTAGGAATTTACATTTCTTCGTAAAGAGTCAATATCAATTTCTGACGACGGTTTTTTTGTTGATGTTGTTGTTGTGATTGTAGTAGTAGTTGTCGGTATTGATGTTGTTGTTGTGATTGTAGTGGTAGTTGACGGTACTGATGTTGTTGTTATGATTGCAGTAGTAGTTGTCGGTATTGATGTTGTTGTTGTGATTGTTGTAGTTGTTGGACTCTTTTTCTTCTTAGTTGTACTTTTACGTTTAGTAGTTTTTTTCTTCTTAGTTGTACTTTTATGTTTAGTAGTTTTTTTCTTCTTAGTTGTACTTTTACGTTTAGTAGTTTTTTTCTTCTTAGTTGTACCTTTACGCTTAGTAGTTTTTTTCTTCTTAGTTGTACCTTTACGCTTAGTAGTTTTTTTCTTCTTAGTTGTACCTTTACGTTTAGTAGTTTCTAGACTCTTAGTTGAAGGTTGTTGTGTAGTTGTACTTATCTTTGTAGTTGTAGTTTCTATTGTAATAGTTGTTGTAATTGGAATTGTTGTAGTAGAACTCGGAATAGTAATAGCACTTCTCTTTATCATAAACACTCTGGCACCAGGATTTTTCTTGTGACATATTGCTTTAACTTCGCTATAAGTATTATAATACTCTCCTCCGCACTCATATACCCATTCAGGATCATCTAGTTTTGGGATATAACATTCACTATCAATTAATGTTAAAATAATGAATGATATAACCGTAAAAAATAAAAAACCTATAAGCATTAAAGTTAAAACATTAATAATTTAATGAAATAATTTTCCATTTTTATACTGTAGTTACAACTATTTATTTGTATCATAAAAGTTCTATCAAATATTAATCTTTAGATTAATACAGATGCTTAGAAGATTATTTATAGAAATATAATTTATTAAAAAAATTAAAATAAATACATAGTTTTTTGTAATTCCTTTTATTTATATATTTCTGAAAAATATTATTTTTATAGAATTATTATAAAAAAATTAATGCTAATATTTAAAAAAGTATTCTAATACTTTAAAAATACATGATAAAGACTGTGTTTAGATTTCTCCTACTTTTTAAATATTGTGATAGGAGCATTTACTTCATTTTTTAAGACCGTGTACTTCTTTATTTGTCTCCCACTGTTTGTCGATGTATTCTCTGTGAAAATATTTTTTAAATTTTTTGTTTTAGCAAAGTGAAATTGTCGATTAGAAAGCATTTATTTAATTCTTAAATTCGTTGACCATAGTTTTGTGTTACCAGTTTCTTACCTAAAAATAGGTTCTTCAATATGATAAAAGTATAGAAGAGTGTTTTGCATTACATTGATATCAACGAAGGAACCAACATTCAAGAAGCAGACATGAATGAAGCAAATACACAAAACCTAAACATGTCGATTTAACCAATACGATTTATGATAAAAAAGGGACTATTTTTGATAGCATTTTGGAGCATACGTTTTTATCCTTTTTGCAAACACATTCTAGCTTATTTTACATGTACATTGAATCTTTTTTTGTATTTACAAAACGAAGCAGAATGTAGCTGCGTTTTCTGCATTTTGATTGGTCGATTATCTTAACATTACCCACATCTTGTAGCATTCTGAGCATTTTTGATCAAAACGACATATTTAGGTTTTGTTCACAGTAATTTATAATGTATATTCATGATAATAATTGATATCAAATAAGAGAATTTTAAGTTGTTTCTGAAAATATCATGGAATTTTAATGGAATAATATAACTTTATAAATATTTTAAACATTTTTAAAAATTTTGGATCATTTTATATATTATTATGTTTGATAGGAATAAGAAAAGTATCATAACTAGGATAGAATAAACTCTAGTTTTAATTTTTTTCTTTGCCTAATTATCTATCTTGTCTACTCATATTTTTCTCTGTCTTTAAAACATCTAAGAAGTGGAAAATTATTGCTTTCAATTTTTCATTGCTATTGACAATCTCAAGAACTTTATTGTACACATTTTTCTTAAGACATACACTTAATTTATTAAATAGGCTTACATTTTGACTTCATATGACTGAAATAGATGCTTCAAAAACAATTTGCTTCAGACTTTTCATCAGTCTTAAATTCAATATCATTACCTTTAATTTCAAAAACTTTGGAATATTTTAAATTATTATTGAAATTATTGACTCTTTTATCACTTTCAGAGTTTAAGAATTAAAGAATCCCAATTGATTAACTAATGATCTTTTAGATTTTAAAGTTTTTCGTCTTTTCGAAAGGTCTCTGTGAAGTTATAAGATGATGCTCAAAATCAGTTGGCTTCAAAGAATAATCTGAAATTAACACTACTCATTTAATTCTACACTATCATTAGTCTCGACTTCATCACCAACGAGACTACAGAAGTCTTTCTGAATAATTGGCTCCAAAAACGGTTTTATCACTGTCTGTGACAACCTTAATTAGTGAGAATTTGCTATATGAGCAGTTCCTACACTTTACACTCCCTTCGAGGACCTCAAATGACTTTAAAAGTTTCACCTGTAAAAACCTTCCCCGTCAAAATTTCCTACCTACTAGTCTTAAGAAAACCAACAGCTCAACTAATACATAAAAACCAATCTAATAATAGTATTTCTATCATCTGGAATAATTTTGTTTTTGAAATCTACTCTGTGGCAGGCTTTATAATAACTGGATCACATCGAATTCGCCAATTACAGCTTAGGATCAGCTACTAAACTAAAAATTATAGTAACAAGTATTCATATACTCATAAAGTAGTTAGGTTGTTGAAATTCCGTTTCATAAATCGTTTACCCTGTATTTTTAATGGATCCATACTATTTTTATTTTATTTAATTAAAATATTTATGTACGTTTACTTGAGAATGTACATGCATTCTTGTAGAAGTACATCAGGTAGTTTAGTCATTTAAACTTTTTCTTGTCAAAAATGATCATTAACAACTGCTTCTTATCAATGTAATTATTAAAAGCTTATCTACCATCATTTTTAAAGACTTTTCAGATATTACATATAATTTCTACAATTTCTACTGTGCTTGCAGATTAAAAATCTATAAGCAAGATAATAATTTTTTTTGATAAACAAGAATAACCTTTTATTTTTTATTACATGTGAATAATGGCAAAAAAAATGATAATTTTAAATTTAGAAATTTATTGGTGGGTAAATTTCAAGTAGTTTTCTTTAAACACACACAGAAACTAAGTATTTCTTTTAGACCGAAAATGCTCAGAATGCTATAAAATGCAAGTAATGTTAAAAAAACTGACCATCCAAAACGGGATAGGCGACGGGCTACATTCTACCTCATTTTTCATCTACATTCTATTTCATTTTTTATGCTATTGTAATACATATTTTCCATATATATTTTTAGATAATTTTGTGCATACATTGAACTTTGTTGTCCATATACATTTCTATCTCGTTTTGTATATACAAAATGAACTTGAATTTAACTTATAGTTCTATTTATCTTAAATGTTTTTCAGACTTCCAAGTTTTTTAGTCGTTGTTCCTGCTTTTAAAATTAGTAAAAATTTTGATTTGTTTATTTACCCATTTTATACTATTCCACAGACTTATTAATTTTTTTTTTAAAATTTTAAAGTTGATACAAAAAGGTTTTAATAATAGATGTAGGATAATGAGAAAAGAAATAACAAGATTAATAACAAATAACACATACTTATATTTTTTTATATTATTATATTTACTTCACATAAATAATAATTATTTTATAAGTCTTACAGATCTGATATTTATCAACTACAATTATATTTAATTGGATATTCTATAAATATGTTAAAGTCTTTTACCAAGTTAGACATCCATAAAAAGTTTCACCACTTGTTATTAATGCGACGGACCGCTATTACTATTAAAATCTAGCATTCTTAGTTTTATTAGTGATTCTATAACAAGAATAACATTTGAAATTTTTTATGTTTATAGAAAACTAAGATCGTGATATGTTAACATAAAAGAAATTTTACAATTACATATTACTACAACAACTTTAGGCATTAAATGTTCCATAGTTATCTTATAGAGTAAGGATTATGATTATTAACAGTTTTAGCTGGTGATTTTACGTGTGTATGAGGTTTTAAAAAATCACTAGGAAGCTCTAAATTGTTGATTGATTAAAGAGAAGTCAAGAGTGTACAGCAAATAATGTGATTTTTTGTTAGACATTGTTAAAAAAAATTATTGTTAGAGTTTATTATTTAAATAATATGAATATTTTTATTATTTTGTTTACTTCAAGTTTTTTGAACAGGATAATTAAAATTAAATTTTCAAAATTACCTAACTTTTATTGTTATTTATTTTGTTAATAACTAATATTAAGTAAATGATAATATATTCTATAAATAAAGAATTAAAATCTCTATTAATATATGAAAAAAATTTTTTAAATCTTTTATTTATGTATAATAATTACAAAATTATAAAACTTACAAATTTGTGGTAAACTATAGCTACATTCTAACTCATCTTGTATGTGAATTCCACCTCATTTTGATTACGTATTCTATCTTGTTTTCGTATATGCAAAATTAAATAAATTGTACATGGAAAATGAGCAAGAATTCATATACAAAAATGGTAAAACCATAGACTACAAAATAAATTAGAACGTAGCCTGTGTCTATTCCATTTTGGATGGTTGGTTTTCTTAATTTCATCTACGGTTTGTAGTATTCTGAATATTTGTTGTCAAAACGAAATACTTAGGTTTTGTATGTATACATGACAATGCACTAGAAGCCTAGTGGTGCTTTTAAATTTAAGATTCTACTAATTTTTACATAAAGTAGTAGTTTACTATATACAAAGGTGTTGGCAACAAAGAATTCAATATAAAGAGTGTTCAAGAAGTTAGCAAAAACGTTTAAATAAGAATAACTTTCCTTAATATAAACATAATTTTATGATATTATGCTTGATTTGTTCTGAAATAGTGGAGGAATTTTTTTTTTTTTAAAAGAAATATGCTTAAATAAAAATGATTAATTTCATTTAATAAATAATCAAGTTCTTTTATAAAACGTTTATTTTTAAATTTTAAAGAGTTGGGTGACTGTTAAATACATTTTGCATAATGACGTGAATCCAAAGAAGTATCAAAAAAATCCGTCCACTATTTCAGACTTTAACCAAAGATTATTTTTACTATAGGGAAAATAAGAAACATTTCATATTTCATAATTTTACTTAAAATAGGTAACTTTTAATGAATTCCTAAATATGGTTGTAGAAAAGGAGTTGGATTATCTGATGCGTATAAAATTGCAAAAGAACTATTAAGGTTTAAAAAAGTTCTATCATTTTGAAAATTTAAAAAATTTTAGAAGTTATAAGAAAATAGATGTCATTAAGTGATCATAACTACATTCTAAATTAACATGTTTTTTGAAACATTTATTAAGTTAAAAGTTAAGCTATCAAATAAGCACAATATCATGAAAGTATTTTACATTGAAGAAATTTACTTTTATTTAAACTTTTTTGGTATCTTCATGTACTAGAGCAATTTCCTGCTGAGATGTCTCGAAGGCAGGTTGAAAGGTTTTCTATGTCCTTGGTAGAACTTGCTAACACATTTAAAGCATGTAAAGAGACAGCTGATGATAATCAGAATGGTTAAGACTATGATAAAGTTATGAATTTTATTATTTCAAAATTCGCGAAACTTGCTACTGAATGTCTTAAGCAAAAGTTTCGAGACGTTTACTCAAAAGATATTGAATCAATAATGAGTTGTTTGCAGATAATTGGTCAAGAAAATGTTCTAATGGAGATTATATCCTATGATATTATATCGTCAAGACTAAATAGATGTTTTCACGGCAAAAATTCTTTATTTGAAAAGTTGACAAGATGTTTTTAAACCATAATCAAAACGAGGAACACATTTTTGGAAGGCTCAAATGAACAAATAGGATCTTTGGGATATCATTTTATAGATTCGTGTTTACTAAAAGGTCTACAAGAAACTATTAAGAACAACTTTGCTTCCAATATTTTGATTAATACTACAACATTGTTTCAAAAATGTTTCTTTGAATTACTTCAATTCGTCAAAACATATCCACGTAGGAAGGAAAATAAAAGTCTTCTCGTTTCTTGTCTAGATCAATTTAATATGCACATATACTTTAAGTTAATAACCAGTGGATATTTAAAGAAGGTAAATACTGAACCTGGTAAAGCAACAAACAGACAATTGGAAGATATAGAAGTATCTATTCCAAACTTAAAATATGAATTAGACTACAATTCTTTTTTTTCACTTGAAATATCGAAAGCAATAGTATGGAGTTTCAATGACATGAGTAACGAGAAGATTGTACTTGATCCACTGTTATCTAGAAATTGGACTTTCTTAATATCTAATTTCAATAAGTTAATAACATTTTTAGAGAAAGCATCTGAATTGGAGTTTGAGGAAGACTATAAAGTACCAATTGCAATAATATCTGATGTCCAAAGACTTGAAGAATCAATTATGGGGTTGTGTTATGGTGTTTTTCGTTCAAGAATTAAAAATTAACGTCTTGATTGGCGTATATTCGGGAATGTATTTGACAGTTTCTTTTTGACGCTTCGTGAAAAAAAGTTGTCTTTTTGAGAAAATATTAATAGAGATTAACAAAAAAACTTTAGACAAGTATTTAATTCAAGTTAATGATGTGCCAAAAAGTTACAGATGGACTAAGAAACCGATGTCTGAAAGTCACTTACAATATCTTACAAGTATTGTTGATTATTTAAAGAAATTAGAAGATGATTTTAATACATATGGAGTAGAAGACGAAGTAAAGGAGAAAATGATCATAGAAGTAAGAGAATACGTAAAGGATACATTCAATCGTTTATCATCTAATTTAATACAACCTATACAACAGACATTTTCGTCTCTTCAACGATTTAAGAATAGAGAAGATGAGAACGCATCAAATGTTTCAGGAAGCAGTAGTGATGAAGCTAAAATGCTAAAACAATTAGAGTTAGATAAAATATTTGTATGTGATACTTTTTAATTTATTAAATATGTAATTATGATAAGCGATTATTAATTTTTTTAAAATAGTTATTAATACTTTATTCCATATTTTCAAATATTTATTTATATGTGTTAATAATGTTCTTTAGAAATAATATGGCTACATGGGCAGATATACAGAAATTAGCAAATGAATTTCAAGTAGCTCAACATTTCGAAGGAGAAAAGAAACTCAGTGATAGTTAATGTTATTGAAATTGCTTCAAAGCTTCGTGAATTGTTTTTAATTGATTTTATCTTCTCAACTGATGGCAAAGAGTATATTACTAAAAAAACGTCTTCAGAGTGAAATAATGAATGAATGTGTAGGACGTAAAGAAAGAGTTTCAATGGATGATTTGGTTATGCCATTAAATGTCGATTTCGAGTATATTGTTGAGGGCGTTAAGGAGATATGTTCTTCGGATGAGAATTTTATATCATTTCAAAGCGAATTGTATACGAAGACTTTTATGGATAATCTGTGCAATGAAATAAGTGACAAACTCGATGATGTTGGCACAATGTCAATTTTATCTATAACGAAGTTGTTTGATCTTCCAACTGCTATTATCAATACATATGTATTAAACGAAATAGGAAATAAAATTGCTGCTGTTAAAGATGGAGATACCATATACACTAGAAGGTATTTGTCAGCACAAAAAATGTATGTTGCTGCAATATTAAGTTCTGTTACAAAAGTTACTCCAATGGAGAAAATTGTGTCTGTAATTCCAGTATCAGAAAATATTTTCTGGAGTTTATGGAATGAATTAGATAAAGAAAATATAATAAATGGGAAACTTTTTGGATTAAAACATTCAACAAAAAAGAATTTCTACATACCAAAGTATTATTCTGACCTTACACTATGTTATATCAAGTCGAAATTTAATTCTGATGGTATAATAGATAGCGGGATTTTTAAGAAGTTCTTTATCACAAATATAAATGAAACTTTTGATGCAATATATGGGAAATCTTTTTCAAAAAATATAATTCATTTGGATTCAATAATTATTAGTAAAGAAAAGTTAACTGATTACATTAATGAGATAGAAAATGATGCAAGAAACAGTGGATGGTGTGATGTTATGGGATTTTTGCGTAATGAAATATCATATCCTATTACTGAAGTTGATATAGATATCATTAAGGAAAAATATTGGAAATTAAGCAATGACTTGAAATTTTTAGATACACCCGATTCCTCATTAATTTTATACAAAAAGTCACTTGTAGATACAATAAAGAAGTTCTTGGAACCGATTGTAAAAGAAATTGCTGTTAAAGAGGCTCCAAATTTGATTATAAGTATGAAAGAAGAACAAGCGAAAGGAAAACATAAACAACATTCCGATGATGAAGATTGGGGCACTGGAAAAGGTGGTAAAGGGAGTAAGAAGAAAGGTGTTTCATCAAAGAAGCCCGCAAAAAAAAGTACTACAGAGGTACGGAAAGGAACAACCATATCATTACCGAATGCAACTCTTCTAAAGCAACTCGAAAAGGAAAATTTAGCTCCAGAAAATATTGTAAAATGTATATATAAAGAAATATCAACAGATCTTGAGGAAACTTTTAACAATGAAATTATATATACTATGAATAACCTTAGTTTAACAAGAAGTAGTGATCAAAAGAAAAATAGAAAAGTATTAGAACAGAATGGACAAACATTATACGAAACATTTTGTATCTTAGAACAAGGTGCATTACATTTCCCAGGTATTTTTAATAGTTATTTTTAAAATATATATTTTTATAGACAAAACCGCAACAGATTTGAGGGATTATCTTCTTAAAAATACTGGAATTGACTTTGCAAATGTCGTTTTATCTATAATCTCCGAAAGACCAGTTGATGAATTATCATCTCCAGGAACAAGAAATAAAATAATAAAAGAGATGGATTGTGATAATGATATAAAAGAAGACATACTCTCTTTATATGCATCAATAACATCCGGAGACGTCAATCTCTTCCATGAAGCAGTAAAAACTTTAGGAAACAAAAACAGTTGCGGATTAATTTTTAAAAAACCTCATGAATCACTAATACCGGAGTTGGTATCTAGTTATAAGGATGGACTTGTTAAGGCTTTAAAAGAATCTACTGACCATGCAAAATCTCTTCTACTTGGTATTTTGATTTTATATGCTGATAGATATAAAATAGCAGTGTCAGGATCTGGTAAATTTGTAGGAAACTTTATATTAAATTTCAAGAATTCAAGTCAAGTTGATGAAGATGAAATTAGTTTGCTTACTTCAGCACAAGGCGCAGTAATTGAAGTTTTTAAGTCAAAAGGGAACGTCGATGGTACATTAAAAGAACAATTAGATGAAGCTATTGAAGAAATAAAAAATGTTGTTATTAATAAGAATTCATTTAGTACTTAGGAGGAAACCATTGCAAATAATCTAAATCTTAGAAATTTGAGGAAATATGCATAAATTTAAAGTAAATTAGTTTATTTATTATTTCCTTAGAAAGAAACCGTTAGCTTCAGGAATGATATAAATTAACTATAAAAGTTCTTATAATTTAACAAATATTTAAAATTTTTTATTAAAATTATAATGGTAATGGTTTTTAATTATAAACGTTAATATTTATTAATTATAAATAATAGTATTTCTAAATAAATAAAATGTTTCTATGAAATTTTTTATGTTATAAATAATTATGTTTAGAAATATTTATATATCATAAAGTTTACCTTAATATTTTGAAGTTATCTTTTATATATAAATATTAACAATAAATTAAAACTTTTCTTACTTACGAAAAAAGACTATGGGTAATAGTCTTTTTATGCTCTTTGATCTAAAAATTGTTTTAGTGTACATCACCATACTCATGTTTGATATGTTAATAGATTTAAGGCAAAAAAGAATTTCTACAAGCTTCTAGAAGTTTATAGAACCGATTACATTAATAATACATATAAGCAAAGACTTTTTATGATAGTTACAATTACATTTAGTCAATAAAGGTAGGTTTTTTTTCCTTTTCAATTTATCTTTTAAAATTTTAGTTATCAATTCAGTCTGATATGGAAGGTTCTGTAATCGTCAAAATTACCATCAGGCCAATATTTATGTGTATGTCTAAGTCGAAAATTGAGACATATGCTATAATATGCTGAATCAAAAGTAAGAAAGGCAGACGGAACTTTTTGGATAAGACCAAAAGGTTTCCGTCAAGTTTATACTCTTATAGTTGTAGTCACTGAAGAGGAAAGAAATGAAAATCGTTGTAAGTATGTACCAGTTGCCTTCGCAATAATGAAGTCCAAATCAAAAAGAGCTTATGAAAAGTTGAGGGAATATGCTAAAACTCTAAACGATATGTCTAAGCGTAGGGGAACCAAGAAGATAACTTCCCATAAATTATCCGATTGGTTCACCAGGAAACAATACAGAGTGAGAAGAGAAAGAGACTAAATTTTTTTTATTTGTATTATTATATATTTTTATTATATGTCTATTTTTAAAATAAATAACCAATAAAGTATATTTTTTAAGCTATGTTTTCTATAAAAAGGTGTAAAAAAAATTAAACCCAAATACATAAATAAGTTTTATTTCACAATAATTTTTATCATATATATCACTTGGTGTGGTGAGAAAATTGTTATCACTATTTGAATATATTCCTATTAATATTAATTAATATCATTAACAAATTAAAAAGATTTAATTTTCCCATAAACTTTCATAATTTCCTAGATCGAAGTTATCATCAATTACTTCTTCTTTGACGGCTTTTACTTTAATTTTCCTTGCTGCAAGTCTTTGTCTTCATTCATTCTCACTTGTCGTGTTTATATCTGCAGGTAGTTAAATTAATTGATATGGTTCAGAAACTCTAGCAGGTACAATAGATCCATCACTTCTCATTACCTCTACAATATAATCCTTAATATGTAATGGTCTTCCAATATTTGTTAATGAAGCTCTATAACAATTTTGGAGAACTATAAAGAAAAAAATACTAACTTTCGAAGTAGAATTACCTGATGAAGTAGAAAAAGAATGTGATAGTATGGAGGATGCATATGTTTTAAAACTCTGTTCTAGAAATGAAAAATTTATAAACGGTAAATATGAAAAATTAAAAGAAAGAAGAAAACGTTAAGAAGTTTCTAGAAGTGGTAGAGTAGGAGATTTTTGTTCATTTAATACTGACTGCCCTTCTGGAATGTTTTGCTCCACAGACACTTGTGCATGCCTCTCAAATTTTGTTGCAATTCAGGGGTATTGTTATTTAAAGAAAAATCCTGGTGAATCTGGATGTCAATATTCTGAACAATGTTCTGCTATTTGGTCAGAATCACGGTGTGAGAAGAGTAGATGTATTTGTCCTGAGAATGTTAATGGAATTTCATATTTTATGTCAAAAACTAGAGATGGTGTTGTTTGTATTCTACATTCAAGTGAAGATACAGATGTGATACCAAAATGTCCTCTTCCAGAGTATGACGATGATTTATTAACAACGCCTGTATCACAATTACGTAATTCTGTCATGACGGATCCAGACGATCCTGCACACAAAAAAAAGATATCAAAAAAAGTAGAAAAATGTATCGATCATTAATACAATTTTTTTAACAATAAAAAATTTTTTGTGTTAAATTCAAAAAATTTTTTCCATTGTTTTGTTACTCAAAATAATATTCGATTTTATTAATTTTTATAAAACTTTTTCATTTTATTGCCCATCTTTTCATTTTGTTACCTACATTTTCATTTTGTTTAATAAAAAGTGTTTAATATTCAAATAAAATAAAAAAAGAATGTCTATCGTTTTTACCAGTGAAATTTATTTTAAAGTAAACAATTACCAATAAACAATTTTTTGATTTAAATATATTATCATCAACAGATAAACTGTCTAATAGACTTAATTTATCTTTTTAGTTATAACATTAATTAGTTAAAAATAAGACATCAAAGTTATTTATATCTAACAAAATGATTTATTATAATATTTTTCTTAGTTTTTTTATTGTATTTTAAATAATTAATTGTTATTATCTTCATTAATAATAATAACCATTTAAATGAAACTTTTTTATCTTCAAAAAATAAATAATTCATAAAATTGATTACCCATTATCAAATAATAAAGTTTATTGTCAATAATCTAAAATAACTCAAAAAAATAACTTGATATACTTATATAAAAATGTATGTTAAATATTATCATGAAAATTTAATAATATTCCATTAATTTTCTTTCTTCGCAATATATATTATTTAAATGGTACATTATATCAAATTTAGAATTGCTTTCTTTAATTTTATCACTAATATCTGTTTTTTCTTAAAACATATGAATTGTTTGTTAATCATCAATCTTGAATAAAAAAAGAATTTGTTTTTGATGTCTATAAATGCTTTATTTACTCGAAGTACTATTTTTATTAGAAAATTTGTTTAGTTTTAGTCTAAATTTATTTTAAAAAATATTTATCATTCAAAAGCTCTTCTTTTGTTATTTTAGTACTGTATAATTTTTCTACAATCATACGAATTAAAGTTTTATTTTACAAGAATGTTAGATATAATATTTTTAAAAATTATTACATGGTCCTAATATGTGTATTTTACTACAAAATCGTTTAAATGTTTCAATTTAAAAATATTATTTTTATTAATGTCCATTAGTAAATTTATAAAATTATTGATTTCTGTAAGCATATAAATTAAAATATCTAAAATATTTAGATAAACATTGTACGGTATTCAATTCTATACATCTTAAGTTAACATATTCTAAATAATTCCTAAAATAATACATCAGGAAGAGATCAGGAAATTATTTTCGATTAAAACTTTTATCTATCATAATACATGTAGCTTTTTATAACGTTTTTCAAATATTAATAAATATAAAAAAAATAATGAAAATTAAAACGAATCTGTACTTTAAATTTCTATAAAAGTTAATAACTTAAAAACAGCATTTGATACTAATTAGAAGTTTAATTTAATTATTCTCTTTATTTTACTATTTTATTACTAAAAATTTCTAACATTCAAAAACATATGTAATATTTTAATAGTAATTTATATTGAAATAAATTGGTTGAATGTATCAAACATACTTTTCTATCGAAATTAAATGACTAAAATGAATTAAAAAATAAAATAATTTGTTTTATATAGAAGGAAATATTGTTTAATATATAAAAATATAAATGTTTCATATATAAATTTTTAAAAGAGTAATTTAATAATATCATTTAGAAAATATTTAAATATTAATATTTTCCCAATAGTTTAATTCTCTAATATTAATAAAAACAATTTTATTTAAACTTTCTCAAAAAGAAAATTGTTAAATGTTTTTTTGTTTTCACTTTTTGATTAATTTTAAATTTATATTGTCAAAATGAATCGTTTCCTTGAAGATTTGGAGTACTATAATGATTTATCAAGCGATTTAAAGAGCATTATTTCCAAAAAAATTGATAGTAAACAAAATATTATAATTGAATCTGATTTAAAATATCAATGGAAGGAATCTTTGATAACAAAACTTAATTGTGAAATTAAAGAAATTTGTCAGTATGAAAATGTAAATAAAAAAATAAAAAAGACCAATAAAAAATTCATTCAATGAGTTGGTAACTTACTATATTAATTACAAGAGTATAATAAAATTCTTGATAAAATCGGTGGTGATTTTCAGAATTTTTATTTACAACGTACAAAGCAAAGATAATGGATAAAGATTAAGGTTGATAAACAGAAAAAAAAGGACACAGGTTTGCAAAAAATGTAATAAATATGTCCCATCAAAAAAAATTCTAACTTTCTTCTTTTGTGACTAATCTCGTCGCATTATTTCGCATATGAGAACTACATAGATAATTAAAAAATCATTTAACATTAATTATTTAAGATAAATCCAATATTTTTAAAGAACTTTCTTGTTGAGATAAAAAGAAAAAAAATACAATATTTTTTAAATTACAACAACATTTATATCTTATTTATTAAATAAAAATTATAGTATAAATTAACAGAATTATATTATATTTATGTTTTAGCTATTAATATTAAAATAAAGGTCATTAAAAAAGTAGCTAATTAGATTTAGAGAAATTGATACTATTTTTAATTAACGTAGAATAACTTTTTTAACAATTTAATATTTTCTAAAACATATATATGATATTGGTGAAAACAATGGGTTTAAGTTTTTATATAAAGTTAAAAAAATTGCCATACTCGTCACTTAAAGTTGATTTTTTTCAAAACATTGGTTTATAGACACCATTAATTTTATATTATTATTACAAATAAAAATATTTTATAAACATAGTTTATTGAAAAATTATTATAAACAATTTCATTAAAAATAATTGAAAAAAATCAACACCACAATTTTTTTCAGTAAATCAAAAGAGTGGTTTAGATATTTTTTATAAACTAGAAAATTAAAAGTCTATTTCATATAAAATTTAAAACAAATACTTCTCGAAATTAAATGGAATATTTTCTTTTCAATCGCATGGTTCACTAGCTTTCCTCAAAATTAGAAGAAAAATTCTTTATCACTTTTTTCGTTTATATAGAGTCGTCAAACCAAATAAATTTATTATTATTTTATTTAATATTATAAAAACTCTAGCAATTATCCTAAATGTGAGATCGCATGAAAATTAGCTATCATTTTTTTAAATAATATATCTTTGTTCTTTATTTTTGTGAACATTTTTAGAAAATGAGTTGTAATATTTTTAAAAATAAAAATTGTTTTTACTATATATACATTTTATATATTGTAAACACGATTACAATCAAAACAATAGTTTTAAATTTTGATTTTATTCATGTACCTTTTACTATCACATCTATGATTGTAATGAAGAACATGAAATTTTTTCCAATGAATTTTAATGTTTTTAAAAGAATAGTGCTTAACATTTGTTTTACATTCAAATACGGGGCAAACAATAACTTTTAATAATCTATCATCTGCATATTCATGCGTATCTCTCAGATAATCCAAATATCTTGATTTTTCAACTTTTCTATTACAAAATTGGTAGTCAACATTTGAACTTAATTTATCCATTTTTGGACTATATAAATAATAAAATAAAGAAACATTTAAATTAAAATTTTATTATTAAATTATAATACAAAAAATTATACAATTGTTATATTTACTTATTAAATTAATTTTTAATATTTGATAGTGTTCGTAATATCATTATTTTACGTTCTTTGCTGTGGGGAGTCGTCGCTTAATTCTTTAATATTTAAATAAATTTTGACATATTAAAATGGTGAGACATTTTATTGCATTTTAGATAGATTTGTCAAAATTTGTCCTTCTTTGTGTGTATTTATTGACAATTACAAAAATATTAATACAACTAAAAAATGTATTCCAGCAAATAAAAAATAACACAAATCAAAGCATAAAACTAAATTTTATCAATTTTTTTTTAATTACATATAAAATTAAAGTTAAGATTATACAAGAAAAAATCTTAAGAATTAAATGCCAAATATTATATCATAGAAACTATAACACAAAACAATATGTTTTAATAAACTTAAAAAATGTCATTTTAAAAAGATCAAACGAAAATAATATCTAAATTTAAATTTATGCATCCGGCAGCTAAATGTAAACTTTTTTTAATTATGAAATTATATCTGCATTTTATAAAGATAAAAAATTAAATGAAGTAGAGGTATTATTATGTTTACGTAAAAATTCTAGCCCTGCGGGTAAGCAGTGGCAGGCGAAGGGAAGTAGCTGTTTGTTAAAATTTTTTTCTTTTCGTTAAACATATTAAAAATTAACTTTGCACTTTTATTTCTTACAGTATATCGAGTTTTAGAAATGAATAAAAGAAATACAAGATTATTTTAAAACAAAAGTATAAATAACACAAATTATTTAATATAAATACCATTGTAACTATAGATTTTTATAATAATTGTTTTAAAAATAGAAAGGGTATTGCATTATCATTTAATCATTAAATAAAGAAACTTAGAAAAAATAGCTTTTACATTAAACGATAAAAAATTTTTTTAAAAAAACAAAACAAGCATAATATTTTAAAATTATTATTTTAGTGTTCTGACTAAAGACAATATTATCATAAGTTAAAATGTATCGTTAAATAATGAATTTTTTTCCATCATTACTTTTTATTTTAATTATGAAGATTTCATTCTAGAGGAATTATTTGATTTCATTTTTTATGAAACAAATTGCAAATGTCTAACTCAATCTGAAATTATAGGTAAATTTTCTAGTTAAAGCGCATAGTTTTACAGAGTTCTGATATTCATAATGCAACACATGATTAAAATAAAATGATGATTTCTTTAAACTTTTAAATATATCAAAATAAGTTAATTTTGTTTTGATAAGACTAGAATTTTTAGCTGTTAATTAGGTGTAAGATTAACTAATTTACAGTAATCACTTTAAAATATAACTTACGTTTTTTTGTAAATATTGTTTGATAAATAATTACTACCATTACTTTTAGTACCAATAGCTACTATAGATTATCAAAAAACTTTCTCTTACGGAACATATTAATCTTAGCATATAAAAATGGTTAATGTGGGTTTGGTTGTCGACATAATTCAAATTATATATAAGATACCATCAACACTTTTAATGATACTGTCAGTAAATGTCATAATAAAAGAAATCAAAAAAAAAAATGTTCATTTTAACACACAATTCTATATAATAATTGTTTGTAAATTAATTAATGAAATTTTTTACATTATAATTATTTTTATATTTATAAAATTTCCTCAATATGGATTTTTTAATGATTTTATGGAAAATAATAATTGGACGGCAACAGTATTCTATGTTATAGTATCACAACAAACAACATTTATGTTTCTTGTAACACTTTTAATTAGTATAAATAGATATATAGCTGTTAAATATCCATTGTCATATAAATATCATTTTTCAAGATCAAAAATTACTATTATATTACTATGTTTTATCATATTGTCAACAATGATTGGACTTAGACATATCTCTCTTAATGCAAAATATAAAAAATCTGGTTTATATGATTTCTTTACCCCATCTTTGGAATTTGAAAATGTAATTTATAATAGAATTATTTGTCATTTCTTTATATATGGAACTATTTCAATTGCAACATGTATCTTCAATGTAATGGCCGTTTTAACATTGAAAAAACAGAACAAAGCTGATAATAAAAGCAAAAGTAATTTAAAATATATCAAATACTCTATTTTTATTTTTATAACTTTATTCATTGTTGAGACTTTCTTTATTTGTAAATTTATTGCTCTAAACAATGGAATTAAATTTTTTTCTTATATAACTATTTTTCTCTTTGTTGTGGGGTTTGATTTAACGTCTGTAGGAGATTTTTATTTTCTTATTTATTTATCGTAAGTTCATATTAATAACATATATTTCTAAGTAAAGTTATATTTTTAGTAGTGAACTAAGAAAGGCATTGAAAACTAATCTTGGATGTTCTAAAAAATTTAATAACAAAGTTAATATCAAAGTTATTTATCGAAGGTAAGTTATTCATTAATTTAAATAAGTGTAATTTGATTTTAAAAGGCGATTAGAGCCCTGAACTGCTACTGAATTTGGACAAAATTTCCAGAGATTAGAAAAAATATTTATTTTGTTCTCGTAATCTTTTTCTAATGGTGTCTGAAAATTGGCTTTACGTACAGTATCTATCTATGGTTATATCCTTTGATCGCTAGGGCGAATTATTTTTGTTATGCTTTCTGAAAAGTTTGAATTAACTCTTAAGTGGTGATCTATACTTTCAAGAAATAGGCAATCAATTTTCTCAGAGCGTCAATCGATAATTCACATAGCACATTTCATTGTTTTTTTTTGTGAATCTTTTTCAATTACAACTTATTTTTAATACATTAATAGCTTATTTTCTGATTTCTACAACTCTTTTTACATAACTCCATTGTTCTACACTAGATTTTTCGGTTGAATGTATGATATAAAAAATCTATACTAAAAATAAAAAAAATATTCATTCTGTTTTTCTTATTACCTAATATTACATTTTTGTATTTATTAATCTGTAAAAATTAAATATGATGAAAAATATTAAAGAAGAAAATTTAATAAAAAAAATTCATTTTCAATTTTAAACTTCTAATAAATCAGAATATACAAGCAACGATAAGCGCATCATATTAGTTACACATTAAACTAATTTAGAGAATTATGAAAAAATCTTTACTGGTTGCTCATTGAATACTTTAAAGTAGACCAAACGTAAGCGGATATGATTTTTAAGATAAAACTTTGAGTATGTTCGATTTTATGGTATAGAAGATATTTTGATTGGTAAAACAGTTGGTGGTTTAATGCCAATAATTTTTTACATGTGGATGAGATAAAAGATCTAGTATCTGAGATGAAAAAGATTGATGATTATGTTTTTTAAGTATAAATGAAGATTATTCTGTGACAATAACTTTTGCTTCACCAGAGGTAATTACTAAACTTTTTCTGAATTCAATAGAGCTTTTACAGAAGATGAATAAAGTGCAATATATATTGAATATAATCAATTTTTCCTAAAAAGTAATTATATAGATATATGTCATTATTTTAATTATATATTTACCATAAGAGAAATACTTAATCCGACGATCCATGTAGTAAGATAAAGTAGTCAAAGGTTCAAGGTGTAAAGTCTAAATAATTTTTTTTATATATAAATAAGAGTTAAGTTTATATTTTTTATTCATTTATCTAGTAATAATTATCATATTCAGGGTGTTCAATAGTATTCTGAAAAAATCTAATTAAAGTAACTCATTTCATTTTCGACATATTTCTATGAAATTATATCCTTCTAAAAGTCTAAATTTTTATTTAAAAAAATGTAAAAATATTATATTTAAATGTAGTTAAAGTTATAAAATCTCTATTTTTTTTGTAATTTTTATTCTACATTAATTTTTCAAAACGAAATAACGCTTTTAAAACTTATTATTCTTTTGAAATTTTATATGTATCTAGTAGCCTAACTTCTGTTCTACAAAATGGTTAGGGAATTTATATTACATACCTATTTTAAGTAAAATTATGAAACATTAGATGTTTTACATTTTTCTATAGTGAAAATAATTTTTTATCTCATTTAATTATTTTTACAAAAAACTAAGAGTAAATATACAACTACTATCGCTAATTAACAATATTTTATATATTTTAACATTTATTACTTATTATTACCAAAAAATATAAATATTTTTAATACCTATGTTAATTAGTTAAAAAAGTATTTCTTACAAAATTATTCATATCATCAAATAAAAAAAGTTCCATAATGAGAGAAACTGAAGATTTCTTTAATGGCTAAAACTACATTTTGAATCAACATCCTTATATCCGATTTGCAACATTTTTTAAGTTGAAGTTAGACCTTTAAATGGATATTTTGTCATAAAAATACATTTACATTGAAAAAGCTATTTTTATTCAAATTTTTTCAGTATACTATAGGATGCCTTGTATATTGCAAATCTTAGATCACTATTATTTTTAATGTTTTTATTA
Organism: Strongyloides venezuelensis; assembly: GCA_963280985.1. Taxonomy (NCBI): domain Eukaryota; kingdom Metazoa; phylum Nematoda; class Chromadorea; order Rhabditida; family Strongyloididae; genus Strongyloides; species Strongyloides venezuelensis. The sequence continues at coordinate 777,486 of CAUJLX010000002.1, read as the reverse complement.
ATTAATATAGATGGGTATGGTATATTATTATTAATATTTTTAAATTATTCCTTTCATAAGATTCCAAAAAAAGTTTATAAGATATTTTAGTCATCACTTATAAAATTTATATCGTGTTTTTTCATTGAGAAAATGGGTGCATATATTGTGATGCTTTGGACTACCTTTGAAATTTTTACAAAATTAATTTCTCATAAAAATTAAATTTCTGGTGACTAAAAATATTATTATTGTTTTTATGTAAAGAAAATTTCTTTCCCATGTATAGTAAACAGTATACGAAAGGTACATATAATTCAAAAAGGACGAAAAACTTTAAGTATACTGTCAATTTAATTTAATTTAAATTATAATCATATTATTATATTGTTATCATAATATTATTAAGATATTGTTAATCTTCTTGTTTTCTTATAGGCACACATACCAATAAATAAAGTTTATTCTGGTCTTAGATAAGTCAAGTTTACTAGGTGGCTTATAGAATCGAGTAAACGAGATCTACAAAATACCGTCGAGAAAACCATCAAGAGTAAATTCTCCTCTAAACATAGGAGAAAGAAAGACACCGAGAAACCTTAGGCGGAGATCACCGATTCCGGTAGCATCAACACCAAAAAGACATCCTCCCCTATCAAGGTCAACTCACAGCTCTCGGTCAACCCAAATCAACATGGAAAAAGGATTCTCAATCGGAGCTATCCTGACACCAAACTCCAATGACTCATTTAGAAACAGTGAGGAAGATATTAGCCCTCACATCTTGCGAATGGAAAGGAAGTTTAGACTCCTGGGAATAGAAGATGAAGGGGACAACCTCGACGCTCTCTTCCTCTCCCTCTCACCTGGTATTACCGAAGCTTACATTGCAGAATTCGGAGAACCCACCAGCTACTCCACCTTCGTCAAGAACTTGAAGAAACGTTTCGACGGAAGACAAACCTGCTTATGGACAGAAACTACCCTTGCCGACATGAAACTTAACGAACGATCATCCAAGTTTGAAGAAGACCTCAGACATATATGTTCACTTGTAAGGAAGACTATGCCAAATTGTACTGACAAGCAAAGACTCGATGAAATGAAGAGAAAAATACACACCAAGCTGACACCTCATTATGACATATGGAAATTCGTTATCATGTCCTCCTATGATAATGAACCCGATCTTGTAAGAGAAGTGGCCTCTTACGCCAAGTTGCTGTCACCTCCACAAACTCCTAAAGATAAAGTTTTTAAAACCCCTCCAGTGAAAGAGAAGCTCATGGGAAGATGCAACATACACCCTAAGGGACCCATAGTGACGCCAAATGTCAGGTGCAGAAGAATATGAGGAACCAATCTCTCCAAACAAACTACGTTAAGAAAGAAGATGAGAAACCTCCTTCTCAAAACCTCATTTGCAAGCAAGGTTCAAAATCTTGAAAAGCTGACATCAGAATCCCTCTGTTGTTCATGGATCCTCAACAAGAAAGAGAAATTTCAGCCGTAGGATATGTTGATAGTGATGCTCAAGTATCAGTAATGTCTGCCAAGTTAGCTAGAAGATTAAAGTTAGAAATAATGCCTAGCAGATATAAAAATCTCAAAGGATTCACTCAACATTGTCAAGAAACTTCTGAATCAGTTCATGTAGTCCTGTGTATAGCTGATCATCAATTACAATGTAACTTTGAAATCCTAGGACAAGTTCCTGATATGTTATCGGAAGCTTTCATCGGAAACGATATCCTTGCAATAGTAGAAGCCTCTGTAATCTACAAGGAACCCAGAGGTATACAAATTGAAGATACGTTTATTCCAAGTATCTGCCCTTTAGAGCGTAAATTAAAAGAACCTATAATGTCACGTATTGAAACTAATGATCTTTCTGTCAAAACATTAATAGCTGAGAAACATCAAAACGTAATTTCTACCAATAAATGTGATATAGGACAGTGCATTCACTATGCTCCTCCGACAAATGTTCAAACTCATACATCTCCACAATATCCTAATCCTTCAATATTATCAGGACAACAACATCCCCAAGGACAGCCTCACTATTACATGAACCTTCATCAAAGCGGGTCTGAGCAACAACAGATTGCTCATCAACAACAAATGGCTCAACAACGTGGACCTTCAATGACTCCGAGTCATCCACAACAACATATGATACATTCACAACATCCTCAACAAATATCACAGCAATCACAAAATACATAAAATACTCCAACCACAAATATTCTCAACCAAATTAAGTTGGGGGATAATAGGCTCAAAGATAAATTCACAGTTCAAACCTCATGTACCAGAAGAGGGAATACCAATTTTAGCAGAAAAAAACCATCAACAACATTTACGACAACAAGTCATGCCCTCAACACCACATTGTACTAACTTGAATGACGGCAAACTACAAGGAACACATCATCAGCAATCATATTTCACAAGTCCAATATACTATTCATCTCCAGTAACGATGATGAATGGTTCAAATGAATATCATATAACACCACCATCTCATATTAACGAGTCATTTGAATTTGATCAAGGACATGTTTCACAATCTATGCCATATTACATTGGTAATTATTCTAAAATTCCAATGTCTAATGAAGTGACGTATGGAATGGAAAATCAACCACCATTTCCTTCACAACGACATGTACAGTCGTCTACTCCGAGGAGGAAACGGAAAAGTGATAAGATACTCATCAGAACAATTTCCAGGGAAAACAAGTTTATGCAAGATATACAGAGCCATACACCATCATTTCTGCCACCCCTTATATGATCCAATACCGTAAATCAGAGAAGCCAAGAAAAGTAAGCCGTGTTCATCCTCAACACGTCAAACTTTTTGAAGTACAGGGGGAGAAGTAAACAGTATATGAAAGGTACATATAATTCAAAAAGGATGAAAAACTAAATATACTGTCAATTTAATTTAATTTAATTTAAATTATAATCATATTAATATATTGTTATCATAATATTATTAAGACATTGTTAATCTTCTTGTTTTCTTATAAGCACATATACCAATAAATAAAGTTTACTGTATAATTATGTTAGAACAATGTTTTATAAAAATAATCTGTTTGAAGATAAAATCCTATTTATCTTTAATTAATTTATTAGTACTGTTGGAATATTCTTATTCCAGTTAGAGAGCAATTAAACAATTATACTGACTCAACTTTATTATCAAATAAAACTATCTAATATAATAAAATAATGTCACGAAATTTATAATTTATATTTAGAATATTCAAATATTCTAACAGGTACTTTTGTTATTTTTTCGTTTTAAATTTAATATATTAAAATTAATATTGTACTTTGATTTCCTACAGTATATCAAGTTTTTGAGATGAATTAAAATTATTATGAAATTCTTGAAGTATAAATGTGTAAATAACATAAGGTACGAATTAATAGTATTATTATACTTATAGATATTCACAATAAAATGTTTAAAAAACTGTAAAAGTATTAAATTTTTTAATTATCATACATTAAAGAAAATAAGAAGGAATATTATTTTTATTAAGCAATCTCAAAGTTCTTTAAAAAAGGAAAAAAGTATTATATTCTATTATTGCTATTTTATCGTATTATCTTAACAACAATATTATATTTAATTGAAATATATCGAAAAAAATAGACTATTTTGTATTATCAAATTTCTATTATAGTAATGAGCGTGCTTTTTCATAGAAATTATTTTAATTTACAATTTATTTACTTGATATGAAACATTAATTGCAAATATATAACCATTCCTTAATAATAAATATTCTTTCAATTTTAAGTGCATAGATTAACAGAGTTATGATATCCATAATGGAACACTTGCTCAAAATAGGATTATGAATTCTTAAAACTTACTAATATAACAAAATTAAAGTAAATTTTTTTGAGAATTTTACAATTTTTTTGCCTTTAAATAATTAAATGTTTATATGATTGACATAATCACTTAAAAATATAACTTACGTCTTTTTAAAAATATCGTTTAATAAATGATTATTACTATTACTTTTATTATCAATAACTATTATAGATTCACAAGAAACTTTCTCTTACGGTATATACTAGTCTTCGAATGTAAAAATGATTCATGTGATTTTGGTTGTCGACATTATTCAACTTTTATATAAGATACCATCAACACTTTTAATGATACTGTCAATATATGTTATAATAAAAGAAATTAAAAATCAAAATGCTAAATTTAGCAAACAATTTTATACAATAATTGTTTGTAAATTAACTAATGAAATTTTTTTTATTATAACTATTTTTATATTTGTTAGATTCCCTAAATGGGGATTTTATAATGATTATATAGAAAACAATAATTGGACAGCAACAATATTCTATGTTATAGCAGCACAACAAACAACTTTTATGTTTCTTATAACACTTTTAATTAGTATAAATAGATATATAGCTGTTAAATATCCTTTATCATATGAACAACATTTTTCAAGATCAAAAATTATTATTATATTAGTATGTTTTATCATATTGTCAACAATGATTGGACTTAGACATATCTTTCTTAATGCAAAATATAAAAAATCTGGTTTATATGATTTCTTTACCCCATTTTTGGAATTTAAAAATGTAATTTATTATAGAATTTTTTGTCATTTCTTTGTATATGGAACTATTTCAATTGTAACATGTATCTTCAATGTAATGGCCGTTTTAACATTGAAAAAACACAACAAAGCTGGTAATAAATGCAGAAGTAATTTAAAATATATCAAATACTCTATTTTTATTTTTATAACTTTATTTATTGTTGAGACTTTCTTTATTTGTAAATTTATTGCTCTAAACAATGGAATCAAATTTTTTTCTTATATAACTATTTTTCTCTTTGTTGTGGGATTTGATTTAACGTCTGTGGGAGATTTTTATTTTCTTATTTATTTATCGTAAGTTCATATTAATAACATATATTTCTAAGTAAAATTAAATTTTTAGTAGTGAACTAAGAAAGGCATTGAAAACTAATCTTGGATGTTCTAAAAAATTTAATAACAAAGTTAATATCAAAGTTATTTATCGAAGGTATGTTATTCATTAATTTAAATAAGCGTAATTTTATTTTAAAAGGCGATTAGAGCCTTGAACTGCTACTGAATTTGGACAAAATTTCCAGAGATTAGAAATAATATTTATTTTGTTCTTGGAATCTTTTTCTAATGGTGTCTGAAAATTGGCTTTACGTACAGTATCTATCTATGGTTATATCCTTTGATCGCTAGGGCGAATTATTTTTGTTATGCTTTCTGAAAAGTTTGAATTAACTCTTAAGTGGTGATCTATACTTTCAAGAAATAGGCAATCAATTTTCTAGAGCGTCAATCGATAATTCACATAGCACATTTCATTGTTTTTTTTTGTGAATCTTTTTCAATTACAACTTATTTTTAATACATTAATAGCTTATTTTCTGATTTCTACAACTCTTTTTACATAACTCCATTGTTCTACACTAGATTTTTCGGTTGAATGTATGATATAAAAAATCTATACTAAAAATAAAAAAAATATTCATTCTGTTTTTCTTATTACCTAATATTACATTTTTGTATTTATTAATCTGTAAAAATTAAATATGATGAAAAATATTAAAGAAGAAAATTTAATAAAAAAAAATTCATTTACAATTTTAAACTTCTAATAAATCAAAATATACAAGCAACGATAAGCGCATCATATTAGTTACACATTAAACTAATTTAGAGAATTATGAAAAAATCTTTACTGGTTGCTCATTGAATACTTTAAAGTAGACCAAACGTAAGCGGATATGATTTTTAAGATAAAACTTTGAGTATGTTCGATTTTATGGTATAGAAGATATTTTGATTGGTAAAACAGTTGGTGGTTTAATGCCAATAATTTTTTACATGTGGATGAGATAAAAGATCTAGTATCTGAGATTAAAAAGAAGGATGATTATGTTTTTTAAGTATAAATGAAGATTATTCTGTGACAATAACTTTTGCTTCACCAGAGGTAATTACTAAACTTTTTCTGAATTCAATAGAGCTTTTACAGAAGATGAATAAAGTGCAATATATATTGAATATAATCAATTTTTCCTAAAAAGTAATTATATAGATATATATCATTATTTTAATTAGATAATTATCATAAAAGAAATACTTAATCCGACGATGCATGTAGTAATATAAAGTAGTCAAAATTTCAAGGTGTAAAGTCTAAATAATTTTTTTATATATAAATAAGAGCTAAGTTTTTATTTTATTATTCATTTATCTAGTAATAATTATCATATTCAGGGTGTTCAATAGTATTCTAAAAAAATCTAAATAAAAATAACTCATTTCATTGTCGACGTATTTCTATGAAATTATATCCTTCTAAAAGCCTAAATACTTACTAAAAACACTTCAAACAAAATGTAAAAATATTATATATAATATAGTTAAAGTTATTTATAAAATCTTTATTTTTTTGTAATTTTTATTCTACATTAATTTTTCAAAACGAAATAACGTTTTTTAAAATTTATTATTCTTTTGAAATTTTATATGCACCTGGTAGCCTAACTTCTGTTCTACAAAATGGTTAGCGAATTTATATTATATACCTATTTTAAGTAAAATTATGAAACATTAGATGTTTTACATTTTTCTATAGTGAAAATAATTTTTTATCTCATTTAATTATTTTTACAAAAAACTAAGAGTAAATATACAACTACTATCGCTAATTAACAATATTTTATATATTTTAACATTTATTACTTATTATTACCAAAAAATATAAATATTTTTAATACCTATGTTAATTAGTTAAAAAAGTATTTCTTACAAAATTATTCATATCATCAAATAAAAAAAGTTCCATAATGAGAGAAACTGAAGATTTCTTTAATGGCTAAAACTACATTTTGAATCAACATCCTTATATCCGATTTGCAACATTTTTTAAGTTGAAGTTAGACCTTTAAATGGATATTTTTTCATAAAAATACATTTACATTGAAAAAGCTATCTTTATTCAAATTTTTTCAGGATACTATAGGATGCCTTGTATATTTCAAATCTTAGATCACTATTATTTTTAATGTTTTTATTAATTATTATAGATGGGTATGGTATATTATTATTAATATTTTTAAATTATTCTTTTCATAAGATTCCAAAAAAAGTTTATAAGATATTTTAGTCATCACTTATAAAATTTATATCATGTTTTTTCATTGAGAAAATGGGTGCATATATTGTGATGCTTTGGACTACCTTTTGAAATTTTTACAAAATTAATTTCTCATAAAAATTAAATTTCTGGTGACTAAAAATATTATTATTGTTTTTATGTGAAAAAAATTTCTTTCCTTTGTATAATTATGTTAGAACAATGTTTTATAAAAATAATCTGTTTGAAGATAAAATCCTATTTATCTTTAATTAATTTATTAGTACTGTTGGAATATTCTTATTCCAGTTAGAGAGCAATTAAACAATTATACTGACTCAACTTTATTATCAAATAAAACAATCTAATATAATAAAATATTGTCACGAAATTCATAATTTATATTTAGAATATTCAAATATTCTAACAAGTACTTTTGTTATTTTTCTGTTTTAAATTAAATATATTAAAAAAATATTGTACTTTGATTTCCTACAGTATATCAAGTTTTTGAGATGAATTAAAATTATTATGAAATTCTTGAAGTATAAATGTGTAAATAACATAAGGTACGAATTAATAGTATTATTATACTTATAGATATTCACAATAAAATGTTTAAAAAACTGTAAAAGTATTAAATTTTTTAATTATCATACATTAAAGAAAATAAGAAGGAATATTATTTTTATTAAGCAATCTCAAAGTTCTTTAAAAAAGGAAAAAAGTATTATATTCTATTATTGCTATTTTATCGTATTATCTTAACAACAATATTATCATTTAAGTTGAAATATATCGAAAAAAATGGACTATTTTGTATTATCAAATTTCTATTATAGTAATGAGCGTGCTTTTTCATAGAAATTATTTTAATTTACAATTTATTTACTTGATATGAAACATTAATTGCAAATATATAACTCATTCCTTAATAATAGGTAATATTCTTTCAATTTTAAGTGCATAGATTAACAGAGTTATGATATCCATAATGGAACACTTGCTCAAAATAGGATTATGAATTCTTAAAACTTACTAATATAACAAAATTAAAGTAAATTTTGTGTTTGATAATTTTAGAATTTTTTGCCTTTAAATAATTAAATGTAAGATTATATGATTGACAATAATCACTTAAAAATATAACTTACGTCTTTTTAAAAATATCGTTTAATAAATGATTATTACTATCAATACTTTCATTATCAATAACTATTATAGATTCACAAGAAACTTTCTCTTACGGTATATACTAGTCTTCGAATGTAAAAATGATTCATGTGATTTTGGTTGTCGACATTATTCAACTTTTATATACCTGATACCATCAACACTTTTAATGATACTGTCAATATATGTTATAATCAAAGAAATTAAAAATCAAAATGCTAAATTTAGCAAACAATTTTATACAATAATTGTTTGTAAATTAATTAATGAAATTTTTTTTATTATAACTATTTTTATATTTGTTAGATTTCCTAAATGGGGATTTTTTAATGATTATATAGAAAACAATAATTGGACAGCAACAATATTCTATGTTATAGCAGCACAACAAACAACATTTATGTTTCTTATAACACTTTTAATTAGTATAAATAGATATATAGCTGTTAAATATCCTTTATCATATGAATCAACATTTTTCAAGATCAAAAATTATTATTATATTAGTATGTTTTATCATATTGTCAACAATGATTGGACTTAGACATATCTTTCTTAATGCAAAATATAAAAAATCTGGTTTATATGATTTCTTTACCCCATTTTTGGAATTTAAAAATGTAATTTATTATAGAATTTTTTGTCATTTCTTTGTATATGGAACTATTTCAATTGTAACATGTATCTTCAATGTAATGGCCGTTTTAACATTGAAAAAACGCAACAAAGCTGGTAATAAATGCAGAAGTAATTTAAAATATATCAAATACTCTATTTTTATTTTTATAACTTTACTCATTGTTGAGACTTTCTTTATTTGTAAATTTATTGCTCTAAACAATGGAATTAAATTTCTTTCTTATATAACTATTTTTCTCTATGTTGTGGGGTTTGATTTAACGTCTGTGGGAGATTTTTATTTTCTTATTTATTTATCGTAAGTTCATATTAATAACATAAATTTCTAAGTAATGTTAAATTTTTAGTAGTGAACTAAGAAAGGCATTAAAAATTGCTTTTGGATGTTCTAAAAAATTTAGTGAGAAAGTTAATACCAAAGTTATTTATCGAATGTAAGTTATATATTAATTTTAATAAGTATAATTTGATTGTAAAAGGCGATAAGAGTCCTGAACTGCTACTGAATTTGGACAAAATTTCCAGAGATTAGAAATAATATTTATTTTGTTCTCGTAATCTTTTTCTAATGGTGTCTGAAAATTGGCTTTACGTACAGTATCTATCTATGGTTATATCCTTTGATCGCTAGGGCGAATTATTTTTGTTATGCTTTCTGAAAAGTTTGAATTAACTCTTAAGTGGTGATCTATACTTTCAAGAAATAGACAATCAATTTTCTCAGAGCGTCAATCGATAATTCACATAGCACATTTCATTGTTTTTTTTGTGAATCTTTTTCAATTACAACTTATTTTTAATACATTAATAGCTTATTTTCTGATTTCTACAACTCTATTTACATAACTCCATTGTTCTACACTAGATTTTTCGGTTGAATGTATGATATAAAAAATTTATACTAAAAATAAAAAAATATTCATTCTGTTTTTCTTATTACCTAATATTACATTTAAATTTTTGTATTTATTAATCTCTATAAATTAAATATGATGAAAAATATTAAAGAAGAAAATTTAATAAAAAAATTCATTTTCAATTTTAAACTTTTAATAAATCAGAATATACAAGCAACGATAAGCGCATCATGTTAGTTACACATGAAACTAATTTAGAGAATTATGAAAAAATCTTTACTGGTTGCTCATTGAATACTTTAAAGTAGATCAAACGTAAGCAGATATGAATTTTAAGATGAAACTATTAAGTATGTTCGATTTTATGGTATAGAAGATATTTTGATTGGTAAAACAGTTGGTGTTTTAATGCCAATAATTTTTTACATGTGGATGAGATAAAAGATCTAGTATCTGAGATGAAAAAGAAGGATGATAATGTTTTTTAAGTATAAATGGAGATTATTCTGTGACAATAACTTTTGCTTCACCAGAGGTAATTACTAAACTTTTTCTGAATTCAACAGAGCTTTTACCAGAAGATGAATAAAGTGCAATATATATTGATTATAATCAATTTTTCCTAAAAAGTAATTATATAGATATATATCATTATTTTAATTAGATAATTACCATAAGAGAAATACTTAATCCGACGATGCATGTTGTAAGATAAAGAAATCAAAAGTTCAAGGTGTAAAGTCTAAATAATTTTTTTATATATAAATAAGAGTTAAGTTTATATTTTATTATTCATTTATCTAGTAATAATTATCATATTCAGGGTGTTCAATAGTATACTGAAAAAATCTAAATAAAAATAACTCATTTCATTGTCGACGTATTTCTATGAAATTATATCCTTCTAAAAGCCTAAATACTTACTTAAAAAAACTTCAAACAAAATTTAAAATTTTTATATTTAAATGCAGTTAAAGTTATTTATAAAATCTTTATTTTTTTGTAATTTTTATTCTACATTAATTTTTCAAAACGAAATAACGTTTTTTAAAAGTTATTATTCTTTTGAAATTTTATATGCACCTGGTAGCCTAACTTCTGTTGTATAAAATAGTTAATGAATTTATATTATATACCTATTTTAAGTAAAATTATGAAACAAAAAATGTTTTACATTTTTCCATAGTGAAAATAATTTTTTATCTTATTTAATTATTTTTACAAAAAACTAAGAGTAAATATACAACTACTATCGCTAATTAACAATATTTTATATATTTTAACATTTGTTACTCATTATAACCATAAATATAAATATTTTTAATACCTATGTTAACTACATAGAAAAAAAAAGACACAGGTTTTCAAAAAATGTAATAAATTTGTCCCATCAAATAAAATTCAAACTTTTTTATTTGTGACTAATTTCGTCGCATTATTTCGCATATGAGAACACATACATAATTAAAAAATCATTTAACATTAGTTATTTAAGATTAATCCAATATTTTTAAAGAACTTTCTTGTAGAGATAAAAGAAAAAAAATACAATATTTGTTAAATTACAACAACATTTATATCTTATTTATTAAATAAAAAATATAGTATATATTAACAAAACTTTATTAAATTAATGCTTTAGTTATTAATATTGAAAAAAAGATCATTAAAAAAGTAGCTATTTGGATTTGCAGATATTGGTACCATTTTTAATTAACGTAGAATAACTATTTTAACCATTTAAAATTTTCTAAAATAAATATGTGATAATGGTGAAAACAAAGGGTTTAAGTTTTTACAAACAACAAACTCGCTTTGTTCGTTGCTGCTTGCCCCAAGGCCTGTTTTTTTAAATATTTAAAATTTTTAATTTAACAAATCTTCTAAAACTTTTTTTTATGAAAAACACATATAGTGATATTCGAATAAATAGATCCGTATTTTATACTATTTATAATTATTATTAAAATTTTGTAGTTTTTTTAATGTTAGAAATTTATAAAACAAAATGTATCGAAATTGTTTTATTATATATTTTCTGATCGTAAACTCATTTGATGCTCTATGTTTGAAAAATTTTCTACAAATTCCTAATTAATAAAAAATTTAAATTTTATGTGATTCAAAAAGATAGAAATATAAAATACAGATTTAGTTTTAAAATTGACTATTTGTTAAATATTAATAATATTAGAGGTTGATCATAAATGTTTTATAATTATTTAACCTAAAATAATCCAATTTAGACAATTATTATTTTATTATTTCGCATTTTGGTAACATAATAGAGAATAGTTTTACAAATTTAATGTATACTTTTTAAAATATATTATGAAAAATAAAATACAGTATTTTTATGTATTTAAAATGATAAAAATATTTTTTTAAGTTGATAACGTTAAAAATAAATCAAAACAATTACTTGGACACTTTTCGTATTAAAGAAATTTTATTTAGACTTTAAAGAGCTACAAATTTATTTTAATCAAAATATTAGTAGTTTTTTAAAAAATATTAAAAAAGTTATTTTTAAAATGTCTAGATGAATAGTTTCGACTTAGAAATTTTGGTTATTTTTTTTCAATTCTTATGAAGCATAGCAAGACTTCTAGATTTTTTTACATTTTTTTTAAATAAGTGTTTGTACCGCTATATCATAAATTTTGTAAACTTATAATATGCATAACTAAATTGCAGTAGTTTGAAACAATTTGGTATAAATTATTTTAACATAAAAAGATTTAGAGTGAGAAATCTAATTTATTATAAAATTTACTGATATTAAACATCAATTTTGTTAAATTTTAAAAAGTCAAATATAATTGCTTTTAACATTTTTTATTGTGTCTTAGTTATTGTAGTATACTGTAATGGTTTAAATATATTTAATCAGCACAACAATTACATATATAAGATAAAAACCAATTTTTTCACCTATCCTATTTACTATATTTCTAGGAATATAAATTAATATTTTAAATTATTTAAAGCAATTGGCTTAATGAATTCTATAATTTATTGTTTTCTAACGTTTTTAAAAAAATCATTTTTTAAAGAAAGAATAAAATTATTAATTTTAAAATTTAGTACTTAATGTGATGTATCTCAAAAACAAATAGTGTGTAGTGATGTCTGGTACTTCTGAGAAGAAAGATCAAAAATAAAGTAATATCAGACAGAAAACTAAATACCATACGAACGATTATCAGCAATCAGAAGAAAGTATAAAAAGGAAAGAAGATAACCAATAAAGGTGTGTTTTCGGTTGCACCTTAGTAACTGCTATTATTATGATTTAATTTGTATAAATATTCTTTTATTTAAATAAACGTCATTGATCATAACAAGTGGATTAGAACGATATATATATCATTTGATAGAGAATTTAATCCTATATAAAAATTGTGAACATTTCATATCGAAAAAGTATCATCATTGCATAATCTTTTTATAAAATTACATAAATTTAAAAAATTGTTTCATTTATCTTGAGATTATTCTAAAAACAAAAATTCAGATGAAACTAATATTTATTTTTTCTAATCAACATATTAGAAAGAATTTTTTATTTTAGTAAAAAGAAGTACATAAAACGAAAATCATTTTAAAAGGTAAACTTTTCCTCTAATATATAAGGGAATTTTCGATAACTGATATATTTCCACGAATCAAACATCTTTTTTGGTAATTTTTATTGTTTTGATGTAATAAGCATTAAAAATTACATTTATATGTAAAATTTTAAATAGAAAAATCATTATTGAGAGGAAAATAGAAGTAGCAATTTTCGAAGTTTGATACTTAATGAGATGTATCTCAAGAACGGATAGTGGGATTAAGATGATCTATATGTCATTCGATAGAAAATTATATTCCACATGGATTTTGCAAACACTTTATATTAAAAAAGTTTCATCTTTGTATACTTTTTTCTTAAAATTTAAAAATTAGAAAAAAAATTGACTAATTTGTTTTTGACTAACTCAAAAACGAAAAGAGATAAATTAACGGTTAATATCTTAAAATGTTTGCAACACATTTCTCTAAAATGGAAATTCGAGACATTAGAAAAAAATTAACGTATTGAAACTTTTTCTCTTTCTTGAAACTAAAAAATAGCACTTTTTAAAAAATTAAAAAATCACTTTTTTCTTTATATCTCGAGAACGGATAAAGGAATCATGATGATATATATATCATTTGATAGAGAATTTAATTCAACATAAAAGTTATGAAAACACTTTATTTAAAAAGTTTTATCTTAACATACTTTTTTTAAAGAAACACAAGAAATTTTAGTCAAAAATTTATGGTACTTAAAGTTACCCGATTTTCTTGAGATTATAATTAAAATTTAAGTTAAAGGAAAACTTAGATTAACATTTTTTCTTTTTATCAATTTCCTTTTCAGAATCCTGATATATCATTTTAAAATGTGAGAATTTAGTTTTTTTTTGGTAATTTTCAAAAATTTTCAAAAAAGTTCAAAATCTCAAGAATGGACTTGAAATTCTAACGTTTTTTATTTTTATAATATTAGTATTTAAAACTTTATATACCTGTAAAATTTCAGATAAAACGAATAATTCTAAGGGGGTCAAGAATAATACACCAAAACACCTTTAAGTAGCTGTATCTCAAGAACGGGACATCAGATTAAAATAATATTGCGTTTTTTGAAATCACCACATAAAGTTACATATATTAAGATATCAAAAAGTTTTAATATTAAAAATAATTTACACTCCCTCGTTACTCCTCTGCATTATATAGGGGTTATAAACTACAAGTATTTATATATATATTTTATCACTATTTACTTTTAAAATATCTTAAATGTATCACTTTTTTATAGCCAATAAGTACTTTAATTTAAACATTACTACGTTACTTGAGAATAGTATCAATAATAATTCTTGAAATTTGTTGTTGGAAAACATCGAATTATCAGAAATATATAATACCATGTTTACCTATCAATAAGTCTTGCTTTTTCTTAAAACCATTTCCGCTCGCCAACACGAAGTTATTGTGTTACTCTAATTTTAATATCATTTAATTCAGTTTCTGTTCCAATTAAATCTGGTGTCTTCAACGATTTATTTCTTCTTGATTTCTATTTGTAGAAAAAGAATTCAACTATAACAAGAAGAGCTATCACAATAAAATATTATAAATATCGGGAATTATTAAACTTGTCATTCCAAAATTATTTTTTTCACAATAAATTCTCTTCGAGTTATTATCATACAGAAAATCAAAATATTTTGGCTTGATTGATCATCTTCAAAGCATTATCAACTGCAAATGATGTTAAAACCAAGGATCATGAAAAATGGGATAGGCTGCAGACTACATTCTACTTCATTTCGCGAATATAAAACGCGATGTAATATATATGCAAAATATTCAAAACCATAGGCTACAAAATGAACTAGAATGGAGTAGAATGTAGCCTATCGCCTACACTATTTTTCATGACCCTTTGTTTTAAAATCACTTGCATTTTGTAACATTCTGAGCACTTTCAGTCTAAAAGACATGTTTAAGTTTTGTATTTACAGTTGTTATACTTTAAGTTTTTAAGAGGAATGGATCGACAAGTTAACCAAAAATTGGATCACCACTAGTAATCGTAAAGAAAGAGTATATACACTGATTTCTTTTTAATTGAAGTTAGAATAAACTTTGAATATATAAACTAGCATAATTAAGGCTAATGTGTATATTTCTATTCTAACAAACCAAGAAAGGAACAATGTATACGGAAATGCAATTTATGAAGAAGATACTATAAAACCAAACGATATAAATATTCTACCTCATAATTCAACGATCCATCTACACTTTGAAATATGAAAAGAAGAACAAAAGATCTCCAAGGTTCATGGAAACATAATTGATAGAAGTCCACTACAGTATGTTAGTGGTAGAAGATGGCTCGACAAAATTATCAATTCTAATATTGCTGATAAAAATTGAAATGAGATAAAAGTAAATTATTTAAGAGACATGGCTACTAATTAAATGGTTTAACATAATCTTCTTTAGGTTTCTTTATGAAAGTAACTTGGAACATTTTTAGAGATGGAGACAACCAGTTTAATCTTATTGAACACAAATATGAATTAAAAATAACACTTGGATAAGAGATGAAGACTTTATGGTAAGCAGATTATCTCATTTTGTTATTTATAGTTTTATTTTTTTTAAGTTAGGGATTTTGTCAGAAGGTTCAATAAGACCTGTGATGAAGCTATGGAAGGGGAAATTGTATCCGAAACTATGTCGGATAGTAGTGAGAGCAATGAAAAGAAAAATCAACTCAAACCACACATTTCTAGATGTAACAGAATCCTTGAAAGGTGTAGGAAGCCTAAATTTGTCGCTGCATTAGAAATTGCTGAGAGTAATGATCCTTATCGACAACACAACGTCAAATTGGAACATTTCTACACCTACTCATTAAAACACCTGAATTTCCTCATACGTAAAGGAAAACTCACGTGTTTCTGTAATATATGCCAGATAAATATTAATCAAACATGATCAAACTTAATAAATTACATCACTTCAAAGCACATGAGTTTTCAGAATTATATGTTCACATGTCATATCTGCGAAGAT
Source organism: Strongyloides venezuelensis (assembly GCA_963280985.1). Classification (NCBI taxonomy): domain Eukaryota; kingdom Metazoa; phylum Nematoda; class Chromadorea; order Rhabditida; family Strongyloididae; genus Strongyloides; species Strongyloides venezuelensis. The sequence continues at coordinate 761,017 of CAUJLX010000002.1, read as the reverse complement.
GTACAGGTAGATGACTAACAAGTAAATGGTAACTTGCACCAATAACCTAACGTGTTTAGATCCAAAATATTACGACTATATCGTCCACCATTTAATACCTCTATTTATTTCAATCTATATCCAAAAAATTGGTAAAATTAACTGTGGTGGAAAAAACGGCTTTGCATTTAATATACACAACATCATCTAACAGAAAATCATTCAAGCTTCACTGTACTGTTAAGGAGCAAACTATTAAAGGATTATCTTTTGGATAGTAGATATACTAATTTTAAAACATTAAATAAAATTAATTTACTTATAATGCATATTCGTAACTTTATAGTGATAGTTAATGATGTTTTAAATAAATTTAGCGTATTTTAATAAATTGGAATTTGTTAGAGTTGGTGGCACCTTCTTATTTTAGTGTTTAAAGCCTTAAATGTTGTAGAAATAAACTGTCATATAATGAAGTCATATTTAAAATGAAAACAAACTATTTTTAAGAATTTAAAATTTTCAAAAAATTTTTAAATGTATTTTTTTAATTAAAAAAAAGAATTTAAAAGTTGACTTTTTTGGACCAGAAAAGTAGACGGAAGCAGTGTTGTTGCATTTCAAATAAACAAAAAATTTACCAGATAACTTTTTGGCAATTTATTAGACTTAGAAATTGTGTTAATGAATTTGATTCGTAGAACCTTTGTATTTTCTATATACTATAATTAATGATGGCAATGCCTACTATGAAACAACATTGTAGCTTTATCAAAAAATTAATAAAATTAGTGTACTTTCTTTGAAAAAATCATAAAAAATTGACAGATAAAATTTTAGTAATTACTAATGAATTTGTATATTTTTGCTAAAGTAATTGGATCTGTTTTAAAATAGTTGACGCGTCTTTTTTTGAAAAAAAAATATGTTAATATATAAATTAATAGTTTCTTTTTATCGAATAATCAAATTCTTTTATGGATCATTTTTTTTAAATTTAAAGAGGTTGGAGTAGCTGTTAAACACATTTTGACTCAAAAAGAAAACGCAAAGGAATATCAGGAAAAAATACGTCCACTATTTCAAATTTTGACCTTTATATCTGTATAGTGTATTATATATTGACCAATAATTTTTGACATATATAATTACCTTATTTGATGTTAATAATACTATTTTATTATGATAATATCTTTCTGAATATTTCTTAGCATGCTTAAATATATCACATTCTAGAAACACGCTAAATAAAGCTTTTCATTTTTCATTTATTAACTATGATAAACTTTAATTATATTTTAATTATTCTAATAATAAATGATTATAGATTATTCACAATATTCTTAGGGAAAAGAAAAAAGTATGTAATTAGTATAACAACAAATTTCTGGTTATAATGTATTAGTAACATATAGATGATTATTGATATGTAAGAAGACAAAATTTTAACTTTTTTATCATTACTATTGTGTTTACTTATATTATTCTGGTAAATTGATTTTGTACCATATAATTTATTTAGTTTTATGTATAATATAATTCAATAATCTCTTATTTGTCTTTCTATTATAAATAATAATGTCCAAATCATTATATTTATTCTTTATTTCAGAAAAATACTGTCCCATGAATTATTTAAATATTTTTATGGAACAGTCTTCTATTTTCCAAATAAAAAAAGTTTTCACAAAGTATCATATAGTCATTTACACTAACTTTTAAAATTCTCTAAAATTCCAATTCTTTTTAAAAATATATTATCCACCGTATATATAATGTATTTACTAAAAATTCCAATAATTATGTGAACTTTCTTGTTTTTTTACAACCCCATTATTCCCAGTCTTCTATACTTTTATTTCTTTTTATAAAACTATAATTACAATATTTCTCATTAGCCTTATTATATATTTTTATGTTTACAACATTAAATAAATCACACAATGAATCTATTTTGATACCAAAAACTAGATTGATTGTCTTATCACACACTATGTAGAAGTAATATTGAATAATATTGCAGGAAATCTAATTAACTTTCTTATTATAAAACGTTTCTTTTTCTACAAATATTAAACATTCTCGGTTATTTATCTTTTAAAGCTTTATAAATATTTCATTTTTATCAATTATAGATAATAATTCAAAGAATACTATTTAATAGATTCAATTACCTTAATTTGAAATGAAACGAAAACTATAAAGAAGTAAGTTGTACAAAATATTACAGTATTTAAAAAATATATTTCTAAAGTATTTTAAATTTTTATATAATATATATATATATATACTTTTACACAACATATCTGAAACACCAATGAAACATCTTAAAGAAAATCTCAAAAAGTCATTTCTAATACATATAAGAGCCCATGTCTGTTGCCGTTCCTTAAAACACTTCTTATCCAGCTAGCATACCACGCACCTGGCCACTTTTTCGTTGTTCTTCAAGTTCTTTTTGAACCTCCTCTTCAATTATACGAATATCAACCATCGTCAGGCCATGCCATTTGTCTATCCAACAAAATACTTCACGATGGAACTTTGAGAATAAACGTGGATATTGCTAAAAAAAGGTATTGTAATTTCTACTTTAGAAACTTACTGTATGTGAATAACTTTCAACCATTTTTTGAAGTCCAAACCATTTAAAATAAACGGTCACTAGTTTGTAAGCACACATAATTGGTTGTGTATTATTTTGCCATCCATTTACTAAAGGTCCTCTTCCGGTTTTTGCTGATTTAAAAATTGATGGTCTGGTTTCATCATGAATATCAGCAGAATGGAGGAATTCATTGTCGTTAGCAATATTAATCATAACGACTTCTCTTTTTGCCAATTCCTCCTTTGAAAGACCATGGGCATTTTCAGTTGTTCCATTGTCAGGTAAGTGAATTGTCTCAACTTTAACAAAGAAGTTTTCTTTCATGTAGTCGGGATTAGTCAGTATAGTCCTGCAATATGGATAGGCATTCCAAGCTTCTTCATGTATGGCCAAACTACCTTTTGGAGCGATCTTCCTTACAATTGTTGGAACTTTTGATTGTAAATGATATATTTTATGAGTGTATTGTCCTGAACTATAATTGCCATCTAGCAAAGGAGTACCCTCAAATGGTTCATTTTTTAGAACTTCAACTCCCTCACCGCCACCGGTTTCTGCTTTTGATGCTTCAGCTACTGACCATAATTGTCCTATTTGGTATTCCTCAACAGTCATTGGCAACACGACACGATACTCCTTAATTATCATTGCAGATTCCTATAATGAATGTTGTAATATAAAAAAATAATAAACTATACATAAATATAAAAAAACGGAATAAAACCTAATCAAAATTGAAATAAAAAATACATGTATTTTAAAAAAACATATATAGTTAAAAACTACTATCATATAAAAATTGTAATCAAATATCCTAAAAGGGTTCCACAATTAAACTATTCTAAAGTTCGATGTTTTTCCTTGTTCTTTATCAAATTCAGGATCCTCTTTAACTTTCTTATAATAATTCCAATCTCTAGATAATGGCTTATCATTTTCCAATGTTGATTTTGATAAGACGAATTCATAAGGTGCCTCACAATTCTTCTTATCCTGGAAGAACATACCCTTTTTCCAAAAGCTGTAGTCAAATTTACCAGCTTTAAGTTTTTCTTTGTGTTCTTTGTACAATCTTTCCCTTTCTGCCATTATCTCAGGATGTCTTCTTTCCCAAATCATACGATGCTTCTGTTTCATGTAAACATCTCTGCAATCAGCCTCCGATCCCATTTCACCATATTTTATGAAGAAATTCAATTCAGATTCCTCCATATCTTCAATAACATTGGCACATTTATTTATATTTCGTTCATCATAATTAAGGCAACGATCGACTCTTTGCTTAAGAATATCTAAAATATTACCATCAACCAACTTATCAAGACGGTATTGTTCATTTGCCTCATAGAAACATGCCATATCATTAACTCCACATTGATCTATCTCTGGAACACGATTAAAACGGCGGTGATAATATGGCTTCTTATACTTATCATGAAGTGGTTCAACAATATTTTCTCTTACAAACGTTGCTGGAAAATCAAAAGCACGTTGAACATAGTAACGCATAGCTGGAAAAAATGTTCCTTCGGCTTCAAGTTTTCTTACTTTCCAGTAAGCTTCCCATTCTTTACGATCTTGAAGACGACGACGTTGAATGGGTGTCAAGGTCTCATTCACCTCTCCAACTCCTATCATTACTTCACCCCTTTGATTTTTATACTGCTAAAATAAGAATAACTATTATTAAAATTAAAGGTTTTTTTTAGAAATAAAAATAACAAAGAAGTAATTAAAACTCCAAAAGGTCTAAAGAATAATTTATTGTGATGTTGAAAGAAAAAGAATAAACTTTATTGATAATGCTACTTTTTTAAGTATTCTAGATAAATTTCATTAGTGGTAAAATGTCACTTCTTTGTATTTGTAAGAGAGTGTACCTCCCTACAACGCGATACATTTTTATACGTAAATATTATGCATTACATAAAGAAAGAAATTATATGTGTAAAGAAATTATATACATGATAAAATATGGATATTATCTTCTAAAGGAATATCCATGGTAAATATTATTAATATTTTTATCCGTTTTTGTTGTCCTTAAAAATGAATAGTTGGTTTGTTTAAGAATATTAGAGAAATTATCACTTAATTTGTTTACGTAATCAACTTCATTCATTATTATTTTGTTAAAATTCTGAAAAAAGTTTTAATAGTAAAGGGGATATATTCTTACATAGTTATCTTTAGTAAATTTCCTACAGTAATTAGTTAGATATTGAGTATATTTATAAGGTGTCTCAAATGAAGTTTTCCTTTTCCTTTCATTGAACATACTACAGAAATATGAAGAAAGAGCGTATATACATATAATAAAATATTAATTATGTTTAAAAATTGAATTTCATTATTGTTAAAATATAAAAAATTTACATTATTTACACAAAATATTTCTAATTTTTTGAACAATTCAATGGTAATAAAAAAATACATTATATGATAGGAGAAAATATCTACCTCTATAAGAAATTATATAGACGGAGATTTTGTGTAATTTAGGGAAATTTTATTTACTTGTAATAATAGAAATTATTGCTATCGATAACAATATTATATTTATAGGGAGATAAAAAAAATATGAACTTAAAACGAGATTAAAATGTAATTAATATGTTTTATTTATTAAAACGAGAAAGTGCATTATAGGAATACATTTTTAATGTTAGAAACTTACTTTACATATTTTAAAGTTATATAAATATTTTTAAAAATAACGTTCTTAAGTTTGTTTTTGTCTCTTTACTAAAAAATAAGTATAAAGATTTGCAGTATTTCAAATTCATATCATACTCATTTTTTTGTCACATAACTCATATGTTTCATCTTATAATAAAATAGGAGGATTCATAAATAAATAATGTAATAAAAATAATATTTTCATAAAAATATTTATTTTATGATTTCATGGGTGTGTGTAAATAAATTTAAAAGATATATAAATGGTCTTTAAATTATCCATGAAATATTAATATAAAAAATAATTTTAATATTTACCTTTCATAATAATCTTTTATAAACTTGGGAAATGAAATGCTTTTATTTTTAGGACAGAGAACATTCAGTCATTCTCTACAAAATATACCTTCCATAAAATACAAATCCCATAAATGATAAAAATTTCTTTCATTTTTACATTTTTTAATATGTAAAATGTATAACTTTTAATATGCACACAATTTTTTAAATGAAAGTTTATTACAGACATTCTTCAGGAAAATTTTAATTTGCCTCATTTTCTTAGTAATTAACTTGAATTTTAAAATATTTATGATAAATAATTTGTAGGACGGAAATTTTTTTCATTAATAAATGTCACTCATCGATGTTTTGAAAAATTTAATCTTCCGTTTTTTTGCCAATTTAGATTTAATTTTTAAAAATAAAAACACATGTCTAGAGAATGGCAAAAAGATTCTCTTTAATTTTTAAATATAAAAAACAAATTTTAACTAACAATTGAAAAGAATAGAAACAATATAATGCAATTAAATATTAACTATCAATAAGGCTGTCAAAATTTCCAGACAGCATAGCAAGTTTTCCCTTAAATTCTGCTCTTACAAAACTAAAAGTTACTACCGAACCAATAGAAACATCTTCAGGAGCATTCTTCACGAAGCACGGAATAATATCAAACAATTTTCCTAGAACATACTTTTTCTCAACTTTGGTTACAGTACATTGATAAGATCTGTTGATTTTGGGACTAAAAATAAAAATAAAACGTTGAAAGGTTTCAAGATAAAGATATGATACTTACGAAAAAATAATAAAATAAAAAGAAATATCTGTATGAAGGCAATTTTGATCTTCGATAATTAAACAATCTTTTTTTATCGTTGTCTTCACACAGCCCAAAACTATACCGTTAAGAGAAGATATCCATTTGCCAAGAAGAGAATTTTTATACTTTCCAACAAATTTATCAAGTGTTTCCACACAATTCCACTTAAATGTTAAGTGTTTATCCTTTTGTTTAATGACAATTCCAGATGATTTTTGATTTTTTCTTATTTCTTTAAGTTCCCTTATCGTCATGGCTTTTAACTTCACTTCTGATCTTTTTTTCTCGCTCGAAGACATATTTGTTTTTTAAAATAGAAAGAAATATACAAGTAAGGTGATAAGAATATACAAAAATTAAATTTTAAATAAATCTCGTCCGCAACTTTATTTACCTCATTAGTCAAATGTCTTATGAAGACATCTACTGGTATTATGTAGATACTTGACTATAAAAGGCGGGGAATGTTTAATTACTATCACTTTTTGAAACCAATGATAGGTGACGGGACGAGTGCGTAAGAATATTCGTTTCCTTTTCAAGTAACAGTTGCTTTTTGGATTCTTGAGAAAGTACACAAGGTGATCGTAGCTCCAGGATGATCAAAAAAAACTTTGACATTTGGAATTTCGTCTTTCTGTTGGTAATAAATCACATTTAGACAAAATACACTTCTCATATCTCTTAGATCTTTTTAAATTTCTCTCTACCACTTCATTATATCTAATAGAAAATCTTTTCTTTTGGTGATAACTTTTGACAAACGTCAATTTTACACAAAGCATACATAAGATAGGACAATTTCTTAGTAGATGTTTAATAGTTATATATTTTATTAAAAGTTTATATTTATTTTTATCATATCTCTTGAAAAAGATAGGAACACTTTTATGATTGTTAAAATGTCAGCTGCGCACAATTATACCTCCTTATTGGCATTAAGCCTTACTACTGTTAGTGGGGATGTTACTGCAAAGAAAGTAAGGATTTTAAGTTGGCACACACATTTATTAGTCAATAGGAGGCAAAAGAAACCACTACAATAATAAATTATTCTTCTTTCATCTTCTTTTGTTGTTGTCGCGCAAATATATATATTTATTTATTTGTAGTTACCAAAGAAATTTGTGAACGATGAATATGAACCTCATTACATTACTATCTTGTTGGTGTTTTAGTAAATCTTTTGGTTTATTGATAAGTATTAAATTTATGTTTTCAATTTGTTAATTGTAATCTAAGTATTTTAATATCTATTCTGTTGTTTTACCATTCTTAAAACTTTAACTATATTTTATTTATTATACATTTTTTAATTCTATTCTTTTATATACATTTTATTTTCATCTTCTATCTATATTTACTTTTAATGATTTGTACTCTCCTTAAAGTTATTATATATTATATTAATATTTAGATATATAGAGACAATTGTATATTATTTTAACAACAATTAACATCATATAGTGTGCATATTATTTTATATATATATAATCTAAAATTCAATATATATTTTAATGTCTGAATTTTATCCACGTTCTGTGATATCAAATGAATTTGGAGATGACTCAATTAGTGCAGATGGATATTGGAAACACAATTTATTAGTTTTACAAGAAAAAGCTCCTAAACCTATCTGTGTTCCTTGTAGAAAATTTATTGCAAATAAACCTGAACAGTATGGGCATGAATATCATGGATTAATTGAAAGAAAAGAAGCAGAAAAAGTTCGTTTTCATTTATTTAATAAATTATATTTTTTTTATAGTTACTTCGTGAATCCGGTGAAGGATCGTATCTTGTTCGGGCTTCTAAAAGATCAGTAAATGCAAACACATTATGTATATTTTTTGATAACCAAGTTCTTCATTATATGTTATATTATGATGGAAATCACTACTTGGGAGAAAAAAGATTCGAAAGTTTAGAATTGATGGTGGCTGATGGTTTAATATCGATGTTTTTAGAAAAGAATGCCTCTGAGTATATAAGGAAGATGGCTGAAGAGGCTGTTTATGAACATAGTCCATATTTAATTTACCAAAGAGCTGCCAATAATATATCATCTGATGGGCCAGTGGTGGTGGGTGATTTCACGAATAGACCACACAATTTTTCAAGTTTTACTTTTAAAATGCCGCATTATTGTGATTATTGCAGGAATTTTATGTGGGGTTTAGTACAACAAGGCGTGAAATGTAATGATTGTGGTTTTGCTGCACATAAAAAGTGTAGCGAACGTGCATATCATGATTGTAGGCCAGAAGCAAAGTATGTAAAAAGAATGTTTGCTGTAGATTTGACAACTTTATGTTTGGCACATAATGTGTCGATAGCTCCAGTTTTTAAACAATGTATTGATGAAGTAGAACGACGTGGTCTTCATATTGAAGGTATCTATCGTGTTTCAGCATCTCATGAACAAATGGATAGGTTAAGAAAACAATATGATACAAATCCAAATTCAGTTAATTTAAGTGAGGTTGATGATATTCATACAGTAGCAGGACTATTAAAGTTATACCTGCGTTTGTTACCACAACAATTGGTACCATTTTCCAATTTTCAGATGCTTTGTGATGCTTATGGTATGTCACAAAACCTATCTGAAAGAGCTCTACATATCAAAAAAGCACTAAAAAAATTGGAGAAATGGAATTGTTATACATTGGATGCTCTACTTAATCACCTAAGAAAGGTAGCTGAATATTCAGATAAAAATAAGATGAATGTTGCTAATATTGCTACAATATTTGCTCCAACTGTTTTTTGTGCCGGAACTATACCATCATTGCCTCAACATCAACATTTATTACTAGATTTTTTAATCAAAACACCAGGAATTGTTCCGTATGTCTAGTGATAGTGTATGTCTATACATATATATTTATATATCAGGGAAAATCGTTAATTTTTTTTTTAAAATACTATATTCTTATAAGATCTTTATTTATTTTTTTTTTTAAAAAGGATTACATTTTAAAATGGGTTAGTAACTTTCCCGGAAGTGTTTAGATAAACAGATTTTATTTGTGAAAAAGCATCTATAGCTGCATGTCCTTGTTCTCTTCCATAACCTGATTGCTTCATTCCACCAAATGGTAATTGTGGTGCAGTATCGTTGTATGTATTAACATAAACATTACCAGCAATAAGATTATCAATGAAATGATTAGCTTTCTTTAGGTCATTTGTAAATACACCAGCAGCCAAGCCATATATTGTTTCATTGGCTATTTGTAAGGCTTCATCATCGTCATCGTATGGTATTATCATCATTACAGCACCAAATATTTCTTCATGATAAGCTTTCATATTACTGTTAATATTTGTTAATATACAGGGTGATAAATAATAACCATTCTCCAGTTCACCATCTAATTTCAGAATCTCTCCACCATATAATTTTTGAGCTCCCAATTGAATACTATTATCAATATAATTCTTGACTCGTTTCATATGTTCCAAGCTGATACATGCACCAATATGTGTTTTTGAAGACAATGGATCACCAACGACCAGCTTTTTTGTTTCGTCAACAACTAATTTTGTAAATTGAGGCAGAATATTTTTATGAACTAAAACTTTAGAAGCATTAGAACAAACTTGGCCTTGACTGAAGAAATTTGCCATCATTGCCACATAAACAGCATTTTTTATATCGGCATCTTCACAAATTATAAGTGAACTTTTACCACCAAGTTCCATTGTAGCAGGTTTTATCATTTTACTGGAACAATAATTTAAGATGGTCTGACCAGTTGATACACTACCAGTAAAAGAGACTTTGCTAACGTTTTCATTTAAACACAATTCCTTTCCAGTTTCACTATCTCCTTGAATGATATTAAGAACACCACTTGATAAACCACTGTATTCAAATAAAATTCCTAAAATAACTGGAGAAACAGGAGATAAGGGACTTGGTTTGTAAATAACACTGTTTCCGCAAATCAAAGCTGGAGCAATTTTCCACATAGCAGTTTGAATAGGGTAATTCCATGCACCAATACAACATACAACACCAAAAGGTTCTCTTTTTGTGAAACCAATTTTGCCATTAGCTTGATCTAAAGGAAAATGTCTTCCAGAGATGTCAGCAGAGGCAAAATATTCTACACAATCTGCTGCTGATAAAACATCCCAAACAGCTTCTCTAATTGGTTTCCCATTATCAATGGTTTCAATTTTAGCAATCAAATCAACATTTTCTCTAAGTAATCTACCAACTTTCAAAAAAATTGATGACTTCTGCGTCATTGACATTTTTTTCCATTCTCCATTAGCGTTATTTGCAATAGAAACAACTTTACTACAGAATTCTGAATCGGCTAGTGGTAAATCACTTAACACAGAACCGTCTCTAGGCGAAATTAATGGTAGAGTTCTTGAACCAACATCTTTTATCAATGAATTTGAAACAAAATTTAAGGTAGAGAAAATACTATTTGGTTTTTGTAAAAGTGTCTTAAGCATATTTTCTGAGTGTGTAAACAATTTAGAGAATATTAATTTACTATATTTTGAACTTTTAAATTGTCCTGGATGTGAGCCAAATTTATCATCGGGTATTTTAGCCTTGTGTTTATCAAAATAATCGATCCAAAACTTGAGAGTTTTTCCCTGTAAAAAAAAAAATAATATATGTTAAAAGTTAACTATTACTTTATCATCAGTAAAACGCATGATAATTTCTTCAAAAATAAAAGAATCATTATTAGCATATTTGTATGCGTAAACAATTAATTGAGAACAATATATGGGTTTTTTTTCATCATCCATACAATTGTAAGGTGTAAATAAATAATTATAGTTGCATCCTAATTGACTTTTTGCCCACGTTACAGCCTTTTCTTTTAGTAAATTAGGCTGTTTCACTGATAAAATATCTAGTTTATCGGGATTTAATTTTTCAATAACATCAATCAATTTTTCTTCAACAACACCATTGTGTGGTGTAGAATGTATTATCTTGTGTTCATCAATAAAAATCCCACAATGAAATTCTACAGCTTCTGGAAAGGATGCTGCAACAGAAGATTCGAAGTTTTCGTTTGATGTTGAACTTGGAAATTTAGATAATAAAAAAATATCACCAGCACTTTGCCCAAAAAACATTTTTAGATTACATCGGCTAGTAATTGATACAACCGCTATTTCAAAGTTAAAGAGATAACAAGTTCATGTTAGAGTACCATAAATTTATATGTTCGTTTTAAAACCAAACTTATATCTATTCTTTAACCCTATTAGTAGTTTAAAAGATTAATCGTTTTCCAAATGATTTTTATTGTAAGTAAGCAGATTAAGTAAAATAAGTATACAACAAAATCAGCAATAAAAATTAAACATAAAACTCACAAATAATGTAGAGTTGTAGAATTGATGATGATTTAAACAAAAAAAGAAAACTTCAAAAAGATTTTTAGTAACAAATGAAAGATTAAAATTATTTATTCGGGTGTTGGTGATCTAGAGATAGAACGACTTCTGCGGCTTTCACTGCCATTACGACGATCTCTAGATCCTGAACGACTTCTTGATTTTGGAGAACGCGAGACACTTCTAGGGGTTCTATCTACGGATGGAGAGCGTGTTCTTGATCTCGATCTAGAACCGGATCGAGATCTACTCTTTCCAGGAGAATCGCTTCTACTTCTTTTGACTGATGTACTGCGACTTCGGCGATCAGATGGTGTACGACTACGGCTGTGTGTACGTGAACGACTTCTAGAAACAGAACGATCACGTTTTGAATCTCTGGAAAGATGAATTCTGGATTTTTCTTTTTCATGTGAAGTAAACTCAGAATTATCTAATTCATCGATGGCTTTATCAACAGCTGAAGGTGAACGAAACTCAACTATTCCTGTCCCGTCTTTGTAAACATCAGCAAATGCTATTTCTCCAGCCGATCTCATATGGTCCTTGAGATCTTGCCATGATCCTGTAGGTGGAAGACCACTAACTCTAACACTGTATCCGGTTGATTGTCTATAATTCCCACGTCTTGATCTAACATCTTGGTAATCACTTCTTCCACTAAATCCTCCACGTCCTCGTGGTCCACTTCCCTTAACCATTTCTACACGGATTCTACTTCCATCTACTCTAATACCATCACGGCCTTGTATAGCATCACGTGCATCTCTACAAAAATAACATATAAAATTTTCATAAATGATATATTTACTTACCTCCAATCATCAAACTCAACGAAAGCAAATGCTGGCCCACCGTGTCTTCCTCTGATTTTAATATTTCTGATTCTTCCGTACTTGTAGAATAAATCTTCAACATCCCTTTCACGAATGTCATCAGGTAAATTACCAACATAAATTTTTGATCCTTCACCACGCATAATTTATACGGACTCACTTCTAAAAAAATAAAAAATTGTTATAAAAATTGAAAATAATAAACGCATCAAAAATAAAGCTAATAGATATAGACAGTGTGTATCTGGCTATATTGTATATATCCACAACAAAACTAAAACGGCTGTCACTATATCATAATAAACTATATCTTAAAAATTTATCATATGTTAATGTTAGTAGAACGCGCCTTAAAATTATATCAAATACTTTTTAAAAAAAAGTTATCATTACATTTAAAACTTATTTAAAAATCCTCAAGAATTATATTAGATGATAAAATCCATCCAACAATGTCTGTGTGTTTAACGGAAATCATCTAACCTCCTTCCCGGTGTATCCTCCGGTGGTGTAGTAATAAGATACTAATTAACTTGGAATTTTTTTTATCAACAACGGTAATTTTCAGACCGCGACACACATTTTCATAATATAACTTTTTTTTTGTCCCAGGAAATTTAAATATAGCTTCATTTAAAAAATTGTAATGTGTCCCTTGGATATGCACAATATTGAATAATGTACACATCAGAGTCCAGATGAAGCAAAAAATCCTACACATAAATCCTATCATTTTTTTTTGGAAAAAAAAGAGACATACTCCTCCTGGTTTTTAAAGGATTATTAAAAAAAAATTAAAAGAACAAAAAAACATAGTAAAATAAAACAGAAATAATACTACATATAATGAATTCCTACAAAATTCTGCGCATATTTATAAACCACTTATTTCACTCTCTCTGACTCGAAGGTATGTATCTCCCTAGAATATAACAAACGGCTTACAAAGCTTTCTGCGTCAAAACATTATAACACAGAAAGTCCTCCAACGTAACACATAACATCTTTGTCCATGCGCTTCACAATCTCCAGAAGTTATCAATTTTTCTACTTTGGGAAACAGCGATCCTTAGAGAAATCACAATAATATTCAATATAATAATTTTTGAAAAATTATTTTCCTGAACTGCGGTTAAAAAATGGCAACATTTAATAAAATTTTGAATGAAAAATTATGTTAGTATAGCAGTAAAACGTTGCCGTCATGATACAAATTAACAATTGGAGAAATGTTACTCTGTAGGATAGCGTTTTTCCCATATTTTCGTGTTAAGAAATGAATCGTTTTAGAGATATCAATATTGGATCGAGTATTAGTAGAATTATTGAATTGTTGATAGATTTTGTTTGGGGTAATCTTAAGTAAAGAAATGATAAGAAGTTTATTCAAACAATGTGTTCGAAGGGAGTGGGTTTTTGTAGAAATACAATCAACTAAATGATAAGAAATATAGAAGGAATTTTTAAATATGTCGATATGATGATATGAAGGTTTTAATTTAGACAACCTAATATGTTAACATAAGAAAGTGTTTGAGATGGCCTATTAAAATTCATGGATAGGTTTTTTATTATATAATTTATTTCTGAAGAAAAAAAGAGTATATTAAGATAAAGGCATAACTTTTAAATAATCAGGATATACACCCATAATCTTGGCTATATAAAAAGAATGTAATGTCATTATTAAATTAATAACCTGATCACATTCAATATCTCTAACTTCAATGACTTCTTTTTGTTTATTAACAACTTTTTTAAAAACTAAATGAAGTCTTATTTTTCCATCATCACTTGAATTTTCTAGACTACTAAACTTATAATTCCATATATATTGTTTAGTAGGGATATCATAAAGACTTATTCCATTAACTATATGAATAACTAAACCTGAAGGTCTACCGAGATAGGAGCAAGCAAATGTTTTGCATTGTGTTAATTTGATGCTTTTATAAATTGTATCATAATATGTTGATTCAAACGTTTGAAGTTGGGTGGGTGAATTGAATGATAGATAATGTTTTCCACCGTCAGCTGATTCAATTTCTAGAACGCAATCACGTCTATCTTTTTTTGGTATAGCTGTTTTCATAGCTGTTTCTATGATTTTATACATAAATAAGCATTTATTATTTAGGTCATCTGAATTCAAGGGTGGTGATTCGAAGATACAAAAATCTGTTCCTTTTAATATTATAAATCTACTCTTCCATCTAATTTGTATATCATCGCAAAATGTTTCTGACATTCTTTCATCAGCCCAGCCAATATATTGAATTTTCTCTGAAGCGTGAAGAAATTTATTTGAAATTTTCATTGATTTATGATTCAAATTATTTATGTGGCCTTGAATTTGTTTTAACCATTGTTCTACAGCTTTTTTATCTTCACAATGAATGATATTTGAAGTCCTTCCATCAACAGTTCTCAATTCAAAGGCATTGTTTCTTATTTTATCAGTTCCCCATAAGTATCTACTTAGTTGAGCCATTGGTAAGGGTAATTTATTTATTGTTCTCCACCCATCTTTACCATCACCCTGTAAAATAGGTTCATCAGAATTCTTATTACCACTCTTGATATCATTAACGGAAACACTGGATTTAAGAACACTCTTAAAAGGTACAGGTTCTGTAAAGATATCAGAAATACTATGTGCTGTTTTGACTTTTTCGGAGTTATTTGTCTTGAGAATGGGTGCTATTTGTGGGCAACTTTTAACTGTTAAAGTTACTGTTGTATCAATATCCTTTAAAATTTTAACAACTTCATCGTGAGTTTTTCCGTCAACAGAAACTCCATTAATATCTAGGATTATATCTCCGATGAATAATTGAGTACACTCATCTGCTGGTGTGTTTGGTGCTATTTTTGAGATTACTATTGGTAGAGTAGCAGTCTCATCTACACCACCCTTTATGGAGATACCTAAGATGTTAGACTTTTTTGAATTGTTATGATTCTAGTGGTTGTTGATTCACCTGAGTCAAAAGCATTTGATGTTTGTTGTTGTTGAGTTACTGTAGGTATAGAAGAATTGTTATTGCTATTGTTATTTGAAGTTTCCGTTGGGATTTGAATATAGAGCAATTCTAAAAAAAGTCGAAATTTTGTGCATTTTTTCTTTACCTTTTGTCAATAATAGTTTTGATAACTTCCCCCTTCCTTTACCGTCAGATATTAATACCATTCCACTGTGAACCTGAAATAATAATAATATCATAATATTTTTTAAATACGATAATATTAACAAAGATGTTAATTGTGTTATTGAATAAAATGTTAATAAAAAAAGTTATAAATAACATGATGATAAAACTTACAACATCTAGACTTGTATTGCTTCTATTTTTAGCCATATTGTATTAACTTTCAAATATTACTTAAATCAATTTTAAAGTAATGCCGTAATTTAAGATACGTATTTTTAAGTTAATATACCACTGATCTATATTGTGATATCAATAAAATATGCCTTTATTTCAAAATCAGAGAGAGTGTCATCTTAGTTATATTCCCCAAACTTAAATATTAAATATATATTTTCTTTAATGAAATGTTAATGTATTTAATTTGCAGTTTCAAAATAGAAATATTGTATTTTATTGTTGTTAAAAATAAATAAAAGTATGGGAAATTAAGCAATTAAAGTATTTTTTCTTGATTTCTTTAATTCATACACTTAAAAATATTTTTCAAATTGTTTATAACATTTTTTTGCAAATAAAATTGTTTTTATCATTAACATTATTAAAACATCATTTCTACAAAAGTACAATTAAGATGCAGTGGTACTTGAAGGGAGAAGATTAATCAGAACAAATAAACTAAATACAATTTATACGTTTTATCTTTCAATTAATTAAACGTTGTGTTTTTCATTGATATTGTCATCTGTTACTTAAACGAATTGTGTTTTTCACGTGAATATTAAATGATTTATTTTATGCTCTCAATAAAAATGAGAAGATACAATTGTTATTTAAAAATAAAAGGATGATTTATTTGTCTATTAAGTAATTTTTAATATTATATCGTATATGATAGGTGTTTCAATGAAATTCTCCAATTTCTTTGACACCTTTACATTAAGATTTCAAAAAAAAATTCCCTTGAAAAGTAGGAAAATTAAAAAAGTTATCAATGAAAATTAGAAAAAAATGTGCAATCATACTTTTATTCTCTTCTTTCTTTAATTGCACACATGAAAAATGGTCATCCCATATACTCATTTCTTTTTATTGTTGGAGATTATTTGCATTAAAATATATTTGTTGAGTTTTATCAGTTGTTGGGGTTGTCTCTTCCACATTACAAATAATATACAAAGTGATAACCTTTTTTTTATAATAAATAATTATAATTTTATCTTAATAATAATTCAGGAAATTTTCTGTTCTACTCCTCCCTGTAGAACAAATGTTAGGTATATAAAATAGTGTTATTGGTATTCAAAGTTGTATATTATAATAAGTTTTGGCAATCAAAACTTCTACCTTTAATTATAAAATAATTTACTACAAGTTCTATTTCTCTACTACAAAGATGATTGGAACCGTTGTTAACGTATTGGAATTTTTATTCATCTTTATGGCTAGTTTCCAAGCATTGGTTTCATTTGCCAAACCAACAGTCAGAAACATCTTCTGTGATATGCTATATATACTACCAATTTCAATTATTTTGCCTTATTTTGTTGCAAAAGTTGAAGCTAAGGAGACCGATAACAATTGAAAATGACTGATGATGGTTATTTTATCCAATTCAATATGAATACAAAATCAAGTTATGATACTAATATTAATTCCCTGATAGCATATTTTATTTTACAATTAATTAAATTATTTAGCGGGTGTTGTAAAAGGAGAAATAAAAATTCCAATATAAAATAAATTATTGTTGAAACATTATGTTTAATTTATTATAACTAGTTTTCTTAAAAATTTACATAATAATATTTTTCTACAAAAAAATATCACGCCATATTTTAAAAAAAATCACAAAATAAGTAGTTTTCCCAATCTCCGTTTAAACAAAATGGGTATTCCTTTTTTCCCTAACTGATAGAAATAAAAATCACACAAATAGAAGACACATTTTTAGATAAAAATTTAATGTCACAGCAATTTTTAAATAGAGAAAAAATTACAATTTTTTATCAAGAAAACATCAAAGGAATATTATATATTAATGTTGGTGATCATTGAAAAAAGCAATTTTTAATCAAAGATTATTTACTGTTAGTATATATTCTATTTGTATGCAAGACATGAAATTTTTTTAACAGTTCGATGACAAAATGTTTGAGCATTGGCTAAAAAGCTAAATGAATGTTCTGAACAAATAACATTAAAATATTCACCCATTTCTGAAACGGCTGTATGATAAATTGCTCTTTTCGAAACTGATGCTGTTTCAAGAATATTCTATCAAAAAAAATTGTAGAATTAAAATGGAAAAGCTTACATTTTTTAAAATTTTTTCTAGTGTATCATTATTACATTGTGTATCTTTTGTTGTTACTCTTGAAGTTGTAGTTGATTTGTTGTTTTTTGTTTTGTCTTTCTTAGAATTCGTAAATTGCTTATTGGAAGCAGTTACATTTCCATTATTATGATCATTGTGAATAATATTTACCTCATAATCTATTGGAGTTTTTTTGACTCCTCTTGTAACTAAGGGAAATTCAGAGCTTTTTTTTGAATATACAACATAAGTGTGAAGAAAAATAAATAAAAATGTTATTAAAAAAATATATTTATACATATCTCTTTTCTTATTATTTTTTTTCAATAGGACAAATAATTTTAAGAATATGATAATAAATTACTTTGAAATGTCATTTTATAATACTTTTGTATATATGTATATAAAGCTTTGGAAGATTATAAATATTAATAATCATATCTCCTTTTCATGTTTTGATTTTATTTTCTCAAGAATTTTGATCAATCTTCAAATGTATTACTATGACATACGCGCTTAATGATAATATATCTAATCAAATAAACGTTGATCCAATGTTTAAAACTTATTGTATTTTCTTAGTAATTAAAATAATTGAGTAATATAATTTCTATCAATAATATTTAAAATAAATAAATATATCTATGTGATTCTCTTTTTCAATAATCATTAATAAATATTTGGAGAAATTTAAATGACCAGTAATAATACAAACATTATATAAAAATTATGAAACTAATCCTTCTATTTTATCTAAATTTATTTATAAGACTTTACTTTACAAAGAAAATATTGAATCTTTCCTCATCAAATCAAGTGAAATGGCAATTTGAGTCCTCTGATGGGAATTACGTGGGTGATTCTCTTGTTCCTGGACACATTTATGGAGATTTAGAAAGATTATCCTTCATACCCAATACATTGTATTCAAATAATTATATAAAAAATCAATGGGTTAGTTATAAAACATGGAAATTTACAACAATATTTAATGTCGATAAAAAATTACTCAAGGTAAGTTTCGTTTATTTATTTATCAGTATAAGGATCTTTTTTCTAGTCTTTTTATCAAAAAATTTATCTTGATGAAATTGACACACTGTCAGATATTTTTATTAACAATAGATTAATAGGAAAACTTGCCAATCAACACAGAAAAAATGTAATAAACCTCTTATCAAGTTCCTCAAGTTCCTTATTGAAGGAAAAAAATAATAATTTAACGATAGTGTTTTATTCAAACCCCAAACACGGTAAAACAGCATTTGAAAAGTATAAAAAAACCCATGGAATAGTATTGTACCCAGCATCTCAACCATCAATAATAAATGGCTTGGATCATGTAAACTTCATCAGAAAAAGCCAAGCATCATTTGGTTGGGATTGGGGTCCAGCAATAGATAGTGTTGGAGTTAAAAAAAATATTTTTATTATTTTTGGAGAAGAAAAAGATAGTATAGTTATAGAAAAGATCTCTGCCGTCATACAAAATGATGATAATTATTATATAGTCAATGTTAAAGCAAAAATTTGGGGTAATAATATTAAAAATGAAAAAGTTTTATTTGAAATAGGAAAGTTGAATCTTACAAAGTATGTTACTGTAGGAAATTCAAAGCAAACAGAAATTAATGTAACTTTTAAAATCTTAAGAAAGAAAGTCAAGGAATGGTGGCCTGTTAATTATGGAAAACAATACAGGTACACCTTGTATGCTTCAACACGAAATATTATCCAACAAAAAATAAAAATAGCTTTTAGGAGAGTCAAATTAGTTCAAGATTTTATTGATAAAAAAGATAAAAATAAAGGAAGACATTTTTATTTCCTCATTAATGATATACCAATATTTTTAAAAGGGACAAATTATATACCTATTAATATAACTGATACCGGTGATAGCAACGGAAATTGGGAGAGAAAAAAATATTTACTAGAATCTTTAGTTAACAGTAATATGAATTCGTTGAGAATCTGGGGTGGTGGTACCTATGAAACAGATAAATTTTATGACTTAGCTGATAAGTTAGGAATACTTATATGGCATGATCTGATGTTTGCTTGTGCATTGTATCCTGTAAACAAAGATTTCTTAGAAAACGTAGAACAGGAAATAACCGAACAAGTAGAAAGGTTATCTCATCATCCTAGTATCATTATATGGGCTGGTAATAATGAAAATGAAGTAGGAATAAATAGTTGGTGGATTACTAATTCCAAGCACTATAAAGAATACAGAATACTTTATGTTAAACACATTAAAAAAATAGTTTCCTCAATAGACTCCTCAAGACCTTTTGTTATCAGTAGTCCAAGTAATGGAGTAAAAACAGATGAGGAAGGTGGTATATCTGATGATCCCATGTCTCAATTGTATGGAGATATTCATTACTACAGTGATTTTTCAAATCTTTGGGATGCTTCAACGTTCCTAATCCCTCGATGTTCAACAGAGTACGGTGTCCAATCATACCCTGATCCAAGCACCATGAAAAGATATCTTGGAATGGATTATAAACCATTCAACAAACGGTTGTTGTCTAGACAACATCACATGATGGGAGATTTAGCATTGCAAGCAATGGTTTCTGGCCATTTTAAAATACCATCCAATAAATCAATGAAAGATTATTTACCAAGGTTTACATATTTAACACAGATACACCAAGCGATAGCAATCGAGAAACAATCATTACATTATAGATCATGGAGATCAAAGGTTAATTCCGAAGGTAATGGTTATACAATGTGTTCGATGTTCTGGCAACTTAATGACGTTTGGGCTGCTCCATCATGGAGTAGTATAGATTTTGATCTAAGATGGAAACCACTAATGTACCATGTAAAACGATTTTTCAGTGACATAGCAGTTTTTCTTGACGCAAGAAGGAACAATTTAAAAGTTAATATTATTAATGACAAAAATTATGATATTAATAATGTAACTTTGAAAATATATACATTCGCCTGGAAAGCTGGTTTAAAACCAATATACAGTGAAAAAATACCTGTACCAGTTTTACCAAAGTTAAGCGCTATTGACGTAAAGTATCCCCATCGAATTAATGGTGTTGAAGAGTATCTTATAGTTGCATCCATTATTTCTGGGGCAGGTGAAAAACTATCTCCACTTTCTTATTTGTATCCAGATAAATTATTTAACTCCCCAACAATAAACAATACATTAAAAATTGAACAAATAACAGTAGTTGATGAAAACTCCTACAAAATTATTCTCAAGTGTAAAAATGCCATCCCACTTGTATGGGTAGATTTATCTGAAGAAGTCAAAAGAACAAATCCGGATATTGTTTATGAATTTAGTGACAACTCTTTTAGTATGATACGTTCTAGAAAAACAATCACACTAAAAATTGTTAAGAATCCTTATAACACAAAGTTAACAAAAACCGATTTAGTCGCATGTTTCTTGGATACATGTGGTTTTAGTGATACAAAGAAACACAAATTTTGATTTATGATTTTTCTATTAAAAAATAAATTAATTAAAATAAATTGCTCTTCAAATTAACATATCGTTTTTGATAATCACCTTCAATTTTTGATAAAATTTAATTACTTTTATAACATTTGAAATATATTCTAAAATTTGCAGATTTTTCTGTCATATTATGTCTAAAAATAATGAGTATTACAGATTTATTAACATCAACACGTTATTAAACTAATTACTGATAAAAATATAACCAAAAGCACATTATGTATGAAATTTCCCCGAAAAGTATTGTCTCTTAAATGGAAAGTTAAAATTCCAAGAGGCACCATTATTCCAAAAGGCGTTTTAAAAATCTATAAATATTTTAAAAATTAATTATTAAAATGTCAACTGTTGAACTTGTTCAAGTAAATTACAAGACTTGTAAAGTAGAAAAATCTATTGAACCACTATGTGATCCAGGAAATTTGTTACTAATTGATAAAGATTCAATATATGAGGATGAAAACAAAAGAGAGTACGTTTTTATTTGTGTTTAAATAGTGTGTTTTCTTCTTTTTTAAATTTCAGAATCCCAAGTGATGAAGTTTTACTTAATATGGCTAGAGATAATACTCAATATCTCTTTAACAAAATCTGGGATCTCGAAAAAGTAACTGTTGATGAGGCTATATGTGTCAAATTACCTGCAAAAACATATAAATTACCAAGAGAAAAACCATTACCAAAAGAAAGAGAACCTACAAAATGGGAGAAATATGCCAAGGAGAAGGGTATTGTCAAAACGAAGAAGGATAAAAAAGTATTTGACGAGGAGTCGAAGACTTGGAAACCAACATATGGATATAATCGTGGCAATGATAATACAAAGGATTGGTTGATTGAGATACCTCAAAATGCCGATCCAATGAAAGACTTCTTTAAGGAACGTGAAAATGCTAAAAAGGAACGCACAGCTAAGAACGAGTTCCAGAGGCTTAAAAATATCGCTAGATCTAACAATAAAAAATAAACTTTTTAATATATTTGTTTGTTATGTCATTTCTTTTATCATTGTTATAATTTTTTTGTTACTACTTTTTACTGATATTTCCTTTTAATGTAAATAAAATAATTTTTTTTACAATGCTGTTAGTTATTATATCATAAATGTGTGTTATAAATTACCAAAAAATATATTAATAATCTATATACAATAAAAAATTACAATTAATATGAGGGTGGAGGAATAAAACCCATAGTTTTTTCAACGTTATTTATAAATTCATCCAACACGCTTAATGTTTCATCATTTTTGGTTTTAAAATAGTCTTTGACCATTGGGCTATTTCCATTTTTATACAAGTTAAGCTTGTCAGTTTCATTAAAGTTTTTTGAAATAGTGCTTCCCTGTGTTAACACTTTACTTGCTCCAGGAATATTAGCATTACATACGAGATCTTCATCATCTTGATATTCAAAAAAAAGGTTAGTTGAATTACATGGACTTTTGTCATTAATATTCTTTATAAATTGTTCAAAAACAGGGCAAATTTTTGTTACGGCTATTTCATTAGTGGTTACTACAGAATCTTCATCATCCAATACCACAAAAAGATCATTTTCACATGTCTAGAAAGCGGCATCTAAAGATCCATTGGTTTCCTAAAAACTTACATCACTTTTATCGGAATCGTCTGATGAGAAACCATCTGATGGAAACTGTGGACCACTCACCTTGAATGTATTAGAAAATAATGTTGGCTGAAGAATATGGGTATTTGAAGATTCACCTCCATTACACCGATTCTTCTTTTGAGGGGGTTCTTCTTCATCGGAACTGTCATCTATTGTAATACATTCAATGTGTTTTGGAGGAATTGTTGATGGTTGCACGTTGATGTTAGTATGTTGTTCAATATTGGTA
Organism: Strongyloides venezuelensis; assembly: GCA_963280985.1. NCBI lineage: Eukaryota > Metazoa > Nematoda > Chromadorea > Rhabditida > Strongyloididae > Strongyloides > Strongyloides venezuelensis. The sequence continues at coordinate 737,596 of CAUJLX010000002.1, read as the reverse complement.
TTTGTTACGCTTTCATTCTTAGTAGGAATTGGTTCTTGAATGTTACCTTCATCATTATCTTCTTCTTCTTCATTCATCCTCATCACTATCTATAATAATTATTTCTTCATCAGTTCTTCTTTTCTTTGGAGGTATAGGTTTGCCAAGTGATTTACTTTCATCTCCACCAAATAATTTATACGACATATCTGGATACAATTCTATCTCTTCAGCCCTTTTATGTTTGCTTAGAATTTCCATATAAAATCTAGAGGATCAATAAAAGAACTAAAGAAAATATTAAACTTACTCATCAACGGAAATATCATCTGGAGTACATATAGCTTTGCAGATTTTGCATTTCCATGCTTCACTACTCCTATTTATTTCAATGTAATCTTCCAAGTCATCTGGATTTAGGTGATTGCAATACTTTCCTCTAAACGGAATTCTAATCCTCCTGCGTGTCGTTGAGGAGAGTAGAGAAATCTTAGCAAATTCCAATTGAATATCACCTGATGTGGACATAAATTTTTTTAAATCTTGACTGAATCTAATGAAGTCAAGTTTTTCTCGGCTTATTATTTCAGCACATATCTCTTTTACAGTCTTTTGAGTTGAAGTGAAGATACCAAAAATAAATCTATCATCTCTATTGGCGGCACTGTCAAAACGCAGCTCTATCTTGTATGGCTTGTTATTTTTAATATTGTCAGGATTGGCCAACAAAGCTTCGTTCAATACAGTAGGAATGGACAAACGATTTTTCCTATCAATACTACTATAACAAATTTCCCTTGGTAGTAGGTTAGTATGATCACATCCATTTACAAACATACGCATTAACACCGGGTATGTATCTTCATGAGGTGTATTATCATTGGACAATAGAAGTTTTGATGAGCGTAACAATACACAATTTTGAGCAACTTGAGTTTTAGTCGAGGCAAGCGAACTAATTGAAATATTACTTGGTATGATACAGTTTATGAAAACAGTATTGTTGATATCAGAATTAGTTGAGCGTTGCCATGGAGAGATGTTTACAATATTTTCGTGGAAATAAAGTTTTTTCATTAGTCTGTCAACAGGATAAATTTCACTACTAGGCGATCTTAAAGACGAAGACACGCTGACTTTCTGCACTGGTTTCTCTATGAAACATTCTCGTGGAAAACTAGGAAAGTTAGTAAGAATGCTTCCTCTGAGTAGAACTACTTTCGCTGCCTCTTTTTGCAACCTTGTAGAATCAAGTGCGGTCTTAAGCCTTCGTTGCAAATCATCCTTTCTCCCGTAGGTATTACAACCTAAATTTTGAAGGCAAAATTTTAGATCTTCAACTTTGAATTTTCCTAATATAAGATCCTTAAAATTTATTTTATCGTTACGGTAAACCCACAAACTTACTTTGCATATCTTTAAAGTATCTTTGTCAATCATGGTAAACACTAAATTAAATGTTATAATATTTAAATAACTTCAATAATAAAAAGTATTAATGGTAACAACCTTTCGAAATAAAATTAAAAAAAAACCTATATTTTATACAAATTTGAAAATTTAATATAATTATTCTTTTTCAAGGAACAAAAATTTCCAAAACAAGTTTCTATTTTCTATACCAAAGTTGTGCACTTCTCTTTCGTTTTATCTTCTTCTGTAACTGAAGTACACCGTAAAGAAGAGCTTCAGCTGTTGGTGGACACCCTGGTACATAAATATCTACAGGTATGACACGATCACATCCACGAAGTACAGAATAAGCATAATGATAATAACCACCACCATTAGCACATGATCCCATAGAGATAACCCATTTTGTTTCGGGCATTTGGTCATAAACTCTTCTCAAAGCTGGTGCCATTTTATTTGTTACTGTTCCTGCAACAAAAATAAGATCACACTTTTTAATAATAGAAAATATAAAAGTTATATTAAACTTACTTGTCTAGGTGAAGCACGAAAAACAACACCATAACGATCCATATCATATCTTGGTGCAGCCATGTGCATCATTTCTACGGCACAACATGCCAAACCAAAAGTAAGTGGCCAAATTGAGGTTCTTTGGACACATATTAATAACATCATCAACCCTAGCTAAAGCATACTCAGCTAGGCTTTTTGTCTCTGTAAATGGTGTTCCGGTTTTGGCCATACCTTTTGGAGCTTGATCATGATTAGTAGGTATTGGCTTAACTACATTTGAACCAGCAACTACTTGAGAAATTTGGGTTGCAGATTTATATAGAGAAGGCAACCCACGAGACAACATTTTCTTCTGGAAATAAACTAAATTAGATACTTTCTGAAGGGATTTATATTTATAGTTTTACACAATACAGGATGAAGATATACTTCACCAATTTTTATATTTGTGACGAGGAAAAATTCTTGTTAGGAAACTATATATTTTTAATGCACGTAGTTTTTTTTTTGACAACTGTCGTTAGTAATAATATTTATCAGAGGAGTTGGTTTCATTTGACATTTCATGCATTTATCACTATTATTATGAAAGCAAAAAAAATTTAATCATTTTTTAACTTTATCAAAGCAATACTATCATTTATGATAATCTTTAACATACTGACATATAAAAATAAAATGTTTAATAATTATCAAATGATCGATATGAGGGTTTTTTCTTTGAGTTTACTGGTTATTTTTAAATTTGTGGTAATTAAAGTTTATTTATAAAATTTCAAAATATGTAATTGGTATAACTATTATTTATTCTATTTATGAAACCATTTTGAAGAGAAATTTAATAGTTTAATTTGGATATTAAAAAAATCCACGGTATATTCATATTTATCATAAAATAATATCTACATAAAATAATTTTTAATAGCTATGGTTATCCTCATTAAAATCATTGTTAGTTTTTGAAAGTTAATATAGTCCTGAATCTTATTTTGTTATTAAATGAATAAATATTTTTTATCAATCTTAGTGATTTTACTTCACATCTTTAAAGTCAAAACTAAAGATGAATTAGATCAAATGAAAGATTCAGACGTTTCTGGTGTTGAAACAAGTCATATAATATGGGTAATAGCATTTGTTGGTAGTATCGTAATCTTTGGTATTGCCGTAATTACAATAGTTTGCATAGTTAGAAAAGTCAAAAAAATAAGGGAAAAGAGAAGGTTAAGTCAAATGTCTGAACTCTCAAGTTCATTGTCTACTAGTAATAAACCATCAAGAAGTTTTACTGGGCAATCTTCAACGACCAAAAGGACAACAACCCAAAGTTCGTCATCAAACATTTCTAGAGGAAAGGAATCTTCCACTAACAAGCCAACGTTTTCCGGTTCAATGTCTAATGGCAGTAATTCGAGTGCAACTGGTTCCAATACATCAACTACCAATAAAAGAGTGAATTACTATAGAGACGTTAAAATAACAGCTGTTTGACGGAATAAAAAAAGATATTAGTTATAATAGATGTTTCATTTGAATAAAATTCATTACTGTTTTTCTTAAACCATGTCACTTTAAAAACATCAAATTCACTGAATTAGAAAGGAGCATTCATTCCCCTGTTAATCGTTAAAATTCATTTTTCAGTATTATACTTCAGTTAAATTCTATATTCTATTCAGAGGTTTTTTACGTGATCTCATCAATCTTTTGCAAGGAATAGAAACAAATTGTTAATTAATTTTGCTGAAATTTACTAGTAGCCATGTGAGTTTGTTCAAAAACAATTTTTCGTCATAATTTTGTATATAAATGTATCCATTCATCAAGACTTATTTTATGGTTTTTTGTGTGATATATGATCATTTTTAAAGTGATGAAAAATTATCAGTGTAAAAAGGTATTTGTCTTCAATAAAATGATAAAAAATGTTTATATTTACCTTAAGTATAGAGGAAAACAAATAAATATAAGATCTATCTCATTACCTTAATTTTAATGCAAAATCACTCCAAAAATTATAAAACCTGTTGTAACCTGCAAAGATGTTATTTATGTATCACTTTCTATTTACATTGCACATTCCTGACTTTAATTCTTGTATCTTTTGAATCAAAAGTTTTCTACCCATGATTCCCGTATGAAACCTCCGAATCCGAGATAAAATTTTGAAACCTTCGGAATCTATTGTTTCCTGTTCATTATTCTCAAATTCACACCCATGAAACCCATACGAAAACCACGAATTCTGAATAAAGTATTTTTGAACCTCTGAGTTCTTTGAATCCTCCATAATCACCTTTAAACTTCTGAACCCACCATAATTACGCATGAAACCTCTAAATTTATCATGATTACCTACGAAACCAATGAATCCACATAATTATACATAAAATTTCTTAGTACACTTCCATCACTCGTAAATGCTTTAGCTCCAATCATCTCTACTTCGAGTTATCTAAATTCAACCATCGGTTGAGTTTAAACACATCTTTCTTTACTTAGCTTTTGTGGGGTTGAGTTTTGTGTCTTAACATAAATCACTAATAAGAGTGAGCTACCAACTGTAGCAAATTTCGTCTTATATATAATGTCATCGTTTTCCAATTTCTTGTATGATGGTATAAGAAAAATATTCGTCGAAATTCCGACATTGCTACGCCATATATTCTACTCTAAACTTTAACGCCCACCATAAAGTTTGAGTCTTGCTGGAAACCTCATCCACATAATAGGTAGCGTTTCATCTGGCCCTTTTATTAGCTGTGATTTTTTTTCAAGTCAAAATCTTCCTCTTTCTTGAATCCTTCCTTAGTTTCTACTACTTGAAAAATAGTTTAAAATCAATAAATGCTAAATTTCAGAATTATTTTCACAAGATTATTAATTTTTTTAGATCGTTTCTCTTTTTTCAAGTCATTTTTATTGTTTATTTTAAAATTTTTATCTTAATTTAATATCATAAATTAAAAGAAATTATGAATATACGCAGTTAATGAAAACTTCTCTTTTTATCATTGATATAAAACTTTTGACAAATTTTTCATAGTAAAACAAGTTTTAAAAAAAAGATTTGTTCTATTGCTAATTATTTATATATGTATATAACTTTTTATTTACTATTATTCTTCATTTTTAACTTCAAAAATAAGTTTCACAATAACGTGAAGTTATTATCTACGAGGTATGACATTTGCTATGTACTTCCTTCTTATATTACCTTTCGGAAAATATTTAGCGACAACCACAATCGTGTCTTCAGACATTGCAACACCAAATCCAACATTTTTAGAACTTCTCCAGATTATCTGTGTAAACATTTGAGTTCCTGGTCTTGCTCTTCCAAAAAAAGAATCCATACTTACTGCTTTCGTCATACCATTTTTTTGCTACAGTAGAACCGGCCAAGTAATATGATATACCAACTGTCGTTCCAAAGTTTTTATCATCACTAAAGCGAGATATTTTTTCTGTCACTATAATTTGATTCGCATGCATCTGTGCTGCTTTATCTAAATTGTTTTTATAGATTAATTTTGGTGATCCATGCCTTGCTCGATAGGTATTAATTTCAAGTAAAAGCTAAAAAAGTCATTAATAATTTATAGTTTAATTTACTTTTTCCTTTAAAACTTGAAATTGGTTACGTGAAAAACACAAGAAATTACAATTTCGCCATATATTATACCAGATTTTATAGCTAAACCTATTTAGTCCCAGATAAACTGTTATGTCAAAATCACGGATTTTGTGTCTACTTTCACCTATACAGTTTTTTGGGTAGGAATATTTTTTTTTCGGATTAGCAAGTAAAAATCGCGAATATATTTTTGCTTCTTTAAATGTTCTAAAAGCATAATTACCACACTCATAAATTTTTGTACCTCTTACTTCATACCAGATAATCTGACTTAGATAATTACTTTTTAATAAAGTTCCTGCTGGTATCTTTATAGGTCTTTTTTTAATATTTCTATAAACTTTTTCCTTATATTCTTGTGCTTCCTTTAAATTTAGAAAACCATATGGACCACATTCAAAAATTAGTCTGCCATTCTTTGTTAATGGTACAATATCATAATCTGATTTTTTTCTGAATAAAAATCCTTTAGGGATTTTTGAATATCCTATTTTGGAACTTTTTAACTTATGACTATAGAATTTAGCCAAAATGTAAGATGTAAACATATAATCATTGCATTCATATATCATGGTGCCTTCTACTCTATGTTTTATAATGTCGTAAGGATGTCTCAAAAAGTTCAGTTTTTATACCATTTCTTTCCGTTATTTATTTTTATACTACCTTTTATTGAAGCGTATACAGGTTCACTGAATGTAGTATAAATAGGCTCTTTCGTAACACTACGTTGAGGTCTTCTTATTGAATTTCGACAAGAAAATTTTAGTGAAGCATATATATGGCCACTATTTGAAACACGTGAAGACTTACGCACTATGTCATATATTACACTACATGAAGATCCTTTCATTGACATATATTCATTTTCTGTTATTGGACTACATGATAATCCATTCATTACCATATATGTGTGGTCATCAGCTGAACTATTTCTGGGACTTTCTAACTGTGGCGTATATATCACCATTTTTTCGGAAGTGTAAGGAATCAACTCTTTCAGAATTTTGATTCTGTCCTACTTTAGCATATATCACTTCACTTTCACTTGAAGAACGCATTGGTTTTTCTGATTTATTTTGTCTTTTACTTCTCACCAATAATTCATTGGATTTTATCATAGAAATAAAAAAATATAATAAAATAAATAATATAAATCTCATTTTGATATATTTCGTTACAATTAATCTAAATTACCTTTATATTATTAAAAATTGATAAAACTCTTTTGTTCTTTTAAAGTATAAATAAATAAATTTTTAATAATAATTTTTAAATATATTTATTTTATTGTATATTATTATTTTACACTTTTTCAAGATCATGACTTTTCAAATTTTATCAGATATTGAAGATGTTGTTTTTGATTTAAAAGTTTCATACAAGTTCCTTTTTTATTTTTATATTGTATGTCTATTTTTTAAGTTTTAATAAACAGATTCTTGGATGATGTAGCCGGTAAATTTAAATATGTGATTTTATCTTTGAAATGTAATGTGGAAATTATCTCTTAAATAATAAAAGTCTTTGAATAAGTAAAATAATTTATCTTCCACAATATATTATTTGTGTCTAGAAAGTTATTAAACTGTGTTGAAACAAAATTAAATAACTATTTTTTTAATTAAATTTCTAGTGATTATAACATATAAATTCCTAAATTTTTTTACAGAGACGTGAACTATTTATTTTTTGCAAAATTGCTTCTAAACATTACTACAATTTCATTCTTAATATGTTTTAAAATTATAACGATTTCACTTTTCCTTTGCTTGAAATTTACGAAAGATCTTTGTGCTTATACTTAAAATCAAAGCTTTTCTATAGTAAAGATTGTCAATTCTTGGTAAAAAATATAGTTTTATTTGGGATTTCTATAGTCTTACAATATTATATTAAATCTTCCTGATATAAATAATTGTTCTGTGAGAACAAAAGTATGGACATCAGATGTTAATAAATAATTTATCAGTTAAATAATAAATATAATTTTTAGAAAAAACATACTAATTAATTTAAAAGATAAATTTTTGAAATTGTAATTTTGGACCTACATGTTTAAAAATAATTTTAATATTTTATTAACAATTGTTAATTAAATATTTTCATACTTAAATAAGTTTATGATAAGAACGATTGTGGTATAGTGTCAATATAGTATTAACATTTTAAATATATTCACAAATAGTTGTAAAATTTAAAACTTCTATTATATCCAATGATTAATAATCACTTTATTGATTATTATTCTAAAAAATTAATTTATATATTCTTTAAAGGTTAATAAATGGAGAACTTTTTTAATTATTAATCAAATGTCAAACGTTTACTTTGATAATCATTCTACACATCCATAGTATTATGGGCTTAACTCTAGACTTCTTTTAGTACTAAAACGTAATCGATTTATGATATCTGTTTGTTTTTAATGCTTTAAAACAAAAACTTTTTGTATTTTACAATACGTACTAGATATTTATGTTTATTTCAATATATACAGGAATAATTTAATAAAAAAGCATGCTAATAATGAATTATTATGTTTGATGTTTTAAATCAGAGAATTCATTTTTGAAAAGTGTTGTTAGTAAGATGTTTTAGTGAAATATCTTAGTACCATATCCTTTCTTCCTTTTCCATGATATTAGGATTGAATAAGCTACGTGGATATTTGTTGCAACAACATGCCGATTAAAATTCGTATATATAAAACGATTTTTTTCTCTATTAATTCATTTCTACAATTCGTTAGATTCCATCACTTGATTATTCTATTTTGAAATATTAATTATATAATTTTAGGGGTTACCTATCGTCGTTAAGGTCGTAATAAGTATTATAAAGGTAAAAGCTATTGATAGCTATAAATGTAAGTTATTTTCTCTTCCACAAGTTTATTGTTCCTTTAGTGGGCCCAATTTTCTTAAATTTTTAATATTGTCATATTTGTGTTTGGTTTAAAATAAAAGTAAAATAAAATTTTGTGTTATTGTAACTGACCCTCAAAAAGACCTTGATATACAGGCTAGTACACTCGTATTATAAAATTTAACTTATTGTACTTTTATCAAATCAAAAAATCTTTAATTTAATAGTACCAATTTATATGCTTTCATTAAATTTTATATTACTAGTTCTTGGTTTATATTCTATCTTCTCCTTTTGTTATTTGTTAAATTTTAGTTTTGTATTACTTTTTCACTCAAATTACTGTAATGGATCCTCGAAGAAGAACGTTTAATCCCAATGAATTAAATCGTAATTACAGTAATACCATACCACAATCAGATCAAATAAATTATCCAAACAATTTGAATAATATGGATGGGCAATTAAAATATTTCGATAAAGACCTAAACACAGTTGTACCTAATGATTTAGTTACTAGTTTATTAGGTAGTAATAATGGCATTTCTTCATATAATGAACTTGTACAAAAATTTATAAAGGAGTGTGAGGATTTAGGACTTCATCACTATGATGATGAAAGACCACAGATTATATCAGAAATTGAAGCTTTAAAAAAAAAGAAAGAAGAAATTATAAAAGAAATATCAGAATTAGGAGTATATACTCAATGGGATAAAGATGACACATATTCCATACCTTCACAAGTAGAGGAGTTTTCTGATAACGATGATGAAGGTGATGATAATGGTGGTGTAGAAAATAAAGATACAAAATCTGATGAATCATTATCTCGAAAATCTAGTGCTGAGGAAGAAAAAAGAGAAGAACCAGTGACAAAAAAATCTAAATCAGAGAAATCGTCTAATACTTCACAGGATAATGAGAATTCAGTTAATAAAATATTTGAAAAAGAACCTCATTATGAAATTATTATAGATGAGGAAGTCCAACGTTGTAAGGAGGATGAAGATACATCAGTAAATCTTAACGATAAACTATTTGATAAAGAAATGATTGATGAATTCAGTAATAAACTTTTAAGTACAGATAGGATACTTAACTCAGAAATCATACCTACAATAGCAGCAGAATCAGGGAATGTTGATCCTTCCAATATTAAAATTGAAACAAACCAAGATATACTTTTAACACGTTCAAAGAAGGATCAACTGAAAAACTCTAAAGATACTTCATTTTACTATAAGATACGTAATGAATTCCGCAATAGTTTAGGTTATGTTGGTGAAGATATTATCAGTTATGCTACTGAAATAGATATTAGTAATGATACCTCATTAGATTATTACTAATTAAATTATAAATTGTAAAATACTCTACTAACAAATTAACAATCATGCGATAAATGTATTGCAGTAATGGAAACTTTATTAAAAGTAGTATAACGTTATTATATAAGAAGTAATTAACAATAAACTTTTATATCTCTTTTTATCATTCTTTTTCTTGATAATTAGTACAATTATCAATAGTAAACTTTCTAAAATCTTTTAAATGTGCTCTAGCAATATCAATTAATTTTTGGGTATCATGTTTCTCAGCCATATCATTAAAAAATTTTATCACATCCGTAAAATCCATTGCATTTTCAATGATAATATATCTATTGGCTGTTAATAAAGATAAAGCAAAAAATAATTGGAAATATTTTGATAATCCTCCAATATTTGAAGCCCAAATTATTTCCCATAATCGGTAGACACCATCATAATTTAATTCTCTTTTGAAATCTAACAAAAACCAACGATAAGAAAAATACAAATGAGTAAAGTCTCCATGTGCCATTATCATACTAAATAATTCTGGATCTGTTACTTCAACTAAATGTCTTAGATAAAGAAAATTGTTATCCATACCAATCTCTTGGGGAAAATTTAACCTCATTCTTTCCATTAATTTTGAGAAACATTCCAAAACAATAACTTCATCATCAAAAATAACTAATAATGGTGCTGCAATATCACACATTCCCTGAACATAACCCTCCTCTAAATTTCTCCATACGTAAGAACACATAATTCTTTTTAATTTTTTTAAATTAGCTGATTTTTTAAAAAATTGATTAGATCTATCACACCTCTCAACATCTTTTTCTATTCTATGTAAATTGGTTCCAAAATTATTTATTAAATCTTCCTCCTCCTGATTTTTATCATTAGATTGACTATCTTCATAAATATGATTTCTTCCTTTATATCCCCCACTAACAATTTCATCACCAAACGCTTCCTCAAATGAGGTACATTCATACTGATGACTATTAATTGAGGTACACTCACTATCATCATCATCATGAACACCACTTCCATTAAAATGTCTTAGTCTTGCTGATATAAAAGCTTCCTTATCTCTTTGAATGACAACATTTTCAATTTCTAACCAATTTAATTTATCTTTGTTATAATTTTCTTTAAATATTTCAATCTTATCTTCTATTTCCTCTTCCCATGATAGGACTTTTAATAAATATAACCATGCTTCTTTTCTAACATCATTAGCAATTCCATAATGATAAACTTTACCAATGAAAATTTCCCATAAACTGTTGTCATTCTTATTATCTCTTAAATATTTCCAATATTCCTTAGTTATAATATTATTATCAGTAACATCTTCTTCATCATACCATTTTATTGGTTTATCATTAACAATACCTAAAAGGTACTTTCTAACTGTTTTTATATGTTTACAATAATTTAACCATCCAAGAAAGGCTCTTGATAAGATATGTTGTTTCATGAATATTAAAGCGTTACTAATATTAGCTGTAACATTATCTTCAGATGTATCTATTTTATTATCACTTCCAGAAGGTAATGAATTTTCATGTGATTCATTAACGTTTGCTAGGTTTTCATTAGGTATAAAAGCTGGTGCTGATTTTGGTATCTCAAAACTTCTAAAATTTGATAAATTGTTATTATTAGAAGGTATTGAAAATGAAAAAGCAGTATGTTGATGCTTTATTTTATCACTACTTTTATCAGGTAATTTATTTTTCATTTGTGAATTAAAAACTATCCTAAAAACATAATCATTAACCTGATTTTGTTTTCCTTCATCCTCTGAGTTGACTGATGAGGCCTTCGATGTCGAATTACTAGTTTTTTTCTTCAATTTTGGTAAACTTTTTTCTTGTGTCTCCTTGTTCTCAAACATGGGTGGATCTAATTTGAAGAATGGATTAAGACATGTTTCAAGTGTCCCTATGAATTGAATCAAATTTTTAGAATTCATAAATGAAAATGATGCCTGTTGTGAACCATCTGTATCAACAAAAACAACTGTCGATATTCCCATCTCGTCATTTTGATGGACATGGATATAAGCAATATTTTTCATATTAAATGATATAATATGTTTTGTTAACACTAAAATGTCTATAGGATGTGATGATGATGTAAATGGGAATGCCGTTGTTGTTTGTGTTAAACTTGATGATGAATTGGAAGTACTTGTTCCTGTTGTGGATTGGGAACTGTATATGAAAAATAAATATATTTGTCTAAGATAAAAAACTTACTTATTGAGATTCATTAATTCGTTTGGTGTCCATTTAACAATAATATATCCGGAAAATTCTTTATGTAAAGAAAGATATCCTTTTAACATCTTATTATCATCAAAAGTTGAGATTGAAACATTATTCTTACCATAAAGAAGAGTTAATTTATTATTCTGATGTAGTGAATAGACAAATTCTCTTCCTGATGGTGAAGATGTATTAATAAATGAATCAGCACTTTTAATTACACTTCCTCTTGTTCTAATCATCTAAAAATAATAATTAGGATATAAATTTATTTTTTCTATTTATAAATATTTGATATTTAGTTATATAGGTAAAATAATTACTAATATTTATCAAATATAAATGATAATGGATATGATGATAACGTAAAGATAATAGTGCCATTTATCTAGGTAATATATATGGTCCTATAAAGATATACATATATATATACCAAGCCCTATCTTTCTTTCTTTTCGTTTTTGAGAATGACGTTAATATAAAAAGGGACTTGAAAATATTTGATATTTTAAGAAGGAGTATTAATATAAGAGGATATTATATTAATATCTAAAGATTATTCTTTTTTCTATGTATAATATTCACAAACATGTATCAAAAGATAGTATTCATTGAAATAATAAAAAAATTATTTCGTTTTTTTCCGCTAAGCATTTTTGTAAATTATCGTCATGAATAATATTATAAAGAAATCATTATATAATGGCATTTTAAAAATTGTGTAAACTAATGTACCACAATAAAGGAACCTTCCTATTCATAAATATAGAATAATAAAAATTTAATTTACTTAATTAAAATTAATGGTAAAAAATTATTAAAAAAAGTGAGGTAGATAAAAATAATTCTCATCTTTTAAAAAAATATTTAAAAGTATAAAAAAAAACTTTGTATAAAAGTAATATTTTGCAACTTTGTTTTAGGAAACACTTTTGGTTGTTTTAAATTTTATCTAATATATCTAAAAATAGATACTATTTGTGGGGAAAAGTTTCTTTCTCTAGTATTTGATTAAATAAATATATTATTTATATATAAAGATTAATGGTGCATAAAATTTTTATATTTTTAGAATTATTATTTTTCATCTAATATTAATTACTAGTTCTTCTTTAATTTTTTCTTCTTTAGTTTTTTATCATTCTAAGAATAATTGGTATATTAATAAGGAAGAAGAAGGGATAATCATTCATAAAAAAAATATGATTTTTTCAGCATTTAAGGAAAAATAAGAAAATAGTTTAAAGATTAATGATATTACATTATCCTAATGTATCCATATTAATACCATTAGATGATAAAAAGAAATTATATGGTAAATATTTATGTATGATTAGAGTTTAAGTGTACTAATATAAAATGGTGTAAAAATTAATTTATAATTAAATCCCAATACTAATAATAATACTTTCAATGTGGTTTGACAAAATTTAATATATATATATAATGAATGGACCAGTGAAATTGTAAAATGAGATAAAATTGAAAAAAAAAATTGAAAATGACTTACCGAGAGAGGGGGTCTTTTACAAGATTTTAATGTTTTATTATTTTTAGTATTTGATGTTGAATGGTTTCCTGGACTAGAGACGGTTACAGTTGATGATAAAGAATTTTCATATTCTCCAGTAAAACTACTTTTTTCTTCTATTACATTAACATTTTCTTCAAGTAAATCATTTTTTTCGTCTTTTGTCAGTGGTTCAATTTCCTTATCAAAATTATCATTCTTTTTAAATGTACTAACACCACTTGATTCATTAGAAAATTCATTGTCCTTTTCATGATGATTTTCCCATTCTCCATTAATAGATGTGTAAGATGATGTCATTTTTCCTCTAGAAAGTAAGGCAATTTTTATTATATTTTAATGATTATTATTAATGTTATAAAACGGTAAACGTTTCATAAAATTAAATTTAATAATAATTTTCTAACAAGAAATATTTGTGATGCTTAAATTGTATTACTGAATAACATGGAATTTAAATATTTCACAAAAATGATAGATAAATGTCAAAGAAAAAAAAATATTCTTTCTTCTACTGGTAGAAAAGTATTTGACGAGAAAATAATTATAGGGGAACATTTTAGACAGATATCAATAAAGAAATGATATTTTATTAAAGTTAAAAATTATCAAAAATAATGAAGAAGGTTATGATAAACTATAATCCCTTAAAAGGGGGACATAAAATGCATAGAAAGTATACATTAAATATAAAATTATCATCGTCTATATTTTTCAGTGGAATTAATATGCACTATAATTTTAATATTCTTAAAAATTAACTTCTTGTAAAATTATATCCAATAATATATCTGAAATAAAAATATTTTAAACATTAATATATTGTCATTTTATGTGTCAATAGAATTTTTACTTCTACTACAAACATTGTAATAATTTCTTATTTATACATAAAGAAAAATACAAACCATTTACATATATAGTAATATTAATAAAATAACTTCATAGCACTAAATATTTTATTATTTTAAAATAATAACTAATAATGAAAATTTTAATTAATAGTGAACAGCTGAAAGATTTGAAAAATATTTTAACTGTGAAATTTTTGAATAAGTGTAAGGATATATTCAGATTAATGCCTAATGAAATATAAAATACAATTATTGTTTTAAAAAGGGTTTTTTTTTTTATTAATAATTAAACTAATGTACGTGACTATTAATATAATTAAAAAAAATTTTATTATTATTTTTTTTATTCTAAATAATTAAACTTTATGGTAGGTACAGAAATAAAATAATTAATATTGCGTTTGTTATAATTTACACAATGATAGTAAAAAGCATATTTTAAAAATGTCGAAGTGCGATAAAAGAAGAAAAATATTAATTATAAGCATATTATTATTGTTAAACAAAAGGTAATGAAAATGTTTAAATAACAAGATAAATATCATAAAAACAATTGGAATTTTACTAAAAATTTTTAAAAAGAATGAGAAATTAACATTTTATTATCCGTATTTTAGCATTGAGACACAATCTCAATTTTTCTTAAAGATAACGCATCTTTTATTATATTCTCCATTAAAAGCTATTTTTATTGATATATAATACGAGGTCTACTGGCAATCAAACATATACAAGTATATGTACATTTATATATCTTTACTATCTTTCACCAATTTCTACAATAACATCATCATCATTAGATTAATTTTTTACTCTAAATTTTCTTTTAAACATTACTATATAATAATACATTTCCGTATATATGGTTAACAGAACGAAAATTCACTAATTTCCTATCTGTTAAAAAAAATCCTTTCTCTATATTAATTATAATAAGCATCAAAAGACAAAAATTTTACAAAATAACTTATTATATATATATTTTATGTAAATTTTTTTTTAAATTACAAGTAAAAAAGTTGAATTCCTTTTGTTAGTTCTTACATCTGAATATTAAAAAGGCATTTTAAATAATTACATAAAACATATAGAAACGTTAAAACTTAATTTTTAAGAAAGTAAAATCTAATAATATGCTTCAAATTTACAATGACTTTTAGAAAATATTATAAAAGTTATATAGAGATTGAAAAAAATTAAAATAAATATAATTAATAACTGATTTACCTTTCCACTAACTTTTTACCAATAATTTATACATGAAAAATATAAATAAATTCATTTTAAAGTATACTAATAAGTTAAAATTTTATAATTTGAAAATTAATATTTATTCCCCTTTTGAAATAAATACATTATTTTATCTTTATTTAAACAATTATGGAGACAAATAAAAATATTTATTTACAGTTTTTCTATTACTAGTTAATATATGAAAATTTAAATGGCATAAATAACTTAATAACTAATTATACAACAATTACTCAGAGGTATATTTAAAAATTAAATATTTACAAAAAAGGAGACATGTTTTTCACATTAAATCTTTGAAACAGACAAATAACAAACATTTAACTTTTGAAAGTTTTTTTTTCTTTTTGTCATTACATATAAATAAACTGATAAAAAAATATACAATATAAGAATCTAATAGATTAACTTAAAGATTTAACGAAATTTCTACATATTCATGGGAAACATCTTAATCAAATAGAACTTTTTTAAAGAAAGGAATCATAATTTTTAACTTTTTTAATATTAAAATTTATTAGATATTCTTAATATTAAAAGCATGAAAAAAACAAGTATGTTAATTATACACATACAAAATTATAATAGATAGATTATCACCCGATATTAAAATGAGAAAAGAAATTATTGTTTTTTGTACATATCCACGCATCTTATTTTTTGAAATACATCTTCTTCCTATATTTTCGTTCTTGATGTTGATAGAAAGCACAAAAGGTACAGTTTAAGTTTGATTGAATAAGTGAGGAAAAATATTATTTATCATTTCAGAAAGAAAAGTATGTTGTTTTTTGATTTGATAACTTAATGAACATATGTTCATTCTATAGATATAGCAAAATTGTTATTATTCCCCATAGTAAATACATACTCCAAAAATGTCCTTATAAAGCTAATTTTGGTTAGTTAATAAAACGATAAACAACTAAAATAGCAAAATAAGTTAATACATTCCTCACTGTTCAAGAATATATAATGTAGTAATAATCAAAACCTTCTGTAACCACCAACAATAGATTCAAAAAAAGGAAAAAAGACGTTATTGTTTTGTTATCCTACTGCCAATTCTCCAGATTAATCTGGTATTAGAAGAGGAATCTTAGGAATTATTTCCAACAACAAAACATATTCACTCAAATAAGAATTATTATCTAATTGTTGTTTGGCTAATTTCCAATGAAGTCCCAATTTATGATAAAGACGATTATTTTCAAAATCTAATGTTTTCTCTATAGCACAAATTGTCTAAATACAAATGATAAAGTTAATTATTAATAAAAAACAAACATACTCTTTTATTTAAAAAAACAACAGGCCAAAGAGAACAACCAAGTGTACAGCAACAAAAAAATATCCCACACAAAAACCAACGAAAATTCCATGGTACAGTATGTCTTAGAATTTTATTAATACTTCTTAAGGTATGTTCTAATTCTTCTGGAGCAACCTTTCCTGTCAATGACAATGGAAATTCATCCTCATCGAAATGAGAATTTAAACCAAAACTAAAAAATTTAGTACTTTTTATCAATAATTCTAAAACTTACATTGTTATACTACCATGTCCACGAATACATATAGGTTGGATTTTTGGCAATTCACTTGTGTAGTCAGGTAAAACTTCAATACTATCGTTATCGTCAGAGTGTAAAACTGATATTTCGTCTTCACTCATTTGTTAATAATAATTATTATAATAAATATATTTTGGAGTCTGTAATATTAATGTCTTAGAATCTTCCTTTTTTAAAATATCTAACTTTTTTGTTTTTCTTTCTATTTGTATATATAATTGGACATATACATTAAAATACACACTGGAGAGAGATATGGGTATAATTTTTGTGCCTACTTAATAAGTTCTTTTTTTTGTTTTTTTCTAGTCTAAAATATAATTAGTTAGAAAGTTATTTTTAAAGAAAGACAAAATTTATAGTAAAAATAAAAAGTAATAAAAAATTCCTACACGATACAAATCATTTCCTAATATTTCAATATAGAATATTTAATATATATTTGAAAAAAATCATCTTTAATATTATACTTTAAGAGCTTAATGTGTAAAATCTATTTTAGAATCCTTACAATGAACTTTTTTTTTAAAAAAAAGAGAAGACGAAAAATATAAATGTATAAAAAATAATTAGTTAAATCGTTATATTATGCTTATAATTTATTTATGTAAAAATAGTTTTAACATAATCATCAGAAAACGTTACAATTTCATATCATTGGGTGGAGAGAAAACGCTTCATATAAACACTACTAAAACTAAGTAATGAAAAAATATATAGAAATAACAAGATATTTATAGTGTGAAAATTAAAAAAAATTTTAAATAATAAATAACTACTACCTTAAAAATATATAGATATAAAAAAATGGAAGAGTGATGAAAATAAAAAAGATATAAAATTGTTTTTTAAGTGTTAAAAAGAAAATAATAAAAAGAGATCATTGTAAAAGCGATAATATAAATAAATATTCACATGAGGTTTACTCAGATATTTAGATAAAATAGAATCTTAAGCAGCAAAATATATATATATATATATATCAAAAATGTAGTAAAGACAAAGAATCTTAATCCATCATCCTTAGAAGAATTATATACAGTTAAGTGATTACTATTATTAAACTATTAAATAGACACTATATATAATTTCTATTTTTAAATATCAATGAAAATATGAAATACATATCATATAGCAACCATTTAATAATATTATTGTTATTACTACTATTGGGTCCATTTGAAAATAGAAGAAGTACTAAATTTATGGAGTATAATACATATACGTATAAATTTTATATATATATACAATAAATTTTCTTCACTTCAATGGAGAAGTCCGTTATCCAATGGGATATTATGCATAAATATTACATATATATACCAATGTATATATGGAACAGTTAACAAATTTTTACAAATTCTGAACTTTTTTAACCATATAAATAATCTATCTCTCTTTTTATTTACACTATATATAGCATTAAAAGAAAAAATATATATTTTGATAGAAAAAAGAGGGTAGATAGATTTTTATTTTTTACTATCAAAATCAATAAAGAAAAAATGGAAGATAAGATAAGTGGTAAACAAAAATAATTTTAAAATCAAATAAAAAATTTACTATTTACCACTTGAGAGAGATTTTATACGATAATAAAAGAACAAAATGTAAAAAGAGACTAATTAATGAACAATAATTACCAGGAAACAAAAATCAAAAAATAGTTGGAAAAAAGGAAGGAAGAAAAAGATAGACAATGTCGATTGTTACATTAAATAAAATATAAAAAACATTGTTATATAATCAACAATAAAAAGAATCTATCACAGTAAAATTTCCGTTAACTTCAATTAAACAATATAAAGAGTTAAAATATTGTAGAAATGTTTATTAATTATATGGAAAAATGATTTTTGTACAATGAATATTAATAGGAATGGTAAATAGAACATTGGAGAGATAGTGAACTTCAATATAAAGAGGTTGAAAATAGTAAAAAAAAAATATGAGACAAATTTTCTATTGCATTGAAAATATGTATAATGTTTGGTGTGGAGAAGAAATAGGGAAGTATTTAAGTATTATATTATATATTTATAATGAATATATATAATAATTTTTATGATTGATAGTTCATATAACATATATTTGATATTTTTAAACAAAATTATATGAATATTTAAAAATGAAGAGGTCTTTTTATGAAAAAATGATCATGTGAGTTATGTATATATAAATATTTGTGATTTGGTAATTGGTTATAAAAATAAATTAATGATAAAGGGACACAAAAAAAGGAATGAAGGAAGGTAAATTATAAGTGGTTAATTTTTTATAATCTTTACCTTGTAATTATATAAATAAATAAACTTCATATTCTCATTTACAAAATAATATCAAAGACTAGTTTTACATGATCTTATAGGTTGATAAGACTTTTTTATGTATTTAATAACAAAGATCATTTCATAAAACAAAATAAGACACCATAAACGATTTACTTCCATTTAAGTTGTCAAATATAGGAAAAAGGAATTATCTAGTATGAAAAGATACACAGTTTACTTGTACATAGCACTTCACCACCATCAAATTTCTTTCCAATTCGTTCTAGGATAGGGAGTTGATTTTTTGTTTATAATAGATAAATATCAATCAAACTTTTATTCTTTACAAACTTTTTCTTTATATTCCTGTGAAATCTAAGTAATACTATCAGGAAAAAAATGTTATCTTTTCACAGTGTAATTTTCTCTCTATCCTTTTCAATTAGCATAAAAATATTTTTATGAAAAATGATACACAACCAAATACTAAATTATTACTTTAAATTTTTTTTACAAATACAATTATTATCACACTTCTCTTCAAACAACTAACTTTTGTTTTTACCATTAAAATAATAATATATCAAAATGTAAATTAAGAAAGAACTTGAAATGTCCTTTCCTTACATAAACTGTTTGAACAAATAGAAAAATGATAATTTGAATAATTATCAATGTGATATATTTATTGAAAAAAAAAATAAAGAGAAAAAGAAATTACTCACATTTCATTAAAATTAAATGTCATTCTTTTAAAAGACATAAAAAAAAACAAACTACATTTAGAGGAAAAAATAATGTTGTTTATCAAAAAAAAATAATAAAAACGCAGAATTTTCAAATACAATTACAAGTACGTTTCACATCCACAAACTGTTTAAACATAAAAATATTTTGAACATTCTATGGATATAATTGTGAGCGTAACACATACACATTGATAACAGAAGTATGATAAAGATAGAATTAACATACTCTCTTTAGTTTTTTTTTATGTTAGCATGTAAAAAAAATTCTATTTAGTTCAAGGAAATTTTTATTTACAGTATTTATACTTAATAGTATAAAACTTAATTTTATGATTAATCACCATATATTAATTAATAAAACATTAATAATATTATTTAATGAATAGGTAAAAAAAGTATATTATTATCTAACAATATGAAAAAGTACTTTTTAATACAATTTTGTTGATAATTTATGATTACGTGACGTGAAATATTACATACATGTAAAATGTTTTATTTATAATTGTGAAATAAAAAATAAATAGAAATAATTATTTTATTGATGATAGATGAAGAGTATAAGGTAATCAACATCAAATTTCTGTGAAGGCCAATAAAATTATTTATGTTGTTAATAAATTCTAATAAAATTATACAATATATCTTTAAGATGGCAGATAGAATCGGGGATAAGATGAAGAGGAGGGGAAAAAAAGTGCACATTATATTTGTCAATCTATTTTAGGGTAAAACAACAACATAAACTTTGATAATTGACGCATGACTTTTAGATAGATATATTTATGTGTGTGTTTTACAAACAAAAAGTTACTTATTTTCGCTTTTTTTATTCTTATTGGCCCTAAAATGAATATATTTTGAATATTAGTAAATAATATTAAAAAAGATAATGAGAAAAACATATGTTATTCCTAAAGATATAAATTCTTAATAAGTTATATAAATATAAAAATTTAATTTAAAAAATCTTTTTTTTCTTGAGGATTCTAATTAGAGAAATATATAAAATTTATTACTTTTTTTAAAACTATTTACGTTTATAAAAATATAAAAGTGCCTTAAATCAAAGTGAAAAAAAGAGTAACGAAAGGATATATGTAAAAGAGGGAGAAAAAATGATAAGAGAGAGAGAAATAAAAGAAAATAAAAATAATTTACTACTATTATAGAAAAATTACATCAATCTTAGAAGAAAAATTATGGTTAAAAAGAAATTACAATAAAGAATTTCCTTTCTATTAATAGGGACAGATAGAGAGCCACCACCACTGACATCTAAAAAGGAACTTTGATAATTTATTATTATAATTTTTAAATGCTTCCTCGCATAGTTAGAAGAGATAGGAAATATAATTTAGAATGAATATTGTAAAAAGGAATAGAAAGATATTAAATCACTTCTAAAAAGAGAAATGGTGAATGAGTAGAAACCATGATTATTGTTATGGCCATATATATTTCTATTTATATAGTGAGTTTGATGTGTTGTTTATTGATGTTATTTTATTGTAATTTAAAGGAAATGTAGTGAACATATTATTGTACAAATAAAATAAGGAAAAACTTTAAAGAATTCTTTCTTTAAAAACAAAATAGAAGAAAGATTTATTAAATTAGTCAAATGTTTATTGTAAAAAAATGTAAAAACAAATGAATATATATAGACAGAAAATAAAGAATGATCAGTAAACAATGTGCAAATATAAATATACGCTACAAGAATTTGATGAAATCCGCATAAGGAACCGAAAAATAATGGTTTAGATAAAAGTAATATCATTCATATACTCTTTTAAAAAATATTATTAGTATTATTAATAACAACATAAAAGCTATAAAAGAAAGTGTCATATAAAAAATAAATATTTTAAAAAACATCTACCAAAAAGTTATAAACTTTTCTATTAAAAAAGTTCTATATAAATCTTCTTTTCGAAAAGTACAAAACTTAAAGTTAATAGTGCCTCAACATAAATGAAAAAAGTATATTTAAAATAGAAGAATTGTTAAGACAATGTCACAACAAGAAACCATTTTTTTTATTTTGTTTTCATTTGTCATTCTCTTTACCTTCAGAAGAAATATAAAAATTCAAATGTTTGTATGTATCATTTATATATGTAAAATATTTGACAAAATTTTGTGTGCAAATAAAAATATTTTTATGCACTTATATTATCTCTATCTTTTTTTTTTGTTGATAAACATACTAGATGTATATTTAAAATATATATAAATATATCTTAATGATAACTTTAAAATAGATGGTAATTTATAGAGTTATTGTATATTGGTGGGATTATACAGTTATCTTTTACTTACTTTTAGTGATAAGAATATTTTATTCTACCATTATTTGATTTAATTTCTTTAATAAATAAATGTTTTTAAGTATCATATAATGTTATTTAACAACAAAACTTTTTTTATTACTATTTTTTTAGAAAATAAAATACTAATCAAACTGTTTTGATTACATTATTATTTTTATTGATATAAAAGTTATTAATATATGATTTATTTTATTTATATATACATATTTATTAATAATTTTACTAAATAATTTAATATTTATTTATTTTTAACAAAATAACTTTTTTATAACTATAAATTTTAATTTTAGTATGTTCTAATCGTAACAATGAAAATGAAACTTATAACGTTTACGAAAGATATTAATAATGATGTTTATGCTAAGATACTTGGACTGAAACTTTATTACGAAGTACGTTTATTGGTCTCTAAGTTTAATGTTTTTTTCAGTCATTTGAAGCAGCAGGAACTTTATTTTTAATTTGTTTTGAATTCCTTGTTATGGGTGTGGAGTATATATATCTAAAACAACCTCTAAATATAATAACAATATTTGTTTGCTTTAGTGGACTTACTCTAACATCAGCTATTATGATTAAGGGACACCTTAGATGTGGATTAATTTTATATACCATTTATCATGTTGGTTAAAAATTCTTAAATAAATTATTTTTCTACTATTTTTTTTAGGTTTATCAAATACTATTTGCTATTGTACTTACATACTATTATTTTACTAAACAATTAGAAGGAGATTATGTAATTACAATGAAAAACCGCAATATGGATACATTTCTTGACTATATTAGTCTTATTTTAGAATCTAAAATTCACTTTCTTTTTATTTACGTACTTTGTCGACTTTTAATCATCATTGGTTTTATAGATTTTACTGTTTTTAAGTTAACTACCACTTGGATCCTTCCAAAACCTGATATTGGTGGTATTGAAGTACGACATACTTACTAAATATATTTGTATATTTCTTTAAATATATTTAATTTTTTAAAAAATGTCCTTATAATGTAAAAATAGAAACAAAAAACAAACATTAATAGCTAAATTCTTTATATTTATTTGATATCAAACAGAAATAAATAGATAATATAAAACAAGCAACTATAAACTTGGTTTTATCTTTTTTATATTGTTCTTAAGAATCATGTATAATTTAACTCTATTAAAGTATTTATAACGTCTCAGAAAAAGGGCTTTTATCGAAAATATTTTATCATATAAAATGGTGTAAAAAATTCCAATTCTTTATGCAATATCTCCAAAGCATAATGATATGATTCATAATGCAATACGTATATGTAAAATTTTGATAATATATCATTTACCAGAAAAAAAGGAAACGAATGCTTAACATGACTAGTGTTTTGTAAAACAGTCATATTTATACATGAACAAATACATTGAAAGATATATACTTTGAGAAGTAAAATTGATAAAAGAAAATTAAATATAAAGATGTACTGATATATATAAAATTTATTTGTATTATTTTATCAGAATATACATTTGTAATTGTCTATATTTATAAATTTCTATGTGATTTTAATATATTTCCTTCCCTTTTTTGTACTTTATTTTAGAGAAAAATTGATTATATTTATTTATCTTTTTCTAAATTATGGTTGTGACATTAGCAACCTCTGATATTGGTACTTCAAATACCAGACCATCAAATCCTTATAAACATGCAAAAATTTGTGGTAGAAATTTTGATATTATGGTATGTTTTCATTATTCAATGCATTTTTTTCCTTGTCTTTTATTCATATTTAGAAATCTTTGAGAGGTGTCACAGCAACATTGATACTTGTTGATATAGTTTTTCTTGTTGGAATGTTTTTTTTTTCACCTCCATTTTTGTTATTTCGATGTATCATGTCAATATTAGGATATTGGTGCCTTTATGTGTCAGCATTTAAAGATGGTAATCCAAGATTAATGATATTTTTTATTTTTAATCAAGTATGTGTCATAAAAAAAATTTTTTATTATTAACTTTTTTAGTTTATTGATAATATTTATGCAATTTTTATATTAATCTTTGTTCTACTCATTGATGGTAGTTTTGGTTATGAGTCTTATAGTGATTCAAGTGATGCAAATGTATATAGATCATTTGAAATATTTATTGTAACTTCAAATCTTTTAACAATATGTTGTAAGACTATTCATATGAGTTACTACATAAAACTCTATAAATTATTATTATGGCATCATGAGCATTTAAACAGTATCATTGCTACATATACAAATTCAATTATCTGTGGAAATAATATTTATCCTAATCCACCACCAAATATTTTAATTGTTCCTGGAAGTGGAGAAGTTATACAAAATAACAATGAAAGACCACCATTACCATTATATAATGACGTCGTTACAGAATCGCTACCTGAGAAAGTTAAACCTGCAGATAGTGTTGACAATATTGTTAATACGCGCATAGAAGAAGAAGAAGAACCTCAGTTTTCACCGTTAAATGGATCTATTGATTTTATTTCTTCAAGTGACTTTCAACAAATACCATTGGATATTCCATCTATATTTGATATTACACCGCCACCAATAGAAAATGATAACAACGAGATAATCAGACAACAAGATCAGCCAAATAATAATGATGAACCACCACCTATATACTATATTTCAACAAATGAGAAAAAATCAAATGATAAAAAAGAGTATGATAGTGATGAATTTGATAATCCATTTCGTTAACTGATTTTAGTTATAATTAATCATGATCTTAAGAAACAAAAAAGAAGAACTATAATTATTGCATTAATTATTATCTCCTTTTTTAATTTTAATAACTGGCATAGCAAGTAAATTAAAATTTATTCTCATTTCTTTGAATTAAAGATAAAAACTATTATATCAATAAATGACATTAACTCCTATTTATTTCTTGTAATATATTAGAAATATACTTTTTTTTCTAAAAAATATTTTTTAAAAATCGTCAATTTATATTAAACATTTGAAATAAAATATAAAGCACAAAATTAATCATGATAAGGAAATATATTTTGTACTGAAATGTTACAAATATATACAAAATATTTTTAAGGTGACAAACTTCTATTTTCATCCTTTGTATTGTAAAGATATTTTATAAAAAAGTTTAATATAATAATTTAATTAATAATACTTAAGGGGAATAAAATAATTATATAAAGTTTTTTTTACATAATTGATAAGTAAACGATAAAAATCATTTGACTTTGTTTTAAAAAGATTAATTATTAATAAATATAGAAAAAAAGATAAGATAGAAGAAACATTTAAAGATTAAAATAATCAATCTTATTAAAGTATATAAAATCAACTTATACGTTTTAAAAATCATTTTATCAGTGTTAAATTCATCCAACTTAACAAAAAAAAACAATAATGTAAAACCTTTTATTTAAAACTCTCATCATAAAAAAATATCTTTTATAGTTGTAAAGTCATTAGAATTGTAATCGAAATTGTCATACACAACAATCAGTTAATTGATAACGCTAATTAATTAAAATTTATTTGTAAAACTTTTAGCATAAGTATTACTTTATTTTTACAGGTGGGCTCGTTCCATAGCACATAGTCTATAGTTGACTGGAAAGGTGAGATTCTAGATTCGAAGTCAACACCATGCAAGCTTCTTTGTACATTTTTGTTAAGTTTTTGTTGAGTTTCTAACTAAAATCTCGATAAATGAGTTAAGCCTTTTTAATTTCATTAAAACAAAAAAATATTATTTTACAATAAGATGTAATAGCAATCAGCTGTTTTTAATTGGGCTAAAAATAAGCATCTTGGTGCGTGTTAATGAAATAAAACAAAATATTTAAAATTTATTAACTTTTTTTACTTCAAAATTGTTAGGACATTAAGCGTAAGAAATAATTGTTAGAAATAATTAATCACTTGTATTCATCATTACATTGTAAAAATTAGAATATTACTTTGCGGGTGTTTTTTTATATAACGTTTTAAATTTCTTTTTGACACTTGATATAAAATTACTAATTTCAGGACTTTTCTTTTCTTGGAAAACAGATTTAGTTTCATTATTCGTTGAAGCGACTTTTTTGTTCATTTCTGCTAGATATTCTACTGATCTTATATTTTTTTTCTTAGTAGTAGTATCATTTTCACTTGTAACTTTTTGATTATAAGTAGTTTTTTCTAACTCAATTGGTTCACGGACCATTGAACCAGTAACTTCTATTTGTGTATTTGATTTCTTTATTGTTTTAGTTTCCTTACCTTTTTTTTCATTATCTTTACCTCTTTTCTCATTTTCTTTTTTTCAGTTTCATTTTTTCCATTTGGTAAATCATTTTTATTTTTCAATTCATCTTTCTCAATTTCTTTTTGTAATAACTCTAAACTTTCTTGAATAAAAGATTTTTTCCTGGTTCTTGAAATATTTGCCAATTTTACAAAGTCAGAAGCATCACTTAAACTATCATTTTTTAGTTTCGACTCATTTTCTTCAAATCTTTTTGTTGCAACAATGATTTTCTTTTTAATGAGTTTATAATCTAAAGTTTCATTGTTCATTTTATCGAGAAGTTGTAAGATTTCTGTAAATCTTATACATGTTCTATTATATGTCGAATATGTTGGTTGTCTCATACTCTGTTTCATAACAAACATCTTATCTTCATTTTCTATGATTCTTTCCCAATCAGGAATGTCTTCCATTAAAAATATACATAAATAGTACCAACTTTCGATGTCATTCTTCATACTTATTTTATCGCCGGTGTATTGTTTTAAAGCACAAAATGGTGTATTATTATAGCTCCTTTGTAGTCTTTTTTCATAGATTGCTTTAAGGCCACCATTATTTTTTCCAAGTTTGTCAAAAGATTTATCTTTTTTTGATCTTGTTAATAAATCCAAATCAGAAATTAAAATATTACCGACTATTTTTTTTTTCTGTGTTTATTAAAGAAATATTATATGATGTTAAATTCAAAAATCCATGAATATATCCATTGTTATGTAGAAATTCCAAAGCTGATAACATTTTTTCAAAATATGTATATTGTTCATTTGATTTAGGTAAGTATTTATAAATTTGTTTATATTTGTATAATGACATCATATATGTGTTATAGATAATAACATTACAGTTGAGAGATGGAGAAAATTCTATAAATTTAGTTTTCCTGAGAAAATTTTTAAAGTTTTCTTTCTTTACAAGTGTATCTTCGACATCATTGATCACTTTGAGGCCATTGGCAGATATTGTCTTTACATCTATGGGTTTAGAATTTGTTTGATCATCTCCTCCAATATATTGATGAAAAGCTCCATTGCGTAATACTAAATCTAATTGGATGGACAATTCTCTATTATTATTTGTAATTTTAATTTTTTTAGGTAGTGATTTAGGTATCTCTGGAGTATATTCTTCATCTCCATTTGTTGATGTCATAATTTTAAAAATTTGGAATACTAATGATTGATAAAAACTTTCTATTTATATACATAAAATTATCATTTAAAAAAATTTGAATTAGTACAAAAAAATTTCTTACAAAATTGATCAGCAATTATGATAAAAAATGAATATTTTTATTTATACGCTTATAACCACATTTATTCTGCTAATAACATCTCCGACGGAGAAATAACATTGTGAGGAAATCTTCCTTTTATATTACCTTTTTGATAGAATTTACAATGTACATAGAGAAATTTACCATTTAGTGAGGCTCCACAACCCATTTCAGTTAAGTTGTTCCATATTAATTGAGTAAATTCATTAAATAGATCTTTTCCAAAATCAATATTATAAGAATAGTTTGAACCCCTATCATACCATTTTTTTATAAGCATATTAGCCCATTTATAGTAAATTTTACCAGTAACTTGGCCATACATTCTCATAGAACTTGATGTATCAGGAAAAAGGATTTTTTGTTTAACGATTCTACTTGCATGTTCTCGAGAAAGCTTTTTAAGATTAGGATTTTTACTAACCTGTCTGACACCGTGGTATCTTCTACGTATATTTATTTCCTCAACATACTAAAATATTTTTTATGAAATATATTGGCTAAAAATATACCTTATTTACTAATATCAAAAAATTTGATTTACGAAAACAATAGTAGTCACATCTACCCCAAACTCTGTACCAAACTACATTACTAAGTAAATTTGGTTCCAAAACTGTGTCTAAACGTAGCTTTTTAAAAAGATCTTTATTATTTTTAACCATTGATGTATCATATGAAACACCTCTTCTTAGTGTTTTCGGAACACTTAAATTCGGACTAGAACGTAAAGTTTGTAAAAATGATTTTGCATCTTTATATTTTTCAAAACTATATCCAGCACATTGGTAAAAACTTTTTTGTTTCTTAAGATAACTACTACTTTCTTTGTTAGAATTTCCATGACATGAATGTCTTCTATTTTGTAGGAAATTTAGATTGTTAGCACATGATATAAAAGTAAAAATATTTAAAATACAAAATATTAAAAGTTCCATAAATAATTTTAAATACCCATTTTTTAATTATATATGTTTGAAATTTCTATAGATTAGTGGGAATATTATTTTACTTTAATAATTTTTAACTTTAAACGTATAATATGAAATAGTTAATTCATTATTAGTATACATTTTGATGTAAATTTTCATCAGGAAAATTAAATATTTAATTTTTTTATAATTTATACATTAAATGAGAATTAAAGTATGTTTCGATATCCAATTTTAAAAATTTTCAACTGTGCATAATTTTTTTAGTATTATCTTAGAATAGTATTATCTAAGATGATTTTACCATAAAACACATCAAAATCTGTTTAGCTTTCTTTTAAATCAAAACAAAGACTTATCTTGACAAGTTGTTGATTTCTTCATTCTTCGAAATGCTAAAGTTAATAGAAGTTTGTTTAATGTGTCAAAATAATAAGTGTATAAAAATAGGTTACTGCAACTTCTTGTTCTTTACTTTAATCTAGAATCATTTTAATAATAACTAACCTAATGATCGGCAAAATATTTTTTATTATTCTAATTGTTTTTTGCCAAACTTTTAGTGGTTTTTGTTGGGGATACCGTGATAAACAGCATTATTATCACCGTTATCGCTTTCCTCAATATGGAAGACGCCGCTATCAACCGCCTCCAATAATGGTACCACGTCCTATAATTATACCAAGATATATTCCAATTTATATTCCTCCAAAACCAATAATTTTTAATAGAAGACGTCATCGTTATTACCAAAATGGGCATTTTTAAAATCAAAATTAACGATAAGAATTAAATTGAAAAATAATGTTTACATTTAAAAACCAACTTCACAAGTGTACAATAATTTATTACTAAATTGAATGCTTAACAATATACCATGATTGCATTTCTTATTATGTTAGTTAAAAATATTAAAATTATATAAAAATATTGGCTTTTTTGTTATTTTTTCTTTTTCTGGTTTACTTTATTATCCTCAACATCAGGTAATTGATATATTGAAAGATCAAGTTTGGATTTTGAATCAATGTCTTCTACTTCAGTAAAATCAACATTGATTTCTTTGTTGTTATTGTTGTAATCTTTATCAAGTGTCTTTATTACTTCCTCCATACTATAACGATCTTCTGGATTCTGTAGCCATACTTTTGAATAGATACATTCTTTTATAAAATCGGGTGTCTCCTGTGGAAATGGCATTTGATAATTTTCGTCAACAATTTTTTTAATTGCTTCTAAAGCTGTGAATCCGGAATATGGCTCTTTTCCATTACTAAATATTTCCCAAACCAAAATCCCAAATGTATAGACATCAGTTTTGTGATAATACTTCTTGTTACATAATGTTTCTGGTGCCAAGAATTTTACAGGGAACTTTATCATTTGGATCAAGATCATATTCTTTTCCTACAACACTCATTCCAAAATCTGATATTTTTATATTTTCTTCACTATCAACGAGACAATTTCTTGATGCTATATCTCTATGCATAATATTAAGACTGTGAAGATAACTTATTCCACTACCTGCTCCGCAACACATTTTTATTTTAACTTTAACTTCAACAACATTCTTCATTAAGTAACTATCTAAAGAACCATTTCTTACTAATTCCATCACTAACATTAATGGTTCTTGTTGTGCAGCAAGTCCATAGAATTTAACTATGTTTGGATGATCTAATTTCCTCATTAATCGACATTCTTTACTAAATTCTTTTATTTGTTTTTTATTTAATTTTTCAAGTTTAAGTATCTTTATTGCACAATCAGTAATTGTCTTTTTTTTTGGATTTTTAAATTTACCTAAAAATGTAACAATAACAAAAATATTGATATAATACTGTACCTAATTTACAAACGGCAAAAGCACCTTCCCCAAGTCTTTTAGTTGTCTTAATACATGAATGATTCAATTCCCATGATTTTCTTTCAACTGGATTGAGTAAAAATATTTCATTTTTATTGGATCCATCTTGTTTTCCTTTCCAATAATTTTCAACCAACTCTTTAATTGTTTCAAATTGTTTCTTTTCTACAACGTACATTCCTTTTTGATTTTTTGTCAATAAATAATGCTTTAATTTTGGAAATTTTAATTTTTCACTCTTTTTAGCTACTGATAAAACATAAGTCCTTGGTTTACCTTCAGCTGGTTGAGACAGTCTTACAAGAAAATCTCCTGGTTTTAGGAGCAGTCTCCTCATATCTTCACGTGGAAGAAAACCATGATAGTAAGGCAATTGAAGAAGTTCTGCTAGTGTTTCACAATTACTTTTCTTGTCCACTACTTCTTGGACCTTTGCTACACTATCTTGCATTTTTTATAAAACGATATGTGTAAGAGTGACAATTCAGTTGAACTTTAATGCATATAATCCAGTAAAATTTCAATATTAAAAAAACAATAAACATTATTCTATATTTTCAAAATTTCATTAAATTGGGTATTAATTATTTGTTAAATTGAAAAATTTAAACCTTTTATAATTTTTATATGAATAATTTATAAATAATATGCATTTCATTTTAATCCAATACTCACTATAAAAATTTAAGTCCTTATTTAGAACAAAAAAAACAACAGCTATCTAATGTCTTTGAGGTATATGATATTAATGAATAAAAGCTTCTCTCAATTATTTATAAAACTTCTGAAGCAGTTCCACTAATACATCTCTACATGAGAGTAGTAAAAAGATAATGAGGTGGAAGTAAATCAGATACATCTTTCTAGTCCTGATAATGTTTAACGGATGTACTTAATGTTAGTTCTAGTACTGACGATACATTTAGAAACTCAGTTGCAATGATAAAATGTTGTGATACCATGGATTGCTATTTGAGTTTCTTATTTGTAAGGTTTTTTTTAGACAATGTTACAATGATTCACTTAGATAAATCCAGACATAGTAAGGATATAACTATTTGGTAAAACAATAAACATATATTAGGTGATGGGATGTTCAATTAAATGTATTATAAAGTACAGTTTCCTACTGATGCTGATACATCTATATCAAATATAGTTGATGATAAAAATGAAAAATCGTTGTAGCGATTGATCTTTGTAGTTCAAATGAAACAAGAGTATAAAAGAAAGTAAAATAACATTTTGTTATAGTCATACAATTATGCAAACACCAATAACATCTTAAAAACCAAACGGTACTAAGATTGAATAAAATAAGAATAAGTTAAGTATTTATATTAGGTTAAAAATGGGTGCACACAAAACCTAAACATGTCTTTTAGACTGAAAATGCTCAGAATGCTATAAAATGCAAGTGATCCTAAAATAACCGACCATCCAAAATGGGGTAGGCGATGGGCTACATTCTACCTCATTTTACATCTATACTCTAAGTCATTTTTCATGCTATTATTATACAAATTCTGTATATATATTTTAATATTATTTTGTGCATACATTCACTCAGAAAAATTTACACAAAAAAATATTTATGTTATAATTTTTAGTCCCCGAAATAAAATTGCAAAAAATTTTATTCAATTTCGAATATATGAACTACGAATCTTTCATTCTGTCACAGATTGTAAAATATTTCTACTTTTTTGCAGTATTTTTTCTTTAACAGGTTATAAATTTTTATTTTTTATCAAATATAATTTAAAATATTAACTTTTTTTTTCAATAACACGTAAAATATCTAAAACATTCAGATAAACATTATCTTGAATTTAGT
This sequence comes from Strongyloides venezuelensis, assembly GCA_963280985.1. NCBI lineage: Eukaryota > Metazoa > Nematoda > Chromadorea > Rhabditida > Strongyloididae > Strongyloides > Strongyloides venezuelensis. Next base: position 704,831 of record CAUJLX010000002.1, on the reverse strand, counting down.
TCCATACATTTAAGTTAACATATTATAGATAATTTCTATATTTAATATATGAGGAAGAGAGATCGAGAAATTATTTTTTATATTAAAACTTTAACTATTTTAAAATATGTAGCTTTTTATACCGATTCTCAAACATTATTAATGTTAAAAAAATAAGGAAGATGAAAACTAATCTATACGTTGAATTGTTATCATATTTGATAACAAAACCAGCATTTTATACTTATTAGAAATTTAATTTATGTTCTCTATTTATTTTACTATTTTATTATTAAAAATTTAAGAAAAATTATTCAAATACCAAACCGTTTTAAAATCGTAAAAATATATAAATTAGTTTTTTAAAAGTAGTTTAACCTTTTTAACATTTAAAAAGTTATGTAATATTTTAATACTAACCATCAATATTATAAAACATGATAAACATAGAATATTAATTGATAGTTTACAACAGCATTATTATGGAACAAAAAGATTTTTAAGTTTTTTTGACAGATTTTTTCATAATTGAAAAGAAGACAAATAGCTTGTCCAAGTAGGTCGAGTGAAGCAAGCTGCTGCTTGTTAAATATCTATCTTTTATCAAATTCCATTTATAAATTATTTTGACATATTTTTTTAAAGAAAATCATATATTCCAAATAAATATTACAAAATATATCATAAAACGGCAATAATAAATATAATTGTCGATTTTTGTGTTTAGGATAAAAAATTACATACTCGGGACGAAAAATTAAAAACTAAGAACGATTTTTTGTATAAATTTCTCTATCTGATGATACCTCATAATAAAGGTAAAATAAGGAGAATGATAAAAATGTAAACGAGAATACTAAGTTAGATGAAACATTTAAGTCAAAAAAAGATAATAAATTCTAGTCTGTTGAAAAATTAATAAGTTTAAAAAAGTGAAAAACAAGGATAATAAGAATGATTAAATAAAGAATGAAAGGAATGATGATATAAAAAATGAGAACTTGAAAATAACTAACTTTAAAAACTAAATGAGGTCACACCATAAAAATTGAATCTTAAAGGAAGATACAACACGGTGAAGAAAAATTGAGGAAAATGTTGAAGTTTCTTGTAAAAAGAGTTGTTAAGCATATAAACGATGAAAAAAAAATTTGATCAAAATTGTGATAAGAATAAAAAACTGCTGTTGAGGAGAAAGATAAGAAGAGTAGTAATAATCCTCTGGTTACTGAAAAAAACGAGTTAAAAATAAAGTATCGATGGTTAATAAAACAAATGTTGATAACTTAACTGATAAAAAAAGAATAGTGACGATGTCAAAAAAAACAGAAACCATGCTAAAGTATCAGACAATGATAAAAAAAGAAAGATAAAATTACTGAAAACGCAGTAAAAATATGAATAACAAACTTCGAAATTAAAAGTTAATTCGTGTAGTAAAACGATATTTTTCAAATAATATTAACATTATTACAAATTTCCTTTTACAAATTTTTTAAAAATTGTTCAATTATTAATTCAAAATTTAACAATTATTTCTTGACACCTATCTAAAGAATCACAACAGTTTTTTTTTATCATCATAAATCATAAAAAAATTCTACAAAATTTCCATTATTTATTAAATTAATATTTTTATGATAAAAACAAATAATAGAATTGATAGATAATTGTAAATTGAGGAGAAAAAGAAAGAATTTTTATCTCTTTTGAGTATTATTATTAAAATATAAAAATCTTAATTTCATATCATTTTATTTAGGTTAAACCTTCTAAACTAATATTTAGTATTTTATTGATATTATTGGTTGCAACCAAAAACCCTTAATTTTTATTCTGTGAAAAAGGTATTTTTAAATTTGTTTAAAAAAACAGTTATATCTGAATTTGATTTTATACCAAGTAATATCTTTTATTTTTTTAATTAAGAAATGTAGAAAAGGTAATTTAAATATTCGTTTATAGGATTTGTAAAAGACAAGAAACTGAATATTTACAGAATTTTAAACAACTTTTTATAGAATTGAAAATTCCACATCTGTATACTATATTTTGGATTAAAATCATTACGGGTATTTCCATTAAAAGAATGTACCTAATAAGTTAAGTAAGATTTTTTAAAAACTGAAGAAAGGGAATGTTCATCTCAAATTAGTAGAAGTTCAGATAACTACAATCGTAGTTAGCTTTTAAATTATTGTAGGCATTAATAATTAAAAGTAGTCGATAAACTTATTAACTTAATTTGAAGAAAAATAGTCAAAAAAGTATATAAAGAAAAAAAATTAATTGGAAAATTCAAAAGATCAAACTTTATTTCGAGAAAGTAAAAAAATAAGTACGTTTGAAAAATTATTCTACAGGTTAATTAAAACAATAATTAGTTAGAAATTGTATTTATATTGATTAATGTTTTATAATTTAATTCAATATACTACTGAATTATCTTTATAATAAGTTATTAATGTAATAAAAGTATTTAAAAAATGAAATATATTTACTTTAATTAAACCACAAAAAACTTTAATTGATCATTAAGTATTTTTTTATTTTTGTAATATTTAGAAATCTTGTAATAATTAAATAATTGATAAACCTTTTAATTAAAGTATACATTTATTTGAAATATTTTAAAAATCGAACATAAAATAAATTTTATTTAAAGATAATATATTTTATCAATAAAACAAAAATAACTTTCCTAAAATGATAGAGTTATTTTTATTATAGCATTACTGGAATAATCAAAAACTTCAATCATTGTTAAAAAAAACATTAGTATAATCATTAAAAATAGTAATTACAAATCTCTAATTTCATTTGAATTCAAGGAAATTAGTGGTGATAAAAATGATTATTTTACTTTTTAAGCATTTATGTTAAATATACTTTCTTTTAACTTTAGTAAAGTCTTACGTTCCCAAATTTTGAAAACTTAATTAATAATGTAATTAATTAAAATTAATAACTAAGAAAACACCTAATATAAATATTATATTATTTTTCCCGCGAAACTTGCTTTGATAGCGCAAATGTTTTTAGCATTTTTGACAATATGTTTTATATATTTAAAAATATTTAAATAAACGAAAAAAAAACGATAAAAACGAAAATGATCAAGTACACGAAAAAAAGGAAATTTTCTTAATTATTTTAATAATGATTGCTTAGAAATATATTATTTTTTTCCCAATGTATACCATGAAAGCAACATAATTTGTTATACATTCTTGATTGTCTTCGACAAGCTAACAATTAAAGAGTTTTCAAGTGATTGTTTAAAATGTCACACACATATAAAATCACTACCTATAACTGCTGATAATCATATTCTTTACTCTATTGGATATCTATGCAACATTTATAGCTAAAGTTATTGTAGTAATAAGTGGTTGTGAAATTTCTTTTTATTAACATATTATTATCATAGTTTTGTATCAATATAGAAAGTTACAAATGTTATCACTGTTATAGAATCGCTAGCTAAAACTAAGAATGTTGGATTTACAATAATTGCGGTCCATCATTTTAATACCAAATCAAGCTTTTTAAGAATATCTAACTTGGTGAGAGATTTCAACGGATTTTTAGAATGTATATTTGGATATTATTAATATTATTGTATTTTATAGTCACTAGATCTATAAGACTAATAAATAAGTTTTACTTTTGTAAAGTAAACGTAATGATATAAAAATAAATATAAGAATATGTCAATAAAAATTAATGCCGTTATTTCTTCTCTTATTATCTATATATATTATTACTTCTTTGTATTAACTTTTCAAATTTGTGTAAAAAAATTAATAAAACTCTGCTTTGTTTGTATTAATTACAAAAAAATTATAATTAAACTGGAATTCTATTATAAGATGTTAAATCTTGAGAATAATTTATAAAAATTAAAATATTTCTGCATTTTTTTGTTGAATGTCTAAAAGTTTAGTATGATAAATTAATAACATACATAGAACTGTCGTAAGTAATCAAAATATATAGAAAAAATTACTAAAAAATTGTGGTAGAATTTATGTGAAAAACGTCTGTAAGCAATTCAATTAAGAATATATTCTTAATCCAACTTTTATAATGAAGGTTAATTTTCGGGTCAATTTTTTAAATAATTTCTATGGATGTTTTAATTATGAAATTCAACATACCTATAGTCCATCATTTAATCATTTTTTAGGTGTTTGAAACTTCTTAATCTTTTTATTTAACTGGAAAAAATCTTCAAGGAGAATTTTTTATATCATGAGTAAATTAATAAATAGTATTTAATGTGAAGCTTCACAACTGGGAACTTTTTTACTCTGGTACAATCTTGAAATAGAGTATGGATCATGATTATCAGCAGTTATAGGTAGTGATTGTATATGAATATGACATTTTAAAGAATCACTTGAAAACTTTTTAATTGTTAGTTGATCGAAAAGAATCAAGAATGTATAACAAATTGTGTGGCTTTCTTGATAGACACTGAGAAAAAAAATTATTTATTTGTAAGAAATTATTATTAAAATAATATGAATATTCCTGCTATATTATTTGATTTAAATATTTTTAATGTCAAAATTAAAGTAAAAATTTAAAAATACCTAACCTTTATCTTTGTAACTAATTAATATAAATACATTATATTACATCAATAAAGAATGAATATCTCTATTGCTTTACCGTAAAAAAGTTTGAAAATCTTTTGATCAAGCATAATAATAACAATACTATTAAACTTAAAAACTAGAGGTAAACTTTAAGTTTCATTCTACCTCGTTTTGTATATGCAAAAAATGATTCAATGTACATGGAAAATAAGCTAGAATGTGTTTGGAAAACGGGTAAAAACGTAGGTTCCAAAATGCTATCAAATATAGTTCTTTTTTTATCATAAATCGTATTGATTAAATCGACATGTTTAGGTTTTGTATGTGGATGATTTTAGATAAGAGTAGGTTGTGTCCATTACGAGATCTAGAACTCAACTGCTCACTGATAACATAGAAACTTATGTACAAAATAATTTTGTATAATGGACATAAGAATAAGAACGCTTCTAACTGTGATATTTAAAATTTTTATAAAATAGAATGTATCATAGTTTATGATTAATGAAAGTTAAAGAACGTAAACACCAATGTATACAATAATTAATTTTAACTAATAAAAGATACGTTCAGAATTCAATTTATTTAAATATTTTTAAACATATATATTGGTTATTAAAAAGTTTAGAAATTTATAAATACAATATTTACATATTATTAAAATAAAAGAATTACATATCATGCTTAGAGCAAATTTCCTCGGCATTTTTATACATTTATTGAAGTTATTCAGTATACTTTGTTAAACTAACGGGTTTGACATTAGCAACAGACCATCTAACAACTTCGTGTCCATTGTACGGTTTAAATTTTTATTTGACATTGAAATTATGTATGGTACCCATAAGATTTGAAACGACCATACTACTTCCTTCACTTTTACCATGAGTTTCTTTAATTATTCCAACATCAGCAGCTGTTTTAATTAGGAATTTCTTCGTTACCTTATTAAACATTTTCATCCAATGACTTCCAGAGTGATTAGAAATTTCTAAAATTATTAATAAAGTATATATAAATTCATTTGAGGTAGTGTTAAATTTTGAACATTAACTCTCTTCCAACAATCCTTCTGAGGACAGGTCGTGTTAACCAAATTCTCTTTGAAGTTGCTAACTTTACCGACTACACTAAAATATCCTCTTCTTTAAACAATGTCATTTGAACAACTTACAATCGCAGAATGAAGAATCACATTCTTATCAAAATTCGTGACTGATTGTAAATTGCTAATTTGAATGTTATAGTGCTTCCTTGCGTACCAATCTGAAATATCCTGAACAATCCCTTGATTACGAAGCTTGATGATTCTCAACACAGAAACATATGTTAGTTCACCAACACCACCAAATTCTCCAACTTTAACGTCTTTTAAAATTACAGGCTTACGGAGAAGATCACGGGTGAACTCATAAAAAAGATTCTCTCAAATAGTTAACTTTACAACAGTCGCGGAATCACCGACGAGAACAACATTCATAATCTTTTTACCCCGTATCTGCTAGTAATTTTGTCAACCGGCTCTTTCATAATATCCACTACAGCAACTACTTGGACAGCTTTTCCAAGGAAAGTCCTGATTTCTGATAGCCTAACAAGATTGATTTTTATAGAAGGAAGCTAAACCGAATCTTGACATTTAACTATTTCAACATCATTGTTCATCTTCATTTCATATCCATGTAGGTAGTATCGTAATCTTTGTTTGTAGTTTTAAGGGCCTTTTCATTACCTTTAATATATGATGACCACTCTTCTATCAAACCATATAACTGATCAACCATATCTCCATAACATGCGACTTTTATTTTGGTCCTCTCTTTATCAGTAACATAAAAGTTGAAAATTTTACAGCGTCCTCTAGGTGTGTCAATGTTCAATGATGCAGTCTTATCCGTGACGACTCCTCGTATTTTTCATTCCATTAAATATGGATTAATTGATGAATTTGAGACAATAGAAGGATCATTTTCTGAAGACTCATTCGTGACGTTTCTAACAACTCTGTTTACTTCTTCTTGTGGAGATTGAGTGTTTGATTCTTCTACAGGTATTTGCCTACTTTTTGAAATTTCTCAAAGTCAAATTGTCTTCGAGTATTCCAGAGTGACGTTTAGGCTTTCCAATAATTGGAGAATCTTCTACAAGTAGTTTAAAACCCTTGATCCTTAATTGTATTTTTTTAGTACTATCTTTAAGAATTGTATACGAACGAAATCTAAGTGTTTTTATTAAATACCGGGACTTCTCCATTTTATACGACTTATATTTCCCCGTACCATCGCCAGGGAGGAGAGCAGCTTCATAAAAGAAAGTCCCATCACTTAGACAGAGAATAATTCTAGACCCATCTATAGTAGGATAACTATTCTAAAAATAGATAAAAACAAATATAGAAGTTAAGATGAAAAACTAACTTTTATCTAAAGAATTGGTTTAAGGCCATGTGCACGATTCTCTGCGAGCAGTTTGAAAAAGTCAGTGCTCAATTCATATTCTTGTTGGACATTATAAGGCATTGTATGACACTGAAAAGGATAATTTTTTTATAGTTAAAATATATATTTAAAATACTAAAAATAATCATAAATAATGACAAAACTACAAGCATAATAATAGTGAAGTAAGATTAAATGAACGGTATTATATATAAGAAAATGAATGCTACCAAAAACTATTTTGCTTTTACTGTGCGACAATAACATAAAAGAAAATTTTACTAGAAAAGTTTTTATTTATTACAAGAATATATAAAACACAACAATTGGATAATTCATTGGTAATTTATCTAACCAATCACTGTCTATTTATTTTTCTACAATAGTTAAGTTGGAAATGTCATCATAATCATTTTTAGGATCTATTGTAGCTAAAGCTCTTGTTGCATCGTGAGGATCTAGACTACCATAAGGTCCATAGAAATTAGGAGATTAACCTATATCAAGTTTCAAAAATTATTTTTTGTATGTAATATTTTTCATGTTACATTTCCAGGTATAGCAAAACGAATTTCTTAATCATTTTTTTCATTGTGTTTTTTAACTCATCTAAAATCAAATACTGTTTTTTTAACGGTGGAATATAACTTTTGCCATAAGAATTTCTGATTCTTCTCTAATCAACATAACGTAAATTAGATAGGGCAAAATAACCGTTAGAGAGACATCCCAAAATCAAATATCGCTATTTTCAAATTTCCAAAAATAAGGCATTCGAAAAAGTTGTAGGAATTGATAATTTGTAAAAATAAAGGCCACTGTTTTTTTATTTTACAATATAGAAGAATGTATGTAATGCTATAAAGCAGAAAGACTACTGTATCTATGGCTATAAATTTTCCCCATAAAATAAATTGTATTCTTTAAAAATAGTTTTTATTTGATAAAAAATAAAAATCATTACAAATAGATCATTTAAAAATAAGTACAAAATTACATTACAAAATATAATGGAAAATTGAAATTAATTTTTAAAAGAAGTAGTCTGTTTTAAATATTAATTAATAAAATTTTCAATTTCTTCAAAAAATCTGATTTTTAATTAAATATTCATTAAAATAAAAGTTTGAATTTTCTATTTTGTTTGTTAAATATATTCGAGATTAACTTATGATAAGAGGGAGAGCCTCCAAAGACAACCTTGTATAATACAGTTTATATAAGAAAATACAAATAAAAAAAAGTAAGTAATCTCATATTAACGATACTTTGATTTAGCTTTTAGAATTCTAGTTTCACTAGTGGATTCATTTAATTTTTTATAAATTACTCTACCTAACGTTAAAATGTTTCCTATTCCGATTGTGAAGAAAACAAAACTTGATGCAATTATTTGCCATTCACGATTACACTTCTCCTGACTGTAGAGAGAAAATAATTCATAGGATATTAAAAGTTGAAGAATGTATCCTACTAGAAGAAAGGGTATTAAAAATGTTAAACCTTTAAACATCCAAGAAACAAATCCTTCAACTGTTATATCCATACAATGTCTTTGGCCAAGAGCATGTAATCTCCTAAGACAACCACTTTGATAAGAATATTGCATTATCTTTAAAAAAAACCATAAAATTAATGCAAGATAAGTAACAAAAAACTAACCTGAACAGAGGCAACATATAAAACTAGACCTAATAAGTATATTCTAGTATCTTTATAACATTCAGAATTTGCCCATGTCAATGTAATACCACAAAGAAGGCATGAAACGTAGTGATGCAGTACCCACCATCCCTTAATATGTGAACCATTAACACGTAAGATAGATTCTCTGATTGTCAATGTACAGTAATACCAAACTAGAAGGAAATTTAATAGAGCATCCATAGCCCTAAAGGGGAAAATTAATGCCAAAATAACCATAATTATTATAATATAAGAAACATTTATTTTAAAATCCTCATATTTTCTTTTATAATCATATCTTTCATCACCTGTAAGAAGTTTAAGCTTCAAATTACTTCCTAAGATTAAATTAAGATACCATCCATTCCCTTCTGCTGGTAATTCATTTTCCATAACCTTTAATCTTGATGTTGTTTCGGGTATCAAAGGAATGATACTATTTATCTTTTCATTTTCCTCCTCGGTTGGTTTATAACTATTATTTCCTTTAATACTTTTTACTTCAGATGACACCTCTTTAAGCCTTTTAGAAATATGCTTAGTATGCTTTAAACATTCATCTTGAAGTTTCTTAAGATCACGTAACGTTGCCATATAAGTTACATGTTTCTTCTCAGCTTCTACAAGCTCTTTTTGTACACTATCCCAGTCCTCAAGTGCTTCAGCAATATCCCTACTCATACCTATAAATATATATTTTTTATAATTGAATATCTAAGTTTCTAAAATAAATATTCATCGGATAAGACCAAATAACTAGAAAATAATAAAAAAAAAAAGTAAAAATAAATATATACAATAAATAGATAAGATATTTTTAAAACAATTAAAGCAGAATTTCAAAGAATACCCAATTATTAAAAAGTATTATGATTATTATATTGCTGTTTCCCTATCATGATAGGTATTTTCAGGAGATTGAATATACGGTGATGGTGATTTTTTTACACCATTTCCAAGACCATTACTGATATTATTAAAACTACTTTGTTTCTCATTCACCCAATTGCTACTTGGTGATTCACTTCTGATTCTTTCACCCTTCTGAATCAATAGACCACGTGCTTCAGGTATCTGCAAAGGGTAATATTCTGATCTATGAATAGCCAAAGCCGGACCCCAATCATTTTCTGGACACAGAACATCTCTCCATCGTTTTGTGAAGTTACCCTTGACAGTACAAAATTGTACCATTCCATTTAATACAATAAAAAGAATTGGCATCAAAGACAATCCCCAGCCAACGAGATTGGCCCAATATGGATATCTGTACTCTTCATAGTACATAGGTTTAAATTCAATCCAAGTGAATGTTAAAATAACCAAAAAAGACAAATGGTGTTAAGAATTTCCATACAATTTTCCATACTAAATATATTGGTGGATAAAATCTTATCATCCACCTAATATTATCTAAAACATTATCAATTCCATAAATCCATGACAGTGACATGATTTCAAAGAATGCTATTATAATTAGAGGCCATTGGCAGATGTAATATTCAAAAAGCAAAATCCAATATAGGCCACACGATGAACATAATGGTAAACCGCAGAAGTAAAAGAGAACAGCAACAAAAGTAAGAACATGGCGATGATTCTTTCTTAGCCTTTCAGGAAATTGATCACAAACAGAGGAAACAATAGTTTCAACAACAAATATTTGACTTGAAAGGAGAATTAGAAATACAAGTAAGAAAAATAGGGCAGCATAAAATGGAGCTATTGGTAATCTTGATAGTGTTTCAGCAAAAAACACAAAAATTAATTGTAAACCTGTCTTCCATTGGAAATAATTAATATTGATATTCATTTCATAACACATAAATCCAATTGCAGAGAAGGTTAAAGCAGCAGTCATGAGTGATGTTACATGATCAATCAAACCTAATACCCAAACATCTTTGAAGACATTATTATGGAATCGATTGTAAGAAGATAATGTAATTAGTCCTCCCGAACATGATGAGAGTGAATAAAAAACTTGAACTGCAGCCTGCCCCCATATCATAGGATTTTTGAAAACACTCCAATCAGGTTTAAAAAAATGTTTCAATCCAGCTAAACTACCAGGTAAAGTGAGAAAACGTACAATAAGAACAAATAATAAAACATAGGGTAATATGACAATGATATAGGCAGTCTAAAGTAGTAGAAATAACATATCAATTAACTTCTAATTAATTAAATTAAACCTTACCTTTCCAGCTGACTTGATGTCTTTAAAAAGAAACAAAAATACGAACAACCATGATATAAGAAGACAAATTGCTAATTGCCAATTAATAATACCAATATCATCAATACCGTCAGAAATCATCAAAACTTGATTGTGAAAATATTCTAATGCAGGCATTGTTTGACTTGTTGTCCACAAATTACTCTCTGTAGTTGATGATTGATTTCCATACGTATTAATATCAACGAGACTATTAGAACACGTTCCATTTAAAAGGACGGTACCATTCATCTCTGTACATGTTACCAGGAAATCTCTATTCCATACACTACAACTTTTAGAATTCCATCCATTGACACAGGTTGCCCAAGGTAATTGAAATTTTAAAGAATTCACGAAATAGTATATTGACCATGAAGCTATGACATTATAATAGATTCCAAAAAAAAATGAAATAAATAACATTGATATACCGATACCCTTAAATAAAGGAACTACTTTCCATATTGATAAAGCTCCCAATGAGATAAACTGTCCCATTGACAATTCAATAAAGACAACTGGAAGAGCGGCAAGAAAAAACATAATAAAATAGATTACTATAAATGAAACACCACCATATTTTGATACAAGATAAGGAAAGCGATATAAATTTCCTATTCCAAATATGTATCCAGTAACTGATACCAGATACTCAGCTTTTGATGACCAATTACCTCTTATTTTGTTTTCATCTCCAGATCCAGAGATATCTTCAAAAGGGTATTCAATATCTCCTTCGGGGATATATTCACTGTCGTCCTAAAAATTGTTAAAAAAAGTTAATAAAAAAACTAGGTAAAAAAACTAACCTTATCAATGAATGGAGGAAATATACGACCATCAACCATTATTTTCTAATTTTTTTTGATAAAAAAATAAAAACAAAGTATGTTTCTAACGTCTAAAACAATTATTCTCTTCAAGCTATTACGATAGATGTAGTAGAACCAAAATTAACAACATCTCCCTCTTTTTCTTTAACTTGTCTTTAGATCACAACGCCTAAACTTTGTGTACAACGTTCTTTCTTTATCACTCTTTTAAAAAAGATATGTCATATTAAACCACCAGTAAACTTTTCTTCAATAAATTAAAAATACACATCAATAGATTATACGTATTCTTTTAATCACTATCACCCTCTTCCTTCAATCAAAATCTTTCTGATCCTTCCTCTTAAAATCAAAAATATAATTAAAGTAACAATGAAGATATTTACATTTGTTTGTTTGGAAAAAATAAAGTACATACAATAACTAAAGAATAAGATATTAGTAATAATTTAACAATATAGATACTTATTTGTAACACATATATTACAAATAGTTAATCACATGAATAAATTATTATCTAAAAATAGTAGAAAAAGTTTCATAAACTAAATAAGTTGCTAACTACAAACTACTAATTAAAATAGAAGGAAGGTATAAAGTAGAAGATTACATAAAAGAGATAAAGACCTGTGAAAACTACTAAAATAAAAGTAGAATGAAGTTTTGCAGCAAAGAACACATAACAACAACTCATCCGAAAATAGCATCTAAATCCTGAAAAGATAATAGTTGGAGAGTGATACTTTTCTTATGAGTAGAATGTCTTGATGAGAAAATAACAATAGTTTCATCACATTTCTTCACTATTCATTTACTGTAACGCGCTCTTTCATTATATTCTTTAAATTGTACTTCACTAAACATTTTCCTTATCAATATGGGAGAGACTAACGACTGTACTGTTAGGGAGATTTTTGAAAAGTATAGGGATTTAATAGTTAAAGAAGATGGCAATTTTTCTAACAAACAAGTAAGTTTTTTTCTGTAATTCTAAGATGTTATTATTTTTTTCAAGTCTTTACTAATAGACTCTATTGAGGAAATGAAGAAATTAAAAAGTAATCTCGAAATGTCAAATATCATATCTTTGAATGAACAGATTGATGAAATATCTTCGACCAATCTTGAGGTGCTACTTTTACCTTACTTGATTGGAGTAGCTTATTATAATGTTAGGACTACTGATCAAGAAAAGAGGATGGATGTGTTATCAAATGTTAAAGTATGTAATTTTTTTATTATTATTTCTCATTAATATATATTTTTTCTTTCAGGCATATATGAGAGAATATTTAGAAGAATTACGCATGTATTCTATTATTGGTTTTACATTACCGTGGCTTAGAGATATGGAAGATGAAAGTTCTGAAGGCCCTTCAGTGTCTAGTAAAGATAAATTAACCCCATCAGAGAAAAGGGAAAGAATAATTAAGAGGCATCAAATGTATAAAAATCTGGAGGAACAACTTAAGGAATATGAACAAGAAGCCTCAACATCTGGTGGTTTAGATGAGGTAACTCAAAGAAATTATGTTCTCGCGAAGATGAGAACTTATGCTCTCAAAGCAATGATGGATCTCGAGAAAGTTGAGGAGGAATATGACATTCTAGAGCATATGTTAAAAATAAAACGCGGTGAAATTGCTGAAGAGAAACCTAAACCTCCAGTAAAATTGTCAACTTATCGTATCGTAAGAAATGAGGAACAAAAGAAAGTTTTCGGAATGGGTTACAAAAACATTCCAACACTTACAGTGGATGAGTGGTATCGTGAGATGGACAAGAAGGGTCATTTTAATGCTAAACAAGATTCTGGATTACCTTCCAATGGTCAAGATGATTCAGATGAAGATGATTTGGATGAGGAGAAAGAAGAAGCAAAAAGACAAAAACAAATATCATGGGATGAGTATACTGATTACCATCGATCTGGATGGGGAAATACCTACAATAGAGGTTGAAAAGTTGTATATAGTTTAACAGAAGTTGATTAATAAATTAATTGTTTGTGTTTCTTCTTATATTGATATATTTTCATTTATTATTTTTTATGTTTTAAGAGGTGTTTTATTATTGTTTTAGTGTTCTAGGTTTCATTTAACTTTGTAGATGGCTTTCTCTCAACCAAGACAGTCAAAGAATGATTGGTCGGATGACGATGAGGAATGTGAAATGGAATTTGATCTAGGATCTACAACAATTAAAAAACCTATAGACGGTGGAAGTTTATGGTCTAATGTAATAACTGAACAAATACTCGAAGAAGGGACATCAACAACTTCTGTGTTTTGTGATAAAGGTTTTTCAAGAGATGTTGAAAGTTATTCAATTCCCAAAGATGTCAAAGTATCTGCAGAAGAAAAGAAAGTAAGTTAATAAAATTTAAACTCAAAATTATTTGTTTTCTAGGAAACATTAATGTTCGATAAGAAGAAGTTTTGTGCAGATTTATTTTCTGATTTTGGAGCTAATAATGATGATGACACTGAATTCGGTGTGCTAGGATCAGGTACAAAAATTCCAAGTTCTGGTTATATGAAATCAAATGGTAGGAAAAGAGAAAAAGCGCACAATAAAAAACCTTATACGAAGAGTGGTGGCAATAATAAAAAAACAGAAAGGTATGCTGATAAGATGATTTTGTATTATTTACCAGAGAATTGTGATAATGATACGCTGGTTAAAGCTATAGCTGAGGGTCTATCTGAAAGATGCGTAGATTTAATTGAACGTTCTGTTTATATTCTAGGTCAAGAAAGGTGTCGTGAAATTTTTGAAATGGTTCGACAAACTGAGATGGCTGGTGGGTTAAAAACTGTAGATGAAAAAAGAAGAAGATCTCCTGGTGGTATTTTTATTTATCACATTAAGAATCACCCTGAAATTACTAAACAACAGAAGGTATGTCAATTATTTATAATTTTTATGTAATTTTTGTCTTTTTAGAAGTATATTATTAATCCGCCTAAAAAGAAAGAAGAAGAAGTAGAGACAGAATAAAAATTATTACTACCTTAAGAAAGCTTTTCTTTATCAAATTTTAGAGTACTCCAGAAAGCAGTTTCTCTATTTTAACAACTTCTGTTTTTTCATATTTATACACATCAAGTAAAATATAATTGGGATGTATATATATTGTCAAATAATTTTACAAACAACTTTAACACTGTTAAAAACTTTTAACAATAAAATACTTTCAAAAATTTAATGTGTTTTTGATGTAGGATTTTTCTTATTTTAAGAAAAAATTGCAACAACGGAAAAATTTGAGGTACTAATTTTTATGGAAAGAATGACATCTTTAAATATAGGAGAAATTTGTAATGTGTTTTTCTGGAAATGTATATCCAACATGTAGTTTGAATAACTATTCTTCCAAAAAAGTCAATGTGTTTTAAATAATTTTCATGGTAGTCAATATTTAAGAGCAAAATTACATTTTTTTTATTCAAAAGATAATGGAACGTGATAATCTGGTGATTAATTAATTAGGTGATATTTACCAATTTGAATGTTTATATTAATAAATCAATATAATGTTATATGGTGGGAAAAAAATTAAGAATTTTGTTTGTTTTAATAAGGACATCTTTGTCAATATATAAATAGTACTTCCTTTTGTTAACTATTGTTAAATAATCTTTTTGAAGTATAAGTTTATTACTTCCCGTTTTTAAAGAACTTGTGCTACTTTTTTGAAATAGAATGACTAGAAGTTAAAATTGAATGTGAATTTAAATTGAATGATTAAGATTTTGAATTTGAAAAAAAAATATTGTCGACCCATTTATTTATCTAAATAAGTACAGTCATTTAATATCATTCCAATATACCCCATTTTAAAATTCCTTTCATAATTTGTTCTCCTTTTATAAGTAACTTGTAAAGATTTCAAATAATTTCTTTGTTTTCTTGTTTCCCTATACTAGTATTTTTTTTATCAATCTTTTCTTATAAGAGTGGTACTGTGTATGTAAATATACATATATGTAATAATATTTTATTTAACATTTTTCAAATTTTTTTCTACAACAACCTTCAGGAAGGAGAAAAGTAAAATATTATTATTATAATTATACATATTATTATAATTGAAAATAAACTTCACAAAAAATTGTGTATTTATATATTATTTCATCTGCTGCTTAATAACATCAACGAGAATACTGTAATCGTTTTTTTATGTAAAAAAGTTGTTTGGATGGAAGAATTCACTTTTTTCTTATATTTTTGTTTTTTTAGTTCGATAGAAATAATCCGTTAAAGTGAGTTGTTTTTTTGATGTAAATTAATTTGTTTCAAATCACGTTTTATCATATTTATGAAAATATATTTTTTTCTAAAAATTATTTTAAATATAAATAATTAACCAAATTTTTTATAAAAAAAAAGAACTTTTGAAACAACAAAAATTAAAGGAAAAGATAAACAAGTTTAAGGTCAAACTATTTTGTAGTATCAATACAACTTTTAATATTGCACTTTCCCTTGTTATATGAAGAATAAAGTAAAAGTGCTTCAATTTTTTATAACATCTAAAAATGACATTTACCAGGTTGAAACAACTTTCACTTCGAATTAAATGTCATTTATCACTAGAAAACCTGTAAATTTTTTTCCTTAACAAAAGGCGTTCATAAGAATAATATTTACAGATACAAACAAAAATTTAATTAATAATTAATAAACATATATAATAAAAATTAATAAATGATATGTAAAATGATAAAAATATGAACATTCAAAAGAAATTTCATTTACTTTTCCTTTATCAAAATTACATAATTTAATATTGATTAAAAAATCTTAGTTTTTATATATTAAATTATTCGTAATAAAATTAAATGATGCTTCTTCATTTGTGACATTTGTAATTACATTTCAAAAATATCATTTTTAAAATAGTGTTTTACGTTATAATGATGAAGGTAATTACCAAAAGTTGCATTTCATACTTAACTTTTTACCAGCGTATTTTTCCTTCAATTATTTTGCATAAATATTCTTTATATGGAAAATACTTATGGGAAATGGTTATTTTATTTATGAAAGAAAAATTAGTAAAAAATATATAAATATGCATTAATTATGTATATTGTTTTTAAAATTTTTAAATTAAATAATTTTTCTCACCCTTAAAATGAATACACATGACATTCATTAATATTTTGAACTTTAATAATAACAAATTATCATATGTATACATAAATACATATTTACAATAATTAAAGATTGATTACCATGATAAGATCGTCATTCTTAATCATTTTTAAATAATAATACTAAAAAGTTGTTTCGGATCTTTGTAAACAATTTGTTTTTTTATTTATCATAAACTACTTTTCTTTTTTTTATTTAATTTTAATGTTTATATAACTTTTTAAAACTAAATATAATACATTTTGATTTAAATGTAAGGAAAAAAGTTGTTTTATGGTAATTAGGGGTAATAAAAAATAGTTGTTGAATGAGTTTAAAATTTCTAATGAGTATAATATTTTAATTACTTTGATGATTGAATAATAATTAATCAAAGAAAAAAGTTTTGGTAATTATCTTTGAGTGATGTATAATATTATTATAAATAAAATTATAGAAATCGAAAAATTAAAAGATTAATTATTTTTGTCTACATTAATCAATAATAAATTTATTACAGATAGGAGTTATTATATTATCATGGTTTTTTTTATATAAAAGATTTTTAAAATGGAAAAGGTTATCTAGTTGTTAGAACAATTTTTTTTGTCTATCAGTGATTTCTAAAAATTTAAGATAATGAACTAAATTGTATAATTTATTATTATTTAAAATTAAATTTGATAATCTTTTTTATTTATTAAGCAGTTTTTGATCGTATTATTATCAAAAAAATTACACGTCAATCTTAATGATATGTTTTAAAAGTCATATACTAAATGAAAAGTCTTAAATGACTATCTATTTTATATGTATATATCCTCGTTAAAACTAATAAAAGAATCCAAAACCCGAAATAAGAAAAAAAGAAAGATTTCATTGGTAAATGTCCTTTAATAAATTACCCATTGAATTTTATTAATGATCATTGAGACACATTTGCATTTATAATACCAATCTTTTTTAATGATAAAATTTTTGCAAGCATCTTCTTTTTATGTCTCTTTGTTCTACACTTCCACATCTTTAATCATTCTTCTTCTTCATTCTTCGTAATGTCCTCCACCACCATCAAACAGCGACCCAGACATATGTTGTACACCATATGAAACAAAAAATCTTCATTTATGTAATTCAATATTTTAATAGCATATGAATATATGTGATAAAATAACCTTGGTCAATTGGCGAATTTTAATATCAAAGTCTGGAAAAATTTTTTTGAAGTCTATCTTAATGATATCATTGTAGTAATGTGTACATTTATTTTCGAGACAATCTTTTATCATATATTTATGTATTTTTTTATCAGGAAAATTATTTACACAAAATAAAATATTTATATAGATAAATAATATTTTAATAATTATTGCTTTTTGATCATATAAAGGAATGAATTAAATGATAAATATCTTAAACTATTTGTATGTTTGTATGATTGTATATTTGATGTATAATTATTAATTAAATTTCATAACCAGGATAAATTACTTTACTGACCTTAGACAATAACGAAACAAATTAATCATGTATAATTTTAAGGTAATAATAGATAACCTTAAAAACAAACTTTAAAAATAAATTTTTTCTATTTGAAGTTGGTGTCTCAATGTTATCAGACAACAACAACTACTAATACCACATTTTTGTCTCATTTATTCCTTCTGTTCACTGGCACGAATTATAGATATATTTATAATTACCTTGATTAATAATATTTTTAAGTAAATAACAACAATATTTATATCAAAACAATATCAACCTTGTGATGAAAAGATCTTCCTTGTCTGATAATTTTCTTTAACTTTTTTAGAATAAAATTGTTTTTACGTCATTTATTTTAATATTCTTTTACCAACCATATATCAAGGAAAAAAATTATCGTTGTAGACAAAAAAAAACAACAGAAAATCAAGGCACAATAATTTGTTTATTCATATTTGGTATACAGTTATAATTAAAAATAAATTATTACTTTTAAATTACATTAAATGAAAAAGAAAAAAAAATTAATTTATAATGCTAACAAAAATTATCAATAGTATTATAAGAAAGTAGGAAAAAAATATAAACATGAAATAAAACTAGCATAGGTAATATATGTACATAAAAGTATGAACATATTCATAATCTTCAAAAGATTAATCACAAAGAACAGTCTTCTATTCCATAGATGGAATTAAGAAACTAATGAAATACCATTTACTTTTTACTCTTTTGTCTTTTCCAAGTTTTCGTAACATTTTCTCCTTTTTGTGTTAAAAAATCTTCTCTCTATCATACATCTCCTATACTTCTTCTAGTATGGTGATTGCTATCACTTTTTAAAAAGATCTTACTATTAACATTTTAAATGTTAAAGGACAATATCAAAATACTTTTATATATATAATACATACATATATTGTATATACAAAAGGGTAAAGAAGGCATTTTTGGGGGAAAAAAAGATTTATATCTATTATCAGTAGGAATTTTAATTTATCATAAATATATTACAGATAAATACCAATCTTTTAACTTCATGTCAATCAAAATAGACATAATGGGGTGTAAATATATCTACAATGCATTTATTCATAAAAAAATCTCCGAGGGCATCTATTTTTTTATCAGCATCATTATTATTTTTTACGATCAAATTATCAATTAAGGTTTCTTTTTTTGGTCATATAAATAATTGTTTTTACTACCCTTTTATTGCTTTTCTTTTTATATTCATTTTCACTAAATTTTTTAACATTATTGTTTTTTTTTTATTATTATCTTAATTGATCTTAACAAAAAAGATATTAAATTAATTTTATGAAATATTTTTGTTCTTTTTTTGCATATCTATTTAAAATTTAATCATTTTTTTTAATCAGTTGACAGAGACAATGAAAGGTGAATGATTAAAATATAAAAAAAGGATATGTATTATGATAATGTATCAATTTAGTTGTATGAAAAAAAAAAATTGCTAATTAAGCTAAAAATTTCGATTTTACAATTATTAATCATTCCTCTTTTTTTCCTTCTTGAAAAGGAAGGCGTTCTAGTGATTAGTGTAGAAAAGTTTTTCAATTATCTTGAAAGATAGATACATATATACCATCTTGATAAATATTTTATTATTATTATTGTTTATTATCATCCAATCATCAGGACTAATCATATAAGTAAGTTTAAATCATCTTTAAAAAAATAAAAAGGAATATCTGGTCATAATGTACCAATTGAAGAAGTTAAGAATATCACACCTATCATTAATTCTTTCCTTTTTTGGTATTACTATCGTTTTGAGCATCTTCAATTTGAATATATTATATATATATATATATATATATACATATATATTATATATGGGTGTAGACAATATACATATGTTGTGTATTAAGGAAGGACGATAAATTTACACTACTATTTAAGAAGACGATCGAGGTGGCGAACATTGTGACACATACACGCCAACTTACTTTAGGAATTAAAAAATTTGTTGTGGCGTAACAAGAAGAAGAGGGATTTTGGGTTTTAAAGATTTAATATATTTAAATTATATCATAAGAAAGACAAGACCAAAAAAAGAAAATCTTAATAAAAGTTTTTTTTTGTTATTGGACGAGTATTATATTATATTTAACAAAAAATATATATATAAAATATATATTATCGTTTATTTTTTGGATTGTCTTGTCTCTTGATATGTATTTTCTATTCCTTCTAAGGCAATCCTCCTTTAATTTATACTTATTTAACAACCTTTGGATTCTATATATATTGGTTTGTCTTAATGAAGAAGTGGATAGTATTCCTTTTGACAGTCGAAGAATGGGTGAAGATTATTTTAATAATGATAATATGGGTTTAAAATTGCCAAATTCAATGACTAAATATGATATTGTATCATTAGACAATCCTGATATATATAATGCTGTTGTAGGTTTATCTTTTACTCATTTATCATAAAATTTCTCCATTTAAGAATTATCTTAATTTATATGGATATATTCATAATTCTCTACCAACAACTAAAGAATTTTCACATGCAATTAAACGTTTCCAAGATTTTAATTCTTTGGACGTTACTGGAACTCTTGATTTAGAAACAATATATACTATGGGTAAACCTCGTTGTGGTAATCCTGATTTTATCAAATCACACGTTCAAAGGCGATCTAAAAGATTTCGTAAGTCTCCATTTTGATCAATAAACATAAAAATATACCAATTTTTACTAATTACAAATAATTAATCAAATTTTTTTTCAGAGACTGTTGCAAAATGGGAAAATAAAATTAAGGACGGTGAATTGTCATTAAAATGGTATATAGGATCATATACCAAAGATATGACACGAAATGATTTAAGGTATACCTTTTTTAAATATATTTTTATATTGTCATACATAAAAATTTTTTTTAAAATTATATCTTATAAATATTTCTCCCGTATACATATGTGTATATGTATGTATAGTTTTTACAAAAATTTCTACAATCATACAATTATTATATATGTATATCAAAAATCTTTTCTACACTTTTCATTTTTGCCTCTTAATTGATGGACCTGACAATATTAATTGACAATTGTTTTTGAT
Organism: Strongyloides venezuelensis; assembly: GCA_963280985.1. Lineage (NCBI taxonomy): Eukaryota > Metazoa > Nematoda > Chromadorea > Rhabditida > Strongyloididae > Strongyloides > Strongyloides venezuelensis. The sequence goes on along the minus strand of CAUJLX010000002.1, from coordinate 683,349 downwards.
AATTTTCCTAATCGCCATTTAGAAATATTTAAAGATATAGAGTAGCATAATGATGACCTAATTATTATTAGAAATACATATATTTTATATTAAAAAGATTACCAACATGAAATGGTAATTAGCAGAAAACTTGATTTTTACAATACACTGCTTCTTAAACTAAGAATTTTTAATTTAATTGATCTTGCATTGTTTTTTCTTTCCATATTTTAGTAATTTTTTAATTTATATGTAATTTTAAATGATTAATAAATTTTTATCTATTTTAGGCAAACTGTTCAAAAGGCATTTCACGTATGGTCATCACAACATAAACTACATACAGTTCCAAAGAAATTTGTCTTATCATTTAATGAAGCTGAGGGAGAGAGTGATGCGGATATTGTTATTAAATTTGCTGAAGGTGAACATGGTGATTCGAAATCATTTGATGGTCCTGGATCACCAAATAAAGGAAATATTTTAGCTCACACATTTTTTCCAAACAAACAAGTTCATTTAAAGTTAAACGGTGATATTCATCTAGATGACTATGAATTCTGGGTATCTGAAAATTCTCGTAAAGAAGGTGTTAATCTTCTTCAAGTTCTTATCCATGAAATTGGACACTCATTAGGTTTAGGTCATTCAAAAAAAAAACAATCAGTCATGTTCCTACAATATAAACGTGATCACGGAAGTCGACCTAAACTAGATATTGATGATATGTGTGGATTATATTGGACATACAGTAAGAAAAATTCTTTTTTGTACTCTTATCTTATCATTTTTTCTTTTTATTTTAGTTGGAAAAAATGAGATGTGTCTTCAATATTTTACATTGTCAGATATCTCAGTACACCATACATCGAATGACTATGATGAAATTGTTGTTAGTGATCAATTTATAGAGGAAGGAAATTTAATTGATAAACCACCACCTGATTCAGGAACATCGAAAATGTCATCGTTTAAAAATATTAAAAAAATATTTAAAAATACTGAAGTTCCGTTATGTAAACACGATCCAAGAATACAAAAACATTTTAAATTAATGTTACGAAAACATTTATCATTTGATGAGGAATCTTCAACAATTAAATCACAGATGATGTGTGCATTTTATGAAGGTTTCCACAAAACATTCAATACTGGTATCCTATTAGATATGGAAAAAATACGGATTCAATATCAGTTACATTATGCTAAATATTTATCTTTTGTTAATGGTATGCCATCAGGAGACAATAATAATGATATTGATACTTCATCAACAAGTCCTCTTCTAAATTCATCCTTTTATAATGAAGAGTATTTTGATAATTTGTTGCAATTTTTGTATAATGAAACGGGAGAAATAAATATATGAAACTATTATTATTTTATCAAAAATTCTATCTATATATTTGGGTGCAAAGCTTTATATCAAAAGAACAAAACAACCTATTGCCAAATTATTTTTATTTTCTCTTTTACACTATTCTGGTTTCTTTTTTTTATCATTTTTTGTATCACTTTAACACACAGGATTTCCTTTTTTTTGTTATTTTATTTGTCCCTACCAACTATTATATATATTGGCCGAAAAAAAAATCAGTGCTGGTACTGATTAGGTAAAAAACATTTATATTCCATTTTTCCCTTTCCTTTATTTGGCATTGGAAATTGTTATTAATACGGATAAATAATTATTTATATATTTACAATAAAACCCTCTTCTTCTTTGAAATGACAGCATTTTTATCTTAAAATGTTATCATTATACACATCAATAAATACAATACACGTACACTTAATTCCTACACTTAGAAAATTATGTATATTTGTAAATTTGTTCTATTATTTTCAATAAATTTATAAATTATTTATCAGTATAATATATTTCAATGAAAAAAAAATATATATGTTTAACGAGCAATTGTAAAATGAAACATTTTTCGATTGATCAAAGTTAAAAATATACATCATATATCGAATCTTGCCTCGATCTTTGAAAATACTAAAAGGCTTTCTATTTGCAAAAAAAAACCATATATATGTCAAGTAAAGAAATTCTAAAAATAATAATCTCTCTTTTTTAAACTAATTTATCAACAAACAAAAGTATTCTAACTAACGATATTAATAGATAAGAAAAAATGAAATATTTGAAGTTTAAGAAAAGTAAATTAGGCAAATTAAACAATTAAAATTATCATTAACAAAAGTGATAGTATAACTCTTGTCTTATTGTTTGATTGGAGGTAAAAAATATAATAGTTGATAGATAAAATAAAATATTTCTATCATTGATTGTATGATATAATAAAATAACATTTTTAACACCTTTTATATTTTTTTCTTATTAGAGAGAAAGAAGGGTATGTATATATTGAATTATATACAGTTGTCCTGATATAAATGATGATAATATTAAATATATCAGCTGTTGGGTTGATGTAATAAAATATATTTCAATGAAAAAATGTGAAGTTTCAATAGTAATTTATTTTTATAAACATTTTTAAATTTATTTTAAGGATTACGCTTATTAAAAAAAGAATATCTTTACTTTATCTTATTCATTCATCATTACTTCATCATATTATTTTTTTTTATCATTTTTTTGTCAAAGTATTAATCAAAAAATAGAAAGTCTTTCTGTATGGGACAAGATAGTGCAATAATTGGTTTTATGTCGTTTTTTGATATCTCATTAATTACGCTTATCGTTATCCATTGATAAAATACAATATTATTAGCTTATTTTTGTGATAAATTATATTTAATCCAACATCTTGTCACTCAAAGAATGAAAATTTGTTCCCCTCAATTGTTATCATTAATTTATTAAATTCTTTTACATAATTATTTATATTAACATTATTTATAAAATTTGATATAATACCAATTTATAATATTAACTTATGTCATTAATTATATAAGAGATAGAGTATTTTTAATTTCTACTTTTATAAATACATATGCACTTTTTAAGCAAGCTATTATTAGTTAAAAATAAAAAAATTTTCTCCTCTAAAGCTATTATTTTAACAATTCTTTCCATTACATTAAAGTTAATCTATAAAAAATTTTTTTCTAAATTTATTCACCATAAATAATTTTATATTTTTCTTTAAATTTATTTATCTTTTTTCAAATCTTTTCTTATCCTCAACTCAACATATAACACTTTTCTTTTGTTTTATTGTTTTATCAAAATTTTATTTACAAATAATTTGCGCAATTATATAATTCCTCTTATTTATAAAGTTTTAGTCATACTATAGTATAACACCTATAATATAAAATAATTTAAATAGAATATTATATATGTATTAGGGAACACATGTTGTAATATAATCCCAAATCAAATATTGCAAATGTTTATTTCTCTTGGAAACTTTTTCTACTGTTTTTAAAAAAAAGAAAATATATATATATTGTTATGTATTTTTTAACAATTTATTGAAATAAATAAATTATCAGTATAAAATTACACATACTTATGTAATATAAATAAATGAACATCTAAAGACACGTTGTTTCAATTTTTAGTATTTTTCTAAAATATACATACATATAAAACAACAATTTCTTCTTCTCCATCTTCATGACACAAAGGTTAAGAAGAAAATATATACAAATGTATACGCATATGTAGTTATCAACATTATCATCATTACCATTAGATATATTCAAAAATACAACATATCTATAATTTTTTTTCTCCTTTTCTCCAACCCCAAATTATGTACATATGCAATGTTTAATGTGTCTATAGGAGAATTTTCTCCTGACTTTTTTTATTAATAAATATATTTTATATTTAAAGGTACTTTTTAATTTAATGTAGATTTTCTAGTGACAGTTTTTTTTTCCTCCCTCTTTTGGTATATCTTATATTTTTAGGAAAAAATTTTTTTAAATTAGCTCTTTTAAAGTAGTAGTTTTATTGCATTGTATGTGTTATGAATGTATATAATGTATTTTATTGGTAATTGTTTAACAAACAATTTAAGTTTCTATTTGTACTCTAAATTATTTATTATTATACTACAATCTTTGAGAGGTAAATATATATTTTAGAGAATATTAAAATTTTTATTTTCCATTATAATATTATAACCTTTAAGATTTTTTTTTGTTTTATTGATAAAATTAAAACTATTCATACATTATCTTTACTTTAAATTTATTTTTTTATTTCATAGATTAATATATAATCTTTGGAAATTAAAGATTTTTCTACAACTTTTTTATATTCTTTTGAGACATTAAAGTAAAAAGAAAAATTTCTTCATATATTACATTTATATGTTTCTATCATATCTATATAAATATATTTTTATTTAATTTCTTTTTTTTTTATAAAAAAATTATTTTTAATTTCAATATTACATTTTGTTTCATACATCAAGTGTACATAAAATAATAATTCGTACCACTTTTATTATATATTTTATTTATGTATATTGTGATGCCTATATTCATTTTTGTTATTTAATTTCACTAGAAATGAATAATGACTAAGTATTTTTTTTCCCTCCACCACATTCTTTCATTATATTAAGAAAGATTCATTGTGAAAATCGTTATAATTAATATGATGTATAATAAAAAAATTGTTAACCTTGTTATTTATTTTTATTATAAAGGCATATGTTATTTTAATTGAAAATATAATTATTTTTCTATTTATAGTTTATTTTCTTAACAAAAAAAAACATCTTTATTATTTCCGTTTTTCTTTTATGGTTAACTTAACATTTATCTACCAAAGATTTAACAGTATATATGTATATATATTTCAAAATCTTTTTGTCTCTCTATATTTGTACATTTAAATTATATCTATATATCATTAAAGAGAAAAAAGTTATTAATATTTTTTAAACTAAAAATTAGGATAATATCTTTGTAGTGTATTTTAAAAATTATTATTATTATTATTAAAGATGCTTAATTCTTCTTTTATTATTCTTTTCTGGAAATCTTTTTATTCACTCTTGCCATATTGTCATTTTCATCTTTTTTAAAATATCCTTTTTCATTTTTCTTTAAAAACGTTTTATATATATTTGTATTGCTTTTAATTTTTATATATATTATATATATATAAATATTTTATTCCCTCTTCTTTTCTTTAACAACATAAATATAAACACATATATTTAATCATTCTTTTACAGAAATGGATATAAATTTATATAATATAATTTAAATTACCTACGTTAAAAGTTTTTTTACTGAAACTTTTAATATCTACCACGTTATATTTACTATTTTCTTATTATTGATAATAATTATTAATTTATTGACTTTTTATCTTTCTTGTTTTGTCTTCAAATGTATTATCAAAAAAATAATTGATAAAAATTTTATCATCTTTTATAATATAAATTCTTCATAAAGTTATTTCTGTTAGACATATATCATATCCTTCTAACTTATTATATATCCTCATTGACACTCTTTCCATTCATCTAACATTAAAAAATACATATATACATATTAAACAAAAAAAATTTGTTAATATAGGAACAATTAAAAATAAAACGGTCCACAATATTATTCTTTATAACTTTGAAATATGACTCATCATACCCATTTTAGGTGTGACTTTTTTATCAACAAAATTATTATCCTCTTTTTTTTAACAAATATATTTATTTCACATTTATAACATTCATCATTATCATCATTATACAGTTGTGCCTTTTCAATATGTTTAATATTATTATACAAGAAAAGTTTAACCTTGCTTTTTGAATCTCCATTCTTGCCACGATTCATAAAAATATCGTACATATATAAACCATTTTAAATAGCTATCTTTTAAATAATATAAACTATATATTATATTTACTATCTTAAAAATTTATCTTATTTTTTAGTTATAATTCCCCTAATGTTTATTTTTTATTTCTACCAAATTTTGTAATATTTAATTTTTCTATATTTTAATAAAATAATAATGCAAACATTTTACTTATTATAATTTTTTTTTGTAATTTATAAATAACAAAAGAAGTTACATTATTATTTTTTTACTATAGATAAAAGTATACATTTTTTCACGTAACCTCCCAGATGTTTATAGAAATGTGTATATATAAAATGATCAACAATCATTTATTTGTGTGTCAAAAATTTTTCTCCTATAGCGCACCCACATCAATCTAATTTTTTTAGAGTGATTTGAGTCAAAAATTTTTCTATTACATAACCGTTAAATATATGTATGAAAATATATTTTATCTATTGAATTATATTTAGTATATATGGTGTTCCTTTTTGTTATATAATACTTCAAAATTGATAAAAAAGTTTTTATTCATATATAACATATTTGAAAGGGTAAAAATTTTGTTGGTATGATTTTTGTATCTTTTATATGTTCAAGAAAATATAAATATATATATGTGTCTTTTAAGTGAATACCATTTCGTTTTTCACTTCCACCCCCTTAATGTTAATATGTAGATGTATTTATATAATGTTATATATTACAAAATGTATATGTATAGAGGAGTAAATGAATGTGTCATAGGAGAAAAGTTTGTTGAAGTAAAAGACAAAAAAAAAGGGAAGAAAACGTTCCGAAGCGAAACGAGTTTCAGCGACCTTTACTAGTGAAAAGATTTTCTTTATTATTTTTTTTTCTCACTACCATTAGTCAAAAATGTGTCTTTTATATCCCCAATCTTTTTTATTTAGAATTGTAATTTTATGTGGTGGCTTTTTCCTCTTGTAATGTTATGTACTTATATTTTATATATATACCAAATACTTATTTACCTCTCTTTTTCTTATATATAAATTTTTTCTTCCTATATAATATAAATATAAAACATTTTTAATTGACAAAAAATATATTTTCCTTAAACTTAATTATTTTAATTTAATAATACAACTGTAAAAAAAGAGTTGCATATGAAAGTAAAAAAATAAAGTATATTTATCTCAAATGTTTTTGAAGAGAAGCTTAATTTTAATTAAATGTCATATATTGTTAAGAAAAATTTTTTAAAAATATATTAAACTTTCTTTATCTCAATTTAATTTTTCTTTTTAGTACTTACAAATATAATTTTTTTATTATTATTGAAATAGAGTAATTAAAAAGTTTACGTTATCATTCTTTAAATAATGTATATTCCCTCCTGTAAGCTTAAGTCTTTTCGATTTTTATCATATATCATATATTTTTTGTCATATTTATTCATCATTGTCAATTTACATATATTGTTTCTTATCATTTTTATACATTAATATCCTTTTTACAAACTTACACGTATTTAAAAATTTTTTTACATAAAAAAAATAAACAATTTATTATTTTTCGTATTTTTTTTCAGGTTTACGACCTCTCCTGTAGAAAATAAAAGAGAAAAAGAAAGTTGCAGCAAAAGAGTGGAATAAAATTAAATATATTTTATTAGTATCCATAAATTTTCAAAAATAATATTTAAAAAAGGATAAAATTTTGTTTTGCTGCAGAATATTCCCTTGTTTTTTTAGTATTGAAGGAAAAAGAAAGAAATTGATTGGTTGTCTCTATCTTTAAACAGAATCTATAGTACTTTAGTTATTTGATCGTTATATTATTAATAGTATACAAATATTAAAAAGAACATTAAAAATATTTTTTTATATTGTTTTATAATATTGGCATTGTATGTGTTTAAATATGTCTACTGCTGGCGGTACTGTTTACCAACATGCAACACATAAAGCTACCCGTGATCAAATAATTGAAGATTTCAAGAATCGTAAAAATAAGGTTAATGAATATAATTATGGGAGTGGTAGTATTAATGAAAGTAACGTAAAATCACCATCGCTTCAAAAAAGTAGTGGTGAAATTAATCAAAATGAAAGTAATGATAAAATTGGAAGATATGATAAAGCAAATAAGACACTTAATAATATTAATATTCATAAATCAATTAGAGATGAGACAACAAATTATAATAATGAACATTCACGTGGAGATTCTGGTACTGAAAGTTACCATCCGGATAATCATGTAGATGAAGATGATGATAACCATAACAATGATCCGAAAAAAATGTTTATTGGTGGATTGTCATGGCAAACAACACCAGAAAAGCTTCGTGAATACTTTGGACAATTTGGAGAGATAAATGAATGTATGGTTATGAGAGATCCCCAAACAAAAAGAGCTCGAGGTTTTGGTTTCATAACATTTGTAAATATAGAAAGTGTTGAAAAAGTTTTACAAAAAGACAGATCATGAACTAGATAATAAAAAAATAGATCCAAAAGTTGCCTATCCAAAGAAAAGTCATCAAAAGCTTGTTGTTAGAACTAAAAAAATCTTCATTGGTGGTCTTGGATCAACATCAACACGGGATGATTTAAAGGGATACTTTGAACAGTATGGTGAAGTTAAAGATACTATTCTTATGTATGATAAAAGTACTCAAAGACATCGGGGTTTTGGCTTTATAACATTTGAGAGTGAGGATGTTGCTGATAAAGTTTGTGAGATACACTTTCATGAAATTAATGGCAAAATGGTTGAGTGTAAAAAGGCTCAACCTAAAGAGATTATGTTACCCGTACAAATAAATAAGAATCGTGCTGCAGCAGCAAGGAATGTTTATGGAATAGCTCCAGAACAACTTTTAGGTATTTTAAATATATTATATAAAAATATATTTTCATTTTTGATAAAATAATTTTATTATTATAGCACTTCAAAATATGAATAATTGGGGAAACAACATATCGTTTCCAGGTAATCAACCACAATATCCAGTTTCTTATCATCCATTAATGAGTCAGATGTCAATGTCACCACAAAGAACATCACCAGGATCATATAATGATATAAATCGTGTTCATCCATTATATATGCCTAATAGAAGCCCTCTTCAATTATATAACCATCCTCATCATCAATTACCATCGAATTTTGGTTCATTAAATATTAGTGGTGATGTTTTTAATAAATACCCAAATCATGTCGTCGCTGGAAGTAATGGGATATCTAGATAAGAAACTAAAATATATATATTTGTATAATAATATTATAATAATAATACTCTCTCCTTACGGTAAAAAATTTTCATACTATAATATTTTATATTGTTTTTTTGTAACTTTTTATTATTATTTATATATAGTTATTATTATACTCAACATATATATTTTTACTAGAAAAATTAGTAAGTAATAATTATAGTATAAATACCTTTAGGTTACTCTTCTTCTTAAATATTATATTTTTGTAGTTTCAAGATTAAAAAAGTATAGATTGACAATACAATGGATTTTTTATTTTAAAATGTTTTTAGTTATTAATTGATATTTATATATCATGATTGTGGGAAATATTTTATTTAAAATAATTCCATTTTTTAATTTTTTTCTTATATTTTATTGTATTTTTTTATCATTATTCTACAACTATATATTTAAATATTGTATTATTTTTATTCATCACATATTTCATTTGATTGTTTTAATATTGAAAGGATAACTTTAGTTAATTATCTAGATATTATTAATATGATCTATCTATTATTATTAGTAAATTTTCAAAGATAGGGTATAGATGTTTTGTTTTATAAACTTATAATATTTTTTGTCTTAGAATTATAATTATTATGAGCTTAAAAACACTTTTTTAGCTTTTAAAGATTTACTTTTGAAATCAACTTTTTTTATATATGTATACAAAATACAATAATGTTATTACTGAGGTGAATTTGGGACGTGTGAAAAAGTGTATTTCTTAATATTCGACTTTAATCCTTTTTTCAAGATTATTCTTATTTTATTATTGTAACGAAGAGGGATATAAATAATATTACAAGCTATTTTTCTCTATTATTTTTTTCTTTATAAAACATACTATATTACATGTATTTTTTTTTCTATTCTGATACATATATTTATGTTGATTTCTAGGTTAAATAAAGTATTTAGTTAATAATAATTCAACGATGTATTGTGATAAAAAAATATTAAAGTTATAAAACAGGAGTAAGAATTTATCTTTAAATATATCATAAATAATTATATAAGTTTATTTTATGAATTTTAAACTGATTTAGCTCATAATTTTCTAATTAAAAAGATACATTTTACTTATTAATTATTATCTTTCTATGGGTTAGGTAATGAAGAAAAGTTTATCTATTATGAAATTATAAGTTCTTTATTTTCAGGGTCACTTTTTTGTGCACTTGTTTTGGTCGTAGTAGTTTTACCACCATCTTGTTGTACTACTTGTTGATCATCAGAACCATACTTACTTCTTGGATCTGTTGGTTTGTCAATTTGTATTATCTTAGAGTTATTATCATTTTCCTCTTCATGATTATTGACTTGAGGTTGTTTTACGGTTTTGCTTACACCAGTTTCTTTTTCTAAAAATGCTACAACTTCAGTAAAAGATGGTCTTTCATCTGGATTTGCATGCCAACACTTATCAATAATAAAATTTCTGACTTTTTCCGGTACCTCATCAGGAAGTTTCATACGATAATTATATTTGACGACTTTAATAACAACTTCAAGATTATTTAAATTAGGATAAGGTTCTGCTCCATCATTAAAAATTTCCCAAAACATTATACCATACGCAAACACATCAGATTTTGTATAGTACATCTTTTTTTGAATTGTTTCTGGAGCAAGATATTTAATGGGAGCCTTTGTTCTTGGATCTAATTTATATTCAGTTCCTTCAATACTCATACCAAAATCAGAAATTTTAACTATATCATCACCAGTTAAAAGGCAATTTCTTGCTGCGATATCTCGGTGAATTATTTTTAAGGAATGTAGATATTCAATGCCGTTAGCAGCTCCACAACAAAATAGCATCTTTTTTTCTGTATCAACTTTATTTTTTTGTAAATATTTATCTAATGCTCCATTAGTTGCTATTTCCATTACTAACATTAATGGTTCTTGACCTGCAGCAACACCATGTAGTTTTATAACATTAATATGATTAAATTTTCTCATTAACCTAGCTTCCATCATTATTTCTTTTATTTGAAACTTTGTTAATTTTTCCAATTTAGCTAATTTTACGGCTGCTGGAGTTTCTTTTTTTGATGTTTGATCTGTAAATTTGCACAACCATACCTCCGCAAATGCTCCTTCACCTAATTTTTTAGTTGTTTCAACTTGGTTATGATCAAGTTCCCATGTTTTTCTACCAATGGGTTTCACTAACATTATATTACTACCACAAGATATTTCATTCTTTTGGAGATGATAATGATCAATTAATTCAACAATTGAATTGAATGCAGCTTTTGATACCATGTACTTTCCATTTGGTGATTTTGAAATAATATAATGTTTCATTGATTTCGTTTCTTTATTATTTTTTTTCTCCTTCTGGACGACACTTAAAATATATGCTTTTTCACGTCCTGGAACAGGTATAGAAAGTCGAACTAGAAAATCACCGACATTCCTTAACATTCTGTTGATATCTTCTCTTGGAAGGTACCCATGATAATATGGCTTTTTTAAAAGATCCTTAACACCAGCTGCTGTTTCTTCAACCATCAATTAATCAAATAAATGATATACAGATATGAAGAAAAATATACAGGAGACATAGATATATGTTTTTTTTGATAATTTTATTTGAATATTTATAAATTAAAATTTTACAAAATCTATAAAAGAATATAATTTTAAAGGATGGTTATTTACATATTTTTGATTGTTTTTTTCCTATTTTTAACATAATATTACCGTAAAATATTAATTTATTTTATGTTTTTTATGATGTACAAGAATTGAAAAAAGTGTTGTTTTGTAACAATTTTCTATAAGTTAAAGTATTTGATTATTACTAATAATTCTTTCTAACAATAAAGACTTTTTTATCACCATTATTCTACTATTTAATTTATCCCTGCAATGTTTGTTATCAAGAAGGAGAAAATAAAAAACTTAAAAAAGTGAAAGTCTTCTTAGTGTAATGGAAAGCGTGAATTCTTAAATAACTCGCAGACATATATCCGATGATTTACAGGGTCTTGATAAACCTAGTTATTTGAAATCAAAGAAAAAATAATTGATTTAAGTTACTTTTTTATCTATATTTTTAATTCAATATTTATCATTTAATTTGTTGTCACCATTAAATAATAATAACAAAATTTTACATATAACTATTATAATTTCGATATAGTTGTTTGATACTTATTCAATAATTATGATTCCATTGACAGTCTTGTTTTTCTTTTTTTTTTTTGATTAAATAAAAATTTCAATAAATGGTATGATGAGACAAAAGGAAGGGGAAGGTGATTTTACAAAAATTAACAATGAAAAAAGGAGAATTGTGAATAATGGATCAATTTTTTTGACACCAAAAGAAAATGGAGAATTATTTAATCTCCTAGATATTGATGAGTATGCAATATGTTGTGGTGTTTGTGGTATTTTCAAAACAAATAAACATTTTTCTCCTGGTTGGGAAATGATTGGACGTGGTATAGTTGTGTATATCAAAGATTATTCCAAGAAATTGTATTCTTTAAAATTATTTTGTTTAACAACTAAAAGATGTGTTTGGGAATACATATTGTATGTTAATTTATTTATCACTTTTACTTTTCTCTCTTAGACATACTAATTTTATGCCTGTATTTGGATTCGAAAGAAAAGATACTTTAGAATTTGAAAGTAAAGGACTAATATATTGCATTTATTTTTCCAATCGTGGTGAAGCACAATTATTTTACAAACTATTTAAAAAAAAATTTGAAAGAGATGACAATCAGCAATTGATACATGATAAAAAAGTTACAGAGAATGATATTTCATTTTCAAGTAAATTTTCACATCTTCATAATATGGATTGCACTGGAGATGATAAAATGTCAAATATTAATAGTAATAATAAAATAGTAAGAGATACAGATCGATCGGTTAAGGAATTATTAGAAGCTGCCGGATTTGATTATATAAAAATGAAAGAAAAGGATATAAAGTTTGCAAGAAGTTTTGTTAAGGAATATGAAAAAAGGAGAAACGAAAGTAAATCAAATTTAATGCCTAATAATAGTCCTATATCACTATTGTCAAATACTAATTCAAAAAATGACAATTTTAAAATGATTCCTGCAAGTTTGAACGGAGAAATAACCATATCCAATAAAACTCTTCCAATTCCCCCACCATTGCCATCATCAATGAATGGAAAAAGAAATATTAGTAGTAGAAATTCTGATAATTTTAAACTTTCATTTAATAATGGTAGTAATTGCAGTGATTTGATGGAACAAATAAGACACGGTAAAATATTAAAGCATGTTAATGATACGGTGAAACTTCAACAGAGCGCTAAGAAAGAAAATTCAACTGATCTTAATACCAGTCTTACAGAAGCTTTGCGCAAAGTAATGAATGAAAGGAGGAAAAACATTTACGAAAGTGACTCATCATCTTCTTCCAATGAAGATTGGAATTAAAATTTAACATCACCATGACTGCATTTTTTTACATCATGAAGTATACAATACATATAGACACATTTTACTAAACATTAAAGTTTTTACGATAAAACTTTTTAATTTATTATAATTTACTAACATTAATCTCTTTAAATAAACGATGATATACGAAAAATATTAGTTATTTTTAAATTATTAATTTATAAATATTAAATAGTGTAAATATAATTCTAATTTCTACCCATTTTCAATACCACTTGTTAAGACCATCTAAAATTCTACATCACTTTAAAAGTCGGACTATATTTAGATATATAAAAAATACAAAGTCTTGTGTGTGTACACCTTAGAATTTTCCGATTTCTATTGGGAGTAACTTTAGTTTTTCTTCTAGGTATAACAAGATTTGAACTATTATATTCTCAGTTATAATCTTCTGTTTCACACTATTCTTGTTACTAGTATTGTCATTAATGACATAATATACCTTAGAATTATTCACTTCCTTTTAATCTTTCCTTTCTCAAGAAAGTTTATACAACCGTCTTTATTTGGCTTTCAAAAACGTTGAGGATTCTTTTGTTTGATCAAACCATAACTAACACAGGACATGATATCATATCCTTTATATTGTTGCGTCATATTCCTCACTAAAAGAGCCATTTGATCACAATCAATGTCTAGATTCCTTTCACAGATTTACATATCATTGAATCTGAGAAAACTATTTGCACAAAAGTTCCATCAAAAGCAAGCATATAATTAACCTACCTCTTGACAATTCTTCAGATATCTCTTCAATGTTTTTCCATTTATTTCAAGACTACTATCATTCTTCGAGAATTCCTATTAATTAAAGTGTTTATGAGCATTAATCATGCTGTGTTTCGTTTCTTCTACAAATTGAAACATCTCTCTTATTCAAATTATCATTTCTCATATCAAGACACAATCAATTTGTTACAACTCTACGAGATATTGTGTGAAATGTTTGAAAAAACATTGACCTTAACTAAACACTCAATAACTAATTGAGGTAATTAATGATATCAGTACACCTACTACTAGCTAAAAGTTTCCATATAAAGGAACACTTTACCAATGTCCGGATAAAAATGCGCGGGATAAGTTGCAACAACTTGATTACATATATGACGACACAAAACAACGCGACATCGTTATAGTGTCTACACCATCTTACTATTTAATGGTGCATTTAAATAGCCGTCTAACAGTTTCGCATCCTGTCCCTTTAATATACCCATTTTTTTTTTTTTTTGTCCTCTTACTCATTTTTACCTCCAACACTTTATAGTTGTTATTTCTTTATTTTAATTGTATGTAAATAATACTTCTTTTTTACTATATTTGTTTTACATTTTTTTGTTGTTGAAATTTAATTATAATTAATTCGTACTTTATAGACAAATGGATTTATCAAATAGCATCCATTTAGTGAATACCTCCAATGCATTGTTTCAGGAGGCGGAGGAAATGATGATGAGCAGTGATAGTGGTATGTTTGGTAGCTTTTTTAGAAACGTAGATGTTAATAATATTGTCTCTTTTTATAGCTGCAATAAGTTTATGCCAAACAATTAAAGACCTTTTGGTTCGTTGTCAATCACTTGAAGATTCCAATAACACATTAGAGACGGAGTTGATGCGAAAAGATGAAAGGATGTCTGAATTAAGTAGAGAATTGTCAGTAAAAAATGCCCAGTTGTTGGACTCACGGACGCAGATTAAAGTCCTCCACAAGCAAAATAAAGAATTAGAAAATAAAGTGGAGAAGTTATTGGGGGCTATTGATCTTCTAAGGAAAGCCACTTCTGGAGACATGTGTTCTGATGCATTGGCTATGTTGTCAGAATCTGATTTTAAACCGCGTAGAACTACAAAGAATCGTGAAAGCGAGGTTCTGGAGGATAGTATGTTTGACAAGACTGGGGACTCTTGTGATGACATTCTACCAGGTCATCAAGCTCGTCGCACCTCTGGGGTATCTGGTGGGGCTCGTAAAAGGTCAATATCTACACAACCACCATCACACTCTCAGAAACGTTTCGCATATGCTGAAGATGTTAGGAGAGAGCAGACGATAGCTCCTGGAATTATGCAAAATCTATCTGTTATAAAGGAGAATGGCAATGATGTGACACCAATCCTCAAAAGAAAAGATATTCTTCCAGAAAATACTCCTGTTTATCCTGTATCTAAAGTCAAGCTCCGTAGATCTCTCTCTGAAACAACCGTATATAGTTGCAAGCAAAGAAATATGATGCTTTCCACTGAGGAAATTGGAACATCTGGTATTGATGCAAGGAGTCTTGCTTCGTTGGACTCAGCAGCTACAGAAAATGCATGGGCCAGTGATATGCATTCTATTGCCTGCAGATCACATACATTCGAAAGATCTTCTCTTGCAATGGGATATTGTGATTGCTGTAAGGCGTTTGTCATTAGATCAAAGACCATGTCTAGATGTACTGATTGTGGTATTGTTTGTCACTCCGAATGCACCGATAGAGCACCAATACCATGTGTTCCTAGAAGTGCACCTTACAAATCCGGATCTAAATTAAAGCTTAATTTGTCTGAAGTTTGTCCTCGCCGATTCCCTATGATACCATATATTGTTGTACACTGTGTCGTTACATTGGAGAAGTTTTATTTAACAACTGAAGGATTGTATCGTGTACCGGGATCGGAATCAGATATCACAAGGCTTTACAATGCTTTCTTGTACAATAAGTCAATACCTTCATTTAAAGAGGTGGATCCAGAAACCATTGCTGGGTGTCTTAAGAAATTCTTACGTGAATTAAGGACTCCCGTTATACCTCAATCATCATGGATGGAGTTTGTCTCTGCGGTCACTAAAAAGGATACGAATGCTCTAACATATGCTATCGTTGATCTCCCAGCACCCAATCTACACACACTATCTTATCTGTGTCTTCATTGGCAAAGAGTAGCAGAAAGTTCTCAACAAAACAAGATGCCTATTGAGAATATTGCCAAAGTTGTAGGACCTACAATTGTAGGATTCTCTAAATCCCCAGGCATGCTAACACCATCACAAATGGAAAGAGAGACGGAATTACAGTACTTGGTAATGGTATCATTACTTCAATTACCTGAATGTTATTGGATGCAATTTCTCACTAAGAAGACTAGCGATACCACTGGAGGTTCCAAAACACCAATAGGTGCAATGAACACTCTGAAAAGAAACCAGCTGTATCAGAAGACGATGTGTAGCCTCAGCCAGGCGAATGACGTTGTTTCATTTGAACCCGAAGCTATTGGTGATTGTACACAAAACAAATTAAATAATACTGTTTTCTCTTCTGTCGTTTATACACCACCACAAATGACTCCCGGTGGTGGAAATCACCTTAGTCCAAGGACTATTAAACGCGACCTAATTAGAAGAGATTATGTTAACAAGAAATATTATTAATATTTTTTTGTAAGGCCTTTTTTTGTAATTTATATTTGTATATTTATGTATATTTTAACTAATGGCTTGTTTGATTATTTAAAGTAAAGTAATTTGGTTACAAGTTTTATTTTTGTGATAAAAAATGTTTTAATTAAAGTACTAATAAAAATTTTTTTTTTCATTGTGTTATTTTTTAGTAGTGATTTTAGAAAATGATGGATAAAGATAAACTTAAGTTTGTTATCAGTGGAAAAAATACTAATCTAGGAAGACAGTTAGTACCAACTATAATATTGCTTAAAAGAGGTCCTAAAAATATAAATATCGTTAAGAAGAAATTAAGATAAGAATTATTCAA
Source organism: Strongyloides venezuelensis (assembly GCA_963280985.1). Classification (NCBI taxonomy): domain Eukaryota; kingdom Metazoa; phylum Nematoda; class Chromadorea; order Rhabditida; family Strongyloididae; genus Strongyloides; species Strongyloides venezuelensis. The sequence continues at coordinate 666,122 of CAUJLX010000002.1, read as the reverse complement.
TGATAATTAATAACAGTGTATTACAATTAGTCGATAATATAGACCTAATATTTGTTATAATATTTTACTTACACTTATTAAAATATCATTGTATAATAATTTTATATTATTTTTATATTTATTTATTTTCTACAATGAGTGATAGTATAAATAAAGAAAACAATAGTGAAAATGAAGAATTTGTTAAAAAAGGAAACAAAAATACACTGGAATATAATAAAAAACTTAAAAAATTACAAAGTTATTATAATGACGATTTATTAATTGTAGAAGTAAGTCATTAAAACAATTTTTTTTAATTTTATTATCAGAAAGTGAAAAAAAAATATATGTCTAGTTCAAGGAGATCACTTGATGTGGGTATAGAAAATGATAATGATAAAAGTGATAATAATAATTGTAATGGTGAAGTTAAAAACAATTGTGTCTCAAAATCACTTGAAAAAAATATAGCTTTAATAACATTATTAATTAATATTTTTTTAATTATATCAAAAAGTGTTGCATCATACTTATCGGGATCTTTTTCTATTTTATCAACAGTCGTTGATTCAGCAGTTGATATTACAGCTGGTCTTGTTATATGGTTAACAACAAAAACAATTAAAAAAGACAAGCCTTATTCTTACCCTAGAGGTAGGAATCGTCTTGAACCATTAGCTTTAGTAAGTGAAGTTTGAAAATAATAAAAAGTTTACGTTATGATTTTAAGATAATTGTTTCAATTATAATGGGAATAGCATCATTACAAATAATAATTCAGTCAATGAAATCTATAATAGAGGGAACAATTGATCCACAACTTGATATTACTTCAATAAGCATAATGATATCAACAATAGTTATTAAAATGATACTATATTTAACATGTTATCGTTTTTCTTCATCTCAATCAATTCAAATTCTAGCTATGGATCATAGAAATGATTGTATATCAAATTTTTTTGCTTTATTGTGTGCAGCATTGGCTAAATATTTTATTACATATGCAGATCCAATTGGAGCTGTTGCTGTGTCAGTGTTTATTGCAAAATCCTGGCTTTCAACAGGTTTAGAGCATTCACAAATGCTGGTTGGAAGGTCAGGTGATGGTACATTAATATCAAGAGTTATTTATGTTACAATGAATTATCATGAAGATATTAAAAAGGTTGAAAAAGTCCTTGTTTATCATATTGGAGTTAAATTTTTAGTTGAAGTTTATGTTAGATTAGATGGAGAGATGACACTTTGTAGGTCGGATTCTATTCTACAGGGATTGCAAGAAGGATTAGAGAGTCTTGACTTTGTTGAGAGAGCTTTTGTATTAGGAGAACCATATGTAAAAGCATAAACAAAGATGCACTTTTTAAAATTACATCATGAATTTTTTGACATTTCCTTCTTTTCTTTTTTTATTATTGCATATCATACATAATTCTATTTTAAACATTTATTACCATTCTTTTTATAACTAAAAATATAATTTATTTTCTTTTAACTAAATATATGTATACCACCCTATTATCAATTATCCAGACAAATCACAAATTTTTAAAACTCTCTACCAGACGTTTCTCTCTCTTTTAATGTAATACTTTTACAATTATAGTAATTTATGGTAGCCTTTTTGTTATTTGGTCTTTCTAACGAATATCTCCATATAAATACTATTTCATATTTTTACTTTTTTGCATTATCTTTTGCTATCACTTAAAACTATTAAACTCATCTCTTTTTTTACTTTTCATAATTTTTTTCTATTATTTGTTGCTGGAAAATGTTTTAAGTGAATTTTAAATTATTAGTTAAAAAAAATAAAGAAATTTCTAAAAATATTGTTATTATTTTTTTGATTAACTATATTTTAATCTTTAATTTATTTCAAAAGGAACTTGTCAAGTAATTTTCAACATTGTAATAAGCAACAAAAATATTTTTTTATCATTATTTCTTTCACTCCTTAAATTTAAGAATTTTATCTGATTTAAAATGGTTAGTATTTTTGTCTAAATTTAGTTTATGATATCTGTTTTGGTATAAATTAAATTATGAAATGTTTCTGAAAAGTTTAAATTGACTACCATTTTTTTTATTATATTTATTCATTATAACATTAAAAATGTTTTCGGTGTCTCTTTCTTTTAGTGTTAAAATTCACTTTACAATGTTTGTTATATTTTTTTATCATTTTTGAGAAGCGAGAAAATGTTGTATTAAAAGTTGAAAAGAGTGAATATATATTTATTTAAATTGTCATGTTTAGATACCTAATCTTGAAATTTATAATTTTAAATGTAAAAATAGGTGTAAATATACATGTAAAATATATATTTATAAGTAAGGTGATATATTCTATATAAGTTACACGAACCATTAAATATTTTTATGTTTTCTATAAAAGAATTGTTTTTTCCCCCAATAACTACATGAAATTTTTAATTAGTGTTACTGCTTAAATTTATATCCTTTAATCTTTTATATTTTTATGAAAATTAATATTTTCTAAATGAAGGGAATAAGAATTGAAAAATAAAATTATAAATATAATTTTAATATTTTCCCTCTTCATATGTTTGTTCTTTGATTTGGAAGTACTTATTTTAAATACACATCTTCACACATTCATTTTTCATTAATTTTTAGTTTCTTCTAACTAATGCATCGTATATATATATATATATATTATTTAAAAGCAAAAAGTTAAGAGTGAGTGCCTTGCGAGTATGAATAATTATTTATGCTTTCCCCATAATACTATAAAAGATTGTATTATTTACACTATATTTAATATAAAAATATCCAAGATTCAAAAATTTTTAGAGAATAAAAAAAGAAAATGAATACACTTTTTGATATCCATTATTACTATAATGATGGATGTTTCATACAAATATATCAATTTATCTTTAATATAAAAGACAGAGTGAAATTATAAAAAGTTTCTATGAAAAAACTACTACTCTTCTAATGGTTCATTTTTTTACAACAAGTCTCTTCATAAAATATATATATATATGCATTTATTTATATGTTTCTCTATTTTATTTTATTCTTTACTAATCGTATCACATTTTGACAACAAATTACTAACTGTACAGAGGATAGTTCAATTTGTATTTTGTCCCAAAGTAATTTAAAATACATTTTGACTCTCTAAAAATAAGACTATTATAATTTATAGATAGTTTTTACTACTGTACTTTATTTGTTTACATAAAACAATATCATATATATCTATATATAGTTACAGATAAAAGAGATATATAAATATATAAATTGTAGATTACACGGTTAACTTTATTATTAAATATATTTGATTATTACCATAAGTAAATGTTAAACTACTTTTTTGCAGATAAAAAATTTTAAAATGAGCACTTCATTTATCAATAACAGAATTGTTTTGACTGATGAAGGTAATTTTTATAAATTTATCATATTTATATAATATAATTGCATTTTTTTTACTTTAGAATTGGTTGATGCCTTCAAATTGTTGGATGTTGACCAAGATGGAGAATTATCAAGACACGAAATGTGTGTTCTCCTTCGCACTATTAATATAGAGCCTACAAAAAAGGAACTCGATTTTATCTTTGACGAAATTGATGTTGAAGAACGTGGAAAAATTTCACTTGATGAATTTGTTAATTATATGAAGAATCCATTTAGATGTCTTTTTACAAAAGATCAAGTTGAAGAGATTTTTAAAGATGTTGTTGAAACTGAAGGTGGAATAACATTAGGTAAATAAATAATATTTTATAAGTATTATTAATATTTTACTTTTTAGAAAGTATTAAAGAAGTTGTTAAGGAATATCTGGATGAAAATGCCATGGTAATGCTTGAAAGACTCTTTGTCAAAGCTGACGTTCACGATGACGGAGTGATATCAGTTAATGAATTTTTAAAATTAATGAGAAAAATGAAAGTTTCTTACTAGATTATATATTTAGCTTATTTTGTATATTCATTTAAAAATGCTTCTTCTAATTAAAATACATGTAAATTATCAAAAAAAATTACATCAAAATTTTTATATTGCCCTGGTGATGAAATAATGAAATAATTCAAAATATGAAATAATGTTTACTAAATTTAAAATAAAAAAATAAATAATTATATTCATGAAATTTTAAATATATTAAATAAGTACAAATTTATTGTTAAAGTGCAAAACAATATCAATGTTTTTCATTTAACATGATTTTTTTTGTGTAAATATATGCAATAGAAAAATTCTTATTCCATCTCTTTTCATGGTTTTCAATATATATTTTTTAAAATTATTTATGCATTTTTGAGTTTCTTAAAATGAACTTGTATTGAAAGTTTATTATGAATAACAAAAAATACACAAAAAAAATCTCTTCAATATGCATTTATTTTATTTTTCCGGATTTTTCCCCGTTGTGGTACATTTTCTTTTAAAAGAGTTTTATCTTTAATATATATATAAATAAAAACAAGTTATGCCAAAAATATTCCTAAACAAATTGTTTCTATTTTGACATTGATATGACAAAATACATCACAAACATATAAAGAATAATGAATAAGATAAATGATAAGTCAATACCTAAAGATGTTTTACATTTTAATGACTATTTTCAAGAGTCATCTTCTTTCATCTGCATTTTATCATCTACCAGAAAACAGATTTTTTAACAAAATATAATATTGTATTAATAAATTATTAATTAATATATTTTAATGCAATATATTATTTAAATCAAATATGCTCTTTTGAATATGTTAATAATATTCATTACAAATTTTTATTATCAATACATTATTTCATTTATTATATATTGCTATTCACAAACGTTTCATATAAAAAATCATTAAAGATAACAAATAAAAGTGCTAAATAATACACAATGGCATTAATTATTTTTACTGAAAAGAAAAATACATCAAATTAATCATCTACTTTTGTTTTTATTTATACTTTGTTAAAATTGTAAAAAGAAGTAGTATAAATTATTTTTAATAAAGCAAACAAGCTTCTTATTATCTCATCACAAAAAATGGCAATATAAAATAAAGGATTTTTTCTAAAAGATAAAAATATTTGTTTCATTATGTTGTTAAATGCTATAGAAATAATATTTTACATACTACTTTATGTATTTTTAATGATACAATTGAAGTTTGTTTTTCTTTCAACAAACTAAAAGTAAGGAAACTCATTCTTCTTATAAAATATTATGTCCTTAACAAATGTTTTTCCATGAATCAATTGATATTGAAAACAGTTACAGTCATTTGAATGAAAAAGTAAGAATATAACAACTAAAATATTTATTAAATATTGCGTATAGAAACTTTCAAGGGAATTGAAAATTTATGATAACTAAGAAATTAATTTATCAATGTATAATAATTTATTTATTATTATTATTATTATACAAAAAAAAATATTTTATATTATATTATCTTCTTTCAAATCAAACAAAAATTATCTTAATTTCAATCTTTTCATTACTTTTGATAGTTTATCAGATTTTTTATACATTTCAAATAGAAAGATCTTTTTGATGATGAACTTTATTTAGTGTTTTTCTTATCTAATTTTGATTTAGAGTTTTCAGTATTATTTGTAGACTTTTCACTCCCTTCGCTACTACTAAACTTTTTGATTGACACTTTCTTCGCATTATTAGTATTATTAGATTTTCTATTGGATTCAAAGCTTGAACTAGGGCTTGATAAAGAATTTACTTTAGATTTGTTCTTTAAACTTTTAGTGCTTTTTATACTTTTACACCCCTCCACATCTTTATTATTAACTTTTATTTCATTATTTTTATATGATGGCCATGTTTCTAGGGGTTTAAACAATTCTTTAAAAGATTTTCCTCTCCTACCATAGATAAATGCATTCAAAAAGAAAAATACAAACAAAGGTATTAAACTACTAAATGCTAAGGTATACCCTAAATATTTTGCTTTTTTAGGGAAATGAATTATCTTATCTCCAACTCCATAACTTGGATTTTCCGTTATAAATGAATATATTAGAGTTACTGATAAAGATAATAAAATCAAAGGTGTGAGAAAAAGCCAACAATATTTCACAAAAGATCCAGTAGGTCCACAAATACTAGAAAATTTATTTTTTGGACTTCCAATCATTGATCTAATATCATTCATAAAGTTTTTAATTCCATAAAATATTGTTACAGAAAATAATTCAAGTATCAAAACGAATACTAAATTAAATCCTGTTGTGTATTCATTAAAAATAGTAAAATAGTAAATACCACCATCATAACAAAATATAATTCCACAAATGTACATTAGAAAGCATGAAATAAGGACAATTTTAGATCTATGTTTTCTTGTTGATTCAAATGAATCATAGAATGCTGTCACAATTAAATCTACAAAACATACTTGAGTTGAAGCACCAATTAAGAATAACATTAAGAAGTAAGAAAATGCCCAAATATTTGAGTAACTCATTAAACTTGTTGCTTCTGGGTATACAACAAAAGCAAGTGTTGTTCCAGATGCTACAACATCAGGAATCTTTTTACCCGTCTTTTTAGCCAAAAATCCGAGTATACCAAAGACAACACCTCCCCCAACAATACTCATAAAGACATCAGCAGCAGCAATTACTCCAACGTCAACAAAGACATTATGATTATTTGAATTATATGATGCTAGTGTATGCATGTTACCCATTCCAATAGAAAAAGAAAAAATCAATTGCGTTGACGCGGCTACCCATGTCTTGTAATCAAAAATAAGTGAAAAATCAGGTTCAAGTAAATAAAATTTCAATCCATCCATAGATCCATCTAATTCAAATGATTTAATAAGAAAAGCTATTACAACGATATACGGAAATATTGAGGTAAAAATGGATATTTTTCCTAAAATTTTGACACCCTTCCAGGAAAATAAAAATATTAAGATCCAGCTAAATGTTAAGGAGTAAAAAAGTTTCCAATTAAAATCTCCTAAATTGTCAAAATCATTTGTTCTCCGTAAAATATATCGATCAAAAAACTCTTCAGTTGCAGAGGTTGGAGTTCCACTAATATTTTTAAAATAATTATTTCTTATATCAAAAATTTCTTCATCAGTATAACCATAATGACAAGTATTGTTTAAGAAAATGGCTTTTGTATGTTTTTCAAAACTTTTAGATCTACTCTCATAACAATTTAAATTTTTTATACTTGAGATACAACTAAGAGTATTCCATGGATTATCACATGAAACATATGTGTTTGCCTGACCAATTAGAATTGTATATAGATAAAGAAGAATGTATGCCATTATCATTATGTAAAATGTTGCAATTAAAAAGCTATTTACTAACATAACCCATCCAATTCCTTGTCCCACTGGCATCATTGATTTGAATGCTGTACCACAACCTGCTCGTGAAAATTGACCATAATTCATTTCAAATTGGAGCATTGGAATACCAATTAATAGAGATGATAAAAAGTATGGGATTAGAAAAGCACCTATAACAATAAAAGTTTAATTTATCAAATAAAAAACTAACTTCCACCGTTTTCATAAGCTACATATGGGAATCTCCAAATGTTACCAAGTCCTAAAATATTAATATATATTAAAAAAATGAATATTCTAGAAACATACCGACTGCACAACCAATAGCTGTTAGAATAAAAAATATTCTTCCACCCCATTCTCCACGAATTTTTTCGTCTTTTTTTATACCTTCACTAACTACTTGAATCTCCTTTGTACTTTTACTACTCATAATGATAATAACTCATCAATATTAGACAGATATCTAACAGCTATCAAACGAATTTGTATAAGATTTAAATATTAATTTAAGTTAATATTCCTGAATAATTTTCTACCACAATTGACTATAAAGAATATTTGAAATATTTTTTATGATTGCTTATTCTTATAAAATATGTAAATTTGCTTATTATATTTTCCTTAATAAACATATTTATCAACATCTTATAATATTATTCTTGAATCTCACTTGAGGTTAGCGTGCAAAAAAAAACTTGTTGTTTTCAAAAAACAAGACAAAAATTTTAATTTACATATAATCTTTTAGAATTTAAAAAAAGGAATTTTTCGCAATCATAACGAATAATTGGTTATTAATTTTAAACGCTTAATTTTAAAAATAAAAATATTTGATAATCAAATTTTTTTTGCAATTACTAGAAAAACATTAAATAGTTTAATTAAATTCAGATCAGGTAAAAATGAAATTATTAGTTATTTAAATTCAAACAGTTATACACGATTTAGTAATAAAAAATGAGTTTTATTAATTACATTTATCATTTTTAGAAATATTTTTTTAAGAAATCAAAACAATGCTAATAAAATTTAATTATGACTCGTTTTTAAAAGATTTACAAAGTTATTTCAATATGTTAACTTACATTTTTTTAGTACAATTTTCAAATTTATATATATATATTGATTTTTGATCATAAACTTGTTAAAAATACTTTTGTGAAGCTTAATCTTCCCCTTGGTATTAATATTTAATCAATTTAAATATTATTACAACATATAAGTTAAATTAAAAAAGTTTTATTTGTCATATCAATTAATTATCTTACACAACATTATAAAGTTAAAGTTCTAAAAACTATTATATATTATCTATTCAAAATTTCATGTCAGTATTTACAAAATTTGACAAACTAAAGACATCAGCAAAATCGAGTTCAAAGGATTCTAAAGTTTTAGTACTATTTATAGAACTTTTTTTAGATTTTCTTTTATTTTTCGATACAGAAGTTTCATCATCGCTTTGATTATTATCGTTATTAATAAAGCTTTTTGATTCCCAATCATATGGATCAGTATATTTTACATTGTTACCTTTCATAATATTCAAAAAAACAGAAGCAATTTTGCCATAATCAGGTTTTGAGGAATATTTCAATGTTTTCAAGTATGATGTTATGGAAACAAAAGTAGTGAATCCTGGAAACAATACCTCTTCTTTTGTTGATTGTTTTAATTTTAATGTTGTTTCCTTATCATCACAATAATCCTCCCATGGTAAAAGTTTTATAAATTCACCCAAAACGTACATTAATGACCATAAGTCATCACATCTTCCTTGCTCATAACGTAAATGAGTATTGATGGAACAATATTTAACCGTTCCTCTAAATAAGGCTCCATCTCTAGCAACACGATGTTCAAGTTTACCATTTTTTAAAATTGTATATTCTCTTGCTAAACCAAAATCTAATATATGAATTATTTTACTAAAAATCCCATCATTACCAATAGCAAAGTTAGCTGGTTTAATGTCTCGATGTACAACGCCAATTTCATGGACTTGTTTAATGGCATGTAAACATTGAATGGCAATACGTATAAGTGTTGATAAAGTAAATTTTCCGCATAAATTATGGAGATCAGCAAGATTTTTTCCCAATAAGTTCATAACTATATAACAATATTTCTCTTTTTTTCCAGATGTTATCATTTTCAAGCTACAAATTTTTCCTTTAAGTTTCTTTAAGTATTTGTGCTTCCAGTTTTAAAACAGTTCCACCCGTAACAAAATTTGACTCAGCTTTCATAGCATAATGGTTTCCATTGTTAATATCGACACATTTATATACAGAACCACAACCACCTTAAAATGATATAATATTTTGTAAAATTATTTAAAAAATTACCTTCACCCAGTTTTTTAACAATTTTAAAACGCTTTCCAATTATTGTGCCCATTTCTAAGTTAACTGGTCCTTGATTTGGTACATACTCTACTTCTTTTCCAACATCTATTTCATCTTCTATATTACCCATATTTTACTATATTCTTATTAATGTGATAAAAAATAACTATGTCATTTTTTAATCATATATACATTATTTGTATAGCACTAAATTATCATAAAATGTTTCTACATAAAATTCAAATTATATTTTTTATAATTCAATAATAAATTGAATGTATGGAATAATTATTTATTCTGTTCAATAATTTCTAAATACTTATTTGATATTTTAATTAATATTTTATTTTGTAGATGTTATAATCTAAAATACATATACGCTGTAATTTTCATTAAAATCAATTGTAAATATTTAATATACTTTGTTATATATTTGAATGTATAAATATTAATATACTTTTAACAAAAAAGTAGATCATATTTAATTTTTTAAAGTTACATATTATAAGTAGAACTGTATAAACTTTTAGTGCAAAATTTTTATAAAACTATATTTAAAAGTATAATAATGAAATTTAAAGAGAAAAAATATATATAAACGAAAATGTTCTTGTTTATTTTATTATCTATAAAAATTAGGCATAAATAAATAAAAATTAGTGATAATTTTGTGAATAATGTTATAAATTCAACACGAAACGTGTATTATTAAAAATTTCTTTCAATTTTTGATATAATACATAACTTCCATAATATTTAAATAGGTTAGTTATTTAATTAAAAATTAGTAGTAGTAATATTCGAAATCAAACATAAAAGTAAAATTCTATATTTATATTAACAAGTAAATACAAAAAAATTTTATCACCATTATATTATATACTTCTTAAAAATTATAATCTGAAAACAAGGCTTTCTTTTTTATCATTATACAGTTGATGTGTTTTTCTCCAGTCCCTGAAAGTAAAAGAAAATTTACAATTCATGAATTTGAACATTTACATCATAACAAGTGTAAAAATATTAAATAAATCACTTTTATTTTTTAAAGTCGTTTTAAGTGCAATTTTTTTAAAATGAATATTGAAAAATGTTTGTTAGTAAATGTAAAGTAAAAAGTTTTATTTTGATTAATATGTTACTAATAATAAGAGGAAATTTTTTATTCCTAAAATGTTTCTTTCATAAATAAAAATATTCAAATGATTGTTTAGTAGATTTATATTTTTAAATATAATTTATAAAAAGTTTATCAATTCATTTTTTAATGAAAAGTAAAAGAATATATCGTTAGTAAGAAAATATGCATATCTACAGAAAATACCTACTTTTAAGTTTAAAAATTACATTTAGCTGATGACAAAAAGCATAAAAAATCACAACAATAAATGATACAAAATTTAATAGATATTAAACTCTCTTATCATTTATCATATTTCCTTTTAACATTTATCTTTTAATTACTATTTAATGGAGTTTCACAAATCACGATAAAATTAAATACAATTTCCTTAGAATTGTAAAAATTAAAAAATTTTTTATTTCTAACAATATAACTAAATAGGAATATAGAAGAAATAATTTAAAATTATTGTGATAACCTTTATTTATAAAATTTATTCTTTTGTTTTAAAAATGATTCATTTGTTATAAATATAATTTTTCTAAAAAAGACAATAAAATAACATTAAAACATTTTTAAATTGGATCATTTTACTATTTAACAGGCAGAGGAAAAAATTGTAGGCGTAAATCCTTCCGGAAAAAATTATAATTTGGGTGGTATATAAGTTAACAAATAATTAGAAGGCTATGATATTTTATATAAACTAAAAAATATGAACTTCAGTTTATTTATTTTTTTTTATAGAAAATGTGTATAAAAATGATTTGTAAAATGAAATGGATGTATTTTTCATGAGAATTTTTAAATAAAAGATAAATTTAACAACTATTAGTGAAAGTATTTCTAAAAATATAAGGTTAGTTTTCAAAGTTTTTTGTAATAAAATAGATTGATAGGTCACAAAAATATCATATAATGTTTATCATTTTCTTTTCTAAAATTTATTTTACAAACCCCCATTTTTAAAATGACAATCTTCAATGTATGTAAAAATTTTTCCACTTTAATCAGAAACAATACCCATCAATATATGTCATAATTTTATTTCTAAAATTTTTTTATGTTTAATAATCTTAAAATTTGAAAGATTTTTATGCTATTGTTTATTAAAAAAGTAAAAATAAACGTTTGTAAATTTTTTTTATCCCTTTTTATAAATTAATACTATGTTAGTCATAAAACATATCTAATTTTATTTATAGAAAGATTTTTAATCTATTAATAAAAATAAGATTTTTACACTTTTTTATATTTATTTAAATATGTATTTAAAAGAGATAATATATATTATCAAAAGGTCTTATCTTTGTTAACAAAGTTTATTATTCCTAAATACATCTTATAGAGTAAACTTTAATCACAAAACTAATTAAGAAAACCAATTTTTTTAAGATTTACAACACTTTCTCTCATTAACATAAGATTAAAAGATAATATAAATGTGTATGTATGATGAAGTTTCATGAAATATATTACGCACGTTTTTCACACTTTTCCATTTAATTTTCTCCTTTTGATAAAGTTAATAGCTTTGTATATTTTAACATGTACATATACGTACATTTCATGAAAGAATTTTTTTACCACGTCCCCTTTTTATGTTTAGTATTTGGCTTGGAAAAAAAAATTATATTTTTTTATCAATGATTTAACAAATGATTATAGCTATTTATTTTTAATGTAATAAATTATTTTATAACTAATATGTAAAATACAATAAATTCATTCACTTTTTTATTCAATTGATAGGAGAGAGAAAAGCTTTTATCAATATAATATTAAAAAAGATAATTATATTTTCTATTATGAAATCATAAAAATAGTCTAAAAAATTATTTTCTTTTATATTTTTTTAAGTATCTTTATAATTTTTTATTTTGATATCTATATTTTGTTTAACAATTATACATATTATATAGATATATGAAGAAAAGAGCTTGTTAGAATTATGACTACTTTTATAGTTGTTTTAACTATAAAAATTATAATACTAGTTATTTTAGAAAAATTTAAATAGAGGTTGTTATATCTAAAACTAATTCTATATATTATGGGTAGTTTATTTTATTTCATATATATATAAATAATTTTTCTAACAATTTTGATCTTAAGTACTAATTTTCATGATTGTTTTGTGATTAAATTGTTAAGTATATGTTGCTTGCAGATAGTATAATAAGAAATGTACCATTAATAATTTTATACTTATAAATGTACAACTTTTTAATAAAATTTATTTTATGTGATAAAGTTTATACGAGAAATATTTATATACGCGTAATATAATTGGTTGTTAAGTTATATTAATGCCTTCTTCTCACATTCATATCAAATATAGGCATTATATTTCATATACATATTATAAAAAGAACAAAAGAAGATACTTTAAGATGTTATTTAGTATCAATAATAAAAACTATTTTATATAGACCTACACACTTAATATAAACTATAAAATCTTGAACATTCTTTTGAATAGTTTTAAATGATAAAACTTAGAACTTTTTCTTACTGATCAATTAATACATCTATATATATGTGAACTTATGTTTATCTAAAATGTTGTACTTTTTGAAAGTATATAAAAGGTTGTTTCTAACTTCTACTTTCTTACCATCGAACATTTTTATTCAAAATAATATTTAATTTTATTGTATACATTGTTTTTTTACCATAAAGTTTGTTATTCATTCACTAAAAATCTATTGTCTGTTAATCACTTTATTGATAAAAAAAAGTATACTCGTTATTCACAATTTTTTTTAACAACACTTTCATAATTTTTTTTCGATTATACGTACGTATTCATATTTTTCCAGTTATATACATTCATACATATAGGTTTTTATAACTTTTAAATCATATACTCCAGTTCTGTTATGTTAAATTCCAGAGTTTTATATTGTATATATTTTTTAGGAGTGTAGAAATATTGTATAAACGTTCTTTACTTCTTCTCATATATACGTTTTATATTTTAATTTAGTGTAGAGAAAAAAAAGTTGTTTCATATAATTATTAGATTAACTCAAAGTAATTATATGAAAATGATAACTACTAATAAATTTTACCCAGTTAGCACCTAACTACATCAACATTTTATGTCTATATCTGTATATATACGCATATACATTCTTTTTTTTATTTGTTAAATGAATTGTAGTAATACAATTTTATTTATGTTTATATCTTCAAAGAAAATATTATGGAGTATTTAAAATGTTCTTTTGAATGTAATAAAAATTCATTAAATGGTATTTGAAACTAAATCATATTTGAAACGTAAATATAAAAATGACAGAAAATTTAATAATAAAAAATTTTAATCATAAGTAGTATTAGTATTTTAAACTAAATTAAATATTAAAAAATTTTTACTTTTTTTTATTTCTTTATTCATAACTTATTTAAAATACTTTTAAAAAAAGATATCAAGTTTTAAATTTATAATATTTGAATATTCCATTATTATTTTAAAAAGACAACTTTTAATATACGAGAAAAGAGTCTTTAAATTTCTAAACATACATATAACTCTTAAAAATAAATTTTACACAAATATATAACTATTTAACAGTTAGCAATGAATATGATACAACACAAATTATTTTATCTTAATGTTAAAAAATTCTCTTTCTTCTATACTTTAAACATTCAATTTTTTTATATTCTATATGCTCCTAATTTTAGTTTTTAAAGTAGTATCATAGGCAGATATTAAATTTATATACATATTGTTTATTAAAACATTGTCAAAAGTTGAATATGGTGATTGGAGAAAAGTTATAATAAAAATTTACCATATTCTCTTTTTTATTATTTATTATATAATGTCATGTATTTTTAAAACCAATATGATAAATAATATTTGTAAAAATATCATGAACATTAATGCAACGTTTTATCAATAACTTTTTTTTTAAAACATTTTTATTTTTGTTCATTTAAAAATATTGTAATCAAAATTAGTCTCTTTTCTATAATTACCTATCATTATTTTTATCTCCCAAGAATATTTTAAAAAGAATCAAACTGTATCTAAGTGTATATATTTAAAAAAGAGTTTATATAATTTTTAATTAAATTTTAATTCATATATATCACGTGTAAAATTTACTAGATAAAAAAGTGAACTTCTATTTTAAAAAATTTGCACCTAAGTTACTGATATTTATGTCATTCCATCATACTTTTTGATTCTTCTCTTTACCCTCTCTAATACCTATGTTATATTAAACTCCATCTTATAAATTTTTTCTTTCACTATCAATTACTTATCATAAAAAATCATAGAATATCTGACCAAGAAATGTTTTTGTTTCCATTAAATATCAATATAATGATTAAATTTTATTTGATTTCAGGCATTTCTGATAAAATATTATTCTAACAACCCATTCAAATTTTAATCACACCTTCCTGATTCTTAACTACTTTTTTTTTTCTTTATTAAATTAATAGTAAATTTTCACCCGACATAATGTCATATGATAAAATTTTAAAGACAAGATGAATGAAAACATATTTATAAAACTCTATTATACTATCCATTACTTGATAATAATACTTCTTCTGTAGTTAGTTATCAGGATAAACACAGAAGATGTTTAATTCTTTAATATGTATATGTCTCGTCACGACATTTTGATAAACATATAAAACTTTCGACCACCATCCAAACAAGATAGTAGTTTATTTTGAAGAGTGTTGGATATTGTGTATATCTCCAGTTCATAGATTGATATCCTATTATTTATTAATTATTTTTTAACTTACTGGTATATATCATACTTAAATCAATGTCTTATGGTAACAAGAATAAAGGTCTTATCTCATTAGAAGATCTTTTGGCAACAAAGAAAGCCCAAGAAGAAGAGGGTGTAAAAGTAATGTTGACATGAAACTTCATTTTTTATCAATAATTTTATTTACAGCCCAAATTTTTAACAAAAGCTGAAAGACAAGCCTTAGCAATAAAAACTCGCCAGGAGGAAGCAGCAAGATTACAAGCTCAAAGAAAAGAATTTGAGGAGAAAAGAAAGGAATTTATGAAGGAGAGTGAGAAAGCATCAGATAAACGTGATCGAAGACGTGATGAGGATAAAGAGCGACGTAAAAATTATGAAGATCGAGGAGAGAGTGGTGGTGGATCATCATCACGCCGCTCCAAAGATGACGGGACTCTTTCATCATCAAAAAGTAAGAAGATGGATGAGGAAGAGAGGATGCAGTATGAGGAACTAATTAGATCACGTTATCTTGGAAAGGATAAAGAGAAAAAGAAACGTAGGCGTAAACTTCATGGGAGAAATTTTAATTTTGACTGGGAGGAAACTGATGATACATCAAAAGATTATGACAAGTTATATAAAGAGAGACATGAAATTCAGTTTTTTGGACGTGGACATATTGCTGGAATGGATCCAAATGAGTTGGAGAAAAATAAAAAAGATTACTATCAGCATGTTAAAGAGGAAAGAAAAGATAAATTTGATAAACTATTGGATGAAGTAAAGCCTAAAAAAATGAGGAAGGATGAATGGGAGGATGTTCATTGGAGAAAAAAACCTTTAGAAGCTATGAGTGAAAGAGATTGGAGAATATTTCGTGAGGATTTCAATATTACTGTTAAAGGTGGTTCCATACCTAAACCTATAAGAAATTGGAATGAAACACCAATACCAAAACAGATATTGGATATAATTCATAAAGTTGGATACAAGGTTAGTTTAAAATTACTTCCAAAATTTTTTTCTTATTTGTATATACATATTTTTTTGAGAAATGTACATATTTTCTTGTTTTTTCAACCTCTTTATTTATTCAGCATGTGTCTTTTGTCTGTTAAAAACACTTTTTAGAAGAAACTTTGTCTGCATTTTACAACTTTTAACAATAGTTGTTCAAATATTTTCTGCTATATGTGTTTCTATCTTTGAAATTTTCCCATTGTACATATACATACAGGATGATGTTGTGTTCACATACTTTGTTTATGTTGTCAATTTAAAAATCTGAGTTTCATATTTCTGGTTATATTGTATATTATATATAGATAGATGTATATATATAGATTTTTCTAAAGTATAGAAATATTATATTTAATATTTCTCCTTTGATATACTTTATTTATTATTTTATAAATGAAAAAAAAATGTTTGCTTCTTATGGTTATTAAATTAAGTCAAATGGTTAGAAAAAATAGATATAGCAATAAAATTTACTCAGTTAGCACCTAGTAATGTCAACATTTAATATACACATCTACATCTGCATACATAAATTTTTATATTATATATTTTCATTTTTCCATTTGTTGAATGAATGCAATTCTATATATATTTATGTCCAAAGGAAAAAAACTACGAAGTATCTATGTTCTATATGTATATAAACCTCTACATTAAATAGAAGCATAAATTCTAACTTTTTACGTGGACTTGTACTTGTATTACATATACTAGTTTTTTATACCTAATGTGTACTGTAGTAATGATAAAAGTTTAATTATAGATGGTATTTGTTAGTACTTAAAACTAAAAAAGATGTGTGTTTGAAGGAATTTAGTTTTCCTTTTTCACGCATATTTTTTCTATATGTAATTTATTTAAAAACATAATTAACATTTTCAAAAAGAATATCAAGTTAACTCTTTTTGATATTGAATATTCTATTATCATCATTATTCTCACTAAAAAAGATAACTTTTATTGTAAGAAAAGACTTTCAAAATTTTAGACACATTCTAATAAACAACAAATTATTGTCTTAACTTTAAATTTTATACATATATCTTATTTAAACATTTGTAGTTTTTTTTCTGTATACTACTAATTTTAGTTTTTAATGTTATATAGTATCGTATTTTGTTTACTAAAATTTGTTAAAAGTTGATTAGAAGAACTATAAATAAAAAATTTACTATCCCTTTTTTTATTAGGAAGTTATCATGAAATTGTTCTTTAATTTTGATGATTCATTGGATAATGGTAAGAAAATTTCATGAATTTGAGATAAATTTGTAACTTTTCCCTATTTTTGTTGTAGAACTTTTTACATTATTTTTTTTCTTTTCTACTATAAATATATAGAAAAACAGTGATTATCTATGATTACTTAATAATTACGTTAAAATAAATTTCCAAGTAGATAATTTAGTACAATTTATTATTAAAATAAAAGTTGTTTTTTAACCATTTTAATGATATATATTATGTTTATTTTTGTTTCTTTTATACATCTATCACGTGTGACCTTTAATTAAAAAAATGAACTTTAATTTTAAAAACTTACACCCAAGTTATATAATTTATCTTTCCAATGTACCTTGCGATTCTTTTTTATCTATCTTTTATTTATATTGATAAGTTGTGAATATCTAACTAACTGACATGTTTTCCCTTAATTAGATACAAATGTTTGATGTGGAATGAAACATATTTTTTTCTTATTTTTTTTAAACTGTATAGAAGATGTAGACTTTGAAAGAAATATTTTTTTTATCAAGTTATTATATTAAATTTTATATAGTAAAAAATAAATTACCAAAAAAGCGTATATTTAAACAATATATTTGTTGTTTCTCTCTATCATTATTTCATTTTTCCAATACACACTACAACAGGCTTCCGTTTCTTCATCAAAATTTTACAGCACATATTTTATCCTTTATCACTATCTTATCTTTTCCGTGTCTCCATTCTTATAAATAATTCAATGTCAATAAAACGTTACCTTTCCTATATTTATATGTATCAATAGATGATAATATTAGATACATATAATTATTAAATATATATATGTGAACATACATACACATACCACATTACGTGTGTGTTGTATCTTTGACTTTTTGTTTTTCTTCTATAACAAAAACACACGTAAATGATAATTCTTCAATTAATGTAATAACTCATAAAATTATTTTATAATTAATAATATATCATATCATTTTTAGCATTTAAAATTTTTATTTCTCTCTATCTAATTATCACAGAAAATGGTACATTTAAATGTTGTCTTTCTTTTTAATTAATCAGCATTCTCCTTTATACAATCTATATTTTATCAATAGAATTTTTATTTTAATTAAACTTAATTATTTTTATATATTTATTAAGATTCTTTAAATATTTACTCTTATTTGAAGAATTTCTATAGTGAAAAAAAGGAGTATGTGTGGTTGAATAAAAGGCATATAAAATTTTTATTGTCCTTTTTTCCATCTTCTAATTATCTTTTCACATACTTAATTCAATGAAAAAATATTTTTTGTCCTTTACTATATTTTTATTAATAAAGTTTATTTGTACTTTAATATAACATATATTCAAATTATATGGACATTTAAATAATATATAATTATGTGCCAGTTTCCTAGGTTTCATATTCGTTTAAATGTCATTTTCACATGTTGTGTAGAACACACACGTACATTTTTATCTATATATTTTCTAATGACAATATATGTGTATACACACACTAATACTTCATCTTTATATTGATAATGTGTTGTGTAAAAACCTCTTAACATGATGCTTTTAAATAATTATTAAAATATTTAATACATTTTTTTCTTCCTTGTTTTATTTTAATACATTTTTAGGAACCAACACCAATTCAAAGACAAGCTATTCCTATTGGTTTAAGTAATCGTGATATTATTGGTGTTGCTGAAACAGGTTCCGGTAAAACTGCAGCATTTTTAATACCTCTCCTAGTATGGATAACAACAATTCCAAAAAAGGAAACAACTGATATATTAGATGGAAATGGACCATATGCTGTTATTTTGGCACCTACAAGAGAGCTTGCTCAACAAATAGAACAGGAAGCAATAAAATTTGGACAACATTTAGGAATTAAAACTGTTTCCGTAATTGGTGGAGCTTCTAAAGAAGACCAGGCACTAAAAGTTCGTATGGGTGTTGATATTGTTATTGCTACTCCTGGTCGTTTAATTGATACATTAGATAATAGTTATATATCATTAAATATGTGTTCTTATCTAATTCTTGATGAAGCTGATCGTATGCTTGATCTTGGTTTTGAACCAGAAGTTAACAAAATATTAGAGTACATGCCAGTTAGTAATATGAAACCAGATTCTGAGGAAGCAGAAAATGAGTCGAGTTTATTAGCAAATTTTATGACTAAAAACAAGTATAGACAGGTTAGTTTTAAAAGGGAAATTAATATAATTATTAACTGCATACATATATGATTTTCTTTTCTATACTTTTTTTTACTTCTTATTTTATACACTTTTATAATAAAATTAGGAAAAGTTGATTGTCTTTATGGCTATAATGTCATAAGACAAATTATTTAACCTGACTAATAATGATATATATTCTAAATATAAGAGAGAAAGATATTAATTATTTACCGATATATAGTAATATAAAACTTTTTTTTTCCTAGATAATTGTCATTAAATAATATAATTTTGATTTATATTTATGTATATATATATATATATATTTATTTCTTTAGACAGTAATGTTTACAGCAACAATGTCACCGGCAATAGAAAGATTAGCACGGCAATATTTGCGACGACCTGCCATTGTTTACGTTGGTTCTATAGGCCGTCCAACTGAAAGAATTGAACAAATTGTTTATATGATATCAGAGGAACAGAAGAGAAAGAAGATTATTGAAGTATTAACAAAATATTATGAACCACCAATAATTATTTTTGTTAATCAAAAGAAAGGTGCTGATATATTAGCAAAAAGTTTGTTAAGTATGGGATTTAATCCAGCAGTCCTTCATGGTGGTAAAGGACAAGACGCCCGTGAGAGTTCATTAGCAGCATTAAAAGAAAATAAAAAAGATATACTTGTTGCTACTGATGTTGCTGGTAGAGGTATTGATATAAAAGATGTAGCATTAGTATTAAATTATGACATGGCTAAATCAATTGAAGATTATACTCATAGAATAGGAAGAACTGGTAAGTTATTTATTATATAAAATTATTTTTATACATTTATTAATTTTAGGTCGTGCTGGTAAGAAAGGAAGAGCAGTTACATTTTTGACACCAGAAGATAAAGATGTTTACTATGATTTGAAACAATGTTTAATTGAAAGCCCAGTATCTGTTTGTCCACCTGAATTATCTAATCATCCTGATGCTCAAACAAAACCTGGAGTTATTGTTACAAAAAGACGACAAGATGAAACTGTCTATCGTAACTAATGAAATGATTTAATCTTACAATTGATATCAATCTTCTATTTATTGCACATATGTCTATTTTATTATAAGTTAATTGAATATGTCTTTTCACTTTTTATCTCTAATTTATTTTCTCTTCTTTATTTCTCTATTGAATTTTACATTTTTTTCGTCGTTGTTATTTAAAATTTACAGTTATAGTCTGTTTATTATATTTTTTTTGTAATATAATTATATGATTATATTATTAATGATATAATTAATTTTCAGAGTGCTTTCTCTTTAATATATTACTCTAAAAAAAAGGTTACCTATTATGGCAACTCTAGAAGACGAAGATTGGCCATCACAAAAGTTTAGAGATCATGTCATTCAGAGATTGTATGTTAAATTATCTCTCTAAATAGGTCTAATATGTTTTTTTTTAGAGAACCAGAATTACAAAGAAATCGACAACATGCTCCTAATCTACCTGTACCTGGAAATGCTAGAGAAGTTGAAGATTATGTTTTTCAAAAATGTACAAGTAAAGATGAGTATATGAGAACAATAGCTAAAGTTATTAATGCCATAAATTGTAATTCTAAATCTTCGTCTATGCCTTCGGTATTGAGTAATCATTATAACAAAAACGGTTTGTCTCCTACAACTGGAAATAATCCTCCTTCTAATATTCCTCCAGACCCTCAACCAACACAACAAAGTGACATTCCTCTTTCGGTAGTCGGTAGTGGTAATGTTACTACAAATACAGAAGTTCCCAGTAGTAGACAATTAAATCAAGTTTCATCATCAAGTGTACCAATTCAAAGACAATCACCTTTACCATCGAATAATAATATTACATCACATACACCTCCTGTTAGTGGTGGTATTCAACAACAATCATCAGGTAATAGTGGATTCCCTAATACACAACAACAAATTAACCCATCAACTGGATATGGTTCACAGATTCCTCAAAATATGAATCAACCACAATTTATGAGGAATTCACAACAAATAAAAAATGAATATAATGGTATGAATGAACAGGTTAATTATGGAATTCCACAAGTAAATTCAATGTATCCACAGACGATGAATAAACCAAGTATGCCGACGGAAGACATGATGTCTGGTAATCCAATGATTCAAAGACAAAGGGGATGGAATGTTCAACAGGATAATGGACAATATATGCAAAATCCAATGATTCAGGTACCTCAACCAAATATGGGTATGGGACAACCAATGATGCAGTATATTAATCAACAACAACCATATACAGAGTATGCTTATCAAAATTCAACTATTCCAATTAATAATTCAATGAACTTTAGTAATAATTGCCTACCAATACAAAATGAAAAGATGTATGAAGGAAAATTAAAAGATTTACGACAACATGCCAATATGATAAAAAGTAAAGCTAATTATTATAGAAGTTCTGGAAATCCAACAGCAGCTAGTAGATTAGATTATATTTATGAAGTTCTGATAGGTGAAAAGAAACCACCATATGAAACGATAATAAAAATTGAGGAAGAGATAAATAAGATTTTGCTTTCACAAAATATTATGGTAAGTAATATTGGAATGTCTTCACAAATAGGTGGCCCAATAATGCAAGAACCAAAACTTCTCCAACAACAATATTATTCTCAACCACAATGGATGGGACCCCAACAGATATCAGGAATGAATTCTGGGCCATCACCATATTCTGTTACAGGGGCAAATCCAATGTCTCATCAACAATATAATGTACCAAATTCACCATCAGGATCCCAGCAACAACAATCTTTAAGACATTCTCCATACCAAATACCAAATAAACATACACAAGGAAATTATACATCACGTCAAAGTAGTTTACCTCATAGCAAAACACAATCTCAACCTACTAATATAAATACTTATCAAAATAATTTTCATTATCCCAGTCAATCACTGACAACAACAATAACAAATAATGGTAGTACACTTGAAGAATTATATTCAACTTCATATGATCAAATGCTTGGATCAAAAAGTGGAACAGTTGATGAAATTAATAGTTTATATGGACAACAACAATCACAAAACAATCCTCCTAATTTCACAACATATTTAACGAGTAGTATGAATCAAGAAATTAATACTTTAAAATCACAATTTACTTTTAAAAATATTTGTGGTACTTATGATGGTAATTATATAAATGTAGATGTTGTTTTTAATAATTTTGAAAAAGATTTCCCACCATTTCGTTTAGTTATTCCAAAGACGTATCCAGCAGTGCCGGTATCCTTTGAACAACTTCCTCTAGATATTGGTAAGTTTAATTGATAAAAAATATTATTTATTAATACATTTTGTTTTTTTACTTTAGAATCATTTTTATATGAAGAGGTGCAAAGTCATATGTATAGTGAGATTCGTAAAAAAAATCCAAAAACAATTACAGATATTTTAAAGATTGCTGAAAGTGCAGCATTAGATTTTTATTCAAAACAACAATGCAATCAAATTAATACATCAGGTTTGGATGATCTTTTCAGATCATCTCAATATGATTCCGCACTTCAATAAAAAAGTAGTGACTATGTTTTTTTAAGAAAGATAATAATTGATTTAAAAGATTTTGCTATATTGTAATGATAAGAAGCTCTTCGTTTTATAGAGAAATGACAGTTAAATTTTTTTTCTGTTAACAAAATGGGAAAGTATATAAAGAAAAATGGTGATAATATCATTAGATTAGTTTTTAAATGTTTTACTCTTAAATTTTTAATGTTTTACTAAAACTTTATATCTTTATCTATTACTCTATCTATAAATATATAAATATCATATATTTATTAAAAAATAGAGCTAATGGGGTGGTATGTTTATTACTATCAATCAATTTTAGCCAATAACGGAATTAATGAGAATATTCATCATTTTTCAAATAACTTTATTAATTTTTCTTTTTTTTAGTATTTTTTTATTATACATTTATTATATATATATCATAACATTCTATTCTTTTTAATTCCACTCCACACATATTTGTTTTTATTATTATTCCTCCACAAAAATTATTAATATATATATAATTGATGTATCAATTCATTCCTACAAATAGAGGATATACACATATGTATTTTGATTATTTTTTCCCTTCATTCTTGTATCTTATTAGTTTTGTTTAATAGTTTATTATTTCTTTTATTATTATATTTACATTGATATTATACTTAGAATTTTATATCAAAAAGATTCTCTATTATTATTGTTAATGTATTTTAACACAAACATATAATATGTACATTGATATATTTTATCTTTATACCGAGGTATTTTTTATTTTAATAAATTACTTTCAAAAAAAGAAAAGAAAAAAAAATAGAAATTTTTTATTGTTTTGTTTTTGATATAAAAATATATATAAACATTTTTATGTGCTTTATTGTTTTGAAAGTATCAATAAAATTTGTGATATAAATAAAAAAAATGATAAATTTAATGGTATGATATAGGAGAAAATGATTTATTGTTAAAAGGAAGACACGTTCAATAAAGAAAATTTTCCTTATACTACGAATCTTATTTTTTAAGCTCGAACCATTTTACCAGATTTTTGCATTGATTTCGGTGTTAAAAGTTTTATGATTGTTCCAACAATATTTCGATCATTAGAAAATAACTTTCCACTTTTTTTCTTCTTATCTTTTGGTGTTGTCATAAGGAAATCTCTATTTAATGTTTTCTTGTATCTTGGGGAAGTTAACTCATTAAGCAAGGATTCTTCATCAAATTGCGGTTTATTATTATCATTATACAGACTTCTATTTTTCTCATTAACATTTCTCTTTGGTGATTTACATGGTATAGGTGATATTGAATTTGAGTAGTAGTATTTTTCTTTACATCTTGTGGTACTTTTCACACTATTAAATTTTTTATATTTTCCTTTTGGAGTCTCCTTAGGTGTTTCTTTAAAGGCCCGATTTAAAGTGTTTGGTGTTGACATAGGCGTTGGTGGTGCTGATACTACTTTGCAATAATGGCATTTCTTGTTGTAACGATTTTGGTTTCCTAATTCACAAGGAGATGGTGATAATAAAATTCCACTACTTTCTTTAGAATCTTCTTTGATAATCGTCATTTTCACTTTTTTACCACTTTCAATTGGAGCTTTATTATTTTCTATAATAACATCTTCTCTTAATTTTTTAACTTCCTCCAAATGATTAAATGTTAGTGGAGGTGGGATGTTTGATATTTCAAAATCATCATCAAACTCATCATCATTTGATAATACTTCTTTTTGTGGTTTTGTTAATTGTTTGGTCGTTAATTGTTGTTGATTTAATTGAGTGTTTGTTGTTTTAAATGGCTTTGGACCAGAAAGATTACGACTTTTAAAGTAATAATCATTCGTATGTTCTTTAGTTTTTTTAGATGAAGAATCTAGAAAATCACTTTCTTTTTTATTCTCCTGATTAAACCATGCATTTGAAAAACTAATATTTGTTTTTGCATTATTTTTCAAAACTTCAGCCTTTGAATTACTCTCAAATTCAGTTAGTTTTTCTTTAAATATATTTTCTAATTTTATTCCTTCGTTTATTGGATCTTGGGTAATTTTTTGAAAATATAAAACTTTTGCATTAAATGGAGCTTTTGATATTGTTTCATTACCCTTATCTTCCATATTTCCATCTTTTTCTCCAAATATGTCCAACTTTGGAGCTTTTCTGTACTTAAATATTATGGGACTTTTTTCAATTGTATCGGTGGTAAATTTTTCATAAAATGTATTTTCATCATTAAGGAAACTTTTGTCATTTTTCATGTAATCATCTAGTTGTCGAATTGTGTAATGTTTTGTTGATATATGGTCATTTTCAAAACTATAATCATAGGTCTTATCACAACATGCCGTATGAATACTTTGGATATCATTATCAAACTCTTTTGGTGTATAATAAACTTTGGCTCCTGTTAATTTACCACCACTATTAGTTGTTTCTTTAACTTCATAAACCTCCTCGAGATCATTGAATTCTTGAAGATCGTTTTTCGGAACATGTAAAGTAAATTTAAGTGCTGGTTCAAGTTTACACTTTTCTACATTATAATCAGCTGCAGTCTCAACAAGATAACCACATCTCTGTGAAACACCTTCTGGTTTCAAAAGACAAAAATCAAATAAAAAGAGGCTATCAGCAAAACATATAGGTACGAGAGATGTAAACTTAGTGTTTTCATAAACATATTTTCCATTTGGTAAGTATTTCCAATTTTGTTTTACTGTAATATAGATTTTTAAGTAAAATAAAGTTGAAGATAAAACTTACAGTATGAATTATGAAAATACACGTCAAGATTAGATTTTTGTTGATTATTAATTGCTTCACATTGTTGATAATCATTACTAGATCCGTGTATTGAACCATACCAATATAACTGTTTACAAAATGATCTCTTGATAGCCAAATCCTTAGCCACAAGACCTTTTAAAACTTTGTCAGCACATCTTTTAGCGTGAATATGTGAGGCCTTCTTCAACGAATCTTCATTAGCTAATGGTTTTCTCTTCTTTAAATAATTGTACATATAATGTACATAATAATCATAAGCATACTGCGCCTGATAAAGTAAAGTTTCAGCTACTCTATTGTATTCATAATCAGGGCGGTACTTTAAGGATTTTTCTCCAGATAAAACCATTTAGTAAATTTTCTTTAAAATTAGTAAAAATGACAACGAATTACAAAAATATTTTATTTATAAACTGATTTAAAATTTTCATTTAAGATCAAACAAATTATGAATAATTGAATAATTAATTTTTATTTAAATTATTTTAGTGATTATTCATGGAATAATTTATGTCAATCATTTGATTTCACTGATGATTCATGCTTACATACTATATTTTTTTATTATTGTTAGTTATGATAAAATAATTAAAGTATATTATAAAAGAGTTTAATTTCTTTTTTTATCTTCATTTAATTTTGCCAATCAAAAGAATGTCCTATTTCAACATCATTAGCTGCCATAATTTTTTCTATATGATCTTGATAATACTGATAATTAATTTCATCATAATACCCAGTTTTATCAATTTTCTGAAGTAAAGGAAATATTGTTCTGTATTTGTAGACATCAATTTGTTGATAAGTCCATGTTCTTAAATCTTCTTTCATATATTTTACAACTTCATGATCTTCTTTTTTACATTTATACCATGGAACTTTTCCTTGTAAAGCTTGCATAAAACTATAAAACCATGATTCAATATCATCTCTTGGAGAGGCTGGTATTAAGTTATGAATTGGTAATGAACAATAATGAAGTGTTCCAACATATCTCTTTGGTTTACGTGCTAATCCCAAATCAACAACTTTTCCATGACGTTTGTAGGCACGACAGATGCCAAAGTCAATTAGTTTTATTTTAGTATCAGTTTCACCTGATAAGACAAAATTACTTAATTTAATATCACGATGAACGTATCCTGTTGTATGGAAAAATTGAATAGCTTCTAGCATCTGATTACCAATTCTCAATGCAGTACTTCCACTAAATCTTCTTTTGGGTAATCCGTTCATAATAGATTTTAAATTTTTTCCTTGGAGAGAGAGAACAAAGAAAGCTCCATCACTACTACAATGAGCTCGGTAAATTTTACAAAAATAATCATTTTGTAATTTTGTTACAACGCTCAAAATTTGATACTCCTGTTCAAATGAATCTTTATTTTTTAAAAATTTGACAGCATATTTTCTGTTAGATTTAGACGAAAAGACATAATAAACTTTTCCAAAACCTCCCTGTCCAATAACTTCTCCCAAGTAATGGTGTGGAAGGTATGCTTGAATAAGTTCCTTAAAATTTTCTTCTTCAAAACAATTTGTAGCAAACGATGATAAATTTAAATCTAAATCTTAAAATTACATAAAAATTCAAATTTTTTTATCGAAGAAATAAAAAACATACCACTATTCTCATGAATACACTCAATTTGATGTTTTTTAATATCACTATTACAAACAATATATTTATCATTTAATATTTTAGTGTACTTATTGTCTATATACTTCATTTTGGAATCACAATTTTGACGATGACAAAGATTGGTAATATTTGGAGATGGAATAACATTATGTTTAATGTATTTGTTATCCATAACACCACAACAAATCATTGAAGAATAATATAATCACTACAATTTTTGATTAAAAATCTTAATTATTTTATTATATTAAAATTTTATTTTTTTTAATTCAAATTCAAAATTTTGATTCCTTTATTCATAATTTAGAAATACATTAATTTAAAAATATAGTAAAAAGAAGAATTTATTTACTTTTTAGTGTGTTAGATAAAAAAATAAAACATTGATAGAAGTGGAATATATTTTTAATACAATTAATTATTTTCATTATTTTTTTTATCTAAAACATTATTATTAGTATTTTATGATGGTGAACTTACTTTTTTTAACTTTTATTCCACTTTTTTCTTTGTAAATAGACATGGAGTCGTCAACAAACTCAAATCCATCATCACTTAAAATTTTTCTATACCTTTTTATTCTTGAATTTTGAACGTCTTTTTCAAATTTTTCATATGTTTTAAATATATCATTACCATATTTTAATAAGTTATATGGATAGCAATATAAACTTGTATAATATTTATCTTTAAAACGAGACTTGTATGTTAATGATTCACTATCCGTTAATTGAGAATCACAGTTTTTTGAAGAAACATTTAATTTATTGTACCATTTTTTTGCATGACTATTATGACATGATTTACAATCATCATGACATGTACTACAATCATCCTGATTAGCTAGTTTTTTCATGACGTCACAACTGTCCATGATCTCATAACTTGATTCATCTTCCTCCATTTTTGCTTCTTCAACTTTACTAGCTATTAATTGGTCCATTTCATCTTTTGTTACAAAACTTAAAAAAATATACAAAAAACTTCTATATTACTTTAACTTACCATTTTTCATAATAAAAAAATTGATTATCACTATCAGGATTGACTTCCGGAAGGTTATTTAAATCAATATATTTATTTGAACAACTATGTTTAAAATATTCTAAATCATATTTTTTTAAATATTTTTTAAGTTTTCCAGCAATTAAGGGATCTATTTGGGTTGAGTCACTTACTTCACTTTCATCATCTGTACTTGTAATATCTTCGTCTGATTGTAAACTCGACGCTCCCTCTGATAAATTATAAGTTTCATCATCATCATCCTCCTCAGGTGTGGAGGTATTTGAGATTAAAGACATTTTACTGACAAAATATTTGTATGAATATAATTAAATTGATGAAAAACAGAATATAAATAGAGTTTTTAACATGCAAATTTTAGAGGCTATTTGATTTTTCATGTTTAAAACTGTTTTCATATTAAATCAAAAAAATATATGAAAAACGTGTCATTATAACTTTTTTATAAAATATTTACTAATATAACTATAATAGTAGTAAAGCATTTATTTTATTTTACAAATAAATACGTAATTCTAAGTGTATTAGTTGCTATTTACATAAATTATTATCACTTAATTTTACACAAATAATTTTACATAAAAAATAGTCGTTTTAATAGAGATATATTTATTTTTTTTACCAATAATTAAAATAAATTTATAATAACTTTTTGCATAATACATCATAGTCTAATCTTTTTAAAGCTTTCATATATAAACGCCAAAGATTATTTACTTTTCAAAAATATGATAATATTGAACTCATTACTCTTAAATATCGACAAAAATAACTACACAAAAAAAAATTACACAAAAAATCATCCTGTGTTCTTAAATTTTCGTTCTTAGTTTTAATTTTTCATATGTAATTTTAATTTGGGAATGAAAAATTATGACACAAGGATGTTTTTTGTGTAAATTTCTCTGTGTGTAGTAGTAATTTTTGACATACTTAATATCCATAGGTTAAATTTTTAAAAAATTTTTAATTTTTCACGTTAACTTCCGTGTTCAACATCCGCCCGTTCATTACCATAGCAAAAAATGGTAATATTTTTGTAATTGAATATTACTATCAATAACAAGGTCATCAGCTTGAAAATTGATATTTATGCACTTTAATAACTAAAAAAAACTTATCTAACGCCTTCTTATAATACTAAAAAAGTGAAACACTTATAACTATTAATTAGTTAAAAACAACCCTGAAAACAAAATTTTTTACAATAAATTTAAAGAGACACTTCGAAGGCGTATTGTTTAGAAGTAATTATCATTAAATGTCTACAATCATCTGTGATTTAGAAGAAAAAAATACAATTACAAAAACCACCAATTTATTGCAATACCATAAACACGATAAAAATACGTTAAAGATATTTGTTAAAAATCAAAAGATGGTAGATCTCAGGGAAGAGATCAGTACACAATAAAAGTAAATTTATAGAAAATTTATAAATAAACTTGGAGGTTTAAAATTAAAGTTGTCCACAGTCTTCGATTCTAACAACAGATTTGGTCTTTCCTGATTGAGTTCCCAAAGATTCTACATTTTTGACAACATTCATGCCTTCAATAACTTTTCCAAAGACTACGTGTTTTCCCATCTAACCATGGAGTAGCAACCTACATAAATTAAAACAATTACAATATTTGTCTTGAGTTAATAAACTTACAGTCGTAATGAAGAATTGACTTCCATTAGTGTTTGGTCCTAGAAAATAAAAAGAAAGTTATATCTGCTATAGAGTAACCTATAAACATACCAGCATTGGCCATAGAAAGAAGCCCGGGGACTGTGTGTTTCTCTTGGAAGTTCTCATCAGGGAATTTCTCTCCATAGATGGATTCTCCTCCAGTTCCATTTCCGTGAGTAAAATCACCTCCCTATAAGAATAAAAATGTTGTTATAATATATAGGTATTTAAAGAACATACTTGGAGCATGAAATCTGGGATAACACGGTGGAAGGTACATCCTTTGTAGTGTAAAGCTTTTCCCATTCTTCCCATTCCTTTTTCACCTGTGCAAAGGGCTCTGAAGTTTTCAGCGGTTTTTGGGACAATGTCGTTGAATAATTCAAAGACAATTCTTCCCAATGGTTTTCCATTGGAGGAAACATCAAAAAAGACCTTTGGGCGAGACATGTTTTCTTCTAAAAAAGAAATAAAGAGAAATTGTATTTATCAATAAATAAAAGTATTATAAAAAGGCATCTGTACAAAAAAACAAACATAGAAAAATCAATTTTAACAACATCCCAAATGTATATAAGGGATAAAATCCGGACAAAACTTTAAGCTTGACGATAAGCGAATTATAACAAAGTAGGAGATAAAAAAGGCTTAAAAATGATAGTAGTTGGACACTAAATAAACCATCTACGAATGAAACTTGGGTTTGTGATAGCCATTCCAAAATGTTTATAATAAGTCTTGTCTAAAAAGTCATAGCTCTTGGAGAGATTTTTTATATACAGTGGAAGAATGTTACTACAATTATGTAGTATAGAAAATTCTGGAAGAATCTATCAAGGCCAAACACTTGCAAAGTAGGAACGTGTACCTTTCTTCAACATAAAGAGAGGCAGGAGTATTTTATCTCCACCTTTTACATCACTTTCTATTATTGGTTATCTTCGTTATAAATTACCAATATGATAACAATAAAGGTTGGGAGAAGTTAAAATTAAGTAAGTCGCGATGTCAAATGATCTATACGTATTTTGGTAGATAGGTTATTAGCGACAATGATGATAATAATGTTAATCGTAAAAAATTAACGATTACCAAAGTTTTAAACTTTAAATAAAGGCATTTGATGTGATAGACAAATTATGATAAAAGCTATAATGTAAACATATAACTATTGTTTAACACAAAGGGTGAAATTGATATTTTTTTGGGGTGTGTAGAAATCCAACAACTACGACTGTATCTAGAGTTGTTCACGATAAAATATTTACATTAGAAATTAATTTTTTTTTAAAATTGAACATAACAGATACATTACAAGAAAAATGAAAGAAATATTGATAAGAAAGTATTTAAACAATAATCTAAAAACTCAACAATTATAGATACAATGATACATACATTACAACAAATCTAATCCAAATCATTTGAAATAATATTATCTTCACGAACATCAACGTAAGCTTCAGGTTCATCGCCTTTGCGAGTATTTGCTCTCCTATTGTCTGCTTTCCTTTTCTGCGATTCACGTATAATTTTATGTTCCTTTCTTGCGGAATAGACACTTTTTGGTACATGACGATGAGTAGCAATTTTCCGAACTTCTGGATGACTCTTATACTGATTAATGAGAGCTTTATTATAATTGTGTGTATGTTTTTCTCTTTTACTTAATGGACCCATTTGTTCGGAGGCATTTGATTTCCAAACACGAATATTCATTTCATTGCTACCGGAAAGAATGTATTTTGAATCCATTGTATAACAAACAGAATAGACCTGTTGCATACGTTGACCATGGTAAATTTCTCTTGATCTTGAGCTTTCTACATTAAATATCCTAACGGTTCTGTCATATGATCCACTGACAAATTCTTTTCCTGTAGGAGCATAATCAACACTCATAACAGCAGCTGTATGATCAGTGTGGACATTTAAAGCTCTATTGAAATGACGTATATCAAATGTATATAAATTATAATCTTCATTAGCTGTTGTAAAAGTAAATGCCTCCATTGGATTCCAAGCAATAGAGTTATTTCTTAATTTCATAACAAATTTTGTCACGGGAACCTGTTGACGTGAATCCAATATAAATACAGATCTATCACTTGTTGTTCCAGCAAATATTGTTGGCTCTACAGGATTACATTTTACATGGAAAACAGAGTTAACTCCAAGATCATATTTATGATATGGTGTATCTCTTTCCTGTTTCCATAACGAGATGCCTTCACCACAAACTACAAAATCTGTTGAATCATAAATATGTGAAACGCCCTGTGGTACATAATCTAAAGCAACTGAAACAAGAGGTTCTGTATCCTTTAACTGATTAAATGTATATTTTTGAACATTTGGCCAATCCCAAACTTTTAATTGTTTATCATATCCTGTTGTAACTATTGATTTACCTTCTTTTCCATCTATTGAAATGCCAGTTAGTAGACCTTCATGTGCTTGAATAGTTGCCAGACATTTAAGTGTTGAAACATGCCACAATTTAAATTCACCATCACGTGCCCCACTAACAACATAGCCAAGATAGTTGGGATGTTTAGTTATACAAGTAACAGCTTCATTATGACCTTCTAATGCTCCAACAAACGGTTTAGCAAAAACTCTATCTAACTTTGTAGCATTCAATGCACGTGTATATTCTATTGCACTTTGAAATGTATCCTTAGCAGCATTAAAATTTCTCGTAACTTAAAAATATAACTTTACCAAAGACATTTTTATCATTATTACCTTTAAAAATATTACTAGTTGACTCTCTCTGATAGTCATCTGGATTTCTTGAAATGATCTTAATTCTAGGGGCCATTTTAGTACAATATTTTGATAAGTAAATTTTAAATTTCTACCCCATCAACATATACGTTGTTCCAAAGGTAGTCGTTACAAGTTAAAGATCTTGAACGAGACTGATACCATTAAACGGTAATTTCATAGAAATTTACAGTTAAATCCAAGCTTCAATTAATCTTTGTTTTATGGAAAGAAAAACAATAGAAAATCTTTTATTTATCTATATTTCAGTATTAAAAATATTTCCACAACGGTATTAAGTAGACATTATTTGGAGAAGTATGACTTGTGTTTCTTGTTATTATTGGGAATTCACTATTCTTTTCTTGTGCTACATAATTTTTGTCAAAAGATGAATTCTAATCAGAATGTCCATAAAGGAAAAGTCACAGCTCTATTTGAGTTACAAGTAGAGTTGAGTAAAATGAAAGATGAAGCACAAAAAGTAAAAAAATGTCCTCAATACGTCTCTGGTGGTTTTTCATTGAAAAAACGTCCTCAGGAAAGTAAAGGACCAATTAAGCGAGAAAGGGTCGATGAAGAGGAGGAAGAAATTGAGGAGAAACGAAGAAAAAGTTATACAGCAATGGAGGAAAAAACAAGGAGATATAATGAGATAAAGAAAATGTGTATTTATGATGAAGAATTGCTAGTTCAACCCGATGATTATGATTTTCCAGAGAGAAACTGCAGTGAAAGAAATGATGAAGAGGGTAGTGATTTGGTACCACACGATACTTTAGAAGAAAGTTTTAATCACGAAGATTTATATAGAGATTATGGACCATGTAATTATACATTTAGTGCCGATGAAATGTTAAAAAAAGTACAACAAGATAATTTAAGACAATTGAGTAAAGAAACATTAGGTGCTAGAGAAAAAGCTAAAGAATTATCATATCAACGATTAAAGGACACATATCAACGTGTTATTAAAGCATATGAAAGAAGGAATCGTCCTATTATTTCATTTGAAGAGTATGTTGCAGAAAATACACATTATTATACATTTAAAAAAGATAATGATTCAGAGGATTATATATTATCAGATGATAGTACAGGAGAAGACATTGAGAAGAGAAAAATTAGAAGGAGACGTGAATGGGATATTGGAAAGGATTTAATTTACCATTGAAACTAATTATTATTTTATTGTCAATAAAATTTATTTTCTTCGTGTAAAAAGTATACAATATCTAGTACATAGATTCTGTAATTATTATGAAAATTGAATATAATGTATCTTTATTAGAATTGGCAGAAAGAATGTTGACATGATAACAATTTATTGAATTAAAATTAAGTATATTGTTGGAAATAAAAATTGTTACCATTAACTTTTTATTAGTTATGTAAAAAGCTAATTTAAATCAGGAGGACATTATTATTCTATGACCTAAATTATAAAGTATATAAGAGGAGTAGAATTCTAAATAATCATCAATTGGCTTTACATTCACCAAAGGAAAAGATGCCTACAAAACTTATACTTGCTCTCATTGCTGCCGTCCTTGCTATTGCCTCAGCTGGTGGACCATTTGGCTATGGGTATGGACTTGGACACTATGGTTTTGGAGGTCTTCCATATGGAGGGTATCTAGGATTCCGCAGATTTGGTTATAATGGATATCCAGAATTTTCCAAGTTAAATTATGGACATCCTTATGGAGGAGTTTCTACTTACCACTACTCTCCTTACTACAACGGATATCCAGTTAGTGAATATGGATACCCATTCTTTGATAAGGACATTAGTTACACTCTTCCATACAAAGGATATGGGGGTTATAGTGCACCATACGGAGGTGGCTCCTCAGTTACTGCTGCTTCCTCTTCATCAGCAGTTGGTTTTTAAATTTATAAAAATTTATAATTTGTTTGTCAAAGAAACTTTTGAATAAATATTTTGATCATTGAACATCTTATCATTTGAAAATATTAACAATCATAGGTATACAAAAATTTAAATTGTTTACATTACATTGATTTTGCGTAACGTGATAATAACTTTTTTTGCTTCATAAATCAACAAATCAAATGATAACATGCTTCACATAGAAAAGCTAAAAGTTCTTTTTAGAATATTTTACTGTAAAAAATTGTAACATTATTTTATATTAAATTTTATTTAGTTTAGACTAATTCTATAATTTCTTTATCTTGGAGATTCAATCTCTTTTAAGAATTCCCGTTACGGAAACTGACTGATTGTTATAAATTACAACTACTTTTTTTCATTTAGAAAGTAAGACAGGCAACATTATATCTGCTGAAAATTTTCAAATTTTTTGACTTTTCTAAAACTTATTTCCAAAAAAAAATTTAAAAAATTAGTTGTTCAAATTCAAGGTTAATGTAAGTTATTCAGTAAAGCAGTAAGTATTAAATTTTCAATACAACTTTTTGTAAATAATAATTTTTAATTATTGATTTTAGATTGTGAAAAGTTTAATCAAATACATTGAGCCAAAAAAGTATTTGTTTAAAGTGATAAAGAACAACTTGATAATTAATTTATCAGTAGAAAAGTAAAATTACCAGGATAGTTATGATTTTTAATGTAAAATAGCTAAAAAATCATAATTAAAAATTTTTGGGAGAAAAAAATACTTGGATTGTTTTAGAAATACATCATTCTTTGTCTTTTTTTACAATATATTTATGTTGCAACATTACATTAATTGTCCAAATACACACATATTATTACATATGTACAATATTTTCTGAACAAAAAAACTTAATACTTAAATTTTGATTTTTTAGTATGATGAAATTTTTAATTGAATTTTTATAAATAAATGCTATTTAAATATATTTTGTACTATTATAAAGCATTATTATTCGCTTCTTAAAGCCTTAATGTTATTTTTCACCATTCCTTTAACATTTCCAGGAGGATAATATTTACAAACAACATAATACTGGAACTTTTTACTTCTTGAAACCCCACATCCAAATTGTTTTGTATCTTTCCACAATAATTGTGAAAAATGATATGTTGAAGGAGTAAGCTTATAACTTTTAAAGTCAAAGTATTTAATTTCATTGTACCATGTTTGAACAATGTATTCAGGAAATTGATATGTTGACATGGCAATATTTTCTCCATAGGTATTATCACCCTCATGGCATAAATTATATTTGTTCTTACAGACACGTCCACTCACTAGTTTTTCAGCCCACAATTGAGCTCGTGTCTCAATTATCTTATTAACAATAAGAATTGGTACTCCATGTTTCTTTCGATATTGGTTGGTTTGTTCTTTATACTAAAAAAAATTAGCTATTATATTGTTAAACTTACGATGTCCCTAAGCTTTGCAATACTTAGATTGTATTTATCCAACTTATAAATGTCATCTTTTGGTACATCTTTCGGTGGAATAATTGGTTTTCCTTTATCGCCCTTTGTAACTATTTTTTTATAAACATTATTTAAAGTCCACTGGTTATTATTTTTTGAATCACTCTTCCAAGATAAATTCCAAGAGAAGGAATTTCCTTTTCCATAAAATATAGTTGTTTTCACTCCATCAATAAATATGTTTGCTATCATAAAAGTTGTACCTTTTTTCTTACTTTTAAAACATTTCATAGCTTTATCATATTCATTAAAATGTTTTCCATCACAAACAAAACTTTCTTCATTTTTGATATTAGATTGAGTTAAAGAAAATTTCTGTCGTGCAGAGTATCCTTCCAGAATAATAGAAGAATAAATTATTAATCGAAAAATAGTCATCAAGACCATTACAAATAGTGATTTTTTGTATTTAGAATACATGCATTATATATACAATTTCTGAGTTTATTTTTTTATCACACAAAAAAAAACAAACCAAATATTAAATTTAAATGATTGCTATTGTTTTAGTGTACGAGAAAAAATAATAGATCACTGTTTTAATAATATCATCGTTTATATAATAATTAAATTTAACTTAAAACAAACAAATACTACAATAATTTTTAAATAAAATGTTAAATGCACACACAATTAAACAGATCTAAAAAAATTTTTTTCAAGAAAAATTACAATAATAGATTTAAATTTAATAAAATTAATTAATACGATCTAGTCTCAAAAGTTATTTTTCATTTGAGAATACTTCTAAAACTTGGTCACTACAAAATAACATTTTATACTATAAATTTACTATAACTAAAACAAATTATGAAGTAAAATAAAAGTACTAATATATAAATATTAAGGGGCAATAAAGTTAATTTTTTAAAAAAGTTATTCCACATCAAAATAGTGTGGTAAAATGTCAATATTTTTAAATGTAAATAACATTGAAATAAACAACTGTTATGAAAAACAAATACAACTTTCATAATCAGCATGAAATTTGGAGTCAAGTGGTACCGAAAATGTTGATAAAATATAAGGAAATTTGAAAAAACATTATTTACTGTTAATTATTTAATTAATATTTTTATTAATTGACCACTAATAATCAAATGCTAAATAATTTAGATAGAGTAAATTATTGGTTACAAAATAAGATATTAACAGTCCTAGTAGCCCAAGAATGGACTTCAATAAAAATCATTGAATAGTTTTGATTAATGATAAAAATTTTAATTTTTAAAGTTTAACATGAAATATCTCGCTCATATAAAGACTTACC
The DNA here is from genome assembly GCA_963280985.1 of Strongyloides venezuelensis. Lineage (NCBI taxonomy): Eukaryota > Metazoa > Nematoda > Chromadorea > Rhabditida > Strongyloididae > Strongyloides > Strongyloides venezuelensis. Next base: position 628,037 of record CAUJLX010000002.1, on the reverse strand, counting down.
TACAAAAGCTAACTAACTTTGGTAGAATAAAGTCATGACTACAAAATGAGATATTAACCGTCTCAGTAGCTCAAGAACGGACTTCAATAAAAATTATTAAGGTTTTACTACTAAACTTTAGATTTACTATAGAAATTTTACTATTTATGCTTAATTAGTTATTTTTAGGACTTCTTTTTGTAATGCTTATCTATAATTATTAAAAAAACCGTCAAACAATTGTTTTATTTTATGGCATGCTTAAATAAAGCAATAGGTTATTAATTTATACTTCATTTGGGATGTTGTCACCTGTAGTAATTTGATTATAAGGCAACTTTTGTTTACCTCATTTTGTGGGTGCTTACATTCAATTTTTAAAAATATTAGTTGAAAAATAGAACCAGCAAAAAAAATTTATATGTATGCAAAATTTTATATTAATTAAGGGAGTTCTAAATTTTGGTTAATTTTTATTGCACCTTACTATGTATAATTTAAACATTATCAGGAAATGTTTTAATTTATTTTAAAACTAATACTAAAACACGGAAACGATACCATCAAACATCACTCATTTTAAAAAACGAAAAATTGGAAGTTAAAAAAGCTACAAATTTCGCATTCAATATTGTTTTTGTTATATTTGGGATGACGGTCTTTTATTCGAATCTCATAATGATTTTTTCTTATTATTTTAAGTAAACCTTTGGTAGAGTGTTTATAATACAGGGTGCCCAGCGAAGGCTTTTGTGCAAGATTTAATTCGGTACTTCTGTTTCAAAAAATTGAAAAACTTTTTTATGACATTTGTAATTATAACAATTATAATGGTAGTTTTCAAAAGGAAATAAAAGTATTGATAATTAATAAATAAAATTACTAAAATTTAACTATATTCTTACTATATTTTTGAAGTAAATCTTTTATATATTTATAAAGAAATAATAGCTAATACTAAGGTAAAGTACTTCTACGCGGAAAATATGTTAACAAAACAATTTTGAACAAAAGCCTTCGCTGGCCACTCTTTATGATGAAAAATTTAAATTCTAACGTGTAATTTTTTAGGCTGCAGAAATGTCCGTACATCAGGAGGAAAAGCCAATTGACAAATCACCTGATGGAAGGTACCTTAAATTTGATGAAGAACTTGGGAGAGGGACTTTCAAAACTGTTTATCGCGGATTGGATACTGAAACAGGAATCACAGTGGCTTGGTGTGAGTTACAAGAAGAAAAATTTACAAAACAAGAACGTCAAAGATTTAGAGAAGAGGCGTCTATGCTAAAGAAGTTAGAACATCCAAGTATTGTGAAATTTTATGACTACTGGGAAAGTCATGAGACGGGAAAAAATAATTGTATTGTCTTGGTAACAGAATTGATGACGTCAGGAACATTGAAATTGTACATAAAGAAGTTTAGGACGATAAATGTTAAAATATTAAAAGATTGGAGTAGGCAGATACTTTGTGGTCTTCATTTTCTGCATACAAGGGACCCTCCAATTATTCATAGGGATTTAAAATGTGACAACATATTTATAACGGGAACAACCGGAAGTGTTAAAATTGGTGATTTGGGATTGTCTACTTTTAAGAATATGACACACGCTAAAAGTGTAATAGGTATGTATTGAGTAAAATTTATAATAAAAAAATGACGTGTACTTATAGGTACTCCTGAATTTATGGCTCCGGAAATATATGATGAGAACTACGATGAATCTGTAGATGTCTATGCGTTTGGTATGTGTTTACTAGAGATGATAACAGGAGAATACCCATACGCCGAATGTAATTTTCCAGTGCAAATATATAAAAAAGTTACTGCTGGATTGAAACCTGACTGTTTTTACAAAATACCAGATGAGTATATGGAACTAAAGTACATCATAGACAGGTGCATAAGGAGAAATAAAAATGAAAGAATGACTATAGGGGAGTTGATGTCCCATGATTTCTTCGCTTCTGACGATCAATATGGTATCAAAGTTGAGATTAGAAACAAAGGGGAAGATAATGTAAGGAATAATACGATTTTTCAAATGCAATTGAGAATAACTGATCCAAAAAAGAGAATTGAGTATAAGCTTAATGAAAGTGAAAGTTTAAATTTTTATTTCGACTATTTTAGTGATAGTGCAGAAGATTTGGTAGATCAGATAATGGAACAACGAAATATACCAGAGAATGACCGAAACATTTTAACTAAAATGATAAAAGACAAAGTATCTCAATTTAGAAGAGAGAAAGAGGGGAAACAAGAAGAAAGTAAAATTAACAAATTAATTGATGTAAATGATGAGAATTCCTATGTTAAAAGTACATTGATTTCATGTGCACAAAAAGTTAGTATTTCGGACCATACTAAATATGGCAGTTCTATCCCGTTGTCAACAGTTAATTCTTCAAATGATATGTATGAAGACGCAGTTAAGAAAGTTCTGAAAAAAGGAAGATTTAATATTACAACTATTAGTCCTGCTCAAAATCCTACTGAAAAAGTTTCTTCCATGTCCGATGTCCCTATTAACCATGTCAAAGATGGTATTTTGGAATGTGGCGCTCCTAGAAGTAAAGAAAATGAAGATAGGTGTGAGGGTAAACACAAAGAAAATAATGTTTCAACTGGGAGAACAGTTGGATTGTCAAAAAATAGTCTGGCGCCTCATTCATATGTAGATGATGTTACTCATCATGAAACACAATCAGATAATCCGAAATATATTCAAAGTCTCTCTGATAATTTAGTAAATAATGTAAATGAAGAAATTGGAAAAGAGATAATGACAACTTTGTCGATTCAAAATGTTAAAGGGAAAAACTGTTAATGATTTGAATAAGAAACAACCTGAAGAGAATTTAAAAATTATCGAAGCAACGGATGACGATAATATAGATGTTCCTGTTTTCAAGAACACTGGTAATTTACAACTTATTACAGATAATATTGTTAATTCAAACCATAATGGTAAAAGTATAGTTTATCCACGTAATCTTTTAACAGTTGAGAATGAATGTTTAAACAAACAACCTATTAAGGGTGTAAGTTCTTCTATTCAGGATTTAGAATTAGGAATCAAAAAAGCACTTAGTACTTGTGATGATAATATTCATCAGAATGTTAATATTTCTGAAGATGTATCTAATAATCAATGTAGTCGTGGTCAACAAAATTTATCTACAAATCTAATTCAGCCACAAGTGAATCCACCAGAATCACATTCAGGAAGCAATGTTGAGGAATTGAAATATCTACTAGAGATGGCCCAAAAACAAATAACATTACAGCAGCAAATGCTTTTTACTGTGATTGAAGGTAAATCTTCTAAAACAATTGATCAGTGTGGATCATCTAAAGAAGATGTCAATGTAAGTAACAATTGTGGGAATAACCAACTTCTAGACAATCATAACCAACAGAAATCTACAATTTCCACTGATGATTACATACACCAACCACCGATTCATAAGATATCACTCCAAATGAATGGAACTTCAGAATATTTACAAGCACCACTAGATAACAAAAAAATACTACCAAATACATTATCAGGTAAGTTAATTTCTATTTGTAATTTTTAAATATACCAACAATCAGATAATTTACTGTTTTCACAAGAACCACCCCATAATTCTGTAGGTATAGACGAAGTTGACAAAAAATCAGACTCCATCAATATGGGACAAAAAAATTTTAGTGACACAATCTCGACTACCATAAGTAATTCTAGAAAAAATTCAGTAACGAGCGTTTATGACGAGAACAGAAAAGAATCAATGATACTAAATCCATCTTTATATCTGAATTCAAACAATAAGGATACCAATAATTCTTCAAAAGATTGTCTTCGAAAGAATTCTGTTGAATCATTTAATGAAGAAACTCTAAAAAGATTATCATCTCTTCACTGTAACTTGGCAAATTTACTATCTCAGGAAGTTGAGGATGTATTAAACTATCAAACTTCTAATGATGCTTCAAAAAATTCTAGTTCCTCCTGTCACTCCTCGGAACACCACTCAATTATAGAAGCCGACTTAAATGTTATTGAGAAGGAAACTGAACTTTTCAAAATTGACAAACTTGTGTATTGTACTTTGGAGAGGCACAAAAAAGAGTTACTTGAATTGAGGAATCGACAATGTACGGAGCTTCGAGAAATCAAGCATCTTTCGAGTTTGATGACTCTTAAAACTCAAGAATTATTGAGACAATTAAATGTTGATAATGAAGAAAGTTTAGGAAAGAAATCTTAAAATGAGATTTAATGAATAACTAAAACTAATTAATGTAGTATTTTGTGTATACAAACAATAAACAAACATAATCACTTTTGTATTTATTATTAACTTAACATATTGTTTAATTTAATTTTAAAATAGAATTTTTAGAATAATTAAAAATTTCTACTTTTTTGCAATTTTAACCTCCCTTTGTACTTGTTACCTTTTCGTTTTGTGTGTACACTTAAAAAAAACCATGCTACATAAAATGATTTAATTAACCTTTATTTGTATAGATAGTTTTATTATTTATATTCAGGAGAATTTCTGTATCATAAAGAGAATTTTGTGAAGCCATTTTCTAAGACAACAGTACAAAGTTTTATACATCTTATATACTTTATTTCAAAATGTTTCATGTAGGCAAATAGTTAAATGGAAAATTGTCTTATGACAAAAAGTATATGTAAAAGATTGTATACTGTTCTGAAAACTTTGATTTTTGTACATAGTTAAGAGATACACTCTATGAGAATACAACTTAATGGTTTAAGTCATTAATAAAAAATAAAGGATTCGAATCACTTTCACAGTTGTAAGTAAAATAAAAAGTTCTCACAAAATATATTGAGTCTTTCGCTACACTTTATTGCGAAATCTATTATTAAAGTAAAGTTTTACTCAATTGTTGTTAACAGTTTAAGTTATTTTTTTAATTTTTTATATGGTCAACTATCATGATTATGACACCTAATATAAAAGGTATTTTTGTTAACTTTTTATAATTCCTTATTTATGTTATGATGTGTATTATTATCTTAATCTCCAAGTAATATTATATTTAAAGTGTTATTATTTAGCAAGTTAATATTTATTGTTAACTCTAATTTTTTTTACCCCTAGGGAACCAATTCAAACCTTTCTTTTAGTTTAATTGCTTTTATTTTTTATCACAATTGTCTTTTTGTGTTGTTATTATTACTTTTACTATTTCATTAATTATTAATTTTTTTTGTTTTTTCAGGAGATGAACGGGAAAGAAAGAAAAAAATTATTTTTCGTAGATCAGACTTTGAAGAGCCAAGCACCAGTTCTATCTCAAGATCTCGTAATGACTTTTTGGAGGAGGGGTCTGTAAGTACTGCTAGTTTACTGATGTCGGGAAATAGTGGATCATCGATATGTTCTTTGGATAGTCGTCTTTTTGATAGGATGGGAGAGACTTTTGCATCGCATTTACCACTAAGCGACCTTGACCTAAGTGATTTGGATTGACCTGATTTGGATAATTCTACTGATAAGAGGAAAGATAATTGTTTGGCTGCTTTCAGTTTTACTTTACTTAGCTACAAGAAAATGACAGAAAGCAACATTTGGTCTTCTTTCTCAAATACAAATGATGGAGGTGTTACCAAGAGTGTTTCTAATTGTACTGCTACAAATACGTCTCAAAATACTCCAATCGTTTCCATATACGAATTGGAGTCTTCTGCTTTTGACCATCCAGGTTTAACGTCTGATGAAGATGATGGGAATGAGTCGTGTATTAGCGGGTTTTTGAATCATTCTGACGATAGAAGATCTATATCTGTTAGCATACCTAGTCTTGGACCAACAACAGAATCTCCTATGTCACTTTGTATTGCTATCTATGAAGATAAAAACAACAATATAACCTCAGAAAAGGATAAAAGTAGTGCTGATAGAGGAGAAATCATCACTACAAATCTTGACCATATCGGGATACGTATTAAACGCTACCAAGGGTTAACATATGATCAACTTGAGAAGATAGATGTCCTTTACAAGTCATTTGACGATCCGATTGTATTTAACGAAATACCATTTTTAAATTTATTAAGTAAGTTTAAAAAATGATTGGTAAAATATATTTTATTTTTAGAGTACTATAAATATGATGACCATACAGAAGAGTTGTTCTACGACAGATTAGCCTTAATGTTGTACGGTATTTCGTTGTTGTGAAGGGAACAGGTGAAAGTACAACCAACCGATATGAGGCATTTTTTTGCAGTTACTGTCAATTAACTTGCAAAAGGTTCAAAGAATGGACAGGTCTAACATTCTTTGAATTTACGAAAAGTAGATACTGATCAACTTATTTTAAAGTGGTATATGATGAAACTGGGGATAAATATCTTGTTCGTTATAATGAATATAATAAAACGTTTTCTCGATTTGGGAATGAAATGGTCGCGGTTAGAAAAGTAAACACAGAAATATTTAGGAGAAAGTTTGTTGGAATTGATAAAAAGTTAATCGAAATTGAATACAAGAAAGAGTTTCTTCAAGAAAAATTGAAGTGCCTGGAAATCTTATCTTATGCTCCTAAAGACCGTACAGAGATGCCTATACAACACTTTACCTATAATTATCAACATTACCACAAAATTAATTTGGATTCGAAATATTTGGGCTTTAAATTCATAAGGTCTTCTTTTCTGGTGTCATTAAATATGTTTTTCCTAACGAACCCGAATTTACAGCTGAAAATGGTGGAAGTATAAAAGTACTTTTTGATCTCAGGAAAGCAATTAAAGATATCCAAGAAAAAATTACTTTCCTTCAGTCCGATGAGTACATAAGAATGTTGAACAAAAGAAAATTAAGATTGGCTGGAGATTTTCCATCACCTTATCAAAGTTGACAGTCAAAGGCACATCAAGTATGGGATATTCCAGTGGATGAAATTGACAAACCTTTAGGTGCTGAAATTAAAATACCACTACATGGAATGTACTCCAGACAAAATTTGTCTTCTGGTGTTAATAGAAAAAATAAGGCCGTCTACACAGGTTCGAATGTTCTCCAATCAGAGGATGAAGCAAGTTCTGAGGGAGATTAGCTTAATTTGCTTTTAATTTTTTTTAAAACAATTTTTGTAATTTTGTATATTTTCTTGTATAATAATGAAATTATTAGAATAAATAAATGACTAAGTAAATCTTTAGTTACGAAAATTTAAGTTATTTATTTTCTAACATGCCTAAAATTTCTTAGAAATCTTATCCACTAAGTTTGTTTATATTCCAAATTTGATTTAATCATTATAATACCTTCAATAAGTTGACTATCTACAGCCGTCACAACTTCTCTCATAGACAATATGCCAACCACATCACTAATAGTCATAAATATTTCCGTTTTCTGTGAATTGTTCTGCCAAGTCGACAAGAAGGCATTTTCCTGAGATATTCTCTTAACTGAATATCATCCTTTCCCATATTAGAATCTTCAAGCAGCATATACATTTGGCTGAAGAAATTCTTCTCTTCATTATCATTTTGAATCGTACTTTAGCTAACTGAAAAATGATAATGTAAACAATATATTATGATGCAGCTCATCTTAAGTGAAGTACATCTAAATCCTTTTAAGTCATCAAAAGGCCATTTCTTAAATGTTTTTAGCCTATTGTTTTAAAAGTAAGTTAGTAACGTTAGAATCGTTAAATGAAGCTAAATTAGCTATATTACTGAAATGATTTCTAAACATCTTTAGAAGTACCTTAAAAAATGTTCAATTGCTGCAGTTAATTAAGAATGACCAACTCAACAAAACCGATGAATAATTTAAAATGATAACAGAAAAAAGCACAAAAGTTGCTTGATACTCAATAATGGACACCACCTACTCTTATACAAAATCATCCATTCATTTTTAACCTCATATAAATACCTAATTTATCCTTATTTTATTCAGTCTTAGTATCCTTTGTTTTTAGGATGTTATTGATATTTGGATAATTGTATTATTATAATAAAATGTTATTTTATTTTCTTCTATACTCATGTTTCATCTGAACTAGAAAAAACCAACTTGTACAACGAATCAAAGTTAACATTTTAATAATTGGACGTCATCAGAATATTAAAAAGTAGAATCTTATAAAAGAAATTGCTTCCATCGATTTAAAAAATTTTTAAATACAGTACTTTTATAAAAAAATCATGGGATTTTTTATTGGAGAATCAAAAAGTTGAAAATGGTGTTATTGAAATACCATAGTAAGGATGATTCATGTAAAATCAATTAAATTTAAAGATCAATGATAAATTGATAAATTTTATTGATATATTTTCCAGAAATTTTATACTAAAAATACGAAATGATTAAGCATAACTTTCTTTTGATTCACCATATTTTAATACCACACTTTTTGAAATAGTTGTTATCCCTTGAATACTGTTTGTATAGTAACTTTTCACCTTTTCATCAAATGATAACTTTAAAATTGATAACAAAATGTCAGAACAATTGAAAAATAATTTCGTTATCGTAAATTGATCAATCAAAATAGCAAAGAAACAAAAATTAATGTTAAACATCTAAAAATAGTCTTAATTTAAAAAGTTAAACTTACCTCAATAAATTGATGTAAAGTAATATAGACTTTTTTTTTATTTATTAAAGATAATATACTGGCAATAACTCTAAATAATAGAATTAAACCGTATCCTATTTTGACATTTTGAGGTAGTGAAGCAAATAGAATGTTACACAAACATAAAAAAGCATCACATATACATTCGCATTTCAGGCATGTTCTTATTGAAATCTTGAAAAAAGAAGATTCTATTGTCCCCGTGAAACTATCATACACCAACATGCTTTTTAAATGTTGTCAAGGGTAATAAAATTGTAAATAAAATTTTGAAAATTACCTTATGATATTCAAATTTACAGGAAATCATTTATTTAAAAGACATGTATCTATACTTGATACTCATTATTTATGTAACTTGAACAAAATGCACTAATGGAATATTTTCTAAAACAATTAACAAAATAATCTACATTCTTTATTTCAAAAAATCAGAACAAATTTCCCTTAAAATTGAATTTTAAGTAAAACAATGTTTTGTGTTAATGATAAATACAAAAATAATAATATCTTTTCTATATATAATAAATTTCTATGATAGCAGCAATAAATAAGTACACTTCGTACTTTACTTTTTCCTAAATCTTCATCATCTCCTAGATTTTATAGCATATATTAATTCTTGTGTTTTAAGAGCCATCAAACTAGAAAGATGTTTAATTTCCTGAATTTCCGTACATTGTCGGTTTCTTAATTCAAGTAGTTCTTTTTTATGTCTCTCTAATGTACGAAATACAAGCTTGTCAATTTTATAAAGTTCACTTTCCTTTTCAATAACATCCAAATCAGCATCAATAATTGAGTGATATTCTGGAGAATGACAAGGATACGGAGAATTCTTACATACATATGAAGGTATATTTTTCGTAGTATTGCTTGACTTTTGATAATTCAGCACATCTTCCACTTCTTGTGACAGCAAATTTACCAAATTACCGTTATTCAATGACAATTTTTTAAGAATTTCTTCGTTGGGTGAATCAATAGAATTTTTGTGAAGACAATCTTTTTTGCTCTCGTCAAATACACTCGTTACTGAGTTTTTTCTAGAATTACCTTTAGTAATTGAAGTTTTTTCGTCACACATATTCTGACTTTTATTAGTGGAGTCTTTTTTTTTCTCAACCTCTTCTACACATCCTCCTCCTTCAGAATTATGGGGTGGTCCTTGCGAAAACGGTAAATTATCTGATTGTTGATATATTTAAAAATTATCAATAGAAATTAACTTACCTGATAGTGTATTTGGTAATATTTTTTGGTTATCTAACGGTGCTTGTAAATATTCCGAAGTTACATTCATTTGAAGTGATACCTTTTGAATCGGTGATTGGTGTATGCAATCATTAGGGGAAATTATGGACTTTTGTTGGTTATGATTGTCCAGAAGTTGATTATTCCCACAATTGTTACTTACATTGACATCTTCTTTAGATAATCCAGATTGATTAATTGTTTTAGAAGCTTTACTTTCGAATACAGACATAAGCATTTGTTGTTGTAAAGTAATTTGTCTTTGAGTCATTTCTAACAGATATTTTAATTCTTCAACGTTCACACCTGAATGGAAATCTGTTTGACTTGTCCGTGATGGAACTGTACCTTTAGTATTATTTTGAAAAATAGATACATTTTCCGGATCGGGACTCGCCTGATTGATACCATTGTTAAGGTTTAATGTTACATTACAAGCACGACTCAACTTCTTTAATCCCAATTCTAAACTTTGAATGTAGGAATCCAAATCTTTGGCCAAATTTCCATTCTCATTAGTTAGAGAATCATGTGGTAATATTTTGTTTTTATCACTATCATCTGAAGTAACATTATTATCTGTGTTTGATGGCAAACAATCTGTAGTATTGTTAAATGAGATGTCATCAGTCAGTGTTTTCGATATCTTTAAGCCATTTTCAGACTGTTGATTGGAAAAATCAGTTTTATCTTTATTTGTTGAATATTGAAATGATGTAGGTATCAATAGATCTTTTCGATTTTGTCCATTTAATATATCTACTTGTTCACCAGACAAACTTTGGGCACACCTTACTTCTTTTAATTCTGGTTGATGGGACGTGGATGCTGTACGTATTTTTGATGCCAAATCGATTTTGGACATTTCAACAGATTTTGTAACAACATTATTGTTTTCTATAGATTGATATAAAGATATATCTCTATTTTTTAGATTTGCAAAAATATCATAATCTATTCCAGTATTTTCTATCAAACCACGTGGAACATCTGGTAATTTAGGATTCTCATCAAAGATATACGGTGGTATGTTAACTGTTTTAACGTCGAATCTCCCTTTCTTAACTGTTTTTTTGTCACATTTTGAGAAATTATCTACTGGTAGTAAATTTATATTATTTTCCGTCAATATACTACAGCTGTTTGTATTTTCACAACTATATAGTGAGGAAGTCGAACTACTTGATACATCATCATCTATTCCCAGTATTCTATCCGCTTCATTTTCTTCTGAAACCTGCCTATCATTTTCAAGAGTGTAGTATTGCACAATAGACTGATCCATCAAGTTTTCTACTGTATTATCCACATAATCTGAAAAAAACAGCAATTGTCCAGATTCATTTAATATCTGTTGGATTTCTTCTTTTACTTCAGTTACATCTAATTCAATTTCAGAAGATGTACTATTTTTTAGAAGATCTTCTTTGTTTTTGAGTTCAATCTTGACACTATATTGATCATCAGAAGCAAAGAAATCATGCGCCATTAGTTGTCCAACAGTCATTCTCTCGTTTCGATTTACTCTTATGCATCTTTCTATAATAACTCTAACTTCAGAACATTTATCCGATACTTTTGAAAGACAATCAGGCTTTAATCCAGCAGTGACTTTTTTGTATACCTGAATCGGGGAGTTACACTCAGAGTATGGATATTCTCCTGTTACCATTTCCAATAAACACATACCAAATGCATATACATCAACTGCTTCATCATAATTTTCATCGTACATCTCTGGAGCTATGAATTCTAGTGTACCTAAAAGAAATGTTATACTCAATTTTATAATAACAGACATACCTAGTGAACAGTTTGCAAGAGTCATATTATTAAACTTTGACAGGCCGAAATTGCCAATTTTAACATTTCCCGTTGCAGCCAATATAAAAATATTATCACAATTTAAGTTTCTGTGAATAATTGGAGGCGTTCTGGTATGCAAGAAATTAAGACCACTAAGTATCTGTCTACTCCAGTGCTTTATTATTTTCATATCCAATGTTTTAAACTTTTCTATATACAACTTTAAGGTTGCTGAAATCATTAACTCCTTTATCAAGACAATACATCTACTTTTTCCAATATCATTACATTCCCAGTAATCATAAAACTTTTCAATATTTAAATGTTCAAACTTTATCAACATCGAAATTTCACTTTTAAACTTTTCAAGTTCTTCTTTGCTAAATTTGTCTTCATCTAATTCACACCATGCTACAGCAGTTCTTGTTTCTGTGTTCAATCCGCGGTAAACTGTTTTAAAAGTTCCTTTTTCAAGTTCTTGATCAAATTTAAGAAAACTTCCATTTGGTGATTTGCTAATTGGTTTATCATCATAAAGCATGAACATCGTACAACTCGGAACAGTAACTTCGAAGATTTGACTGCTTATGAATAGTATAGACAATACACCAAACGTTTTTGTCCTATATTAGAAAAATCACTTTGAGATTTCAAGAGCACATAAATATTTTTTATTTATCATTTAACTCGTCATATTCGAATATGTATCTTATCTATATAATGTTAATTTACTATTTTTACTACTACTTGTTGTTATAATATTAAAATTTATTTTATTTTTAGAAAGTTAAAGCGTAAGTATATTAAATATTTAGTTCAAGAAATTAATTATTTATTTATTTTTATTATCATTTTGTTGTTCATCAGGTTTTACGGTTTTTGTAGGCCAAACTTCACCGGTATACTTGGTTTTAAAGGCTCCTTTTGGGAGGTACTTTGGATAACAGACGAGTTCTCGATTATCTGTAATCTCAACACTGGAAACCTGAACATCTTTGACTACGGACTCGTGTGTTTTACTAGGTGCTTCCTTAAGATGAAGTGCAGCCATTGAACGTAGTGTTATCAAGCATATAGTTCTATTCTCGAAGTATTTGGGATTTCTGTTAATCATAACTCTTAGAGGTTGAAATGGATTCAGGTCCTGTGGATCATCAATACATTCAGGTAATTCTAGCTTTCCCTGTTCCACGTCTATTAATGATGTTGAGTCTAGTGGTATCGAATCTGATGTTGTGTCATCTGTATTCTCATCTTCATTTTCAAGTTTTGGTACCCAAAATGGTATTCCACATGAATCATAAATATTCCAATTGTTGTTGTTGTTTTCCTTGTGTAGATATGGCAACTTATTATTCAAAACATCACTTTTGATATTTAAAATATAGTATGGATGTTGCAAATCTATTGTCCTACATGTTGGAGCAGTATGACATAAACCAAGACTATCGAAATTTTTCTTTTTTTTCTTTGTTTCATTGATATCAATTTTATAATTTAAATGTAAATTTTTTTCCTTTATCAATTCTCTGATAGGTTTTTTGCTAATTTTTTTTTGATTACTATTTATTTGCATACTACTATTACGACATATTTCACTGGCTGAATTTTCTATATTTAAAGATTTCCCACTGTTTGAAGAAATGCATTGCAGTTGTGTTTTTTCTGTAGATTGTAAATTCTTCTTCTTTTCTTTTTGTGTACAGGAGACTGTCTTACTTGAGGAGGATAGATCGCCATCTGATTTTGTTTCCAAGACTTTTTCCTTACATATTTGAAGGAGAATATTTGGTGGAGGTAGTGATACTGATGTTGAATTTTCTTTACTATCTACACTACTGTTACAACAAGATCTCTTTTGACACAATTTTTGTCTACTCATACGTTTCTTCATTTTGTTTTGTTTTTCTTTTTTGATTTTTTTCCTCTCAGCTTCTTGATATCTTTTCTTACGACGTTTTCTTTCTTCATCAATAATCTTAGTGATGGAACTAAATTCTTTTTGCGTTAGTTTTTTCTTTTTTTTATTGGTTTTACTGACTGATGGGAGTTTATTGCCTAAATTTTTAAAGAAATTCATACTTCCATATAATTTAAAAATAATAAATTATTAAAATACTTTATGATTTGATGAAATTTTGAATATTCAATCTGTAATTTGAATAAGTAGCGGAATATTTATATTAATTTAGCCATATTATAGTAAAAAATTTTGATTTATTATTTAATCATTCTCCAACTAGTAGGAATAAGATATGTGGAACTTCTAAATATTGAAGTAGAGAATTTATTAACTTTTATAAATTACTATAAAATGGCTAATTAAAAATGTTTAAAGGTTTGTGGTAATCTATATTCTTAAAATCGTAAAATGTATTATATTTAGAAAAAGATATTACATTCTTTGGTACAAATAAGACTTTTGTATCATGTTGACAGGATTCAAAATATTCACAACACGTGTAGGTAAATTGGATATATGGAGTAATGTCAAAAATTTCATTATCAGTTCCATGTAGTTTAAAGTTTCCACCTTCATCTGTTAAGCTTTCATCTAAGATATCATCAACGAAGACTAAAAAGATTTCATAGCGTATATTGTTTCAAACTTACAGTCTTCTTCTTTTAATGTAATATTGAGAAATGAAATTGGTTTTCCTTGGCAAAGAATACGACCTTTTACTTTAATTTTTTGTACTTTACCATTAATTAGATTATTAAATTTTATAAAGAAAAGAAGAAAAAAAAAAGATGCATTTTCCTATGTATGATAATAATAATAATTATTATTATATATAAATTTCAAATTAATATTCAAAACATTAGAAAATAGAATTTGTTTATATTAAAATTTTATCACTATATAATAAAAAAATGAAAATATTTTTTATCATCTAAACAACATAATCTTTTAACATTTAACCGATCAATCACCAATGAAATGTAAGTACCAATTATACTTTTAATATTATTGATGAAATATTATAGCCATAATTTTTGTTTTCATAATTAACTATATTCTGTTTATTTCTAAAAGTTTACTCTTTGTCACATCCCTAAGACAATCATATAAAGTACCTATCTACAATAATGACTATCTACTTTCATGGGATATTGATAAGAATACGAGTGTGATACCCACATTTAAATTGACTTATTATCCTATCAATATGTGTTTATTAGAAAGAAATATAAAAACAGAAAGATATGAAGAAAAACTTCTATTTCTCTTCTCAACAATTGATAGTACAAGAATCAGAAGAAGAGAAAAAAAAATATCAAAGTTTGATGTTAAACTTTTTTATCATGGAATGCTTTATATTTTATTTTTTGTTGCTCTTCCATCTATATTTTTAAGTAATTTAGATGTAAGTTCTTTTTTATTTAGCATTATTTAATCTAAAATTATATAGGAATATTACAAGACTAATAAGAAGAATTCGAAATTAATTGAAGCAAGTAAATTTTCCTCAACCAAACAGATAAAATTAACGATTGCTAATTAGGAACCCTCTTTTTGATGTGCGGATTTGTTCTGAAATAGATGATGCATCTTTTTGGAAAAAAAAATTTAAAATATAAGATAGTAGTTTCTTTTTAATAAATAATCAAATTATATCATGGTACGTTTATTTTTTTTAATTTAAAGGGGTTGTAGTCATTGTTAAATGCATTTCGCATCATGAAGTGAATCCAAAAGAGTATCATAAATAATGCTAACATTATTTAAGACTTTAAAATATCTCATTTCTAATGTCAATGTTATAAGTTTAAACAAGTATAAAATTTCCAGTAATTAATTTATTTTTCTCAATATCCCTCTATTATATATTCTATTATATTGATGAGAAACGTCCTCAAAAGAGAACTTTCAATTTTGAATAAAATTTTGATAAAATTATTTATGTGCCATCATAATAAATATAAATATGCAATATAAATTTCATCCAAATTTCCGTTCTTGAGATACATCATTTTATGTGTTGCATAACCTTTACTTTTGGTACCCCTATGTCTTCCTTTTAAAATGAAGCTAAAAACATGAAAATACGTATATTTACGTATTTTCTTGTGCTCTTTACAATGGAATATTAAAAAAAATGATATTTTACAATCATATTTTTAAGATTAGAACATTTCTCCAAAATCGTATTTTTACACCAAAATTTCAGTGATTTAAAATGGAATATCTCGATTTTGAAGCGGAAATCCGAAAAAACAAAAAAGTACCTATAAATTTTTTTAATTCTCTACATTTTAAGTATAATCATGAGAAATTTGGACAAGTTTAAGTGATAGTAAATTTGAAAAGAAATTTCTTTTATTGACAATTACATGGGAATTCATTTCCCTTACAAAATAATACTTCAACACATTTCAAATGTTTCTTTTTCTGATTTCAAATGCACAAGAATGAAAAAATATTTACTATATGAATCATTCATATTCCTTTTAAAAAATGTCACCAGAAATAAATGTTATCATATCTGGTTCCTATTTTTACAGATAACTGGGAAAATATCATGACAAAAAAATAAATATATGAACCCGCAATAAAAAATTCTTTTATTCTGTAAAAAAATTAAACTTTCATATTCTTGAAAAGTTAAAGTTTAAACAACTACTAAATAGTAAATTGCAGTTGTTTTTGTTGGTCAGTTATCAACGACTATATACACATTTTACCAACATAGTTTTATATATCATATTACAACTTCCAAAAAGTTTATTTTCACATTCAGTCCTTCGTCACTGGTAGTATTTTTTGTTTATTATCTATTTCATAGTATTATCAAATTCCTAACATTTAATACATTATTTGGTGGTTCCTGATGAATTTGAATAAAAATTTATCATTGAAAGTTTCTTAGTAAATTTCCACGGTTACATTATATTATATGTTACACATTCTATTCCAGATATCTAGAAACTTCCGTAATTTGTTATTCATCGATTTTAAATAAATATGATCTCGTGTTTCACCATATTTAGTAATTTAATTTTGCGCAAAGTTTATTGCGAAATTTATCATTGATTAATATTTTTTTAGTATACTAACGTTAATATCATGTCTGCGGCAGCAACTCAAAGACTTATCTGTAAAAGACAAACGCTTGATGAGGCATATGCTCCTCCTGCTAATTTCCTTGAAGTCGAAGTTGTTAACCCAATAACTCACGGAGTTGGGAAAAATAGATATACAGATTATGAGGTTAGATTAAGAACCAATCTACCCGTCTTCAAACAAAAGGAATCTTCTGTACGTCGCCGTTACTCAGACTTTGAATGGCTTCGTAATGAACTTGAGAGGGACAGTAAAATACTTGTTCCACAATTACCTGGAAAGTCAATAAAACGCCTTCTTCCATTCCGTAATGATGATGGAATTTTTGAAGAATCGTTTATTGAAAGGAGGAGAGCTGCATTAGAACAGTTTTTAAATAAAGTTACAGGACATCCATTAGCACAGAACGAGCGATCATTACATATATTTCTACAAAACGCTGAAATTGACAAGAACTATTCTCCTGGACGTATTAGAACTAACTAATTTTTTATTATTATATTTTCTCTACTTAAAAAATAAAAGATAAAATTACTTTTTGTGTGTTTATTATTTTAATAGTGATTCGGTTTTAATTTCTTCAACAATCTTTATTACTGTCTATATCTATTGTTTTTATTTGTCATGTTAAAAAACACTACAGTTATATATATAATTGATAAATGTCTCTACTAATTTGGTTAACAATACAGCTTTGTTGATTTTAAACCCTTCTACTCACTTGCTTTTGGTATGTACAAACAGATTTTTGATATCCTATTACTATCAATTTTTAGAGGGGAATACTAGTAAAATAAACACTACATCTTTCTGGTAATTGTTTCAGGAAAAACCATATGTTTTACAATATTCAATGTCGTTATTATCAGTTGAAGCACAAAAATTTATTGTTGTTAAACTAAAAATTTGACAATGATTTTTTAAAAAATTGTTATAATATGTATTCACTGGTAATTTCTCACCACCATTATAATGATATCTCAAGAATGACTTAAATGGCAAGCTTCTTCTTTGAACGAGGTGGACATGGACAATACGATGCATCCTGACCAACTTTCCCTGTGCTCCCAGGTGCTCCAGGATATCCTGGTGGTCCCTGAGGTCCAACTGGCCCTGTTTCTCCGCCTTTACCTGCTCCTCCTTGGAATCCTGGACTCCCATCCATTCCCTGTTGACCTGTGAATCCTTTATTTCCTTGTGGGCCAACTGGTCCTGGTTGTCCTCGTTCTCCCTTCCCTCCATGATCTCCATCAGCGCCTCTTTCTCCTGGTGGTCCCATTTTACCATTGGTACCCGGTTCACCAGCACTTCCTTGATGTCCTGGTGTTCCTGCGAATCCCATTTCTCCAAGTCTTCCTGGTGTACCGTTTGGACCCGGTTCTCCAGGCGGTCCTTGTGGTCCAGACGCTCCTGGAGGTCCTGGCGGTCCTTCTGGACACAATCTACAGTTCTTAACTACATCTACTTGAACTGCTGGATAATTTCCTGGGATGCCCACTCTTCCTGGAGCTCCTGGTTCGCCGTTATCTCCGTCCATACCTGGTTCTCCTGGTGCTCCTGGAGGTCCAGATGGACATGTGTTTCTGTCATTACATCTACATTGTCCTGGTCTAGACGTTTGTCTCTTATCTCTTATATATGGAGCAAAGATATTTCCCGTCTTTACTTTAATTCTTGACCATACTTCAGTTTGAAGAACACGGAATTGGAGCATATCCTGTTAAAATTTGTTGTTTTTTAAGATTGATAATTAATAAACTAACCTGTTGTACATCTTCAGATACGATAGTAATGCGTGTCCATAAAGCAGGCAGAAATACACAAACAGAAATTAATGATAACAAACTAAAGAGAATCGCTGTATATGCAGCTAATCTAGCAGCGGTTACTGTCATAATTCGGTTGTAAAAATATTTTTTATTTAATTGAATATTTATATCTCCATTTATTCATCGTTCCAGCATTTTTCTTCTCCTTAGGCTATCTAATTGTGTTTTTTAAACAAGTATATTAAATGTAATTATTTACGACGTATTTTTAATTTAAAAAGATCAATTTACTTTTATGAGGCAAAATAATAACCATAAATACAAAAAAGTTTTGATTGATAACATTATATACATTCTTCCACGTGATACAAGACAAAAATAGTGACCTTCATTCTTACATTTTATCAATTATTAACCTTTCGAAATGTCTTTCTTTGAAAACATCGATATTGGATTTTGGGATATCTTCCTAACGATCATTCTACTTTATCTTATTTATGTAATGTTTATTAGAAAAGAACCAGAAATTCCTATGCCAAAAATTATTCCACCATTAAAGAAACAGGATTTGACTTTAGAGGAGTTGAAAAAATACAATGGAAAGGATGATGAACACATTTGTTTTGCTATACTTGGAAAGGTAACATAAAAGATATCGTACATATAACACAATTTTAGATACTTGATGTAAGTAAATCTCCTAACTTCTACGGACCTGGTGGACCTTATGGGAGTTTATGTGGTCACGATGCAACTAGAGCTTTAGCTACAATGGATCCCAAAAATGTTAAAGATGAATACGACGATATTTCTGACTTAACTGATAGGGAAAAAGAAACAGCTAAAGATTGGTTAGATAAACTCTCAATGAAATACCCAACTGTTGGGAGATTATTAGCAGATGGAGAGAAACCCAATGACTATGGAGATCAAGTTTCTAAAGTTGAATTTTAGTAATAACTACAACTTTTTCCCAACATTGTTTTGTTCTTCTACTTCACTATAATAAAGATTGTACTTTAACCTCTATTGTCTTGTAACGATTTGAGTTTTAAAATAAGACTCTTTATTCCAAAGAGAGTAAATAACTTTTCTTGTTTATATTTTTATCATAAGCAAAACATTTTAACATGAAAAGAAGAGCGAAAATTACAATTAAACCAAATTTAAATATTCCTGCGACTCCCGTGAAAGTAGTGGAGAAGGAACCTGAAGAAGAAGTTGAAGTTCCAAAAGAAGAAGAGATTAAAGGTTTGATTTTTCTTTTTAATTAAACTTTAATAATCTTAGTTTTTTAGAACCTATCGAAGAGGTAGTGGAAAAGGTCAAAGAAACGGAGACAGTAAATGAATTTACCTTCCAAGCTATTGAAGAAAATGTCTTATCGTCGCCGAGTATTATAAATGTTTCAACAAAAGATTTTCCTATAGAATTACCTTCTAGAGATTCTAGAGCACCTTCAGTTTCCTCCCTCCTTTCTACATCCTCAGAAGAACGACGTAGAAGGAGGAAAGCATTCACAGGGAAAGAGGAATTGGATCCAACCAAGTTTACAATGATGGACCTAATTTATTGGAATCCTAAGACTGAAAAAGGTCTTGATAAGGAGAAATTCAAACTACCTCAGTCTTCTACAATTGCTCCGAGACCTAAAGTGGTTAAAAAAGATGAAGATAATTTAGGGCCACGTGTCAAAGTTGATGAGTATGGTAATTTAGTAATAGATGAAGAAAGTTTAGTTGTGAAACAGCAGGCTGAAAGTAACATTTGGGAAACTGTCGATGAATCCACCCTTCCACGTAAAATAACATCTCTCAGTTTTAGGAAGAACAAAGTGATAAGAAGATCTTATGCATGGACACCGGAAGAAACTGACTTATTTTATGAAATACTCCAAGCAACTGGCCCTGATTTTACATTAATGCATCAATTTTTCCCAACTAAGGCCAGGGCTGAATTAAAAGCGAAATACAATAGAGAGGAAAAGGTCAACGGTATGAAGTTGACACATGCATTAGATTCACCAGCTATGATGGATGACATATTTTTTGAAAAGTGTTTAAAAACAGCTGAAGAGCTTCAAAAAATTAAGGATGAGATACAGGAAGAAAAAGAACGAAAAGCTAAGGAGTTGGCAGAAGCAAGAGAAGCGAAAAAAGAGGCGAAGTTAGCAAAGTTAAAAGAGTTTGAAGAAGCTCAAAAAAATGCGAATTCTGGCACTGATAATGATATAGATGTTAAGCCAACAATGCCACCGATTCGTAAAATATCGAAATCTTATGGCACAAGATTAAAGAGGAAAAGAATTGTTGAAGACTCTGACTAATCTTTAAATTGGTTACTTAAATTGTTTTTTTTTTGTTATGTTATGCCTGATTGTTATGTATATAATTATGTAAAAATACTATTAAAGTTTTTGAATTTGGTAGTATTCAAGGGGTTTTCGATGCTATAATGGGTTCAAGGTCGTTTTTTTAAATCATCCTTTGATGAAATATCTACATTTAATTTAAACGATAGGGAAAGCCTCAAAAATTGACAAAACGTGTGTATATTCCTCCAATTAATGGGAGATTTAAATATTTATTTTGAGGAAATGCAAGTGATAACGTCACATATCCCCAGGCAATTGATCTTACTACGATAATTAAAGACTTAATTGGGATTACAGTAGACTCTTGATTATCAGAACCCCTGGGGACCAAGGGTATTTCGGACAACCGAACATGAATAAAAAAAATATAATTTCCAACTTTTACATAGAAAATAACTCATTTCATACCAGTATAGATATTAAATGTCAATTTTATTGATAAATATACGAAACAAAAAATTACTTAACCTGTAAAAATCACTTTTTTTGAGTTAAATAAGATTACTTTTTTTGAAGCTAAGTTTTTTCTAATTTCTTTATACATAGCTGTTTTATTAATTAAAAAGAATTGAAGTTTTATAGATGTTTTATTAAAAATCTGTACTTTATATGTTTTAGACTTTTACAAAGGAAAGCATCTCTTTGTCTAAAGTGTTTAATTGAATATTTTTTATGGATAAAATTTTAAATTTTTGTGGAAATTACACCGTTCGGTTAAACGAGGTTTGGATAATCAAAAGTTCACTGTATTATGTTTAAAAATGCCTTAAATAGGCTTTATGATTGCAATAAAAGTACTTTTTATAGAAAAAATATTAAATAATCGCCCTCATAATTAAACTAGAATATTTGTACATTAATGGTCAATTATCACCTCAAGCATCCTTTAAAAAGAAATTAAACAATTTTTAATAAAAATATAATTATATAATAATGATAATATTATCATTTATTACAAATAAATATTTATTTATTTACCAGAAAGACATTTACAAAAAATAATCATTGATTCATACTAAATCTGGAATGGCAAAATCTGCAAGAATGAGCATCAAAACTTGATATAGAATTAGCTGCAGACAATGTTCTACCCAATTCTCTATGACTATTTAACTCAACTTGGTCTATATATCTTATCCAACGTATATCTGAAGGTATATATGGGATGACATGCTTCGCAATATATAAATTTTCAATTATATATGCTTTTGATGATTGTTTTGCTCTTTTTTGCATCAATGAAGCATAAAATTCTGATACCATGACCACTTTTCCACCAACTATTGCCAATGCTGATTTGGCATCTTGAATTTTCCTGCCAAAGTAATGAATCTTACGTATATACTGGACTCCTACTAAATCAATACACATTGTTGTTATGGCCAAACCAACGATAATATAAATTAATATTATTAAAATTTGATCTTTTCCTTTTGGTAATAGATCTCCGAAACCTTAAAAAAAATACATTAATTACTATGATATTTAACATACCAACTGTCGTCATTGTAATAAAACTAAAATAAAAACTATTAAAGAAGCTCCAATCCTCCAAATGGGACATAAGAACACCACCAAGTGCTGTATATAGTACAAGAATTGCTAAAACAAGAAGTGCTGGTATCTTTTGTTCTTCAACGACCTCCATATGGTGATTGAGACCTCTGGATTGGCACTCATCACATACGTGTTCTCCATCAACATGATGAGCTTTATGTTGCATCTTCCTATTATTCCTAAGAATAAAGTGTTTCATTTTCAGATATTTTCCATAACTCCAAATAAGGTGTTCTGATAAAAATTTACCCATATCAGCAATTGTTACAAGTGTCAATGGAATACCGAGTATTGAAAATATTATACAAAATATTCTACCATATTGTGATGTTGGTACTGGTGATCCATAACCTATTGTTGTAACAACAGTCACAGCAAAAAATACAGCCGTTGAAAATGTCCATATCTCAATTATATTATTGTTTTTAATTTCTTCACTTGTCATAAAATATTTTTCAAATGCTACAAATAAATGATCACTTAAATTATGCATATGTTTTTTTGCTATATTTCTCCACTCCTCAGGACTTGTTGTGTTTTGTACAGCCAATTTCATCAACTCACTCACAAATTGTTCTTGTCTTATTTCAATTAATTTTAACTATAAAATTTGTCTAAAACATAACGTGAATTCAAACAAACCTGCTCCTTTTTAGTATCAAATTCATTTGGTCTTTCTATAGTATAAAATAACAACGCTCCAAGTAGTGTATAGACAAAGGATAACAATACCAAGGCAACATGAGGTAATATCAGCTTGGCATACTTCTTTACAACAGAATACTCTTTTACAATTTCTTCTCTCTCTTCATCAGACTCTTTTGTTTGTGAATCTGATGTCATCATTGTATCTTCACAATAATTACCTGATAGTGGTGATCTCATATCTCTGTCATTCCATGAAACATGTGAGGGGGTTCGTTGATAATTTGTAACTAGAGTAGATTGCTACAAATAGTAAAAGAAATTTTAAATACAAATTTTTAACTTAATGAAATTTTTTAAAATCTTTTGTTTAGGTGAAAGAAATATTAGTTAAATATTTAAATTCTCATTCTTCCGGAAGAAGAGTAATGTTAATGAAAAATGAGATGTAATTTTTGGTGTTAAAATATCATAAAAAGAATCAAAATATTAATGTTTAGGATTAAATTTTCTTTAAGCAAAAGAGATGAAATAATCCAAGGTTAATATTTTAACTTTCCACAAAATAATGATATTTATATTAAAATGGAAAGGAGTGTCAATTTAATAATAATAATAAAATTAATTAAATCTTTCTTCACAATATTTTGATGAAATTTCTTTCATAAATATGAATAATGGATTTTGTATATAAAGATTGTCAAAAATATAAATATATTTTTCAACTATACTAATGTTATTTAACTCGAGGGGAATTTTTTTATCTTTTAAAGAATAATTTATGAAACATACATTTTTATGCCTCTTTGGAAACTTAAAAGGAATTTCTCCCACTTTATCTCGAACTTCATATGTTTCTATGTCATCCAATTCCTCATCTGCCATCTGTATTATCTCATCTTCATCGTGAAATCTATCGACAACAACTCCAACACCAGTTTTTGCATATTTGTCTACCTTGATTGACGGAGTTCTCCCTAACAATGCAGAATTCCTAAAAGGTATTATATCATTTGAAGTTGTTGGAAACATTGAAGAATCATTATTATTATTATTATTATTACATGTTTGATTGTTAAACAATAACGGTTCGCTTGCTTCATCCTCGTATCTTTGATTTCTTGGCGATGAGACATTTATAGCTATTGGATTACTAAATATTGTAGCATGATTAGGACTTCCATAATTTCTCCTTTTATCACTTTCTTGGTGTAATGCCGATCTACTTCTAAAGGAGGAAAAACGACTTGCAAAATGTGACATAATATAAAAATAGTATAGCTATACAAAATATAGTTAAAATAAAGCACCTTTAAAAATAGAAGAAATAAAATAAATTGTCTTAGAATATATTGAATTAATTTCCCCAAAAGTAATATCACATCTATCTATGTATAATTATTTATTTTATTTGTACCAACATTTAAAACTTTCTTATCTCTTCTTTTATTAATGCAAAAGCTCAAGTGTATTTTGTGAAAGCTATCAAAATTGTCCTTTTTTCTCCAAAATTAATGTAAATTCCCTTAAAAATAAATTTAGCTTCTCAAATTGTAAAAAATTTCTCTCTAAGTTTGATCTTAAAAGTTAATTGACCACCATATATTTTAAATTAAAATAATTGGTATTGCCCTTAGCGTCTCTTCTGATAGCATTTGATTTTTTTATCCAAAAAATATTTAAACTGGAAGTATATGAATAAAATATTAGTTAGATATATGTAAGATAAAAAAAAAATGAATTAGGGTAACTGTTAAAAATTTATATATGAATCGTTCGCGCATTCTTACTTTGATAAAATATATAATAAACATACAAATCCCAAAACTGTTTGATGGAAACATTCTCTTTAATACGTTTATAAGGATGTATTGTTTCTCTCTTCTAAATTACACATATAAAGTTAAATAGTTGAGGAAGATTATTTCAAGTTTTCCAATACTCAACCCAGGGGAATGATTTGATTCTTTTAGTAACTTATTTTCAGTAGGACCTTTTTATACAACAAAAGTCATGGCTTACGGCTACTATATATCACATTATGCTATACTTTTTAACCATCTACACATCTATACAAATAGATTTCATTTTTACACATATATATATATATTAACAAAATACTATTGTCTGATACTTTTATTTTTAAATGATAAACTTTGTCTTCTCCTCTTTCTTATATATTAAACATGTGTATTTAAAATATATATAAATATATATAACACGGTTTCAAATTTTTAATGGTAACTCATTATATGATAAGAGGAATAGATAGGGAATTTTTAAAATATATCATTGTAACTTTATTTTTAATATTATCACAATTCTCCTAAAAGATGCCGATTGATATGGAAAAAATATTAGATATGAATATAACTCACTAACGTACCATTAATCTCATTAAAGATGTTATCTGATAAATGAATAGTCAATCAGCAATACAAAAAAAATATTTTTAAGCTAGAAAAAAAACGTTAAAAAAGATATGTCAAATTAATTTGACACTTTTGATAGAAGTTTGATAAGAAAATAGAAAAACTTGGATTGAAATAAAATAATAGAAATTTTTGTTTCATAAAATTTGACATCTTCAGTGTCAAAATAATTTTTTTAAAAGTTGTAAATAAATAAGTTATTTATTTTTAACATCCTTAAAGTTACCTAAAATTGAACAAATAAAAATATGACACTTTTATCATTAAATTCTTTGTTTAAACAAGAATATCACTACCAAAAGTAAAAATGTGCCTTGTCTACACTTATTAATAAAGTTTTCAATTCATACTAACAAAAAGATTAAAAGTATTTCCGAGAACAGTAATTCATGTTCTAAAAGAATTAAGAAGATTGTGGATGCCAAAAATCATTTAAAATAAAAAATGTTTAGTTTTTTTATTATTTAAACGTTGAAAAAAGAAAATTAAAAAGAAATATATAACTATATACATATATATAGTCAAACTATAAAGTAAATTAAAAAATAAAAATTAGCAATGTACTTGGGAGAAAAGAAAATTGGTTCATAAAAATGTTAATAACAAAAAAAGTTAATAATCCTTGTCTTTGTTGACGTCAAAAAATTCATGAAGGGATATGTATATTAAATAAAAGGAATAAAGAATAAATACCATCATATAACTTTAATTTTAAAAAAAATATATATGATAAGTAAATAAAAGTACAATGTATATGATTAAAATTGATACAGTTATTGTTTTTTTCCTGATTTCAGTGATATGTATGGAAACATATCCATATGAATTTCCTATATTTTCCCATGAAATTAAATTACATTTACTTCAATTAAACTGAAACATCTCATATTTCAATTATTTAAAACATTTTTACTGATTTCAGTATTCTATATCCACTTATACATAATTAAATTTCAAAATTTTTCACTCATCAATTTCCTTTTTATCAATTATATAAGTGATTAAAAATCTTATAAAAACTCCATATCAGATATATACTAAATATCTACTTTTATCTTACTTTCGAGAATGTGTATTTATTAACTCCATAATTTCAACTACCATTGTTATAGTATTTCCCTTATCTTAATGTTAACTATTTTAATAGTTTTATCTTAAATATATTTTTCTTTTAAAATAGAGAATCAAAACAATATTCTTTTTTCTTAATTTATTTCGATTTTAAATGCCATATTTTTCATTGAATTCACAAATAAAGAGACTGAAAGTGCCATAACTCTTAGTTAGTGGTGGATATTTATTATATCCAATGATAGATGGTTGACATAAATTATTGTTTCCAAATATAAATGTATATATATGACTATTTTTGATTTTGTCTTTATATTTCTAGTTTACCATTCAACAAATGTCATATCTTCATGATGTCCCATCTAAGAATGACAATTTTTTATTAATAAATAAGGAAATACTATTTTTACCTACATCTAACCAACCAAACGATATAGTAGTTTCCTGGAACTTTGAATCTCCAATTAGTATGATTGACTGGATTGGATTGTATAAAGTTGAAGAAAAAAATCCATTATATTATCTTTCTTATCAACAAATAAAATCAACAGTCACAACTTCGTTAATATTTAAATTAAAACATGAATCTATTAATACCTCATTATACTCATTAAATTCCACCTTCATTTTCCGGTACGTTTGTCTTCAATTATTTTTTTTAAAAAGTTAAAAATATTTTTTTCCATCATTTCATTTTCTTGATTAATATCTTTTCAAATGCCTACACCATAACAAGTCCCTGTAGATGGAAATTTATAAAGCTAAGAAGTTTAGATTGTCAAAAAAAGTAAAACTTAACAGCAAATGGATAAAAGGTCTTTGTAAAGTGAGAATTTTTCAATGATACATAAATATGTATATTTATACATTTTTCTTTAATTGTCAAATCTCTAAAAAGCCTTTTAAATATAATAAATTTATTTATTACTAATATATATCTATATATTTGATAATAATTTTTAAAAAAAAATGTAATAAATATATTGTAATATTAAAAATTATTCAATCTACTACTTTTAGGTATTACGATGGACTATCTGGATCTTTACGTGCAACCTCTCCACAATTTTGCATCTTTTCACATGCACGTCTCATCATTCATGGTATAATTTAAACTAATTTAATTATAATTAATATTTATCATTATTTTTAGAATTAAGTATTAATGGGCAAATACACTCCTCAAGAACAAAAAAGCAACAAAACATTAAGAGTTGCTTTGGAAAAATTTATTGTGGAGATTTTTCTTATAGAACATTGACTATTGATAGAATAACTAATGACGAAGAATTTAGATGGAAAAATTTAGTAAGTTGTTGATAATTTTATGTTCTTTAAATTATTTATTCAGAAATTTCTTTTTCCTGTCGATTGCTCTAAAGACTTAACTGTTGAAATTGTAAGAGAAGAACATTTCTTTGGGAAAAATAAAATTGTTGGGATTGCAACAATTCCATTTTTGGATCTCATTAATTCTGCAAGAAATAGGTATGTTTAATTATTATGTTTTCATTAAAAAGTATCATTTTATAGGAATCTTGTCAGTTACACTTGTCATCTACGAAAACACACTATACAAGAGGAGGACACAAAAGTGCCTTCATTAATAAAGGAGACTTGTCATTCTTTAAATATTGCTTGTTTAACTATAACTATTAGAATTACCCCAACCATTGAGGAGTCAATAGACAAACAGGAGAACTTGTTATTATCACTAACTAATAATAACAACTTGACGAATCCATTAATAGCAAGTAAGTAGTTGTTATTTTTTTAGAAAGTTATTATTTTTGGTTTTGTTATTTTTTTTGAGTAGAAAAATTATATATTAAGAAGTATCATGATTAATGAGGAGAGATTAAAAACAACTCCTTTTTAAATCTTATTCTTAAGAACAATTATATTTCTTTCCAAATATGTCATTCATTCAAACTAATTTTTCATCTTTACACTCTCCTTTATTCCTTAAAGCACATGCTAATTCCTATTTTAAAATACTAAAGATAACATTATTATGTTTACCACATAATTCATCTTTATCAATTTGAAATCATAATCTCCTTAAATATATTTCTATATATGGTAAAAAGAAACAAAATATTTGGTTTTTTTATCATATTTCCATCTCAAGATGCTCTAACATTGCTACTGAAATGTAACATAAATGAATACTCTTGAGAGATAATCAAAGTTTCTTTATACTATTATTTAACAATTTATTTAACTTGCTATATTGTCTTTTAAAAGATTATATATAAGAGCTAATATATTTTAAATGACTTTTTTGTTTATGCCCAAAAATTAAATGTTATATTAAAGCACTTTTTAAATAATAACCAAATCCTTTTTTATTTGAGTGGGTGTTTTCCTGTGACATACAGAGAACATAATAGTTTTAAAGAAATTTTTTAAAAACTATTTTATTAATTTAATTTCAAAATACCATTTTCAAAATAATATAAATATTTATTACTATTTTAGCCATGAATAAACCAAAAGACTGTAACAAAAACGAAAGAGAAATAATGTTGGTGAGGAAAAATATGCCTTCTGATAAAAATGCTAACACTATTATTTCCCTAAAAAAGAACACTTCTTCTATGACAAAAGAAAATAATCAAATTGACTATTCTATTTACAATCATTCTACAAATTCCTTATCATATAAAAGTGACTCTAAAATTATGAATACTCCTCAATCCTCTAGCATTTCTTCTGGAGTTTCTAGTCTTTCCGATTCATCTACCTCATCAAGTAAAAGTAGCACAGATATTATTTCTAATTTACCTAAAGGTATATTTGCTTTTTTTATTGATATATAAACTTTTTCCTTAGGCTTTGAAGCGAGAATTGACAAAGATGGGAGAATATTTTATATTGACCATATTAACAAAACAACAACATGGAATTTGCCAAATAATAATGGAAAAAAATCATTTATTGACATAAACAATAGAAAATTAAATACAACTGATGTCTTAATGAATAATTTTAACATGAAATACACATGCACCAGAAGAACAACTGTTCACTCTTCAAATGACGTTCTTCAACCAGCTCTAGCTTTCCTACAACGTTCTGACTTCCTAAATATCCTCCAAACAAACTTAGAAGCATTAGAGATATATAATTCAAGTTCATACTTAAAACATATGATAACAAAAATAAGAAAAAAAGAAAATGAAGATGAAAAAAGTAATATTTACTACTACGAGAAGTTTTCAAAAAACAAAGAGTTAATTACTTTTGTTAATTTATTTGCTGATAAAACACAACCATTACCAGTTGATTGGCAAGAATTAACAACTATGAAAACAGATGGTTCAATAAAGTTTTATGCTAATCATAAGAACAAACAAATAACTCCTATAGATCCAAGATTACCAATTGAAATTAAAAAACGCACTAGAAGTGTCCCATCTAAAAAAAACAATATTGAAGATGGTATAACTTCTTTAACAAAAATTTACCAGAATATTGATGAGATAAAAGAACTTGTCAAAGAACACTACCCGCAATTGACAAATAGAATTTTTAAAAAGTTAAATTTAATATCAAAAGTTGGGGAGACGGCTTTATTAAGATTTGCCAATGACTTGGATATTATAACAGCTATAAGTTTATATGAAGAAAAATGCAAAGAAAAAATAGATATAGAAAGGAAAAATGATACAGATAATAATAATAAAGTACAAAATAATGATAACGAAATTTATTCTATTGAATTTAAGGAAAAAGTCAATTATTTCTATACAACATTATCCAGAAATGGCTATGGTACTGGACCAACAAAAATTAAATTACTACTAAGGAGATTCTTTTTAGTTGAAGATTCATTTACCAAAATATTATCTATTGATTCTACTCAATTAAGAAAATCACAATTCACGGTTTCTTTTGAGGATGAAGATGGTCTAGACTATGGTGGCCCTAGTAGAGAATTATTTTTTTTATTATCAAGAGACCTATTTAATCCATATTATGGACTTTTTGAGTATAGTAATTCTAATGTCTACACTGTTATTATTGCCAATGATAGTAGTAAAGTTAAAAATTATCTTAAATGGTTTGAATTATGTGGTAGAGTTATAGGTTTAGCATTAATACATAGATGTCTAATTGATACATTTTTTTCAAGACCATTCTACAAATTATTACTCGGTATACCATATACAGTTGATGATTTAAAAGATATGGATATTGAATATTATAATAGTTTAAAATGGATATCTAATAATGATATTACGGGATGCGTAGATTTCACATTTACAGCAACAACAACAATTAATGGAAAAAATATTGATGTCGATTTATTACCTGATGGAGGTAATTTATTAGTTACTGAGTACAATAAAGATCAATACATCAACTTGCTACTCAAACATAGAATCGAAAGAAATATTCAAGAACAAATTAAAGCGATAACTAGAGGTCTATATGATGTTATTGATTCTAATTATCTACGCGTATTTTCTCCATCACAATTATCACTTCTTTTATCAGGAACTATGGATATAGATTTGGAAGATTGGAGAGAAAATACTGAATATAAAGGTGGATATTTCGATTCCCATGTTCTTATAAATTGGTTCTGGAATGTTGTGTATAAGTTAACTAATGCTGAAAGATTAAAACTACTTAAATTTGTCACTGGTACTAGCAGTATACCATTTGAAGGGTTCAAAGGCCTTCGTGGTTCTAATGGTGGATTAAAAAAATTTACTATTGAAAAATGGGGAGAACCAAATAGCTTACCAAGAGCACATACATGTTTCAATAGACTTGATTTACCACTTTATAAAGATCAACAAACAATTAAAAATAAATTATTAATAGCTATAAATGAAAGTGATTCATATGCCATAGAATAATCCTTTTTTGTCTCTAATAAAATGCATTAACTTTTCCTTGTAATTTTTAATAACCATCTTGGAACTGATGCTTCAACCACATCAACAACTTCCACATTAAAGTTATCTTTAATCTTTAAAAAATCCATAAATCCTAAAATAGATCCTCCAACACCAAAATAATAAAGTTTCCCTCCTAATAATCTAACAACAAAAAAGTTAACGAAAATATACTAGTTAAACATACATATAAGCATCGGGAGTATCCTTAAGATTATCACAAAATACTTGATAAAGTTTTTCGTAATTTTCCTCGCAGTATATAGTTTCAGTTGTTAAGATAATATCGAATTTAGTTCCATTTTCCCTAACGTTATCATTGAAATATTTCCAGTCTCCAGAGATATATGTTGTTTGATTCCCATTAAATCCGTTCATTTTTACATTCTCTTGTGTATAACATTTTAATACAACTTCATTAAAATCTTGGAAATATACATGAGAAGATTGAAAGATAAGGGCACAAATTCCTGGGAGCCCGGCCCCACATCCCAATTCAAGAACCGTCTTTCCTTTAAATGTATCATTCCCATTTTTTGTTATATACTTACACATATCAATAGCAGCTTCCCAAACTTTTAATCCACCTAAAATATTGACTCTTATCATACATATTATTTTACCTTCATAAATATTAGGAATCAAATCACTTTTATCTATATCTTTTAATTCATTTGAATTTTTATAGTTTGATTCTTTAATTAAATTACTAACCTCCTCAGAAGATAAATATTTAATTATTTTATCATTACATTCTAGTGTTTCAGGCATATTTAAAAGATAGAAAGTACAATATTTTAAACTTTAATTAAATAATTTTTGGAATAATATATATATTTCAAAGTATTTTACTATCATGGAATAAAACTAGTGAATTATTGTTAAACTTTATTCTGAACTAGATGCTTTTTTCTAATTAATGTGATGTTTCATATCACTTACACATGTATAAACATCAAAACCAAGTTCTCTTCTCTCTAATATTGATGATCTCATGTTAACAAATACATAACAATTGATAAATTCTGTTCCCAATTTCATTTCATCACATTTTAAAGCAACACTGCATAGTGTATAGAAAATATTTCTAAAGCCTTTTGGAGATTTCTTAATATTAAAGTCTTCCAATGAAAATAGTTCTTTTCTATCTAAACCAAATACATCAACACAGTACTCTCTAAATTTAAGGCGATTGTAGTTAACAAGATCCATACAATCTACTATTACTTGATCTACATTAACGACATCATATTTGTATTTTGGTGTCAATGTCGAAGCCAGTTTTTTCAAAATTTCTCCATCACTATACAAATTGACAAAGTTTCTCTCAGATAAATAATTTGACTTTATTATCCAGTCATATTTTTTTTCAAGTTTATCACTGTGGATTGTTTTAATTGCCCATGAGGTGATTATTTGAAGTGCTCTTTGGATAACAGCACGTTCTTTATGACTAATCCATTCTTTTGGATTAAAAGTTTTATCAACTTTAATCGGTTGAAGATCTTTAGATGGTTCTGTTACAGTAACCCCTTCGCCAATTATAGTTTTTCCACAAGAACATTTATAAATTATTTCTCCATTTTCATTCTTTTCTCCTAATACAACTTTCTTGTCTTCAACAACGACATCTTTAACTTCTTCTTGAATATTATTTTCACTCAAAACATTATTTTCGTTTTCATCAAACTTACTGTTTTCACGATCTTGAACTGTTAAATCTTCAGTAGAAGATTCTGCACTACGTTGTACTTGCTCAAATGAACCTTGAGAAACTTTATCGCATTTATCATTAACAATTTCTTTTTCTATAACCATATTAGAAGGACCTAAAAATAGTAAAGATTAGAAGAAATAAATGTGAACGCAAATATAGAATGATAAAAATATCAAGAAACAGCATATTTTATTATCCCAAAGGAACATTATAAAATCGTGATTAAAATGATAAAAATTACACAACTAAAAGTATAAATAAATCGGGAATAGATTAAAACATACCTATCTATTGATAAGAAAACTATTAAAAAAATAAAGTTTCTAAAACATCAAGATTGTTCTTTTATCATTCTTGGTAAACGTTTATTCCACCAAAATAATTACATTTTCACTCGTAAATTGTTAATAAAAAGTATAATAATATTGTTTACGATAATTAACCATACTTTGTGAGAGAGATAAAAATTATTAGAAAAGATATAGAAGAATTGACATTACAAAAGAAGATTAATATGATAAAAGAATGTTAATCCAAAATATCCATGGTAACATTTGCGCTTTCATATATTTTTGCTTTACAGAAGATTTACATAATACAATGAGTAACATTTATAAATATCAATGATGAAAATATGAAGAAAATTTTTAATATCTATATATACTAAAAGCAGAAGACTTAATTATATACCTATATATCCATCACACAATATTATATCAAAATCCTTTATTTTAATTTAAAATTAATATTATTCAATAATATCATATGAAAAGATTAATAAATTATGGATAATGAAGATGTACAAGAAAACATTAGAAACAAACCATCTTTTGCTTCCATTGTCTATACAACAATTGTAAGAAAATTTTATTTTTATATTTATTACTAACAATTTTTAGATCATTAAAACATTCTTGAAAAATCTTAAGAAAGAAAGTCAACTTGAAAGAATGTCTAATTATCACGACGACTTAATATTTAATGTTCAACCATCATCTAGTAGACCAAATATTGATAATGAAGCAACCTTAGAGGAAGGTAACAAGCAAAATAATGTTGAAGCAAATGAAAAAAAAACTTCCCAAGAGGTTAACCAAAAAATTGTAAGAAATATTAGTGATTTAAAAATTGATAATACTGTTCCAAAAGATGAAAAAAAATTAAAAATAAATATATATTTTAAAAAAATATTTAAAAAATCATTTTATAAAGACATACTTTTTCAAACAATTAATCGTTCTGGAGATTTCTACTATTTCTGGACATTATTTGTTTCAATTGCATGTTTTTATAATTTAATTTTAATGGTTGTCTTTGTTTATGATAACGTTTTTGGGGACCTTTACAAAATTTGGATTTATGGAAATATTGTTTGTGATGTTATTTTTTTAATTGACATCTTTGTTCAATCAAAAATAAGTTACTTAGATGATGGTATATACGTCAAAAATTGGAAAAAAATTTCCAAAAAGTATATTTATAGTATCCCCTTTCTTTTAGATATCTTAACACTAATTCCATTAGATATTTTTTTAATCATTAAAAAAGAGCTAACTTATCTCCGTCTAAATAGGCTATTGAAATGTTATCGATTCAATGAGTACGTTGAAAGGACTTCTATGAGAACAGGCTACCCACATGCTTTCAAAATTTTTGTACTTATAACTATATGCTTAATATTATTTCATTGGAATGCTTCATTCTACTTTATTATATCTGTCCTTGGTGGTACCAATTCTGAAGACAGAAATGATTGGGCATACACTGATGTCAAAAATGCGGACCCATTATTTCCAACTTGTGATGTAAATATTGATGATAATATGGGAGAATGTGGGTTTAATGAAACTGGTCGTGAAGCAAATTTCACTTTAAAAAGAGAAACTTATATTGATGAAATGATGGTTTATTGGAAAGATAAAATGTATATTAGCAAATATTCCAATTTTACCAAACAATATACTTTATCATTTTATTGGAGTTCATTAACATTAACTACTTGTGGACAACAACCATACCCAAATGCTTGGCAAGAGAATATCCTTGAAGTTATGGATACAATTATTGGTGTGCTTGTTTTTGCTACAATTGTCGGTTCTGTAGGTGCACTTGTGTCAACAGGTAATCGAGATAAGGCTGAATATCAATACATATTAGATGGTATCAAATTCTATATGAAATACAGAAATGTTGAACCATTGTTTCAGAAACGTGTCATTCAATTTATTTCATATCTTTATAATGAAGGAGGATTTACAGATGACAATAAAATTTTAGACTTTCTACCAAAACGTCTTCAAGGACAAATCGCTGTCAATCTACATATGCAAACACTTATAGGAGTTAATTTATTTAAAGATATGGAACCCGGACTTTTATATGCTCTTGTTCTCAAACTTAATCGTGTTATGTATGCACCAGATGACTACTTATGTAATATAGGAGATCCAGCACGTGAAATGTTTATACTCAAAAGAGGAAAACTTCGGACCGTTGATATTAATGGTAATGTTTTAGAGGTTCTCGAAGAAGGATCAACATTTGGTGAAAGTTCTATCATTAAATTACATGGTAAACTTAATAATGATAAACAAACATTAGCTTTACAATCTATTGGCTATAGTGATGTATATATTTTGAAAAGAGATGATGTCATTAAAATTTTACAAGATTATCCCAAAGAAAGAGAAAATCTTTCACATAGAATAAGAAAATTATTTGAAGAGAACGCTGAAGTAAAAGAGAAATTAGATATTACGGATTTAGGGACTACTCATAGTATCGAAGAACAGTTCGAAATAATGAAAGAGATAATTGAAGAATTAGATAGAAGGATAACAGAGGCGTACGATAAATTTGACGTATCATCATCTGTTATCAAAAAGAAAGTAACGAAGGTTGAAGGAATGTACAAAAAAAGCAGATTTAAAATTAAAGAAGCATATAAGAATAGTCTCCAAACAAGATTTTGAAAATTATAATATATCATAATTCTTCCTCTATCTTTGTTAATACTTAATAAATAAAATACTAAAAAATACAACAACTTTACTTTCTCATAAAACAATCCAACTTCTTTGTATAACAAAATAATAATTTCTCAAAATTGATTTGTTGACAAGAAAGTATAATCTTAAAAACGGCAACAACTGTCATTTAAAAGAAGAAACCAAGAATCTTTCCTCCGACGTGTTTTCTTCTGGCTTCCTCGTGATCCATAATTCCGGCTGATGTAGTAAGAACAATGTATCCGAATTGACGAGATGGGAGAAGTGTTGTTGTCCATCTTTCCATATCTTTGTGAGCAATGTCGAATCTTGGAGAAACAACTGAACATTTGTTGATTCTTCCTGTAAGATTAACAACAATCTTTCCAGCACGATGGTCATCGATAATTTCAAATTCACCAATATATCCTAAAAATTTACAAAAAAAAAATTTATTTATACAATGATAAAACCTACCGTGCTTCATCATAACAGTAAGGAATTTAACGATAACCTTAGATGATGGTCTAAGGATAACTTGGCGTTTTCCACGTTTCTCAGCATTATTAATACGTTTCAAAGCATCAGCTAGAACATTCATACGCACCATCTTGATATATCAAGTACAACAAAAAGACCCTAAAATTATTCAACAAAATGATAAATCTTAAGAAAATCATAATTGTAGAAATAAAAAAAATAACAAAATGTAGAGAAAAATTTTCTAATTATTATAGGAACCAAATATGGTCAAATATCCTTTTACGTAGCTATTAAAAACCTCAAAAAGATTCAAAATTCAAAGAAATAGAGGAAACATTTTACCGTATGGGATAAAATTATGTTGGAATAACGTCTCTTTTGATAATTATATGTGGGCCTTATCTTCTTTTACCACACATTTAAAGTTAAGAAACTTCCGTGATATGTATGAAATTTTAAGAGTAAATAAACAAAAAACAACAACAAATATATAGTAAGTTTTATTTCGTAAGTGATAAGTAAAAAAACCACAGAAATCATAAAATCTATTTGAATCCTTTACTTCATTATAATGAAACCTTATACATAAATAATTTCTATTTGTCTATCTACATAATATAAAAATATACATTTAAATACAAAAGTTTAAAAAATAATCTACATTTGATTCAAGAAGGGTGATTTATATGTTTTGTTGTCCATGGTACTCATCCTTGGTGGGAGTTCAGGCATGTTCTGTCGAAATGGAGAGACATATTCTTCTAAATTTGGTTCCTTATTATTACAAAGTGCCATGGTATTAAGGTCTCCCAAAAGATCGTCAACAGTAATTTTTTTTGATTGTTGATTTTGTGGTATTCCACGATTATAGTTTAATTGTTCAAGATTTTGTGGAAATCCAGACACATTAGCATGGATGGAGTAATTATTGGTAGGAATAGAGAAGACAGCATTAGAATAATCATGATTCATATTATTCGTCATGTTCTTACCATATTCATGATTGTTTCCAATACCTGGTTGAGAAGGTTGATGCAATGTTGTAGGGTTCATAGTTTGTGAAACTATTTTTGAATTACTTAAAACAACTGGATTCCCTCTTCCATTACCTACTCGTTGTGGTATTGATGTATTCATTTGAACTTGCATTGGAGTATTTATTGGAGGCTGTACTGGTGCATTCACTGAAGGCATTGATTGTGTACTCAGTTGAGAGATTGTGTAAGTATTCATTGAAGGCATCGTCTGGGTGTTCATTGGAAATATCGTTTGGTTGTTCATTGTAGGGAGCGTAGGAGAATTCATTGATTGAGTACTCAACGTAGGTTGAGTAGGAGCATTCATTGTTTGAGCACTCATTTGAGGCGGTGTTGGAGCATTCATTGAAGGCATAGTTTGTGTACTCATTTGAGACGATGTTGGAGGATTCGTTGAAGACATCGTTTGAGCACCCATTTGAGTCGGTGTTGGAGCATTCATTGAAGGCATCGTTTGAGCACTCATTTGAGGTTGTGCTGGAGGGTTAATTGAAGGCATCGTTTGAGCACTCATTTGAGGTTGTGCTGGAGCATTCATTGAATGTATTGGTGTTGATGAATTATGATAAGGAACATTACAATACTGTCCATAGGGATTGATATTCTGAATTACATTATTCTCTGGAACAAACTGTTGATAGTTACCTTGAATAGGTGTATAATTAGTTGGTATCATATTTTGCTGGCAATTAGTATAGTTAACAGGTTTGTACATATTAGTAGGTTGACTGATACCGTTATCGGTAGGAAAAGATGTGGTTGGCATTGTATTCTTCTTGTTCATCTTCTCTCGATAAAATGCCATCATATCAACTTTCTTACCCTTATCACTATCATTTCTAACTGATACTGGTCTTTCTTGAGTTGGTACTGGTTTGCTACTTCCAAAAAGACTCATAAAATCATCTGTCTCTCTTGCCATCATCATCTCTTTCATCTTTTCTTCTTCAAGTAACTTTTTTTTTTGTTCCCTTTTAATCTCATCTTCATATTTTACTTTCCAAGATTCAACTGTCTTGGAAATTGGATTCAAAATCTTAAGTACATCTTTGTAAAATGTTATACCATTGGTTACACCTTTTAATCCAAGGTCTACAGATTCGTACGAAGCAACCAACTCTGCAGCTTTCTTAACTCTAATCAAATTGGCATTCTGGATTGTTTTCCTAATCGGTGCAAAATTTGCGTTAGCATCAGTCAATGCACTTAATATTGGCTCCTGTGCACCGATATTTAACTCCAAAAACCTTAGTGATTTATCATGTTTCTCCAGTGCCTTCTTACAAATACCTTCTTGGTCACCGTACTTTTCTACCATCAATTCTTTGTAAACTTGATTATTTTCTATATCATCTAGAAGTTCATTCAATAATGTGTACCGTTGCTTCTTCATAGTATCTACTTTATCTAAGATACTCTTGAGTTTACTGCCCTCTTCTGTTTGTGATGGAATAAAGGAGACGAGATCTGGACAACATTCATTTAACTTCTCCCGAATCTCAGAAACTGATAAATTAAGTAATTTTATGTTAGACGAATGAATCCCAGCAGCTTGGCGAAGATTCTCATTAACCTGTTTAGCTTGAGAATGTCTCTTTTCGATGTCTTCAATGTTTTGACGCATTTTTTCAATTAATCCCCTATCCACGATACCTTTATTTGATACAATATCCATCGTTTCACGTACCTTTTCTATACGTTTTTCAACTTCTTTACTCATTTCAATAACTTCATCAAGTGTGGTAAGGAAATTTGAAAAAGTGTCAGGATGTGAATGTAGTGAAGCAATACATGTCAACAATTCTTCAGGAAGATCGAAATCTTTTATATCTTTATCAAGATTTAGGGCACTTAAATGAAGTTCTATAAGAAAGGAATCCAGTTCTTCATCGGCTTTATCAACTTTTCTTACAATTTCATCTTTAAATTGCTTTTTTTTCTCCTCAAATATTGATATACCTTTTATCACCTCAGATGGTAAAAGTTCACCAAACATATCATCACCGGATACAGATCTATCATTAACATTAAATTTAATTGCTTCTGCCATTACTTTACCCTCCAAAGCTGGTAACTCTTCAAGACCAACAATTCTTGCACAGTAAACGATATCATTTTCCCTATGTATCTTCTCATCTGCTTCCGTAATTATCTTTT
The DNA here is from genome assembly GCA_963280985.1 of Strongyloides venezuelensis. Classification (NCBI taxonomy): domain Eukaryota; kingdom Metazoa; phylum Nematoda; class Chromadorea; order Rhabditida; family Strongyloididae; genus Strongyloides; species Strongyloides venezuelensis. The sequence continues at coordinate 588,158 of CAUJLX010000002.1, read as the reverse complement.
GAACATGATTAATGACACTTTTAAGCATCTCGTTTTTATTTTTACCCACACTAGACATGCCTGCATCAATATTTTTTTTCGACAACTCGATATATTTCACTGCATGTCCATATTTCTCTTCATTTTGACATTGTAAAGCCATATAGTAATCTCTGATTGCAGAATGAAGATTAGATTTGGTAGATAAATATCTTCTAGAATCTTCCAAGATAGACGATCCCATTATCTCTTGAAGTGCAGGACTATGTAATTGAGCGGAACACTCTGAATACATTGTTACTAATCCTGCTGCCAACTGAGCAATTACAAGATTCTTACGACTCTCCTTTATAGCCTTATCCAAAACGCATTCTTGGGCCTGTCCTAGGAAAAGAGAGCAACACCAAGATAAGTATGGACGAGACAAATCTGGTGCTCCAAGATTTATACCTTCATAGTCATCTAATATCATTTTTAGTGTACCAGCAGCATATTGAAAATTCATAAATGCACTTTTTATTGAATCATTATTATTTCTGGACTCTCCAGCTGCTATTGATGAATGTATTGCAGCAATAGCATAGAGTACCGACACCAATTCATAATTTATATCGTCTTGAGAGTTTCCACCTCCCAAATCATCTGGTGAATCACTCCATGTGAATGGTATTGCCATTTCATCACCCCTTTCCATTGGAAATCTATTCTTCATTAAAGCCATCTGACAATAATATCTTTTCATGACCAATACTTGTTCCATATCACATTGAAAATTTTTAAAATGTTCTCTCATGTTTTGTAATTCATTTATACTTCCCTCAAACTTTTGAGGATCATTTTGGTAATGTATTAATATATACTAAAAAGAAAATATAGATAATCTATACGACATATATACTCTACCTCTTTAACCTTTATTTTAAAATCTTCCGGAAAATCTCCACTTGCACTTTTACGTGGTATTGCCTGCATAGGCGCTCTTGGTATACCTTCCATATCTCTTTATAGTTATCCTGAATCTGAAAAAAAACAAATGAGATTAATTATCTGTATTTAGTGTCAATTTTTAGCAAAAATTAAAATTTTACGAAACTAAAAGTATACACGTGGCAAAATTAAATATCTAAATTTTAAATAATAATGATCAGAAAGTTTCCGTTGGATGATGAGTAGACAAAATATCATATACATACGCAACTCCAATACAAACTTGTTTTTCGCTACAAGTTCTTTCAAAGTAAAAACATCCATCTTCGTATTGTTAAATTTTTTTTGTATGTTTACTTTGGTGATAAATGTTAAAATCAATCCTACTTTTTGTCTGTATTAAAATGAATAGTAAACATTTGTATATGTATGAACAATGATGCCTAAATATGATAATTACATGAATATAATTCGTGTAACATAAATTCAACAAATAAAGTAGGTTGTTCTAAAAATTTTTTGGTTTGTCATTCCTTTTTAACAAACCTCAATTTTATATAATCTATCCATTTTATTTTTACATTACAATCATATTTCTACCTTTATATTATTTTTTAAAAAAAAAATGAAATTTCATTAAAATTTATATATTGTCATCTTGGAGAATGCCAAGTCTCTTTTTTTTCTATATTATTTACTCATTAATAATCTATATCATTGTAATAACATATTATATATTAAATTGATTTTATATCATTATCGTAGGCATACACCTCTGCAGTTATAATAATTTATGCTCTGATATTTTAAATTCCTGTTTATGTACACTAACTGGTACATTTGAATTTTAAATCCATAGGTAACATATGTTTTTTATAATATTTTTTTCATATAAATATACACTCGACTAAGCAGTTAATATTAAGCTTAAACACTGTTCTCCTACATATATATGCATATACAATTGATAAACAATTAACTATATCTCTATACTTTAACTCTCAACTTGTCATATTTTTCTAATATAAACTTCACAAAGTTTTAGGTGTATGACAATATATAATAAATAAAAAAGGTCATTTTCATATCTCTCCTTTCCTATTGTTTTTTTTTTGTTTTCCTTTCTACCTATAATTATTATTAAATTTTTAGACTTACATTACTGATATATTCTTGTCTATACTAATTCAGTGGAGAAACTTCTAAATGTTACAATATGAAAATACCTATTATTGAAAAAACATATGACAAAATATCGTCATATCTTGTCAAAACTAGAGACGCCACCTCTGTATCATACAATAGATTTGATAGAGGTGATGACAACTCCGATGAAAGACCTCCACCAACATCGATAATTGTACCACCATTCGATGAGAATGACTCTGAATTCAAGGTACTTTTTGGTAGATATCATTGCCAAAAGGCTGCTCTAATTTGTGCTGTTTTTGGTATGTCATTTATTATTCTTATGTTTACAACAACATTCTTTGAATTTGATTGGTATAATCATGAAAGTGGCGTTGATTTTATGACTCTTCTTGGACTTTTTCTTTATCTTATTTGTGGTATCCTCATCCATTACTTCATCATTTACGGAATCAAAAAGCAACAAACAATCTATTTTTTCCCATTCATTGTAATTTACATGTTCTTGATACTTAGTGAAGCATTAAGCCTCTTTACTGTTGTTATCTCATTCATCTACTTTATCAATGCTCGTAAGGCCAATTCTCATCCAGAAAGTCATCATCATTACTATGAAATCGTAATGTATGATCATACAAAAAATTCTGTTATCATTTCTGCGACAGTTTTGACTCCTCTTATCCTTGTACAATCCATAATGATATACTTAGTTTTGAAATGCAGGAATTTTGTTGGTGCCAAAAATGCTCATGCTGCTGCATTAAGAGTTGCCGAGAGAGCTAAACAACAGTATCCCGATATTGAAATAATTCATGGTTCAAATACTGACAAAAATACATCGCATAATAATCATGACATTGAAAGAGGTGTCCCACCAACTAATTCATCATCATCTCAACAACAATTACCATCTTCATTCTCACCACAAGACATTGAAGAAGAAATTAACAATGAAACCAATAAATATTAAATTAATATTTTTTTAATGGAATTTTATTTCCATTGATATTTTAAAAAATCAATAAAAATTATTATATTAAAAAAAATTATATATTTATAATACATGGCAAGTTTTAATTTGAAGAATCTTTCTCAAGATTTAGTTCTTCAATAACATCCAGTATATCTTTTGATGGATGTTTTGCTGTATACTCTGCAATCTCCTCCACAAACGCAATCCTTTGTGCTTCAATACTCTCCTCAAAGGCATCTAATCTTGCATCTAAAGAATCTTCTGCACTAGATAAATCTGTTGCTTTACTTGTTAACAACTCAACCTTCTTAATTGAATCTTTCATCAAACAATTATCTCTATCCAATGGTGGTAAAAGTTTTCCACTAACATATGCATTAAAAACATCTTGGTCCATTTTTAAACTTTCACAATTCATATTTTTTATATACTCAATTGCACATGAAAAATTTGTAAAATAATACCCGCTTTCACCTTTAATGATTCTATTTTCATGTGCAAATCTAGAAATAAATTTCAGATTTGATTGTATTAAAGGGGGATTTGCACGGAGAATTACATAGATAAGTCCTGGTAAAAATTCATCTGCTGAAGCTGGTACACCATCACGAGATTGTTTTAATGCTTCTAAGATTTTCCTACAACCCTCTATTAAACTGGCCAATTTCTCTTCTGTACTTTTAAACACATTTACATCAATTACTTTAGCTACAGCCTCATCTATCAAATCTCTAACATTATTTTTTGAAAAATTTAATTCTGTATCAAGGAAACCATAATTCACCCAGTAAAGTGAACGGATTCTATCTTGTAAAGAAAGGTCAGCTACCTCCTCTTCACTACTGTTTCCAAATAAAATGTCATAACATCTAACACAAACAACTCTCTCAACAATTGATATACATTCATTGATATCCAAATGCATAGTGTTACGCAGTTCATTTGCGGTTTTAAGAAGTTTATTCCAAACATTGTCATACAATGTCTGAACTATTTCTGATTGTTCGTCACCACCTATGAATCCTTGGTTCTAAAAAAATTATATAATTACTGGAAATAGGGATTATTTTAACATACATCTACTAATTTTTCTATTGCTTCCTTTGTCAGTCGATCAATAATTTTTCCAACAGCTTTAGGAAGTTTTGTTTTCATATAGGAAGAATATTCCTCCATAGTTGAAACGCTCTCAGGAGACAAAGAACGTTTCCTACTAAAAAAAATATATATTTATTTACATATTACCATTGATTATATTATCATACCTAACAATATCAATATTAGACAATGATTGAGAATCTGTCCCTTGTTCAGGAAAGGAAATACCACCTGTACTAGTGGTTGGTGATAACATATTCCTACTACGAGATGCAATTGTATTAACTGTCGTAGTTAGGGGATTTTTAAGGAAATGTGCTTTAATTGTACTTGAAATACCACTTTCATTTGATGATTTTATTCCACCTTGGGATGTTAATACATCTTTGTTCTTGGCAAAATCTTTTAATCTTCTTGTCTCTATCTGACTGATTTTCCAACAAACTGAACATAAACCCTTCCATTGGGGGGTTCCATAATGACCACATCCATTACGACATTTCTATAAATACAGTAGAAAACAAAATTAACAGTAAAAAACTTACCAATTGATCTTCTGATATATATACTTTAACACGTTTATTTTCCATTTTTCCAAAAAATTAATACAACTGGTATTTACAAACTTAAGTGATAACTTTTTCCGATTAGAATATAAACATACCAATCTTGAAGTGACTTCTTTGGAGAGTTGACGCCTTTGATAAGAAATTTCTTACTATACATTAATGAGAATGTTATTGAGATCGTTTTTTTCCACTTCATCAGGTAATTCTACTTTAAAAGTTAGTATTTTTTTCTTTATAGTTCTCCAAAATTGTTATAGAGCTTCAATATCGAATATTGGAAGACCATTACATATTAAGGATTATATTGTAGAGGTAATGAGAAGTGATGGATCTATTGTGCCTGCTAGAGTTTCTGAACCATTTCAATTAATTCAACTACCTGCAGATATAAAAACGATGAGTGAGGATGAACGAAGACAAAGACTTGCAGCAAGGAAAATTAAAGTAAAAGTTGTCAAAGAAGAAGTAATTGACGATAACTTCGATCTAGGAAATTATGAAAATTTATGGAAAAATTAAACCTTTTTATTTTGTTAATGATATTAATTAATATTAATAAGAGTATATTCAAATAATGACAACAATTTTTCCACCACACCAAATGATATATATGGTAAAATTATTGTGAAATAAAAGTTATTTATGCATTTGTGATTGATTTTTTTACACGTTTCAATAGAAAATATAAATTTAAAAAATATACGTTATTGGTTATTTATTTTTAAAATATACATATAATACAAATATATAATAATACAAATAAAAAAAAATTAGTCTCTTCTCACTCTGTATTGTTTCCTGGTGAACCAATCGGATAATTTACGGGAAGTTATCTTCTTGGTTCCCCTACGCTTAGACATATCGTTAAGTGTCTTAGCATATTCCCTCAACTTTTCATAAGTTCTTTTTGATTTGGACTTCATTATTGCGAAGACAACTGGTACATACTTACGACTATTTTCATTTCTTTCCTCTTCAGTGACTACAATTATAAGAGTATAAACTTGACGGAAACCTTTTGGTCTTATTCAAAAAGTTCCGTCTGCCTTTCTTACTTTTGATTCAGCATATTATAGTATATCTTTCAATTGACGATTTAGATATAAACACAAACAATGGCCTGATGGTAACTTTGACGGCAATAGAAGCTTCCATTTTCAGACTCAATTGTTGACTAAAATTTTAAAAGATATATTAAAAAAGAAAAAAAAACCTACCTTTATTGACTAAATGTAAATGTAACTATCATAAAAAGTCTTTGCTTATATATATCATTAATGTAATCGGTTCTATCAACTTCTAAAAACTTGTAGAAATTCTTTTTTGCCTTATGTGTATTAACATATCAAACATGAGTATGGTGATGTACACTAAAACAATTTTTAGATCAAAGAGCATAAAAAGACTATTACCCATAGTCTTTTTTCGTAAGTAAGAAAAGTTTTAATTTATTGTTAATACTTATATATAAAAGATAACTTCAAAATATTAAGGTAAACTTTATGATATATAAATATTTCTAAACATAATTATTTATAACATAAAAAATTTCATAGAAACATTTTATTTATTTAGAAATACTATTATTTATAATTAATAAATATTAACGTTTATAATTAAAAACCATTACCATTATAATTTTAATAAAAAATTTTAAATATTTGTTAAATTATAAGAACTTTTATAGTTAATTTATATCATTCCTGAAGCTAACGGTTTCTTTCTAAGGAAATAATAAATAAACTAATTTACTTTAAATTTATGTATATTTCCTCAAATTTTTAAGATTTAGATTATTTGCAATGGTTTCCTCCTAAGTACTAAATGAATTCTTATTAATAACAACATTTTTTATTTCTTCAATAGCTTCATCTAATTGTTCTTTTAATGTACCATCGACGTTCCCTTTTGACTTAAAAACTTCAATTACTGCGCCTTGTGCTGAAGTAAGCAAACTAATTTCATCTTCATCAACTTGACTTGAATTCTTGAAATTTAATATAAAGTTTCCTACAAATTTACCAGATCCTGACACTGCTATTTTATATCTATCAGCATATAAAATCAAAATACCAAGTAGAAGAGATTTTGCATGGTCAGTAGATTCTTTTAAAGCCTTAACAAGTCCATCCTTATAACTAGATACCAACTCCGGTATTAGTGATTCATGAGGTTTTTTAAAAATTAATCCGCAACTGTTTTTGTTTCCTAAAGTTTTTACTGCTTCATGGAAGAGATTAACGTCTCCGGATGTTATTGATGCATATAAAGAGAGTATGTCTTCTTTTATATCATTATCACAATCCATCTCTTTTATTATTTTATTTCTTGTTCCTGGAGATGATAATTCATCAACTGGTCTTTCGGAGATTATAGATAAAACGACATTTGCAAAGTCAATTCCAGTATTTTTAAGAAGATAATCCCTCAAATCTGTTCCGGTTTTGTCTATAAAAATATATATTTTAAAAATAACTATTAAAAATACCTGGGAAATGTAATGCACCTTGTTCTAAGATACAAAATGTTTCGTATAATGTTTGTCCATTCTGTTCTAATACTTTTCTATTTTTCTTTTGATCACTACTTCTTGTTAAACTAAGGTTATTCATAGTATATATAATTTCATTGTTAAAAGTTTCCTCAAGATCTGTTGATATTTCTTTATATATACATTTTACAATATTTTCTGGAGCTAAATTTTCCTTTTCGAGTTGCTTTAGAAGAGTTGCATTCGGTAATGATATGGTTGTTCCTTTCCGTACCTCTGTAGTACTTTTTTTGCGGGCTTCTTTGATGAAACACCTTTCTTCTTACTCCCTTTACCACCTTTTCCAGTGCCCCAATCTTCATCATCGGAATGTTGTTTATGTTTTCCTTTCGCTTGTTCTTCTTTCATACTTATAATCAAATTTGGAGCCTCTTTAACAGCAATTTCTTTTACAATCGGTTCCAAGAACTTCTTTATTGTATCTACAAGTGACTTTTTGTATAAAATTAATGAGGAATCGGGTGTATCTAAAAATTTCAAGTCATTGCTTAATTTCCAATATTTTTCCTTAATGATATCTATATCAACTTCAGTAATAGGATATGATATTTCATTACGCAAAAATCCCATAACATCACACCATCCACTGTTTCTTGCATCATTTTCTATCTCATTAATGTAATCAGTTAACTTTTCTTTACTAATAATTATTGAATCCAAATGAATTATACTTTTTGAAAAAGATTTCCCATATATTGCATCAAAAGTTTCATTTATATTTGTGATAAAGAACTTCTTAAAAATCCCGCTATCTATTATACCATCAGAATTAAATTTCGACTTGATATAACATAGTGTAAGGTCAGAATAATACTTTGGTATGTAGAAATTCTTTTTTGTTGAATGTTTTAATCCAAAAAGTTTCCCATTTATTATATTTTCTTTATCTAATTCATTCCATAAACTCCAGAAAATATTTTCTGATACTGGAATTACAGACACAATTTTCTCCATTGGAGTAACTTTTGTAACAGAACTTAATATTGCAGCAACATACATTTTTTGTGCTGACAAATACCTTCTAGTGTATATGGTATCTCCATCTTTAACAGCAGCAATTTTATTTCCTATTTCGTTTAATACATATGTATTGATAATAGCAGTTGGAAGATCAAACAACTTCGTTATAGATAAAATTGACATTGTGCCAACATCATCGAGTTTGTCACTTATTTCATTGCATAGATTGTCCATAAAAGTCTTCGTATACAATTCGCTTTGAAATGATATAAAATTCTCATCCGAAGAACATATCTCCTTAACGCCCTCAACAATATACTCGAAATCGACATTTAATGACATAACCAAATCATCCATTGAAACTCTTCCTTTACGTCCTATACATTCATTCATTATTTCACTCTGAAGACGTTTTTTAGTAACATATTCTTTACCATCATTTGAGAAGATAATATCAATTAAAGACAATTCACGAAGCTTTGAAACAATTTCAATAACATTACTATCACTGAGTTTCTTTTCTCCTTCGAAATTTTGAGCTACTTGAAGTTCATTTGCTAATTTCTGTATATCTGCCCATGTAGCCATATTATTTCTAAAGAGCATTATTAACACATATAAATAAATATTTGAAAATATGGAATAAAGTATTAGTAACTATTTTTAAAAAAATTAATAATCGCTTATCATAATTATATCATATTTAATAAATTAAAAAGTATCGCATACAAATATTTTATCTAACTCTAATTGTTTTAGCATTTTAGTTTCATCACTACTGCTTCCTGAAACATTTGATGTGTTCTCATCTTCTCTATTCTTAAATCGTTGAAGAGACGAAAATGTCTGTTGTATAGATTGTATTAAATTAGATGATAAACGATTGAATGTATCCTTTACGTATTCTCTTACTTCTACGATCATTTTCTCCTTTACTTCGTCCTCTACTCCATATGTATTAAAATCATCTTCTAATTTCTTTAAATAATCGACAATACTTGAGAGATATTGTGAGTGACTTTCAGGCATCGGTTTCTTAGTCCATCTGTAACTTTTTGGCACATCGTTAACTTGAATTAAATACTTATCTAAAGTTTTTTTGTTAATCTCTATTAATATTTTCTCAAAAAGACAACTTTTTTCACGAAGCGTCACAAAGAAACTGTCAAATACATTGCCGAATATACGCCAATCAAGACGTAAATTTTCAATTCTTGAACGAAAAACACCATAACACAACCCCATAATTGATTCTTCAAGTCTTTGGACATCAGATATTATTGCAATTGGTACTTTATAGTCTTCCTCAAACTCCAATTCAGATGCTTTCTCTAAAAATGTTATTAACTTATTGAAATTAGATATTAAGAAAGTCCAACTTCTAGATAACAGTGGATCAAGTACAATCTTCTCGTTACTCACGTCATTAAAACTCCATACTATTGCTTTCGATATTTCAAGTGAAAAAAAAGAATTGTAGTCCAATTCATATTCTAAGTTTGGAATAGATACTTCTATATCTTCCAATTGTCTGTTTGTTGCTTTCCCAAGTTCAGTATTTACCTTCTTTGAATATCCACTGGTTATTAACTTAAAGTATATGTGCATATTAAATTGATCTAGACAAGAAACGAGAAGGCTTTTATTTTCCTTCCTACGTGGATATGTTTTGACGAATTGAAGTAATTCAAAGAAACATTTTTGAAATAATGTTGTATCATTAATCAAAATATTGGAAGCAAGGTTGTTCTTAATAGTTTCTTGTAGACCTTTTAGTAAACACGAATCTATAAAATGATATCCCAAAGATCCTATTTGTTCATTTGAGCTTTCCAAAAATGTGTTCCTCGTTTTGATTATGGTTTCCAAACATCTTGTCAACTTTTCAAATAAAGAATCCTTGCCGTCAAAACATCTATTTAGTGTTGATGATACAATATCATGGGATATAATCTCCATTGGAATACTTTCTTGACTAATTATCTGCAAACAACTCATTATTGACTCAATATCTTTTGAATTAACATCTCGAAACTTTTGCTTAAGACATTCAGTAACAAGTTTCGTGAATTTCGAAATAATAAAATTCATAACTCTATCATAATCTCTACCATTCTGATTATCATCAGCTGTCTCCTTACATGCTTCAAATGTGTTAACAAGATCTGCCAAGGACATAGAAAATCTCTCAACCTGCCTTCGAGACATCTCAGCAGGAAATTGCTCCAGTAGGTCAATGAAACGTTTGCTGCTTTCTACAAAATTAATCTTGTTTCTTAAACTTATTTGTTCCATGTAACATTTTGAAAGTTTTTCACGCTTATCATTCAATTGATTGGCTGATTCTTTCAATTGAAATGTACTTTCACAATACTTGTTAAATGAGGTCTGAAAAGTTAAAAATAAAATATTAAAAAGTGTAAACTCTAAAAATAAAGTTTTAATTTATTTTCTCATAAGTATCTTGTACCTTCAGAAAGTTTTTTTTTATCGTGGGAAAGTAAAAAAGAAATGAGAATCTCAGCTTTTAGGGAGAAAAATATATGAACAGAATGTTAGATTCTAATTGGTAAAACTATGTCTTGAGAGGTCGTAGAAGAAATATCATTGAATATAAACTTACATTTGTACTTTCTCCAATTCTTTCAATAACATCGTTTAAACTAACTAATGAGGAAGATAAATTAACAAAATCCGCATACTCCACGTTTATCAACTCAACTAATTCTTCTTGAACAGTTTTCAAGTATGATCTTAGATCTCCAGAAATTTCATCTAACGTTGCACGATGACGAGCCAAATTTATAAATCTTTCCACGTTAAACTCAGGTCTTGTAAATAGAGTTTTATTAAAAGAATATACCTGTCCACTATCAGAATCTATTTTAGGAGAAGGAAACTGAGAAATCATTTCTGTAGTTTGGAATGTAGTTAAATACAATATATTTATTCTTTGACGTGGAATAGTAAACAAGCCAGTTTACCAAACTAAAATTTAGTATTATATTCGCCATTCATGTTCATTTACCTTGGAATAACGTTACTTATAATAATAAATTCACAAATAACTATTTTTATCAAAACTAGTGAAATTTGTTTGGTGTTTGTGATAAGATATTAGTAAAAATCAAAATTTCTAAATTGCATTTAATCTGTATATTATTTTTAAAAAAAAAAAACATGTATATTGAAATACCTTGATTGATTTCTTAAGGAAATTGCATTAGAAAAAACTTTATTAACATTGTTTTGATTTTTAAATGAAATAGGTCTGAAAATTACTTGTAATTAATAAAAATTATCTTTATATTATTAAAGCGTGTTTACATACTTGAATTTAATTAACCACTTATTTCATTTTTGAAAGTATGTGGACTAGCCTTAGGTTAGGCTAGTATACATTCCCCTTTTATTACAAAAAATGATAATAATTTATTAGGTGAAAGAAGATTTTTATTATAATGGAAATTGATATGTATAAAATTACTTTACAATTTATTATTAGCTACTAAAGAGGGCTGTTCTTCAAAAAGGTTATTTGTCTCAAAGTCTTCTCCATCAAAATTTAGTGGGTCATCATTGAACAGCTCTTCATGACATACACCTTTTATAGGTATCTGACCCTTTGGACATTCATTTAAGCATTTCTTAATGATTCGATTGTTTTGGATCTTTGAAACTTGTACTTGTGATGAAGGACAGGCACTTACACCTTTGGTACTTTTTCCTGGAGAATATCTTATTGATGGTGCTTCAGAACAACATTGGTAGTTATTTGATTTTAGCGATCTTGTACAACGGTATCCAGATGGACAGGAATCTGGACCCATGTTTGAACATTGAACTGGTGTTCCAGTTGATGGGAATAAGAGTGATTGTGTTCCACTAGGGCAACCATTAATATCTTTTGTCTTTTCATTACTGCAGCAATAGTATTGTTTTTTTCTCCTAGAATAGGAGCATTTGAAACCAGAAGGACAGGCATTTTTAGAGCATGATTGTGGTGATCCATTTACAAGATAAGGACTACCACTTGGACATACATTCATTAAATTAGGTATGTTTTTACTATTTTTTGATAATCTTAGATTTCCGCTCATTAATGAATTTGATGACAACGACGATTTGCCACAACATATATTTTTCTGATTATTTGGACTCCATTGACAAGAGAATCCTTTTGGACATGTATTCTTACCTGGATTACAGTGTCTTAATTTATTTGTTGCCAAATCCGTTAGTGGAACTTGGCCTAAAATAGGACATATTCCACTCATTTGTTTCGTTGAAGTTGGTCTTGAAGAAAATCTTGATTTTCTACATATTCCGTCTATTAATTCTGTTCCCTCTGGACAAAGACATATTCCATCATCGCATTCACTTCCATTTTTACATTGTTCTCCATATTGACATTCTTCTTCAATTTCTTTGTAATCATAACATTTTTCTTCAATCATAACTTGAGTTTGTGGACAGGATGATTTGCAGTTTCCATTAATCATAACCATATCTGGTGGGCATCTACATAAGTCCTCAGAACACACTAGACTTTCGGGACACTGTCTTGAATCAATGCATCCCTCATCAACATCGACTTTTGGTAGACATTTTCCATCAACTTCAACCTCATTTTTAGAACATTTAACTTCTTCAACTGTACAACAAACATATAATCCACTTGAAGTCTTAACACAACCAAATCCATCAGGGCAATTATTATTTGTTGGTGAGCATTCTTGTGCTTCTCCTGACATCCCAATAAATGCTACTGAATTATTTGGACATCCTCCAACACTTCCACAACATTGATATTGATTTTGTGATGGTATAAATAAGCAGAAATATCCTAAAGGACAGTCATTACCTCCAGCAGTACATATTTTACTATTTGAAGTTCCTGGTTCTTTATAAGCTATCTGATTATTTGGACATCCCAAAGAAGCCACTAAAATATAAAAAAATTAATTAATTGTTTTTAAACTTTTTTTGTATCAGTGAAAAATTTAAGAACAACAAAAAATAAAAGAAAATAAACTAAAAACGTGCATTTTGTGCTAAGATTACTTGATTTTGATTGCTGAGATTGAATAGAGCTACTACAACACTGATATCTCATGTTAGTTTTGCTCCATTGACATGTGTAATTTGGTGGACAAGGAGTATTTGATGGATTAAATGGATCACATTGAGCAATTTCATTATCTTTCATGTAAACATATTCATTTGGTGGACAGCCTCCAGAAAATGATACTATTTCACCTTTACAACAATAACCAATATTTGAATCTGGTAGAGTTTGTTGGCAACTGTATCCATTTGGACATGTTATAAATGCTCCAATTGTGCATGATCTTGGCATTTGACTACTTTCTTCAATAAAAAATTCACCCTTATTTGGGCAAATATAGTTATTCGAACAACAATATCCCTGGAATGCTCCAGATATTGTCGATTGACAGCTATATCCACTACTACATTGATTACCACCAATTGTGCATCTCATTGGATTTTTATTGGCCATATCTCTGAAAACAGCCTTACCGTGTGGGCATAATTCACCTTTAATATTACTACAACAATAATATCTATTTCTTTGTGAATTAAATCTACAAAGGTAATTTGAAGGACATGAACCCTCTACATTTACAAGACACTCTCTAACACTCATATCAGCAGCATTAACAAATGCCTTCTCACCCTCTGGACATACATCCATTCCTGAAGCACCACAACAAACTGATGATCCAGTTAATTGATCATAGGTACATTGGAAATTAAGTGGACATGAGTTAATTAATGACGGATTACACTCATATGGAAGATTTGTATTTGGATTTATATAAGCAACGTCACCTGGAGAACATGCTGATGATCGACAGAAACTATTACATTGTTCAGCTGATATCCAATTATTTAAATTACCATTACATCCATTGAAAGTGAATTGTGTACATTCTTTTGTTACAATATTGAAGTAATATCTAATTGCTTGTGATGAGCTACATGATGATCCTTGTTGTGGTGGTAATGAACAAATATAATTTCTGGTTGGACAACATCTATTAATAACAGATGATCCACTACTGATAACGGTACATTCATGAGTTGATGGACAGATATTTGATGATGAACATACTGTTAGCTGTCCAAATTCATTACGATGTGGTGAACCACCATTAGGACAATTAGCTACACCACAGTATGATTCACATTCTTCTCTTGTTGGAAAATTATTGGAATTGCCATCACATCCATTATATTTAAAACTAGCGCATTCTTGATTTTGTGAATCATAATAATACCGATAACTTGATCCAGATCCACATTGAATCCCTTTATGACTTGGTAATGAGCATGTATAGGCTTTTGTTGGACAACAACCCCATACATGATTATCAAAATAACACTCAAAATTAACTGGACACGAATTACCTGTTCCTGAATTTGAACATACATAATAATTTCCTTGGTAATCTTTGTAAGCGTCACCTTGTGGACATTGTGGTTCTGGACTGATATTTTCACACGTGTTTTGGCAGTCTAATAACGTTTCAAAATTGTTATCATTTCCTTGACATCCTGTATAATCAAAACTTTCACATGCCTTTGAAACAGCATTATAATAGAATCTTCTAATTGATTGCTTACAATCACCAAGACGAAGTGGCTGACTACAAATTGCTTGAGGTCTTGGACAACATACACCATGTTCTGCATTACAATCATGACTACTTGGACATTCAGCATTTGAAGAACATTTTTGATTACTTGAACCAATCTTTAATGGTGATCCAAATGGACATTGAAGTTTAGCACAAAATAGTTCACATTCACCTGATGATTTAAAATTATTAAATGATCCAAAAGCTCCATTATATGTAAATGGTATACACCTTCCTTGTTCTGAATCATAATAATACCTTGAAGAGGTTGCAAAATTTAAAGAATGTGTTCTTTTCATTGTGTATCCAGGATCAAAATTTGTTGTTCTTAAAAGATCTATTGGTCTACCACCACTATTACTACAAATTGAAGCAACTGTTGGACAACAAAGTTGCATTGAACCAATTGAAGTACATTCATAGTTTCCACCACATGTTACAGTTGATTGGCAATTATTTATTGGTTCATCTTCATTCATAATAGATCCAGATGTATATTGAGGTGATCCGCGTTTACAGGTAAATAGACAGTAAGATTCACAGTGTTCTCGTGTTTTAAAATTATTAGAAGATTGTAATTCACTTTCATCCCATGGATCCCACATGAATTGTTCACAATTTCCAGTTACAGAATTAAACCACCAACGTGGTCGAACACCTGCTGGTGCTGCTGATCCAGAATCTGCTTCACGTTTTGGTTGTATACATGTAAATGCTCTAGATGGACAACAAATTCCATTAGAATCACTGTGTATATCATAAATTCCTTCCATTGCACTTTTGACGTTAGACATTGATGATGGAGCTTCTACACAATCATAAATATCTGCAATATATATTCCATTTCCTGGTGTAAATGGTTCCTGACCATACACACATGCTCCAGCGCCATTTGGATGGAAACTTGTGTAATCTGAATTCTTTGAATTACAGAATTGTAAAGGATTGATATGATCACCCATCGGGATGTCATGATCGTCTGGATCCGTCATAGCAGGATTACGTAATTGTGATACAGGCATTGTTAATAAATCATCATCATACTCTGGAAGAGGACATTTTGGTATCACATCTGTATCTTCACCTGAATGTAGAATACAAACAACACCATCTCTAGTTTTTGACATAACATATGGAATCCCATTAACATCCTCTGGACAAATACATCTACTCTTCTCACACCGTGATTCTGGCCATATAGCTGAACATTGTTCAGAATATTGACATCCAGATTCACCAGGATTTTTCTTTAAATAACAATACCCCTGAATTGCAACAAAATTTGAAAGGCATGCACAAGTGCCGGTGGAGCAAAACATCCCAGCAAGGCAGTCAGTATTAAATGAACAAAAATCTCCTACTCTACCACTTCCAGAAACTCCTTGACGTTTTCTTCTTTCTTTTAATATTTCACATTTGCCGTTTATAAATTTTTCATTTCTAGAACAGGGTTTTAAAACATATATATTCTCCATACTATCACATTCTAAATATGAACTTTCAAGAATACTAATCCTACTAAAAATAAATATTTTAAAGATAATTAGTAATTTTATTAAATTTACTTTGTTCTTGAATCACAAAACAAACTTTTTTCTTTATTTAACCCATCCTGACATTCATCACCAACTTTGGTAAATTGACAACTACCACAATTATCTCCAATTTTACATTTTTCAGCACCATTAATTACAATATTAATAATATAGAAAATAATACAAATAAAAGTTTTTCTACTCATAATACATATAAATGAAATACGAGAAGGTAAATGTGAATAAATCGGAGACTATATAAGAAGTTCAAATAAGATATACAAAGTAAATTTAACTTCTAAATATCTATTAATGTTCAACCTTTTAGTTTACTTTCACGCTTAACTCATAAGAAACGGTCAACTTTGCCAAAGTCCATTGCAAATAATATATACTTTAATTAATAACTTCCACTTTCTCTCTTTCACCACAACAATAGCTATTTTTCACGAAAATTTAAATGGTAATGGAATTATAACGACTTATTTTTATTGTATCATTTACTTACTTATTCTTAAGTCTCTAACTTTTCTCACTTTTCTTTAAAAGATTAATTAACAATTAATTACACAAAATCTTTGTATCCTATTCTGTTACAGTAATAAAATTCTTTTTCAAATAACTACTTTTATTTATTTATTTAATAAAATAACAAATAGAAACATTATTTGAAGTTTAATCTTAATTCCTTCAACATATAACAATTTATTGGTACAAATATAAAAACTTTTGCCGTTAAATAGTAGTAATATATTTATTAGTAATCTAATGTTATAGATACAGAATTATACGGTTAATAAAAATTACAAAAAAAAAACAGATAAGTGACGAACTATTCATCATCAGAGAGGATTAAAATCTCTTCAACTTCAGGGTCACCAGAAGCCTGACCACCACTTGTTGAGGAATATTCTTCATTCTCGAAATTATTATCACTATATTCTTCTACTTCTTCCTCCTCCTCTTCATCAACATCTTCATTATTCCATTCCTGTACTTGCGTTGAAGATCCTTCAAATTCATCATTTTGTTGATTGTCATACATATAATGATACAACTCAATAAATGCTCCAGCTAAAAAGCATGGCAGAGAATTTTTCCCATTTAAATATTTATCAATTGAAAACCTAACTTTATTTGTAGTTTCAGACTCAAGTAAGTTAAAATTATTACTGGTCAAATCAAATTGAACTTGAAAAACATCATTTGGGTTTTCTGCAAATACTAGCTCAGCGATATTATTTTTGATCTTTATATCATATCCAAACAGTGATTTAACTATTTTTCTAAACTCCATAATGCTATTAACAATACCAGCCGCAGCATCCCTTTCTCGTTCTCTCTTTTCTGCTACCTCTTTCCATTTCTTTATTTCATCAAGAAGTTTTTGTTTCTCCTCGCAAGACAGAACTCCATTCTCAGATGTTAGCTGTTCTTTAACGATTTCTTTTTGAGCATCTGTAACAAGATTGTTCTTCAAATGTAACATAATCAATCCATCAGAATCATCACTAATATTATTATCCTTAAGAAGACCTTTCAGACGTTTATTTTCTACCTGTACAGCAACAATTTTTCTTAAGAGTTCGGATTCTGTTTTAAATGAGTTTTTCCCACTGTACTCTCTAAAAACATCCCTAGAAATACCCATCTGTAATTCAGCATTTTGTTTGCTCAATGACTCGTACTGATTTCTTTGAATTTCAAGTTGTGATTCAAGTTTATTGCACTTAACTGTGAGCATTTCAACATCCTGTCCACGTTGTTTCTCCTTGTTATAGGCTCTTTTTAGTATAGCATAATCATTATCTAATTTTTCTATTTTTTTTCTTTGACTACATATTGTTTCTTCATAACTATTTAAGGAACATTCAGGGATATCAAATTTAGTTTTATAAATAGCAATAGAATCCACAAATTTGTTATTTTCAACTATAGAATCAGACTCTTCTTTCATAGTAGAAGGTTCTTGTAAATCATCCTTATTTGTAAATCCATTTGTCTCTTCATAATTTGTTTTAATCACCTCATTTACAGCCTCATTTGAAGGTATAAATTCATCTTTGACAAAACAACTTTTCTTTAAAATTGAAGTTTGTACTGTAGAAGTCCATAAATTGTTCAACATCAAAACTTCTTTTGCGCCATCAATTTGAGCTTCAAGTTTTTTTATTTGTGGCACAGTTTTTCTCAGTGCTACTTTGCAATCACGAAGCTCATTGCGAAGTAACAATTTCTCATTGTCAATAAGTTTCTTTGACTTTTCTCTTTCCAATTCATATTTTAAAGATTCTACATCAAGTGTCAGTAATCGTAATTTCTCACTATTTTCCTTTTTATAACTTTGCAGTTTCTCTACTTCATTTTTACTATTTGCGAGATCTTCTTTTAACCTGGAAATTTCCTCTTTTGCTTCCAAAAACCTGCTTGTTAATATTCTTTCTTAAAAATGATTATTGTATTGAATATAATGTGAAAAATGCTTACCTGATCCTGATGAATATGCAAATGGACGTTTTCTAGTTGATAAAATATTTGATAATCCTGATATAGATCCAGAGACGGAGGTTCTTGAATTAGGTCTACTAATTTCATTATGAATTAGCTCTTTCTTTTGCAAAATATGTTCATCAACGTTTAAATTACCAATAGTTGCCATGGCTAATGTTAAATAACTACAAATGACAAATGATGTTGCAACGTACAATACCTTACCAATGTAAGAGGTAAATTCTTTACGAGACATCTATTGTTTTCAATTGGAGCGCCATGGAAACGAAGATAAATGTAAGATAAGAATAACAATGTGCATTTGATATTAGAGATGGATAGTAAAAGAAACATAATTTTAAAATTCAAAAATCAAACTAATAATCAAAAAATCAGGTAGTTTTTATATTTATCATTTATTTTATTGAAAATTATACAGAATCTTTATCAAGTTTGCCCCTTCAAATATCTATATCTTGTCATATTGCTTTGTATCTCCCTTTATTAACATCTCAGGTAATATGTTTCATTTTGAAGGTTAGTTGAATGATTAGAAAGTCTGATAATTTATATAAACTTTAGTTTAAGTATTTATCATCTATTTATTGCGACATTTTAATAGCTATATTTATTGTGCATTATGGTATAGAAATAATACGCCTGTACTTAGCATACGCTGGAAATAAAGAAGAAAATGTAAGATATTTTTTTAAAAAATTTAATAATTCTAAACGTTTTTCTTTAAAGATTCCTAATTTATCTGGTGCTTGGATAACTGGATTGATACTTCAATTACCTGTATCCTGTTTTTTGCTCTTTAATTCTGATATCATACCACTACCATTGGAAATTTTTACTCAATCAATTCATTTCATGTTACTTTTAGTTGAGGTTATTACAGGATTCTTTACAATTCATACTATGGCTGATCACCAAGTAAAAGTGTTCAAGAATAAAATCTTAATGGACGACAACAAAAAAGATAACTAATACTATTTTTCGAGATTATGTAAACTATCTTTAATTGAGGCTACTGTACATCCTATTTTTCATAAGCTTTTGTAAAATCAACTTTTAATGTTTCGTTTTAGGAGACTTAACCGATAAAGAAGCGTTAGTCCATATATCACTCGTGATAAATAATTTTTTTTTCGATACTTTTAAATAAAATAAAAAGATTTTTTTTATTTTAAAACTTACTTAAATTACGCTGCTTTTAGAAATGTCTTCTAGCGATGTACCCTCATCATCCTCTGGATTATTTTTCCAGGAACAACGGTTTATTGATATTTCAGAATTAAGAAAAAAAGTAAGTGAAAGGATTTATATATAATCTTTTTTCCTTAATTGAAGGTTCTTCTTTTAAAAGATATGCCTGACCACTTTTTACGTTTACCTGGAGCCATTAGTCCTAGTAGTGGACGTATTTCATCAGTAACTAGTATTGATCCTGAAGAAGCATTCTATCGTTTTGTTCCTCTAAACACACGCGGAAGATTAATTATCCGTGTTTTAGAAGCTAAATTAACAAAAAGTTATAGTCTTGTTCGTATGGATCCATATTGTAGAATTCGTGTGGGAAATACAACTTTTCAGACTTCAACTCACACTAATGGTGGTAAAAATCCAAAATGGGACAAAACTATTAATGCCTACCTTCCAGTAGGCGTTGATTCATTTTTCCTTCAAATATACGATGAAAAACAATTTACCAAAGATGAATGCATTGCATGGGCACATATAACATTAAAAGAAGGAATTTTTGATGGGGAAAAATTTGATGAGTGGTATCCATTATCTGGAGCACAAGGTGATGGCCGTGAGGGAATAATTAATCTTCAAATATCATTTTCACCATTAAATAATATTCAATGGTCCATTCCATTAGAAGACTTGGAAATTTCTTCACAAAACAACGCTTTATATGAGGAGGCAGAGCTTAATGAATTAACTCTAATGTTTCCAAATATAGAAAAGGAAGTAATTAGAAGTGTTTTGGAGGAGAAAAGAGGTAACAAAGATGCTACAGTAACCATTTTGCTTGAACTTAACGAAAATTAACTTTTTATTAACATGTAAAAGTATCATTTGTCCTAGTATTACTGTGAAAAAAAAAACTTTACTTTATATTTTAAATAAAATTTGTCCTTCAAATTTTATAAATAAAAGATAATTAATTTTTTTTTTTCATAATAAATGTTCAAAAATCTTACATCAAGGTTTTGTGTTTTGATTGTCTGTAGATGTGAAATTATCAATATTTTATTTATTGAAAGTTTTTTCTTTACTATTTTCTCAAGAACTTTACCTCTCCCGGAAATTCAATGCTATTTTGTTTATTATTAAAAATTAAATGGGTAATAAAGCGAAAAATCTTTAAAATTTTTTTTTTCCACTTCTATAGAAAATTATACTTTATATATATGTATTTTCCTAAATTAACTATTGCCGGAAGTGGTAATTATCGATGTTTTATTTTTATAACAAAATTGCCATTTGTTTATCTGTAGATAAAGTTGAAAAAAAATTATTTTAAAAAGATATAATAATAAGGAATAAGATGTGATTATAAGGGCATAGAATAATTTTGTAAAGCATTTGCATTTTCAGTGATAAGGACATATTTTTACTCTTTGCACTTGTATATAAATCTTAATGTCCAACGGTCATATTTTGTCGCTTTTAGTACACAAATATCACTGTATATTTTAGAGGTTGGTGATAAATAATGTAACAAGCAAATAATAAAATACCGCTTCTTTTTATTTATGTTTTAAAAGATATTTATTTGTATATATATTCGATAGGGTCTTCTTCTTCTTCATGCTTAACATCTTTTTATATCATGTAAACTATATTTCTTCCATATCTCAAAGTAGCCAGCTGATAGTTAAAATGTCTTCTTTGACTATTATATTTAGATCGATATAAGTTTTACTATCAATTAAAAGAAAACATCTTATCATATTATTTATGTATCACTTTTATTATGTAAAAATTTATCACCAATTTACGAGTGTGAATTATTGTGTAAACTCAAATTTACTCAGCATATTTTAAGACCCTTTTTTTGTTTGTTTCTTATTACTAAGAAGATTATCATCTTAAAAACATTCTTATCATAGTATATATTAGTACCTTTATTAATTTTAATTAAATATTTATATTAAAACATTCATATATTATTTTTATAAATTTTTAATGAACTGAAAATTTATTATTAATTATCACAAAAAAATATGACGTTAATTATTAGGAAGAAAAAAATTATAGGTTTTGTTAAAAAAATTATTTTTATGATAAATATAATATAATTTGTACGAATATGTGTAATTTTTCTTTCCCTTCCTTATTTTTCATATAAAAAATTTTCCTTGTAAAAATAAAGATGCAAACACATAATAATTTAAAATGTTTATTTACAAGGTGTATGACGGTGTTTGTCAAAATGATACAACTTGGCTTATTAAAATTTTACTTATTATTTTAATTTAAAATCTTAGTAATGTTTAATAAATAGGGTATGACTAGATGGAATATTAAAGAATAATAGTAATAATAATAGAAATGTAAGTATACGCATTTACTCTTTATCAAACATATAAATGATATATATTCGTTTATTAATATCTTGTTGCCGATAATTTTAATTTATCAAAAATTATTATTTTTTTGTTTTTATGAAATTATTCATACTCAAAAATAGATTTCTTTTTAATAACATTTTCATAAAAAGTTAGGTATTAAGTATTTCATAATTGACTTTTTAAAATAATAGCTGGATAAATTTGAAATGCATGAAATATTAAAAATACAGCTTTTGTGCTTCTCTTTTTATTTTAGCATCTAAACCAAAAATAAGCCACACAATTTTATTTTAAAAGTAACCATAAAAACATAAACTTTAATATCTTATTTTTTTACTTGCAAATAAAAGTTTTTTAATATTCTAATGTTGAAATATTTGTATGTGCTTTTAAACTAAAAATTAAATTTTTTTATCTTTTATTTAATAAGAAAAATTCTGAGGCATTTTGTATCTTCCTATATATAATATTATTAAAAGTGATATATGGAGCTTGGAGTTATTATGATTATTTTCTTTTATAACTTTCTTCTTTTCAATGTAGTCAAAATATATTATATATATATATATATAAAGTTTTTATAAATTTAGTGAGTTTCGGTTAAAAATTGATACAAGGAATTATAATGTTTTTATATATATTTGGCATTATTATTTTAACTGTAAATATTGCTAGTAATGAGAATAATTTTTTAATATATGTCTTTTGTTATAACATTAACATTCTACAATATCTTTTAATATATTGAAGTTAAAAGTATTCTTTCATATTAAAAATGAAAATTCCATTTACGCCTTTTTTCAACTAATTTTTATAAAATGGAAATTTTAATTTAATCTAAAACTAATTTTGAATGACGTTTAGAAGTATAAGGTTTCAATAATTATTTCTTGTTTTTGATGAATGCCATTGTAAATATAATATCTTATAGAAAAATGCAAGAATATTCTCTAAAAAAAGCACTGAAAAGGAAGTTACAAACAAATAAGATTAGGATAAAACAGATGCTTTTCATAACATCGAAATGTGCCGTTATGCATATCTTTTGTTTCCTTTTTTCTTCCAATAAACTATGTTTTTCCTTTTTTATATACCATTGATTTATCGTATTTTTTATGTTGATTGAAAATAAAAAAATTTAAATTACTGATGTTTTCATCGTCCTAAATATTATCACGTGCTCCCTATTGAAGATCAAATTTAATCTTAATTTATCATTAAAGATAAAGAATTTTACAAAAATAATTTCTTTTATTGTCAATTCTTTTAACAACATCATATCCTAAGGAGAGAAGAAATTTATGCCTTTAAATGTTATTATTTAAATTTCTTAGAATGTATATTTGAAATCCATAAACTTTGCGCAGACTGTTAACACTTTTATATTATCTCCTTCAGTTGTCTTTAAAAAGCGTTATATCTAATAGAAATATTATTTTTCTTTTTTTTTATTTTTTAATAATATTTTTTATCTTTAAAATACATGAAAGCATTTAAACATATTAATCTCCTTCTATTTTAGTATGCTTTTAAGAGTTTCAAAAATATAATTTTATCAATTTAAAGTTAAAACTTTTACTAATACTTATATATATCCACTAAATTTTAATCAATTTGAATAATAAACAAGAATTAGAAAAATGGCGGATTTGGAAGCTGTTTTGGCAGATGTTTCATATCTCATGGCTATGGAAAAATCCCGTAGCCAACCTGCTGCAAGAGCTAGTAAAAAAATAATTCTCCCAGATCCTTCTGTTCGTAGCATCATGCAAAAGTATCTTGAAAAGACGGGTGAAATACGATTTGAGAAGATTTTTAATCAAAAATTAGGATTTTTATTATTAAAAGATTTCGCTGAGAATGTATCCGATAATGCTTGCCCTCAAATAAAATTCTACGAGGCAGTAAGTTAAATTATTTCTTTTTATTTAATTCTTTTTAAATGATATTTTAAAAGAGATTAAAATATTCATCTTTTTTTTTAAAAATAAAATAAGAGGTATTAGAGATAAAATATCTATTTATTACAAATAATCGTATTTTAATTTCTATTTAAAAATATAATTCACAGTTTGTGTGATATTTATAAATAATTAATAAATAATTATATTTTTAGATTAAAGAGTATGAAAAAATGGAAACAGTTGAAGAAAGATTGGGTAAAGCAAGAGAAATATATGATCATAATATAATGGTTGAAATGTTAGCACATTCTCATGTAAGTAAAAGCATAATGGTACGGATCTATTTCTTCTTATTTTTTAGAATTATTCAAAAGAATCTTTACAAGTGGTTCAAAGAAATTTAATGAAAAATAATGTTCCTCCCGACTTGTTTCAACCATATGTTATTGAAATTTGTAATCAATTGAAAACTGATGTATTTCCGAAATTTCTAGAATCCGATAAATTTACACGATTTTGTCAATGGAAGAATCTTGAATTAAATATGCAATTGTCAATGAATGATTTTTCTGTTCATAGAATTATTGGGAGAGGAGGATTTGGTGAAGTTTATGGTTGTAGGAAAGCAGATACAGGAAAAATGTATGCTATGAAGTGTTTAGATAAAAAACGGATCAAATTAAAACAAGGTGAAACTTTAGCATTAAATGAGAGAATAATGTTAAGCCTTGTCTCAACTGGGGTAACTTTTTATTTTACCATTATTTATATATATATAATAATATTTGTAGCAAGATTGTCCTTTTATTGTATGTATGACATATGCATTTCAAACATCTGACAAATTATGTTTTATATTAGATTTAATGAATGGTGGGGATTTACATTATCATTTATCACAACATGGTGTTTTCTCTGAGGATGAAGTACGGTTTTATGCAGCAGAAATTATATTAGGATTAGAACATATGCATAGCAGAAGTGTTGTTTATAGAGATTTGAAACCTGCTAATATCTTATTGGATGAGAATGGGCATGTTAAAATATCCGACTTAGGATTAGCATGTGACTTTTCAAAGAAAAAACCTCATGCAAGTGTGTAAGTTGAACATAAAAATTTTAATTGCTAATTTTGTTATAATAATAATGATTAAAGATTATAAAACATATACATTTAATGTAAAATATATTTTTAATTAAAAATCTTATTTTATTAAATTTATATATTCTATTTTTAGTGGCACTCATGGATATCTTGGTCCAGAAGTTTTAGCAAAAGGTGTTGCATATGATAGTTCTGCAGATTGGTTTTCATTTGGTTGTACTTTATATAAATTACTTAAAGGACATTCACCATTTAGACAGCATCAAAAAAATAACAAACAAGATAAGAATGAAGTTGATAGAATAACAATGACACAAGATATCGAATTACCAGACCAGGGATTTACTCCAGATTGTCGTGATTTACTAGAAGGTCTTTTAAAAAGAAATGTTGATGAAAGACTTGGTTGTAAAGGAAAAGGCGCATTTGAATTAAAAACACACCCATTTTTTAAAGATATAGATTGGCAAGTTGTATTTTTGAGAAGGCTAACTCCACCGCTAATTCCACCAAGAGGTGAAGTTAATGCTGCAGATGCCTTTGATATTGGAAATTTTGATGATGATGAAGTTAAAGGAGTTAAACTTACTGAAGCTGACAATGAATTATATAAAAATTTCAATATAATTATAAGTGAAAGATGGCAACAAGAAATTGCGGAAACTGTATTTGATGTTGTTAATCAGGATGCCGACAAATTAGAAAGTAAAAGAAAGTCTAAACAAAAATCAAGAATGAATGTTGAAGAGAAAGATTCTGATGTCATTGTCCATGGATATATTAAAAGACTTGGTGGACCATTTACCTCAGCATGGCAAACAAAATATGGTAAATTATACCCTTCACGTCTAGAATTGCACCCAGAATCGTTAGGTGGAAAACCTGATTTAGTATTTATGGATCAGATTGAAGAGTTGGTTCCTGAACTTCAAACAGTTAAAGGTGAAAATTGTATAATAATAAAATTAAAAGAAGGATTCAAAGAAACAAAAGTTATTTTAACTAATCAAGATGAAATATCACTTAAAGAATGGCATACATCATTAAGAACAGCTCATCGTGTATCTCAAGAACTTCTTCAAAGAATGGGAAGAAAAGCAATAAAAATTTATGGTGTTAATCATGATCCTATGCTCCAAGAACAGGAAAGAACTAATAGTGTTACTAGAGCTTTATTAAATAGAGCAACATCCGTTGATTCAGGAATTTAATTTTGTTACTTTATAAATATCATAATATTTGTATTTTATCTTTGTCTGAAGAATGTTTTTTTATAAAGACCATTATATGTGTATACATTTTTTTATCTTAGGATACTTTCAAAATAATACATCTAGTAAATCTATATAGAGGCACATTAAATTAATATCATTAATTTGTAGAAGATTCATGTTGGAAAATGTTTAATTAAAGAGATAATAAATATCGTCTAAATCTTTATTTAATGTCAATATTAAAGACAATTTTAACAGATAATAATAGTTTTCTACATATTAATATGTTAAAATTCTTTATAATATTAACAGATAACATTGTAAAATAATTGTCTACACATCTTTCTCTTTTTTAAAGCAAATATTAAGATGTTTATAAATTTATATTTTTTATCAGTCAGATATATCATTAATATTTACATACACTTAGCAACTTTAAAATAAATATATAAAGTTAAGTTTTAAAAAATTATGATTCTTTGACAATTTATGTCATACATATTTATGATATCTATACATTAGCATTTATCTTAACTTTATCATTCAATTTGATTTATGTTCTATGGTATTTTCTCTACTATAACTTTATACGCTTGTGGAATATAGATTATCAATTAAAATACCTTAGGTATCTTTCTTTTATTTATATAGTATTTGTAATTTAAAGAATTGCAATAAGAAGAAAAGAAATACTTTTATCATAAAATTTTAATTGGTATGTTATTAACAAGAAATACTTAACTGTTTTTCATTACTTTACAAAATATTCAAACTTTTTTTTGAGGTTTACATAAAGTTTAAAGACTTTATTAATGGATAATGATGATGCTAAACGGGTATTATTGGTTTCAAGCTCCCAATATGATTCAGATAATAACTATGATGGTCCCTCAACACCTGAAGCATCTATGTATGTTGATAAAGAGGAGCATGATAAAGGGTATGTTATTGGAACTATTTTTTCGTAAAATACCGCAAGAGATTAATTTTTGTATGATAATTTAGTTGTTAATTATATTTTATGTAAATTCAATAAGCTTAAAAGTTCCATGTGTATATTATATATTAATCTATAAGATTATTATTTATATATATAGCATTTTTGTTATTATCATGTACAAATATTTTATAATAGATATTTAAAATTATCTCCTTTCATATTTTTTAGAAATAATTCTAGAGGAACATTATTGGATGTTATAATGGAAGAAGGTGGTTTAAGTAGAATTGGTTCATCAGCCAGCATAGATATACTTTCAACTCAGAGAAATAGAAGAAAAGCAATGAATCATGTAATTATTTTCATATAATAGTTAATTTATTATTTTTTATAGGAAGAATTTGATAAAAAGTATGGTTACCATCCTGGTCCAGAAAGAGCACTCATTAAATCGCTTATGAAACCATATTATCGTCCATTTAAATCACCAAGAGCATTCGCCAATACAGTTATTGAATTTGTTCCAATCTTTTCAATACTTCGTAATTATAATTTTAAAACTAATATTATTCCTGATATTATTGGTGGAATAACAGGTTTAGTGATAAATTACATCATTTTAAATAAATAATTTATTTTTTTAGTTGGTGTAATGCATGTACCACAAGGTATTGCTTATGCTAAGTTAGCTGGTGTCCCGGCTGTCTATGGTTTATATACATCTTTACTTGCTCCATTATTTTACATGATATTTGGTACATCACAACATAATAGTCTTGGGTCATTTGCTGTTGTAGCATTGATGGCTGGATCTGTAGTTGATTTATATGGTTCAGATATTTTATCACCAATTAAAGTAGCAACAACATTAACTTTTACCATTGGAATAGTTCAATTTGTAATGGCAACTTTTAGACTCCAATTTATTGCTACATATTTTTCTGATCAAGTTATTTCAGGATACACGACAGGAGCCTCATTTTATGTTCTTATTTCACAAGTAAAAGATATTCTTGGATTACGTGGAATGCCTAGAAGAAATGGTATGGGTGGATTTTTATTACAATGTAGTGATATACTTTCAAAAAATAAAGAAACACATTTACCTACACTTTATATATCAATTGCTTCAACAATATTCTTACTTATCGGTAAAGATGTAATTTCTCCATTATTTAAAAAGAAATTTTCAAAAATTACATTACCATTTGAATTAATTTTAATGATTATTGCGACGATCCTATCAAATATTTTTCAATTTCGTGAGAAATATGGTGTTAGAGTGGTCTCTGATATACCAGTTGGAATGCCTTTCTTTGAAATGCCATATTTTCCATTGATTCCTTCAATATTACCACAAGCAATCGGAATTGCTGTTGTGATAGTGGCTGTTCATATATCATTAGCCAAAATGTTTGCCAAAAAACTTCATTATAAAGTGAATCCTGGTCAAGAATTGTATGCACTTAGTTTCTCATCAATATTGTCGAGTTTTTTTAATGTCTATCCATGTGCTTGTTCTTTAGGAAGAACAGTTGTTAATGTTGAGGCAGGAACAAAAACAAATGTAAATTTAAAAGTCAAAATAATTATTATTTTTTAAACAATATTTTAGTTTTCTTCAATTCCATCTTCACTCTTAGTTGGCTCTGTTGTTCTTTATCTAGGTACTTATTTAAGTGAACTTCCTCTTTGCATTCTTGGAACTATTATTGTCGTAGCACTAAAAGGATTATTGAAAAAGTTCAAGGAATTAAAAATTTTATATCCTCTTAGTAAAATTGACTTTGTAAGTTATTATTATATATTTTTTTAAAAAAAAAGTTATAGAGTATATGGATTGTATCATTTATATCAACAATTTTTACTGATGTCATGGTCGGACTATCTATTTCAATTATTTATGCATTAATGACAACTGTCTTTAGGACACAATATCCTTCATACCATATTTTAGCAAATTGTGAAGATTCTTATGAATATAGAGATGCTAATAGATATAGTAATGCACGTTTTTACAATGGAATTTATGTATATCGTTTTGATTCACCACTTTTATTTACAAATATTGAAAGATTCAAGACAACAATTCAAAAGGCAATTGAGGAATGGGAAAATTCACATCATGATACATTAACAACCGAAGATCTTATCATAAAAATAAATAATAAGAATGTGGAAGAAAAAATATGTAATGCTCTTGAGAATCCAGAAGTAACAGAACAAACAAATATTCCATTACGTCATTTTATTATTGATTGTTCCGGATTTACTTTTGTTGATTATATGGGTGTTAATGCTATAAAAGAAGTTCATGCGGAGTTGTATAAAAAAAATATTCTTACGTATTTTGCCGCTTCAAAAGCTTCTGTTCGCGAATTATTTGAAAATTCAGGATTTTATAAGTATGTTGGCAAGGAAAATTTCTATCCAACTGTGTATGACGCCGTTGAAATAGCTCGTCAACGTCAAAATGATGCAACATTGTGTATATTAAGTAAACTTGAAGTTGATAACGACATCTGGGAAGGATATCTTAATGTACCTACAGCATATTAATTTTTAAAATAAAAAATTAAAGAGTTAAAAGAAATTAGAAGAAAAAAATGTAATTTCTTTAAGAATACTGGTTTCTTTTTCATTTAACGTTATTATATACTTTTATATTATTATTGTGTAGTTTTTTATTTAATAAATGGATATACAATTATTATTTATTTGCTAGTAAAAGTTATATGATAAGAGACAATATATTATATTGTTAACGACATCAACAAGATAGTAAAAATCTGTTTATCACTACTATAAAATGGTTGTATGAAAACAATAATAGTCGTTACATAACACTACTATGATAATTTTGTTTATTATATATATATTTCTAATATTTTTCCGAATTTTATTTTAAAAATAAATAAATAGGTAAATAAAATTAATATGTATGTATAATTAAATTATCAAAGAATTTTAATTTATGCCTATTTATCTAACTATCTTTGATTAAAAGATAACAAAGGGTAAATTCATAAGTATATAGATTTCTTTTTATAATAATGCTGTTGAATATATGTTTTAACTAAATATATATTTATTAGTTTTATTTAAGTCCCATTTCCTTATTTAAAAGGGTATATTATGGTTGACAATATATATATATATATGTATATATAAATATATTTATATCATACAGTTCAATATCTTTATTCTTTTTACTTAAATTGTTATAAATTATATCTATCTATAATATATATTGTTAAGACATAAACACCAAACATTTTTCAAATAGTCTGTTGGTGACTGATGATACCTCAACATGTTTTCAGTCTAATACTTTTTTTTATTTTTTATTTATCACTAATATTTCATGTATCAATAATAGGATGGTATAAAAAGTGATCATGTGTAAGATAAGCTTTTTCTTTTTCATTAATTAAAGTAGATACAAGTAAACTTATCATCAAACGACGACGAATCTTTACAATTTCTCTCAATTTTTTCATTGATTTAATTTTTTAAAAAGTTCTTTAAATTTAATAAACATTTATAATATTGACAGTATTTTACAAATGAGATAAATTGAAAGACACGAGAACATTCTCAAATAAAACCTGTCAACAATAGTCCTATATAAAATGTCTATATATAAAATTTTAAATAAATATAATGTATAGTATTAGATTGACAATACCAAAATCTTATTTTCATTAATAAAACAACTAACAAAATAACGTACCATTTTTTTACCTAGTATTATTTTTTATCACATATTTATCATTTATCTTGGTTTTATTTTTATACTATAATAAAATGTTGGAAAAAAGACAATTTTCCTTTATTTTAATTAATTTTACAAATGAAGTTTTATATTTCTCATTATAAATTAATATACAAATGTATATATAAAAGAAAGATTAATGAAATTGCTAAAAAAGCTGTTTTCTAATTAAAAACTGCTACTTATTAGTATTTTGAAATATTATTTATGAGTACCAATACATTATTAACTGATCAATGTTTTTTGTTCACTTCTCACATAATTTTTTAAAGTATATGCATAGTTATAGAATTATTTAAAAGTTTTTGATAAGAATAATTTTGAAAATAATTATTTGATTTAATTATAAAAATATTTTTTTCAACCAGACAATGACATCAACTTGATAACTACAATGTTTGATGGTAAATTACTGTTTAAAAATTATTACTCTTCATTATAATTCATGTTATACAATTTTTTGATTAAACACACATGTTTAAGCTTTATTGTCACTGTTTTTCAAGTATATATATATATCATTACACCATTTATAATTTCTTTTACACATTTAATTATTGTTTAATATAAATTTTTTTATAGTATATATTGCTATTCTTTATATTTTTTATATATTAATCTATTTTATTGAATGTCTTTAAATAATTTATTAAAAGAAGATATAACGAATCCATTAGATTGTCGTATAGAAGGTTGGAGAATTGATAATGGTCACGTAAAATATTTATTGTCATGTAGAAGGAGAATTTATCCAATTAAAAAGTGGTACTTACAAAAGCGATATTCTGATTTTTTCCAACTAAACGAATCACTAAAAGGTTATCATTCATATTTAAGATTACCGGGAAAAAAATATTTCGGTAATACTAGTGAAGCTTTTATATCGGAAAGATTACTTCATTTACAGTCATTTCTCAATACAATATTTTCTCTCCCAATTTTATACGGAAATAAAAATGTTTGGGAATTTTTCGGCCTTGAAAAAGGAGCTATCGGTGATTATAAATATTGGGTATTAGTTTTAATGAGGAATCAAACAAAATTTCATGACGATGATTCCTATTTCGTGGAATGTGGTTGGAGAGGAAATAAAATTAATTATTTTTATAACAGTTCTAAGAAAGGTTTAAAAATGTTATCATGGTTACCATTTGGTATTGACAGTTTAAAGAACGAAAAAATATCTAATATAAATGAAATATTGGAATTCATTGGTTCACTAAAACTTCCATTTATCTATCCAGTTGACTCGAGATGGGTGGATGAAAAAGGTATTGGTTGTATGAGAAATGTTAATTGTAAAGGAAGTTTGAGAGATTTCGTATGGAATGTCAAAAAACCACTAGATAATTTTCTTCACAAATACGGGAGTCATAAAAAATGTATATCACTTCAGTTGAATGATATCAAAGTTATTGGAAAACAGGTACTCGAAACTTTACTTTTTTTCTACTCAATTAATTATCCTTTCACTGATATTCATTGTGGTAATATCAAAACTAATGACAAAATATTTTATCTTTTTGATATTGAATTTACATTGTGTGGACATTCTAGTATTCACAGAGCTGGAATGTTAAGATCTAATAGTGTTAAGGTAAATTTTAATTGTTATATCATTTACTTTTTTATAGACCATTCAAGATATGATGGTTTTTTCATTTGGAAATTGTCTTTATGAAATGTTTGGTGGTGGTATATTCTTTCCTGACAAAAATCCAGATGAAGGATATAAAAATATACCAGATGAAGCATGTAAGTATTTCACAATCGTCAACATTTAAATTATTACCTTAATTTCTTTTTAGTTCAAATTTTCAGAAATATTTTTGAACCATCAAATAGTACTCTTCCTTCATTACAACAACTCTTTGATGACATTTTTTTCGATATTCCTGAGTACAAAAAATTTGAGAACACTGAGAATGTAGATGTACCAAAGAATATTCTTACAACTTTAGAAAAACTTAAAATGTCCATTGAAAATCGTCTAAAGGAGGATCGTGAGAAGCTATACCAAGGAGAATGTAGTATTCAAAAAGATTCATATCGTTTAGATAAATTAATTAATTATTCAAGGAATGTTCCTTCTCATTGTGATGATGAATGTAGTGAAAAAATGGCAAATTAACCCATTCCACATGAAATGTGATTATTTATTTTACTTGTAAATAAATCATATTATTAACATTGTTCATTATGATGAATATTAATAAAATATTTATCGATATTCAAATTGTTTAGTAATTCTATATAGTTTAATCAATTTATAGATCATTGGAAGTAATGAAAATGTATTTGTTATGTGTTAATGAAAAAATATGTTGAAAAGGTTATTTACTAATAAATGATAAACAATGCAAAGAGCAAAACACATTCTAAATAATTTTATCTTCTTATATTTTAATGTTTCTTTAGTATAAAAAAATTAAGACAAATGATTTTAGATCGGTAAATTGATTACCTATCCTGTCTCTGTAACTAATATATGTTTATAATAATAATTCTATCTTAATATATTATTACTACTCTCCCACTAAACTTTTCAATTTATCATATATCATATTGACTCACTCTTTTTCTCTATAATTTTATATATAATATAACTTTAAATTTTTTACTCAAAATATAATTAAAAGTAGTATAAAATATTAATTTTATTTAACAAAATGTTTTAGGTTGTTTATAAATTTTTAAAGAAACAACAAAATAACTAAATGTATTGATGATTCAAGTAAGATAATATTTATTATTAGATAGAAATTATATATTATTCTTGGTATATTTTATTCATTTTTATCATAAAAATGCCTTATACAAAAAGAGCAACTTTATCTCCAGATCTCTATTTCAAGTCTCTAGCTTTTATAACAATTGGAGTTATAACAATTTCCTGTATCATGACTATCTATCAAATTAATATCCCATTCCCAACCATTTTCCAATGGATATGTACATCATTGGGAGAAATAACTTTTTTAAAAAAATCACTTCATAATTTTCAAATTTATACTGGATATGCAAGTGAAAAAATTCAACTATTCGATTCAGATAATCATTCACATCAATCTTTTGATGAGGAGACTTTTGAAATTAAATATAATGAGGGTAACTTTTAAAGATAATTACATTTTTTATATTTTTGAAGGTCTTCCTGTCCTGACAAAGGAACAATTAAATTTATTTGATGGTTCGAGACCATCAAAACCAACATGTCTAGCAATATTAGGGAGAATATATGATGTATCACGTGGTTCAAAACACTACTCACCTGGTGGAGCATACCATTCATTGGCTGGAAAAGATGCTACAAGAGCTTTTGTTACTGGTGATTTCACAGAGGAAGGTTTAGTTGATCATTTAGATGGATTAAGTGATCAAGATCTACTGGGAATCTATGATTGGATCAAATTTTACGAGAGAGAATATAAATTAGTTGGTTATTTACAGGGAACATATTATAACTCCAATGGAGAGTTAACTGAAGAAGGTGAAAAATCAAAACTCCGTCTTGAAAAAGCTCTTCATTTCCGGAGTACCCAAGTTGAGGAATATGAGGTTTTTCCTCCATGTAATTCAGAGTTCCATCAGTCTAGTGGTGGAAGAGTATGGTGTACAAATAGGTCAGGAGGAATTATAAGAGATTGGGCTGGGGTACCAAGAAAACTTTTTCAACCCTCATCAAAAAGTTTTAGATGTGCTTGTGTTAAAAATTTTGGAGATCCTCTTTCAACACCTGGAGTTAAGGGTAATCGTGGTGATTTAGATTACCCTAATCTTGGAGAATACGAATCATGTTCATCAACATCAAATAGTTGTCGACTATAGTTATCCATTCTTAAAATAGCTTTTATATATATAACTATTCATATATGGGTATTGATTATAAAAAAATAAAAACATGTTTACAGTTATATATTTTTTTCTCTATTTCTTTATAAAAAACTAATTGATAGTAAATAAGGATTATATTGTCTTTTCTGGAAAAAAATCTAACACTTCTTTAAATAATAACATTGAATGAATAATAAAAAAACAATGTGATAAAGTGCAAGTATATCTATTAGTTTTCAGGGAAAAAAATTATCTTATTATTTACATTTGACATTAATTTTTTATTTCATATTTTTACATGAGGTATAACTAAATGAGATGGAATAATTTTGATAATTTTTTCTAAATAATGGTATTGATTTACAATTATTTTATAATCTTCCAACACAATAAAGTTAAACTTTTAAAAATAGTTTTAACCCCATTAAAATTTTTTAAATTTTCATCACAAATATTTGGTGTTTCGCGCATACTTTTAACTAAAATATTATTGAAAGAGACATACTTTTACATAACTACACTAAATAATGATTTAATTTTTTTCCCTCTTCCATCAAATGATATTTTACCTCATTGGTGAATCATCATCAATCTACTCATAATGATACTACCCAATTTTATATATTTTAAAAAATAATTTAAGGTTTATTTATTAATAAACAGTTGATTTTTATCATAATACATATTAATAGATAACCTAATAAATATAAACAATTACAATATTTCTATGCATATAAAATATTGTATATTCCATTTGTTGATTAATTTATATGAATATATTTTTTATCATTATATTATATTGACCTACCAATACGTAATATTAGTTTGAAGAATAAAATAGTCTTTAAACTATAGAAGGATATTTCTTTTATCTTTATTATATATGTTTTTTTGTCATCATTAATTATATATACATTTTAAGATGTAGATTTAATCGCTATTCTATTAAATAATTTTTGATGAATCTTTTTATTGATCGTTAACTTGACATAGCTTTAATAATTGTACACATATAACCATTTATTATTATATGTGTACATTACTATTCAAGAATACCTTTCTAACATTCTAACTTTTTTCCACAATTTTCACTTTTTTATTATAAAATTTTAGACAGAAAATATTGTATGTATGAGCAAGTTACTTCATTATATCATATGAGATCAGAAGACCATAATTTTAAACAAAAGCATCCCTTGTACTTAGATCATGGAAGTTCTAGTAGTGCGTATGATAATGGTACTTATCATTCAACAATCACTTATGAAAGATGTTTTATTACTACAGAAAATATTGATGGATTTATCTATGATTCAGTAACAATGGAAATACTAAATTATTGTACAATATCGTGTGGAACAATACTTCAAGATGTCAATCCACGATTATCTATTGATGTTTTAAACAAATATCACGAATATTTAAGATCTTACCATAACAAATCTTTAGGTAAAATAGTAATTAAAAAAAGTATAGATAATATAGATGTATATGGGGTTGTTGATATGGAAAATGTAAGTAAAAGATTAGTGAATTTTTAATAAAATATTACTAACGTTTAGGATAAAACAGTATCATTAAATATAACGGAGGTAGGGATATTAGCTGGTATATGTGATTTAAATGAAAGAATGAGGATATTCTTTAACAGAGAAAGAATGGACTTCTTGCAAGACTTAATTATAGGTAGCGATTGTGCAGTTGAAATAGATAATAAATTATATCCCGCAAAAATAGAATCAACTACACCAAATACTCCAAAAAATGGTATTTCATTTAAAGTTTCTATTGAGGCAAGTTATTTTTTTATTTTTACAATTTCCCCATTCCATTATAAAAATTTCAATAACTTTAAAAAATTTATATATGTATATAAACAGTCTCCAAAAATTGTGTATAAATAGATATATACTATCATTATAATGTTAGCTCATAAAATTTTATATATTTTTTCCTCCTTTCAAATACCCCTATCGCCAGCAATTTTTTTTTAACCCTTCGCTTTAGTTTATTTATCCGGAAAAAACATTTGTTACTTTAATTCTTTCAATTACATGTTCTCTGTTATATAATATATATACACAATACATATATATATATATTATTTTTTGTGCTAAAATTATTTTTGTTATATTTTAGAATATTATTTGTTTTTTTTATTTTGTTTTGAAGAAGGTGATTAATATATTGAAGAAGACTCCTATATATATAGATACATATATATTTATTTAAAAAATGTATATTGATAAAAATAATAAGAGGTGAGTAGAGAGAGAGTGAAACTTGATATGTATATAGATTTTATATAAACATATTTATTTTAAAATGTTAAGAGAGAAACATCAAATGATTATATCAAAAATATTTTCCCCTAATTAAAATAAACCATTTTTAGTAAAAATTTGTAATGTTAAGGTTGGGCTAAAATTTTGTTATTTGATGTTTAATTAAATGAAAACAATGTGTATTTTACTTTTGTTAAATGTCATTGATTTTTGAAATTTACTATTATTTAATAATATAATTATTAATAGACGCAAACAATTAACAGAATGTTTAAAATATTTACTAATCTTAATTTATTATTTATAACTTCATTTATTTTAAAAATAAACTTCATTGAAGTGTATTTCTTTTTTCCTAGCATTATTTAAAATATTCAACTTAATATTTTTCAAAAAAAATAGATTTATATATTCTTATTTTGTTTATTTTAGGGTAGTATGTATAAAAATGTATATGGGAACTCACAATTTTATGCAACTAATGGATCAACAAGACCGACTTATATCTTAGGACCAGAAAAAATATATTCTAACTATCCTTCATCAAATATCTCTCCTAATATTGTAAGAAATGGTGATAGAATTCATATTAAACAAAGAGCTTCAAGTCAAAGTGCTTTGAGAAATCCACAATATTCAACAAATTATGATAGGTATTTTTTTAACATTATTTTTATTGATTTTATGAAAATTTTTTTAATATAATTAGATATCAAAGTAATATATCAACATCAAATAGTATGCAATTTCCCCAAACAAAATACCAACTGAAATCTATTTATGGTACATATGGTTTAGAGACTTCAAATGGTATAATAACACCATCAAATACGTATGATGGATTATCCCAACAATATTATAGCACCGTAAATAAACCATTGCAAAATGGAACAGTAAATATTAAAAAAAAAGAAGATCATTCGTTTCGTAAAGCTATTGGCAAAAGTATTAATAAAGGAATAGATTTAATAAAACCTAAATCACATACAAAAACAGGAAGTAAAATAATACCATATATTCCATCAAATATTATTAGTAATTATACTCGAGCATCATTTGATATTACAGAACGTATAGTGTTTTGTGATGAAGATGGTGGAAAACGTTTTGGAACAGTAAAATATTATGGATTGTTATCATCACCAAGTTTAGATAATTTCATTGGTATACAATGCGATGATGACGATGTTGGTTTCGGAAATGGTGAATTAAATGGAAAAAGGTATTTCCAATGTGATGATGGTAAAGCTGCTTTTGTTCATTCAAAAACATGTTGGAAAATTTCTGATTATGAACATCAAAAAAAATTAAATAAAGAGGTGATTGCTAAAGAAACAGCAGAAATTGAATTAAAAAGAAAGTTAAAACCAGAAGATCAAGTTATAGTAAGATATCTTGACTACAAAAAAGATGCAGTCTTTGAACATTCTTTTATAGCAATTGATAATAAATGTTACGCTATAATAACGATAATTAATGATAAAACTCCACCAACATGGAAGAAAATAACAAAAGACTTGGCTGCGATTATTCCAATCAAAGTACTTTCTAAAATTGAAAAAAATTATAATTCTACTGCTATTGTACCGCTATCGTCATTGACAATCAAAACACAACTTTATTCATCATCAATTCCTACAGAACCGATTGGTCCACCACCATCATATTCCGAGTCATTTAAACATGAACAAATATCCGGTCCAATAATAAAAAACTTTGGTAATATTGATAGTGGAATAGAAGACAAACCATCACAACCTTCTAAGGTTTATGATTCACTAATTGGAAGATTTAAGGGTATACAAGGTCATAATAATAGTTGTTATTTAGATGCAACATTGTATTCAATGTTTCTCCAATCGACGGAATTTGATTCAATTATTTTAGAGAAAAAAAAGACGTCTGATGATATAAAAGAATTTAATGAAGTACAGAAAATTTTAAAAAATGAAATAGTTTATCCATTAAGAAAATTTCATTTTGTTAGGGCTGATCATGTTTTGAGATTAAGAATGCTACTAGGGAAAATTTTAAATGATCAAATAGGTATGACAGAAAATGAAAAAGATCCTGAAGAATTTATGAATGCACTTTTTGAAAAAGTATTTAAGATAAAACCTTTCTTGAGATTACGTAATATTAATGATGGGAAGATTCACGATACATTTATTTGCCCATTAATAGCAGATGATTCATGGACATTTCAACAAAGAAAATTAATGAATCTTCAATATTTATTTGATCGTTCAATTTTTTCATCAACTGTTGAATTTGGTGAAATTCCTAATTTGCTAATTATCCAACTACCAAGAAGTGGTGAAGTTAAGATATTTGAAAAAATTCTTCCAACAATGACATTGGACATTTCAAATGTTGTATATACTAATACGAAAATATGTAGACTTTGCAATAGAATTCCTGCTACAAAAAAATGTGCTGAATGCTTTTTAACGAAAGAATGTTATTTAAAAGATGTATTTTATTGTTCAAGATGTTTTAAAGAAGCACATAGTGACATTCATTCAAGCACCCATGTTCCATGTGAAGTTATAACAAAAGAAATATCAGCACCACAAAAAATATTGTTGAAATTATCTGCTGTCTTATGCATTGAAACATCACATTATGTATCATTTGTAAATTGTAACGTTAATTCATCAACACCTGAAAGCGATCGTTGGGTATTTTTTGATTCTATGGCTGATCGTGAAGGTCTATCTGAAGGTTATAATGTGCCTACCGTTAAACAAGTGCCAAATTTATCTAGATGGTTAACTGATGAAGGTTTTAAAAATTTGTATGAAATGTTATCACAATCAGGATGGTCTTTACCAATACTACACCAGGATACAGATCCATTATTAAAAAGGCTACTTGCTGATTGCTATATTTGTATTTATCAGTACACAGATGAGTTAAATGATAGTGAGAGAGGATCAATTAAATCCTCATCACGGGTCTAATTTTTTATACCATATGTTAAAAAATGTTTTTACAATTATTGTTCATATTTAAAAAATAAATAGATTTAAATATATTTTAAAAAAATCATTGTTTAAATATCCTAAGAATATATTTTGAGATTAAATTTAATAGAATCATTTAGGGGAGCATGAAAATCAAGTAATATTTATCAAAAAAACTCCTTAAATAACATTAAAATCATAATGTATAAAAGTGTATTCTAGTTTGGCTACACTTTTATAATACGCCTATATATTTACATCATTAATATATGTATAACTTTATTAACTCTTACAAATAAATAAAACTTTCTTGATAATATGTCATTGATCAAATGTCTCTATCTATCTTTCCAAAGCAGTTCATCGATGTTTTTTACCTTTGATTGTATTTTGCTTTTATTATAGGTAAATTATTTATATTTATAATAAAATATTATTTATTTTTGAAGAATGTTTATTGAAAAAAATGATGAAGAGAAGTATTCATTAGAAGAAATGTTCTTGGCAGCTGTAAAGATAATTCAAAATCTTCCTAAAGAAGGTGATCAAATATATTTTCTTTTCTTTAAACTAATTAAATTAATTTTTAGGTCCCATATCAACATCTAATGATACAAAATTATCTTATTATTCACTTTTTAAACAATCAACAATTGGTCCATGTGATCAGGAACAGCCGTCATTTTGGAATGTTGTTGAAAAATATAAATGGGATGCATGGAATAAACTTGGTTCAATGGACAAAGAAACTTCCATGAAAAAATATTTAGAATTGTTTAATAAACAGATAGACGACACAATTGAAGCTTATGGCATGGAGTACTTTTTGAAGTTAGAAAAAGATCATAATTTAGAGGATGTTCTTGAACCAGCATTTAAAATTTTAGGACGTTCAATGCATAATCCTTTGACATGTGATAGCCAAAACAGTATTTTACCCATAGAGAAGGATAAAATTCAAATAATTGAAGAGGAAGTTAAGAGTAATGATGGTGATTATATTGATGCCACTGAGGATATGGAATTTGAATCGTTAACAAAGCTTCAACCGCCTTTATCTGAGAATAAATCTTTTTCTGAAGACACAATTAAAATATTTACAAAAACATTTTCTAGATTTATTAATTTACTAGAAAAGAAAACATTGGAATTAAGTAATGATGTTGTTAAATTAACAAACACAGTTATTGAACAAAATAATATTATGAAGAAAATGTTAATTGATAAGGAGAAAGACAAAAATATTAGTAAAAGAATGGCCAACTCAACGCTGTGGAAAATAATATTTTTCCTATCTATTTGGCCCTTTTTTGTTCATTATATTTTAAAATATTGGAAGATGATTAAAATGTTATTTTCCATGTATCTTGAATGGTAACGATTAATAAAAGTCTTTTACAATAAATTAATAGTAAAATTAAACTATACATATGATATAAGTTTAAAAAAGAAACCCATTTAAATGATTTTCACTTTTTAAAAATTTGAGGATTATATTAACCTAAAGTCATTGGTGGCATACTAGTAGCATTTCTTGGGATTGGAAAATTATTTTGAGTATTAAAATTATTTCCCATCAAATTCTGTCTATTTCCTACCATTTTCTGAGGAACTGAATCTCCTTTCGTATTTTTTTTGTTTACTCCTCCAATTTCTTGCCTAGTATTTCCATATACTCTTATAATATAAACTCTTCTATATAAATTATAGACTGTTCTAATACTATACATCCATATGGCTAAAAAAGTAGCTCCAACGACAGCGTGTATGTATAAAGATTTCCATTCATATATTTCATCTTCAAACAATTCAATCTTTATATTCTTCAATGGATCAATCCCAGAGAACCCCAAAATCTTGAATACTGAAGCATAACATGTGTATTGAGCCAATCGAGCACCACAAACAACAACAAAAAGCGACTAAAAACTTTATAAAAATATTATTTTTAATAGAAAAAAGTACCTGAACAATTATATAGACTAAATTAAGGTGTTTCTGGAACTTGCATTTTTTAAAACCACAAATAAGAAATGGAATTGAAATAATCATGGTAATGAGAGATCCACTAGAAGCAATTAACACCCCATTATTTTCTATTTGATAGAAACACTAGAAAAAATTAGCTTTTAGATAAATATTTATCAAACATACATAAAAAATTCCAAGTTGAGATGAAAAGCTTAAGATACACACCACTAAAATTGTTATCTCTGGCTTGGTTGTAAAAAGAAGTTTTTTAAGAGGTTTTTTTGCTTGTTGATTAGTAATTTTGTTAGCATTGTTATTGTTAATGACAATATTTTGTCCATTCATTTCAGAATATTAATGGTTAAATCAAAAGTGGATTTTTTTGATTAAAGTGTTATTGAAATAAATGATTACAAAATATGATGATATTAAAGTGAGTTTATTTCAATCAGATTTACATTGGAGTTTTTAAAATTTTTTTTTAAATCTACATTTTCCAAGATTATATAATATAAAATAATTCGGTACATGATTTTAAATACTATTCTTGAAAACAGAAATAATTTTACCTTGGTGAAGATTGGAGAATTTAATAATCTATAATTATACAACAAAAGGTGATTAAATTATATGTTGATTTTTTATCTAGATCAAATGGTTTTCGGATTTGGTTTAAATATCAATGTAATATTACACAAAAACTTTAATTAAATTGAAAACAAACTGTTACAGTATGCATTTAACTGGGTAAATAAAAGATAATTAAGTGTATATATATTCTTGAATTAGATTATTACAATCAAATTTTATTGTATGGTGGTAAATTATTATAATATTTATGTAAGAATAATTAAAAATATATAGACATTTTGATCCTCTATATAAATATACATAGATATATCTAGTTTTACCAAAATACCATCTATTTCTGGTGAATGGAACTTCTTAAATGCAACATTATCTACATAAGAATTAATCTTCAAAATAAATTACCTTTTGT
Organism: Strongyloides venezuelensis; assembly: GCA_963280985.1. NCBI lineage: Eukaryota > Metazoa > Nematoda > Chromadorea > Rhabditida > Strongyloididae > Strongyloides > Strongyloides venezuelensis. The sequence goes on along the minus strand of CAUJLX010000002.1, from coordinate 544,684 downwards.
TTATATGCCTCAATAGATATTTCAAAAATTTCCAGCTATGATTTTGATCTCATCATATAAAAGATTATTTTCATATTCATTTAAAGATATCTATTAGATGTAGACAAGATATGTATAATATCTACAATAATAATAGATAAAGGACTGAATTATAATAAAATATATACTTTTAATATTTAGGTCACCACTTGGTTGTGGGTATTTTGAAGGCATCATACAAAAAGAATTTTGCTATCACATATTTCAACATTCCTATTCAAATATAAGTTCAATTCTATTATTTAGTTATTAAACATTTAAATAATTATATTTTGAGTCAAAAAATAAAATAATTTATTATTAAACATATTTAGTAATTATTTAAAAAAATGTCATTAAACAATTAGTGTTCCATTCATCAGTTTTAATTTGAAAGATAATGATTTCTTTTATTTTGTTTTTACACTTAAAATATTTTTATTATTTATTATATACACCTATTTTTTTTTCGATATTTTAAAATACAAAAAATCAAGTTTTTTTTGTACTAATGCGTTTTATTCTCATTTCCATAAAATACATTTTCTAAAAGTGTCTTTGTTTGAATTCATCTTAAAAGAGTAATTGTATTGGTTACTATATTTTCTACAACTGATAATTATCTTTCATATTCTTGGTTTAAAAGTATTTCCTAATTTGTGTTCTTTTTAAATAAGATACAAACACTTTTTAAAATATTTTCTAAAGAACATATCAAGTACTAATTATATTATCATTTTATTGACCACTTTAAGAATAGATATATTTAATAAAAAGTATATTCTAGTGATTTTATGGCAAATATTGTTTTTCTACCATTATTTAGTGAATTATAAAATATATTTAAATAATAACTTTTCTTTTACCTCACAATTATCATAATACTATTCCAAGAGTAGTAGTAGTAGTTTTGAAGAATGTTCATGACAAAATAGTATATGTTATAGGTGAAAAATATTTATGGATTAAAATTTAAAATAGGTTTATTGGTTATATATATTTATAACAATAAAATAAAAATTCTATTATTATGACAATATATATTATATAATCTTAGGGCAAATAATAAATTTGAGATTTTTAATTTTAAAGTTAAAAGTATATTTTATATAGGAAAGTATCAATTTGATTGTGTATACATCAGTTGACCATGAAAAATTCTCTACTCATTTTGATTCTTTTCAAGTATAACATACATTTTCTCTATACAACTTTTTTTCACCAATTCTATTTCGTTAAAAAATAAAAAATGTCTATGGTCAGTTAAATGTATACTTTTTTTACTGTAACAGATAAAATATATTTAAACTATTTTTATACGCTATTATATGATACTGCTAAATAGATATACCATGTTAAAAGTTTGATATAATAAAAATACTTCATTTATCTATTTATTTTAATGGTTAAATTTAAAGACCCTTTAACTAGTTTGACTTCTTTACCTTATAAAATTTAACAAATATTTTTACATTGTAAACTGTGATACCCTTTTTTGATAACATCGAAATTTTTAATATCAAAGTTTAAAGATTTTACTGGAACTTTTATATAGATATATTTAATAAATTAGCATTGATTATCGTGTAAATGGCTTCAATTGCTTCGAATTAACATATAAAAACACGTTTAAAATTACCTTAATAGCGATAGATAATAATAATAATAAATGAAACTTTTTAATAAATATTTTCTTTTAATAATATTTAGAAAAAAATTTAAATGTTATATTAAATTTCCTTTATATTATTTCAAGGTTATCTTTTTTAATGTTATTTTTCTAATACTTACCTAAAAGTATATAAATGTATATAGTTAAAGGAAGAGGGGAAATTATGTACAGTTGAGTTTAATAAATAAAAAATTTACAAACCTTAAATATTTTAAATGATTAGGTAATTGATTGTGTATGATTTAAAAAGAAGATTAATGATACTAATCCAAGGTAATATATTTAATTTTATTTTTTATTTAGTCATTCATATATACCCTAGTTAAAATGTTCACTATTTTCGTCTTTCATTTTTCAATATTATTTATTTTATGTAAATGTTTTTTTGTTTAGTAATAATTATTTTTATTTACAGAAAAATATTATCTGTTTAAAACTAATTTCAATATTAATATCACAAAGAACAATTTAAATATAATTTCATTTTAAATGGAGCAAATAGAAATTATTGAAACACATATCACAGAATCTAGGAGACCTATAACAGATGAAGGTAAGTAAAAAAGTTTTTTAATTATATTTTACTAACAAATAAATAATCATAAAATTTTCTTTGATTTTGATAATAAATTTAATCCAATATAGGAAAAGAGCAATTTATAATAATCATAAAAATTAATGACTCTTAATTTTAGAAGCAATAAATTACCGTCCATATACAGAAGAAAGAAGTACTTCTGAAACATTTACGACCCCAGGATTTATTATATCTAACGATGGTTTAACAAGTAATAACATAAGTGCTTTAAATGATATCGATTCAAGGTAATAATTTTATACATTCAAAAATACTTATTTCTTACTATAAAATTTTTACATTTTAAAGTACAAAAGATATATTGTTGTAGTTTGAATAATTGTGATAGTAATTTATATTGACCACCCATTATAAATACCCTTTTTATTGTTAAAATATGTTATACTTAATGATTAAATAGGTGAATTTTAATTATATAATAATAATACATACCGTCTGTTGTTACTATACACAAAACTTTTTGTCCATAAATGATAGGTTACATAAATTTATTTTAGGTATTACTATACAGGAGAACGTGATTTTTCACAAGATCCATCATTTTTAACATCAACATCCGTAAAATTTAGAGATTCTCAACAACAAAATAATATAACATATGATAGGGATCGCTCTTTAAATAGCACAAGTGGTATTCAAAACTTTGGTTATGATATTAATGAAGTCCATACTAGTGAAGGTGGTGCTAGAATTATAACTCATCACGGTCTTACTGATAATAAAAATGCAAATACATTATCAGATGACAAGATGGATCAAAGTAACTACAAAATTCATAATGTTCCAGTTTTCACAAAAAAAGAGGAAACTTTTCTCGAAAAAACTGAAAAAAAAAGTTTATATAAAAGTATGCCATATGGACAAAGTCATGATGAAGGAAAAATAGGATTTAGTAACATTTCCGGTTTTGGCTCTTCAAATATTGGAACAAGAGTTAATGGTACTCCCCAAGAATATTCTTACCAAAATAAAAGTAATAGTATGATGACACTAGGCCAGCAAACATCACCACCTTTACAGGGAATTCTGAAACCAGAAAGAAATTCATGGCAATATGGTGGACAAGGGAATATTGCTAATGATGATAGGTAAGTAACTATTATAATTAATATATATTTCTTCATTTATTAGTTCTTTTACACGTAAAGATTCGTATAAAAGGATGCAAGAATCTCAGCAATTTGAAGGTTCACCATCAATATATGCACCAAAATCTCAAACGTCATTGATATCAAATAATACGTCCAATTCAAATTCAGTTAAATGGTCTAAGAATCTCACTAAAGCTAAAGATGGTGTATCTTTTATTGATAAATCTAAAGGATGTCTTTCAAGTTTATTTTATGCTTTTAGAGATGCTAAATGGACACCGAAATTAATTTGTAATCTTTGCCTTATATTAACTTTCATAATATTAGGGTTGATAATGTTGTTTTATGTTTTATCTGCGTTATTTTATCCATCTGCTACAAGAGATCTATTACTATTTCCACCACCATGTGAAGAATGTTTGAAACGGAATCCAAATAGCCAAAGTTTAAGATCACCATCTCATTTATATGCTCATTATTATTCTCCTAATCAGGCACACTTTGAATTGGTTGGCAATCCACCGTTGAAGTCAAATAGTTTTACTGCCATTGATTTTGGAACTGGATATATAGCTTATGCTGATCATGCTTTAACAAATGATTATGGTCTTCATACTACATGTTTTCTTATGCAACTAGACAGATTAGCATTACCTAGTATGGATCATTTAATGGATGCATTAAGACAAACCAAATCTGAAGAATATACTCAATTCGGATGGCAAGAATATTGGCAATATGAGACACGTCCAATCGATTCTAGAGTAGCACAATCAAAGTTTACATCAGAAATTAACGATTGCAGAAATGCTAAATGGATTGAGTTAAAACACACTGTAGAACCAAGAGATGAAAGTTGTAGTGATTGTTGGGATTTCTGTCTTCCTGATTATGCAATTCAAAGAAGACAACGTTATGAGGATGAGAGTATCGTTGGAATAAGGAGATTGAATTGTTTTAGATATTATGTTCCTGAGTGGTCAAAGTATTCAGTTCACCAAGATTCTTCAGGTGGTCATTGGCAATATCCAAGATCACCTGCATCTACAGCTAGAGATGAGCATGGAGAATGGGTTGGATGGAAAACGATTGCCAATTAATAATTTTTTTATTATATTATTATTGTTCACTAATTTAATATAAATTTTATGATTTTAAAATAAAAAATATTGATTTATTATAAAAATTTAATGATACATTTTTCATTATATCAATGTTTAAAAAGTGTGCAATATGTAATTGGCATCAAATGATTCAGCTTTATCTTCCTTTACATTTGAAGGTAATACAGATGCATTTGGTTTGTACAATTCATCAACTATATTCTTTGAATCCTCTTCTTCATCAAATGTGTTACCATTTAACCTAAAAAGAAGTTAACTTTACTAAGCTTATCTATCTAGAATTAGCACTTACATAACAATTAATATGGCAATAAAAATAAGAAATTTAATTAAAGTATTCATTTTAATTAAACTATTTTGAAATAAAATATCATAGGCTTTTAATTAAGATAAAAAAGAATCAATCTAACAATTGTTACTTTGATAATAAATAAGTAATTATCACATTTTTTAATTGACTATGTAACTACATTTAGGTGAGGAAAAAAGTAACGTTTTGCGTTGGCTTTTATAAGTAAAAAATATTACGTCAATTTCTATTTTAAATAATTTAGCAAAATTAATAATTAGATAATATACATAATCATTCTCTTGAAATCAGCTTGAATATTTTTGATAAACAAGTAATAAAAAAGAAAATTATTCTTTTTATATTGTAAAAACTTCTTGTTATTAGAAAAATTTAATTTAAAAAGTCTTTGAATTTGATTGTTGAGATATACTTGTTGATAAACATTATAATTAAACTTCTTTTTTTTGATGTTACCGGCATTGACAACTTTTTATTCTTAAAATATTATTTCATTTACATATTGTCCTTTATATTTAGAGGAAGGTAAAAATTCTGTAACACATAATTACATCTGCTGATTGGATGTGTTAAGATTTCTGTTATAATAAGATACATTTACTTCTTTTATCTACCAATAAGAGGAAAAGAAAGATGACAGAAGTTGACAAATAGATGTGTATATTGGCATCATTAAAAATATAAGTAAGATAAAATTCAAAGGAAGATCAATAGCATTTAATGCTTTTCGAGTTTTTGAAAAGATTTATATATGTTATTAAGAAGTGTAATTAAGAGGTATCCATTTAACCTATGTCAATGAAATATCATTAGAAAGGTTAATGAAATATTTATTTAAACAACCACTTATTAATAACATTATATTTTATTAAATAACTCTTACATACTATCATTATCATTAAATAATCTCATTTTATACCTATTTTATCATATGGCCATATTCACAAAAATAAAGCATTTTGATATTTCAAGCTTTAAGAAAACTAAAGCTGTCCAAGAAAAAGAGAGTGGTTTTTTTAAAGAATACTATGATGAAAACGATCCCAAAAATTGTGGAATTAAGAGAATACCATCTATTCCAATATTCCTACCTTCTTTAGATCAAAGTTCACCAATAAATGGGCCTATGAAAACAATTTATCAAGATGATGGAAGAGCTAGTAGATATGATAATGTCAGGTAAGAATTATTTTTTCATTTTTTGATAAATATTTTTTAAAATGTCATAATCTACCTAATATTATTACCCCATATCTACGTTTTATTACAATCTCACTTTAAAGTTATTTTTTGGTTTATATTTTTATTAATGTAAAAAAGATGTATGCCAATTTAAAATTATTACTACTCTAAATATTTATTTTATTATAAAAGCTTTGGTAAATCTTTAATAATATAAAGTTTCACTCTGAAATTCAATACACTTTTATTTGATATTCCAAAGTTTAAAAATTTTTTGACTTTAAAATTAAAATACATTCTTTGATCATAATAAAACTTTTTATACAAAAAATACTTTAGTAAAATTATGATTGTTTATACGTTTATCTATAAATAACATATGAAAATATTATATTAATCTTATAACAATCATTTTATAATTATTTTATATATTACTATAAAAATGTTACTCATATTGTCTTAAAATTTATCTGTTGATAAAATTAATTTTCTCATTTTTTACCATTTAATATCTATATATTTCTTATTTTCTAGTATTAAAATGTTAAAGATTTTACCCAAAAACAATAAAAAATTTGAAATTTTAAAAAAAATTACAACTGATACACTTTGTTTTCTATTTAATTTCTAATTTTTTAATTCCATGTTATCAAATACTACCTAACATTATAAATTTTAACACTTATAATTGGCTTAATTTTTAATTATATTTTATAAATAAAAATAATTAATCTATTTATCCATCAAGTATATATTCATATGATAACTTTGAGTGAGGAGGTAATTTTTTACATTCTAATCAAACACCATTTAATATATAATAAAAAAAATGTTTCCTATAAGATGGAAGTGATGTATTTTTGTTAAAATTGTTAAAATGGGTGTGTTAATGTATTTGTGTAAAATATGATGTTATTTTTGAAAGGGAAAAATAAAAAGACAATGAAATAGTTTAATTTTATGTGTTCTCCTAAATGCAACAATATATTTTGATTGATTTTTTATTTTAGTAGACCATTCTCAAGATTATCTGTATCAGCAGGTGATATAAGTTTAAGAAGTAGGGATACAGGAACAATTTTGGAGGAGGGTGCAGGTAAAAAGTTTTTGTGGACTGAATTTTTATATGGTTCTAGAAAAAGCATATTTAGTTCCCTTGTACGTTTTAGAAAAAAAAGTTAATTTCTATTTATAGATGTATGATTCAAAAAATAATATATGTAATGAAGATGGTGTTAGTAATAAAAATTCCAAATATCATTCACCTTTCTATTTAAAGGTAAGAGATTTATTTCTTATAGTGTTATCATAACAAAAAACTAATTAATATTATTACAGTTAAAAATTTTATATGATAAATTTAATTTACGGCATTTTGCACCATTTTTAATATTATTGATATATGCTTTTTTTGGAGCTGGTTTATTTTATTATGTAGAACATGAGAATGAAATTGAGATGAAAAGAATAGAGGAAAATAAATTAAATATTTTAAGAAATGAAACATTAAAACGACTAAAGAATATTATGTTAGATGACGTTATATCACTAGAATCAAAATTAATAACATCTAATGATATATTTACACATTATGAAAATGAATTGCTGAAAGTAAAAGGTGAACAGAGACTTGATTGGGATTTCATTGGTGCTTTATACTACGTTGGAAGTATTATGACAACAATTGGATATGGAAATATTTACTGTAGAACAAATATTGGACGAGGATTGACTATTATTTACAGTATCATTTCTATTCCACTAGTTTTAGCTATTCTATCACATTGTGGAAGAACTTTAACTACATTCTTTAGTAATAAATGGATAAGATATAGAAATAGATTAAAAGAAAATAAACGTAATTTACTAAAAAATAAAAAATTTGAAGAAAGAAATATAAATAATGGTGGTGTAATGATAAAAAATGGTGACACGATTTTAACAATACCTGATGAAGATGTATCTGAAAATTGCATAAGAGAATCAAGGACTATTCCAATATGGTTAGCATTATTTTTGTGCATTGGATGGATATGCTTTTGTGCCGGACTTTTTTGTATATGGGAGAAAAGATGGTCCTACTATACATCATTATATTTCTTTTTTATTTCCTTATCAACAATAGGTTTAGGTAAAAATAATTCATTTATCTTAGGACAACAAAAAATTATACATTTTTTTAGGAGATGTTGTACCAGATCATCCTCATATGCTTGTTTTATTATTTTGTCTTGTTATAATTGGTTTATCAATAGTTTCTATGTTATTATCAGTTATTCAAATTAAAATAGAAGAATGGTTTTATGATTTGATGATGAAAATGCAAGAAGAATATAGAAAGGCAATGGAAAGTGGTGATACAGAGAAAGCTAATGAAATTAGAGAGCATTTGTTAGATGGTGAGCCGTGGTACCTGAAGCAGGTGGCTTCTCATTTGTTATCAGATAATCAAAACAATAAACTCGACCAAGTTGCTGAGAAATATGAAATGGTTATGAAAAGTACAAATACGCGCTCTGTACAAACTGACTATATAATCGAAAATGAAATTGTTGAATGTCAATTTAAAAATATTAGTATAAAGGAAGAAATTCCAATAACTATTTGTGAAAATGAAGTACAAAAAAATTGTCAAAGTCAAAATAATTATCAATCAGCTGTCAATGATTTATCAAGAACTGTTTGCTGCAATCCACTGGAATGTGATAAAAATAGTACACCGTTAAAAATTGAAGAAGATAATTCTAGTATAGTTGATGATTTATCATTACCCTACGATGGTTATGAAGAGGCGTCTGTGGGTGTAAGTATATCAACAATAGAAGAAAAACTAATTGATAGAGAATTAAAAAAAGTTGAATATTGTGATAAAAGCGTTGGAATGTCAATAAAAAATTATGAGGTAAATATTGTGACAATTGACTGTGGTACAGATATGGGTAATGAAAAACCTCAAGAAATGATTAATCGCAGTGTTGAAAATTTATATTTAGAGATGAAACCAGATATACTATGTAATGAATCAGGTACCATGACATTGTTTGATTCGATGGAAAAAGAAACACAAACAAGTAAAAAATGTTATCAAAATAAAAAATGTTGTACTGGTGGATTAATAGAAGTTCGTGACGCAAATCACGGTACATCAAAAAATAATATCAAAACAGTATCATTAAATACTGATTTTATTAATGCATCAACGTCAATTGATGAAAGTTTCGATGGATGTGAAGATAAATCACAACAAACATCAATACGTGAAGATGTTATGATCTCAGAAATGACTAAAAAATACGAGTTAGAAATTGGTGAAATGAAAGAAAAATTAGCCAAATTAGAAAAGATTAATTCTTCATCATCTTCTCTTCAATCCCCAGAAAATTGTGATACAAATTTCCAATCTCATTCACTTTCTGGATCACCAGGTCCATCATTAATACATATCGCTATATCTACTACTCCGCCACCGGAATCTGTTGATGTTGGTTTAATGACAGTTTTAACATCTAATCAAATTAAAAAAATGGAGAAAAATAATAGAAAATTAAGTGATAAGAATTCTTCTAAAAATGAAGTTAATAAAAAGAATGAAGTAAAAAAGCCAGTAAAACATGATTTAATAATCCAAACAGATGATTCATATTTAAAAATAGCTAGAAGATTAAATGAATATAAAACTCAAAAAAGTAACAACTTATCAGTTGTTGCCGCTAAACCATTAAATGTTAATGAAATTAATTCATTAAATAATAGTGGTGAAATACCACCAAGTGAAAGAAGGGAATATAGTAAAGAACCCAGGAGTATAAGAAAAAGGTTTGATACCTTAAAAAGAAAATTCCATGGAAGCAAAAATGAAAAATTATCACAACCAAACAGCAGGCCTTTAGAAACTATGTCTGTTAGTTATTGTGGTGTTAATGAAGAGCCAAAATATAATTTAATTCCAGATCGTATGTTTTGCAGTGATGATGGAAGTGGTTTGGATTTCGATAACACAAATGATGACGTAGATATTAGTAATTCTGGTATTAAATATAATCCAAGTAACACAACATTATGTGGTTCCTTAAATACTAGTTCAAATGATGAAAAAGCATCTACAAGAAGTCTGTCAAAAGGATCAACATCAAGAAGAACATCATTGTCGTCTATTGGTAGGCAGAAATCCCTACCACCTAGTGTTCAAAAAGGTAAAGTTTTAGAATACGTAACTCAACATGAAAAAGGTGTTCACGATCCAGGTACAGCGAAAGGTAGAAGAAAAAGTTTAATCACTATTATTGATATGCGTGATCAATGTTGTTAGATCATTGTAAAATTTTTAATTTTATTAATAATATATGTTTACTCTTTGTACATTTATATATATATTATTTAAATCTAAAAATAATAAATATTTCTTATCTTATCTTAATAATAAACTGAACTTTTTCCAAGATTTTATTTAATTGTTTATCATTTACCGATAATTAATACAAATATATGTAATGTACTTAATAATATTATATTTAATTCAAAAAAAATATTTATTTCAATGGAAAATTGAATTATAGGTATTATGATATGAAAAATTTAATAAAAGATAAAATAATTAAAACATAAAAATAATTATGGAAAATCGAGGTCACCTTTTTTAACAGACAACATGTTAGTAGAATCTAAGGAACGACATTTTACAAATTTAGGCTTGTTGAAAGAAGCTCGAAGTTTCCTACTCGTAACAATTTGTTTTCCATATGAAAATTTGGGTTTTTTTTTATTTACAACAACACCATTCTCTAAAATATTTGCTTTTTCTGACAACGTTGTTCTACTTCTAGGTCTTACTGCACATTGACTTTTTTCATCATCACTTGATCCACTTCTTGTTATACTTCTAGTTGCTAAAATACTTTTAGGAACAGAATAATAATTGTTTGGTAATTTTGACACATTTTTTAAAGCTTCAGCAAGACCAGGGTTAGTTGCTGGATCAGAATTGTATTGTCTTCCAATTACCATTTCATTCTTTTTATTTGGCAATTGACGTTTGATTCGAATTTCTGATTTACCAAATGAATCGTTATCGTCTTTTTTAAAGACAAATGTATTCATGAATCTACTTTTCATATTAGAAAATAATTGGTTCATTTTTAATATATCAGATAAAACAATAAAATTTTAAAATGTATAATGGAAATTGTGGAAAGGTGGAAAATGAGATATAAAAAAATTTAAATGGTTAACTGTTTGATTCTATGAAATCAACTATCAAAATATATATATTTCTAATGTAAACCGATAAGATGATTAAAAGGTATTGTTTATGAAATTGATAAGAACTACACATGAATAAGGTGTAACTTTTTTCCTTATCAAATTTAATATAAATATAATTGAATATTTAATTAAAGGGTATTTTTTTAAGATCGTTATCTTTTATTAAATTTTTAAGGAATATCAATACAATTGTTAAAATTTTATGTGAAAATGATTCATTCGCTACATTTAGTAATAAATAAATGACGCATCAAAGAGTATTACTAATTAATAACTGTTAATTCTATTTTTTTGGCTAAAGATTATTTCAGTTAATTTAGAATAATTTTCACCAGTCTTGTAATATTTTTATATAATTAAGGGTTAAAGAATTATGAATATAAAACTTACATCTAAGTTGTTTAGAAACATTGATGGAAGAACAAAAAACAATACTAGGTAGAACATTCCATGATAAAAAAGTTTACCATCAAATATTGATATTCTTTTTTCTTTTCTTCCCATTTTTGTACTATCAATTGTTGGGATAGGAAATAAAAATTTCTCCTCATATCTTTCTGTTTTTTATTTGTTTCCAATAAACACATTTTGATAGGAGAATAAGTCAGCTTAAATGTGGTTATCACATTCGCATTCTTATCAATATCCCATGAAAGTAAATGATTATTATTGTAGACGGCTACTTTACATGGTTGTCTTAGTGATATGATAAAGAGTAAAATTGTAATAATAAACAGGATACAGTTAATTATAAAAACAAAAATTATGGCTATAATATTTCATCAATGCGATTAAAAGTATAATTAATACTTACATTTCATTGGTGATTGATCGGTAAAATGTTAAAAGATTATGTTGTTTAGATGATAAAAAATATTTTCATTTTTTTATTATATAGTGATAAAATTTTAATATAAACAGTTTCGTTTTTAAACATCTTCGTTATAATCCCGCTGTTTATAAAAAAATCATGTTGTAAGTTTTTCTTAAATTGTTTAATTTTAATAATAATTTATTCAGGATGCTAATAAAAATATCATATTGAGTGATACCGAAATTTTAAATAAAGCTGGATTCCACATATATGAACCAATTGGTAATCTTCAATTCTCGATTACGAAATACTATATTCTTTTATGGAATGTCCAGTTTTTGCAGCGCATTTCTTTCTGATTGTAATTGCATGGATTTATTCATAAATGAATAAAAGTGGTGTATTTTATTCGAAAAAATCATAAAAATTTACTCATAAACACAAATACTGTAAAACCATTAATTACTACTAAATTAAGTTATTTATTTATATTTAGTACTGAAATAATTTTTATTGTCCAAAAATGACACTTGATAGCTTGGTTAATTTTATTTCATCTGAGAACATTCTTTTTGGATTGTTCTTCAGACTTTCTACTGACGACTCATCTACACCAATGGATTCATACTTTTTCCTTTTTGTACCCACTTTTTTACCTTCATCATCAATTTCACTGTCACTACTAGAAAGTGATATTTTCATTCCCTTAACTTTTTATGTTTTGATGTAAAATCTGTTTCAGCACAATCATCATCCTTCTTTCTGTCACTCGTTTTCAGATTGCTTTGGTTCCTCCCAAATTTCACGTTCTATATCATCAAGACATCATTTTTAAGTAACTATATCTTCAAGAACAGAAATTCAAAGTGAGACGATTTTACGTTTATCAGAATTAACATATAATGTTACGTATACTAAAATAAATAAAAGTTTTATTAACAAAAATAATTTATATACCTTAGATACTACCTCTTAATATATATGTAGATATTTTGCCATAAAGAGACAGATACTAAACAATATACTCAATTGTTTTAATGCTACAAATAGCCTGATGAAGGTAAACTGGAATCATGAATATAATTCAACATAAGCTAACGAAGTTTTAGGTTGTCTTCTAAAGAAATGACAATTTAACACACTAAAATAACTTAAATTTTTAAATTTTCTAATTTTTAATAAATATATTAAATAATAAATAAAATATGTCTTATTACTCTTGAAATATTAATTTAAATTATACACAAACTGCTTTCTTTTCATAATTATAATTTAATGTACAATACTACACCATATAGTTTAGATGAAAAGAAGAATAATAACACTATATTTAATATAAGATTAACTACTCATATAAGTTAGATATAGTAGTTATTATGAACCCATATCTAATTATTATTAAAAAATAAACATTATTTAACAAAAACTTAAAAAATAGATCGTCATCGTGACAATAAATTTTCCAATTTCTGTTCAAATTTTTGGAGAATATTGTGAAACATGTTTATGTTTAATTTGATATTCTGGGGATATTAAATAAGGTGGACGTTCATCAACACTACTTGCGTAATTATTAGTTGAGAGTCCATTCTTAATATTCATTATTATTCTAAAAATATCATTATAATACTGTGAATCTTTAAAAAGGTCTTTATATTTTTTATATAAAGCTGTTTCAGTATCATCATGTATAATATTCTCAACATCTCTATTCTCAACATCACTATTCTCGACACTGCTATTATCAACATACACACAAAAACGATTTCTGACATTTTGGTATGTGCACTGCAAAAACGTTATTTTTACAATGTATTTTTTAAAATGTCTTTTTCAAATGAAAATTTACAATAATTGCCGAAATTTTTAATCATAAAAGAGCGTAGTTAAAAATAATTTATTAATTAATATTTTGTCCAATTTTGTAAATTTAATTTTACTAGATTTTCCATAAAATATATATATTTTGGGTTTATCAAGTACAGTTAAGAAAAGACTTATAACATGAAAGATTTTATATTGTTAGAAATTACAATAATTATATAAATATCGTTTTTTTTATTAAAAACAATGAGATAAATTTAATAAAAAGCTTTTAAATCTACTTTTATAAATAATACAAACAAAACACAATAAATAATTAATAATTACACATTTTCTTCGACATATGCAGAATTTAGTTAAAACCCTCTTTATCAATTTTTGTAGATCTACAAATTAAAAAAAAACAATTTATAACAAAATAAAGTGTGTATTTTGACTTGTTTCTAAATTTTGCCATTTCTTTTTTAATTAAAATCGTTACTAAATGGAAGAGAATAAGATATATAAAGATCACATATGAATCACGTAAAAGATTCAAAATCTTGTTTATTATGCGTTATAGATGAATAATTTCAATAAATTAGTACTTCTTAAATTAATTATTTAGTTATGTGTCTTTTTTTATAAGATCATTTAAAAATATAAAATTGTTTCAATTTAATAATAAATGCATTGTAGAATAAATATTCAATGCATTGTAATAAAAATTTAGAAAACAAAGAAAATGTCGGAAATTATTTTTGTGTGAAGATTTAGACCCCAAACATATCCCATTATGTTTGTTGTATCCAATGGCATAAATCCGAAAATATTTTTTCCTCTAAAGTAAATACTTCTTGATATTGAAACACCTTTTTTTAGGATTATCAATTTCTAAAGGCGAATTTTGTTATATATGTATTCGGGCATTTTTGCCCATTGCAAACATTAGGATTGATACTTTGTTTAACATTGTCGATTCAATTTTATTAGATTTAAAAAATTAAAAAAATTTTTTTCCAATTTTTGCAATTAAACAACAAGCAATAGCCTCGCTTCGCTCGTCACTACTTGCCCGCGGAGCTAGCGTTTTTTCCATGGATTCAAACTCTCTGCACTCGTCGCTACATGCATGGATTTTTTAAAATATTTAAAATTTAAAAACTTCAACATCTTTTGTTTTGTAGTAACACACATTCCGAATATTATACTTGTTTTTAAAACGCTTAAAATTATTATTAAAATTTTATAGATTTTTGAGTTTTAAAAGTTTATAAAAAGATTAAAAACATATTTTATCAAAATTGTTTTATTACATATCTTTATGATTGTAGATCCATTTGAGGTTCTAAGTTTTGAATAATTTTTTACAATTCTTCAATATAGAAATAAAAATTAAAAATATTGTTTACATTAAATTTTTAATTAGTTTAATAATGCAAGTTGTAAGTTATTAAATATTATAAAAATTCAAAATACAGATTAGTTTTAAGTTTGGTTAATTTTTTAAAATATTAATAATGCTTAACGCTGGTCATGAGTATTTCATAATTATTTAACTGAAAATATTTAATTTTAGCGATTGTTATTTTGTAATTTCACATTTTGGTTACATAAAATACAATTCTACCAATTTAATGCATACTTTTTATTTTGTTTTATTTTTTTTTGAAAAAAAAAACTTTAAAAAATGTATTCTAGAAATTAAAATACAAATTTCTAATATATTTAAAATGATAAAAATATTTCTCTGTTTCTCTAAGTTGATAAGATTAAAAATAAATCAAAATAATTACTCGGAAACTTTTCGTATTAAAAAATTTATCTAGGCTTTAAAAAAATAAAAATATATTCAAATCAAAGTATTGGTGATGTTTGTTAATAACATACTACAAAATTTACTTCTAAAATGCATTTATGAATAATTTCGACTTCGAAATTTAGTTTAATTTTTTTCCTGATTTTTACAAAACATAGCAAAACATTTGGATATTTTTACATTTTTTAAAAAATAAGTATGGCCTCGCTATATCATAAATTTGTAAACAATTCTTAAAAATTTTAACTATGCGTAGCTAGATTGCGGTATTTTTAACATTTTAGTTTAGATCATTTTAACATAAGAAGATTTTGAGAAAAAAATCTATTCTATTCTAGGATGTATGGTATTCAAAAAAAATTTTATTAAATCTCAAGTAACCAAATATAATTTGATTTTAATATTTTTTATCATTTCTTAATAATTATCATATATTGTACTGATTAAAAAAACATTAAATTGACATAAAAGTTACATATAATTAAACAATAATAAATTTTTTCACCTATCTTATATACAATATTTTTAGGAATATAAATTGATATTTAAAATTGTTTAAAACAATTAATCCAATGATTTTTATAAACATTTGTTTTTTGATTTTCTTTAAAAGAATAAGTTGTTCTTGTAAATTTTTATTTTGGGAGATTACAAATTTCAATATTATTCTCAGTTAAATATATGTATCTCAAAAGCAAAAATTCAAATAAAGTTAATATTTATTTTTTTATCAGAATCTTAAAATATAATTTTTATTCTAATTTCAAAAAGTGAATACAAATAAACTCCTTGAAAGAGATAAACTTCTCTTTTAAAGTAAAGGGAAATTTTCGATCACTTAATAATTCTCAATAATTAAACCTTTTTTGATTAATTTTATTGTTATAGGCAATAAACATTTAAAATTACATTTATGTGTATAATATCAACTATTAAAACAATGAATAATATATGTTTTATATTTAGTACCTTTACATCCATATATGTTAAAAACACAACTTTGTACTGTGGTGATTTCTACATGTTTTTAATTTCATTTTTTTAAAAATACTTTGAAAGAAATCTAAAGTTTTTTGTCTTAATTTCTCCACTCTACGATTATATTTGTTGATATATAATTCAGAGAATCATATTTTAAAGTAATGTTTATAATGTGCTAAAATGTTATGATAATATATTATGAGAAAAATATATTAACATAACATTATAGAAGATTATAAAAGAAAACGAAATAAGAAATAAGTGAGTTATTAATTTTTATTAATAGAACTGAAGGTGTTTGTTCAGTCACATATTTCATTTTATAAAATAAACGATATTTTTATATTTATAGAGGATAAAATGTGTTGATTAATATTAAAATTTTTTGTATAAGCATTGTTTTCTTATTTCTTACTTACAAATGAATCTTTATTTTTGAAAGTGATTTAAGATTTAGTTACAAAGTCTTTTTTGATTATTGCATTGCTATTTTTATTCCTCTAAAAGTTGCGTTTCTTGGTTATCTTTGTTATTTATCTCAATAATTAATTTGAAATTTAAGAATTTTCCAATTGTACATGTTAAGAAAACGTTACTGAGCAAAAAATCTTGAAAATTTTCATAGGTTATTTCAGATTATCTCAAGAATAGATTATAATAAATTTTATCATTAATATCTCATAAGATGCGCAGAAAGGTTTCCTCGGACAATTTTGAGATTGTACTAATACATGTTCATTTTCTAAAATTTTTTTTTTAAAAAAGAATTTAAAAAAGAATGAAGAAAAATTTTTTTCAAAAAAAAACAGTTCAAATATAATTAAAAATATCTCGATAATTAATGATAGGATAAAGCTCATATATATACCATTTGGTAGAGAATGTTCTGCTGCAAAAACGTTGAAAATAAAGCTATATGAAATTAAGAAGTTTTTAAATATTTATTTTTGAGTAAACACACGAATTTCATTTTTTCGATATTTTTGTAATCACTTTGCCACAGAAAACTCATACTCAAACTTTATAAATTTTTTTGGGATTATACTTAAAATGTAGAGAAAATAAATGCGCAATTGGGTTTTTTTTTGTTTTTTAAAAACTTTATTCTGTACTGAGAAAATCCGTTTTAAAATCCCAAAATTTTGTTGAGAAACGGCAATCTTGAGAAATCTTCATATCTCAAGGACAAAATAATAGAATCAAAAACTTTTGCAGACATGTTTTGCATCTAAATTTACATGTTTTTGCAAATTTTCAGATCAAAATAACTATTTTAAATACCAAATATAGATGGCTATATTTGCCTTTTTTCCAAGTTTGAAAAAGTATATCTTAAGAATAAGACTTAAGAATAATATGATATTCTACAGTTTGTTAAGATTTTAAAAGTATTATATATATTTATTTTTAAAACTTCCAAAATCTAAAATAATTTACAGACGAAATTTTCTCCTCTAATATATGTTAATATTTTACCTCCATGTGCTATAAATAATTGAAATAAGTGGAGCATTTAGATGGGACTTCAAATTCAAAACTGTCCATATTATCAGTATTGCAATCAAAAAATTGTCTTGCCATAGAATAACTGTCTATAAGGTAGGAAACAATAAATAATGTTGCCAACAAAAGTATAAAAAATGCATAGTTAAAAGTATTAGTTAGTGTAAATAGGTTAAAATGATGTTTGAATAAAATTTTGATAATATATTTTTTAAATGTATGTGATTTAGATGGGTTGATCTAAAGGATTAATTTCTTAATGTACAATTTTTAAAGTTAGGTAGTAATGACATGGTATATGCTTTTTGTTTCTACTTATTCAATATATAAAAAGATTCAACAAACATTGTAGATGACTTTTAATTGAATGATCATACCATAAATTAAAAATTATTATTATTTGATAAATATTCTTTACAATTTTAAATGTTTAAATTAATTTGCTATCTTTTAATAATGTGCATATTAATATATTATATTTTTCATATCATATTTGCTAGTTTTGTTAAGTTTAGTACAAAAGTATATCATATTTATTTTAAAATAAAATAGTTAGTTTGATTGATTTGTAATTAACAAAATAAAAATTTATTAATATATTGTAAATAATTTTTTGAATATGTGGTAAGAATTTTTCATTTCTCAAATCAATCGTCTAACAAAAACTCTTTTTAGAAAACTTTTAACATGTTTTTTATTTTATATATAAGTGGTACATATAAATTTGTTAAAATTATTCTATCATTGTTATACTCATATACTGAATGTGTGTTGATATTAGATATTTGATCATAACTCAGCTTAAAGTTATCTAATTAGAATGATTAAAGTGCCAAAATGTATCATTTTTTATGCTTAACAAAAAGTTGCCCCTAAATAAAATATGCTAACATTTACTTTTTGCTTCTTTTTCTACAAAATGTAAAAAAGTGCTGAAAAATAGTGTTTCGGTTTTTCAACATATCTCAAGAATGAGAAAAGATTTTGAAACGATATTAAAGCCAAAAGAAAGGTAACAAATTTTCCCTAAACACTTTTTTAGCATTAGCAGAAAACTTCAATTTGAGGTACTCTAAAGTGCCGTTAAAAGTGAAAATGTGTAAGTTCCAGATTCAAGTTTTTTAATCGTATCTTAAAAATAAAGCATATTATGATCTTGAAACTTTGTTTATTTGATAAAACATCTAAAAATAGCTGTTTTTTACTTTCCGACAAATATTAAAATATTTATTATTTAAAAAGTTATAAGAAAAAATGAATTTTTAAAAAATTAAAATTTGTTGAACTTTGAAATTTCTCTCTTCAACCATCCAAAATTTTTCTACAATTTTATATTTAAAATATTAACCATAGAATTCCCTCGAGACCTTTTTTAGAATTAGAAAAATTCATGTAGAAGGAAAAAAATTATTAAAAAAAATGTACATGAAGGATTTTAGATATAATGTAAATAAATTCATCATAACTTCACAATAAGTAAATTTATAAAAACATTATTACCATCGTAAGATAGATAATCACTTTCTGAACAATTAGGCTGAATATAGTATTCCTGAATTTTTACATCTTAATATAATAATTTAACAAATAAGAGAAATTTTCTTAGAATAAAAAAAAATAAAAATAAATTTTACGGCGATTTTTTATATACTTAATCTTATTCAATTTTTTTGGAATTACTCTTAAAATGTGGGAAATTGAAAAACTTAGAGGTACTTTTTTTGTTTTTGCTGATTTCTATTTCCGAACAGAGATATATCGTTTTAAAGCACTGAAATTTGGGGTAAAAAATAGCATTTTGAAGAAATGTTTCAATCTTGAAAATAAATCTTGAAATATCATTTTTTTAATATTTCATCGTAAAGAGCACAAAAAATTACATATATTTGTAAATTTTTATATTTTTATTTTAATTTTAAAGAAATAAAAAAGAGTTACCGAAATTCAAGATTTTGAGCACCTTAAAAGGTTTATACAAGAACAGGACTTAAAATGGAACTGATATTGCATATTTAGATTAACTATTAATACACATTAATATTTTCTAAAAATTTTTATTTGAAATCAAAAATTATTTTTTGAGGCAAATCTCTCCTCTATCTACTTAGAGGGTTTATTGTTAACAAAAAACTATCAATACAAATTTAATAAAACAATCATTGAAAAAGAGATGAACAAATAAAAAGTTTTCCATAATGTTTACACCTCGAGTGAGCATTAAATAAATATTTGAAACATTTTTTTAAAAAATGTAAATAAATAAAAATATAAAAATTTTTTAAATTACTAAATAATTATATACCATGAATTATTTCAATAAAATAATTTTCTCCATTAGTACATTAATTTTATTAACAAAGGTAAGCTAATGATTTCCATTATTTTGTTAATTTTTAGTTAATTACTTCTTTATCCGATAAACAATTAAGAAGTAAAAGATCAGGTATTAGAACTGATGCTGAACTAATAAAGTATCCAATTTATTGGTGTGTATTATTGAAAAATGTTCAAACGACGTATAAACGTAGGAGAGCTATAAATATAACTGTTGCACAACAAGCTATTACTCAACTTGAATCACGTACATGTCTGAAATTCATTCAATTAACACCATGTAAAGAAACATCTTATTTTGATAAACCATTGATCTATTTTGAAAATAATTTAGAAACATTAGTAGATAACTATAATTTTACATATTATTCTAAGGTTCCAAACCCCTACAATATAACAATCGAAAGAAGTTGCAATAGATATGTTGGATGTTTTGTTAAAAAAATAATGGCTTATTTGGGTTTTTTTTTAACACACAAAAGAGACGATAGAGATAATTTTATTGATGTTAATGAGTCCAATATTATAGAAAATTATAAGTATATATATGAAGTACAAAAGACAAATTTTGATTTGGCCAATATTAGTTACGATTATGGTTCAGTAATGCATGTAACTAAATATTTTGGAAAAAATTATACACTTGGTGATACGTTTAATACAAAGTTTTCATCATACTACGAATTAATGACAGGTCAACAATATGGGCTAAGCTTTACTGACTATAAATTTATAAATTACAGATACTGTAAAAATGAATGTTTTAACACTTTAACATGTGAACGCGGTGGGTTTTTAAATCCTGACAGTTGTAAATATTGTGAATGTCCCAATGGGTTTGCTGGTTCACAATGTGAAAGACTTGATAACTCTACGTCTGGTTGCGGTCAGAATCATCTGAATGCTTCGACACAATTGTCAACACTAATCTTTTCTGGAATAGAAAAATGTAACATTTTAATAACAGCTAAAATTGGAATGATAATTAAAATAAATGTAACTTTGGCGTATCTTCCAACTTTTAACCCATGCTTTGAGAAACAAGCTTTAGAAATTAAACATAGAAGAGACAAATCGCTAACAGGACTTTGTTTATGTACCTATGCTTCAAATATAACAATAGAATCAGAGGATCATGAAGTGTTGATACAATATAATGGCGAACAAAAACATAATAATGCTACAATAGAATATCAAGCAGTAATATCACAAAAAATGGAGCCTTTCTAATACTTTTTCTCAATAAAGTAAAATCTAGTAACGGCTTTTCTATTTACGCAAATATAAATTTCCAAGAAGATCTGACAACAAAACAATAACCAATTTTGATGTTAAAATATCTCAAATTTAAATCACTAGATTACTATTAATCATTCGAAATGGAATAGAAATTAAGAATACATCAATAACATTTAGTTTTTCGTTTTCTATTTTATTCAGTGATTTAATGGGAAAATGTTTATTCGTTTAAAAAAATAACAATATATTACTAACAAAAAGTAATAAACAAAACAATATAAAGATAAGATCATTAATATTTCAATACATTTTTAAATAGTGAAAATTTCCCGCCTTTCAATATAAAAAAACTTAGACTTAATAGAATATTTCTTTATTGAATAATTGAAATATAGGTGAATTTCGTTTTAATTAAAATAATTACCATACAACATTATATAATATCGTTATTTCTCAAATATGTTTTATTAATAAAAAATATTTTAATACTATTGTGTTGCTGATTACAAACAAAAAGAAATTGATAAACCAAATTTCAAAATTACCACTTGTAGTTAAATACAAAAAATATTAATTAGATAAAGTTTAAAAAATCTATATAAATACTAGTAATATCACTATTTACAAAATTAGTTTACACATAGGATTTATTTATATCTGTCAAATTTTAAAAGTTATTTGTGCACGATTAACAAAATATTTAATACATAAAATGAAAAAATAAACTTTTTAATGTTTGAAATTTTTAAGTGTAAATGAATAATAATATAAAAACAAATGAATTTATTTATTAATTGGATGGTTCGCAAATATTTGAAGGAAAAAACTCTGTTTTAATGATCATAAATATTTAATTATATGAAAAATATCAAACTTACATTTTCATTATATAATGGATTTATTCAAGAAGTTAATTATCCTTATAATATGCTAGTTTTTTTTGCAGATAAAAGTTAATAATCATTTTTATATTTAATTTTTTAGTTGCTTGACTCCAAAAAAAAGAAAAAAGGTAATTCTAAGAAAGACGATGATAAAAAAAAATAATAAAATTAAATCTAAAACTAAGCATGATAAGAAAAATAAGCAAGAATGTTGTTATCATTAAAAAAAAACATTGTCACGGCCACGTTCACCAACATAGTCACAAAGATGTTCACATACACATTTAAGTTCATCACCATAATCATGGTCACAAGCCTTGTAAGAAGCCTAGTAATAAGCCTTGTGGAAATCATGGTAAGCCTAATAAGCCTAGTAGACTTAGTAAACCTGTTAGGCCTGGTAAAAAGCCTAATAAAACTCCTAGACCAGTTAAGACTGAAATTGTGACTACAAAAAAGCCTGAAACTACGCCTGTAATCAAACCAGAAGTTAAACCTAATATTACTGAAATAACTTTTCCAGTTTATTATTGTATGTATTAAAAAAATGGTGAAACATATAGTCCACTAAAGGGTATAAATAGAACTGTTCTTAAAGAAGCTATAAAGCAACTTGAAGCAAGTATGTGTTTATCATTTATTGAACAGATTCCTTGTAAAAACGATTCCGCTTTTCCGAAGCCGTTGATTTTATTTATTGATGACTTAGAAACTTATAAAATCAATATGATTTCATTTATTCAATAAAATTTACGATTCCATATGAAATAAAAATTCAAGCTTCTTGTAACAGAAAAGTTGGATGTTTCTTAAAAAAATATTAGCTTGTTTGGGTTTATATTTGACACATAGAAGAAAAGAAAGAGATTTATATATTACTGTTAATGAATCCAATATTTTAACAGGTTATGAATGGGAATTTGAAAAAATATCAAATGATATGGCTTATAATGTTACCGGATACGATTTTGGTTAACTTATGCATATTAGTAAATTTTATCGAAGAAATTATTTACGCAGTGATCCATTTAAAATAAATTTTTCATTATCATGTGAATCAATGGTTGGACAAGAATACGTATTAAGTTTCTCTAATTACAAAATTTTAAACTTTCGCTATTGTAGAGAGGAATGTCATAACAAGTTATCTTGTAAAAATGGTGGATTTCAAAGTCCTGAGGGCTGTTAGTATTGTGAATGCCCGAATGAATACAAAGGTAATTTATGTGAAGAAATTAAAGAATCTTCACTTGGTTGTGGTGATAATAAATTTACAGCTGCATTTGATTTCAAAGTTCTTACATTTAATGGAAGAAGGAAGTGTAACGTTTATATTACTGCAAATGTTGGTAAAAAAATTGAAATAAAAGTAAATGACTTACGTTTTCTAACTTTTAATCCATGCTTTAAAAATCATGGCTTAGAAATTAAATATAGAGCAGATAAATCATTGACAGGACTTTGTTTATGCATGGTTGCAAAGGATGTAACAGTAACACCAGAAAACAATGAAATATTTATACAATATAATGGCAATGGTACAACACATTAAGCTGAAATATAATATCGAAAAATAAAAAGATAAAATGTTACATAATGACTGTTAAATTGTTTTACATTAAAACATTTCATGATATTTTATACTCATATCAACATAAGATTATTAAAATGGAAAACTGAAAATAAATTTAACTTTTCTTGAAAACTATTGTACTTAAACATTGACGCTAATCTTTATAGCGATTATTTTGAAAGGTATATTGATATTACTTTCTAGTAATTTTTGCATTTTTATAATTGCTATTGAAAGTTTTTTATTTTTACTCCAATTGTAACATAATCTTGGAAATAAAAGTTTTACTTTTTATATTTTAATTTTTATTAAATATCTTATAAACACAAATTTTTGTATTTTCCTATAAAAATAATACTTTTATGTGTAAACGTTTATTTTTAAGCTGGAATGGTTTAAAAAATTGTTTTAATTTGGTTACAAATCACTAATCAGCAGTATTTTATAAAGCTTTTTCTACAGTAATTTTTTAATTCTTCAAATATGTTTAGTTAGATACTTTACCGATATACTGTACTTAAAATTTGGTAAACATATGTTTTCGAATACATAATTTATATTAGATATAAAATGAAAACAATACATTAGTATAAAATGTTTATTAAGAAAATAAATATTTAATTTACAGTTATAAAAAATCAGAAAAAATTTATAGAAGTTCACACCATTTTCTCTTTAATTAAATTATATACATCTTTTTGCTCGCTATCGAGTAGCGCTTATGCATTTTTTTCTGTTATTTTGGAAGAAATATAATAAATTACCTATTTTAGGGTGTACACACGATTTACTATCCCTGATTCAATAAACCTAAAATAACAAATATGCTAAAGTTTTTATTTTTTTAGTAAATCAAGCAGAAAAAAAAATCAATTTAACTGTAGAAAAATTAATAAATTAATATTTTTAAAAACTTTAGTCAGTTAATTGATTTTAAATTCTGAGTTAACTAATAATTTTAAATAGTCGAAAAATAAGGAAACTCAATAATATCAATTACATTTATACTTATGACTTTTTAAAATATTATATTGTTTATCTATTAATAAAATTTGACGTTTGTAATTCTAAACTATCATTTTTTTATATTGTTAATATTACAATAGTTATAATAGTTTTAGTCGTTCAATTTGATTAATTTGACTAAAATTTCATGCAACGAATGTATGTAATAGTGTCAACTGTTTACAAAATTTTATATATATAAAATGTTATATAGTATGTATATTTACAAAATAAAAGATTAAACACTTTGAAACGTTAAAATATAAATATATCGAAATGTTAATTTATTAATTAATGTGAAATATAAGAATTTTAAATCCAAATAAATAAGCACATAAAATCAAATCTTTCGTCTACTATACATATGATGAAGATATAAATAATATATATATTTTAAATAATTTGATAGTACTTTTACTGTTATTAACATAAACAAAAGAAATAAGAAAAAGAATTTTTATTAAAAATGCCATCCAAGCTTTTTGAAATAAACTTATTTTAATTACAAAATGTAAACCTATTAGTAATTCAATACTTTAGTTATTTTGTGTTAAAATTCCTATATTTTACATGAATTAATAAACTAACATTTCAATATATATATATATTAATTTTGCAAAGTGTTCAATCTTTTATTTTTTTAATGTACATACTATTTGGCATTTTATATATATTAAATTTTGTAAACAGTTGACACTATTACATACATTCGTTGCATGAAATTTTAGTCAAATTAATCAAATTGAATAAAATAAGCGATTAAACTGTTAATATAAAGATAATATAAAAAAGTGGTAGTATAAAATTGCAAAAATAAAATTGTATTAGTAGATAAACAACATAATATTTAATAAAGTCATAGGTATAAATATAATTGATAATATTAAATTTCTTTATTTTCCGATTATCTTAAAATTATTAATTTTTGAGAAGTTATAGTCAATTAGCTATTTAAAGTTTTTAAAAATATTAATTTGTTAATTTTTTTACAGTTAAACTGATTTGTTTTTTTTTGCTGCTAGATTTACTAAAAAAATTAAACCTTTAACATATTTGTTATTTTAAGTTTATTGAATCAGGGATAATAAATCGTGTGTACAAATATGGAAATGAGAGCCTTTTTGCTAATCATTCATGTAGTCCAATTTCTCGGGTAATAAGTATCTATTCTCAATTAAAATGTGAAAATTATCATAAGGTAGGATTTTTTGTCAAACAAAATATTCGATTCAGTAATAAAAAAACTATTAATTTTTTCGGATACAGAGATTGAAAACAACACAGACAGGTTTTCTATAGTTCCTCGTAATTGTAGTACAGAAAATTGTAGGAAATATATTCGCATAATGAACAGTTTAAAGAAGAAAAAAAATTAATATCGAGATGGTACTCTTGAGGCGGAACAAGTAACACTAAACAAACTTGGTGTTGTTGAATAAAATGAAATGTTCGCATCGGAGAAATTCTACAGGAATCAAAAGTTAAGTAGATTAATAAGAAGAGATAGAAGAGAGGATGTTCTGTAAGAGAGAAGTCAAACACAAGCTCCAGTGATAAGTCGTTTGAAAGAAGTTCATCTCATTATTCAGATAATATAAAAAAATCAAATAAATATATTGAACATACGGAGCGAAAGTAGTTTTTTTATTTTTTACTTTACTGAGATGTATTAGACATTTCTACCTTTACCCTTTGATTTGCAATAAGTAATTTTTAACCAATTAATTCAGTTTTACAATTTTAATAAACACCGAAAAAATATCAAAATACTGTTTATTTTATTTCTTATCGATATTCCATCTTCAAACATAGTTTTCAAATATGGTAACAAAAAGAATATTCTCCAAGAATATTTTCACGCTATTTTTAGCTTTATTTGATTTCAAAAGCAACAATTGTTTGTTTGTCGCTGTCTCTGCAGGGTAATAACCATCTGTACTAAGAATTAATTTACAAATACATTGATAATAGATGTCAAATGTTGTCAAACCAACCAAATCTTTCTCTATTTTATTATAATGCGTTCCAGTTAATTTTGAACATTCACTATCAAATTGTACTTTTGACATCTCAGTTCCTTGGTTTTTTTTTCTAAATGGTGATAAAACTTAGACAATATACTTACTACTTTTAGATTCCCTCTTCCAAATACATTTCCACTTACTCACTTTAACAGTATCTTCAAAATTTATACCAATATTTGCTTTATGTACCGATTTCTTTAACATATCTATGTAGATAGAACCACTGATATTTTTAAATCGTCTAAAGGCATTTAATTGACTTTTGAACTATCAGTTGTGTTTGAAAGAGATATTTCTAGGTCAAAACATACTATGATGTTGGAGAAGAAGGAGGGACTACGAGTGAAATTAACTTTTATTGAGACGTCTCCTATTTGAAGGGATGTCAATATTTTATAAGAATTATTGCTAGGTGCCATAGCACTTGCTCTTTTCCATGTAGATGTTATTATATCTATAGATACAGAAGTGAACTTTAAATTCAAACGAAGATTCATATTTTTTGCCACTATATTAGTATTATTTTCCAATTTTTAAGTACTCTGCAATTTACTACATTTTCATCGCCTACTTCGCCGAGAAAAGAGATATTAGTCTGATGGCTATAAAGCCAATCGCGCCGCTACTTAATTTTTGCCGCGTAATTTTAACATTAAACAAATTTCAAAAGTATTTGATTGACCAGTCCGACTAAAGATTGTTATTAAGCGCAATTTTTTTTGAAATAAAGGTTCCTTAAGCATAAACAATAATAAATAAACATATTTTGAAGTATTTGCAGTATTTTTTTGTGCAGTACTTGTGTTTTTGAATAAACTTTCGTGGTTTTTTTTGGAAAAAGCTCATTATTTTTATTTATTTATTGTTAAGGCTTAGCCTGTGGCCTCTCTTTGATTGGCACTGCCGTAGTCTAGCTCCCATATAAAAAAAATATTTGTGTTAATTACTTATTTATTATTAATCAATATTTATATAAATTAGTTAATTATATATATATATATATTGATATTCCAATGTTAATAAAAAAATATCTTTTCTATTTTCTAAATTTTTTACATTATTGTCGCGTGCGACATAAATTTTTATGTTAAACTAATGCCCACTATCACCCCTCGCCACTGTCTTCTTCAGATTTATTAGTTTCTCCCTTACTTTCGCCTTCAGTTTCATCACTTACATTTTTACAAATATCAGTATATAATCGATTACTTGAAATATTAATAGTCTCATTTTTTATTACTAGATTTTTTGGAATGACTACTTCTAAATATGTTTTCATAGATGAATCAGATTGAACTTTACAAAAATCCGATATATCTCTTTAGTTCAAACATTTTAGATTTAATAAGTGTGATAATGTTCTAGTTGATAAAATTCTTTATATTGGAATTGTAATAATGATATTAGTACTGGTTTTTTACTTAGTAATAAAATTATATTTGACATATTAGGTTTAAAGATTTAGTTTATAATAAATCTATACCTATCACGGACATTATAACTTTTATCATATCTCGCCAACTGTAATACGTACTGAGTAATGTAGGAAAAGGATGACATTAAAAATATATATAAATAAAAGTTATGCTTAAATTTTAGTTACTAACCAAAATTTATAGTCAAAAAATTATACATGGCGCCTCCGATTAAAAATCCACTTCCTGATTTCAATTCATTTTCAAATAAATCAGGTTATGTAAGACTAGTTAGAAACTTCTGTCGTGAAAAAGAAGAAGATAAAGCTATTAAATTGATTTGTCGTATCTTTTCAGAAACGATGATTGATAGTTATTACAATAGATTTTTGGATGAATCTTTTGAGGGAAAGATGAGTCTCGAGGAATTGTTAGAATTTGCTGAGAATTACGTGAAAGATCAAGATCTTAAATATACATTATGGGATAAGGTTAAAGTTGCATTTGATATAAGATTTCTCTTTTGGTTCTCAAGAAGAGTGTCAAAAACTATTAATTGAGTTATATGGCGGATTTAGAGTGATGTTGAAAGATATTGAAAAAATTGAGGTTCAACGAGTTGTTGTTACAAGATTCTTGAGCCTGATACCGTCAAAAATGGGAAGAAAACTAATTTAAAAGTTTGAGAATCTTACGTATGACGATGTTTTGAAATTTGCAGCTGATAGCGACAAGAAATTTGATGTCGAAAAAAGGTAAAGAATATTGTCAGAAGAATTTAGGTCTAAGAACTAAGTTTAAAGAAAAAGAGACTTTAAAAAAAAAAGAAAAAAAAGAATTTTCTAAGGAAAATCAATTAAAACCAATAAAGAGATTGGATAATGGTGAAAATAAGGATGACAAAGAAAAATTAAAGATTAAAATTGCATTCTTTTCTAAAGACGAAATCAATGATGTGTCAAACGCAATTGTAAATATAAATGGGTATGGTGATGTTACAATGTATTTGGACTCATGCAGCTCTATTAATATTATGCCTTGGGCTTTGGCAGACAATTTAATGAAAAAGTTAAGTGATTCTCCTTTAGTTAATGCTGAATCATTTTCAATAAAAGGTATTCATGAATCATATTCGAAAACATGTGGTGCTTTAGAGCTAAGGATTAGTATACCTATTTCAATAGTTAACAAAAGAAAAAATAGTTTTCTACATTGATAAGGAAGCGATATCACCATTATAGAGTAAAAACTTTTTAAAAAAATTTAATATCAACCCAGTAGATTATGATGGGTCGAAGGCTAACATTGACTTTAATGGTATGGTAATTGATCAAACATCAAATAAGTTTATATCGTTGTTAAAGTCAATGCCGTTTTTATATGACAATAAAAATGGTTATTTAAATAATGTTTGCAAAACTACGTTTACAATTTCAAATCAGTACTACCCTATAAAAAAGCAAATAATTCCAGTATAAAAGGAATTAGACGAACACGTTAGATTAAACATTGAGAAACAAATTGAAAAAGGTTGGCTAGAACCTGTTCCAGTATTATCAATGATTGACAATATTAACTCAATGGTTATTGTAAAAAAGACAAAATTGAAGATCTTGTAAGAGTTTTTTCCAATTGTACACATATAAACAAATTCTTAACAATTTCAGAAGATTTAGATGAACTTCCATCTATAAAAGATTTATTACATGTTGATGTTGATAGAATTAGTTTGTATGATATTCTTTCAGCATTCAACGGAATTGATGTAGAAGAAAACTTTTGTCAGTATCTGGTTCTAGAAGCACCATATGGCATGTTTAGAAGTAAAGTGTTAGTGTTTGGTTTGAAGTTAAGCCTCTATATATAAATGAAAACAATTAAGAAAGTTTTGAAACCCGTAATCGAGCATATAAAAATTTACTATGACGATATTGTAAGTGTTGCCAAAGGTAAATTGCATGATGAAATTAATTGCAAAATTATTGTCTTAATAAGGTGAATATGCAACTTATACCTAATAAATGTGCTATTGGAGTAAATGAAGGAATTTTTCTTGGCTATTTAATAAAATGTTTTTAAAAAATAAGTATTCTAACGGATCGTGTAAAAGCATTACTTCAATTGTCTTGTCTGTGAAATTCAAAAGAAGTCATTGAACTGATAAGACGTTTTTAATATTTTGCAGCAATAATTCTAAATTTTGTTGAATTAACTGCTCCAATCCTTGATTTTAAAAATAGAAAAAGAGAATTTCAAAAAAAAATATATCTGCACTTTGAATTACTTAAAAGAGCAACAGCTAAGAGTATATTATTGGAAGCTATTAAAAACAATTGCAAGAATTTGGTGAGTTATATTTCTTTTTCAGATATACACACAAAACCTAAACATGTCTTTTAAACCAATACGTTTTATATAGAAAAGAGCTATATTAAATAGTATTTTAATGTCTAGGTTTTTTACCCGTTTTGCACACACATTTTAGCTCATTTTGCATTTACATTCTATTTTATTTTGCATATACAAAACGGGATAGAATATGTAATCAAAATGAGATAGAATCCACATACAAGATGAGCTAGAATGTAGCCTATAGTTTACCACTAATTAGTATATTTCATAATTTTGTATATTATTATGAATTAATAAAAGATTTAAAAACTTTTTATGGTAAATAAGTAGAGATATCAATTCTTTATCGATAGAATATAATATTTTTACTTAATATAAATTAGTAAAGAACAAACAAACTAAATGTTAGGTATTTCTTAATTTTTATTTTAATCTTTTTGAGCAGTAATGTGTCCCGAATAGAAAATACAGTTGAGAAATATAAAGGTGAAATACTTTTATCAACTGTAATTAATTTCAAAATTTTGTAATCAAATTCTATTATTATAATATATTATATTAATATTTTGTATATTTTTAGAAAGAGGAAATAACTTATTAAGATTTAGAAGCCAACACAATAATTAGTAAGAAAATAGTTTAAGGGTAAAAAGTAAGTAAAAATTTTAAGTATTTAAGGTAATTATTGTAGTTGGCCAATTTTATCAAAATTTTATCATAGTTTTATTGTAAATTGTGTTAGGAAAAATAAAGGGGTTGATTTGAAGTTCCTTGTGTATCCAATAATATTTTTAAAAAATAATACTTTTGTTAAAAATATTTAAATCAAAGAAATTAATAAAAATATTTAAATCAAAGAAAATAATAAAAATATTTAAATTATTTTAATAATTATCTTTACAATAAATAAATTTTTCACACAATATTTACCAAAAAATCACATAATTTGCGGTACTCTCTTGATTTCTCTTTAATCAACCAATAATTAAGAGTTTTCTAAAGATTTTTTTTAAGTCTCATACACATTCAATATTACTAACTAAGACTACTGATAATTAATCTATACTCTAAAAGATAACCATGGAACATTTAATATCTAAAGCCGATGTAAAATTTCTTTTATGTTAACATATCACGATCTTAGTTATGTATCAATATTAAAAGTTTCAAACAGTATTACTGTTATAAAATCACTAAATAAAACTAAAATGTTGAATTTCACAGTAATAGCGATCCACCTTATTAGTACGAAATTAAACACTTTAAGAATGCCTAACCTGGTGAAAGACTTTAACATATTTTTAAAATATCTAATTAAATATTATTGTACTTGATAATTATTAGATTTTTAAAACTAACATAATAATTGTTATTGTTGTAAAGTAAGTGAAATGATATAAAAATAAATAAAAGTATGTGCCATTTGTTATTTATCCCGTTATTTCTTTTCCTATTATTCTACATTTATTATTATCTTCTAGTATCAACTTTAAAATCTGTTAAAAAACATTAATAAGTCTATGAAATAGTATAAAATATATAAATAAACAAAATAAAAATTTTTAATAGCTTTATAAACAGGGCTAATAACTTAAAAGTCTGAAAAACATTCAACATAGATAAGACTGAAGACTAAATTCAAGCTCATTTTGCATATACAAAACGAGGTAGAAATGTACATGCAAAACTAAGCTTAATGTATGTACAAAATGATCAAAAAAATATATGTAAAATGTGTATAACAATAGCATAAAAACTGACTTAGAATGCAAGTGTAAAATGGGGTAGAATGTAGCTCGTCGCCTATCCCATTTTGGATGATCAGTTATTTTAACATCACTTGCATTTTATAGCATTTTGAGCATTTTCGGTCTAAAAGATATGTTTAGGTTTTGTGTGTACATCCGCAGCAATCTTATCACCATAAGATTTATGTATGTACTTAAAAAAATATTTAGAACTTAAAACACTTTCACATATTTTTACATTAATATGTGAATTGTATTTCAAGTTTAAATAAAGATTATATGTACACAAAAATCGTTATTTACTTTGTTACCAAATCTGTTGGTAATGTCTAATGTGAAATAAAAAAATCTCTTTATGTTAACTTTACCTTTAGAAGTAATGAAAGTAACTTTATGGTATTGTTCTGAAAATTTTTTAGTGCAAATATTTTTTCCTTTATCACAACAGGTTACTTTTGTTTTCGAAATATCACATCTCGAATGTACCATTGTTTTTGTTACAATTTTAAAGAGACGTAAATTTTTTTCTTTATCAGGAAATTCTGCTTTAACACATTTATCTACCTGATCAGAAATTAATCTGAAGTCGTTCTAAAAACTTTTATCAATATGTGAATATGTGGTAAAGATTTTTTCTGAAATTCCATAGTTGACTGTAGATAAATTACATTGCCCATTATTTTGTTTTTTTTCAAGTCGTGTATTAAAACATCGGATTTATGCTTTAACACTCTTGCAATCAAGTCATGGCAATTATTTGGTAATTGCCCAGAATAAAGATTTTCTGTAATCTCTCTCCAATTGGGGTTTGTGGTTATTGTAATAAAGAAATCTGGTTTTCTAAATTTCTTAACAATGACCATACCATCTTGATAGCCTAAATGCATGAATCTTCTTGAATCAATGTTACAACTAAAAAAGTTTAATTCTTTCATTTTTTTTTTGCAGCTTCTTCATTATCTTCATCATCGATGAGATAATCTTAAAGAAGATCTTCTATTTGTTTTTTATTCTTTTGTTTAAGCTCTTTGTTAAGCTTAATAAAATAATTTAGACGATTTCTTTCTATTGCTGTGTAGGCATTAACAACAAATAGTTGAAATAATAATCCTTCGTGATGTAAAGGATTAAACGATGACTTTACAGCAATAAGATTTTGGCAATAAACCAATTTAGTTAGAGATCTTTGCTCATTACCTTTTTATAAGTTTTTTTTTCCTTCCCATCCAAAAGATCCTGTTGGGAAAACAATAGATACGTTGCAGAATCTTTAAAGAAACTAAAATAGCTTAAAGTTTTAAATTTTACTGTTTTATTATATAGTAAAACATTATATTCAAAAACTTCACCATCTTTACTTTAAAATATAGCTGCTATTTCTGTAACCACTGGCAAATTACGAACTCTTTCATTCTTATTTGCTAGAAGTTTCAAAATCAACTTATAAAATGGTAAAGCTTTATTTTTATTTTTATGTTGTAGTTCCTGCTCACGATATATTCACCAAAATGTTTATATAATAATGCTAACATATTTATTTTTTAAATTATGTAAGTGAAATTACCAATAACTGATATCTCATTAAATGCATAAACATCTTTATTTCTAATATCTTCACCAACACCAGGTCCTTAAAAATATAGTTGTCCATAGTTCAAATTATCTTTATTTTTAGATACAGCTGTGTTTGTTACACGTTTAGCTTCACCATGCAACCAAATGTTAGAGAGTCTGGTGTTTAAAATCTCTTTCTTGACCGATATAACTTGCAAAGACAAATTTGTTATTAATTCGCCTACAATGCTTTTTAAAGCATATACTTTCTTCTTTTCATCTATAGACAAATCTTTTATAAATTTAGAAAAGTTATTAAATATTCGTTCATATTCTTTAACTGCCCTAAATTCACAGCTTTGTTTATGTTTAGTTTCTTTTTCATAAAACGTTGCTTGGCAATGTTCACAGTCAGTAGAAAGAATACCCAAATTATTTTCATCTGGGATAATCTTCTCATCTCTAGCTTAAACAAGTTTTTGTTTTTTCAAACTTTTTAAGCTTTTTTCCTTTTTTTAGTAAAGTCATTAGCTGCTTAAGTTGAATCAAGAGCTTTAACGATAGAATTTACCTGATAATTTTTATTTAAAGATATACCATCAAATTTTATAGTGTTATTTGATAATCTTGATATTCTTTTTGTCAATTTATTTTTATTTATTTCATTTTTAAACTTATTTAAATTAATCAAGTTTACTAATAAATTATTAACTACGGAAAATTCCTTACTATCACCATTTAATTTTTCCCATTCTGCAGTAATTTTTAAACTTTTTTTTTGTATTTTTGCAGTTGTAATTTATTAGTATCTGATTTTTTTTAGTTTTTTTGATTTTCTCTATAGTGTCTTTTACTTGTTTTAATGTAGAATTAACATTTTCATTAGGCTCCTTTGAATCTTTTGATATATTATTCTCAGATACATTAATTACCATTAGCTTTTCATTACTTAATTTAACATTTTTATCTAGATCATTGTAAATTATCTCATTTACTTTTGCAATGTCAATATAATTTGGTTGAACAGTATTTTGAGATAATTTTTTAAGTAATCTATTAAAGTGCACTTGCAATTACTTTTTTTCATTGACTCTTTTGCAATTTTTAATTTTACTTCCAATTATATTTATTTTTTTCAATGTAGAATCTATACCTTCATCGAAATTTATAAGTGATTATGATCTATCGTTTTGCATTTATCAACTTCTATAAACTCTTCATTATTTATTAAAGAACCGTTTTTTGAATTATTACCAACTACCTTATTAAATTTTAACAGTATTGATAATTTTATTTTTAATCTATTTAACTGCACTTGTATATTTTCTTTTTCTAATTTAGCCTTTTACATTTATCATATCTAATTTTTAATAACGATATTTCTTCATTTAAATTAGACTCGATTTTTTTATTCTTTTTAGATAAACGTAAAGATTCTTTATTGACTATCTTTGATAATCTACATTTATCATTCTTTCTAGTTGTAGAATTATCAGAATTAACATCTGTTATATTTTCAACACTAATGTTTACACCATTAAAACAAAGTATTGAATTATTACAAATCTTATTAGCTTGTAAACATTTAATCAAACCAACTAATGCGTTAAACAATAGCATACATGAAACGCCATTTAAAAAGTATTTTTTATTTTGATCCATAGAATGTGGATCAAATAAGAAGAATGCTCCATCATGGTGCGTTATTGAAGAAGCGCTTTCATTTGCAATCAAGATTATAAACTGATATTTTTCTACTAATCTGTTTAATGTCTGTGAAAGAAAAACAAAACCAAAAGCAATCTCGTCTCTTTTAACTTTCTTCCCTCTTCCCGTAAATGAATAGCACGAAGCTGCTTTAAACGTTATTTTACGATTAAACAATATTGTTTCTCGTACAATGTTGGTTACTAATAAATAATTTCTACCATCGATTGGATAATTTGTACTGTGCAAATAATTAACGCTTCTTTCGTACAAAATATTTCCTTGATTTAGAACATTATTTATATCAAATTTTACCCAATTTACTGATGATTTGATAAATGACATAATCAATGCAGCAGATAACATTGCAACACAATGATTATTTTGTTCTAAAGCTGCTTAGCACATATCGGCCCGCAAAATTTTAAAAATAGTTGTACTACTGAAATTTACTGTTATGTAATCATTTTTAATTACCATACCTCTAGCACAACTTTTCTTATTTTCTATAGTTTTAGCAAAATTATCGGCTTGACTATTGCTTCTAATGGTGTTCAAACAAATGATTCCATTAATATTAAGAATGTATGACACACAAATGTTTTCATCCAAAATAATGACATGCTTCGAACTAATGAAATCACGTCAAAAATAATGATTTACTGAATCAGTAGAATCATAAATTAATGTTTTTGGAATGTCAATTTTATTGACTTTTTTCAATAAATTGTTGACAAATTCAATTTTCTCCTGTTTTTTTTGAAATTCAATAAGATTAGTACATTATAATAACGACGTAAAATAAAATTACATATTTATAACAATAATAACAATAAAAATGGTACTTTTTAGTTTCCATAGAGCTATTCTTAGATTTATGTCTTCGTGATAAAAAAAAGAATTAAATGTTAAAATAAAGTACTTATTAAGAATATACTATTTTCTCATCAACAATATGAAAAAAAAAAATTTTTATTATTTTTGAAGAAAAAATATATGATAAAGTATTACGATTTTTCTATTAGTGTGAGTCTCAAATAAACTATCAATAATTTTAAATTTCTACATAAAAAAATAATTATTTTATAACTAAAAATGTTTTAAAATCTTCATATGATACTTTATTAGTGATAATGAGGGGAAATCTAAAAAAATAAGTTTAACTAAATTGTGGTTATTTTATTGGGAAAAATTAATTATGTCTATAGAAATTGAGTGAATTTCGTTGTAGAGATTGTGAACCTTTTATAAATATATGTTAAATAGAGATTTCAAGACTATGATGTTTATCATTGAGATCCTTATTCTAAAAAATTCGACAATGCATTTTTATAGTTGAGATTCTTCAAGTCTAGTAAACTGAAGAATCAGATCTTAGCTATTTTAAAGTTAGTAGTAAATGTAACGTTATGGACTCTGAATTAAAAGCTTACATCTTAATAATTTAAATAAAGAAAGATCATCAGCATAGAAATAAAAAACACGACAAACAGCTAAAAATAAGCTAAATAGTATTTCACTAATTTTATTGTGTGCAGAATGACTATAGAATATCATATTGGGTTGGTAACTAAGTTCCCGCCGTATTTTAAAAAAAAAACATTGTAATACATTTTTAAGGGTTTAAAAATAAATAGAGATTAAATGAAATGTTATAGATATCATAATAAAATAAATATAATGGTTTTAAACAAAACGGCGGGAACTTAGTTGCCAACCCAATATTATTTTGTAAGTATTGTACGATACTGTAGTATGCTTGGTTTCTGTAGCAAAAATTGTTAAATCAATTACTAATATACAATATAAACATTCTTATTTAAAATGTTTTTAATAAAAATATATCTAAATATTGTGCTAATAGTTCTATTAAAATTAATAAAAATAAACGTAAAAATACTAACAACAATAATAAATTAGCAATTTTAAATAATTTAAAAGTATAAATAATAAGAATAGTTTGTAAAATAAAATTATATATATGAAATAACACGGAGAAAAAGTAGATAAATAATTATTTGAAATATTGACATAGAAAACTTATATTTAGAGACAAAAAATTAATTACAGAAATTCTTAATTATGGCATAATAAAATTACTAATAAACTATATATTATCAATCTAATACTAAAAGTAAGTTTCGTTAGACTAAATTAATATCATTTTAAAAATTTAAATATAAACATGTTTATCTATTTTTTGATTAACAAAAACCTCTAATTCTTAAATAATTCATATAATATTTTTAAGAAAATGCCAAAAATGTCTTTGGCATAATGCATTTTATATATAAAATTTTATGGATAAAATCAGAAAAATGCAATTCTTATATAAATTTTTAATCAATGTAAACTACAATATTTATATAATTTATTTAAATTTTATATCAGTTATACAATAAAAAATTTAAATATCCATATGTTATATATTTTACTAAAAATTTTTTAAAGAAAACATGTACAAAATCTAGTTGATAACTTAATAAACTTTTAACCAATTCTTTTAATATTAAGTTTTTTATATTCCTGAGTTGTATCTCTAAAATACGTCATAAATCATAAATTTACATTTACTTTAAAAAGAGTTATTTCTGAAACAAAACTATATAAAAAAGTGTCTAAAAAGTTGGTTTTCTTAAACATAACATGGCTATTTATAAACTAAAAGTTTTAAAACACATTTTCCGTAATAAGTTAGAGCAACACTCATCTATTGATTATTTAATCACAATAAATAATCAAGTTTAAAAAGAGTTATGTCTGGAGCAAAATTGATTTTTACAGAAAAAATAAAAAAAGACACTAAAATTGGCATAAATCGTTTCGTATATAATAGCCTATAAATTTCGCAATAGTCTCATTTTTTAAGTTAAACTTTAATCTACATAAGCATGATATAAAACTACTTAGTTTTATAATGTTTTTACTAAGAAATCGTTATTTAACTTTTTAATTTTTCTAAAAAAATAGCCATCGCTTATTGACTCATAACTTAGTTAATTCTTTATCAATTCTAATGTTGTTATGTTTCCGCACTATTCTGGAGTTGTATATCTCAATCGAGCTATAAATTATAAAATTTTATTAACTTTAAAAAGAGTTATTTTTGAAACAAAACTATATAAAAACTGTTTAAAAATTTGATATTTTTTTAGTATAACTTGGACACATATGAACTAAATTTTTTAAGACTCGTTTCTGCACTAAGTTGAATGAAAATACTTTAAATAATTATTTGACTATAAAAATTGATAAAGTTTGAAAATAGTTATATCTGAAAAAAAAATTATTTTTACAATAAAAATGAAAAAAATAAAAAAGTTGACATTTAAATTTATATAACTTCTTTCGTTGTTAAACTATAAACTTTATTAGACTTTTATTTTTTAAGTTAGACGTATATCTATGTAACAAATACTATTTTATCAAGTTTTGACTAAGTTATAGCTATTTAATTTTTTAATTATATTTTTAAAATTGTCACTACTCTTTAGACCATAACTCGACCTATTTTTAATAAATTTTTGTAGTATTTTGTTTTTCCTTTATTAGGGAAAAAAATCATTTAAATGGTATGTAAACTATTTCATATTATCTATTTTGAAATAACATTTATTCCTGGTCAAATATATGCTAAAAAAAGCCTAAAATATATTTTTTGAAGATAACATGGCTAATATAAGACCAACTTTTCTAGACTCATCTTTTCCACTAAGTTAGAAAAAAACACATCTTTTGGCTATTTACCTATAAACATCGGTTGAATTTAAAGAGGGTTATGAGAAAGACAATTTTTTTTTCTTATTTCTTTTTTACTTAGATTAAATAATATTTTTTTTCATGTAGAATTATAAAATTAGTGATGACTTTTTTTTAGATATACATTAACAAAATAACCGGGATACTTTATCAGTAATTTTTTTTCAAAATTAATAAAAATTCTAATTTTTTTACATTGCCGATAAAAAAATAGTATTTTTATTAGCAAATACTTTATTTTAACATTTAAATCTTTTTAATATTATAAAAACATAAACCTAAGAATGGCTCTACCGAAACTGAAAAGTACTATCTTTATTATTGTCGTTGTTATTTTATTGCACTAATTTTTTTAATTTCAGACAAAAAAAACAGGAGAAAATAGAATTTGTCAACAATTTATTAAAAAAGTTAATAAAATTGACATTCCAAAAACTTTATTTTGTTATTCTATTGATTTAGTAAATCATAATTTTAGACATGATTTTATTCAATCGAAGTATGTCATTTTTTGGGATGAAGACATTTATGTGTCATACATTCTTAATACTAATAAATTCATTTCTTCGAAAACATTAGAAGTAATAGTCAAGTCGATAATTTGGCTAAAGTTATATAAAATAAAAAAAAATTGTGCTATAGGTATGGCAGTTAAAATGATTACGTGCTAATGAACTCCAATAGAAAATATATTTTTTAAATTTTGCAAGTCGATGTGTGCTAAGCATCTTAAGGGCAAAAAAATCAATGTGTTGCAATGTTATTTGCTGTATTGATTATGGAATATATCAAATCACCGGTAACTTGGGTAAAATTTGATATAAATAATGTCCTAAATCAAAGAAATATTTTGTACGAAAGAACCGTTAATTATTTGCGCAATAAAAATTATCCAATTAATGGTAGAGGTTATTTATCAGTAATTAACATTGTATGAGAAACAATATTGTTTAATCGTAAAGTAACGCTTAGCACAGCTTTGTGCTATTCATTTATGGGAAGAGAGAAGAAAGTTAAAAGAAACGAATTCGCTTTTGATTTCGTTTCTCTTTCAGAAGCATTGAATAGATTAGTAGACGAACATCAGTTTATAATCTTAATTGCGAATGAAAATGCTTTCTCAATAATACACCATGATGGAGCATTCTTCTTTTTTGATCTACATTCTATGAATCAAAATGGAAAATATTGCTCTTATGGTGTTTCATGTATGCTAATGTTTAACACATTAGTTGATTTTATTACATATTAACAGACTAATCAAGATTGTAATAATTCACAATTTCAACCTGATGGTGTAAACATTAGTGTTAAAGATATATCAGGTAATAAACCTGATGTTTCTGCCAGTAAATAAAAGGTAAGAGGTAGACTATTAAAAATAGTCATAAAAAACTTTTACACTTATATAAAAAAACAAAAATATAAATATATTTAGTGATATAGACTTTATTTAAGAAAGGTCTTTGTATTAACTAAGCAGATAATTTTATATGAAATGAATAGATTTTAATGTCTTATATATATTTTTATTTTGTTTATTGTTTACCTTTTGTTAATTGAAACCAAATTGTTTCCATTATTTCTGGAATGTTAAACATGCATGATGTTTACAAAAAAATCGATTCTAATTTGAATGAAGAAATCTCTTCATTAAAAACTAGAATTGAAAAATGTAAAAGAATTGAGGTAAAAAGAAAATTACAAGTACAGTAAAATAGATTAGAAAAAAAAATCTAATGATAATGTTAAAAAACATTGCAATAGCAATTATAAATTTAATGAGGTAGTTGATAATAATTTCAATAAAGGTTTCGATTTTAAAAAAAAATGAATCAATGAAAATTGATAATTGTGAAAAAATAAATCGTCAATTTTAATAGATTTTGATGTAGATATTGATTCTACATTAAAAGAAAAAATTGAAAGTAAAATTAAAAAAGGTAAAAGAGTCAAAGAGAAAAAGAGACTTCAAGTACATTTAAATAGATTGCATAAACAAATGTCAACAGAAACTTTAAAACAGAATTTAATGACATTTTAAATATAATTGAATGTGATCTAAATAAAAATGTTGTAATGAGTAATAAGCAGTCAATGGAAATTGACACATCTCAAAATGACATATTTAAAAATTCCATTAAATTTTATGTCAATTTAAAAAAAAATATTGAATAATTAGGTTCAATTAACAAAAACATTAAAATTTCTAAAAGAAAAACTAAAAAATTTGATATGAAGTTATCGAGATTTAAAAAAATCTACCAAAAGATTTCTTGAATGTTAAAGGCATTAGTAAAAGAAATAAAAAACAGAGTAACATTTCTTTGTTAGTGATATATTAGTAAATGTTGCTAATTTGAATATCACTAAAAAATTAAAAAATAAGAAAAAGATAAAGAATAGGTTATTAAGACTATCAAGTAACATTATAAAATGTGATGATGAATTTTTAAGCAAAAATTGTCAGGTAGATTACATGATTAAAGCTCTTGAATTATTTCAAAAAGCTAATGATTCTACCAAAAAAGAAAAAAGCAAAAAGAGTTTGAAAAAACAAAAAATTTTTTTAAGCTAGAGTTGAGAAGATTATCCTAAATGAGCATTATTCGGATCCTTTTTCTACTGGCTGTAAACATTGTCAAGCAATGTTTTTTGAAAAAGAAAACAAATATAAACAATGTTGTAAATTTGGGGCAGTTAAGGAATATGAAAGACTATTTAAAAACTTTAAAAAATTTATAAAAAATTTGTTCATTGATGAAGATGAAAAAAGTATATACTGTGTGATATTATATAAAAAAATAACAATAATAAACACTTAAAGTAGATAGAAATAATTTATTTTGGTTAAAAGAAAAATTTAAATATTAAAAAAAAGGATGATTGTACCAAATCATCAAACAATATGTAACATATACTTTAAAAAGCATTGTAGGCGAATTAATAACAAATTTGCCTTTGCGAGTTATATTAGTCAACAAAAAGATTTTTAAACATCAGGCCCTCCAACATTTGTGCTGCATGGTGAAGTTAAA
Source organism: Strongyloides venezuelensis (assembly GCA_963280985.1). NCBI lineage: Eukaryota > Metazoa > Nematoda > Chromadorea > Rhabditida > Strongyloididae > Strongyloides > Strongyloides venezuelensis. The sequence continues at coordinate 501,875 of CAUJLX010000002.1, read as the reverse complement.
CGTATAATAAACACAGCCTGAAAATGAAGATAATTTGTTCTATAGACAATTATATTTTAATGGGTCTGATGCGGCACAAGATATTAGAAATAAACATGTAAATGCATTTAATAAAATATCAGTTATTAGTAATCTCACTCATATAATTTCTAAAATCCCCTATATATACAGAGAAGAGCTGTGCATCGGAAAATAATTTTCGATTTCAAATAAAATTTTTTTGAAGTATTAATGTGTCATAATAGTAAATCTAAATATGCAATATCAGTCCCATGCTAAGTACCGTTCTTGTGATACATCTTTTAAAATACTCAAAATCTCTAATTTTGGTACCCCTGTTTTATCCCTTTAAAATTAAAATAAAAATATAAAAATTCACAAATATGCATAATTTTTTGTTCTTTTTACGATGAAATATTAAAAAATTGATATTTCAGGATTTATTCTCAAGATTGAGACACTTCTCCAAAATGCTATTTTTTACCCCAAATTTCAGTGCTTCAAAACGATATATCTCTGTTCGAAAATAGAAATCAGAAAAAACAAAAAAAGTACCTCTAAGTTTTTCAATTTCCAACATTTTAAGAGTAATCCCAAAAAATTTGAATAAGATTAAGTATATAAAAATTCGCCGTAAAATTTTTTTTTATTCTAAGAAAATTTCTCTTCTTTGTCAAATTATTATGTTAAGATGTAAAAATTCAGGAATACTATTTTCAGCTTAATTGTTCAAAAAGTGATTATCTACTTAACGATGCTAATAACGTTTTTGTAAATTTATTCATCGTGAAGTTATAATAATTTTATTTACATTATATCAAAAATTCTTCATCAACATTTTTGTTTATAATTTTTTTCTTTCTACATGAATTTTTCTAATTCCAAAAAGGTCTCGGGGGAATTCCATGGTTAATATTTTAAATATAAAATTGTAGAAAAATTTTGGATGGTTGAAGAGAGAAATTTCAAAGTTCAACAAATTTTAATTTTTTAAAAATTCATTTTTTCTTATAACTTTTTAAATAATAAATATTTTAATATTTGTCAGAAAGTAAAAAACAGCTATTTTTAGATGTTTTATCAAATAAACAAAGTTTCAAGATCATAATATGTTTTATTTTTAAGATACGATTAAAAACTTAAATCTGGAACTTACACATTTTCACTTTTAATGGCACTTTAGAGTACCTCAAATTGAAGTTTTCTGCTAATGCTAAAAAAGTGTTTAGGAAAAATTTGTTACCTTTCTTTTAGCTTTAATATCGTTTCAAAATCTTTTCTCATTCTTGAGATATGTTGAAAAACCGAAACACTATTTTTCAGCACTTTTTTACATTTTGTAGAAAAAGAAGCAAAAAGTGAATGTTAGCATATTTTATGTAGAGACAACTTTTTTTAAGCATAAAAAATGATACATTTTGGCATTTTAATCATTCCAATTGGATAACTTTAAGCTGAGTCATGATCAAATATCTAATATCAACACACATTCAGTATATGAGTATAACAATGATAGAATAATTTTAACAAATTTATATGTACCACTTATATATAAAATAAAAAACATGTTAAAAGTTTTCTAAAAAGAGTTTTTGTTAGACGATTGATTTGAGAAATGAAAAATTCTTACCACATATTCAAAAAATTATTTACAATATATTAATAAATTTTTATTTTGTTAATTACAAATCAATCAAACTAACTATTTTATTTTAAAATAAATATGATATACTTTTGTAATAAACTTAACAAAACTAGCAAATATGATATATAATGAAAAATATAATATAATAATATGCACATTATTAAAGGATAGTAAATTAATTTAAACATTTAAAATTGTAAAGAATATTTATCAAATAATAACAATTTTTAATTTATGGTATGATCATTCAATTAAAAGTCATCTACAATGTTTGTTATATTTTTTTATATATTGGATAAATAGAAACAAAAAGCATATACCATGTCATTACTACCTAACGTTAAAAATTGTACATTAAGAAATTGATCTATTAAATTTATCCATCCAAATCACATACATTTCATAAATCTATTATCAAAATTTTATTCAAACATTATTTTAACCTATTGACACTAACTAATACTTTTAACTATGCATTTTTTATACTTTTAGTTAGCAACATTATTTATTGTTTCCTACCCTTATGAACAGTTATTCTATAGCAAGACAATTTTTTGATTGCAATACTGATAATATGGACAGTTTTGAACTTGAAATTCCATCTAAATGATACACTTATTTCGATTATTCATGGCACTTGGAAGTAAAATATGTAGTTCGTTACATCAGAAATAAACAGAAATCTGATTCAAAAATACTATTGGTGACAAAGAGTTATGTTATAATAATGGGGGAATCAGGAATCTCTGAAGAAAATCTTTTAGTAAATTATGATAACGATCCATATACAAATCATGGAAAATATCCAGAATGTCTTCTAAAAGATAAGCATTTTTACAAATTTGAAAGAGATTTATACTTCTCAACGGAAAAAAAATAATGGGCTAACAATGAATGAAGCTCTTCAACCATCGAGCAAAATATTTTAAAAAAATTTGAGAGAAGAAATTTGAATAAAAATGCACTTATGTTAGAAATCAATTCATTTTTACTAATCGAAAATTTAAATATCAACAAAGAACAAATTTTGTATCAAAATTTATCAAATTCCTTTTATATAATAACAGGATTTGATTTTAATAACAACAAAATAAACATCGAAAGAGACAAAGAAATATTAAGAAACAAAACACAACATTTAGGAAATGAAATATATAGGCAAGCGTGTATTTCAAAAACAACCGTCTTAAGGAAGTAAGGGAAAGCCACACCCCTGAAAAAAAGTCCGTGCATATTTGCACAGAGCAGATGTCACAGCAGTTTTAACTAATAGTGAGAACGTCATTATTGTAGAAGTGTGTAAGGAATTCATACCAGTGAAATATTTCGCCGACCACTCAATTGATAATATGTGCTACCAATACATGTCTATGCTCTCAGAATATAATCACTTATTATTTGTGGATAATAGCAATTATGTGCACCATTTTTCTTTATAAAGAAAATGTACAGAAGTTGTTGATGAAACAAAAATAAAGAAATTATTTGTACACAACAAGGAAAGCCATTATGAAAATTTTGTTAATTTGTTTCTATACATTATCCATTTCCTTTCAGAAATCCTCAAAATGGAATGGTGGAGCTATAACTTAATCAAGCATTAAATTATTATCATTATGATAGCTATGATAATCATCGTTGTTATTATATATTTTATAATACAAAAATATTTTTGAAAAAAAATTCTTATAATTGGCAATGAGATAAACTAACATGGATGTTCAAAAAAATAATTTTACCATTACAATGGTTGTATGAAATAATTTTAAATTTAAAAAAAAATAAAAAATGTCATTTACGAGAGTGTTTTAAATATGACTTTCATATCACCTCCACAAATAGAATCGGAAATATAATTATTATGTTATGTTATTGTTTTTATATATTTTTTTAATTTTATATAATAAATTTTTTAAAATAACAACTATATCTATACTTTAAAAATTAATAAAATGAAAAAGAGATAATAACATATTTTATGTTTACATGAATTTTCCAGTTCTGACAGAAAACTGCGGCGAGTCACTAAAAAAAAAAAGCCGTCCCTGCGGGCCAGTAGTGACGAGCGAAGCGAGGCTGCTGCTTGTAAATATGTTAGCAATATCATATAAACATTTTAGTGATTGTATTCATGAGCAGAAACTAAAACGTAAAAATAAAGCTATGCCAATTTATAAGTTGGTTTTAAAACCTACAGCAAATAAAAATAAAAAAGTTCGTAATTTGCCAATGGTTACAGAAATAGCAGCTATATTTTAAAGTAAAGATGGTGAAGTTTTTGAATATAATGTTTTACTATGTAATAAAACAGTAAAATTTGAAACTTTAAGCTATTTTAGTTTATTTAAAGATCCTGCAACGTATCTATTGTTTTTTTCAATGGAAACTTTTGGCTGGAAAGGAAAAAAAACTTATAAAAAGGTATTGAGCAAAGATCTCTAACTAAATTGGTTTATTGCCAAAATCTTATTGCTGTAAAGCCATCGTTTAATCCTTTACATCACGAAAGATTATTATTTCAACTATTTGTTGTTGATGCCTACACAGCAATAGGAAGAAATTGTCTAAATTATTTTATTAAGCTTAACAAAGAGCTTAAACAAAAGAATAATAAACAAATAGAAGATCTTCTTGAAGATTATCTCATCGATGATGAAGATAATAAAGAAGCTGTAAAAAAAAAGAAAGAATTGAACTTTTTAGCAGTTACACTGGTTTAAAAAGATTCATAAATTTAAGTTATCAAGATGGTATGGCTATTGTTAAAAATTTAGGAAACTAGATTTCTTTGTTATAATTATCACAAACCGCAATTGGAGAGAGATTAAAAAAAATCTTTATTCTGGGCAATTACCAAATAATTGCCATGACTTGATTGCAAGAGTGTTAAAGCATAAATCCGATGTTTTAATACACGACTTGAAAAAAAACAAAATAATGGGCAATGTAATTTATCTACAGTCAACTATGGAATTTCAGAAAAAATCTTTACCACATATTCACATATTGATAAAAGTTTTTAAGAACGACTTCAGATTAACTTCTGATTAGATAGATAATTGTGTTAAAGCAGAATCCTTGATAAAGAAAAAAGTTTACGTCTCTTTAAAATTGTGACAAAAACAAATATACATTCGAGATGTGATATTTTGAAAACAAAAGTACCCTGTTGGGATGAAGAAAAAAATATTTGTACTAAAAAATTTCTAAAACAGAACCAAAAAGTAACTTCCATTACTTCTAAAGATAAAGTTAACATTAAGAGATCTTTTAATCCCTTATTAGATATTACCGATAGATTTGGTAACAAAGTAAACAACGATTTTTGTATAACATATAATCCTTATTTGAGCTTGAAATGCAATTCACATATTAATGTTAAAATATGTGAAAGTGTTTTAAGTCTTAAATATTTATTTAAGTACACACATAAATCTAATGATGATAAGATTGCTGCAGATGTAATTGAAACAGTTGATTTGAAAGATGAGATTAAACTTCATATTGATGTTAGATATGTAGGATGATCAGAAGCAGTTTGGAGAATCATGGAGTATTTAATACTTTATAAAGATTAAACTGTTGTAAGATTAGCAGTTCACTTAATAAATGAGGATTGTATATGTCGGCAGTTGACGTATAATATCAACACCCCATTAAATTTTACATAAACATATAAATTTAAATATAAATAAAAATTATATATATCTTTAAAATTGTTAATTAAATGTCTTATTACTATATAATAAATTTATTAGTTTATTTTCAATATGACCACGAGCTAAGAGCTGATGGAGCTGATAGGCTGACATAAAGGTTCTATCGATTTTAAATTTTCTAAAAAGAAATACAAAAGAACACTTAGATGTTAACAGTTTCCTATCAATTATTAAAATAAAACTATCTGATGATAATGTCACTGTATTTAAAGCAATGACTATGGTGTTGGCAAAAGAATATGCTGATCTTAAAACTTCTATTGGCTCAGTTGTAACAGAAAATGAGGAAAATGAAAATTTGTTCACCCCACAAAAGTTTTCCCAATTGGTCATAAAAACTATAAGAACAATACCTGAAGATTCACTTCACGCCACATTATCGATGGAAAATTTAAATTTTACCAAACCAAAATTTCCACCTTTACCAATATTACAACAAAAAGAAAATCTTATTACCTTTATAGAAAAAAATATAAATAGATTTGCAGGACTTACAGAACAAGAAGGTATTGCAACGTTCCTTGAGTTCTTGGAAGAACCTAAATTTATAGCTTATAAAGACATTAAAACAGATAAGATGGTTACTTCAGATGCTGTACTTAAAGAATGTATTTCCCGTTATGACCCAAATATGACACCTCAAAGACGTGTAATTAAGCTAAAGCAGATATTGCAACGGCAGCTCTGTTTACGAAAGATACTCTAAACATTTACATAAATAAAATTACTGCTTGAATCTGTGAACTTGAAAAACTAAAAAAAACACTATCTTTAAATAAAAAAAAATTGTTTTGCCAGCTGTACGTCATCTCAAACGTCACCCAGAGTTAACAGAAAAATACCTGGAATCTGAAGATACACACGACGCATATCTAAAATTTAAAAAAACAGTACTATCTGCATAAACTAAAAAAATATGAACACAGTCACCTACACACACCAAAACAGAAGTTCCAAAACAACAAAGAGAAAAGTTTAAAAATAGTGATAAATTTAACAATAAAAATTCAGTTTTGATAAATGAATTAAATAGTGAAATTAATAAAATTAAAGATTGTTCACCTGTCTCTATTAAAAACCCTGTAGTTTCAATTAATATTTCTTTAAATAATTTTTCAGTTGAAACATTAATTGATTCTGGTGCAAATATTCCAATAATTGCAACAGATACTTTCAAAAAGATAGCAAAACAATCTGAACACATAGATTTTTTATTATAAAAAAATTTTATTACAATTAGAAATGCTCAAGGAAATTTATTATCAGTACGAGATATATGTAACTTAACCCTCACTTTTAAAGATATAACAATTCCTATAACGTTTATAATAGCTGATATCAATACAAATACAGAAGTTATATTAGGTACATATTTATTTACTTCACATGATTTTATACTTAAAGAATTACAAAAAAAATTTCTAATTACACAATTTAAGTAGTCATGATAAAGCTGAACATTTTTTTAAAAAATTTAAAGAAATAATCGGTAATGATTTAGACTTGACTTCTTCAAAAAATATCAAACGAAATAAAATTGAATTATTGAAAAACACACCTGTTAAATTAAAAATAAGACAAATACTTCTATCAAAATTAGAAATACTGAGAGATGTTATTAAATACACGTATGTTAAAGATATTATCATTAAAAGTAAAAGTCCATACAACTCTAGAATAGTACCCATTGTTAAACCCGACGGATTCTTAAGAATCTGCATTAACTAACGTCTTGTAAACCAAAATATTAAAAAAGAGAGTAGATCTCTTTCTCACATTGACAACATATTGTATAAATTGGCTGTCAAAAAAAGACTCATAACTATAGATCTTCACAAAGAATATTGGCAATTATCGTTACTTGCCTCAGCACAAGAACTGACAGCGTTTTTATTCGACAATAAACATTATCAGTTTATGATGCTTTCTTTTGACCTGTCAATAAGTCCGAGCATTTTTCAGACTATTATAAATGATATTGTAGAAGACTTAGATCTAGATAAAATATTCATTTATTTGGATGATTTGCTGATTGCTACAGAAACAGAGGAAAAACATTGGGTTCTTTTTAAATGAAGTTTTTACCAGACTAAAAAAAGCAAATCTGAAAATAAATAAAATGTAAAATATGCTAATCAGAGACACCATACCTTGGTTTTATAATCTCAGAAAAAGAATTGTCAGCAGATCCAATTAAAATCAAAAAGACTTTAGATTTTTTCACCTCTAAGTCGAAGAAACAACTGCAATCGTTCTTAGGTCTGGTAAAATATTTCAGACGATTTATTTATAGATTCTCGTCATTATCAATGTTACTATACAACAGTTTATCAAACAAAAGAAATTTAATTGAATACCACAGTTAGAAAATAATTTTGTCACAATAAAAAATGAATTACTTAAAGCTCCCATTCTCTCTGCTTCAGACATAAAAAAAGCATTATCTGGAGAGGCACCTTTTGAATTATATACAGATGCCAGTTTTACGGGTATTGGAGCAGTATTAATGCAAAATAAAAAAATAATAATATTTTATAACCGTGGTCTTCGAGAAAGTGAAAAAAATTATCCTCCTACAGATTTAGAATCACTTGCAGTTGTTTCGGAACTAGAAAATCTGAAAATAATATTATTTGGAGCCCCAATAACAGTATATTCAAATCATTCAGCGCTTAGTGTTCTGTTTCAAAAGTCCGATATAAGCTTGTGACTCCTGAAATGGTTACTTTAAATTTAGACATACGATATATCATTCAAATATGTGAAAGATAAAGAAAATATCTTAACAGACGCGTTATCAAGAGGTGTTAGACCAATACCTGAATAAGTACGAGGAGAATTTGATAGTCCAATAATATGCAGTCTAGAATCGAAACTATGAAATCGTTTTTTATCAAAAAACGAATGGCTACAACTACAATTAAATGATATAATTTTGAAAACAGTATTCACTTGGTTAAAAGATGACATACCCAAAAAATCTTCTAGCCCTGAATTATCTTCATATTTTAAAAACTTCTACAGACTAAAAACGTGTAAAGAAACAAATTTTTTGATGACAAAACGTGGTAAAATTGCTATTCTTCCTTCATTCTATCCGAAGATAATAAAATTACTCCATCCAATCACATTAAAGAAAAGGCAATTATTGATCGATTACAAAAATGTTTCTTTACTCCACACATTACGTTAATTATATAAAAATGTTTAGATTCTTGTATTGATTGTAAAAAATATAAGACCAAAAAGATACCTGAAAGAACATCCTGGCCTCCTTGTGATAAGCCTTTTCAAAGATGTCATGTCGATTATAATTTTAGTGATGATTACAGTGAATGCTTTCTAGTTGTGAAAGATTCATATTCAAACTACTTGTTTGCAAAATGGGTACCTAATATGAGTGTAAAAACAGTATTAGCAATGTTCACTTACCTTGCACAGATATTTGATTCATAGAAAGAGATTGTTTTTTGACAACTAATAATCATTTAAATCACAAGAATTATAGAACTTCGCTGATAATTATGGATCTCGAATATTTATTTTAGTACCATTTAAACATGCAACAAATGGACCCGCAGAACGAGCAGTAAAAACACTAAAAAACGAGACCCTATACACTCATCTAGCGAATAAATACTATTACAACAAATTGTATATATAATACCAATTACATGAGTGCATTATACCAAAAATTAAAAAACATTGCATTTTTACTTCCACAATTTTGTTATAAATAAAAAAATTTATGACCCATTTATAGATTTAAAATAGCTAGAAAGTAAGCACATATTGATGCTAAGGAGATTAGTAACAACAATAAATATATCTCAAATACACGATTCGTTAGTTGCTGCTTAATTTCCAAAAGTTCCTTGTAGACAAAATTTTAAAAAAGTAGTTGATAATTTAATAAGTCAAGAAAGTTTAAATAAAAGTTATGGAAGAAACAATGAAAATATAGAAGGAGAAAATTTAAATTAATTAAATTTTGCTGAAATTGATGCCATTGATGGAAAAAAAAAATTAAAAATCGATCAACTCAAATAAGCTACAACAACGGTGTATTTTTAAAAACTAATATACCAAATAATTATAAAAACAAAAATGAGTTGTTCTTAAATATTAAAGGTTATAAGTATACGTTAAAAAATTGCACTGTCAGGTATAAAGTATATATATGTTCTTCATGTAAAAAATATTTGATGGGAAATCTAAGAATTGTACGTCTGTAATTGATCATAATGATAACAATTTATTAAAATCTGCTTTTGAAGCATTCAAAATTGTATTAATTGAAGGAAGTGAAAGAATTATCAATGAAGAAAATCACAATCCTGAATGTAAAGAAAATTTTTTACATTTAAAAGTTGTAAATCAATTTATGCTTAACGTCTCTAAACAAACGAAATGAGTTGGAATGACTCCTAGATGCCTGTCAATATTCAAATTGAAATAAAAAAATATATATAAAGTCGTTTTTTTGTTATTGTAAAATTAATTATAATTAATTATTATCATTGAATATTATATAAATTGTATTTTTTATTATAGATTCATTAAGACCTAATAAAATCCACTTGGGAGTAAAGGTAGATCAAATGGATCATTAACCTGCAGTATATGAATCGTGAGTTGATTTTATCATTGAACCTGAAACCTACGTTGGTAAAGGCGTGCAAAGAGCTTGGTTTTCAGACGAGTGAAACCAAGGCAGAGTTTGTGGACAGGCTCATCCTGAATAAAGCAAAGTTAGAAGAAGTTGGTGTTCTATTATCAAAGGAGCAATTAGATCCTGAAGATCTGAACGACACGTTTTTAAGTGGAGATAGTGATGTAACTGTCAAGAATAGCGATGTAAATGTTAAGAGTGATGACGTGGCAGATAAAAATGAGTCAATTGGCAAAGCCAAATTAGTAATTTATAGTAAATGATATGTAAGAGGTGATAGAAACTTAGAACTTCTGAACGCTGTACCTATGTTTAAAAAGTCAAATGGTGAAATTGACGCGTTTGTGAAAAGATTAAAGTCAGCAGCAAATATCTCCGGAACCTCTTCTAATAATCCTGAGTTAACTGGGTAGCTGCTAAATAAGATTAAAGACAAGGTATTGCAAAAACTCCAGAATTGCTACGAGAATTTTGATAACATGAATGTTACTGCCATATGTTTAGTTCTAAAAAGATGGTATAATCAGAAGATAAGCGTTGCCGAAACCGAGATAGGATTAATGACTTATCAATTAGACATTAATGATCCAAAGACATCACTGACCAGTTTGAAAGAAATGATAAAAGTCAAATACAAGAGTTTCGAGAAATCCTAATAAAATCAAGTTTATGAAGTTGAAATGATAAAACAAATAAACCAGATCTTAAGTCTTAGAGATTTAGTCAAATATGCTCGTCATACGGAGATTTAAAAACTTGAGACTGAGATAAAGCTTGAATTGAAATTGATTAGAAAAGAACCGTTGATGAAAAAAAATGTTGAAAGAAGAGTCCAACCAATTAGAGATGTTTCAAAGCCGATTGTATGTTTTAATTGTCATATGGTAGGCCACAAATCCTTCCAGTGCAAGAAGAAAGTTAAAAGAAACATAAAAGAAAGACCTGTTTCCACTCCATCTAAAAAGGTGATGAGAGCTGTTAATGTAGAAAATCCAGCTAAAGCTGAAGACAGTAATGATGATGATTATATGGGTTTCTTGAAGTTTAAAAATTTAAATTTGAATAAATCTAAAAGTGATGAAGATTATGGTGATTTGAATTTTTTGATGGTTAAGAGCAATGAAGTCCCAGAGATGATGAAAGTAGATGTGTTGTTTGAAAACAAAGAATTATCTGGACTCATTGTAGATGTAGTAGTTGAAATTGAAATGAAACAATATTCCGCAAAAGCCTTTATCGATACCGGTGCAGAAAAATCATTCATAACGTACGAACATTTAAATAAGATATCAAATGGTAAGATTGACTTTAGAAATTACGAGAATCAAGCGAAATTTAGAGTTGGTGGTGATAAGTGTTGGATATTTAAATATCAAATTTCAATGATTCTATGAGAGCAAAATGAAAAAGTTAAAACAATTGCAGCTATTGCACCAGCAGCACAGATATTGGCAAACAAGAAATATTGTTATAATGTATTAGTTTCACATGTTGATGCAAGAGATTTGGGATTTTTCTTGAGTAAAAATAATACAACAGTTGATAAAAGAGTCGTGAATCTTAAGAATGATGATGATGACTATGTAAGTAATATGAAAAGAGGCTGTACTATCAGACTACCAGGAATGAAGCTTATCGGTGAGATAACTGAACCAAAATATTATTTTGTAGCACCAAATTTGATTGATAAAGTTGAAGCGATGATTGATGAATGGGAGTATCTTGTAAATGGTAAGAAGTGTACATTTTCGCTAGTTTTTTCTTAATCTAGTAGCTGTAAGGAAGCCAAATGGTCAATTGGGATTGTGTCTTGATTGCCGTCCAATCAACCGTTGCTTAAATAATTATAATCAGGTACCATTGAGATCGAAGGACAAAATTACACGTTTGAGATACAGCAAGATATACTCTGTATTGGACATTAAAAACTTTTATCTTCAATCAAACTTATATGAAAACAATATGAATTGGTTCGGGTTTGCAAAACCAAGGAGCAGAGAGGAATATTTGCTGACCCGTCTCCCCTTTGGAGCCAAGCCGTCTACAGGACTTGCACAATCTGTCGTAAACACTGTACTAGGAAGCTCCACGAATTGTATGTCCTACATTGATGACATTATTGTTTTTAATTCTGATAGAAATAAACATGAATTAATGTTGATTCAAAAGAGACAGTCATTTAGAAATGTTAATTTGTTGTTGAATGAAGATAAGTCCACATATTATAAAGATTAGGTAAAATATCTTGGGTATAAGATAAAACATAATACAATTCAATTATCAGAGAAATCTATACAGGCAATAAAAGATATTAAACCGGCAAGAAGTGTTAGACATTTGAGAAAGTTTCTCGGAAAAAAAAACTACTACAGAAGCTTCATAAGAAATATTGCTGTACTGGAAAAGCCTTTCGCCAAAATGATATCAAATCGTCCATTAAAAGATAAAGTTGAATAGTCAAATGAATTGAATTAGAAAATTAAGGAAATTAAGAAAGCACTTATTCATTTAACATTTGAAATTCCAGATCCATTAAAGCCTTCTGAAATTTATATTGATAGTTCAAAAGTTGCGTATGGTGCGATATTGTCACAACGTCATGATGGATTGGTAAAATCAGTGATGTTTTTTTCGAAGAAGAAGTACAAAGATAAACGAGCTGAATCTGCAGTAATGGGGGAATTAAAAGCAGTTGATAAAAGTCTTACTTTTTTCAATGATTACATTAGAAGTAAAGAAGTAATAATTTATACAGACAATAAACCATTAATTGGTTAAATTAATAATACTGATCTAAAAAATGATTTTTTAGCACGAGTTTTGACGCATATATGGATGTATTCACAAGAAATACGGTATGTCTAAGAATTCAAAAACATTCCAGCAGACTATCTCAGTAGAATGGATGGCGATAAATTTCTTTTTGATAGTAAAAATTTGAAGGAGGAAGGAAACACAGTCAATGTAATGACTGTTGAAGAAAATAAAGTTAAAATATGTTAATTAAAGGTAAAATGATATTAGATAAAGACGAAAAAAAGTTAAATGAGAAAGTAAAAGAGTTAAATAATGGTAATAGGGTATTAGATGAACATGAGAAAGAAATAGGCGAAGATAAAATTAAAAATACGCTTAAAGAGTTAATTATAGAAAGAAAAGGCATTAAGAGTATTGCAAAAGGTTTTTTTGACTTGGTTCACAAACCAAATCATCCTAGTTATACAAAGATGGTAGAAAAGATTATCGAAGTATTAAAGGGAAAGAAATTTGAAAGAGAACAAATTGGCACAGTACTAAAGTACATTAAAAAGATGACATATAATTGTGAAATATGTAACGAACATAATGAAATAAAAAGAAAAATCTAGAAGTTTTTTGTCAATTTGAAAAGATGGCAATGGACATAACAGGACCATTTAAAATAGCAAGCAAACCATTACAAGTATTAATTATTATTGAGTATCTGTTTAATTATAAATTATAGGTCTGTATAAAATATAATTTATTTGATCGTTCCAAATGCTAATAAGTTACAATAAAATCGTGATAATACTAAAGCCTATAATAATATAAAACAATAATGATAATAAAATAACTTACCTTGGTATCAGTTTAGTAAATCTGACTTTTAAGTCTATTACTTCCTTTTTATATATCAAGGAATCATCATTCCACGTCAAACATTTTTTTAAACATGACAGTATCTTAGTGGTTACGTTGAATTATATTCTTTTGATTCTGCTACTACTGGTAAAATAAAGAAAATCCTAATGGAACAGCGGTTCAACATTTATGAATTTTCATTACAAATACATATGAATAATGCAAAGGCATTAAAGGGGCTGGAAAAAAACCTTCAACAACTACATATACAGTTCTCGTATGTCCTCAGTAATGAACATGTATCAAATACTAAAGTAGGACGAACCATTAGAAGTCTAAGATTGATATTGCGTAAAATGTGTGAGGAAACAGGAAGTACATATTTTTCACAAAAGCTCAAGAAGATTGCTTTCCAAATGAACACTAGTAGAAATTTTGTTACACGATTGACACCGGCTGAAATTATATTTTATCACAAACCAAAAACAATTATTGACAATGCACAGAATATGGAGACAGTTGTAAGAAGTAAAGAAGAAGTAAAAGAAGACGTCGAAGCTGCTGCACTCTTGAAAAATAACCAAAATAGAAGATTGATGGCTCCACCAACTGTTTATGAAGGGAATCTTGTATGGATAAGAAATCCAAAAGCTGATAAAACTAAATTGAAAGCACCCAATCAATTGGGAAAGTTAGTTAAGAGGAACCAGTCTTGGGAAGTGAAAGTATCAAATGATGCCAGACATAACGAGGCCGCTTTAATATGGAATTTGAGAAAGGACCTACCTAGGGAGCTTTAAAGTTAGAAAGAGAGGAGTTAGAATGTCTTCAAGATGCCTGTCAATATTCAATTTTAAATAAAATAATATATATAAAGTGGTTTTTTGTTATTGTATAATTAATATATAACTAATTATTATCATTGAATATTATATTAATTGTATTTTTTATTATACGTTCATTAAGACCTAATAAAATTCACTAAATGTCAAGTTTTAATGCCGTATGATGGGTATTTATTACTGTTATATAAGAAACAAAAATTTGCAGATGAAAATAATATTGACGTTATCAAATTTTTAATTAACTTTTCTGAGTTTGAATGTTTTTCTGTAACATTGGTAATGAGAAAAAATAGAACAAATACATTTACGACAGATCAATTAGATGAAATACTCTATAAAACTAAATATAATCAAGATTTTATAAGAAAAGGGTACTGAAAAATATATATTATGTATATCAGGTTATGAGCTTTAGGCACTTATACTTTCAGATGTATAGATAATGGATAGAACATTCAAAAAAAAGAGTCGTAACCATAATCAATTATATTGTATACATGCATGGTATAAAGGTGAATATGTTTGTGCTGGTTTTGGTTTTCTCAAAAATAGACAAAAAAGCTCTTACAATGCACTTTTGAAAACATTACAGCAAGAAATTATAAATTATTGTAACAAATATATTTCTAATACACTTCAAAACTTTTTTAAAAACAAAGTGGTAGTAATTGGTAGAGAGTAAGCAGTTATTTTTTCATTAAGATCAACTTTTTTTTGTGATATTGTAATTTGTTATTTTCATATTATTCAAAATTTACAAAAACGGTTAAAAACATTAGGTTTGCAACAAATTTATTCAAAAACACAGTAAAAATATTCTTTAAGAAATGAAAATTCAATTCAAAATACAAATTTATATAATTGTATCAAATATATTTACGCTTTACCGTTATTCCGTGTAGATAAAGCAAAACAATTTTGGATAACAATAAAAAACAATCTTGCAAACTTTAAAAGTTATTAAATCTCAATAAAAAAATTTATAGAATATGTTGATAAATAATTATTTATAAATGCAATAGGGTATAATATTGATATGGGTTTTGTTTTAGTAAAAACGTAAGAACATCAAATGCTGCTGAAAGATTTAATTCAGCAATAAATAGATCAAATTTATTTCGCAAAAAAAAGTGTATGTCTAAATTAATTAAAAATTTAAGAACTACCGAACTACGCGAAAATATCAAATTTTTAAAATTAAAAAATCAAGAGTATCTTTAAAACTAAAAAAAAAAGGGAATTTTACAATCTTATTAGTATACATGATGAATTATCACTGGTTGAATCTAATGAAGAAGTTCTCAAAATAATGTGTAATAACTAAATTTTTTAAAATTAATTATTGTCAATATTATTGTATATTTTTATTATAAAGTACTCTCTTTAGTAACAATCTAGTATTATAATTTTCGTAGTAAAACAATTTGTATTTTCGTAGTGAGACGTGAGTGACAAAATTTGTTAATTTATTGGTTAAATGTATAATATGTCCTAAAAACAAATCTCGCTCGTCCCCAACACTTACAAGTATCCAAAACGACAGCTTTACAGATAGTTTTGACTAAAACTAGAATGACTCCTTTCAAAACTATTGGAAATAAAAAATAGACTCTGCTGTAATTACTCCTAGGAACTTATGATTGTACGCTAGAATACCGTTTAGAGAGTAAAATGGAAAATGTCAACGAAAATAAAGTCATAAAATTAGATCTCTTTTGTTTTTATCGTCAAAGACCAGATCTCAATAATGATTAATTAAAAGGAAAAGCACCTAGACAAATAGGTAATAGTATCATAGAGATAGAAGAAGCAAATGGCAATATAACTAAACAAACAAAGAAAAATGTAAAACTTTTTCTTTTGAAGAAAGTTGTCGGCAGTTGACGTATAATATTAACAGTCTATTAAAATTTACATAAACACATAAATTTAAATATACATAAGTAGTATATATATCTTTGAAATTCTTTAACAAATGTCTTATTACTATATAAAAAATTTATTAGTTTATTTTCATTATGGTCACGAGCCAGAAGCTGATGGTTGACAGTGTAGTTGCTGATGAAATGAAAAATGACAATAACAATTGTTTCAAAGCAGAAAAAGGTTATTAATCTACATATGTAGCATATTAGAATCTTAATAAAAACGATATTAATGCTAAAAGATATCTTTATAATAAGATAACAGCGCATTATTAGTTTGACTTTGTGACAAAAATAACAATTTGAATATTTCATTATTCAAATTATTGTATTAAGTATTATTATTTAAGTATTGTATTTAATTAAATAAACAGTTTTCCCTTTTATCTTATAATTGCAGTTTCTCAAAATTTAGAAACCTTAATGACAACCTATAACATGGAGGTTCCACCTGAGTACAGAATACAGGGAGGAATTCATAAATCAACATTGTTGAAAAACTGCACAGAAATGTGTAGACTAGTAGAAGGATCTGGCTCAGCTACTGAAAAAAAAGTACTTAAAAATCTATTGGCACTAGCTAAGGATTATACAGAGCTCAAAGGTTTCCAGAATAGACCAAACGATTCCAGACTGTCGTAGACTCTGGAACAACTCATAAATTTATTATTGATGAAAAATATAGAAAATTTCGAGGAGACACTTTCAGAAGGAAACATTAAAGAATTTATTAAAAGCTTCGAATCTTCAATCACTTCAGATAGAGAAAAGATGTTCGCCAGTAAATTGAAAGGTGTTGCTAAATTGGCATACTACGCGGTACCAGAATCAAAAAGAGAAAGCTGGAATGAACTTAAAGAAACAATTATCAACAAACTCGACCCACCTGAAGGCTGTCTGACATCCACTCAAATAAAACAAAAATTAAGACAGATGGAGACACAGGAGAAAGATGTTGGTTTGAAGTTCTTGCTAAGAGTTAAAGCTGCAATAGAAAAGTATAAAGAATTGTATGATTGAGATCCTAGTACTGGTAAAATTTTTAAATTTTTACACAAAATCTTCAACAGAACAATGGCTAAAATCCCTAAAAGAAAAGAGGCGAGAGAGTTAGATAGTAGTGTAAAAAAAATAAAGAAATGATTTTTGAAGAGAACTAGAGATTCATATTGTAAAAAAAAAGTTTTTAGAAAAGAAAGAAAGCCGTTCAAACCCACTTATAAAAAGAGAATTAAAAGAAAATCAATTCTATTAGGAAAAAAGATTCAGAGAAGGATTCAGAAATTGAAACTAACGCATACTGTCCTACAACAGACTGTAAGTTTATAAACAAAAAAAATAAAATAGACATTAAAACTATAATTAAAATTAATAATTAGAATGTACCTACTTCCTGCTTATTAGATAGCGGAGCCAATGTTAAGTTAATTAATAGTAGTTTTGTTTGTAAATCTAAACTCAAATTGAGTCACTTAATACTATAAAAATTCAAGATGCTTCTAACAACTCTATGAATATCCTAGGAAAAATTACTCTAAATATAGATAGTCAAGATTTTCATGTTTTTGTCGCCAAAAACATTAGTTATGATGTAATCATAGGTATTTATATTATTACTAAATCGCCAAAAATATATAATAAATCTATGCCGTTAATGAGACCTGAAGTAAATAAATTAGACGTAGATATAGAACTAGATAAAATTCTTTATGAAAATGTAGTCGTTTTCTCGAAAAATGATAATGATATAAGTGAAACTAATTTCTTTAAATATAAAATTGTAATAAAAGATCACCCGCCGATTCGGAAAAAGAAAAGACCAGCATCATTGACATTACAAAAACTAGTAAAAAAGAAGTTAGATGAAATGCTTAAGAATAAGATAATTCAACCTTTAACATCCCCTTGGAGTGCACTATAACAAATAGTCGCTAAAGGTATCGATGATGTTAGATTATGTGTTGATTACAGAAAATTAAATAAAATTATTAAACTCTATGTGTATAGTTTGTCAAACATTCAGTTATTATTACAAAGTCTGCATGATAAAGCCATATTTACAAATTTAAATCTCACGAAAGGCTACTGGCAGATAGGTTTGACCGAATGCAGCAAACAATATACCGCATTTAGTTGTGACTATGGTTTATTCGAATTTAATAAACTATCGTTTGGCTTAGCTAATCACCTGCTGAATTCGAGAGAATTATGTAATTGGTGTTTAGAAACCTTATACAACGTAAAGTAGTATTTCTCTACCTAGACGATATTCTTATAGCAACAAAAACAGTTCAAGAGCATTTAGAAGTTCTAAAACTAGTACTTAAACGCGTTATTAAATATAAACAGTTCGAATATCTCGAAGATACCTGTCAATATTCAAATTTAAAAAAATAATATATATAAAATGGTTTTTTTGTTATTGTTTAATTAATTTATAATAAATTAATATCATTGAATATTATATTAATTGTACTTTTTATTATAGATTCATTTAGACCTAATAAAATTCACTTAAACTAAAAATTAATAAAACAAAATCACATTTTTGTAAAAGCACAATACCATTTTTAGGATTTGACATTAGTGCGGAAGGAGCAAAAATTAATAAAGTTAAACAAGCAAAAATTTTAAATTTTGAAGTTCCAACAAATCATGCTACGTTACAATCATATCTAGGATTTATAAATTATTTTCGTAACTTTATTTCTAATTGTGCTGCTTTACTCTCTGAGTTATACTTATGCTTAAATATCAAAACAAAATTCGATTTTAATAGTAAATGTTTAGTTGCTTTTAATAAGATTAAAGAGATTCTGCTAAAAAGAGATGCCCTAGTACAACCAGATATAGAAGGCGCGATTGATAGATATAATCTATTTAGTATATTCATTGACGCGAGTTACAGTGGTATAGGTGCATGCTTCATGCAACGTTATGAAAAACACTTACGATCGATAATGTTTTTCAGTAGAGCGCTTCAAGGTTTCGAAAAAAATTATCACATTAGTGACCTAGAAGATTTGAGTTTAGTTAGTGCGCAAAAAAAATGTAAAAATATCAAATATCACACAAAAGTAAAAATCTATACTGATCACGCACCATTAGTCTCATTTTTTACAAAGTCAAATCTAGCAAATCGACTTCTATGCTGAGCCCTAATAGTACAGGAATTTAAAATTGAAATTATTCACATAAAAGGTTTGTCTAATGTAATTGCAGACTATTTAAGTAGATCGGGTTGGAAAGATTCACAAAAACTTAAGTGAGAATAATTTAACGAAAACCAAGTCATACAGGTAGAGTTAAATGAGGACAAATTTCTAGATGAGATATATATAGGTAGGTTACAATGTAATGACTCAGTTATTAGAAAGGTAATAAAATGTATGCATAACAATACGACCTTTATACCAAGTAGTAACTATAAAGAAAGAAAATTTGCTAAAGTTTTAAAACAAATATCTTTTAACAAAAATCATGTACTAGTGGTTAAAAAGAGCAGAGTTGTAATTCCACAAAAATTATATAAACTCCTAGTGAATAGTATTCATCATCACCTACATAGAAGTAAAACTGATACACTAGCACATATAAATAATGTTTACTTCTGCCCAGGTACCACTAAAGATATAAATTCTGTAATAGATGATTGCGAAATATGCTTAAAAACAAATAAATTAAGATCGAAAATAGTAGTTGGGCTACAGCATTAAAACCATTAGAAAGAATATACTGTGATCTAGGTTATGACGAATATTACAAAAGTTGGTTTATATTATTCACTGACACATATTCACAATTGGACGTAGCAAATTGGGTAAGAAAACAAGATACAAATAATAAAATAAAAACATAAGAAAATTTGCAACATGGTAGTAGATATAAAATAGAACATATAGCGGTAGATAACCAAAAACGTTTTATATCAAAAAATTTTAAAGACTATTGCACAAGAAATAAAATTAACATATAGCTTAGCATACGAACACCAGTCCAATGGGTATGCCGAAAAGTGCGTACGTTTTCTCAGAGAGGCATTAATTAAATTTCATTGTCTAGGTAAAAAGAAAGCGTTAGAATTGAGCTTACAAAGACTTAATAGTAGTTATAAAAAAAACAAAATGACAACACTATAGAAATTTAGTGACACAAGTAACAATGGCGAGAAAGTGGAAGATAAAAATACACAGTTTAAACCCAAGGTAATTAATCGGAAAGAATACTTTCGAGACGTTCTGACATAGACAGAACATTCGAGCAATGCATTATTCTCACACAACCGTCTCCCATACATACATAATTAGAGATAGATTTGGAAAAATACATACTCGAAGTTATAGAAGTGTCAAGATCTTGAAGGAGGGATGTGACAAAAATAACAATTTGAATGTCTCATTATTCAAATTATTGTACTAAGTATTATTCTTTAAGTATTGTATTTAATTAAATAAACAATTTTTCTCTTTTATCTTATAATGTCGGTTTCTTAACTATTAGAAACCTTAATGACAACTCATAAAAGACTTAAAAATCAGAGAATGAAAATTGAAACATCGTCAAAGACGTACAATAGGAAAGATATTTACTGTATCACCTATAAATGTTGAATTATTACACTTCGCCAGCTTTTACTCCATGTACCTGAAGCAAAAATGTGAAGATGATTTGAAAATTGTGAATGGTTTTCAATGGCTCTCATTTAGAGATACTGCATTAGCAAGAGATTCACTTGATACTGAAGATAATTACAATGAATTGTTCTAAGGATGATGTGAAAATGCAATGTCCAACATGCTTCGTAACTACTTTGGTTTCATAATTTGCTATTGGTTATTTTTTGTTAGATATTATGACACCTTCATTAAGTTAAAAAATTATTGATTGAAGATTATTTAATGAAGTACAATGATAATGAAGAAAGAACTAAAGCTTAAACCATTTTTGATATTATAAATGTTCTACAATCTAATAACTTTAATGGCTATACTGATTTACCTGAAGTCAATTTCGATATTATAGAAATTGACTATGTTGAAGATAAAGATGTTTTAAAAAGACTAGGTGACAAAAATTTAAAATCAGCTAATGAAAAACAGAGAAACTTTATTAATAGGATACTAAATATTATTGTTAATAATTTTTCAGATAAACGTTGCTTTTTTTAGGAAGACCAGCAGAAAGAGGTAAAACATTTGTTTACACAACGTTATATTACTTGCTTAGGGCTGAAGATAAGGTAGTACTTAATTGTGCTTCAACGGGTATTGCAGTTACTCTTTTTAGAAATGGACAAACAGTTCATTCTATGTTTTAAGTGCCAATTATTCTATACGATGGTAATTTTAGGCTATCCAGGCTTAATAGATTACGTACTACTATGCTTGAAAAAGCTTCATTAATAATAATTGATGAATCACCTACGCTTAGTAAGTATGTAACTAATTATCTTGATCAGCAACTAAAAAAAGTTTGCAATAATAATCTTCCATTTGGTGGGGAAGCCATTATATGTGGCGGTGATTTTAGGCAAACATTTCCAATCTCATCAAATTCTACAAGGCACTAAAATGTATTGTTCTCTATTAAGTATAGCTCTCTTTGGAATGCTTACTTTGAGACAGTGAAACTTACCAAAAACATGAAAATTAAAGAGAACGAAATAGATTTTGTCAAATGGGTTTTAGATATTGGTGATAATGCTCTTCAAATAAATGAAGATGGCGAGGTAGATATACCACTAAATCTCCAATCAACAGGAAATTTAGTTAATGATATATTTGAAGCTAAAAATGAAAGCATATTAAAAAAATCAAACTATTCAATTCTTGATCCAACAAATGCCATTGTAAAAATTATTAATAATAAATTATTAAATACTCTACCAGGCGATGTAGAAAAAACATTTTCAGCCGATTCGATTAGAAAAGATTCAGATACAAATAAAAATTACTACACCATGCCTATTGATAATTTAATTCAGTCGACAGCTAGCGGTTTACTACCACATGTGTTGAATCTCAAGATTAATGTTGTTATTATTGTTCTTCGTAAATTAAACATTAAGGAAAGACCTTGTAATGAAACAAGATTGAGAGTTTGAAAGATTAGTAAAAGAATATTAACGTGTATTCATTTCTCAGGATTAAATAAAGATAAAAATTTTCTTATACATAAGATAGTTTTACATAGTTCTGAGGAAGAATACCCTTTTATATTAACAAGGAAACAGTTTTCTGTAAGATTTGCCTTCGCTATGACAATTAATAAAAGTCAAGGACAAACATTAAGTAAAGTTGGTGTAGATTTAACAACACCACTATTTTCACATGAACAATTGTATGTGGCTTTTTCACGTGTAAAAAGCCCTGATTGTTTATTTGTAAAAACAGAATCTTATAAAGCAAAAAATATTATTTATTAAGAAATATTTAAAGCATAGATTCTAATTAAATAGTGAAAATATGGAAAACAATTAAATGGCAGTAAGAAAAGCATATGGAGAACCAAGACAATGAATCAAGAATAATTTTTTAACATTTTTAATTAAAAGAATTTTTTAATTGTAATTTTTCCTTAACATTTTTAAATAAATGATTGTTTTTTTAATTGTGTTTTTTTTTTGAATAACAAATTTTCTATACAAATATTTCAATTTATTCATTACTATGAAATTCTCTTATAAAAAAATATGTTTTGTGAACCAGACGTGACCTGCCAAAGGCATGTTTAAGGCTGGTAATCTAAAGTGTTTTAAAAACTTAATATAATACTTTATTAGTGATAATAGAAGTATATCTAAAAAATAAAATAAGTTTGACTAAATTGTGATAATTTTATTGAGAAAAATTAATTAGGTTTAAGGAAATTTAGTTACGTATATAGTAATGATTGTAAAACACTCATTAACATAATGCAAAATAGAGATTTCTAGACTCTAATGTTTATTATTGAGATTCTTATTTTAAAAAAATCGACAACGCATTCTTATAGTTGAAATTATTTAAGTCTGGTGAATTTGAGTATCAGGATCTTAGCTTTTTTAAAGTTGGTAGTAAATGAAATGTTATGGACTCTGAATTTAAAGCTTAAGATCTGATAATTTCAATAAACGGATGATTACTAATGAAGAAATAAAAAACACGAATTACGGCTAGAGATAAGCTAAATAGTATTTCATTGAATATATTGGGTAAAAAATAACATAGAATATTATATTATTAAGTATTGTACGACATGTAGCACGTTATGCTTTTGTAGCAAGAATTTTTAAGTCAAGTACTGATAAATAATATAAAAACTCTTATTTAAGATGTTTTTTACTAAAAATATAATTTAATAACCAAAAATTATTTTTTTCAAATGACATACAGAAACGAAAAAGTCCTAAAAATTTTAATAAAAATAAATCTATATATTGTAATAATAATTCTATTGAAATTAATAAAAATAAACATAAACTACTAACAAAAATAATGAATTAGCAATTTTAAATAATTTAAAAGAATACACAATAAGAATGCAAAACAAAATTATATATATATATATAAATTGACTCTACTCTCGGGAAGAGTCAACCCTTTTAAAATAAAATTCTTTCTTTTTACTATGAGGTTATGTTATTCATAGTATTTAATAAAGAAAGCTTCGCTTTCTGAGACGTAATAAATTTTGTCCTTACCTTTTATTAAATACTCGATCTTGGGAGAAAGATAAATTTGTTTTAACAAAATTCAGTTTTCCTTCCCTGTTATAGTTAATTAATTTAAGAACACATTTAATTTTCTCAGTTAATTTATAATGCTTATTATCTATCTGAAAAATAAAATTGTAAATATTCTTATTTTAAAAATTTTAACTCCTCGTTAAAAAAAATATGTTAAAAACAATCATTGTATACTACTAATAATATTTCCCGGTTAACTCATTTATCTTACAGTAACTTGTAAGATATTCTACGACATATCGTTACATTGATAAACTTAGGGATAACTATATTTAATAAATTTTGAATACATAATTTTTCTTTAAACTTAGGTATAAATATGCTAATTTTAAACTATGTAAAAGAAATGTTAGTTCAATTGAAACTAAATAGTATATATAATAAAGATATTCTAATTTATGCAAGTAAAAGTTCACGGATTATATAATAATAAAAAAGGGGTACTGTACAACTTTCTATGTGTTTCTTTTAATATAGATGTTTTTCACACAAAAAAATACAATAATTTATTGATGCTTGGTATCTTTTGTTTTACAGGTATGTTTGACCATCATTCCAATAAATTATGGCGGATGTTAGCTATTGTTATCGATCATTAAAAAAGATAGTTATAATTTTAATTTTATTAAATTTATTTCATTTCGAATGTCTAAATATAGGTAACGGCAGTTAAATTACATGTCAAAACACAAGCGTGATTCAATATCACCGTTTGACAATAATTTCTTAACTGATAGAGAATGTGAAGAAATTTATTTGAATATTGATTATGTAAAAAGTAAGGGTAAAAAAAGATCAATAGCCGATGAAAGAATAGAAAATGGTGGTAGTCATTATGGAAAACGTGTAAAGGCTAATGTAAAATTATCAGGGAGAAAGCTCATGAACCGAGAGAAAAATAACTACTGATAATCGAAGTTTAGTTTATGGGATTACTGCCGCTGATCAAAAGAACAAGAGATGTAGTGATGTAAATTCTGATGGTGATATTGTTGATGAAAATAATAGCTGTAAGTTTCAACATTTTATTAAATATTAAATGTATTTTAATTAGATTAATAGGTGACACTTTGAAGAAAAATAGTATACATAAATGCATATTTAACTTAATTTTGCTTGCATACCGTTTAATTTAATATATTTTAGCTTTTAATTCATCACAATTTCATATATTAGGAGTTGCTAGATGTACTGATGGAATGAGCAGTCAAGGAACTAAAACAGCCAACAATATAGCATTTGTATGGACAAATCTAGTGGACAACAATTAATTATTGGTTAATTAGTAAAAATTTAAATCAAATATCTTTTTTTAGTTGTTTAATTATTGTAATTTTTGAATCATAATAGTCTAAATAAAATTTTTGTTAACTAAATTGATTTTAATATAATTAAAACAAATTTTGTAAAGAATAAATTTATTTTAATATAGTCAAAAATTGTTAAAATATAGTTAACATAGACAATAACAGCCGTAGAATATCACTAACGCGCAAACTATATTATAGCTCAGATTATTCTAAAATTAACTAAATAGTCTAACCGAGTAGTTTAGATCGACAGTTATGTAAACTAATAGTTATTAATTAAAATAACAATATAAAAATATAAAAACATTATAGATAAACAGTCAAATTGTGATCAGAAGGAACTAAACTTTGTTAAGACAGATTTATCTTCCTCCCGAGATCGGGCATTTAATGAAGGATTAGGACAATATTTACTACGTCCCGGAAAGCGAAGCTTTTCTTATTCTTATTAAATAAATTCTATAAATAGCATGACCTCATAGTTAAAAAAAAGAATTTTATTTTTAACAACTTGACTCTCCCTGAGAGTAGAATTATAGGGCTATCTTTATTAGAAATTTGCATTTAGTAATATCTCCACTTACATTACTGTTTTTAATTTTTAAAGTTTCTACAACGGTTTACCTTTAAAACAGTAAAAGCATCAATTTTTTTGCATTTTAAATGAATTTAATTTACTTAATATCCATATTTATTCAATGCGAATGACATCTAATGATGTTTCAAACAAATTTAACATATTTAAAAAGAAATTAGATTTATTAATATTTAAACAAATTTAGAGAATTTTACAAGCTTTTAGTAATTTAATATATAGTTTGCATATTTTTTTAGGTATAAAATTAAAAAAATAAAACGGTACCGTACACACAAAAATAAAACGTATAATTTAGAACTGGTAATCATTTTTTTTATACACAAAATATATGATCTAACATATGCATTTTGTTGGTATTTCCAAACTGCGATCATTGCATAATTCTATTTTTTTAGCAGTTCTGTATATTGGATAATTATTAAAATATGCGACTGCAATTTTAACGTTTTATCATGTAAAAATTCTCTTAAAAATCATAAACATTCAAAGTTTACACTAAACAAAGAAAAATAATTTGTTTTTGATATTGTTTAATTATAAATAGCTTGTATTTTTTGAAGTTATATTTACCCTTATTGATATTTATAATGTTTTTGTTAAATACTATATTAATTGTATATAATTTAGATATAAAATGGATACTTTTCGGTTATATCCCATAAAGATATTAACTTTAATAGTTATTAAAAACAATTTTTGATTATTTATAATTTAGTAATATAAAATTAAGCTATGTTAACACATTTAATAAAAAAAAT
Organism: Strongyloides venezuelensis; assembly: GCA_963280985.1. NCBI lineage: Eukaryota > Metazoa > Nematoda > Chromadorea > Rhabditida > Strongyloididae > Strongyloides > Strongyloides venezuelensis. Next base: position 475,074 of record CAUJLX010000002.1, on the reverse strand, counting down.
ATATTTTAAAAATTCTTTATTTTTGAAATTTTTAATATTATTTAAGAATCACCTACATTTAATAACTTCTCTGCACATTAGAAATGATAAGAGTATTCTCTATTATCTTTTTCGTACTTCGATTGTTTCAAAAACTCAGTTTAATCGCCAACCACAATTTTTACTTCGTTATAAACACTATATTTCTATAAGAAATAGAACAAATTATGGCAAAATAAAATTTTATTATATATAAAAGAATATGTTAAAAACAAAAATTAAAAGTATTGTTTGAAAAAAAATTCTACAAAGTTACTTAAAAATGACTTAACAAACATAATTTCATAATATTGTATAGTATTACAACATTTCTAGTTGTGAAAATACAACTTATGAACATAAAATGTTAAAAATTGAGAAAGAAAATTTTTAAAAATTTTATTAAATAATAATTTACTGTTCAAATAGTATATTTTGTAAACAAAAACATTTTTTTACTTTGTTTAAACTATAAAATTTTTAAAATAAACATTTGTTTTGTACAATTAAATTTTTTAATTTTCATGTTTTTGAGATAGCTATCATTAATTTTTGCATATGCAGTTTCGTAATATTGTAGTATTTATTTCGTTATGTTCTCATATTCAAAAAATTACTTTTACGAGCTAACAAATAAAATTAAGAGCAGTAAATGCAAAAGACAATGTTCTCATTATGCATAATCAAAATTAAATCATAAAAAGTCAAAATTGCTGTCATTACAGTGATCATCGGCGTGTAACGACTGTTTTAAATGACACTTACTCATTTTGTGTGTAAGATAACATTTTGTTGATAGTGCTAATAATTACGTTGATACTGATTTTTTAAAATTACATGCAGTTTTTACAGTTTATATCGCTACATTATTATAACAACAGTCATGTAACATCATGTCCGCATTTTTATTCTTTATGTACAATTTTTTAACTAAATCACAATTTAATTATTATTGACAATAACGCAATACATATAATCTTTATATAAACTATTAAAGTTTGATTTTAAATATTATAAACAAAAACAAATCCATTAAATAACATACAACAGACAAGATACATTAACAGATAACACAACATTTTATTAATGATAAAGTTGTTTAATGCTAGAAAACAAAATTACAATGCGTTTTATTAACATCAAAAAAAAATTTTCATTACATATTCCCCATTATTTCTACATATTAGAAATCTTAGTATTATTTTTAAAAAAAAAAATTTATTCGTTTATATTTTTTACAAATATTAAACATACATTTTAATTTATTTACATTCAATCTGGTGAAGATTAAGTTGAAACATTTATTAGAGTAACAGTTTTAAACATGGAGTCTGCATCTCTGTTACTATCACAAATATTTTCATCATTTTTGTTCTCAATATTTAATTGTTTAACATTTACATGTTTAAGTGCTGCCATCCAACCGGTACATTGATAATTACCATTGGCACATGAATCATTAAAATTATTTGCATTCTCACTAAAACGGTTGCCAAAGCAGTTGATGTTGGCATGGAAGATACCACAGCACTAATAGATCATTTATAAGTATTTCCGCGATCCTCTAACTATTGAAAATTTATTTCGATTCTGTTTAAACGACGAAATATCGTATTGTTTTTGTTTTCCATTTATTTAATGATTTGATTTTATTATTGTTTTGAAATTTAAATCTTTCAAATTCATCAAAAAAATTCATTAAAAGGAAGTTCAATTTGTCAATTTTGTTTGCTAAGTCACCAATGATTGCGTCGTGTTTTTTTAAAACATTCAATTTATTACGTTTATCAAAGTTGAAATGATTAATGATGCCGTTAAGTTTGAGAAAATCTTGTAAATAAAAAATATTCAGAATTAATAAAATTAAACATATTTATAGAACTTACTTTAGACTTAAATAAAAAAAGCACGGTTATTAGATTCAGATTTCATATTTCTTGTATAGTGAGGTAACGTAAAGTTCGAAAACATTTTTACAAAATTGACTAATATGACATAATTTTCATTGTCGACCTGATCGTTTTGGTACTTTAACCTTTGTTCCTCTTAACCTTACCTAGTACTCTTTGAATTATTGGTATTATGTGAATATTAATAAATTTGCATGTAGTACTTAGTATATATATTACTTAATGTATTAACAAATTTGCATATATAAATAAATATACTATTTAATAATAAAATAAAAAGTGAAACTTGAGATAACATACAAATTTTAAAATATTAAAAATCGTATTAGAGATAACAAGCACAATTCAAAAAATTTTCAAAATAAAAATTTAATTTTAAGTTATTATTAATTTTTTTTTATTTTTTCATCCTTTAACATTTTTTTTCTTTTTCCTGTTATTTCTTACACGAGTATTATGAACACTATTTAAATCTAAAATTTTAATGCTCTTAATAAATTTTGATACTTTTTTTCTAAGTATTAAAACTTTACCTCTATTCCAAGTTGAATGAATGATTGTATTCGTTACTATTTGATGTCCGTATATTTTTTAAATATTTACATATCATATTTGTTTTATATGAACCATTTTTATTACTAAATTGCCATGAAGATTTTAGTAACTTAAAAAAATAGAGATTTCTTTATTACACTCCTTATATTTACTTGCTAAATTCTTAAGCTTATCATTAAAATAATTGACGCCTCTTGAAATAATTCTTTAGGTAAAAAAGGTAGTCCAAGGTATAACTTATGATAATATTTAATTTCTAGTAAAGCGATAGACGTTGGTTCACGCATATTTCTTAAATTGTAACTTCCCTTGCTTTTACTAGAATTTTTCTTAGAAAAATAATACTTTCTCAATTTAATAAGATATTTTATTTGTCTAATGATACACATTTGGTAATGAAATAAACAATAATTGATTGAAATACCATCAAAAACATTTAAAAAACCTCTTGTTGGTGGGAAATTCTTGTTTAAGATTACATTTTTTTTTTCTTATATTTTCATGCCCAAAATAATTAATCAAGTAGTTTTTGATAATGGTAAAATCTCGGTATAAGCTTTCTATAATTTTCCTTTTAGCAAAATCCATACAGAGACACAACATTTCTCATTTTCTTCATTTGTTATACCAGATATAGAGTACAGCTGCGTATTCCCTGTAACACTTGATTTAAATGTACCATCCGCAATCCATGTATTACTGTTACTCAAAATTCTTAAACTTGATTGTGTAGCAAAAATGACTGTTTTGTTTGGTTGATTGTGTAAAAAGATATTTTTTTCTGCAAATAAAATAATACTTACATCAATTATAATATCGTTGTCCAATCTAAATTTCCTAACTCTTAAATATTCACCAAAGCTTGTAAAGTATTTTATCAGATCAAATTCTACCCATAAGTCACTTCCTGTTAAATTATTTTTGGACAGGAAATCAACAAACATTTTCATATTCTTATAGTACTGAATTCTTACAACTGCATCAAAGTATTCATAGATATGCAAAATTTTTTAAAATATGCCTCACGTATCACATCAATTAATTTTACAAACACGCAATCAATATTATGTTTAGTATACACATTTTTTTGTATGTCTAAAGTACTTAATTTCTTAGCAAGATTTGATTTTGATAGTTGTTTACATTTTTTACATTCATAATACTTTTTTTTGCTAGAGACCGATAAATTTTAATAAAATAACCAATACATTTTTCCTGCAGATATAACTAGCATCTTTTTTTAATTTCAAATTTTTTATCTTCTCTCACTATGGTTTCTTTCAAACCTTTTATGGCTTTTTTAAAGTTGTATCTCCAGGCAAATAAAAATTATTTTCCAAAAGCATATCTTGGATTTTAGTGCTACATATTGATATACCATATTTGAGTATAATATTCATAACAAAAACATACTCTTTAGAAATAGAATTAAATAAGAAATTGTTTTTAGCTCCCTCTGTAAAATAAAATATTTTCCTATTTCTGGTTTCCTATAATTAAAAAAATTTATCAATTAATGACAAATAATAAACAAAATAATTACATAAAAAACATTTGTTAAAAATTTTTTTTACCCATAAACACTATTCCACGCGCTTTTTTCTAATTTTTTTCACTAGAAATTTTTTTAAATAGCAAAGGTCAAAGTACCAAAGCGATTATTTCGCGAATGATTATGAAGTCGACTTATATTTTTAAAAATTTATCATTTTTTTATACTAAAAGATGATACAATAAACCCTAATTTTTACCTTAAAAATGCATTGATAAATATGTCATCATTTTTTTCATAACATCAAATATCTGAGCCATATGATAGTGTTTTTTGTACCTTAATATTACCAGGCAAAAATAAATGACAACGTTTGATGAATATGTATCGTTGCATGAATTTTATATTTATCAATAACATTTATTGAATTATTACTAATAACATATAAAAATATTATTTATATACTTTGATTTTTATCAGAGACTTACTAACATCTAAATATAATTTTTATTTATGTATGGGAAAAGACTTTTGTAAATTATCATGTTAGAGACAAATTTTATAATTTTTACTATATTAAGAAACGACTGAAAGAATGATTAATATTATAAAATTAAATTTTTATATCACATTCTCTCCTTAACCTACCCATTTTTTATCATTAGAAAAGATATGATTTAAAAGATACATTTTGTTTATAGATAAGTTTATCATCTTTCTATGCCATTCTTACAAGATTGTTATATTAACAATTTGGGATCTTAAGAACATACTACACACAAAAAGAATAAGTGTCATTTAAAATGTCGTTGTTCGTTGATGACCACCATAAAGACAGCAATTTTGACTTTTTATGATTGAATTTTGATTTTGCTTAATGAGAATGTTGTTTTTTGCATTTACTGTCGTAATTTGATTGCTAGCTCGCAGATGTAATTTCTTAAATTTGAGGACATAGCGAAATAAATACTGCAATCTTACGTAATTGCATATCAAAAATTAATAATAACTATTGCAAAAACATGGAAATTGAAAATTTTATAATACAAGAAAAATGTATATTTTGGCAATTTTATGATTAAAATAAAGTAAAAAAAGTTGCTTTTTTTACAAAAACTATTTGAATAGTAAATTATTATTTAAAAATACTTTTAAAATTTTTCTTACCAATTTTTAACATTTATGCTCAAAGATTGTATTTTTATTGTTAGAAATATTGTATATTATTATGAAATTTACTTGTTTAATTTATTTTAAGATAACTTTAAAATGTAGGATTTTTTTTCGTACAATATTTTAAGTATTCGCTTTTAAACATGATAATTGTGATACTATTTTTAATATGTTCTACGATAAAAAATTTATCTTTTTTATATAATAAATAACAAGTATATATAAGAAGTGGCTTACGAAAATCTGGCACATTTTACATGATATAGTAAATTTTTTAATTTCTTCACGATACATAGAAATCTCAACTTAGTTTTTAAATGAATTATTTAGACATTAAAATATTTTTAAAAATTTTATTTTTCTTATATAAATTTATAAAAAATTTATTCATGATAATACGACATGTACTTAAAATACCAAACAAAAAACAATTCCAAATAATGAAAAATAGTTTTTAAATTAATTAAATTATTTTAATGTTAATTCAGAAACATTTTTAATTATGATAATTTTCTATTAATATAAAAAATCTGATACTTTTTTAACTAACTTATATTTTTCATAAAAAAAAACATATTAAAAATCGTCAGATCGAACTAAAGAGTTTATTTTTAGCTTAAAATTGTGATATTAACAATTCAAATAGATTTAGTAACAAGCTTTATTAAATACTTTAGTTGTAGACGATTAGGCAGGCGAAGATCAAAAAGTGAATTTTAAAATTAATATCTTGAATTTAGATTAACTTGACAAAAATCCAAAAGATAATATTTATTAATTAAAATTTTGCTACAAAGTGAAGCATTAATCTCTTTTATAAGTATATTTGTTTAATTTTTCAACACTTTTAATTCATAATAGTTTTATAAAAATAGAAATAGCTCTTTTATTTATAACTTGCTTAATCGTTAATTAATCACCATTATATTATGTTTTCTTTTATTCTAATGTTAGGCATTTCAAATATTTTTTACATCAAAAACCTTCACTAAAATAAGAAAAAGTTATTTTTGGAACAAAATAGTGAAAATAAGTGATCAAAAAAGAATGTTTTTAAAGATAATCAATTATAGTTTAAAACTTCTAAGACCTATTTTTCCCTTCAAGTTAGAAAAAATTACATCTTAAAGATTATTAATTATAAAATCAGGCAACCTTAAAAAGAGTTATGATAAAGACAAAGTTTTTTCTCTTCTTTATTTTAAGTATAAACTTGAATGTTTATGATTTTTAAGAAAATTTGTATATGATAATACGTTGTGATTGCAATTGTTTGTTTTAATAGTTATGCAATATACAAAACTAATAATAGAGAAATAGAATTATGCAATAATTGCATTTTGATAGTACCAACAAAATGCATATGTTCACTTGTCCTAAATGACACGTTTTATGTTTGTGTGTACAAAGAGAATACTTTTATATTGAATATAAATTTTATAATTTTTAATATATTATGAAATTACTAAGAAGAGAATTGTTTAAAAAAATACTATGATGTTATTTCTTTTTAATAGTAAAAATATTTGGATTGCTGGTGTATTCGCGCAAGATAAAAAGACAGTTTTTTTTCACAAAAAGGTTAAATAAGACAATTAAACAAAAATTTACAAAGCAGCCATCTAACTGTTATCGTATTATTAGTAAGTAACTAAAAAGAAAACTTTAACTTTTTATCAATTACAATTAACACAAGCAGAAAAAATCATATTTCCCACTTATCCTTTTATAAATTAAAATTAACATAAATTTGTAATTGAGTTACAAAGTAAAACTATAACAAAATGTTAAATTTGTTTATTTTAATTCTTAGAAACTAAATGATAATAATAAAATATATTACATATAATTATAATAACTATAAATAATGTATAATTAAATAATTTTGTGTATTAAATATATTTAAATTAGAATATGAATTTTTATACCCTTGTAATCCTGGTGGATTCTTCGGGAGCCTTGTAGGCTCCCGGGCTTTTACAATATGTATAACACGAAGCTTTGTACGATAGTTTATTTAAGCGAAGGGTATTAGAATAATAATAAAGGTTACAATATTATAAAATAGTTATGATTTATCAACTGCGTGTAATATTCTTCTTTCGTTCCTTATATAGTCCTCAAGGTGAGGGCGTGTTTTATCTTCTAGTTTCCTACATAATTTGGGTGATGGTATACATACATTTATCTGATACAGCATTCCATGTTCGCACCCTTTAGTAAAATCGAAAAATTAAAGTTTGCAAAATGTTTATCACATGAATTTAAGGTGTATGATTTATAGTTTCATTATCATCAGTTCTTTCTTCCTCACTTTCTTCATATGGGATATAACTAATCGTATCTATTGATGTCAAAGTACTCCATTTTTTTAATGTTATAATACTTTTTTCATTTAGTATAATGTATGACTCGATATCTAATTCTTTAACATATAAACTATTAGAATGCTTGATTCCACTTAGCACAACAAAAAGAAATCCAGGCGTTTTTGATATTTTATTGTTTTCTTCTTTTCGAAAGTGGATAACTACGGCTGATAAAGTCAGTCCTTAACTTTTTGTGTACAGTCATGCAGTAGGTCAATTGTATGGATAGTTGCAATCTTCTCATTAAAGCTTTATCACATATAAAACAATGCCATGAGAGAGAAATAAAAACAAGTCTGTTTGTTTCATACAATCTTATTTTTACTTCACTAATATCACTAACTTTTACGTTATTTTTTTTATTGAAACTAGGCTTTAAAATAACGTCTTCAATTATACCACAAGCTTCATTGCAAATAATTTTATCATGATCTAGATTTTTTTTAACCAACCATCAAAATATTATCTTTGCATAATAATAACTTCTTATTTAATTCATTTTCCTTCTTTTTGATTATTTTTATAAACTATTAGTAATTCTTCTAGTGAATCAAATGTTACATCCAGTAAAAGTGGTTGCGTAACTTGATTTTCTTTTCTTAGCCGAAACCTCTGATATGCATTTTTGTTCATCATTACAATAGACAATGAACAAATTTTTATCCATTTTTTAAGCCTATTCAATCACTACTTGATCATTGATAAAATCGACTTTTTTTTTTCTTGGAGTCAGAATTACGGGATCGAGATGACTCTCATCAAGAGCCTTAAAATATAGATCTATGACAGATACACGCGATTTACTATTTTGATTCATAAGACTTAATTTAAAAACTATGTTTATATATTCATTTTCAGTAAATGAGTTTGTCTTTTAGAAAATTAATAAAGTAATATTTTTAATACTTTTAAACAATAAATTAATTTTAATTTCAAAAAATTATTGTTATTAAAATAATGAAATAAATAATAAAGCTCTAAATAATAATTACATTCATATATATAATTTTTTCAAAGACCGATTTATTTATCCATTAATGTAATTTTTTTATTTTAAATCTATATTACCAATATGTTGTGTAATATTATTTAAATAGTTCAATCATTCAATTTGACTAAAATGTCATGCAACGAATGTCTTTTATATAACAACTAGTATGTATGTGTATCAACAACATGAATGATAAGCATTTTGCAGCAATAAAATACTACACACAAAAAAAATTTTTAATTTGCATACTAATTTTTTTTTTGCTTTTATATAAAAAAAAATTTGCGTTTTTAGAAAATATTAAAATAAGTAGTAAAAAATACCACTATCGTAAAAAAAGATATACATAAACCATTTTTTTAAATATTACTAGAATAAAAAAATTCCTTGTTATCTGATATTCTAATTGTTTTGTGTAGTTTTTACACCTATCGTTAGTCCTGAATGAAACTTATTCATTAAATTTGTAGCCTAAGTAGTTAGAAATATTTATTCAAAGTTTCTTTTTATATGAAATAACGTCTGATAATGAAAATTCAAAAAAATCTTTATATAACATAGAATTCATTACATGTATACAACCAATTGTTGCTAACCACATTGTTACGTGTATCGAATGAAAATAGATAATTATAATTTATTAGTGTAAATTTATATATAAACAATACAATATAATTTTAAAATAATATACTCATCTTCTTAGTTGTATTTTAAAAAAGACTGATGAATTCGTATCTCACACAATATATATATAAAAACAGAGTGTGTGTGGTAGGCGGGCAACAACATAACTGAAATACTAGTGACACTATTTGTTTCTTCACATACTTTAATAACTTTTACAAGCTTTCAATTTGATATTGAGCGTGTTTTACATAACGATCTATAATATTTCTGCCTTGTGGAAGTTTCCTGTTCTTGATAGGAATAAAGTTATCTGGAGATGGTATAAAATCAAGTACATTTGCATTAAAATTTCTTAAAGAAAGAAGACTAAATCTGAGTTTATATTTTGTACTAGCGGTATATCCGATATTAACTCTATTGTTACCAATATTTACACCACATTTTATTTGTTGATAGGTAGATTCAAATTGTAACGTTGATTTTTGTGAAATTGGTTTTAACCTTTGAATACAACTACTTACGTGTATTAAATTTTGTTCTTTTGGTAAGAGATGTTCTCGTTCTTCAACCATTCAGCAGAGGTGAACTTAACTAAATCATCCAATTTAACAAGAAGACTTTTACTACAGATATGAGAATCAACATTCTGTCCTATTTGCCTTAACGTTTCAAACCTGGTAGATATAAAATTACAATCTTCAAAATAATTTTCATCAGATAAGGGTGAACCACCACTATCTTGATAAATAGTGTATACTTTACTAAGTAAGATTGGAAACCATAAAAGAAGTGTTTTTGATTGACTGGCATTCTGTTTTAATTTCTTTAAATGAGATAATGGGTAAAGTTTGTCACTATTCATAAAATTAGTTTTTTTTTAAGAATAAGTTAAATAATTTTAAAGAAATTATTTTAAAAATTTTATTAAATTTTTAAGAATGAAAATAATTACAAATCCTAAACAGCCAAAATAAAAGTCATGATTCCCGTCTAAATATCCACTATCAGTACAAGGTCTAAGAATTTTTTTTTCTCAGTAAAGCATAAAACATAATCATCATTTTTACATATACAAATATGACAGCATTTTGTTTTACGACCATGAAAGACGGAAGGTAACTCAGATGAATAAGAGTTCAAACGAAGCTGCAATAATTCCATACTATCACTTATATATGAAAATAGTGAAAATTGGTAATTAATATCGTTGATTACAAATGTTAAACTGCCTAATGATTCAATTTGTGACTGTAAATACTAATAAGATTTATGTTTTCCTGTTTCTTTAAATATTTTTGTCTTCAAAATAAGATTGTGTGATGCTAGATAGTTTTGATCGGAATTTAGACTAATATTAAGTACAAAAAATGATGCAACAGTTAGTGGATGAGATGCATTGGAACTTCGAGATACAATATTAGAATCATCTGAATATATTATGTAGAAAATTTAATTGGGTTTTGCTTTCAAAATATTTAGTTTTTGACTTCCATTCAAAAAATTGACATATCTATTTGGTATAGTTAGTGGTTCAAAAATGAGATTTGACTGTATCACTGGATTAGATAAAAAATAAAACATTCTTTCTTATAAAGAAAATTCATATGCTATTAGTAATTTGCCATCAGTTATTGTTGGAAATTGAAGAAGAGAAGATTCAGGAGATTTTTCTAATAGGAATTTTTTTCTTTTATAACGAGTTGTAAGTTTTTTAATGTAATGTATAGCTTTACCAAGATCCTTGGAACAAGTAGCAATCTTATTTAATATATTGAAAACACCAGGAAATACAAGATTTAGTTGATGATATTCTAATCTTCTTCCAATTTAGTCACCAAGAAGTTTTAACATCAGTTTTTTAATTTCTTCATTACATTTTTTATCATTTTCTTTAAGCAATTAAAAATTGTCATTTGATATTTCATTTTTATTATCTTCAAGTCTTCCCTTTTTGATATTGTTACTATTATTTTGTATATTATTGTAATCCGAATTAGGTAGGTACATTCTATCAAACCATTTGTTTAAATTAATGTCATTATTTAGTTCTAGAAGATATTGTGTAAGCGCAAATTTTGACGAAATTACTTTGGTACCAATTGAAATCGTATATGACGATGTTTTATGCATATTTTTGAAATAGTAAAAAATAAAATTTTTTGCACTACCTCTATACTCATGATTACATGTATCATCAATTATGTTTTGACAACAATTAAAAGTTTATATCATCTGAACACTTGGAGAAGGCAAATTGTATATGCTCTTCAAATCTAAAAATAAAAATTTCATTATTGTTAGTTGTATCTCTAACCTACAATGAAAATGTCAAAAAACAAATTCTGCAATTAGAACAAACAATATATTTCTTCGACTCCCGAACCATTGCAATTGTAGATTACAACTAAATTAATTTATTTGCTATTTCAATAAAAAGTTAGTTTCAACTTTTCTCTTACGACATTACTTTTGTTTTTCTAACAACTTTATTTTACAATTACATTTTATCTTCTTATCATTCTATCGTTTTTCTAAAAAGTTTTTATTCCACATTTACATTTGTCTACCTGTTTTTATTTTTTCATTAAATCTCATTATTCCAACACATTTTTTGTTGCGATTTCATAACGTTTTTTTCTAGTAATTTAAAGATTTTTTTTTATTTTTAGATTAAACTAAATGGACAGTAAAAGTGATAATCCTACAAATTGAAGAAGAAGATGATATTGTTACTATAAGAAGAGGAAGAAAAATTAAAATTGAGCTAATAAAGCCTGACCTTAGATCAAGTTTGGAAATTCTTATAGATGCTGCTAGGCACAATTTTTTATCAGTGAAATGAGACACGGAAACAGAAACTTCTCAACAATGTCATGGACAAGAATTTTTTGAATTAGGTTGCTATCATACTTGCTGGTACAATTTTAAACACTAAGAAGTGCCAGGAAAAGAACGATGCAGTTTTTTTTATTGAACGATTTAAGGATAAATATTGCAAGGAACACTCTTCTGTACTTTGACATGAATTCTCAAGTGTAGTAACAAAAAAACATAGGTCAAAGCGGAACAGACTTCTCAATACATACAAGGTAAATAATGGTATTATCAATAAAAGCAGTAAATCTACACTAATACCATTAAGTAAATTTAAGGAAATCTTTACAAAGGAAGGTGATAATGTTGCATTCACTTTTTTAAATGCAATTATCAATGCAGAAAGAGATACTAGGCAAAAAAATATGAATCTGGCTTATCATATAAAGAAGTCTTCAACGGCATTTCAAATATCATTTCACTTTCAAGTAAGTTTGTTATTCTTGTTCTTATCTTATTTTGCAAAAAACTTCTTGATAGCGACATACGTAGTTACATAACAGAAGCCTTGAGAACATTTTTGAATAATTTTGACAAAATATCAACATTTGTATCAAGAGTTTTAGTAAGTTTATATCTTTTAAGTTATATTTTTATAAAAATTACTTTATTAACTTTTATATTTATAATTAGTTTTAGTTTGTAAAAAGAGATGAAAAATACTTGTGGATTTGCTTAGTAAATGATGGGAAGGAGATCAACGAGCCTCAAAAATGCTACATCGATTTCCAGAGGATGAGCACAAGTATTATCATGTATCAAAGGCAATTTATGGTGCTATAGGACTATTTATTATTACAAAATAGATTCATGGCGAGAAAGATGTAAAAAAAATTCTGTAAAGCCATATTTAACATTTGTCAGATATCAAGTAGTATTTCCAAGAACACGTTTGAAGAATTTTCACTCTCTTCAATTGCTTTAAAGATAAAATAACCGTAAGTATACTTAAATTAATAAATATTCTAGTAAATATTCGTATTTTGGAAAATTATCAATAGTACAAATAATAATGAATAAATTGAATGTTTTTTTTAATTTTCTTTTTGTATTTCTACTTTTAAAAACGCAAATTATTGTCTCCTATATAAGCAAGTTTTTTGTGTGTAATATATTTAAATGTTAGGTTACTAAATATTAAAATTATATATGATTGTTTTTGTTGGCGTGTTGTTCTGCTTAAAAGATATCTTTTATTATTTAAACCACAAATATAAAAACATCTTTTAAATAAACAGATTTAATTAATTAGATAATTAAATAAGTAACAGACTAACTAAGGCTTTCTAGAAATACAAAAGGATAATACAATATGAGATATAAATTAAAGCTTACAGTTAGTCTCAGATCTGTGATAACTTATCACCAAAGTAATATAAGATTCAGAACTGTAGTTATAACCCTAAAATATACAATAATTTAGTAACATAAAATATATTAACATGGTGAAATAATCATGCAATGACTAAAGGTAAAAAATAAAAAGGAATGACAGATCTTTACAATATATACTAAAAGAGAATTTTCTAGAATTATAAATCAAAGAGGTAAGGTTTGGGATGATGTTTTTACCATTATCTAGATATTTCTATAAAGCAATAAGAAGAGAAATAGAAGAGCCTTAGGTACAGAGATTGAAGTACAAATGAAATATTCGATAAGAGGCTATATTCTTACTTAATAAAATGAGATATAAGAATTTTTCTCGATAGCGGTTGTTATATACTCAGTTTTTATATACGTATATTGCATTTAATAGTTTTTATACTTCTCTTCATTATATTTTTAGTGAAACAATTTTTCCAATTTTTATTTATTGAGATTAAACTATTATTTAAAAAAATTTACAAATTTGTAGAAACTTAACAGTCAACATTCATATCACTGTCTTCAGAAGACTCTTCAAAAGAAATAATTTTTCTTTTTCATAGCTTTGATTTAATGAAATATTTTTTTCTGATATAATAGTCTGAGGTTCTATGCACTAATAATTTTTATAAATTTTATTTTAAAGTTTTATAGCTTCTTTAAAGTTATTTTAAATAATTCCATGTTCTTGTGTATAATGTACTTTGTGAAAAGACTTTTTGAATAGTTAAAACCTCCTTGAAATTTGCTTCCGATTTTTTTAAAACTTGATTATGATGTTAAAGCCAAAACAATTAATATTACTGAAATGTCTTGTATTTTTAAATACATGTGGTTTAGGAAGTACTTTATAAAATTTAGGAGACATTTCATAATTTGGAATCAAATATTTGTTTATAAAGTTTATCAAGACTTACTTCTAGTTAAATTGCAAGAACAAAAGAATGAGTTGAGGAATCATGTACTATCTTAACTATGTTACATACTAGGTTAGAAATTGTCTTTAAAAAATCAATGGTTGTTTAATCTTTCTCTTTAATAGGTTTGTCAGAAGAAAATTTTTTCATAAAGAACATAAAATTAATTGCAATGTATTTTTTTTTCTATTGCTGTTTCAATGAAAACACTTTTTTAGTGAACATTCTTTTTTAAAGAGTCTTTAAAAAAATATTTGCCACTTATAAGAGAATCGAAACGTTTACAGCCAATTTTTGATGATATAGTTAGCATATTTCTAGTAAACACATAAAATCAAATTCTTCGTCTACAATACATATGATGAGGGTTTAATTAATATATATATTTTAAATAATTCGATAGCAGTTTTATTATTGTTTACATGGACAATAAAATTAGAAATAATTAATTTTGTAGGTTTAAAAGATTAATTTAAAAAATAACAAAATACTATGACTATTCTTTTAAATTTAATGTACAAAAATAAACAAAAAAATGTATTCAAGAATAAAGAAAAAACCTTCAAAATGATAAGAAATGTTAATTTTTTCTTACAAAAACACATTTTTTCTATATTTAACAAGTATTATTTTACTAAAAAAATACAATGTTTAATAATCAAAATAGTGATTTATTAGCATATAAAATACATACAATTCTCTTTTATTTGGTATGTCTAATTTTAAAAAAATTGAATACTAAAATTTATAAGAAAGCATAGCATTTTTTTGTTATTACATATTATAGTAAAAAACGAAGGAATAGTCATTTTATGATTATTTTACAGGTGATCCTCGTTTAGTTAAGTAAAATTTAATCTTTTTTTTTCTTCAAACATGAAATTTTATTTAGTTAAAGTAACTAAATCATATTTAATGTAGAAAATATATTTATAAAAATATTGATTTTGGTGTCCCCTTCTACAGTTAGTTTCATACGCCTATTCCAAACTTCAAACAACTCAGGTTCTTTATTATTAACTTTTAGTTTGCCAAACTTTTAATACAATAACACACACAAAATTAGTATTACACAAAGTAGCCACCTAGGAATAACATTTTATAAACTACTACAACTTACTTAATACTCTCTGATCTCTTAGCAACTCCTGAGACGTCTCTCAACTCTTTCTGAAATCTCTAGTGGTCTACAAATACAATATTAGAAATACATTACAAATTAAAATAATTAATAACATTACAATATAACACATCACTAATAAAATTTTTATTACATATAAAAATGACTACTATTATTACATAAGTTAATAATCGACTGTTTTGATGACTCTTGCCACCTTTTATAATAACAAAAAAAGTGTTCTCGAACTTTTCAAGCAGTTTTCCAACTGTTATTTTTTTACTATATATTTATTGAAACTGTACGGTTATCGCAAAATTTTGTAATTTTCTAGAAGAGTTTCTATAACATAGATAGAAGTTGTGTAAGCTTATTTAGTATAATTGATTGCTATATAGCTAATTAGAATAAAATAAATTTTTTTTAATGACAAGACAATCGAAATAATTAGACATGGTAAGTTTTATATCTCAAGAAATAGCTTTTTAATTTTACTTTTTACTAATTAAATATGACTGAAGTTAAGGAGAATAAACCAATATATTTTTAAACAGTTGTCTATTGTCCAGGTAAGTTTAAAGATTTTTATGTTTTTAGTAGAAATTTTTCAGAATATGCAATGCCATTTAAGTATTGTAAAGAAAATTATTTTACACAATCAAATCAAGAGATTGTAAAAAATGTAGAAGAAATTATGATAACAGATGATGATGTATCTGAGAAAAATAAACATAACAAACATGGAGGCTTAAGAATTAAGTGTTGATGTAAATCAACTAAAAATAGTTTTGCTTAGAGAGCTTAAATAGAAGCAAATAAATATACAACAACTGTTAAAAATCTTAGTAATTATAAAATTGATTTTAAAGTAAAGTTAAAATTTTATTTAAGATGGTGTATAGTCTAAAAAATATACAATGATAATTAAACTATATAAGACAATGTATTAAACTAGATATAATAAATGTAAAAAACAATAGATGTATCTCATATATGCTCATCATATATATTTTTATGATGGAGATTACACCGAAAAGTTACGAAGTAAATGAATGGTATTAAATTTAGCTTAATTCATACCATAACTTATTTTCGTGTCAAAAAAATTTCTTGAATTTATCTGACTGTAGAGTAAAGATTATATAAGATTATTTTTGTTGACGTGTTGTTCTGCTTAAAAGATACTCTTTATAATTTAAACCACAAATACAAAAACAGATTACAATAGAAAAAATAATTTAATTAGCTAACTAAGGCCTTCTAGAAATACAAAAGAATAATACAATATGAGATATAAATTAAAGCTTACAGTTAGTCTCAGATCTGTGATAACTTATCACCAAAGTAATATAAGATTCAGAACTGTAGTTATAACCCTAAAATATACAATAATTTAGTAACATAGAATATATTAGCATAGTGAAATAATCATGCAATGACTAAAGGTTTAAAATAAAAAGGAATAACAGATCTTTACTATATATACTAAAAGAGAATCTTCTATAATTATAAAACAAAAAGGTAAGGTTTGGGATGATATTTTTCCATAATCTAGATCTTTCTATAAGGTAATAAGAAAAGTAATAGAAGAGCCTTAGGTACAGAGATTAAAGTTCAAATGAAATATTCGATAAGAGGTCATATTCTTACTGTAGCAATAAAAGTTTTTACATCCTAGATAGTTTCTTTTAGTAGTGTAACGGGAGTCGATAAAATTGCTATTCAGAAAGATGTTGTTGATGAGTTGTATAGTGGCATTCCAGGAAAATGGCTTCACATAATTGAAGATAATACAGATGATATTGAAGATAAAAAAAGCAAATTTTTTCTTTCTATTTATTATATTTTCATCGGTTAAAATATGAGTAACTTTACTACATTATTCTAACTCAAAAAATACATTTTCTAAAGATTAAAAGATATTGATGTTAAGAATTTTAATAGAATTCAAACAAAATTTAATCAAAGAAAAAAATAGACTTTTCAAATTTGAAAGACAAGAAACTAGTGATGATATTAAAATAATCGATTGTAATGAAAGTAAAAACTTTACAAAATTTGATAATGGTAAAGTATTTCTTTATTGTTAAGAACAATTATGTTATAATTTACTTTATCATTGATTTTTTGCCTATATAATTAATTTATTAATAAATATACTTTTTTTTTAATTTTTATATAATTAAATATTTAATCAGTATCACTAAAAACAACTTTTTTAAACTACATACGTTTGTTTCATTATCCTTATATGATTTAATAATTAAACAAACAATATTAACTTTTAATAAAGTTGTCACTGGAAAAGGATATCTAAAAATTTATTCTATTATAGTTTTTTTTGTTAATATTGAATAGCCCCTTTTCTAATAGCTTTATAACAACCTTTTGAAAACCTTTAACTTATATTAAATAACATTAAAAAACAGTTATTTTATAATACACTTGTTTATTTTTTTATAAAAATATGATCTGTAATTTTTACTGAATCTAACAAATCATAATTTCTTTAAATAAAAAATTATTAAATTTTTTTAATATATATAATGAAAAAAATTGTTTTTTTTACAACCACAGAAAGAAAATGCAAAATTTCAATAGTTGTTATTCTCCATGTATGACATTTGCAAACATCAGTTGCGAACTGATAATTAAATTTTTATGTATTAGAAAATTAACAGATAAACAAATCAAAAGACTTCATTACATGGGGGAAAGTCTGAATTCATCTTGCATATGCAAAATGATTTGTCCTACAACGAAAATTTTAATAAAACATAATCAAATTTTTCATGACATTTTTATAATTATTAAAGATTTTTAATATTAACATTAGTTTTTATTCAATTTAAAAGATAGCAATATTTTTGTAGTAAATATGCATAAATAATTATAATTAGCAGCATTTAGTACTATTTTGCAGCCATTTTTTTTGAAGCATTAATGTTTTTGAGTAATTTTTTTTAATAAAAGACATTATTTTTATTCATTTAATTAAAAGCATGTAAATTAGTCTTAATTAGACTGATGTATTTATTGAAAAATCTAGAGCATTGCATTCACAAAAAAAAACAGCGTAATCATTATTCACTCCATATATAAAAAATAGAAAACACAATCATTTATACAAATAATTTATTTCTAATAATAGGTGGCTCTAAAGAGAACTGTTCAATGACATAGAATTCCCACATTTAGGACAATGCTTGAATCTGGTGAGAATTTCATTATCAAACAAAAATTTCTCAGTAAGTTTTGGTGTTCTAAACATATCAAATGCTTTAAACATAAAAGAAATATCACTGAATCTTGTGGCAGAGTCCATTATAGCTGGATATATTAAATAAGGTACAAATGACGAATATATCAGATTGTAGAGATTTTGATGTTTTTTATTTCTTATATACCTTTTTTTGATGACAGATTTTGATTATTTTTACTTATTTATTGTTTTATTATTCAAACTCTTTTTTCCCAAGCTTTTTGTGATTGTTCTTATTTAATTACTTTTTTCAAATACCTTATTTTTACCATGCTTTTTATTATTTTTTGATCAAAAAATTTACTGTTTAATGTTTAAAAAATGTTTTATTATTTTAAAAAACAATTGAAATTATTTATATTTTATCACAAAATATGCATAAAAAGCTGTTATATTATCTCTAATATTCAAAACATAAGAGGCCCGTATTCTAAAGATACTTCTTTCTTGCTTTTTTTGTATAAAAAATAATTTTGATTGTTTATGAATAATATTACTATTAGATAAATATTTTGGAATATTGTATACAATAATATAAAACAAGAAAATAGTTTATTAATGAACCCAGTGGAAGCCTATTACATGTTGTCTGATATATTTTTAGCAACTAAAAACTCTAAAATTATAAAATCACTGGGTTATTTACAATTTTTTAAAATGAAAAAAAAAAGATAAAATCTGATATAAAAAAAATCGATTTAAATAATCAAGATGTAGGTTAATAAAATTTACACATAATAACAAAATATAAATTTTAGTTTTCTGCAATGACAATAAATTTAAAAAAAGATATTGAAAAATATATTGAACGTGAAGATTTTTTAACTGAATCAGATAATCAACTAGAGAGAATTTTATATGGAGATGATATTGACACTAATAAATATATTAATTTCAATAAAAATGGTACTGTAACACACATAGGTTACAAAATTTACCATAAAAACATTTTAAGATCACAGTTAAAGCATTGTAAAACATATAATGTTATACAATTAAAAAAGTTAAAAACTATGTCAGTTTTTTAATATCATGCAGAAATAATTTTGAAAATACTACAATTAATTATAACGGTCGTCAACTTAGTATTAGAATAATCGCTATAAGCGGTGATAATAAATTTCTTCAATTACTTCATGGTTACGAATTAAATTGGAGAAATATGGATACTAATAACTGCCGTTGTTGCTTTGTAGATGGTAAGTTTTTGAATAAAACTAAAAGAATAACATGTTATTAAATATTAATTTCGTTAATTATTATAATATTTTTATAACTAAAATTCTAATCTATTTTTAGGTAAAAATTAAAAAAATTATCGTAATGTTGAATCAATTGCATCAATGATTCGTCCACATGATTCATTCGATATGTTATTATTTAACAATCACTTAATTAGTAATTCATTTCATGATTTACATGAGAGGGTTGCTAGTTATGCTTTATATTCTAGTGTCTGTTATTCGAAAATATTAGTTAATAATTTTACTTTATCATTTATTTTCAATGGTGTAATACATTATGCAACTCTATTGAACTATAGTATGGTTCTTAAATCAGTTCTGAATGAAAAATATCCTCAGTTGGTTTGAATATAGTTGATATAAAATAAGAAAATTACAATTAAGTGGAAGTAATACATTATATGTGTTAAGATGCTTTTATGAATTTTTAAAATCTTATATTTCTTGTACGATTATCGAAGATAAAGATGATAAAATTAATCAAATAATTGTTTATATGCAATCTGTACTTTGATTATGCTATTTGTCTCAAGAACTAAATATTAACATTAACAAACTAAAAAATAAATGGAGCCACCATGCAAATATTTTGTTCAAATCTACATATGCCATATTTGATGAAATATATAAGCAATTTACAAAGTTACATAATGTTCTTCACACAAAGTACATGCTTGATTATTTTAATATACAGGTTTTTCATTTTTCTACGATTCGATTTGAAAGTGCAAATTCAAGAACAAAACGGATGTTACTTCTTTTAAAAATTAGTCATAATATAGCAAAAACAACTATTTCAAAAGCAATCTTTTCTTCATATCTTAAAAATTACAAAGATAACGAGGAAGAAAATTATATAAATGACAATAGAAATTGGGTATATAAAATTAACAAAACAGAATGCTTCGATATCACATTGAATAAAAGCGATATTGAAAATAGTTTTATGGATAATGTAATAAAAACAATAGAGGAATCATTCAGTTTTCAAAATAGTACTATTGATGAAACTGACGATGACGAAACATATCAAGGAGAAATTAACGATTTTGATAGTAAATAAATAAGATTCAAACAAAAAGTCATAGAAATTTCGTTTAAATACACATATATAAAACAAAATTAAATTTTTTAAATAAAAACTAATAAAAATTATTTGTTCTATAATTTTAAAATTAATGTTTATTCTTACTAAATTAAATATATGTATAATTATATATTAGATTTATTAAAAAGAATATTTTTAATGGCTAGTAAATAATTTGACTTTTATCAGTAAAAAAAAAGTCCAAGTATACTAACTAATATGTGATATTTAACATACATAAAATTTGTGAGTAAAAAATGAATCGTTTCTAAGTACTATCACTTTAATGCACCATACCTTACTAATAAATAATGTCTACAAATGTATAAAAATTGTTTTTTCAAATGCCATAGATGATAAATATGAGTTTTTAAAAACAATAAAATACAAACATATGTTGATTAGAAAATTCTTAATCTCATATATTCATAATGTGGGAAAGTAATGATTTATTTTAGAGTACTGTCATTTTTATTCAACATACTTAACTAATATATAATATATTCATATGTATAAAAAATTTTTTTTCAAATGCAATAGATGGTAAATATGAGTTTTTAAAACAATATAAATACATAGATATGTTGACTAGAATGTTTTGAATTATATATAAAGAAACTTTGAGAAAGTAATGTTTCGTTTTTATGATATTGTCATTTTTATACAACATACCGTGTTAATATATAATATTTATAAATTTTAAAAGTTGTCCTTCCAAAAGAAGTAGATAATAAATATGATTTTTTTGTAACAAATAAAATATGTTGATTTGTTGATTAGAATTTGCTTAATTACATATAAAAAACTTTAAGAAAGTAATGTTATATTTCTAAGATATTGTCATTTTTAAACAACATACCTTATTAATATATAATTGTATTAAACATGTTTTATCAAATGCTATAGATAGTAAAAATGAACTTTAAGAAATAGATAGAATATTCAAATATATTGATTAAAATTATCTTTATAACACTATCAAAAATTAAAATGCTCATTTAATTAAATCTATGAATTTTGTTTTTTAAAGTTTCTGGCATATTGAAATCTGGATTTTCAAATGTCAAATGAAAAAGAATTTTTTTTATTAAAATATAGTATTCAAGATTACAATTGTTTTAATTATAAGATACTTAAACAAGCATTATCGATATGTTTATGTTTACAAATTTAAAAAGTACTTGAATTTTAGTTTCAATTACTGTTAAAAAACTAATTTAAAATAATTGATAAAGTAAAAATGGTACTTATTCAAGTGTTAATAAAATTTTTGTTACTTATTTTATATTTACAATCAAATACAATGAATACATAAATATTTATTATTATAATTTTTTTATTGTCTTTGGTAACTATTTTTTCACTAAAATAGTTTTAATTTAAAAAATATTGAATTTTATTTAAAATATCTCTCTATATTTTGCAATTTGTAAAAGTCGAGTTTTATTTTACTATAGACTTTAACAAAATAAAATTTATAATGATAATTAAATTAACGTTTTCAATTATTGATACTTTACTTTATTAATATTTTAATATATTAATACTTTAATTTACTAATTTTCCAAGTTTCTAATATGTTTATGATATCTAATAATAACAAATTTTCAAAATACTACGCAAATATATAATTCCTAGTTTAGTTATTTTTGTCGTATAACTTGTAATCGAGTTAGTGAATTGATAGACTGAATTTTAAATGCAATAAATCAAATTTTTATGTAACTATACTGATTAGTTCCGGTAAATCAGTAATTTAAAATTATTTAAAATTAAAAAATTATAAAAATATTATATAAAAACAATTTGTTTAATTAAAATAAAAATCTTACACAAATACTATTTTTAACTACATTAATTTATTAGTAAAGTAATTTTTATAATTTTTCAGTTCTTTAAAACTGTGATTGTTAATCTGTTAATTCCTTTAAAAATATTGTATTATTAATGTGCCAATTTTTAATTATTCTAAACTTATTAAATCAGGGTAAGTAGATTATGTGCAAAGTTATTAAAGATCAGATAATTAATAAGCGATGAAAAAGAAAAATTATAGAAATAATATATTACTTTGCTAAGTTTTATTTTTTGTAAAGTAAAGCATTATTTAATATTTGTATATACAAAGCTTTTGTAAAATATAATTTATTTGAAAATTTTTTAACATGCACTTGCATCTAAATCTTGTATACAATTATAATTAATATGCTAGGAAAATATTAAGAAAATCTTCTATTATTATTAGTAATGTATATTCCAAAAACACACAAGTTAAAGAAATATTTCAAATTTAAATATATTCAATTTTTTAAAAAATTTAAGTAAATTTTATTATTTCTTTTATGTATTACTAGACAAAAACATTATGTAAAAAAAATTAAAGAAATGTTCCCGCTTATTATATTTTGTTTAGTAATTTTAAAAACGAAGGGTATATGCATTTACTATATTTTGACATAAGTTAAATTTTATAACATTTACATTGCCGCGTTCCTAGGTCCTTTTGAGAGTCAGATTCTATATATCAGCTATCTAACTTATTATTTTATTCAACACAACACAAATAAAAGACACAATTATTCTTAGTTTAATATAAATTAAATTAGATTAAATTGTTTTAAATTGGGCCCACTAATATTTTATGAAAAAATTGGTGAGTAAGATGACTTACATTTATTACCAGTTTTAAATTGTGGCCCTTCGAGTTTCCTAGCACACAAGTATTAACTCAAACCCCTAAAATAGGCAAATACATTAGATTACGAAATACCTCATGCAAATACAATAAAAATGTAAAATGAAATGATTTCAAAATTTCTAAGCTTATATACCATATTTTTTGATTGGTAAAACGTAATTTCATTGTCTAATCTACCTAATTTTTCCGCGAGAGATTAAAGATCACATTTAAAGATAATGTAAAAGTATAAAATAAGATATTTTCCCAAAATTATCTTACTCATAAGCATATTATTTTAAAATAGTTATCTATCATATTAACTGTATATAAAAAAAAATAAAATACATTTATTTTGTGAAATTTTGTATATGCAAAAATGATATCTACGAAAGTATATGCAAAAAAATAATAGTTTGACATAACAGCCTTCGTGAGAAAAGGATTTAATTTTATGTGAAAGATAACCAAGAAACGCAACTTCTAGAAGAATAAAAATAGCAATGCAATAATCAAAAAAGACTTTGTAGCTAAATCTTAAATCACTTTCAAAAATAAAGATTTATTTGTAAGTAAGAAATAAAAAAACAATGCTTATATAAAGAATTTTAATATTATATCAACACATTTTATTCTCTATAAATACATACGTAGAGAGGAGAAATTAAGACAAAAAAAACTTTAAATTTCTATCAAAGTGTTTTTAAGAAAATGAAATTAAAAACATGTAGAAATCACTTCAATACGAAGTTGCATTTTTAACATATGTGAATGTAAAGGTACTAAATTTTAAACATATATTATTAATTGTTTTAATAGTTGATATTATACACATAGATGTAATTTTAAATGTTTATTGCCTATAACAATAAAATTGATCAAAAAAGGTCTAATTATTGAGAACTAGTAAGTGATCGAAAATTCCCCTTTACTTTAAAAGAGAAGTTTACTTCTTAAAAGAGGCTTATTTGTATTCACTTTTTGAAATTAGAATAAAAATTTTATTATGAGATTCTAATAAAAGAATAAATATTAGCTTTATTTGAATTTTTGCTTTTGAGATACATATATTTAAGTGAGAATAATATTGAAATTTGTAATCACTCAAAATAAAAATTTACAAGAACAACTTATTTTTTTAAAGAAAATCAAAAAACAAATGTTCATAAAAATCATTGGATTAATTGTTTTAAACAATTTTAAATATCAATTTATATTCCTAAAAATATAGTATATAGGATAGGTGAAAAAATTTATTATTAATTAATTATATGTAACTTCTATGTCAATTAAAAGTTTTTTTAATCAGTACAAGATATGATAATTATTAAGAAACAATAAAAAATATTAAAATCAAATTCTATTTGGCTACTTGAGATTTAAAAAAATTTTTTTAAATACCATACATCCTAGAATAGAATAGATTTTCTTTCAAAATCTTTTTATGTTAAAATGATCTAAACTAAAATGTTTAAAAGTGCCGCAATCCAGCAACGAATAGTTAAAATTTTTAAAAATTGTTTACAAATTTATGATATAGCGAGACCATACTTATCTTTTAAAAATTGTAAAAATATCTTAATGTTTTGCTATGCTTTGTAAAAATCAGAAAAAAAATTAAGCTAAATTTCGAAGTCGAAATTATTCATAAATGCATTTTAAAAGTAAATTTTGTAGTATGTTATTAAAAAACATCACCAATACTTTGATTTGAATATATTTTTATTTTTTAAAAGCCTAGATAAATTTTTTTATACGAAAAGTTTCCGAGTAATTATTTTGATTTATTTTTAATCTTATTAACCTAGAGAAACAAAGAAAAATCTTTATCATTTTAATATATTAAAAATTTGTATTTTAATTTATATAATACATTTTTTTAAAAAAAACAAAAACAAAATAAAAAGTATGCATTAAATTGGTAGAATTGTATTTTATGTAACCAAAATGTGAAATTACAAAATAACAATCGCTAAAATTAAATATTTTCAGTTAAATAATTATGAAATACTCATGACCAGCGTTAAGCATTATTAATATTTTAAAAAATTAACCAAACTTAAAACTAATCTGTATTTTGAATTTATATTATATTTAATAACTTACAACTTGCATATTTAAAACTAATTAAAAATTTAATGTAAACAATATTTTTAATTTTTATTTCTATATTAAAGAATTGTAAAAAATTATTCAAATCTAGAATCTCAAATGGGTCTACAATCATAAAGATATGTAGTAAAACAATTTTGATAAAATATGTTTTATAAACTTTTAAAACTTAAAAATCTATAAAATTTTAATAATAATTTTAAACATTATAAAAACAAGTATAATATTTTGAATGTGTGTTTCTACAAAACAAAAGATGTTAAAGTTTTTTAAATTTTAAATATTTTAGAAAAATTTCTGCATGTAGCGACGAACGAAGCGAGGCTGCTGCTTGTTGTTATTTAAGAAAGTATAATTAACCTTTTTTAATCTTTTATAGAAATGTCAATATTTTTTTAAAAAACGTAATGCTTTTATAATGTTCACCGATTTTATTGAAAAATATTATACAAAAAAATCTATCTTTGCGTTTTAAAAACGCACGAATTAGATTAAGATTTTTAAAAGAGAAAATTTATTTATTTTTATAATCTAAAAAAAATTTAATATACTTAATTTATAGTAATGATAGTTTAAAATCATAAAAAAATTTTTATTTAATAGTAGAATGTACTAAAAAACACTGATTATTTATCAATTTTTATTTAATATACATTTTGTTGAATAATAAAAAACTGAAAAAGCAATTATTTTCTTAATTGTTTATATGCGTTACCGCAATGTTAGACGATAAGATCATTACTATTTATTAAGATAATGACATTTTAAATATTCAATTATTAGACAATTTTTTTAAATAATCATAGCCTGTTTATGAGTTCTTGAAATTACAAGGACAATTATTTTCAAATTTTCAGTTAGAATTAACAATGTAATAAAAAATTAAAAATATGCTCAAATCTTATTTATATAACTTTATTTTAAGATTAAATTTTAATTTATTATTACGTAAATAGACTCATTGTTTAGAAATATTTAAAAACTTTTTTATTTTGATAGATATATTGCAGTTTTCATAGTTTTAACAATTTTATTGTTTATTGGATTCATTATCTAATTTTAGATTATCAAGATAATTTAAAAGGCTTTGTATGCACATATATTTTAAAACTTTATATTTAGCTAATATGTAATTATTATATTTTTTAATTATAACAAATAACTTCTAAAAATATTCAATTACGAAGTCTTTTTTTAGAAAAATTCTTAAGTTGATAAAAAGCAAACAATAATTAAAATATAAGTACACAATGCTATAAGAAATAATCATTGTTTTGTCAGTTTATAAAACATTATCAAAATTTTAAAAGTAATATAATATGTAGATGATTTCTACCATTAGCTCTAAAAAATTTACAGTTGAAATTAATTTTTTTACAATTTGTTGGTAAACAAAATTATACTGATTATAAATTGATTAAATATTTAATTTTAACTTACAGAAGAATTGTTTAATTCTACTAATTAATATCTTAAAGTGTTTGTATGTTAAATTTTAAATAAAAATAGTTGCAATATAAAAAAATAACTATTCAATTTTTGGTACACTTGAAAAAGCGAACTTGAAAAAATAGTAAAAAATTTCATTTATTTTCTATTCCAAGAATAGGTTTTTAGATTGATATTTTTATATCAGTATATACAAATACTAATAAATTGATACAATAAAGTGTAAAATATGAAAATCACTTTTTGAAATAAACTTCTCCTTTAAGATAATTATAGAATTTTCAATAAAAGATTTTTTTAGCTCAGTTATTCACAAAAATGTCTTATTTTCTTGAAAATGTCCTTAATATGTAGAAAAACAAATCACTCAAAGAAGTAATTTCAATAGTTTTTTTTTCTTTTACTGATACAAGATATATTACTCTAAAGTTGTAAATTTTTGAATAAAACTTTTCAATCTTCGATAAACATCCAAACACCAAGAATCACATCTTTGTTTATAAATTTAATTGGTTGTAATTTATAAGCATTAAAGCGAATTAAATTATCCTTAATAGTAAAATTTTAGATAACATTTTTTCAATTTCAAAGATTATCCACATTCTCAAGATCGAACATGTTTTGTTAGATTTAATTTTTTTTTACGTAAAAACCTTCACAAATTACTTTTTTTTGTGAAATTTAAATTAAAAAAATAAATAGTATATATTTAAAAAGTACCTGAAATTATTTTAAAATGCTTTGAAAAATCTTCCTTGATTAATTTTTAGCAGTTACACATATCTTGAGAACGACTTATTGTATTTTAACGGTTAAAATCTTAAAATTTTTGCAAGGAATAATCACGTAGGGCATTTTTTTTATCTGGTTATCATGCCACTTTTTTGTTTATGAATGAAAAAACTCTCTTTTTAAATTTGCCAAAAATTTTAAATCTTATATTTTGACAACAAATAATTTTACAGACATATTTTTTATATTGTTAGAAAGACATTTTTATTCTACACACTTTTTCTAAAAACATCTTTATGAAATTCTTTTATTTTAGCATTCTATTTCTGACAAAAATTAAAAGTTTAAAAAAAATTAACTAAAAACTTACATTAATCAAGATTTTTCATGAATATGCTTAACATGTTGAGAATTAAAAACGTCAATATAGCTTTTTGTTTTTTTCGGATTTTGTCTCCAAAACCAAGATATTCCACTCTAAGTTACTGAACTTTAAAGTCAAAAATTACTTCTTCAAAAAAGTGTTTCAACCTTATAAATAAGACTTTAAATGTCATTTTTTTAAGTTAATTCGTAAATAGTACAAAAAATTACATATATTGCTGTATTTTCAAGCATTTATTTTAAAAAAAAAAAGTAAATAGGGATGCAAAAAGTTAAGATTTTGTAATACTTTAATAGATTTATCTGAAGAACTGGATTTTAGATTAACTGATATCGCATATTCTGATTTACTAATATGACAAGTTAATATTTTTATAAAAATTTCACTTGTAATTGAAAATTATGGTTTCGATATTATCTATTCTTTATATAAATTGAAGAAAACAAAAACATTAAAAAATCAAAAAGTTTATTAACTTTAATAAAAGAATTCTACAATAAATCTATTTTTATTACACTTCAAATACAATATTCTAAATTATAACACTTGTCAAAACATTATAGTGTTCAAAATATTTTTTTATTGATATTATTATATAACTATTTAAGCTTAATATTTGAAGAATCATAATATTAAGGATTTTAAAATATATTGAATAAATACATTAAAATGTATATTTATTCTTTTTTTACTATAAAAAGAGCAACAAATTTGTCAAAAGTATCATATTTTTAAAAATGAAACTTTTAAGTGAAGTATTATTTGCT
This sequence comes from Strongyloides venezuelensis, assembly GCA_963280985.1. Lineage (NCBI taxonomy): Eukaryota > Metazoa > Nematoda > Chromadorea > Rhabditida > Strongyloididae > Strongyloides > Strongyloides venezuelensis. The sequence continues at coordinate 445,945 of CAUJLX010000002.1, read as the reverse complement.
CTAGTATGCCTTCACATTGTTGCTGGATTTGGAGGTGTAAGTCAAAGTTTCATTTTATTCTAAATTATTACTCTTAATTCCAGTTAACTCGTTTAAGAATCCAACAAGAAACTCGTAAAGACATGAGCGATGATGGTAAGAAACGTTTTGACGAGCATCAAAAAGCTATGGAACAATTAGTTAAATTAAGTAACCAAATTCATGATGTTAAACCATCAAAAGATGACGATAAATTTGATTTGGATCCAATGTCAAATCCAAGTATGTATCAAGGAGATATGATTTTAAATAAACATGCTGCTGAGTATTTACTCGCTGAAGCTAAAATGAAGTTAGAAGCAAAACACGCTAATAAGACAGGACTTGATGCTGAAAAAGAAATTGTAGACAAACTTAAAAAAAATAGAGCATATAAGAAAGACTTACCTTTCAAATGGAAGTTCCCAATTCCTTATTACATTGATGGCGTTAAATCAGTAGGTGTTATTGACAGTGCTGTTAAAGATTTGGAAAAAGAAACATGTCTTACATTTAAAAAAACTGGACCATTTAAGGACAGACAAGGTTTAAGATTGTTCCCAGGTCAAGGTTGCTATTCAAACTATGGACCAATTTCAGATAATAAACCACAAGACATTAGTATTGGTCATGGTTGTGAACGGATCTGTATCGTTCAACATGAAATTTCTCATGCATTAGGTCTTTTCCATGAACAATCAAGACCAGATAGAGATAATTATCTTGATATTGCTATGCAGAATATCGCTCCAAATAAAAGGCATAATTACGATAAATCTTCTTTAGCAGAAACTGAAACATTTGGAATCCCATATGATTATGGTTCAATCATGCAATATGGTAAAACTGCTTTTAGTACTAACCATAAATTGGCTATGGTTCCAAAGAATAAATTATATATAGACACAATTGGACAAAGGGAAAAAGTGTCATTTAACGATATTAAATTACTTAATACTATTTATTGTACTAAAATCTGTAAAGGTGGTATTAAGTGCAGCAATGGAGGTTATGAAGATCCTAAGAAATGCGGTACATGTAGATGCCCAAGCATGTTAGGAGGACCAACCTGTGAAGATGTTGCTAGGAATCCACCATCATGTGGTAAAGAAAATATTTTGATAGCATCATCTAAGGAGAAATCATTTAGCACAAATGGAGTTAAAGACTGTGTTTTCTTAATTAAGGCTGAAAAAAATAAAAGAGTTAAAATCAGCCTTGACAAAGGAAATTTCAACCAAAAATTACCTTGTGCCCCAGGACACGCTCTCCAAATCAAATTCAATATTGATAAAACTATTACTGGTCCAACATTTTGCGGTAGAATTCAACGTCAAACTCTTATTAGTGAGGGAGATCAAATGTTTGTTAACTATGTTGGAACTTCTCCTCAACATATGTTAAAATTTAGGTACAGCCTAGCATAGGTACGTTTATTTTTCAAACGATTGCACTTATATATTTGTGTTAAGTATATTACCGTTATAACTTAACAGATTTTATATTCTATATAAGTTTTTATTACAATTAAAATAATTTATTTCAAAATCACACCTATTATGAGAAATAATTTTTCATAGAAGAAGATCTGATATTCAAATATTTATATCAAGTAAATATCTTTTTTTACGAGTTTAACAAAACAATAAATAAATATATTATAAGCAACCTTTTGATTTATTTTTATAGATTTAATGATAACATTTATATAATTGCTATGCTAAAATAATGTAATATTGATAATGAATAATGATAATTTGTCAATTCTTTTTCAAGCAGCTCACTTACTTTGTTCGTGACTCGCCGGACTGGAGAGCCGATGTTTTAACGTAAGAGAGATGCTTTCCTTTACAATAAACTCGCTTTACTTGTTCCTTTTGTCTGTGGACACGATTTTCTCCATATAAAAATATTTAATTTAATTTTTTTTACGTAAAAACGTTCACAAATTACATTTCTTGTGAAATACAAATTAAGAAAACAAACACATAAAATCAAATTCTTTGTCTACAATACGTATGATAAGGCTTTAAATAATATAAATATTTTAAATAATTTAATAGCAGTTTTATTATTGTTTACATGGACAATAAAATTAGAAATAATTAATTTTGTAAACCCCAGAGAAGCTGTGGTAACATTATCCAGCGGAAAGAGAAGACAAATGGGAGGAACGACAACCAGGATAAGACAAGACACTCTTCCTTGCGAAAGAGAGAGATATAAGATAAATATATAGTTTTTGTTGTTTTTAGAAATAATATACTTGACTACGAATAAACGTCTTAACTTTATATACCGAGTATTAAATTCAACTTTTGGGATCAACTTTAGGGGTCTCCTTGAATCCAACCGGATTACATGGAGGTTTTACCTTGCGTAATTCGATTGTAATTCATTGTCCTTTTATTTTAAATCCGCTATTTATCCTAATTAATTGTAGTTTTTAAGCATATTTTTTCAATGTTCTTGACTTCGCGTATCAACGATAGTAGCAACTCTTAGTTTTACTTTTATTAAAATCACTGTTATCACATACTTTAATTTTGTTAGATATTCATTTATATCTCTAGTTTGCCTTCTATAATTAATAGGAACCTAAGCACATATCTCTCTCTTTTTAAGTTTAGTTTCTCTTTTATTCATTTTTTTAATATTAATTTATGCCCAGACATGCTTTGCCATGTTACGAGAGATATTTGTGCGACTAACTACTAAGTACAGGATTAGTGGGTGCCGGCTCTTCTGTCCGAAAAATGTACTACGTGGTGTTGGTGGATGGCTCACCATTGTGTCACTACGTCTTTAGAGAATGTAGTTTAGTTAATGTATTAGCATAGCCAGCACACAAGTGCGGAATTTTTTATATCTTTTTTATATTTATTTTTTTCTACATATTGTCTACATTCAAGTTACTAGTTCAATCAGTAGACAGGAAGGCACCGCATCATGTTACATACATTTTTATTAAGTGTCACATACTTGATACTTACGAGATAGTTTATACTATACTATATCTTGTCTTCAATTTGATATTTATAATTGTTTATGACATTACATTACTCAACATCAGGGCATCTAATTTTTCTTTTGATAACATAATAAATTTCTAATGAGTTAGTTAACTATTACATCTTTTTACGTCGTTGATATCGCCTTTTCCTTCTGTGATTAACTTTCTTTTCCTTAAATACATTTAGTCCCTGGATCTTTCACTATGTTACGGAAACTATTTAAACGTAATACTTCTAAATTGGACACCAACAACAAGACTTTTGCAGCTGCATATGGCCTCCTGAAAACTAAATGGCTGAAGGAGCAAATGGACGCCAAGAGTTTTTCCCAAGCTGAGCAACATCAGGTTAGTTTGCGTCAAAATACTGAATTGCTTCAACTTATTGCTAACTACGGTCTTGATGAAACTCAGACACTTCGTCAATTCCCACTTCCCACTTTAACTGATAATGATCTTAAGCTTGAGTTACCCTCGTATGAGAAGGAACTTGATGACGCTTTCCGTAAGGAAATAGGTAAGATAATTCCTTATTTAAGAGAATTCACTGTTACTGGAATTGAAAATTACATACGTCTACTTGACAGAGCAATGCTCTCATTAGCTAAAAATAGCGCTCGTAAAGAAATTCTAGATAAGCTAGCTGCTCCATATCTGTCTTCTTTGATTAGTAAGGATACTGGTTTGATTAAATTCTATTATGATCGTTACATTTTTAGTCACGATCCTGACGAAACTAATACACTGACTTCTATCCTTAGTCACATAGTTGATTTAATGACTTTGGATGGCCATCGTGCTTGTCTTGGTGCATCTATACGACCACCTAAACAAGCTAATCTTCCAATTGGCAACTATATTATTAGATTTGAAGACCACGTTCTTCGTCTCGATGGAATTCGTATGGATTCTTTCGAGATGGCGGAGAATGAACCCTTGAATAATGAACGCCGTCGTATTTTTATTAATGGCTTAAACGATAACTTAAGTACGATAGTACCTCAACCTGAATACCAATTACCCTGGCACGCTTTTACACAAGCATATACTGCCGGATACACTAGATTGTATCCCACTCGTTCCATTTTTATTAATTCCATGAATACTCGACATATGTCTAATATTAAACACAACGATAAAATTCCCTATAGTTACAATCATACTAATAATAATAATAATAAGCCCCGTAAATTTAATAATACCATTAAGCATAATAATCGTTCTTCTAACTTCAGTAATAACTTTAAACATTCTAATAACTATACCCCTCGTTTTCTTGATATTAAGCAAAATAAGAAAGAACAACATTCATTTACAAAAAGAAACAACAATAATAACAGCTATAAATCTGCTAAACCTAATACACAGTTTCGAACTAACGTAAAACATTCTAACTTTGCTAAGAAAATAAATAATGTTGAAGCTGCACTGCAACAGCAATCTAGCTTACTTAATGAATTATCTAGTAAACTTTTCCTTTTTGATGTACCTAAGGCCACTATAACTTTAGTTACCCTATTCGCATTGTTCACTCCAATTCTTGGGTGGACTTGTGAACAGAAACCTCCTTTCTACCCGTTAACATATGCACAATACAGTTACAAATTGTCTACCTTTAAAGCCGTCACTTTCAGTGCCATGGATGAAAAGTGTGTTCCTGTTTTCTACCGTCCTGGACACTTATTAGGTGATATTCTGATAGATAATAATTGGGACACTCCTTCTGAAACGAATGTAACGCTATTCGATGCAGATGGATGTGAAACTGGTGTTTTTGTATATCAAAACTTGACTGACGACGAATTAATACTAATTAAGCCTTATAAGGGTATATTAAGTGATTTAGATTTTGGCATGATACTTGATGTGTATGCATACTATTACTCATTTAACTTTTCCTGCCCTTCGACCGACGAAGTTGAGACTTCGAAGTCTTACAACGCGCCCGTATTATCTTCTCCTGTACGCACTTCCAAAAAAAGGAAACATGATTTCGACAATGATGAAGAAACCACTGCTGAAATAAAAAGATTAAAAAACGAACTTGCTGTATCTACGAAACTAAAAACTGAATCTAACAAAGAGATTATGGAAAGAACTACTCAGATTACCAACCTGCAGAATGCACTCTCTCTTGAGAATAATGAAAAGAAGATTCTAGCTGATAAATATCAAAATGCTCTGGCCCAATATACTAAATCTCTAGATCAGTACTCCGCTCTGTCTTCTGATGTCTCCAATCTTCAAAGACAGATAACTGATTTGAAGCATGATAAACACACGTTAGAATCAACTGTGATCAACAAAGACAGACAATTACGAGAGATGTCAAGAGAACTTCAAGATATACAGCACGATGCCAATCATCGTCAGATACAACTTACAGGTGCTCAGAACGCAGCTAATACTTTAAAGAATAATCATCAAAACGAATTAACTTCTTTAAAAAAAGCCCATGATTTACAGTTGACAGAATTGCGTCTTCAGTTAGAAGAACAAGCGATTCAGAAGGTAGCTGCTGAATCACATAAATGGGAAGCACAGAGAGAAATTGACTTGAAAACATGGACTTCTGAGAAAAATAAATTCGCATCTACATGTACACTGGAAAAAGATATCGCAGTTGGAAATATAAAAGACATTTTTGAGAAACAATTAAACGACTTTAAGATTACCGTTTGCGACGTTAAAACTGAAACTATGGAGACAGACCAACCACAAGAAGTGCTCAAAAAGCTTGAGGATCAAACACGTGAAATAGCGAGCCTCAAAACACTTCTGGAACTACGTCCAGCTCCTGATACACCAATAAAAACGGAGAATACAGAATTGTGTACGGCGTACAATAACTTCGTAGTTTTTATAGACCATATTAAACACCTTGATATATATGATGCAGTACTTACGTTACCAAATAGTGTAGCATCATTTATTACCTTTTTAACGACTTTAATAGGTTCCCAATTAATTAACAGGGTTAGAAATAAATCACCCACGCGTTTAACCAAATCAAAGCTAAATATTCCTTACCATTATAAGGATGAAAGAAAACAAGAGACACCGAAGTATAACTGGAAATTTGGTGATGGACCACTTCTTAATAGTGTTAACAGCATTATTCATGAAGCATTGCTAAAGATCCTAATTCCACTCCATAATATTCCCGTCTTAACACTGCTCGATACAGGAGCATCTATAAATATTTTAAATAGTAAAATAGTTAACCACTTTACAAATAAGATTATAAAAATTAATAAAAACGATGCCGTTGCGACATCTGCAAATGGTACCAATATAACATTAGAAGGTAAAATAACTTTGAATGTAACATTAGACAACAAAATATATCCCATTTCTTGTTACATTAGTCCCAATATCAATCATGATCTCATCCTTGGTAAGCCAGGTCTTACTTCTTTTGGTGATTTTCATGATATCTTGGCCTAACAATAAAGCCCACCTTGGACCTCATATTCTTTGTCTTTATAATACACATAAATTAGTAACTGACGCGGATATCACCTTAAATTCGTTAACATCTAATATTTTTAATCCCATCGTTAGCGATTCATCTAGTTTAGAAAATAAAAATGTTTTCACAATTGTACAACCACATTTTAAAGGCAACAATCTACTTGTTACATATTCACAAATTTCATCCGTCAAGAATAATAGAATAAATTTTTTAATTGATAATCATAGACAAAATCCAGTAACATTAAGTAAAAATACTACCCTAGGACACGTTGCATTAGTAGAGAAATTGAGTGATTCGGAAATACGTATTACAAATGAAGGTTATGATAGCGATGAAGCTGATATTGTGGAACGATTACCACCTTATCCTTCTAAAGCCTCAACTATAATTACTTCGCAAGAAGATTTTTTTAAATTAGTTAATTTGGATAATTCCTTACTACCCCAAAACTTATTACATCAGTTCTATAATTTGATATGGCATTATAGAAATGTATTCTATGAATACAATAACGATCCTGGTAACTATAACGGCCCAGAGACATTAGATTTGACAACCATTCCCCATGATATCCCTAAACCTATAAAAACACCTAGGTATACTCTTGAAAAAGAATTAGAAATAGAAAAACAAGTTCGAGACATGTTGAATAGCGATATCATTGAACCTTCTCGAACTCCTTATCTCTCGAGAATTAATTTAGTTAAAAAGAAAAATAATGAATGGCGTTTTGTAGTTGATTATAGACTTATTAATAAGCTAATCAAACCACAGAGCCATCATATACCTCGAATTGACATCATTTTAGATAAGGCTGCGGGCAAATTATTCTACTCGTCATTAGATCTTAAGAATAGATTTCATCAGCTTATCTTAGATAAACATAGCCGCTACCTGACTGGATTTCCAACTCATATGGGAATCTTTTAATATATGAGGGTACCCATGGGTCTAGTAGGTAGCCCAGATTTTTTTAACCACGTAATGGAGAAAGTCTTTAGCGATGAAAATAACTTCGTCTATTTAGACGACATTCTTTTCACTAATAACACAATAAATGCACACCTAGATAATATCGAGCACGCGTTAGACAAAGCTAATAAGCTTGGTCTGCGCTTCTCTCTTAGCAAATGCTTGTTTTTCCAAAAGTCACTAGAATACTTAGGCTTTATCATCAGTAGTAACGGTGTTCAACCAAATCCCACTAAAACAGCCGCTTTAAATAAAGTAAAAATATATCTTATATTTTTTATTTTATGTAATCTTATTTGATGTGATCGTTGATCGCTTGTTTTTTTTTACCTCTCTCTATATCTAACCTTAGCTTATTTCATCATATTACTAGTATATATAAACTAAAATATATACATGCAACCTGATAAAGTTTTTTTTAGGACTTTTCTAATTTTATACAGTTTTAGATTATACATCTTTTATATTAAGTAATACTATTGTTGTAACCTGTGAATAGTGAAGTTGTAATCACAGGGTAAGTCTCTATTCTTCTGAAAATGTATATTGTTTTATGTTTTTTCTAGTTCTTTTACTATATTTATACTTATATATATCGAATAAATAATATTTTATAAATTGGGTCACTTTATTCCTTACAGGAAGCCGCCCGTCAAAATTAAAAATTTTTACTATAAAAAAGAAATACCTAAGAATGAGAGAGAGCTTCGATCGTTTCTAGGAGCTGCAAACTACTATAGAAAACATATACCAAACTATAGCAAAATAGCACATATTTTATACGATGCTACAAACAATTTTATTTGGACTAGTCAACATACATTAGCATTTAACAATCTTAAGAAAGCAATAACGGAGGCATGCATATTAGCACCTCCAAGTTTAACCGAAAATTTTACAATACTAACGGATGCATCTATACAAGGATTAGGAGCTGCTTTAATGCAGCAAGGCAGACCCATCGCATTTGCTTCCAGGACTTTAAAGAAATCTGAAGCAATGTATGCCCCTGTGCAATTAGAGGCATTAGATCTTGTCTTCGCTCTTAAGCAATTTTCCCCATATATTTACGGTAAAAGAACAACTGTTCTCACTGACCAAAGTAGTCTCATAAGTCTTATGGAAAAAAGAGATGTTTCCAATATACTAGACCGATACAAAAATTATATTATGGGATTCGACATAAATATTAAATACATTAAAGATAGTGACAATACTGTTGCTGACTACCTAAGTAGAACAGTATTTAGTATAAACTTAACATTCACCACGGATGATTTTGTGGATGTATTTCCAAAATTACACAATTACTTTCAATATTCCTTCATAATTAAAAACTTCCACAAATACTTGAGCGATAAAGAAATAGAAAACCACCCAAACTGCACAATTATTATGAGAGGTAAAGTAAGGATTTACGTACCACAGAAATTAAGATTCATGACGTTAACGCTTTGGCACGAACACCCACTATTAGGCAATCACTCAGGCTTTGACAAAGAAGCCCAAAAATTCAAAGATACGTTTCATTGGCCTGCTATTAATAACGATATCCAAAGAGTCTGGTCATCCTGTCAACAATGTATACAAAATAAACCTCATGGTCCTCTTCAAGCAACCGTGAATGTAAAATCTTTGCCAATACCACCACATCCTTGGCATACCCTTAGTTTAGATCACTTAGTTGTAAACGAAAATAGTTACATATTAGTACTGATAGATGAGTTTAGCAAATTTGTTAAATTACACCATGTTTCAAGCATGGGTGCTTTAACAACTACTAGAGAATTGACTAACACATTCTTTCTACTAGGATTTCCTCACACACTAAAAACCGACAATGGCCCTGCTTTTATAGCTGACACATTTAAATCTTTCTGTAAAACTTTTAACATCTCTCATTATCTAGTATCAGCTTATAATCACCAAGGCAATGCAATTGTCGAACGATTTAATAGAGCTATTAGAGAAAGTATTAGAATTTACAATGAGATAGATATCTTAGAATTGATAAATAGTATACAATATGTCCATAACTTTAGCTACATGACAAACCATGAAGGTAAGCCTAAGGAATACATACTATCTACAATAGATAGGTATACTAATGAAAATTATATTAATATAGAGCTTTCTGGACGCAGAAGCCTTTTAGAATATATAAAAACAACTCTTCATAATTCTAACGATAAGATACCTTCTAATACATTTACGATCATACCTAACGATACGATAGTATTTAAGAAAAACGTATCAGCGCATAAAAACGATACACAATTTCTAGGTCCATATAAGATTGTCGAACACCTACATGGTGACACTTATATAATAATAAAATTAACCAAATCACATCGACCTACAGGTCTTCCAGAGAGAGTGAACGCACGGATATTGAAACTAGCACCGAAAGTCATTCAAGAGCAATCACAAAAACTAGCTAATGAAGATTCTTCAATTACTGTTTCCACGGATACTTCAATTAGCATTCAACCCCCAATTAATAGTACAGATAATCTACCAAAACGCGGTCGTGGTAGACTCAAAAAGATTAGCACAACTTTTAACATTAAAGAAAATAAAGTAAGAGTAAAAAACCTAAGTTTAAATAAAAGAATTCTCAAAACGATTCCTTCAAGAGATTTGGAAAATTGACTTAACCCAAAGATAAAGTTAATATTTATAATATTTAATAGAGTCATTTATTATTATTATTATAATTTCTATATTATTAACTAATTATGTATGTGTTTCAGCTGGGGTGTAAAAGGAGATATAGAACTGAAGTATCTTGTATTGGGAAGTTGAGGCCCAAAAGATTAGAGTTTGTATTATAGTAAGTTCTATTAATAAGTATAATAACAATTTTACATCCTAGGTGGCCACTATACTACGTTACATTGCACTATTTGAATTTGTTGTTTAAATTTAAATAAATATTCTTTCTAACTACGTGAACCCTCCACCAAACAAATTATAAAAAATTTTACTTAAGTGATAAACCTTTACCTAAACGTGGTAGAGGACGACCTCGTAAAAACAAAGACTAAAAAAAATAAGAATATATAGGTTACGAAAAAATAACACGTACCTCTTAACTTTAGAAAAAATATATATATATATTAACATACAAATATAAATACAAAACAAAAAAAAATATATAAAAATATATGATTCTTTTCAATAAGACACATAAGAAAAAATTCATATTATTATATCATTTATACTTTGTATACAATTTTATTTTAACATACATATTATCTTTTTATTGTCACATAACACATATTAAATGTGGCATAATCATCTATTCAAATTGTCATTTTATTAATAAATTTTGTTATCTTATATGATTGCCCTGATCAAGCAACCATTTAAGTAATTTTTATTGTATGAGATTAACATATCTCTTCTTTATCATCCTTGAAGTTTTTTTCAATAGATATTGACCAAACATACTATTTTTTTCTTCGTTATCTTTGTATTATCATATGCATATTATTTTGAACTTATATTATAAACAATGTATTCATATTATACTGTTAGCTACCTCTATATATGTTTTTATCTTCATTAAGCTATCAGATCTTTATATTAATTCATTATATATTATGTTTATTTATGTACATCATGTTATTAAGGCAACTACTTATTATATATTTCAATTATTGTTGCCTCTCTTAATTGTAAAAATTTACTTGACAAACTTACCCATTGGTAAATGTTATATTACTGATGTGCTTAATTGTATTATTTCTAATCAAAATTATACAAACTTACCTGTCTTATTAACATGCAACTATTTAATCAACAAAAAAACTTAACATAAACAACAAAATATTTACAAAGACAACAATAAGATGAAAAAAAAATGAAAGAACAACAAAACTCCAACCCCTACAAGACCCCTACATTCTTTCACTTTATTTACAATGTAATTAAAATCTCCTCTATTTGCTCTTCTTTCTTTTCCTTATTCTCCCACTCCTTCTTTTCTTCTTGGAGACGCCTGACAATTCTCTCCAAACGGTCAACTCGACTCGTCTCACTAGCTACGCGACGACGGTGCCCAGATTCCAATATCAACACCTGATTTCGATGACGGCAATTCATGAACTTGATAATCACCACCATCAAGAAAATACAGAAAATAAGCCCAGCCAGTAGGTATAGACACCCCAATTTCCATCTCCACGTATTCTCCATTTGAACAAGACATTGATAACAAACTGGCTTCACTAGAAATGATGATGAAATGAAAAAAAATAACAGAATCATGGTAACTTACTTTTGATACAATTTTTTCAATATTGAAAACAACGTAAAATTTTTAAATGAAATATATTTATTATTATCTATTAATCATTTTACCAATCTTATCAGTCATACAATCGTGATAAAAAGTAATCCCTTATCACCTATAGGATACTACAACATGGAAATATTCAGCTTTTGATCGGAATTCAAAAGCTTGTAAGGAGGATGTAAACCCCAGAGAAGCTGTGGTAACATTATCCAGCGGAAAGAGAAGACAAATGGAAAAAACGACAACCAGGATAAGACAAGACACTCTTCCTTGCAAAAGAGAGAGATATAAGTTAAATATATAGTTTTTGTTGTATTTAGAAATAATATACTTGACTACGAATAAACGTCTTAACTTTATATACCGAGTATTAAATTCAACTTTTGGGATCCCCTTTAGGGGTCCCCTTGAATCCAACCGGATTACAGTGCAAGTAATATTGGTAACAAAGTAGGATACTCACCTGCTATCTTTGTATATGTTACTGGAAAAACAAAGTAATACACTTATTGTTTTGTAGTAGTAACATTTGATCTTTGTAAGCAGATCTAAATAAAAGTAATAAAACTTGTTGTTCTAGGTAAAAGATATCAGGTAAAGCCACATTAGCCTTATTTGTCTAGTGTAGCATAATCCAAGATATCAAGGTCATGCGATATGTATCAAAAGACGAAGACTTTATGGATACAAATATTTTTGATATGTACAACCAGAACACTTGGAAAAAATAGTAGTTATTCTTGTTGTATTTTAAAAAGATATTTATTCTTAATTTAATTTATTGTTAATAAAGTTTTAAATATAAGCATACATTGGAAAGTAAACTCTTGAGTTTGAATTTATTTTAAACAAAAAAACATTAAAAGAAGTTTTATATGAATAATAAAAAATCGAATAATTGACAGTATAGACATTTTAAAAACTTTAAATCAAAAAAATATATGATATAATGTTTTGTTTCGATCCCACAAAATAATTTAAAAAAATGTATAGTTTTTAATCTATCCTAATCAGAGAAAAACGCTTTTTTACTTTTATTTTATGCCTGTTGAATACAATTTTTAAGGAATGTGTATTTCAATACTGTTTATTTTTGTAATAAATAGTTGTTTTTAATTTTTTTATAAGATTTGTATTTTTTATAAGAACTTATTTTTCCTCTATAAAATATATAAAAAGTAAAACTTATTTCTTAAACTTTTCATAACAAAAAATGTAGAGTATTATTTATAAAACCAGTAGAATATCCTTTATGTCTGTATTGTTTTTTATTTTATTTATTTAAAAAATTGTTGATAAATCGCATTTATTATTATAAAATCTTTAAATTAAATAAAAGCGACATTTCATTACATTCAAGTTTAAAAATACAACTTATTCACCAGTATTTATTTGTAAAAAATCATTTAATTATAATGTCAAAAAAATAACTAACTATTCAGAATTAATAAACATAATAGTGATAATTAATAAATATGTGAGTGTAATTATAAAAAATTTACCAGTATGCATATTAGCCTTAATGAACATAGCATTATTGAAAATTTGTTGAGTATCATTTTATCTTTTTTGATTTTTACAAAATTAAAAAATATTATATTTGCATATTCTATAGATCTCACTAAATGTCATTTTGACATGTCTGTCTCTAGAATTCGTGGGGTATAGTTGTGTTCGTTTAGACACATTTTCGTTTTCTGTGCATTCTTTACAGAAGATTCTTTACAAAACATTCCTTACAGAATATTCTTTACAAAACATTCTTTACAGAAGATTCTTTACAAAACATTCCTTACAGAATATTCTTTACAGAACATTTCCTTACAGAAAATTTCTTACATAACATTCCTTACAGAACATTCCTTACATAACATTCTTTACAGAACATTCCTTACAGAAGATTCCTTACAGAACATTCCTTACATAACTATGCCTTACATAATATTCCTTACAGAACATTCCTTACAGAAGATTTCTTACAGAAGATTCCTTACATAACTATGCTTACAGAACATTCCTTACAGAACATTTCCTTACATAACATTCCTTACATAACTATGCTTACAGAAGATTCCTTACAGAACATTCTTTACAGAACTTTTCCTTACATAACTATGCTTACAGAACATTCTTTACAGAACATTCTTTACAGAAGATTCCTTACAGAACTTTTCTTACATAACTATGCTTACAGAACATTCTTTACAGAACTTTTCTTACAGAACATTTCTTACAGAACATTCCTTACAGAACATTCCTTACAGAAGATTTCTTACATAACATTCCTTACAAAACATTCCTTACAGAAGATTCCTTACAGAAGATTTCTTACATAACATTCCTTACAGAAGATTTCTTACAGAAGATTCCTTACATAACTATGCTTACAGAACATTCCTTACAGAACATTCTTTACAGAACATTTCTTACATAACTATGCTTACAGAACATTCCTTACAGAACATTCTTTACAGAACATTCTTTACAGAACTTTTCTTACATAACTATGCTTACAGAACATTCCTTACAGAACATTCCTTACAGAACATTCCTTACAGAACATTCTTTACAGAAGATTCCTTACAGAACTTTTCTTACATAACTATGCTTACAGAACATTTCTTACAGAACATTCCTTACAGAACATTCCTTACATAAGATTCTTTACAGAACATTCCTTACAGAAGATTCCTTACATAAGATTCTTTACAGAACATTCCTTACAGAACATTCCTTACATAAGATTCTTTACAGAACATTCCTTACAGAACATTCCTTACAGAACATTCTTTACAGAACATTCCTTACAGAACATTCCTTACAGAACATTCTTTACAGAACATTTCTTACAAAACATTCCTTACAAAACATTCCTTACAGAACATTCCTTACATAAGATTCTTTACAGAACATTCCTTACAGAACATTCCTTACAGAACATTCTTTACAGAAGATTCCTTACAGAACATTCCTTACAGAACATTCTTTACAGAAGATTCTTTACAGAACATTCCTTACAGAAGATTCCTTACAGAACTTTTCTTACATAACTATGCTTACAGAACATTTCTTACAGAACATTCCTTACAGAACATTCTTTACAGAACATTCCTTACAGAACATTCCTTACAGAACATTCCTTACAGAACATTCCTTACATAAGATTCTTTACAGAACATTCCTTACAGAACATTCCTTACAGAACATTCTTTACAGAAGATTCCTTACAGAACTTTTCTTACATAACTATGCTTACACAACATTCTTTACAGAACATTTCTTACATAACTATGCTTACAGAACATTCCTTACAGAACATTCCTTACAGAACATTCCTTACATAAGATTCCTTACAGAAGATTCCTTACAGAAGATTCCTTATAGAAGATTTCTTACAGAAGATTTCTTACATAACATTTCTTACAGAAGATTCCTTACAGAACATTCTTTACAGAACATTTCTTACATAACTATGCTTACACAACATTCTTTACAGAACATTTCTTACATAACTATGCTTACAGAACATTCCTTACAGAACATTCCTTACAGAACATTCCTTACATAAGATTCCTTACAGAAGATTTCCTTACATAAGATTCCTTATAGAAGATTTCTTACAGAAGATTTCTTACATAACATTTCTTACAGAAGATTCCTTACAGAACATTCTTTACAGAACATTTCTTACAAAACATTCCTTACAGAACATTCCTTACATAAGATTCCTTACAGAACATTCCTTACAAAACATTCCTTACAGAACATTCTTTACAGAAGATTCCTTACAGAACTTTTCTTACATAACTATGCTTACAGAACATTTCTTACAGAACATTCCTTACAGAACATTCTTTACAGAACATTTCTTACATAACTATGCTTACAGAACATTTCTTACAGAACATTCCTTACATAAGATTTCTTACAGAACATTCCTTACAGAACATTCCTTACATAAGATTCCTTACAGAACATTCTTTACAGAAGATTCCTTACAGAACTTTTCTTACATAACTATGCTTACAGAACATTCTTTACAGAAGATTCTTTACAGAACATTCCTTACAGAACATTCCTTACAGAACATTTCTTACAGAAGATTCTCTTACAGAAGATTCTCTACAGAAGATTCCTTACAAAACATTTTTTACAGAATATTCTTTACAGAAGATTCTTTACAGAACATTTCTTACAGAACATTCTTTACAGAACATTTCTTACAGAAGATTCCTTACAAAACATTTCTTACATAACTACACATAAAATCAAATCCTTCTCTCACGAAGGCTATTATGTCAAACTATTATTTTTTTGCATATACTTTCGTAGGCCTTATTTTTGCATATACAAAATTTCACAAAATAAATGTATTTTATTTTTTTTTTGTATATACAGTTAATATGATAAATAACTATTTTAAAATAATATGCTTATGTCAAAAATTAGTAAATGCATATACCCTTTGTTTTTAAAATTACTAAACAAAAAATAATGAGCGCAAACATTCCTTATATTTTTTTTTACATAATGTTTTTATCTAAAAATGGAGATGAAAGAAATTGTAAAATTTACTTAGTTTTTTAAAATATTGTATACGTTTAAATGTGATAAATTTCTTTATTTTGTGTGTTTTCGGAATAGATATTACTAATAAAGATAGGAGATTTTCTCAATATTTTCTTAGCATATTAATTATAATTGTTCACAAGATTTGAGTGCAAATGCATGTTATAAAATTTGCAAATAAATTATATTTTACTAAAACTTTGTATATACAAATATTAAATAATGCTTTACTTTTCAAAAAATCAACTTAAGAAAGTAAATATAATATCTTTATGATTTTTTTTTCATCATTTGTTTTTTATCTAATCTTTAATAACATTATTTGAAACTAAAATTATATATCTATATACATGTTTTTAGATAAATATGTATAAATATAAATATTTATTACGCCGTTGATTTATTTTTTTAAAACTTTTAAAAAGTTATAAATTTTGCCTTATACAAACTCTTTTGCATAGAATTTTAATCTTTTTCTTTTTAACAGTGTCAAAAAAGTTTGAAAAATGCGATTCTCAAGTGCTAATTTAGTTAAACTTTATAATTTACGATGTTTCTTGATTAATAAATATTTTTAATTATTCGAAGATATTTCTTTTATAATGTCAAAGTGCATTGATGTATCTCTTATTGACACATAACATATTTGAAAAAATTTAACATTACACAAATTATCTCCAGATAGTAATATCGGTTGTAAAAAAAAGACTAAAGAAATTTTGAGTAAAATAAAAATCTACCTATGATTTGAGTTAAGAAATGATCTCAGTAATCATTTAATAAACTGAAAAGTGTAAGAAATATAAAAGTATAAAATTCACAAATATATAGTCACATATTGAAAAATTTATTTTTTAAATTTGGAAAACTATAAACTGTTAGCTGTTACATATCTATCAGATTTAATACTGTTTAAACAAAGATGGTCAAAGAGTATGACCATTTGAACAAATGTCATTAGTACTTTAAAAGTATTTTTATAAAAACATTTCATTTAACTTTCTTTGCTTCAATATATTATTTTCTTAAAATAATCATAAATTCAAAATCAGATGCTGTAGTTAGGTTAAATCTATCTGCAACTGTAAGTTAAAATTTATGTTTTAAGATTGTTTATTATTTTTTTAGGAAGCCAGCAAGACTTTAAAAATGATCCTAACTTATAAGTTTCAAAGTGAATAAAGAGCAGTTGAGAAAAAAAAGTTTTAGAATTGATCAATAAGATTGAAAAAGTCAAGAAACGGGTCTTGTGATTGTATAAAAAAAACAAAGTGTTTATAAGGTACATGATAATAAAAGAAAAGAAAATCATTATTTTGCAAGAAAAAATGATAAACAGTTAACAGGAGCCGATCGATGTAATAATGAAGATTGTTTAAGAAATTTATTGATAAATCAGTGATAATTTATATAAAAATCCCTTCATATTCATGCTTATATTGTGTTGAAAAGTTTAACTAGTTAATAAAATGTTGTTATATATTTTATTTTCTTTAAATTCTTTGAATTATAATAAAAAACAACTATTAAAAATATTTAAATTTTTTCTTATAAAGAAACAACTCTTATTCAGTGAGTAATTGACTGAATTTGGATTAAAAATCTTATGTTTGGCTCTAAGCATAGTAGAAAAAATTATTCTACACGATCAAGTTAAAATATTGTAAAAGATATAAAAAGAATTATGATAGAAAATATTAATCTATTTCATAATTATTGTCACACTTATCCTTCATATTTTACTAATACATGATATTAATCATTATTTTTTTTAAAAAATTCTTTAAAATTTGATATTTTAACAGTACATAAAATATTTTATATATTAGAAAGATATAGTTGTGTTTCAAAAAGTTTTAAAAAATTTTCTCAAATAAACAATGTGTCATTATTATATATTGAAAAATTTGAAAAACATCTCCTGATTTTTATGGGTTTAGCAATAAACTTGATGGTTTTAAAACAATTCTAAAGTGCAAAGTTACTTCTAAAGATCGTAAAGTTAAAAATAAAATTTATTAAAAACAAATATTTATTAATACAAAAATTTTAATATTTTCTTATTTTTTAACCATGGTTTTTTAACCATGGGTAGACCTTCTTTTTCTGGGTCTACCACATAAAATCAAATCCTTCGTCTACAATACGTATGATGAGGGTTTAAATAATATAAATATTTTTAATAATTTAATAGCACTTTTATTATTGTTTACATGGACAAAAAAATTAGAAATAATTAATTTTGTAGGTTCAAAGGATTAATTTAAAAAATAACAAAATACTATGATTATTCTTCTAAATTAAATGTACAAAAATAAACAAAAAATTTATTCAAGAATAAAGAAAAAACCCTCAAAATGATAAGAAATGTTAATTCTTTTTCTCCCAAAAACACATTATTTCTATATTCAACCAGTATTACCTTACTTAAAAAATACAATGTTTTAATAATCAAAATAGCGATTTATTAGCATATAAAATACATACAAATTCTCTTTTATTTGTTATGTCTAATTTTAAAAAAATTGAATACTAAGATTAATAAAAAACATAACGTTTTTTTGTTTTTACATATTATAATAAAAAAACGAAGGAATAGTTATTTTATGATTATTTGACAAGTGACCCTTCGTTATATTAAATAAAGTTAAACGTTTTTTTTTCTTCAGACATAAAATTTTATTTAAGTTAAAGTAACCAACGCTATTGATAAATCCAATAAAACTGTACTGTTATCACAAAACATTATTATTTTTAGAAAAGTTTTAATGACATAAATTGAAGTTAGATAAGTTTATTTAGTATAATTGATTACTATATAGCTAATTAAGATAAAATAAATTTTTTTAAATGACAAGACAATTGAAGTGATCAGATATGGTAAATTTTATATCTCAAGAAATAGCTTTTTAATTTTACTTTTTACTAATTTAATATAACTGAAGTTAAAGAAAATAAATCAATATATTCTTTAACAATTGTTTATTGTTTAGGTAAATTTAAAGACTTTTATGTT
Source organism: Strongyloides venezuelensis (assembly GCA_963280985.1). Classification (NCBI taxonomy): domain Eukaryota; kingdom Metazoa; phylum Nematoda; class Chromadorea; order Rhabditida; family Strongyloididae; genus Strongyloides; species Strongyloides venezuelensis. Next base: position 426,579 of record CAUJLX010000002.1, on the reverse strand, counting down.
TTTAGTAGAAATTTTTCAGAATGTGCAATGCCCTTTGAGTATTGTAAAAAAAATTATTTTACACAATTAAATCAAGATATTGTAAAAGATGTAGAAGAAATTATGATAACAGATAATGATGTAGCTGAAGAAAATAAGTATCACAAACATGGAGGTTTAAGAATTAAGTGCTGATATGAATCAATAAAAAATAGTTATGTTTAGAGAGCTTTAAAAGAAGCAAGTAAATTTACAAAAACTGTTAAAAATCTTAGTAATTATAAAATTGATTTTAAAGTAGCAATAAAATTCTTTACATCCTAGTTAGTTCGTTTTAGTAGTGTAACAGGGCACGATAAAATTGCTATTCAGAAAGTTGTTATTGATGAGTTATATGATGTCATTCCAGAAAAATGGCTCCACATAACTGAAGATGATACTGAAGATAAAAAAAGCAAATTCTTTTCTTCTATTTACTATACTATCATCGTTTAAAATATGAATAACTTTATTACATTATTCTAACTCAAAAAAATACATTTATTAAAAATTTAAAGATATTAGTGGTAAGAATTTTGAGAGAATTCAAACAAAATTTAATCAAAGAAAAAATGGACTTTTCAAATTTGAAGGAAAGAAACTAGCAATAATATTAAAATGACCGATTGTTATGAAAGTAAAAACTTTACAAACTTTGATAATGGTAGGCTATCTCTTTATTGTTTAAAATAATTATGTTATAATTTACTTTATTATTGAATTTTTACCTATATAATTAATTTTTTAATAAATATACTTTTTTTTAATTTTTATAAAATTAAATATTTAATCAGGATCACTAAAAACAACTTTTTTAAACTACATACATTTGTTTCGTTATCCTTATATGATTTAATAATTAAACAAACAATATTATCTTTTAATAAAGTTGTCACTGGAAAAAGATATCTAAAAATTGATTCTATTATAGTTTTTTTTTGTTGATATTGAATAGCCCCTTTTCTAATAGCTTTATAACAATCTTTTGAAAACCTTTAACTTATATTAAATAACATTAAAAACAGTTATTTTATAATACACTTGTTTATTTTTTTATAAAAGTATGTTTTGTAATTTTTATTGAATTTAGCAAATCATAATTTTTCTAAATAAAATTATTAAAATTTACCTATATATATCTTTATACTTATACAAAAGTTATACATATATATATGAAAATTGAATGTTTTAAGTTAAATTTTTATTTGATTTATCTGTAATTTCAAAAATTTTTGTATTATAAGAGTACCTATTTAAAAATACAATACAGATGTTAAAATTTTATCTTCGAATGAGAGCATATATTTAAATTAGCTATAATTTGAAAATGATCTTCATTGAGGGTACATGCCTTCAAATATTAGTTTTAATCAATTATCTTATTGATATATTTTAACTTCAAAAAAATTCATCTCGTGAATTTAGATTTAATCATAAAAATATGCAAAAGTTAAAATTTTACCTTTAAATAATTGCATATATTTAAATGAGCTATAATTTGAAAATGATCTTCATTTTGGTAATCATTCATACTTGATATTGTTTACAAATGATAGTATTAACAAATTCATTTTATTTTTGTTTAAATATTAATTTTCAAATTCAAGAAAAGCACTTGCATATTATGAATAAGATTTTTTAATATAAAAGTTTCTAAATTACATGTTTAAAGCATAATTAAAAAAACCGTTTTTACAAGTTAATTGAAAATTAGTTATTTAGAGCATGATTGTATATTTGTAAAACTACAAAAAATTAAAAAAGTTACAATAAAATTAACAGTAAGCTTATTTTAAAAGATTTTTTACATTCTATACAATTGGATTTTTGTAATTTTAATAATGATCATACTATAAAAATAAAAGATAGAAGAAATTGTATTAATATTACTGTTTATTGTTATTATTATTTTTATTATTACTTAACGTTATCTTATGTTAATGATCAACTGATTATGTTCACTTTAAATAATAGCTTCTGAATTCATTAATATATATTTGTGTATTCACAATAAGTTTTTGAAAGGGAGTAGACCCAGAAAAAGAAGGTCTACCCATGGTTAAAAAACCATGGTGGAAAAATAAGAAAATTATAAAATTTTTGTATTAATAAATATTTGTTTTTAATAAATTTTATTTTTAACTTTACGATCTTTAGAAGTAACTTTGCACTTTATAATTGTTTTAAAACCATCAAGTTTATTGCTAAACCCATAAAAATCAGGAGATGTTTTTCAAATTTTTCAATATATAATAATGACACATTGTTTATTTGAGAAAATTTTTTAAAACTTTTTGAAACACAACTATATCTTTCTAATATATAAAATATTTTATGTACTGTTAAAATATCAAATTTTAAAGAATTTTTTAAAAAAAATAATGATTAATATCATGTATTAGTAAAATATGAAGGATAAGTGTGACAATAATTATGAAATAGATTAATATTTTCTATCATAATTCTTTTTATATCTTTTACAATATTTTAACTTGATCGTGTAGAATAAATTTTTCTACTATGCTTAGAGCCAAACATAAGATTTTTAATCCAAATTCAGTCAATTACTCACTGAATAAGAGTTGTTTCTTTATAAGAAAAAATTTAAATATTTTTGATAGTTGTTTTTTATTATAATTCAAAGAAGTTAAAGAAAATAAAATATATAACAACATTTTATTAACTAGTTAAACTTTTCAACACAATATAAGCATGAATATAAAGGGATTTTTATATAAATTATCACTGATTTATCAATAAATTTCTTAAACAATCTTCATTATTACATCGATCGTCTCCTGTTAACTGTTTATCATTTTTTCTTGCAAAATAATGATTTTCTTTTCTTTCATTATCATGTACCTTATAAACACTTTGTTTTTTTTATACAATCACAAGACCCGTTTCTTGACTTTTTCAATCTTATTGATCAATTCTAAAACTTTTTTTTTCTCAACTGCTCTTTATTCACTTTGAAACTTATAAGTTAGGATCATTTTTAAAGTCTTGCTGGCTTCCTAAAAAAATAATATACAATCTTAAAACATAAATTTTAACTTACAGTTGCAGATAGATTTAACCTAACTACAGCATCTGATTTTGAATTTATGATTATTTTAAGAAAATAATATATTGAAGCAAAGAAAGTTAAATGAAATGTTTTTATAAAAATACTTTTAAAGTACTAATGACATTTGTTCAAATGGTCATACTCTTTGACCATCTTTGTTTAAACAGTATTAAATCTGATAGATATGTAACAGCTAACAGTTTATAGTTTTCCAAATTTAAAAAATAAATTTTTCAATATGTGACTATATATTTGTGAATTTTATACTTTTATATTTCTTACACTTTTCAGTTTATTAAATGATTACTGAGATCATTTCTTAACTCAAATCATAGGTAGATTTTTATTTTACTCAAAATTTCTTTAGTCTTTTTTTTACAACCGATATTACTATCTGGAGATAATTTGTGTAATGTTAAATTTTTTTCAAATATGTTATGTGTCAATAAGAGATACATCAATGCACTTTGACATTATAAAAGAAATATCTTCGAATAATTAAAAATATTTATTAATCAAGAAACATCGTAAATTATAAAGTTTAACTAAATTAGCACTTGAGAATCGCATTTTTCAAACTTTTTTGACACTGTTAAAAAGAAAAAGATTAAAATTCTATGCAAAAGAGTTTGTATAAGGCAAAATTTATAACTTTTTAAAAGTTTTAAAAAAATAAATCAACGGCGTAATAAATATTTATATTTATACATATTTATCTAAAAACATGTATATAGATATATAATTTTAGTTTCAAATAATGTTATTAAAGATTAGATAAAAAACAAATGATGAAAAAAATCATAAAGATAATATATTTACTTTGTTAAGTTGATTTTTTGAAAAGTAAAGCATTATTTAATATTTGTATATACAAAGTTTTAGTAAAATATAATTTATTTGCAAATTTTATAACATGCATTTGCACTCAAATCTTGTGAACAATTATAATTAATATGCTAAGAAAATATTGAGAAAATCTCCTATCTTTATTAGTAATATCTATTCCGAAAACACACAAAATAAAGAAATTTATCACATTTAAACGTATACAATATTTTAAAAAACTAAGTAAATTTTACTATTTCTTTCATGTCCATTATTAGACAAAAACATTATGTAAAAAAAATGAAAGGAATGTTTGCGCTCATTATTTTTTGTTTAGTAATTTTAAAAACAAAGGGTATATGCATTTACTAATTTTTGACATAAGCATATTATTTTAAAATAGTTATTTATCATATTAACTGTATATACAAAAAAAAAATAAAATACATTTATTTTGTGAAATTTTGTATATGCAAAAACGAGGCCTACGAAAGTATATGCAAAAAAATAATAGTTTGACATAACAGCCTTCGTGAGAGAAGGATTTGATTTTATGTGTACCCTCTTTTAAAAACTTATTGTGAATACACAAATATATATTAATGAATTCAAAAGCTATTATTTAAAGTGAACATTAATCAGTTGATCATTAACATAAGATAACGTTAAGTAATAATAAAAATAATAATAACAATAAACAGTAATAATAATACAATTTCTTCTATCTTTTATTTTTATAGTATGACCATTATTAAAATTACAAAAATCCAATTGTTTAGAATGTAAAAAATTTTTAAAAATAAGCTTTCTGTTAATATTATTGTAACTTTTTCAATTTTTTGTAGTTTTACAAATATACAATCATGCCCTAAATAACTAATTTTCAATTAACTTGTAAAAACGGTTTTTTTAATTATAGCTTTAAACATACTTGTAATTTAGAAACTTTTATATAAAAAATCTTATTCATAATATGCAAGTGCTTTTCTTGAATTTGAAAATTAATATTTAAACAAAAATAAAATGAATTTGTTAATACTATCATTTATAAACAATACCAAGTATAAATGGTTACCAAAATGAAGAATATTTTCAAAATATAGCTCATTTAAATATATGTACTTAATACAAGATAAAATTTTAACTTTTGCATATTTTTATGATTAAATCTAAAATCACGAGATGAATTTTTCTGAAGTTTAAATATATCAATCAGATAATTAATTAAAACTTATATTTGAAGGCATGTACCCTCAATGAAGATCATTTTCAAATTATAGCTCATTTAAATATATGTACTTAATACAAGATAAAATTTTAACTTTTGCATATTTTTATGATTAAATCCAAATTCACGAGATGAATTTTTCTGAAGTTTAAATATATCAATCAGATAATTAATTAAAACTTATATTTGAAGGCATGTACCCTCAATGAAGATCATTTTTAAATTATAGCTCATTTAAATATATGTACTTAATACAAGATAAAATTTTAACTTTTGCATATTTTTATGATTAAATCCAAATTCACGAGATGAATTTTTTTGAAGTTAAAATATATCAATCAGATAATTAATTAAAACTTATATTTGAAGGCATGTACTCTCAATGAAGATTATTTTTAAATTATAGCTCATTTGAATATATGTACTTAATACAAGATAAAATTTTAACTTTTGCATATTTTTATGATTAAATCCAAATTCACGAGATGAATTTTTCTGAAGTTTAAATATATCAATCAGATAATTAATTAAAACTTATATTTGAAGGCATGTACTCTCAATGAAGATTATTTTTAAATTATAGCTCATTTGAATATATGCTCTCATTAAAAGAAAAAATTTTAACATCTATATTGTATTTTTAAAAAAGTACTCTTATAAGGCAAAATTTTTGAAATTACAGATAAATCAAATAAAAATTTCACTTAAAACATTCAATTTTCATATATATATAACTTTTGTATAAGTATTGTTTTAAAAATTACCAAAGAAAAGGAATAACTATTTTATTCTGATACGAAAAACTATAAATAAGTAACTAAGTTTACAATAGTATAGATAATTACCTACCCTCTCTTTTTATCGGAGGTTTCAATATTTAGTAATTTTAAAAAAAAATAAAATAATAAGATTAGTTATCTAAAATTGATAAAATTATTAAAAGATGACAATATTGGATGAATGACTGTTGTTTACTTGTTCATTCATTATATATTGCATATATGGATTATCTTACAATCATTACTGATTGATTGTATGAAACAAGTATCAAGATATATATAGGTAAATTTTAATAATTTTATTTAGAAAAATTATGATTTGCTAAATTCAATAAAAATTACGGAACATAATTTTATAAAAAAATAAACAAATGTATTAGAAAATAACTGTTTTTGTCTATGTTATTAAATATAAGTTAAAGGTTTTCAAAATATTGTTATAAAGCTATTAAAAAAGGAGCTATTAAATATCAACAAAAAGGACTATAATAGAATGAATTTTTAGATACCATCTTTTTCCAGTGACAACTTTATTAAAAGATAATATTGTTTGTTTAATTATTAAATCATATAAAGATAATGAAACAAACGTATGTAGTTTAAAAAAGTTGTTTTTAGTGATACCGATTAAATATTTAATTATATAAAAATTAAAAAAAAGTATATTTATTAATAAATTAATTATATAGGCAAAAAATCAATAATAAAGTAAATTATAACATAATTGTTCTTAACAATAAAGGAATACTTTATCATTATCAAATTTTGTAAAGTTTTTACTTTCATCACAATCGATTATTTTAATATCATTACTAGTTTCTTGTCTTTCAAATTTGAAAACTCTATTTTTTCTTTGATTAACTTTTGTTTTGAATTCTCTCAAATTTCTTACCATCAATATTTTTTAATCTTTAATAAATGTATTTTTTGAGTTAGAATAATTTAGTAAAGTTATTTACATTTTAACCGATGAAAATATAATAAATAGAAAGAAAAAATTTGCTTTTTTTTATCTTCAATATCATCTGTATTATCTTCAATTATGTGAAGCCATTTTTCTGGAATACCACTATATAACTCATCAACAACATCTTTCTGAATAGCAATTTTATCGACTCCCGTTACACTACTAAAAGAAACTATCTAGAATGTAAAGACTTTTATTGCTACAGTCAGATAAATTCAAGAAATTTTTCTTGACACGAAAATAAGTTATGGTATGAATTAAGCTAAATTTAATACCATTCATTTGCTTCGTGACTTTTCGGTGTAATCTCCATCATAAAAATATATATGATGAGCATATATTAGATACATCTATTGTTTTTTAAATTTATTATATCTAGTTTAATACATTGTCTTATATAGTTTAATTATCATTGTATATTTTTTAGGCTATACACCATCTTAAATAAAATTTTAACTTTACTTTAAAATCAATTTTATAATTACTAAGATTTTTAACAGTTGTTGTATATTTATTTGCTTCTATTTAAGCTCTCTAAGCAAAACTATTTTTAGTTGATTTACATCAGCACTTAAATCTTAAACCTTCATGTTTGTAATGCTTATTTTCTTTAGCTACATCATTATCTGTTATCATAATTTCTTCTACATCTTTTACAATCTCTTGATTTGATTGTGTAAAATTATTTTCTCTACAATACTTAAATGGCATTGCACATTCTGAAAAATTTCTACTAAAAACATAAAAATCTTAAAACTTACCTGGACAATAAACAACTGTTAAGGAATATATTGGTTTATTTTCTTTAACCTCAGTTATATTAAATTAGTAGAAAGTAAAATTAAAAAGCTATTTCTTGAGATATAAAATTTACCATATCTGATTACTCTAATTGTCTTGTCATTTAAAAAAATTTATTTTATTCTAATTAGCTATATAGTAATCAATTATACTAAATAAACTTACCTAACTTCTATTTATGTCATTGAAACTCTTTTAAAAATGATAATGTTTTGTAATAACGGTATAATTTTATTGGATTTATTAACTGCGTTGGTTACTTTAATTTAAATAAAATTTTATGTTTGAAGAAAAAAAAAACGTTTAACTTTATTTAATATAACGAAGGATCACTTGTCAAATAATCATAAAATAACTATTCCTTCGTTTTTTATTATAATATGTAAAAACAAAAAAAACGTTATGTTTTTTATAAATCTTAGTATTCAAATTTTTTAAAATTAGACATAATAAATAAAAGAGAATTGTATGTATTTTATATGCTAATAAATCACTTTTTTGATTATTAAAACATTGTATTTTTTAAGTAAAATAATACTTGTTGAATATAGAAATACTGTGTTTTTGTAAGAAAAAGATTAATATTTCTTATCATTTTGAAGGTTTTTTCTTTATTCTTGAATACAATTTTTGTTTATTTTTGTACATTTAATTTAAAAAAATAGTCATAGTATTTTGTTATTTTTTAACTTAATCTTTTAAACCTACAAAATTAATTATTTTTAATTTTATTGTCCATGTCAACAAAAATAAAAGTGCTATTAAATTATTAAAAATATATATATTATTTAAACCCTCATCATACGTATTGTAGACGAAGGATTTGATTTTAGGTGTTTACATAACAATGCTTACAAAACATTCCTTACAGAAGATTTCTTACATAACTACACAGAAAAAAACCACCGATCGTCCTGAAGGAGGGTTATAAACATAACTAAAATTATTAATTTTAATAACAAAACTCTTTTAAGAATATAAATAAAATTACTATTAAAAATTTTTAAACCAAATTATAATTACAAAAAGTGTATTAATAATGTTTAACAAACCAAATATTTTTGTTTTTTGTGTAATTATTTTAAAGTTTTTTAAAACGAAATTTTATAAAAATTATAAGATTGTGTATTAATAAATGCACATTAAAAAATAAAAAATAAACAGTATTTATTTTGAAAGAGTTAGAGATCTCTAACTCTTTTTAACTAATTAATTAAAAAAATAGTATTGTGTTTTTAAAAAAATTTCCCATAGTTTTAATGTTACATTACCTAAAATTAAATAACATTGATGAGATATAGTAAAATCGTATGTCATAATAGAAAAAAAAGGTACGTCATTTTTAAAAAAAGGATAGTTTTTTTGATATGGTGTTGTACATACTTTTTTTATAATGTCACTTTTATTTTTTTATTATCATGACTTCAGTCATTTTATTAATTCTATGAGAGATTATTAAAATATTATTAAATTTATTTTTTTTAAAGTATCATTTTTTTAAAAAAACAACAATAAAATATTTAAAAACATTATATTAATTTGATAACATTTTACCATTTTTTAAAAGTAAAGAACACATAAAATTTATATCAATTTTATTGATATTTACATACACTTTAATAAAGATAATCTATGTCATTTAAATCATAATTTTCTGTTTAAATACTTATAGGCAATTTGTTAAAAAATAAATAAATTTTGTAAAATTTAAAGTCGTTTTAATAATAAAAACATAATATAAAATAAATTTTATATTAAATAAATATATTAGTATCTTAAAAAAAATTTAATTTATTATTTTACAAAATCGTATTATATTAAATAATAAATATTTTAAAAAACTTCAATGTTATATTTAATAAAATCCAATTTTTTTGGTGTTTTAATAAAGCTGAAAATTGAATCATCCTTTTCAGCAAACAAATATTCAACAGACAAAAAATGATTTAATTTTTTTTCAAATGCTACTATCAATTGAATCATATTTCTAAATGTTTTATTGTTACTGTTAATATGTATTAATTCTTTAATATTAGTTAACAGCTTAATTTTTGTATTTTCTGAATGTTTTATGTGCTTCATTGCACAATCCAATGTATGAACTCCTATAAACATATCTTTTCGGTAGAAATCAAATTTCATATATCCTAAAAAGATACATACATTCAAACAAAAAATAAAAAGAACAAATTTTAACAAATCTATCTAAAATGCAATAAAATGTCTCACTATTTTAAAAAATTCAATTTTATTAAAATTTTAGAAATATCAAGCGACAACAAAATTAATTTAAATGACGAAAAATATTAGTTTGTCGCAAACATTTTACCATTATTTACAAAAATATATGTTTTTCATTTAAAATTAATGTAACTTTTACATTATTTTGATATATTTATAACATTATGCTCATCTTACACATCATTTACTATACCTGATTCAATAAACTTAAAATAACAAATATGTTAAAGATTTAATTTTTTTAGTAAATCTAGCAGCAAAAAAAAATAAATCAATTTAACTGTAAAAAAATTAACAAATTAATATTTTTAAAAACTTAAAACAGCTAATTGACTTTAACTTCTAAAAAATTAATAATTTTTAGATAATCGAAAAATAAAGAATTTTAATATTGTCAATTATATTTATACTTATGACTTTTTTGAATATTATGTTGTTTATCTACTAAAACAATTTTAGTTTTGTAATTTTATACTACCACCTTTTTATATTATCTTTATATTAATAGTTTAATCGCTTATTTTATTCAAATTTGATTAATTTGACTAAAATTTCATGCAAAAAATGTATGTAATAGTGTCAACTGTTTACTAAATTTAATATATATAAAATGCTATAGTGTATGTATATTAACAACGTAAATGATCGAACACTTTGCAAAATTAAAATATAAATATATTGAAATGTTAATATATTAATTAATGTAAAATATAGGAATTTTAAAATTTTAAATCCCAATAACTAAAGTATTGAATTACTAATAGGTTTACATTTTGTAATTAAAATAAGTTTATTTCAAAAAGCTTGGATGGCATTTTTAATAAAAATTCTTTTTCTTATTTCTTTTGTTTATGTTAATAACGGTAAAAGTACTATCAAATTATTAAAAATATATATATTACTTATATCTTCATCATATGTATAGTAGACGAAAGATTTAATTTTATGTGCTTATTTATTTAGATTTAAAATTTTAAAATTCTTATATTTCACATTAATTAATAAATTAACATTTCGATATATTTATATTTTAACGTTTCAAAGTGTTCAATCTTTTATTTTTTTAATGTACATACTATATAGCATTTTATATATATTAAATTTTGTAAACAGTTGACACTATTACAAACATTCGTTTTATGAAATTTTAGTCAAATTAATCAAATTGAACGACTAAAGCTACTATTTCTTTTGTAATAATAACAATATAAAAAAGTGATAGTATAGAATTACAAACATCAAATTTTATTAATAGATAAAAAACATAATATTTTAAAAAGTCATAATTATAAATATAATTGATATTATTGAGTTTCCTTATTTTTCGATTATTTAAAATTATTAGTTTACTCAGAATTTAAAGTCAATTAACTGTTTCAAGTTTTTAAAAAAATCAATTTATTATTTTTAAAAAGATAAATTATTCTCTTTTTTTAATGCTTTATTTACTAAAAAAATTAAACCTTGAACATATCTGTTATTTTAAGTTTATTGAATTAGAGATAGTAAATTATGTGTACATGAAAAAAATGACTAATAAATAACTAAAATTGTTTTAATATCTTAATATGATACTTTATTAGTGATATTGAGAGAAAATTTAGAAAATTTAATAAGTTTAACTAAATTGTGAATATTTTATTAAAAAAAATTAATTATGTTTATTGAAATTTAGTGACGTATGTTGTAAAGATTGTGAATAATTTATTATTATAATGCTAAATAGAGATTTCAAGACTATGATGTTTATTATTGAGATTCTTATTTTAAAAAATTTGACAATGCATTTTTATGGTCGAAGTAATTCAAGTCTAGTAATTTAATTATCAGGATTTTAGCTATTTTAATGTTGGTAGTAATGATAACGTTATGAACTCTGAATTTAAACCTTACACATTAATAATTTAAATAAAGAAAGATCATCAATGAAGATATAAAATACACGAAAAACAGCTAGGAATAAGCTAAAAAGTATTTCACCGATTTTATTGTGTGCAGAATGACTATAGCATATTATATTATTTAGTAAGTATTGTACGATATTGCAATATGTTTGGTTTCTGTAGCAAAACTTGTTAAATCAATTACAAATAAATAATATGAATGTTTTTATTTAAAATTTTTTTAATAAAAAATATAATTTAATAACTTAAAATCACATTTTTCGAATGACTTACTGAAACAAAAAAGTACCGAAGAAAATTAATAAAAATATATCTATATATTGTGCTAATAATTCTATTGAAATAAATAAAAATAAACATAAAAATACTAACAACAATAATAATCAAGCAATAATAAATAATTTAAAAGAATACACAATAAGAATAATTTGTAAAATAAAATTATATATATAAAATAACACGGGAAAAACATAGATAATTATTTGAAAAATTGACATAGAAAACTTATATTTAGAGACAAAAGATAATTTATAAAAATTATTAATTACGGCATAATAAAATTACTGATTAACTATATATTATCAAATTAATAATCAAAATAACTTCCTCCAGATTAAATTATTAGCACCCTAAAAATTGAAATATAAATATTTTCATCTATTTTTTGATCAACAAAAATCTCTAATTCTTAAATAATTTATTTAATATTTTTAAAAAAGTACCAGAAGTGCCTTTGACATAATGCATTCTATACATTTTTTATATAAAATTTTATGAATAAAATCACAGAAATGCAATAATTATATAAATTTTTAATACATAAAAATTACAATATTTATTTAATTTATTTAAATTTTATATCGGTTATACACTAAATATTTTAAATATTTATATATTATATATTTTATAATAAAATTTTGAAAAAAACATGTACGAAAATACTTTATTTTAGGTATTACAACAAATAATTAAAATGTAGGAGTATTATATATATATTTTTCTTAAAAGTTTGGAAAAAAATATGTCGAAAAATATTTTATTTCAATAATTTAGTAAAATTACATACATAAAATTGATAAAAATTTTGCATTGACTTTCTAAAAACAAAAATCAAAATAATATTTTTAGCATTAAAAATTACAATTTTTAAAATTAAAATCCAAATTAATTTTAAGTATATAATGATCTTTTCTTTTAAAAAAATTTATAATTTAAAAATTAAAAATTTATGAAAGAAATTCCAACACCAATGACGCAGAAACAAAAAAGAACACTAAGTAAGAAACATTTAAAATATTAGTATATTTTTTTCAAAAATGCTTACAGACCTACAAACAAATGGAAAAAAACTGATGAGAAGCTTCTCGAAATAACTGAAGAGAAGTACCTCAAACAAAAGAGGGAAAAGAATAAAATAAGAAAGGAAAAATTAAAAGAAAAGAAGAAAAAGTTTAAAAAGAATGAATGAAAGAACAAAAAGGGGGAGACCCCAGGCTCGCTTTTCCATCTTCAATATTAGCTATAGTGAAAAGATAGAAAAAATTGTCACAATTTATAAATAATAAAGTGGAAAACTATTTTTTTCAAAATATTTTAATATTATTATAATGTGGAAATAAAAACTTTAATCTCTTAGTATTTTTTCCATTCAAAATTATTAATGAAATATTTCGTATGTAAATTTTATTTTGTATGTAATAAACATACTCGAAATCAGGTAAACATTAAAGATATGATTTTTTGAAAATTTGTATATTTTATATACCTTATCTGAAACATACATACAATATTGTATCAATATATTTATTAAATTTATAGCATTTATAATTAAAAAAACAAACATGTATATGGTTTTTCAATATAAAACTATTTAATATACTTTTTTATAAATTAAGGCATTATTATTAAGTAACATACTAAAAGCATTTCTACCATTTATTTTACAAAAATGTTAAATGTTACATACAAAAGTGAAAAAAAGCGAGAAAAATAACACTAAAATTGACATAAATCTTTTCAAGATAAGCTGTAAACTTCACAATAGTTTTATTTTTTAAGTTAGACTTAAATCTATATAAGCAAATCATAACTACTTAATTTTATAAAGTTTTAATTAAGTAATAGCTTACTAGCTTTTTTTATAGAAAAATGATTACCACTCTTTAGACTATAGCTCGGCCAATTATAAATCAAATTTAATATCATTAGGCTTCTAAACTATTCTGGAATTATACCTTTCGAATGAGATATAAAGCATTTTTTTTTTGTTAACATTGAATAGAGTAAGTTGAGTAACAAAACTATGAAAAAAAAGTCCTAAAAAAGTCTTTTTAAGAACAACTTGGCCAATTGTAGTTTAAAACATTTAGAATCTATTTTTTTCCTTAAGTTAGGAAAAAACACATCTTTTGCTATGTAACTATTAAAATCGGTTAACTTTGAAGAGAGTTATGTTAAAGACAAAATTTTTTTTCTTATTTCTTTTTGGCATAGATATTATCACCCGAAGATAGCATCTCGTAAAAAAAGCTTATACCGTGAGTATAAAGTAAAACTCATTAAAAAAGTTTATTATACAATATAAATTATGCTTTCTACTTACTATACTTTTAATTTTTATAAAATTCTGTATGGCTGTATTATCTTTTAAAACATTTGTTATTTACGAAAATACTATTATTTTTTAGTTAAAATTAAATTTTTTAAATAAAAAAATCCAAATTTTACTAAGTTTTTTATTTATTTTTTTATCAATTATAGTTATTTCAGTCGACATTATAATATTTTTGAAATGAATTATAAAAATTTCATTTTATCTTCATTTCTTCATTAAAATAATTAAACAAAAACAGATTGGATCCAATGTTTAAGCATTTGATTTTTTTTGTAATTAGAATTTAGTTGTACATTTATAAAATATAAACAATTATTTTCCAATGCCATCATTAAAATCAAATCTCATTTGAGTAGTTGTAAGTTTTTTAATTTCTAAAAAAATGATTAAATAAAAATAAATATAGTAAAACTGTAATAGTGTTGTGTCAAATAGATCCGACACACCTATTAAGATATTATCAGGGACATCAACAGTCGCAGTCTTAGTATATATAGCCGATGCAATACCCGAATATAGCACTATATATTTCACAACACTTTCTCTTTATATATATTAATTATACATTATATGGCTATATACATTGTATTTTTTTTTACTTATATACTTTATTTTTTTAAATCTTAATAAACCGTTAAATATCTCATCCCTTGTCGCACTTAACGTTCTCCGGTGTCTTGGATCTCTTAGGAGATTTCCAGATCCACGAGAACAACAAAACTATATTATAGTTGTTTTTTATATTAAATATAAGTAAAAAATAATAAAATTGTGTAACTTTTATTTTATTAAGTGTATTACCTGGTCCACTAGGCTTTTTTGTTGTTGAAGTTTGATTTCTATCCCATTCATCCCCTGTAAATTAAAATAATTAAAGGAAATATACTATTCAGTATTATTACAGTATTGTTTATTAGCTGCTTCAGCATCAAAATATCGTTTATTTCTTATATTATTATCCTAAAAAAATAATTTAAAATTATTATTTTTTATGCGTGTATTTTGCATTACATTTTCATTTATTAATGGCATACCATAAATGACGTTATTGCTTAAAAACAATAATACATTTAAGAAAATAGAAAATGCCAAATATTTAATATTATTAAACATTTTGAATATGTTAGAGATTTTCAAAAATTTTACTTTTATACTTACTGGTTATTTGTTCAATGTGTATACCAAATCATCAACTAACTAAATGTTTTACAAAACAATTTTATGATTATTTAATTTTTGTTAAGATTAGAAAGTAACATTTATAAATATTTTTATTATTATACCAAAGTAATTAAAATTATATTGTTTCATTCATCTATAATTTATATCAAATAACTTTTTATAGTAGAATAAAAAAAATTTTCACAATATTTTTAGATTCAGTAATCACTTGTGCAAAATTAAAAAATTATATATTTATTTAGATAGTTATTTTTACAGCTGAAGATAATTTCGTTGATTACTTTCATAATTATAAATATTTTAATACACTTTTTAAAAATTCACAGAGATAATCTCATCATTATTTTTTCTAAATAATCATTGTGTTTCCTAAAAAATCATTTTAATTCAAAAAAATTATTTTTTTTCAAAAAAAATCGTTTTTTCTTTAAATGCATATTTTTTTATTTTTAAATTCTTTAGTTAATTTTATCATAAAATATTATAATACAATATAACGTCAGAGAGCTAAAATAATAAATGTTGGTTAATTTTTTCGGTTTGAAACTTTGAGATATAGGAGCTGCAGCAAGTCAAAGTAAAAAATTGATTTTTTCAAGTTTGCAGTAAATAGATTTTAAAAAACAAATTATGTTTATAGGTGTAATTTTTTTATGAAAAAACGAATGGACATAGAAAAAACATAGATTTTTTTAAATTTTTATACTCAAATTCAAGAGCACAATTTTGATACACTTTTTCCTTTTTTTCATAAACCTTGACGTAAAACTACATGAAAAATCGAATGAGCACAGTAAAAACATGTGCTTTTTCGATTATTGAAAAAACTAAAAAAAATCTAAAGAACAATAAAGACGTAAATTTATGAAAGCGAAAATATGCTTATTTGTTTTTTTTACAAAAATTACTTTTAAAAACGTTGTTTACTTTTAAAAAATTTATTTACTACAAACTTGGAAAAATTATTTTTTCTGACTTTGACTCGTTGTAGCTCCTGTATTTCAATGTTTTAGGCCGAACAAATCTGTTATCAAACATTATTTTAGTTGTACATTCGATGTCTTATTGACTCAAAAAAGTAGTCAAATTAAAAATATTAATTAGTTAACTATCTAATTAAATTATTCTGTACTTTTTTTTATAAAATTTCTTGTTTAGTTATATAAATGAATCACTTTATCTTCATAAATCAATTCGCCGCAATAACATACAGGAAATAGAAGAATTGATCGACGGCGATTTTTGCTAAGAAAATTTATTTCTTAACAAAATTACTAAAAATATAGTAAAAATTTAAAATTATTTGAAAAATATTTTTTTTAGGTTTTCTGGTTTTCAGTTGTTTTTCGGAAAAGTAGGAAAATCTTGTTTTAGAGAAAAACTGTTGTGTTTTTATTTAAAATTGTCATTTATAATTATACGTGTACAGAAGAGATATGCTAATAACGATTAAGACACATCTATAGGGTTGGTCAAAAGACACATTACAATCTACAAAAAATGTTTAATAACTTCTTTTATACTTCATAGATCTCTATAAAATAATATCTTTTTAGTAAGTTTTTTTGTTTTCTAAGCATTCTAGCAGATTGTTAAAAAAAGCTTAAAGTTGGATATACACAGACCAAAATCTTTCTTTTGTTTCACAAAGGCTAAAACGCAGCAAAAACAAGTGTATAAAAGAAAAGGATAACAAATACAAACTTTCTCAATAATATATTAAACACGTCATCTTTCTAATTTCTAGAATTTTTCAGAAGCCACATCCCACATTATCGTCTGGACTTCTAGGGGATACCTAAAAAGTAAATGAGAGATAATATAAAAAACAGTAAGAGTTAATAATAATTTTGTTGTTTTGTTTGTGTTTATAGGGGATATACTCCATTCTCAATTTATTGTTAATAAATTTTAACTATAAGCTAAAAAATTAATAATAATTTATTTAAGTACCATATTTTCTGTGCTTTTGTATTAGTAAAACAAAGATTCATTTACTCAAAAACTATGTAACGTTTTTAGTTTTTATTGTTTTTTACAATAATTTAATTAATTTATAATTTAATTTTTATTCCATAAATACTTAAAAAGCTATTGTCAGACATCAGTAATAGGTAAAATTATACAAAAAAACTTTATGTGTTTTTGATTACATAAAAAAAAATTTAATATAAATTTTTAACTTTTCAATATTTTCCGAAAAAATGAAGACAGATATTTATGTTATAATATAAATCATGATTACTTATAATTAAAAATGCTTATTGCTATTTTTTATCAAAGTCTTAATTTATTTTAATTTCTAAACTTGTATTGTTAATAAATTGTCTAAAAATCTTAGTTACACAAACGTCTATAATTTTATTATTGAATTAACTTTAAAATATTGAACGTTAACTACTTTACATAAAAAACCTAGGTTATGGAATGACTATAATATTACTAAAAATTATCGTTTACAAAAAAGTTATTAAGAATTTTGAAAAAACTGTGATCTGACTTTTAACTATACTGTATGATGTACCAAGAGAAATGAAAGTTTATACTATATTAGAAAGATAATTAATACAACAAATTACTACATTAATTAGATATTTTTCTATAAAAGGTAGATATCAATCTAACATTAAAAGTTTTTCATCAGTTTTGATAGTTTTATAGTATTTTAAACAATTAGTTTTAATATATTAGTAAGAAATTTTTTTTGCACAATATGTAAACTTATACAAATAATTTGCATTTTTTTAAACTTTTTTCTATGCGGGGAACTTTATTTAGATCATTTCAACCAAAAGCTGTTTTTTTAAGTTACATTTTATTTTTTGTGTAAATAAAATTTTATTTTTAATACTATTTAAAAATAATTAATGTGAAATCACTGTGTGTGTCTTATGTGACAAATATTTTTATTGTTATAATTATCATGAAATATTTTATTATAATATTGTTTCTGAAATATTCAAAAAACATATAAAGTTATATTGTACAAACATTAATTGTAACTGTGATACAAAATATATAAATTTCATAAATTGTTACGTGTTTTATTTGTTCTTACATGTGTATAATTTTTTACTTGAAAATCTTTATGTTTTAACATTATTACATACATTATTATAATCTTTAAACAGTATTACTTTTAATGTAACAAAAATTCTTTAGTTTATCATTGTAATGATAAAATAAAGATTAGTAATTAACAAAAATTAATTTCTTTTAATATAAAATTATAAGTAACTTTATAATCTTTATGCTGTCGGTATCAAAAATTTTTTAATGTTTTCAAAAAATATTAATAATTAGTTTAAACATACATTTTAAATATAATTCTATTTTTGAGTATTAAATTTCATAAATTAAAACGTTTTTCTATAGTTAATTAAACATTATTTAGTTCTATCTAATGTTAAAATATTGAGAACAAATATTGACTTTATTAAGCATTAAAATTTAATAGTTATAATATAATCTATTATTACTGATACATTTAAAGTGCAATGTTAAAAATTAATAAACTTTCTTTACAAATGCTAATAGAAAGTTACAGTAACTTACGTCTAGATTCTTTAAAATAATTTTTTTTCTTATTTAAAAAATAACGGATTGTTGATAATAAAATATTGTTTTAAAACTCCTTATTAAATTAGATAATCAATTTAGATATCTGTATATTATCGTACTCGCTTTTATCTTTTATTAATATGCTTATTATATTTTAAGAAAATTTTATCATTACTTTTAAAAACAATTCATAAAGTATGAAATAATCAAAATATTTAGAAAAATATAGAGCAACTTTCAATAACATAAATTCAAAGCCGTAATATTGTTTATACAATGTGAAATAATTTTTTATATTGATCAATGATTATACTTTGATTTCTCTTATTAATTTTATGCTGAGGATACCAATATACCAAAAATTACGAAATCCATAGAATTAATATCTTTTGGTAGTTTATGTTAATTTAAAAAATTTAGATTTACAAAATAATAAGAGCTCTATTCAAAGCTTGAATCGAGAACCTCTTGATTAGAAGTTGAGTGATCTATTCAATTAAGCTAATGAAGCTGTCCCGAGAACTTATGCTATAGAAGAAATGTTTGAGGTAAAAAATAGTATATATTTATTAAAATAATTTTTTAAACAAACAATTAGAATTTAGAAAATCAACTAATAATTACAAACACTTAAACTATAACCATAAAAAAACGGATAAATGATTTTAAAAATACAATTTTATGAAGCCAAAACAAAACATGGGTTATTAAAGAAGTATTATAGAAGAAAACACAAAAAAATGTTTATTTTCTGTCCTCTAAAAATTTAAATAATAATAAACTGTTCATTTTTCGTTCATTGAATTTTTATGTTCATTTTTTTAAGCATAATTTGTTATTAAATGTTGTCACACATTGTTTTCCTTTACGAAATTGTTTGAGTATTTATTAATGTTATCGAAAAATAAAGTAAAACCAGTGCAGCTTTCACAACAAACTACATATAAATGTGAAAATTTACTAAAATGCAGTATTATTTTTATAACTTAAGTTAAAATTTATTTATTAATTGAACTGGGGTGTAGTCACTAAATTACAATAAAACATAAAATTATATAATTATACAACCTACCTTCTAGAGAAACGATCTTTTTCTAACTGAATATTTTAATGACAATATTTGTTTTTATATTAAATGGTCATTCTTTTCTAGAAGGTTCTGTCTTTTTCATGACAGTTGACAGTTATTATGTTATACTAAGATATGTTAAATGTTAACTCTTAAAAAGAATATTTCAGTTAATAATAATTTAAACAAATAAAACCGCATTGTGCATATTCTTTTAAATATAAATTTAAAGTTTTTAGTACTTATTTTTGCTAAGTTTTTATACTTAATTATTTTTTTAGTTCTCTAAAATTAATATTTAAATCTTTATATAGGGTTTTCAAGACACTATTTTGTAAAAAAAATTAAAAATTTGTTCCAATTTCGGTATCGTTAAGTTGGAATTTTTATGCTAGCCACAAATATAACAAAAGCAGCAACTGGCTTTGCTTGTCGCTACACACAATAAATAAAAAAAACACAGGTTTCATAAAATGTAGTAAATTTGTTCCACCTAATAAAATTTGAATTTTCTTGATTTGTGGCTAATTTTGTCGCAATTGTTTGTACATAAAAGTAAAAGCGACAATTAAATAGTTAGCAATATAATCTTCTGTTTTTCTAATATATTATTTTTATTTCAGAACTTTAGTTTTATTCTGTTATGTATTTTAGAATATAGGATTAGAATTTATTTGTATGTAAAAGTATAAATTCTTTTATAAAAAATATTTTTACTATATCAGAGTACATTTTTTATATGTTTTAATAGTTTGAATAAATATAAATAATATTTCTTTATGAAATTTTGCACACCTGATAGTCTAAATTGTTTCCATAATGTCTTTTAACATCATCTTTAAAAACAAACTTTTGAAAAGGCTTAAAATAATATGGATTTTATTAATAGTACAAAGTAACTTTTATATATTTTAATTTAAAATAAGACAAAATACTAAAATAGTTCTTATATTAATAGTACTTTGTACGAGTAAATAAATATTGTTTCTCATTACTATTGTTATGAAATTTTTAAATTTATTGTTTTTGGTAGTTTGTTTGTATAATATTTTTATAAAAACATGATTAACTTTAGATGGAATTAACTTTTAATAGTGTATTTTATAAAAAGAAAAACAAATAAAGATCTAAGATGAGTAAAATGTCATAAAAGTATCAGAATAAATAAGAGTTACATTAATTTCAAATGCAAAATATATACTTTTGTAAATAACGGCAAAATGTTTGCGACAACCTAATATTTTGCGTATTTATATCATTTTTGTTGCCGCTTGATATTTTTTAAAAATGAATTTTTACAAATGATGGGACATTTTATTGCATTTTAGATAGATTTGTCAAAATTTATCCTTTTTATTTTTTGTGTGCACTTGTTCTTATTATTTTTTTTTCTATTAAGAAATAAAAAAATGTTGTAAAAAAGCTTGAAAATATTTTGTTTCATTATAATAATGTTATAAACTCTCAAGTAATATTATCAACTTATCATATTTTAGAGTATTGATGAATACTATTGAAATGTTACATAAGTTTTTAAATGTTAAAAAATTTGTAGAATCTTTTTTTAAAATAATTATATATTTTAATGATTCTAAAATTATTTGATATTTAAATAAATTTCCGTAAATTTCTAATTATAAATTGAAAAATAATATAATGTCTAAGTTAGATTTATAACTAATGATAACATTCAGGGTTTAAGTCATTAAATAGAATGGAATTTTAAGGTACAAAATGTTTTTAAGTTTTATTAGTTTTTTTAAACATTAAAAATACTTGATGTTGATCATAAATATTTTGTCATTATCTTACATAAATCGATAAAGTTTTGTAGATCAATATTATAATATGGCGCTTTTTGGAAATATGATAAAAATTACATTTACAAATTTAATGTTTAATGCGTATTTTGTTTCATATTTTTGTCAGCAAATTTTTAAAACATATTATGAATATTTAAATATAGATCTGTTATGCATTTAAAATAACAAAAATTAACTGTTCTATATTTATAAAAAGCAAAAGAAAATCAAAATAATATCTCATACGTTTTTAACATTAAATAGATTTGTATAGAATAAAAAAGGTACAGTTAAATTTTTAAAATTTGTTTAGTGGAGAGTTAACGTGAAATTAGAAAGATTACCAACTAAAGACTTTATTAAATATAATCACTAACAGGCGAATTATAACAACAACTAACTTCTAAGAAATTTTATCCTTTTATATTGGGTTTTTTTTGAACAGAATTCCAATTTTTTTGAAGAAATGGTTTTTTTTTAATATATAATTTGCTAAACTCTCTTACTTTTTCTTCCTTAAAACAAAACTATTTCTTTAATAACTTGATAATTATAATCATGGTATATCACACAAACATTTTTTCATCATTTTGTTACCCAAAAAATATTGATATTCAAATTTCCACAAAATGTTCTATATCTCTTCGTTTTGTTTCTTATTTCCTCATTTTGTTTTCTATTTCTTCATTTTGTTACCTACAATATAAACAATGTTTTATTATATAAAAAATCATCCTTTAAAAAAAATAGACGAAAAGAAGAACGTAGAAGAAATTAGAAATCTACTAGACAACTTCTAAATAAGTTATTATTTATTACTTTATTTTTTGTAATGTTATTTTTGTTGTAATAAACATTTCGTTTTACCTTAATTATTTTAACATAGTGATTCAACATTACAACTTATTAAAACATTTTATGTATTCTCGGGCTTTTAGATGTAAAACTATTGTTACATATAAAATTATAAACAAAATGTAATAAAAAAAATCAAATCTAGAACGCTATCTTATTTCGTGACTACGATGTTAAACAAAACACTCTGGAAAAAAATATATCAATTTTAGTTTATACAATTTAATTACGTTAAAAATTTCTTTAACAATTAATTTTTTATCTCGATGAGATCAAATTTAATGTATATTTATTATAATATGGATACTAAATTAGAAATACTCTATAAAGACTTTTTATAAATATAGAAATATGCAGTTAAAATTTAACAAAGATAGTATAAATATTACTATTAAAAGCTATGGCATTTATTTAATTAATTGATAATTATTAGCACATTATTAGAATTGAAAAACATTATACTATATAACCAATAGATGAAGACATTATCACTATTAAAGAATTTATAGGAACTAAAAATTCTATCATAATTATAATTTTAAATGATATCAATAACAAACTTTATTTTTTTTTCTAGCAAATAAGTAGGTAATTATGCTTCATTAAGATAAGTTATTTAAAAGAATAACTAATACTAAGAGTTATAAGCCATTAAAAGTATTCATGGTATTTAAAATTCTGATTCTTAGATCTTTATTTTCCATTTTCATATATTTAAAATGTTCATGTATATCATATCCTCCAATAACAAGGAAAATAAAAAATAAAAGGCTACTTTGATTTCTTGTTTTCAAATTTACAATCAATAACTGAAAATAAAATTAATGAAAATGTGAAATATTTTTTACACCATACTAAATTGAAGATTTAATATTCCCAGTACACAGTGAATGTAATATCTATAAAGGAAGCACTATAGATTTTTTCCGGCTCGAATTTCACATATACAAACACTTTCATAGTACACAGAGTTGTATTCAATAAGATGCTTACATTAAGCATTATAAATATTTTATAGATCTTTTCAAACGATTCATAAAGTGATATAGAATTAGGATCAATGAGAAAAAAAAGATGAAAATTAGCTCTAAATTTTCCAAGATCTTAAGAAATGTGACACATAAATTTGTTTTTTATTAGTACATTGTAAATTTAAAAAATGTTTTGATTCTTCACCTAGTTGCTTTATTTCCTGTTTTAGACCTAGATATTATGCGCATATTATCATTTAGAAACAAATTAAACATTACAAATAAGTAAAATACATGGATTACAGGAATTTATGAAAAACAAAATGATGATAATACTAATTTTGCAGTATTATTAAAAAATATATCAAATCTGGAAGTAAAAAAAGATCAACTTGTGAACAATGCGTTAGTACATTTAGACAAAATATAGAACGGTTACTTTTTGCAGTTTTCGTGCTAAAAATTATTGCAAGAATCACACTAATCAATATGTTTTTCATGTTATAACATTTTAAAACGATAATTTTTTTTATTAAAAAATTTTTTAACTAATATTTATTCAGAGTCACAATTTTTGAGGTGTCGGAGCTTTAGGATATAAAAAATATGTTGATACCTCTAGGGTTAAACATAATTAAATATCCAAAAACGATCTTTTTCAAGTGACCCTATCAAAACAAAAAAGTATTCTATTTTAATGTTACTTATGGAAAGTTACTTTTAAATAATGAAGAAACTGGCCCACATACTTGTCTATTTCAAGTGATATTTCTAATACTGATTTTTTATGGTCTTCTATAAGATAAGCAATACAAAATACATTTTTTAAAAGCCAATACATGGATTGCAATAATAAACTTTGGTTTAAAAAACCATATTTTAGTTTGGATACTCAAAAAATATTCTGCACAGAAGCAGATTTTGTTCTCCAGACATAATAAATTTTGATTTTTTAAAAATCTTTCTTTTCTCTGTGTTAAGATCGAAAATTGATTCAATTAATACAGACAAAGAGATTCTGCATTATATATTTTTGATAATGTAACTATATCATTCCTTTATTTTTTTGAACATTCTTTACTAATTATTAAATAAAGATTAATAGATGAATATAATACATTTGATAAGACACCTTCTAGAACGTCGTGGAATCTATCTGAAACCCAATTGTTGTATTTTGGTACATTAGAAATTTCGTGTTTCTGAAAATAATTGAATTTTAATACATTTTTTAAAATAAGATTTTGTTGCAAATTTTTTGAAACATGCTTAGAATATAGACTTCTATTGTTTTTATTTTAATAAGATTTTTTACACTTTTTATTGTGTTTATAGTTAGTTGGCAATATTGGTAGGCATTTGTTTAATCATTTTTAGCAAATAAAAAAATTGTAAAATTTTTTAAATGGCATGTTTTCATCAGTATATAACAATAAAGTCGTATATGTTGAATCACCAAGGTTGACAAATTAAAAATAATTTTGTGCAATATTAAAATTTTGCTTACATTTGCCTTATTAAATTATTTACTTTCACACCAAAATATATTTAAATACCTCATGTATTATTAAATTCACATTAAAAACTTGCAAAAGAAAAGTGTCCCATATGAAGAATATGTTTTTGAACATTGGGGCTGAAAAGTTTTTATTAGTCGCTCATTAATAATTGTAAACTCCAGAGAAGCTGTAGTAACAATTTCTAGTGGAAAGAGAAGACAAATGTAAGGAACGAAATAACCATAAGATAAGATAAATATATAATTTGATGTAAAAGATAGATAGTTTGGTTGTAAATAGATATATAAGATACTTATCTGTTAAAAAACGTTTTTAATTTTATACTTATTGTTAAATTTCATATTTGAGACCCCCTTTAGGGGTCCCTCCTGAATCCAATCGGATAACATAATAAATTCTATTTTACAACAAAGTTTTTTTTTTATAATGTATTGTTGAAAATATGCTATTTTGTTAAGAAACAAAATAATTGTTTTGCTAAACAAATATTTATCATAATACTATAATTAGTTTAAATACAACTAATTTAAGAAATTTAATCAAAAAAATTAATACCGTAAAAAAAAATAATTTCAAAAAATGCTTCAAAATACATTTGGACATGTAGGTGTTTTTAAAAATACTACTTGTGTAAACGAAATAATTGCTTTAATACACCTAATATTAAAAATTTAGCAAAAAAAACTTTTTATTCCCAAATGCCATAAAATGCCTTCAGTGTGTTTGTTCACGTATACTTACACTCAAAATTTAAAACTGTCGTTTTAACAAACATTGTGTAATCATGGGTACTATAGAAAATCTTTGTCATTTAGACTACCAATTAGGTTATTTTTAATTGTGCCCACGTAATAAACATAAAATATATATCTTTTTTCTAAGAAATGCCATACGGTCAAAACAATATGTTTACTTTTCTTTATCATTTGCCATACATTTTTATATAAAATGTATATACATTTCTAAACGATATTTACTATACATTTTTTAAACATTAAAGCATTTATAATGAAAATGTACATACAGTTAAAATGACATACGTACTCTTTTTTATTATTTATTATATATTTTTTAAATTGTATGATTGTTTTTAAATATAAAATTATACATAACCAATGCAAAATACATACTTTTTTTTTATAAATTGGTATATATTTTTTATAAAAGTGTATATGAAATTTTTTAAAACTGCTAGTAATGAGAAAAATTCTGATGAGAATTTTATAGTTATTTCAGAAAGATTCATAAACGAAATAATAAAATTATTTTCATAAAACATATTTATTTTATATTTTTAGTTCGATTTAACTGGAATGACAAATATATGTAGTAATTGTAAGCCAAACTAACAACTTTAAAAAAGATTAAATCGTTTATAATTGTTATATATTTTATAATAATTATAATAAAGTTCTAATATTGTTAAAAAAGATATTACTTTATTTGATGTACTTTTAATGTAGTTTATTAACGATATAATTTAGTTTCAGTATTTCATGTAATTCATTACAATAATATGTTAATTTCTATATTATGAAATTTAGTTCATAAATAAAAATGTTAAAACATTCTTATAAAGATTATGTTTAAACAAATAAAAAACACTATTTTATTTTAACTTTATTTATTAAGAAAAAATGAATACTTATAAATAAACAACAACCTTATTTAACTTAGATCAAATATTAAATTCATATCATTGTCATTAAAAATTTCTATCATTTGTGTAAAAAATTCTTTATCATATACTCATATATAATAACAAAATTATTCTTCGGATGTAATAAAACTTAATTCTTTAATTTCCTTCTCCATAGAAATTTCGAGTAGTTTATTTTCATCATAATCTATTACAGATAAATCATATATTTAATTATTATTCTTTATCATTAATTCGTTGTGAACTTTTATATGTCTTTTAATAAAATTATTCCAAGTAATTTTTTTAACTATCGTTAAGCATCGATTGATTCGACTATAAATTCGTTATAAAATATTTTTAAGGCGAATGTTAGCAGCTATAATATAAAGTTATTAAGGTAAAAAATTATATAATTATTATGTTTTTAAAAATTTTCTATTATCTTACTTTTTATTAATTTAAATAAAAAAGTTTGCAGATGTTAAAATTGTTGTTAATAAAATTTATAATACAAAAATATTTATTTCTTAACAAAATTAGTTTTTCAATATTTAAAATATACACACAATTTACTATCTCTGATTAAAAAAACCTAAAATAACAAATATGCTAAAGTTTTTATTTTTTTAGTAAATCAAGCAGCAAAAAAAAAAATAAATCAGTTTAATTGTAAAAGAATTAACAAAATAATATTTTTAAAAACTATAAACAATTAGTTGACTTTAACTTCTAAAAAATTAATAATTTTAAGATAATCGAAGAATAAGGATATTCAATATTATTATTTATATTTATACTTATGACTTTTTAAACATCATTTTGTTAATTTACTAATACAATTTTATTTTTGAAATTTAATACTACCATCTTTTTTATTATCTTTATATTAATAGTTTAATCGCTTATTTTATTCAATTTGATTAATTTGACTAAAATTTCATGCAAAAAATGTATGTAATAGTGTCAACTGTTTACTAAATTTAATATATATAAAATGTTATATAGTATGTATATTTACAAAATAAAAGTTTGAACACTTTGCAACGTTAAAATAAAAATATTTCTAAATGTTAATTTATTAATTAATGTGAAATATAAGAATTTTAAAATTTTAAGTGCAAATAAATAAACACATAAAATCAAACCTTTCATCTACTATACATATGATGAAGATATAAGTAATATATATATTTTTAATAATTTGATAGTACTTTTACCGTTATTAACATAAACAAAAGAAATAAGAAAAAGAATTTTTATTAAAAATGCCATCCAAGCTTTTTGAAATAAACTTATTTTAATTACAAAATGTAAACCTATTAGTAATTCAATACTTTAGTTATTGGGATTTAAAATTTTAAAATTCCTATATTTTACATTAATTAATATATTAACATTTCAATATATTTATATTTTAATTTTGCAAAGTTTTCAATAATTTATGTTGTTAATATACATACACTATAGCATTTTATATATATTAAATTTAGTAAACAGTTGACACTATTACATACAATCGTTTCATGAAATTTTAGTCAAATTAATCAAATTAAACGACTAAAGTTATTATTTCTATTGTAATAATAACAATATAAAAAGTGATAGTATAGAATTACAAACATCAAATTTTATTAGTAGATAAACAACAAAATATTTTAAAAAGTCATAAGTATAAATATAATTGATATTATTGAGTTTTCTTATTTTTCGATTATTTAAAATTATTAGTTTACTCAGAATTTAAAGTCAATTAACTGTTTCAAGTTTTTAAAAATATGAACTTATTTATTTTTAAAAAGACAAATTATTTTATATTTTTGCTGCATGATTTACTTAAAAAATAAAAACTTTAGCATATTTGTTATTTTAGATTTTTTGAATCAGGAATAGTAAATCGCGTTTATTAATCATTAACTTTTTATAAAAATTTTTAATGATTGAAAATTAAAAGCAAATATAAAAAAAATCATTCTAAAATTGTAATATTGACTTACCTTCTAATCTAATACAAGAAAAATTAACTGGAAGAAGTTTAAGTCGTAATATGTTCCAAGGATAATGTGTTAAATTATGAATTTTTAATGTAAGCTTAAGATCTGAAGAAAATACTTTATACAGATACTCAAAAACTTTGTTAACGTTATATTCGCATAGTCTCGAGCATTCATTAATTTCCATGTCACACTCCATACATAAATATGTAACATTTTGAAGAACTTTTAAAAGATTGACTATTCGTTTGAATTTCATTTTTACACCATTTTCATAATTATTAATATTTATTTTGATTAAATATTCATAGAATGCTTTTGTCACAGTCAATGTTTGACTATCATTAAGAAGGTAACGTCTTTTTTTACTTGATGTATCTTGTGTTTTTTGAAAAGCAAAAAAGTTTCCATTAATAACACTATTTATGTTGCCATATTTTTCATCAGAATACATTCATTAATAAAACATTCATAAATTTGTAGTGGAGTCAAATCTGTAATGATTTGAACTATTTGTGTTGTACCAAAAAGAACGTTACCTAGAACACCAAAGTTAAGATCATGAAAAGGATTTGATAAAAAATTATTATCAATATGTATTTCAGAAATAGTATGTTCATTTTTAAGTTGGTTCTTTACTAAGCTGCATTTCATAAATTTATACCAATCATGACCTTAAAAAACATATTATAAAAAACGATTTCTTAAATAATTTTCCATATATACTTTTAAAATTTTATTTTTTATAAAAATATACACCAAAATTCACAGAACGTTTATTGCTTTAACTAATCATGACAAATATGCTTTAGTGTGACATAAATTTTTTCTTAAAGACAATAAGAACTTTTATAATTTCTTATCAATGTAGTTTTTTATCTAACCTATACATAATTTTTATAACTCTAAGAAGACTATTAAGGGAAATATAAAATTATATGATTACTTGCCTTAATGTATGAGATTAAAAAATTTATTGTTATTAAAATTTAGAAAAATATTGTTTTTTCACGATCTTTTTTATCAAAAATATGACACATTAAATAAGGAAAAAATAATTTATTTTAACTTATTAATCTAGATTTGTACTATAGATAATCTTTAAATAAAAAGAATTTATCGTTAAAGAAATTATCTATTTAATGGGACCTTTCAATTCTTATAGACGATAAAAAATAACCAATAAAAAATTGATTTAGAGTAATAATAGTTTCTTAAAACAGTTTATTTTAAATTTATTACTAAAAATAAATAATTATTTTAAATAAAAAATTTAAGATATTCAATAAAATTTTATTAACAATGTATTCATGTGTATTACTTTAAGTTTTTAATAAATACACTAACTTTAGCAAAAAAACTTATATAAATTGGTCATTTCCATAACTGTATCAAGTACATAATAAAATGCACAATAATATTGATGATGTTTAGACGAAAAAAATAACTAAATTAATAACCAATTTTTGACTAAATATATCTAACTTTATAATTTTAATGCTTAAAAAAATTTTTCCTGTTAATAATGTGAAAGTAAAATCTACAAAAAGAAACAAATTTCTTAATATTTAAAATTTTCTTATGTGACAAAAATTATTCCTTTTAATTAAAAACAAGTATTAATAATTTTTTTCAATATATTGAATTCTTAAAAATTAAAACATACCTCCTACATTATATTACTTGCAATTATTTGTTCCTTGAGCTCTGTAGTTAAGAGATGTTTTAAATAATATATTCATAAATTCATTATCTTCTTAAAATTAATTTGTATGATATTGTTAATTTTTTTAAAATACCTATTACATATGCTATTTTTAATTTTCTTTCAATATTTTGATGAAAAAAAGTTGTTGATTCAATAAGTTTTATGGCTTTTTGAACGATATCATGATATTTAAATGGTTTTACAAATTTACTTTTTGTAATTCCTAGGGATCGGTAATGCTCCAAATTTGAACATTTTACATTATCATCAAGAACTTTATAACAAATATGAGTATACATATTGTTTTTTTTAAATGGGGACAACGCATTGCCAAGACAGACATCATCTACATACAAAACTATTTTTACAATCTTCTGGAAAATGTTAAGTTGAAAATACTTGTCTGTATACATCTGAATATCTTTTTGAAAATTTATAAAATAACATTTAGGTATTTCAGACTTTATTTTTCTACAAGAAACAGTTATAACTGAATCTTCTAATTCAATACCATGAACTATACTCTGATTTTGAATATTTTTTTTATTAAATGTAAAAAATTAAGACTCTCTAATGCTACTAAGCTGTCAGAACTGCTCAATATATTTTTTATCAACTGGCTCAATCCAAATAGTTGTTTATCATTGATATATCCAGCTTCAAGTAGAAATTCGCCTGCATATTGGTCGACTTGTTTAGCGTACTTCATTGCCTTTACTTTTATATCTTCAACATTGTTTTGAAAAATTTGTACCTCCGAAACTATAATTTTTCTTTCAATTTTCTCTTCATTCTTAGATTTAGTTCTTAAACCAATCTTTATGTTATGATTATTTGAAATATGTTTGAAAAGATTAACATATTTAAATTGATGGTCTTTCTTATTACACTTAGTAATTGGGCATGGATGTTGTCTATCTGAATTATCGGATGTTCAATTATGTTAAAAAAAAATGGATTTTCAAATTAGTAATTTCCACCTCGTTTTGACAAAATTGACACTGAACTTTCATTATATATAAATTTAGTAAATATAACTACAATGACATTTTTAAAGATTTAAAACAAATCATGTATTTTTTATCAGATAAATAACAACTGTTAATATAAAAAAATTTAAATAACATACTAAAAATAATTTAATTTATTAAAAATATAATATTTACAATTAATTAAAACTAGTAAAATCTTTTTAAATTATAACTTTTACAATATATTAAAACTGCAAACAAGTTTAAATTTCTACAAATTTAAAGATTTACAAAGCAATTTATATATAATTGTATTACATTAAGTAAGTTTATTTGTTAAATTATTTGATTTAATATAACATTGATACTTATTGTTAAAAAATTTAGCATTTTTGAAATATTATTTTCATAATTTGTTAAAAACATTAATATTATTTTAAAAAATAAGTTCAATACAAGGTTTTTAAAAACTGCTAAATATATTTAACTAATTATATTCTATATAAATAACCAAAATTAATATAAATAAAAAATATTGAATTAAATGAATTATTTGCAAACTAACTAGTCTTCTAAAATAATCTAATTTACTTTATAGAATTTTAAAATAATAAATATAAAATTACATAAAAATGATGCTAGTACTTACAAAAATTATCAATTTAATATAATTAGCATTCTTCTTTGCTAAACATTTAAATTATATTTTGTATTTCAATGTGAATAAATAAATTTTATTTATAAAATCATTTTTTACAGAATAAAATAGAAGATATCAGAGATTTTATGCACAAACTAGTATTATATGATTCAAAATAAAAAGACATGATTTAAAAAAAAAAATAAAATTGTTATTTTTTATTATTTAAAGTAATTGAACTTATTGCTTTTTATTTATTAAAATGTTATTTTTTAGAGTGTTAACTTATTTGAATATTTGGATTTTATAACAATCTAAAATTTAAGAATTTTTTAATTTATGTGTAATAGTAAAAATGAAAATATGGTATAAATTTTAAACAATATTTATATTTATGTTACATATTTCTCATCACTATAGTAAGAAAGAAAAGATAAAAATCTAAAGATTTAAGTTTAGATAAGTTTTTATATATAAATAAGCCTTTTTTAATATTCTATCATTCATTCATTTATACATTTATTGTAATAATCATCATATATATTGTAAACCGTAAGTCACTATTTTTATGTAATGTTTTTATTAATTAATGTAGGTGGCCACGGTGTTCTCATTTATATTGTATTGTTACTGTACTTTCTTAAGATTCCAATAAAAGTTATAAGTTTAGTATAGTCATCACTTATAAAATTTACTCTATGTTTATTTTTATTTTTTGATATTTGTATTTATATATTATTAATATATTGTATTTATAATTATTAAAAAACAAATAAAATAATTTTACTCAATAAAGTTTGTTAACGATAATATTTTTCTATTTCAGTTAAAATATTTAAAGAAAAATATATATCAGGAATTTCTTTCTGCAAACAATAGAAATAATGTTAAATATCTTTTAAAACTAAAAAATTAAAAAATTTATTTCATACAAAATTTTAATGCTCCATAGCAAAATCAACAATGCCTACTGTTTCTATATTAATTTCATCGACAATTCTCTCTGGAAGCTCGAATTTTTTTCCTCTGTTTTTTTTCGCGTAAACAGGGATAGAAGCAAGATGGCATACAAGTTTATAAAAAAATCTGCATCTTTCTGTAATTATCAAATGCCGTAAAACTACAATATGAATGCAAAAGTAAAAAATTACATCTCTAAAACTCAATGTTTTAAATAATGTAATCCCACCAATTAAAACAATGTATGATACAATTTCATTTCTAAAATAAAAATAAATAAAATGTTAAAGTAATAATTAAAATTTTATATACAAGGTAGACCAAAATATCCACAACAGACATAATCAAATTTTATAATTTTTTAATAAAAAATTTAAAATGCATAATAAATTCTTTTTAACTATGATTTTCAAATATTTATTTATTTTAATTGACGCCAATATTATTTACTTATACTAACAAAAAAGGATAGATTGTAGAAATAAATTCAAGAATTTTAATCTTTACTACATTAATATACTTTTATAATGCTATCAATTTTATGCAAACTCAAAAACTAATTTTACAATCTCAAAAAGAGAAAAATACATTTTTATTGTCATATTATCATTTCATATGCTATTACAAAAATAGCGTTCTCGCATGAATTTAAATATTTATTGCTTTCAATTACACACAAAAAAATCGAAAGCATTGTTGCGTAAAATATAATGAATTTTTCTCACCTATTAAAATTTGAATTTTCTTGATTTGTGATTAATTTTATCGCAATTATATCGTTCTTAAAAATCAAAGCAATAATTAAGTAGTTATTAAGATAAGATTCTATTTTTTATTAAGTAAAATTTTTTAAAATAATTTGATTGGTGGAGGGTACACTTTAGTAGAAAGATATCCAAGAAAAACTTCAAATTCAAATAACACAACTTTATTACCTCTTAAATTTAAAGTATAATGTCATATAGTGGCCACCTAGAATGTAAAATTGTTATTAAACTCACTAATAGAACTTACTATAACACAAACTCTAATCTTTTGGGCCTTAAATTCCCAATACAAATACTTCAATTCTATATCTCTTTTACACCCTAGCTGAAACACATAGATAATTAGTTAATAATATAGAAATCATGATAATAACAATAAAAATGATTCTATTAAATATTATAAAATATTAAATTTTATCTTTAGGTTAAGTCGATTTTCTAAATTTCTTGAAGAAATTGTTTTGAGAATTCATTTATTTAAACTGAGGTTTTTTACTTCTCCTTCCTTTAAACAAAACTATAACTTCTAGAGATTTGTATCCATAGTATAATGTGTAGTATGATATGTAATATGGAATATATTATTAAATAAAAATTGTTTTAGCTAACTATTTCAAAGGTATTCTTTAACGTTGTTTGAAGTGTTTTACTTGAGTTTTGTGGACTGTCATGGTATTCTTTCCTCTTTTAGCGTCAGTTCTAACTACTACTGTCGTTGGATTGATTTGAAGTATTTTGAATAGACCACGGTATTTTAATTCAAATTTACCGTCTCCAGTTTTTTCATTTCTTTCTATTAATACCATTTCACCTTGTTTGAAGTTGAAAGACTCATTAAAACAATTTTCTTCTAATTTCTTCTCAACTTCACCACGTCTTACATCAGCCATGTAGTCTTGTTTGCAATCATACATCAATTGTGTCTCACTTGTTATTAAGGATCTTGTAAGATTACTATCCACCATGTATGGCGATGTAGAGTTGAGAAATCGGTCCGCCATAGTTCTAGGTTGTCTTCCATACATAACCAAGAACGGAGAAATATTTGTGCCAAGAGATTCATGATTCAAAATGTTATAAAAGTATTTTGTGGCATATATTACTTTCTCCCAACTGACTAATTTACTATTTTTTAACTCATCATTGTCATTAGTTTTGACATGATATTCTGGATGGTTCTAAATGCACGTTCTATCAGTGTGTTTAAATTGTGGTATTGTAAACAATTTGTAATACATTTACAGTTGATTAATTTTAACATTTCTATCCATTTTTCACTGGTAAAATTCCCTGCATTGTCAGTAACAATTAATTTTTAGATATCCAATCTGTATATAACATGTTTAAAAAATTTGGGTATTACACATTCATGTGTGAGATTTTCAACTCCAAATAATATTCAGTATCTAGAGAAACAATCTAAAGCTCCTATTATGTGCCTATTTTTTCCACTTTTTAGAGAACCCATAGCGTCAATGCATATACATTTAAGTGGTGCATCATACTGTGTCGGTTTGAATTGTAGTGGCTTTGGATAGATTCTTTGCCTTTTTTGACATATTCACATGTTTCTATGAATTTAGCTTTTTTCTTTCTCATGTTTTTGAAATAAACCTTGTGTATTGACTCTCTGAACAATTTTTCTTTATTAACGTGATCTGATAGATTATGGCTCAAGTTTAACAATTTATTAACTTTATTTGATGATACGACAGGAACTTCAATAACATCCTCAATCTTTTGTGTGACTTGTGCCATGATCAATTCAACACGATCAATCAATTTAACTCCATTAAGTTTCTTATCATCAGAATTCAATGTCTCCATAATCTCAGGATCATTTAGTTGATCATCTTTAGTCAAACTTTTAGTTTGTAAATTACCACTAACAATTTCTTGTATATATAATGATTCATCATACTCTGGTTTTTTTGTAATTTCACCACCAATGAGTTTCTTGGCTTCTTCTATTATCTCTGGTGTAATTAAAGTATCAATGTTATTAATTAGAGTATTAGTTACATCCCATTCAACGAGATTCTTCATTTTCTTTAATATTAATTTCATTGTCTTTCCATAATCGCTTCTGTCAAAGGGTTTATTAAATAATGCATTATTTATTTTTACTGCACAAAAAAAAATTGACGGAAAATCTTTCTTGCAATTTGCAGGAAAGTTGGTGGAATGTTCAAATGGTGAAAAAATTTTCCTGCATCGTCGTAAAATAAATATCATAGAGTAAAGTAAATATTTTCCTAAAATTTTGAAGAAAATAAGCTATTAAAATTCTTGCAATTTTAAGGAATAAAATTTCTCCAATGCAGGAATAAATTTCCTTCAATGCAGAAATAAAATTTCTTCAATGCAGAAATAAATTTTCTTTAATGCAAAAATAAAATTTCTGCAAAGTACAAGAATATTAATATTTCCAGCGGAAAGCTTTTGCCGATGTCGGCGCTGAACACAGAAAATTTTTCTGCCAAGATTGTAGAAAATACTAGAAAGATATAGAAAACAAAGACTTTTCACATTTTCTAATTCTTACTAAACCTCCCTCTCGACCTCCCTTACCCATCTTATTCCCAACTACTACCTACAACCTGAGGATCTTAGAAATCTAATCTACAACTAACTGTCTACAGAAGACCTCAGACTCATCTACCGTACATGAAAAGATATCTCAGAGTCAACTACACTACAAGAACTTGCTTCCTAGGAAAACGAAATTTTTTATATTTTTTTTTACTTAAAAATTAGTTTTTATTTCTAATTATTATTGCGTATTTGTACATATTTCTATTGTATATGTACTTTTTTAATAATCTTCTAAAGAATAGTATTTGATATATAATGTTATTGCTTAGAAGACAAAAAGATCGTTAGCAGAAAATTTTTTTTAAATACCTGGTATCTTAGAATAACAAAAAACTATCAAATATTAAAGTTTAAGAAATGCATAAATAATTTTTTACCAAAATCTTTAACAACAACAAGTAATTATCAATTTTTTAAAAAAATAACTAACGTGTTATGGGTTATCATAAATATATAATATTGTAAAAATATAAATTTTTTAACCCATGTCTTGCTTACTATCTAGAACCTTTTTGTTAATGCTACATTATATAAAAAACATGTAGTTTTTTATGAGAAAAATATTAAATGAAATGATTCTTTTAATCAAAAAAATTTTCTTAGAATTATTGTTGATTTTAATAGCTAACATTTTTGTAGAAAAGAAAATTTTTTTAACTTGTATGAATTATATTATAGAGGCGGCATTTTGCTAAAATTTGAATTTAATTGTTAATAAAAAAAACATAGTGATTGAAATTTGTCTTACTATTAAACATTTTTAAAAGATCCAAAACTATACAAATTGAAATTATTATATATTTATTATTAAATAAAAATTATTTAACTTGTAATAATATAAAGAGCTCTAAGAATACAAAAAAAGTAAAGATTAAGATCTTTGAATTTTTTATAAAAAAACATTAGTATAAACAGCCCAAATATTTCTTGATGGTAAAGGCATATATCACATTTTATTTACATTAAAAAAAATTTTAAAAGAGCATATTTAAGTAAACATATAATTTGTTTACAAAGA
This sequence comes from Strongyloides venezuelensis, assembly GCA_963280985.1. Classification (NCBI taxonomy): domain Eukaryota; kingdom Metazoa; phylum Nematoda; class Chromadorea; order Rhabditida; family Strongyloididae; genus Strongyloides; species Strongyloides venezuelensis. The sequence continues at coordinate 388,880 of CAUJLX010000002.1, read as the reverse complement.
AATTTTTTTCTTCAACTACATTGCGCTTAGAGAAAAATTCTGCAACTTGCTTTTTCTGCACTTGAAAATCCTGCGATCTAATTTTCCAACATTTAAAAATTCTGTAGAAACTTTTCCTACTTTCAAAAATCCTGCAATTATTTTTACTTCATTTTTAATTTTCCGCAAAAAATTTATGAAATTATTTTTCATGCAATTTCAAAATTCCTACAAACATTTTTCCGGCTTTTAAAATTCTGGGAATTTTTTTGTGTGTAGAATAGCAAAACCACGTTGATAGACTGTAGACCTTCTCTTAAACAATTCTTTATCCTTCTTTTCAATAAATTTTCTTCTTCTCTCATTAGCTACCTCTTCATTTTCTTCTCCATCTTCCATTTGAGCATCCTCGCCAACATCATCATCAATTTCATAATCATCCGGTAAAACATCTTTGAATTCATTTTTTGGTTTATAAGTGAAGCAATTGCAGATTTCCAATCAAAATCTCCCCCTTCAAAATTTTCACCATCCTTATTAAGATTCAACTGATCTCTAAATGGAGTTGGTCCTGGTGTAAGTCCAGCAGGAGTCTGAGCAACCCTAACACTTCCAGTAACATTATTATGCAATGAAATTCCAGCTAAAGCTTGTAAAATCACATTAGAAGTAGCAGGAATCTGATGTCCCGATAAAACACTTTTCAAATTCAAATCATTCACCAACGGTGTATTTATACTATCCTTAAGAGTGCTTTCAGTATTTTGTAAAGCAATAATAGTTTTAACCTCTTTCGATATGTAATCATCGTGAGCAGATGGAGTTCTAACAGAATGGGTATTGAAAGTTACACGAGTTGACTCTTCATAGTCGTGAAGTAGGATATTGGATGCGCTATCGTCAATCATATTTTTAGTATTTGCTAATCTTGCTCTTGCCTTCGACAACATCTCCAATTCATCTTCATCCATATCATTTGGATCTGGCCTTGCAGGTTTACTCTCTGGAGCTGGATCAATTTCACTAGCTTTAAACTTCTTAGCATTCTTAGCTTCAATTATAGATGTTTGTTCATCGTATGTTTCCTTTAAATATTTTACCAATTCTTCAAAATTTAGTAGCTGACCCTGATTGTTTTTCTCTATGACATCTTGTAATACTTGGCCTTTAAGTAAATTGAATAACATGGCTCTTCTAGTATTATAAGGTGTTTTGATCAATTCAAAATAATTTTCAATTTTCGCATGATACAGTTCATATGACTCTTTTAGATCATACGGCTTCATGCTTTGAGTGCTAAGTAGAGAAAGAATAACATTCATGTTCTTGTTGTCATTACATTGATTAGCATACCATTCAGATCTAAATTTAGATTGAGAAATTTTATTGAAATTTCTATCACCAGGTTCAATAAAATTTGATTTCTTGACTTCACTGGATGAGACATCAACTTTACAGTTTGACTTCATTTTGCCTTTTCTTCATGCTCTCAATTCTAGTTGACAGTTGGTTAATTGATTCCATTAGCAAACCAAATTGATGCATAGCCATGACACCACTATAATTCGGCAAGGTGTCACTTCTATTATTTTGTTTTTACTCTTGTATAAATTCATTACATATCTTATTAATAATATTGTTTCTTTTTTTTTCCTGTTAGACTACCTAACTTTGACAAATCATTATTTACTTTACCATCAGGTACTTCTTCAATAAGATTAACCACTGGTAACTGTGATTGTTTATCATCATTTTCTTTTACATTTTCCTGATTTCCATTTCTTGAGGAATCATCTTTCTTAATCTTTGGTATCATTTTTTCACTTCGTAACTCCATACAAGTTGACCAGTGAAAATTTTTAAAAATAATTTGTTTAGTGGAGGGTATATGTCAGAAGGAAGATATTCAAATAACTCTAAATTTTAATTAACACAAATTTATTATCACTTATAAATATAGATACTTTACAGTGCTAACCCTTAGTCAATTTACAGTACTTTATATAGGACATAGTTTATATAGTATAGCATATATTGTATAGTGGCCACCTAGGATGTAAAATTATTATTATACTCAATAATAGAACTTACTATAACACAAATTCTAATCTTTTGGGCCTCAAACTCTCAATACAATTACTTCAGTTCTATATCTTTTTACACTCCAGCTGAAACACATAGTTAATTAATTAATAATATAGAAATCATGATAATAACAATAAAAATGATTCTATTAAATATTATAAAATATTAAATTTTATCTTTGAATTTAGACGATTTTCCAAACCTCTTGAAGGAATCGTTTTGAGAATTCATTTATTTTAACTGGAGCTTTACTTTTTGATTATAAATTGAAGCACAAGTACAATGATACGATTTGTAGCATTAAATGAAATTTGACAAATGTAATTACATTTAACAAATTTAATTCAAACAATGCCACAAAATTCTTGAAATCAGCTTTATTTAAAAAAAATAAACAACAATAATAAATTTAATCAGTATAACAAATTAGAATTTTTATAACAAAATTTTATTTCATTATAATATTTATATTATTTTAATTTTGTATTATTTTTTTATATAAATAAATTAATTTTTTAGTAAGTATTGTTCTGGTAAAGTTAAAATGATGAATTCAAATATCTCTGACATGTTAAAAACTTTCTCCTTCACTTCAAAAAAGGCAAAGTTTAAAGACTTAGATTGGGAAGGTATAAAAGTAGCTTATAAATTTTATTCAAATTCGGACTTTTTGACAATTGGAATTTATAATCTTTACATCTTGATAAGGTTAATGCTGCAATAATTGACAAAATTTCGAAACAGCCATTAATATCCAAAATAATTTTACTTAAGTCTTTGGAATTGTCTAAAACGTTTAATAAAATTCTTCATAACTATCTTAAATATTGAAAGAGTTTGAAACTTGGTGAAGGTGTTGTATACTACGCTTTGGGTAGATTTTCTGATTTGATTCCTCAACAATGTGCTAGCATGTCTCCTAAAACATACGATGTAGAATCTTGGTTTAATTTTGCTAATAAAATTGATTCTGAGTTCAATATTTTTAAAAATGAAATTTCAACTACAGTGGAATCATTTAGTAACCCATTAAAATCTAGTACACCAAAGCAATTTTCATCACATTATGGTTCAAATTATGATAAAACTTTTGAATTATCACAAACATAAGAAGATGAAAAACATCGCAATGATATTTTAACAAATGTCTCGACAATACTATTTTAAATAAAAATATTGTACTTTGAAAATAATTAACTGAAAATAGTTATCTACTATACATTAAACACTTTAATAAAAGAATTTTATTATTATTTTATGAAAGATTTATTTAAATAGTATAGTTATTCATGTAAATAAGATTTTATTGTGGTAAACGGATGAAGATATTTTTGTTATTTTTACGGTTAACAAAATGTGTTCATATATAAGTATGAATAAATTAATTTTAATTAAAAATTTTTAAATTTATATATCCTTATACTTTCTTTATATCAAATCATTCTTTGGCATACAATGAAAAGCTTAATATTAGCACTGTTAAAAAACAATAAATACTGGTGATGCAAATAGAAATTCTGAAATAAATAATGTAGCATATAATCTAAGTGAAAATATAAAGCAAAGCTTAATGATTACACTTTTTTCATACTAACTGACGTCTTTAGATGCATTGAGACAGTAGCTTTACTATTATTGGCTATTAATGTTATCTTAAATACAATCATATTCCTAAAAGTTATTTAAAATCAAATGTAAATAATAAAAATTTCGAGACATATCAAAGTAAGTTTAAATAATGTTTACTACGACATTATAATTATTATGAGCCCTGTTCTGTAATATAAATCTTTATATTTAAGTAAATTTGAACTAATTAATTTTAAAGTATCTCTAACAATAAAATAAAAGCTTGATTTGTTCGTTTGCCATCATTTTTAATATCTCCATTTCTAATGCCAAGAATAAATATTGTTAATTTTAAAAACACAAGATTTTAATAAAGAATTAAATAGAAAAATAAAATATCAATATGAAAAAATTCTCTCTTCCTTCATTTGTAAAGTTTTAATCAATTACAACTATGCTTTGTGTAAAACATTTATGATTTTTGTATAAATATACAATTATAAAAACTTAACTTCAAATTTCTGTGTAAATTCAACTGTGTAAACTGTATTGAGATCTTTTTTGAAATGTGAATCAAATTGTAAAAGATGTGCAGAAGCACGTTTAAGAAAATAAAAGGATTAATTTGTTTCAATGCTTTCAACATTATATATTTTTTATTATTCTATTTCATAATGATGTTAGACTTTAATAAATATCAACTGATGGTTATAGTGCACAAGAGTAATGTAGTTAAGAGCGATATGGTTATCAAAATGAATATTTTCAAATTTTAGCTCATTTAAATATATGTACTTAATACAAGATAAAATTTTAACTTTTGCATATTTTTATGATTAAATCCAAATTCACGAGATGAATTTTTTTGAAATTAAAATATATCAATCTGATAATTGATTAAAACTTATATTTGAAGGCATGTACTCTCAATGGAGATCATTTTCAAATTAAAGCTCACTTGAATTAATGCTCTCTTTTAAAGATAAAATTTTGACTTTTGTATTGTATTTTTAAAAAGGTACTCCTATAATGCAAACTTTTTGAAATCACAGATAAATCAAATAAAAATTTAATTTAAAACATTCAATTTTCATATATATATGTATAACTTTTGTATAAGTATCAAGATTCATATATATGATAAACAACCAAATACGTACAACTAATTGTTTAACTAGAAAAACATATTACTACGTAAAAAATTAAATTATAATTTTTTTTTCTGTATTTATATATGTATGCATGTTTATTGTTTTTAAGATAATTTTGAAATATTACTTAATATTTAAAAACAAAAATTACATAACACAGAAAATCAATTTTTCATTTATATAATATCAAATAATTTGTTATAATGTTTAGTTTATATGGAAGTGAACACACTACTGATTACACAATTCTTTAAAATAACTTCACAAAATACAACATTAATAATACTACAAAAAAATTTTTTTAAATAAAGTCAAAATTTATAGAAAAATGAAACTTAGATTTGAATGACTTTGTTTCATATGAAATCTGAATATTTAAAATGTTACTTTAACATTTACAAAAAATAATTTTTATCATTCATTAAATAACATTTATTAAGTATATAAAAATTATTGATTAAAATGATTTAGTTTTTATTAAAAATTTTTTTGGTAGAACGTAATAAAAAAGAGAAATTTATAATAAATCTTTAAATTTTCATTAAATTAATATTTATTTTAATGATACACAAAGAAATTTTTCTATTCTAAAACATGCAATTTTATATATTTAAGTATAAAAATTGCACAAGTCGCATTTGGTTAGATAGAATTTTTTAAATATGTTATATTCAAATTTTATATTAAAAAAGATATATTTCACATAAAAGTAAAACTGTGTTGATAGAATAATTAACTGCTCAAATTTAAATTGAGAGGATATAATTTTTAAAATTAATTTGCATGAAAACGCGTCGCAGTTATTTAAGCGACGCAAGAGTAAATAATTAAGTCAAATAAATTGGTTAATTCTTCAGTACTTTTATTTGACAATTTGTTGTTAATAGGATGTCATATAAATTTTTTTAAATGTAATAAAATAAAAAACTTGTTAATTTTTACAAAGTATATGATAAAGCAATAAATTCAAAAAAAGAATAACTTTTTTGTTATTAGTAAAAATAAATAATTTAAAAACAATATAAGAAATGATTTAATTTTTTAAGAAATCCTACTTACTTTAATAGCTAAAGATATGTACTTACTGACTTTGAATCTTTATTTTTTTAACATAAAATTCATATTTATTCTTTTGATATATTTTTAGTTAAGGGGTTAATTGTAAGTTTTTACTTTATTAATTTTTTTAGTGATCTTTTGTCTTCAGAAAATTGCAGCATAACCAAAGATTATTTCATACTAGATCCATTAAATAATGGATTTGATATACTTTGTTCAAGTATTAGAGCAAATGTTGGTTCTCAATGAGAACCTTATGGCATTGTATATGTTGTTATTTTATTGCTACTAAAAAACTGCTAAAAATGTGTCTGAGGAAAATAATGAATTAAAGATATATTTGATGCAACTGAAATATTTACTTAATTTTTAGGCTTTTTCTGAATGTTTTGAAAAATTGCATCTATTTATGATTAGAAACGTGTACAGGTAATAATATTAAATATATTTTACAACATTAATATTGACTAAGTAGTTAATATATTATTATATTTAATTGGCATATTGTTGGGTTAGTTAAATTATTGAAAATATTAGTTGTGATTGTATTGAATAAGTAAAAAGCTTACAAAAATATTTGATTGTAAAAAAATTCGCATTGTATTTTATAATTATTTATATGGATGAATGTAAAAATGTAAAAAGTTATAGTTTATTGTATTTTTTTTATTTTGTGATATTAGACTGGCTTTTAAAATTACCTAGAAATGTGTAGTAAATGATGAATGTTTTCGTCTTAGGAAAGAATGAACATGGATATAAATACCACAAAAAAGTAATGATTTGCCAGTCGGACTCTACTAACCTGGCGAAATAGCCCAATTTCAGATTGGGGTAAGTACTAATTACGTTAATTATTTTTATCATACTACTATAGATTTCCCTTTGTGATTTAAAATAAAGTTTTATCGTACCTATTCTCTTAATACAGGTGTAAGTACCAATAATATTTTTTGCTGTGTTAATACAAATCTTACATAAATTTTTCTAATAAACACGTTTTTAAATAAAACTAATCTAATTGAAAGTTTTATATATCATATGAAAACTTAGTTTTAATTATAAAACGTCTAATATAATTTATAAAATTCTAAATATGTAATGAAAATTTTAAATGAAGGTAAATTACTTTTAAGTACGTCTGTTAGTGTTCCTTGCACGAAAATTATAATACTACAGTTAGTACGACAATATGTTAAGAAAATTTTTTATTTGTTTCTGATAAAAAGAAAATTATTTTGATTATAAATTGAAGCACATGTACAATGACACGATGGTAGCATTAAATGAAATTTGACAAATGTAATTACATTTAACAAATTTAATTCAAACAATGCCACAAAATTCTTGAAATCAGCTTTATTTATAAAAGATGAACAACAATATTAAATTTAATCGGTATAATAAATTTGAATTTTTATAGCAAAATTTTATTTATCGGAATGAATATATTATTTTAATTTTGTATTATTTTTTATATAAATAAATTAATTTTTTAGTAAGTATTGTTCTGGTAAAGTTAGAATGATGAATTCAAATATCTCTGATATGTTAGAGACTTTCTCCTCCACTTTAAAAGAGCCAAAGTCAAAAAGACTTACATTGGAAAGATATAAAAGTAACTTATAAATTTTATTTAAAATTCGGACTTTTCGACAATTGGAATCTACAATCGTTACGTCTTAATAAGGTTAATGCTGCAATAATTGACAAAATTTCGAAACAGTCACACACAAAAAAAGACAAACTTTGACAAATCTATCTGAAATGCAAAAAAATGTCTCACCATTTTAAAATGTCAAAATTTATTCAAATTTTAAAGAATTAAGCGACGACATTCCACCGCGAAAAACGTAAAAAACACTATCAAATATTAAAAATTAATTTTATAATTAATATATAACAATTATATAATTTTTTGTATTATATTTAAATAAATTTTTTAATTTAATGTTTCTTTATTCTATTATTTATAGAGTCCAAAAATGAACTAAAATTATATTACTTCTCTCGTCTTGAATGTATTCTTTTATAGTGTATATAGTTTATACGTTAATGTTTCTTGAAATTGGTTTCATTGTATCTTTACATTACAAATTATAATAAACGTTATTTTTATTTTTATTAAAAAATTGTAAAATTAACGATTGAATTAATTTAATGTTTTAGAAATTGTGTACTAATATTGCTTTACCAAAAGCTTCGAATATTCTTTATCAAGTTATTTTAATGCTAGCAGGAGATTGCAGAAGAAAAATTACAAAGAAAAAGATCAAAAATTTTAAAGAAATCGGATCAATTGTTTAATTTTATCGAAAATTTAAAAGAATAATTGTTTGTGTTTTTATAATATTAAATAAAATAATAATAAATTTATTTAGTTTGATGACCCTATATAAACGAAAAAACCGATAAAGAACTTTTTTCTAATGTTGAAAAAAGCTAGTGAACCATATGATTGAAAAAAAATATTCCATTTAATTTCGAGAAATATTTGTTATAAATTTTATATGAAATAGACTTTTAATTTTCCAGTTTATAAAGAATGTTTAAACCACTTCTTTGATTTACTGGAAAAAATTTTGGTGTTGATTTTTTCAATTATTTTCAATAAAATTATTTATAACAATTTTTTAGTAAAACATGTCCAGAAGATATTTTTATGTGTAATTATAATAAAAAAAAAATTTCTAAAAAACAAATTAACTTTAAATGGAGAGTATGGCAATTTGTTAAACTTTATATAAAAACTTAAACCCATTGTTTTCACTAATATCATATATTTGTTTTAGAAAATATTAAAAGACTAAAAAATTTATTCTACGTTAATTTAAAATGGCACAAATATCTGTAAATCCAAAAAGCTACTTTTTTAATAATCTTTATTTCAAAATTAATAACTAAAGAATAAATATAATATAATTCTGTTAATTTATACAATATTTTTTATTTAATAAATAAGATATAAATGTTGTTGTAATTTAACAAATACTGTATTTTTTCTTTTATTTCTACAAGAAAGTTCTTTTAAAAATATTGAACTTTTATAAAATAATTCATGTTTAATGGATTTTTAATTATCTATGTTCTTCTCATATGCGAAATAATGCGACGAAATTAATCGCAAATAAAGGAAATTTGAATTTAATTTGGTTGGACAAATTTATTACATTTTTTGCAAACCTGTGTCTTTTTTTTTCTGTGTGTTTTACTAGAAAAACATATTACTACGTAAAAAATTAAATTATAATTTTTTTCTGTATTCATATGTGTATGCATGTTTATTGTTTTTAAGATAATTTTGAAATATTATTTAATATTTAAAAACAAAAATTACATAACACAAAAAATCAATTTTTTATTTATATAATATCAAATTATTTGATATAATGTTTTAGTTTATACGGAAGTGAACACACTACTGATTACACAATTCTTTAAAATAACTTCACAAAATACAACATTAATAATAATGCAGAAAAAATTTTTAAATAAAGTCAAAATTTATGGAAAAAATAAAACTTAAATTTGAATGGTTTTGTTACACATGACATCTGAATATTTAAAATATTACTTCAACATTTACAAAAAATAATTTTCATTATTCATTAAATAACAATTATGAAGTATATAAAAATTATTAATTAAAATGATTCAGTTTTTATTAAAAATTTTTTTGGTAGTACGAAATAAAAAAGCGAAATTTATAATAAATCTTTAAATTTTCATTAAATTAACATTTATTTCAATGATATAAATAAAGTTTTAATTTTCACTGTATATTTATGATTTATATCCATTTAGAATTTTTTTTTATGCATTATTAAAAAGATAATTTTTGTCATTTTCATATTAATTTTAAAAAATTACCATGATATATTGGCCTTTATGATCCCATTTCTGATAACATGATAATTAGTACAATGTTGAAAAAAATTTAACGTTTGTAATTATACGATACAAATATTTTATAAATTGTTACTACATTCATTATTAATTTTGTTCCTTTTTAATTTATTTTAAATTATAAATATATAATTAATATTAATTTTTATTTTTATGCTTTTAAATTTATAATATTTTCATAATTTAATTTGCAATATATGTAAGATGTTAAACAGTTTAGTTTTTAAAATAACTAAGGACAAATTATTGTATTTGAACTATATGATCCCAAAATTAATATTACAATTTTTGCTTTAAAGTTATAAACATATAGTTTATAAGGTATAACCGATTAGTTTTTTAATGTTAAAGAATTTAAATATAATTACCTATTGTTGATAATCATTTTTAGTCTATTTCTTATTAATTCTCGAGTTTATGCACATTAATATAAAAAAAATATTTTTAGAAAGATTTTCATTATGCAAGCATCAACAAATAGTTCGTCTTACAAAGTAAAAGAAAATTTATTGATAAAAGGATATGAAAAGTTAAATTTCATTGACCTAATCGAGAATGAAAAATATCAAAATAGTGATTTGTACATTAAAAGAAATAATGATTTAGGTATTTTTTTATAATATTTAAAATAAATTTCTTCTTTAACATTTATAGAGTACAGTGAAATTGAATTATTAACAAACAAACCAATACACTCACTGGCATCAAACGTATATACGTATTCTGTGTCTGAACTTACAAACTTTGAAATCATAAGAAAAAACTGTCATTTGAAAATGCTAGTTCCAGTATTTGTAGATAACAAAGACGGAAGTAAATCAATGACATTAGAATCATTATTAGAAGAGTTTTCGAAAGATTCATCAAGAAGAAAACATATCTATAATTGTGTAAATATAGATTTCACGTTCATGAATTTAGGAAAAATCTTCAAGCCGATAGATTTCGTGATAAAAAATGATATTGTCATAAACAACTGGCCAGATATTTACAAAATTGCGCAACTTTACCATGTCAATAAGTGTGGAGAAGTTGATAATCTAATTGTTCCATTAACGCATCAAGTTTGTAGTATATCAGGAAAAGGATCATTCACGGATTTTCATATCGACTTTTCTGGTGCAAGTGTATGGGTAATGCTTTTAAAAGGAAAAAAAATACGGTGGTTGATTCCTCCAACACCATATAATGTTCGTTTGTATGAGCAACATTTAAAAGATCACTCCAGCTGTAGACAGAATATTATAGAGTTAGCAGAACAATGCTGCAGAATTACGTTAACGGAAGGTCAATCGTTACTGGTGCCTAGTGGATGGATGCATGCAGTATTAACATTAGAAGATTCTTTAATGATTGGTTGCAGCTTTCTAACATTGTACGGCATGGATGTATCTTTTAAAATTGTTGAGTCAGAAAATCGTCAAAGAATGATAGACGATTACAAGTATCCATATTACTATCAAATTATATGGTATTTGATAAACAATTTTGTGGAAAAAATATATGGACAATCATATATAGATAAAAAACAATATAAGAAGATGGATATATTGAAAAATTCAATTTTTAAAAGAAATAGAATATTTCCGTCAAATTATTTTGAAAATATCAGTTCATATATTATGAATAAGGATATTTTAAATTTATCAAGTGAAAATGAGTATTTTACTTCTAAATTATTTCATGGACTTTTTGATGAGAATTTGATAAAAAAAGAAGAAGCAAATAAATTGACTGAAGATGAAGTGAAAATTTTTTTAAAATTATCAAAATTTGTAGAAACGGAAGAATTAAGAGTAATGAGAAATATTCCACAAGAAATTACAGATAGTAAAAATTTGCTTGAAATCTTTCAATCTATTATTTCGTTCATCAGTGAAGAAAGAAATATTATTGAAGAAGTTCCTATTAATGATCATCCAACTCGTACGGAAATTTTAATTAAAAAAGCAGTTCCAATGAGATTGGGAAAATTAGCTGAAAAAAAAAAGAAAAGCAACTTACTTCGTAAATAATGTTAGAAGCAAAAGAAAACACTAATAAATTTCTTTATTTATTAATTTTAAAAAATTTTAAAATCTGAATTTAAATTTGCTGTATAGGTAGGAATTATTGTAAAATTTTTTATAACAATTTGATACATTTTAACAAATATACATATAACATTTAATTTAAAAAAATAAAAAAATAAGCACAATCAAACTTGTCAAAAAGAACACCTTTATTTTAAAGTCACTTTCTTAAAAACCCAATTTTCATCTATACAAATATGTTTCAAATATTTGTGATTTAAGAACAACTGTCATTTGAGACCACTGTTCCGAAAAAATCTTGGTAGTACTAAATTAAAGGTTTGTCTGTATTTTAATTTACATATTAACGTATACTATGCAGTTATATATTTAAACAGAAAAATAATAAAAGTTAAAGAATTAATAGTTCAAAAAAATGTGAGATAACTTTTTTCCAATTGCCAAATTTGATTAAAAGTCTATTTTATCTTTACAAGTTATTTAAAAAATGGATCATGTAAATAAAATCTATCATTAAGAATAAAGTTACTACTGTTTAAGGCATAAAATATATCAATTTTTTAAATCTATAAAAGAAATTTTAAAAAAATTTCATGAACTCACGCTTATATTTGAAATAAAGTCCATTTAGCCAAATCTACACAGTTTATTTAAAATATGGATTGTCTAATTAGTAACTTTAATTAAAACAATAGAATTACTACTTTTTAAACATACAATATATTGTTTTTTAAAATTCATGACAGAAATTATTTTAATAATTATAATATCATAACCCTAAACAACTCATATCCCAAATAATGTCAGTGATAAATTGTCAAAAAGTGAATTAGCAATTTTTTGTAATTATTTAGTAAATATAAAAATTCAAAATGGTAATCATTAATATTTCATATTTAATAATATTTAATAAATATGTATTATTTAATAACGGTCATATTAACTATTTAAGTAATAAATTCTGGATATTTTCGAACAAATTTAGTCTATTATTCTGTTCTTATTATTCAATCAAAAATTTAAAAATATATTCTTCATAGCCCAGAATTTTTGAAGATCTTCTGCAAACACTAATTATTATACTATTTTTGTTTACATTTTATATTATAAATAATATATATAACTTATTAAAATGAAGTGTGAATGATATTAAGTGTTCGTTGTTAACGAAAATAATAGTATAAATATAATTAAATCTCGTACCAAATAAAAACATAACATGACATTGATGGTAAAAATGAGTTTTTTAAACAATCCAAGAATATAGATATGTTGATTAGAATGTTCTTAATCACATATATCAATAATATGGGAAAGTAATGAGTCATTTTTAAGTACTGTCATTTTTATTCAACATACTTAACTAATATATTACATATACATATGTATAATCAATGTTTTTCCGAAAGCCATAAATGGTAAAAATGAGCTTTTTGAAACAATTCAAATATATAGATATGTTGATTAGAATGTTTCCTTATCACATATGAAAATACCGTGGAAAAACATTAGCCGTTTAGAATTATTATTTTAGTTATGCTTTATACTTTTACATGGTATCCATAACTTCTTTCAAAAAATTTATCAAATTTTGATAGTTTTGCAATACACAAACTTTTTTTAACAAAATATTTCATATAATAGAAAGATATTGATATGCTTCAAATGTAATCCCACTCAAATGATAGGTGGGAATTAGACTATCTTTATAAATATCTGTTATATTTCTTTTTATATTAAATTGTTAGTTAGTAAATATTATGATTAAATATTTACCTTAATTTGAAATTTATTATACTATGGAGTCATAACACAAACAGTTTTAAAACATTTTCTCAAATAAACAATGTGTTATTACTACGTTTTAAAAATTTTAAAAAAAACCTTCAGTTTTTAGAAAGCTGAGTATTAAACTCAATTCCTTTAAAAAAATGCAAAAGCAATATGACTTCTTAAGATCGGTAAGAACAAAAACATAAAAAAAAGATATGAATTTAAAAATAATATTTATTTAAGAAGTTATGTTTTTTAGAAAGGAAACTAGTAGTACTTAATGAAGAAAAATCATCTTAAAATTTAATTTTTTTTATTCTAATTCTCTAACTTTCATTGTATTTCAAGTCGTCATTTATTTTACCAATAAGAAATTATAAAAACAGTAAGGGTTTATTTCAAAGTTATTTGTATGCTAATAATCAGTTTTTTATTAAATAAAATTTTAAACAAATAATAATTATAACAAAACATTTAAAAAAATTCAGAATTTTATTTATTTTCACCATGATTATTTAACCATGGATAGACCCTTTTTTTGTGTCTACCCCTATTTTTCTCTTTCTCTCCAGTATTTTTCTCCTCCTCCTCATCTTTCTCTTCATCTTTTTCCTCACTTTTTTTTCTCTTCTTTCTTCTTCTCAAATTTTTTCTTTTCCTCCTCCTCAATTTCTTTTGGAATGAATTTTAAAATTGGGAGGAACAGATCTCCTACCATCATCATTTTCTTCTTCATTCTTTCCATTTACCAAAGGATGATGGTGTGGAGAGGAAGAAGCAGAACTTGATAATCGAAGATGATAATGGAGAATTTCAAAATCTTCATTTAACTTCTCCTGCACTGTTTTCACATCTCCTTCAAATTTACGTATTGTCTCACATTGATTTAAAAATTTCTTATATCATGGATCATTAGTTCACCATGATTGAATAGCTCTGTCTTCAGGTATTCCTCAATTTTTTCCATAATTCTAAAAAAAATATATTAAGAAATATATAGAAAAAAATATAGAAAAATATTAATAAATTTAATTTTTTTTAAAATTAAGAATTATACAAAATAAAGTTATGTATATAGAAACCCAAAAGTGTTTATAGTATCTTTATCTCTTGAGAAGTTTTTTATATAAGTCTGTGTGTTACACTATTAAAAGTGCACCTTTTTTTTACATCAATTTAACCAAAATGTGCAATTAATATACAATTTCAACATCAGTAATTTAATATATTATTTATTATAAAAAGATATAAACATGTTTTCTATTTCACATTTCTTGAAGTGACATGAATTTGGTTGAACTTTTAAGAGATAAGTTTATGTTTATTCACAAATTTTTGTATCAAAGTATACAGAACATTTTTTAAAGTGAGACGATACAAAAAGTAATTATTTTTACATATATTTTTATGCAGGTGTACATTTTTGTCATAAAATTATTTTTGTTATATATTAATTTCAAAACTTTTTGATTTTATCTATAATAAAGTTAATTCGTTAAGATTTTATACTTACTTGGATTTGTTTTTTATTCATAAAGAAAAACGAAATAACTTAAAAGACAGTTACCCACATTAAGTAAATTTAATTAATGAAATTACTTTAAAAAAATGTGAAAATCATTCAAATCATTAGCAAAAAATATTCTAAACATGAAAATTATGAAAAGTCGAGAATTTATGAAAAATAAAAGTTTCGAGATTGAATTTAATTTGCATGAAGATAAAGAAATAAGAATGATACATTTTATTGTGCTTAGAAACGATTCAAAAATATTTGCTTTTTAATTTCTACAGTAAAACAGTAATGAATATATTTCTTATTATTGAATTAAAAGTCTCAAAACACTTTAATTGATTTTTAAAATAATAAATTTGTATTAAAAGCTATTATTAAATGTTTTATTTTTGTGATATATTAATTTAATATATTTATCAAGAAGTAAATCCATTTAGCATACATTTAAAATCATTTCATTTATTGACATAATTATATTATTTGATAAGATATTTTGACGACGTTATAACTCTGAGCGGTAAAAAAATAAGAAAAATAAATTAAATGTTTAAAATTGCTTCTGCTAAAGTTTAAAACAAGTCAAAAGAGTAAAATAAGCAAATGAGACGGAAAATGATACAATAATTTCTGAATGTTGTTTCTTTTATTATAATGATCTTTTTCATTAATAGATATTTTATGTACTACAGATGGTATCTTAATGTTATTAATTTTTTTTTAAGATGTGAAATATTTCTACATATCCCCTATATATATATAGGAGAGCTGAGCGTCGAAAAATAATTTTCGATTTCAAATAAAATTTTTATTGAAATATTAATGTGTCATAATAGTGAATCTAAATATGCAACATCAGTCCCATGCTAAGTCCCGTTCTTGAGATACATCTTTTAAAGTACTCAAAATCTCGAATTTTGGTACCCCTGTTTTATCCCTTTAAAATTGAAATAAAGATATGAAAAATTACAAATATACGTAATTTTTTGTGCTCTTTACGATGAAATATTAAAAAATTGATATTTCAAGATTTATTTCTAAGATTGAGGCACTTCTCCAAAATGCTATTTTTTACCCCAAATATCAGTGCTTCAAAACGATATATCTCTGTTCGAAAATAGAAATCAAAAAAAACAAAAAAAGTACCTCTAAGTTTTTCAATTTCCAACATTTTAAGAGTAATCCCAAAAAATTTGAATAAGATTAAGTATATAAAAAATCGCCGTAAAATTTTTTTTTATTTTTTTTTATTCTAAGAAAATTTCTCTTCTTTGTCAAATTATTATGTTAAGATGTAAAAATTCAGGAATACTATCTTCAGCTTAATTGTTCAGAAAGTGATTATCTATCTAACGATGCTAATAACGTTTTTGTAAATTTATTCATCGTGAAGTTATGATGATTTTATTTACATTATATCAAAAATTCTTCATCAACATTTTTGTTTATAATTTTTTTCTTTCTACATGAATTTTTCTAATTCCAAAAAGGTCTCGGGAGAATTCAATGGTTAATATTTTAAATATAAAATTGTAAAAAAATTTTGGATAGTTTAAGAGAAAAATTCCAAAATTCAAAAAATTTTAATTTTTAAAAAATTCATTTTTTGCTTATAACTTTTTAAATAATAAATATTTTAATATTTGAATTAAAATTTTTATTTGGTGACCAACCCTATAAGTAGATAAGATTAGTCTAACTGAATGAGACAATGTGAAATAATATAAAAATTGATATAATGATAATTAATAATTAATTCAAAACATTTATAGTCATTCGTGATTCTTTATATTCAAATTTTATAAGAATATTCAAAATTCTTATTTCTTTTTTTTTAAAATAAAACTTAAAGTTATCATTATGTTTACACCTTAAAAACATCAGTCATTGCATTTTTCTTTTATTATCTAACTTTAAATGTGTAATATGTAATCTTCTAGGTCTACCTTTAGACTTAGTATTTACCCAGCAAGTATTACCCAATCTTTTTATGATTTTGTATCCACTAGTCCATTTATTATCCAGTTTATTCTTAGAAGGCAATTTGATCCAAACATCAGAACCAACTTTTAACTCTGGCAAATTTTTCACTGAATCAGCTTCAGCTTTCTCCTTTCCATGAGAAGATTCCTTCCCTTGTTGTTGTTTGGTGATTTCAGCTACTAACTCAAAAGCTCTTTTACGAATTATTGGATCTTTGATATGATCCACCATATATTCTGCGGATTTATTTGATAAATGTTCACCAGGCATTAAACTTTTCCAACCATAAAATACTTGATGAGGTGTAGCTTTTATAGATTTGTGAGTTGTGTTATTTAAAGCAAACTGAATAGCTGGTATAAAATCATCCCAAGTATTTTGATTTGTAAGTAGAGCCATTTCTTTTCTCAATATATCATTAATACTTCTAAACTGTCTCTCAGCTATACAATTGTCCAAATGATAGTAAGGATTTCCAACTTTTAGTGTGATTCCAAGATTTGTAGCAGCTTCAGTGAAATATTGACTAGTATAATAAGTAGCACCGTCAGTTAATAATGTATACGGAATACCATGAACATAGATAAAATTGTCTAACATTTTATTCCAAATTTCTTCACCTGTAATTGTTCTTAAGGGTAACAAACAAATAAAGCGTGACATAGTGTCTGTAAGACTTAACAAGTATTTATGTCCATTTATTGTTACACTTAATGGTCCTAGGACATCACTGCATACTATTTCTAATGGAAATTTACTGGTAACTATTTTCATTTCGACCTTATTTTTATACAATTTTTTATTAACTGCCATGCATTTCTTACATGATTTTAAATAACTCATGTAATCTGCAGCAATACCATCATAACATATACGTAATTTTAGTAAGTTGATTGTTCTATTATAACCAAGATGACCAACATTATCGTGAAAACTTTGAAATATCTTTAACAACGTATCATTGTCAGGACGAATTGTTATGAGTTCATCATTTCCCGTTAAAACTATACGACGTACATATTGACGACTTAAAGCATCAGCAGGTTTCATTGAGGCAGCATTTTTATATTTAATATCAATGTCAAATGAGTTAATTGTTTCAAGCATATCCATTACTCTTGCACATTTAGAATTTTTCACAAACGAAGACATTGTTTTGTGATCACATAAAATTGTCAGATGTGAGCCAGTCAATAGGTCCATATAATGATTTAATGCCATGATGATTCCTCTTAATTCTATTTCTAGAGCTGACGATTTCTTTTTTCATTCTTTAAAACGTTTGGAGAAGTACCCAATGACTTTTTTCTCCCCTTCTTGCATTTGAAACAAAATTGCACCTACGGCATCTTTGCAGCTGTCAACCATTAGTTCAAAAGGTAGTCCAAATATTGGTGGAGCAATAACAGGTCTACTGGATAGTTGTTTATTTACTTTATTGAAAGCTTGAATACATTTCTCAGAAAAGTCAAATATCCTATTATTTTCATTTTTCAACAGGTCATACAAGGGAATTAATGTGATTGAAGCATTCTCTATATGATTTTTAAAATACTGCACCATGCCCAAATAGCGTCTAACTTGTGTAGTATTTGTCGGAACTTTATAATTCATAATCTTTTTAATATAATCACTAGAAGGTCTTATTTCGCGTTGTCTAAATTCAAATGATAAAAAGTCAATATTTGTTGCAAACAATCTAGATTTTTCTTTTTTCAACTTTAGTCCACTGGAATGTAATTTATTCACTACTTTAACAGCTAATTCACCAAGATCTTTAATAGAACACGCATACCCAAATATATCGTCTACATACAATATAACGCTAGAATCTTTCTCTTCACTAAATAAGAATTCACTTAATACTTCTCGCATGACATTAACAAAAGCACTAGTTGAGTTTTTACTACCATAAATTAATCTCGTATATCTTCCTATACCTAGATGAGTGAAGACTCCAAACAATTTCGATGTTTGAAGAGGTAATTCTATCTGTAGAAACCCCTGTGTACAATCGAGAGTAAAATAATATTGTGCTTTTCCAACTTTAAAGTATATTTCATTGAAGGTAGGTAAGGCAATTTGTTGTGAAATAAGTAATTTATTTAAAGCTCTAGTATCAACGCAACATCTCCATTTATCAACTCCTTTCTTAGCCAGAACATGATTGGAAATGAAAGAAACTTCGCTGTCTATCACAATAATTTCATCTCTTATTAACTGTTTTTCAAATTCATTAATGATAGATTGTTTTTGAGGATTATTAACATAACGCACTACCTTTGGAAATGATTTGTTTTCAACTAAACACATGTCTTTAGCTTTAACCGTGCATTTCCCTATATCCCATTCATTTTTACTAAAAACATAGTCGTGATCATCTTTAAATGTTTTTTCCAAGCGAGCAGACTCTTCATCAACAATGGCAATTCTTCGAATAGCGTTTTTCAACTCTTTTTCTTCACCTACTTGAGTTCTAATAAGTTGAACACATTCACCTCTTATTGTTTTGAAGGTACCTTTTTCATAGTCAACCTCATAGCCCTTAGTTTTTCTCAAGAAATCATCACCTAGAAGTATATCAGCTGGATGTATTATATTCATGTTATTCATTAAACGACATTTAATAGTATAATTCTTTTTACCTAAGGTGAACGTAATTCTACCAGTACCAATGACACTCCATTCTTGATCATCTCCAACTTTAAGTTGTTCTTTACACAGCATAATATTTTTAACATCAAACTTAGTAACATTATCAATAGCCATCAAACACACATCACTACCTGGATCAACAAAAGCAGATAAATCATTCACTTGATTTATGCTTACTGGTACAATAATTCCTTTACCTGTACACGTATTGATTCTTCTAACTATTGGTTTATCTTCATTGTTGTCAACAAACGATGGTTTCTTTCTTAGAAGTTTACATTGATTTTTCTTATGACCCTTCTTTTTGCAATTAAAACATGTTACATTAACATCATTTATATCTTTAACATCTCTTTGATAACCATATTTTGTTTTATCTTTCAACCACCCATGAACCGTGTGAATCAAGTCAGAAGTATTCTCAAAATCTCGTTTTTGTTCTCTTAAACGTTCAGCTAACGATCTAAATCTCCTTTCTAATCTAATCATCATCATATCAATTGTCTGAGCTAACAATTCTTTCTTAGAAAGATTAGGATAACCACGTTTTAATAACTGGCACAACTTCTTCAAAGACTCTAAAGCGTGATCAGGTCTAAAGTCAATTTCAAAATTACGTGATTCTTTTCTTGCATCATCTATTTGAGCTTTACCATCATATTTACCCTTAAGAACGGATGACAACTTAGCAAATGTATCAATCTCCTCAGCATCATACCCTCTGAGTTCTTCTCTAACTTCATGTGATAATTTCATCTTGAGTAGAATATGATAATCAGCTTCATCAGTTTTATCCAACTGGAGACAACCCATAAAATCATCCAACCAATATTCAAAAGATGTTGCTTGATTACAATCAAATATAGGTAAGTTACTCCAATATGACGTATTCTTTCCCATGCTAATTTTCGTCCGCTGTATGGTCGCCGTAATGTTATTTACTTCTTTCGTGACTTCTATTAATGTTGGTGAAATTTGCTCACTATTTTCACCAGAAGGTTTTTCAGATATGTAGAATTTCTTCTCCTCTTCACTCAATTTAATTAAGGAATTCGTTTCCTCAACTTTACCAGAATTAGTACTATTTACTTCGTCCTTTTGGTCTAACAGATCTTTACACCGCTGAATTAATCTTGCACTACCAGGCGTGTACCTATCAGCTAACTGTCTGTTTTCAACTGCCAAATGTACAATGTTCTTACCAATTTCCTCCTTACTAAGTACTGCAAGATGTTGAGCAATACTGATAGCGGATAGTTTTTCAGATTCGCCTAATTGAGAGTATTCTTCAAACTCTTCCAATTTGGCTTCAATTTCCAATTCAACAACTTTCATTAACTGCTTTCCTTCACTAGTCTATCCAATTAAAACTTGACTAGTCCTGCGGTTCAGTTAATTGAAGTCAACTTATATTCAAACCGAACACAAAAAAATTAAAATTTTTATTTGGTGACCAACCCTATAAGTAGATAAGATTAGTCTAACTGAATGAGACAATGTGAAATAATATAAAAATTGATATAATGATAATTAATAATTAATTCAAAACATTTATAGTCATTCGTGATTCTTTATATTCAAATTTTATAAAAATATTCAAAATTCTTATTTTTGTCAGAAAGTAAAAAACAGCTATTTTTAAATGTTCTATCTAATAAACAAAGTTTCAAGATCATAATATGTTTCATTCTTAAG
Source organism: Strongyloides venezuelensis (assembly GCA_963280985.1). Lineage (NCBI taxonomy): Eukaryota > Metazoa > Nematoda > Chromadorea > Rhabditida > Strongyloididae > Strongyloides > Strongyloides venezuelensis. Next base: position 367,479 of record CAUJLX010000002.1, on the reverse strand, counting down.
ATACAATTAAAAAACTTGAATCTCGAGTTTACACATTTTCACATTTAATGGAACTTAAAAATACTTCAAAATTGAGGTTTTATGCTAATTCCAAAAACTGCTGGGGGAAATTTATTATCTTTCTTTTTCCTATAAAACCGTTTCAAAATCTTTTCCCCTTCTTGAGACATGTTGAAAAAACTAAATACAATTTTTTAGCACTTTTTCACATTTTTTAGCAAAAGAAACAAAAATTGTATGTTAGCAAATTTTATGTAGGGACAACTTTTGTTAAGCATAAAAAATTATACATTTTGGCATTTTAATCATTTTAATTGGATAACTTTACTCTGAGTTATGATCAAATATCTAATATCAACATACATTCAGTATATAAGTATAACAATAATAGAATAATTTTAACTAATTTATATGTACTACTTATATATTAAATAAAAAACATGTTAAAAGTTTACTAAAAAGAGTTTTTGTAAAACGATTGATTTGTAAAATTAAAATTCTTACCACATATTCAAAAAAGTATAATATATTAATAAAAATAAATTTTTTATTTGTTAATTGCAAAATAATTAAACTAGCCTTTTATTTTAAAATGAATATGATGTACTTTTGTACTAAACGTAACAAAACTAGCAAATATGATATGAAAAATGTAATATAATAATATGCACATTATTAAAAGATAGTAAATTAATTTTTCAAACATTTAAAATTGTAAAAAATACTTATAAAATAATAATAATTTTTAATTTATGGTATGATCATTCAATTAAAAGTCATCTACAATGTTTGTTATATTTTTTTATATATTGGATAAATGGAAACAAAAAGCATATACCATGTTATTACTACTTAACATTAAAAATTGTATAATAAGAGATTGATCCTCTAGATCTATCCATCTAAATCACATACATTTCATAAATATATTATCAAAATTTAATTTAAACATCATTTAAACCAATTTACACTAACTATTACTTTTAACTATGCATTTTTTATACTTTTGGTTAGCAACATTATTTATTGTTTCCTACCTTATAAACAGTTATTCTATGGTAAGACAATTTTTTGATTGCAATACTGATAATATGGACAGTTTTGAATTTGAAGTCCCATCTAAATGCTCCACTTATTTCAATTATTTATAGCACATGGAGGTAAAATATTAACATATATTAGAGGAGAAAATTTCGTCTGTAAATTATTTTTGATTTTGAAAGTTTTAAAAATAAATATATATAGTACTTTTAAAATCCTAACAAACTGTAGAATATCATATCATTCTTAAGTCTTATTTTTAAGATATACTCTTTCAAACTTGGACAAAAGGCAAATATAGCCACCTATCTTTGGTATTTAAAATAGTTACTTTGATCTAAAACTTTGCAGAAACATGTAATTTTAGATGTAGAACATGTCTTTAAAAAAGTTTTTGTTTCTATTATTTTGTTCTTGAGATATTGAGATTTATCAAGAATGCCTTTTTTCAAAGAAATTTTGCGATTTCAAAACGGATTATCTCAATACAGAATAAAATTTTTGAAAAACAAAAAAAACCCATCTGTGAATTTATTTTCTCTACATTTTAAGTATAATTTCAAAAAAAATTGATAAAGTTTGAGTATGAGTTTTCTGTTGCAAAGTGATTGCAAAAATATTGAAAAAATGAAATTCGTGTGTTTATTCAAAAATAAATATTTAAAAACTTCTTAATTTCACATAGCTTCATTTACAACGTTTTTGCAGTAAAACATTCTGTATCAAATGGTATATATATAAGCTTTATCAGATCATTTATTATCGAGATATTTTTAATTATATTTTATCTGTTTTTTTTTAAAAAAATTTTAGAAAATGAACATGTATTAGCACAATCTCAAAATTGTCCGAGGAAACCTTTCTGCGCATATTATAAGATATTAATGATAAAATTTATTCTAATCCATTCTTGAAATAATCTGAAATAACCTATGAAAATTTTCAAGATTTTTTACTCAGTAACGTTTTCTTAACATGCATAATAGGAAAATTCTTAAATTTCAAACTAATTATTTAGATAAATAACAAAGAAAACCAAGAAACGCAACTTTTAGAGGAATGAAAATAGCAATGAAATAATCAAAAAAGACATTATAACTAAATCTTAAATCACTTTCAAAAATAAAGATTCATTTGTAAATAAGAAATAAGAAAACAATGCTTATTTAAAAAATTTTAATATTATATTAACACATTTTATCCTTTACAAATATATACGTAGAGTGAGAAATTAAGACAAAAAAACTTTAAATTTCTTTTAAAGTATTTTTAAGAAAATGAAATAAAAACATGTAGAAATCATCTCAGTACGAAGTTGCATTTTTAACATATATGAATGTAAAAAGTACTAAATATAAAACATATATTATTTATTGTTTTAATAGTTGATATTATACACATAGATGTAATTTTAAATGTTTATTGCCTATAACAATAAAATTAATCAAAAAAGGTCTAATTATTGAGAATTATTAAGTAATCGAAAATTCCCCTTTATTTTAAAAAAGAAGTTTACCTCTTAAAAGAAGTTAATTTGTATTCACTTTTTGAAATTAGAATAAAAATTATATTTTAAGATTCTGAAAAAAAATAAATATTAACTTCATTTGAATTTTTACTTTTGAGATACATATATTTAAGTGAGAATAATATCGAAATTTGTAATCCCCCAAAATAAAAATTTACAAGAACAACTTATTCTTTTAAAGAAAATCAAAAAACAAATGTTCATTAAAATCATTGGATTAATTGTTTTAAACAATTTTAAATATCAATTTATATTTCTAAAAATATAGTATATATGATAGGTGAAAAAATTTATTATTGTTTAATTATATGTAACTTTTATGTCAATTAAAAGTTTTTTTAATCAGTACAAGATATGATAATTATTAAGAAATGATAAGAAATATTAAAATCAAATTTTATTTGGCTACTTGAGATTTATTAAATCCTTTTTTGAATATCATATATCCTAGAATAGAAAAATTTTTTTCTCCAAATCTTCTTATGTTAAAATGATCTAAACTAAAATGTTAAAAATACCGCAATCTAGCTACGCATAGTTAAAATTTTTAAAATTGTTTACAAATTTATGATACAGCGAAGCCATACTTATTTTTTAACAAATGTAAAAATATCTAAATGTTTTGCTATGCTTTGTAAAAATGAGAAAAAAAATTAAACTAAATTTCTAAGTGGAAATTATTCATAAATGCATTTTAAAAGTAAATTTTGTAGTATTATATTAAAAAATTACCAATACTTTGATTTGAATATATTTTTATTTTTTTAAAGCCTAGATAAATTTTTTTATACGAAAAGTTTCCGAGTAATTATTTTGATTTATTTTTAATCTTATTAACCTAGAGAAACAAAGAAAAATCTTTATCATTTTAATATATTAGAAATCTGTATTCTAATTTGTATAATACATTTTCTAAAATTTTTTCCAAAAAAAAACAAAATAAAATAAGAAGTATCCATTAAATAGGTAGAATTGTATTTTATTATGTAACCAAAATGTGAAATTACAAAATAACAACCGCTAAAATTAAATATTTTCAGTTAAATTATTATGAAATACTCATAACCAGCGTTTAACATTATTAGTATTTTAAAAAAATAATCAAACTTAAAACTAATCTGTATTTTAAATTTATATTATATTTAATAACTTACAACTTGCATATTTAAAACTAATTTAAAATTTAATGTAAACATTATTTTTAATTTTTTTTTTTGTATATTGAAGAATTGTAAAACATTATTCAAACTTAGAATCTCAAATGGGTTTAAAATCATAAAGATATGTAATAAAACAATTTTGATATAATATGTTTTTAAAAACTTTTAAAACTCAAAAATCTATGAAATTTTAAATATTTTAAAAAATTCATGCATGTAGCGACGAGCGCAGCGAATTTCTATCCATGGAAAAACGGCTAGCCCTGCGGGCAAGCGGTGACGAGCAAAGCGAGACTACTGCTTGTTTTTTTATTACTAGTGACTGAATATAATGTATATTCATTATTATAAAAATTTGGTTTCAATAAATAAAAAAAGATATACTTTACTTTTATTGTATGTGCATCATTTTTATAAAATCTATACACTTTATAAAAAGTTTGAGAATTTTTAAACAATTAATACAGTATTTATATACACTTTGTGATTGAAAAAAGAATGAAGTATTTGATCATCAATATAGACATAAGTCTACTATATATTATCAATGACTGCATAATTTTTATTTACAAACAGTTTTTTGTTTTAAGTGTGATTAATATGCTTACAATATAAATTATGTTATATTTAGTTTTAAAAAAAATTTTACAATAGTTATAATAAAAATAGATAAAGGTTACTTAATGGATAATAACTTAAAATAATGAAAGAAGCATTAATTTGCATTTGTAATACTGGAGTAGAAACTAAATCTTTAAGAAAAATTTAAAAATAACCAGATAGTATTTTAATAGATAATGTCTACAATAAAAAAAAATGAGAAAAAATTTTGTCTCCGCTTTAATTTCTTTCAAATTAAACTAATTTTTATGAACAAGGAGCCAGAGATGACCTTTTTTTTTAAATTAAGAAGGAAAAATAAGCCTCGCAATATTTGAGTCATAACTGCTAAAATTTTTTGAAATGTTTATTTTAATAATTTTTTTGTGCGATTTATGTCGTACACACAAATTAAAATTTCCTCAATTTAAGGTTGCAATTCAATGCTAATTGTCATACAATTCACCTAAAATTGTAATAACATTTAATGAATCTTGTATTACATTTTACTAATTTTTGTAAAGGTACAATTCTATTCAAATTGTATTACAGTTTAGAAAGAATTGTTATGTAGTTTAAGTAGAATTGTTATGCACTTTTAGATAGAATTTTATGACAATTTAGAAAGAATTGTCATGCAAATTTTAGAAAAAAATTGTTGAATATATTTAATTAATTATATTTTTTTTTGGAAAACAGGAAAATAATATAAAAAAAATTAAGAATCAAATAAATTTATTATAAACTGATTGATATCCTAAATTAATTTAATATGCTTAGTAAAAGTTTTAAATATTAAATATAAAATCATAAAAATAATGTTAGTATTTAAAAAAAATTGTTATTTAAATACTAGAAGTACTTTCTTTTTCTAAACATAATATATTTATATTTTAATATATATTTAACAAAATTTTATTAATAAAAACACAAAACAAAATAAAAATTACCAAGAATTTTTTAAGTAGATCAACATTGTATGATTTAAAAAAGGTGATTTATAAAAAATAAGAAAAGTAAAAAGTTTAAAAATTATTTATAAATAATTTTTTTACATACTTCATACTACATTTATATTATTTAATAATTAACTACAATAATAAAATCTTTATTAAATATATATTAAAATATAAATATATTATGTTTAAAAAAAGAAAATACTTTTTAGTATTTAAATAACAATTTTTTTAAGTATTAACGTTATTTTTATGATTTTATAATTAATATTTAAAACTTTTACTAACCATATTAAAATAATTTTATTTAATTCTTTATTTGTTTTGATATTGTTTTTCTGTTTTCCAAAAACGATATAATTAATTAAATATATTTGACAATTTTTTTCTAAAATTTGCATAATAATTCTTCCTAAATTCTAATACAATTCTATCTAAAATGCATAACAATTCTATTCATTTTTTTAAAATTTCCTTTTTTGTAAATGTAGTACAATTTTACATAAATTGTCACGTACATCTTAAATTGTGGAATATTTAATTTGTGTGTGAATAACTTTTCTTAAAGTTAATGAAAGTTTTTGTTTAATAACTTACTTGAAAAATACAATTCAGTATCAACAATGAGACTTAACAATATTGAGATTAATAAAAAACTAGTCAAGTTGTTGACAAATAAATTGTAACTATTCTTTTTAATAAAAATATTCTAGTAGAACGTGTTGAAAGATTAAACGAAGGCATCTAAAGAAAGGGTCTTTGCTGTTAACCGAAATTTAGAAATTTATAAAAAATTGCATTACAGCCTAGACGTAAATTGAAAAAAACGGGCCTACGACTGAATTATTAAAGATAAATACAGAAAAAAGTGAAATATTTACTACAATAATGTAATAAAATGAATGTAAAAAAAGAATAATTTTTATTTTTTGATTCATTGTATATTATGGTGATAAAGTGGTACCATATCTAATACCGCCTCCGAATTAAATAAAATATACATTCGTCGTTTAAAAGTATCAATATTTTATTATATAAAATATATTTAACTTAATTTGACATTAACATTATATTGTATTGAAATAATTAATGGTAAACATAAAAAAAAGAAGTATGATTATAAATAATTGGGATAGGCTATTCTAGTACAATTATGAATGATTCTGAGTTCCAAAAACTCTAAAAATTATGCCATTTTCTGATCTTAATTTTAATTTTTCATTAATTTAATCAAATAATTAACAAATCTTTGATTAATAATTACTTAAAGATTGAAATAAAATTTTGATCTAATTTGTGAGATATTACTAAATATTATATTTTAAAAATATCAAATCATAGAAATAGTAATTGAATCTTAAAGATTAAATGTTATAACATCTCGAGTGTCTCAAAGATACAAAATTCAGTTGAATATCAAAAACTTTTTTTCATCCTTTTAGAATTTTATGATATTTAAATCATTTGAGTCTCACTTTTTTTTACAAAATATTTCACGATCTATTTTGAATCTCAAGTTTAAATAAGTTATAGAGATTTATATGAATGTTATTATTTTCTTATCCTTGTAAAAAATAATCATTTATTTGCAAAAAATAACTATCGCAAATTTTTTAATTTTAGATATTTTTTATACTACAAAATTTAAATTATTTTACATTTTAACATTTTTCTTAAAAATAAATAAAGATTTGTTATTAAAAATAATTAATAAGTAAAGTTATAAAAAATAATACAATGTATGTTTTTGTTTATAAAAAAATGTAAAATAAATTTTAGAAATTTTTAAATGTTTTACTAAAAAATGAAAAGCAATTAATTATATGATATTATTAACTATGTCATTTTTTATATTTAAATGCTTACTAATATTTATTGCCAAGATTATATTAATATTTAAATTTCTGAATTTATTATTGTTAGTAAATTATAAAAAAATGTTTGCCACAAAGAATCTATAACTTTATTTATAATTGACCATTAATAAGTGTTTCTTTCAATGTTCTACAAGGAATTTGACTGTCAAATGATTGTTTTTAGTAGAAAAAAAAATATTATTTAAAAAAATTATGTTTAATTTTTTAATAGTAAAATATAGAAAAATGGCATTTATATAAATCTTTTTTAAAAACTTAAGATTAAAAACCGATTTTGATATAATTATAGAAATCAGTGGACTATCAAATGTATATTATATCATAGAATTTTATATAGTAAAAGTTCTCATATTCAATAAAATCACGTATATTTTGAGAAAATCCGTATAATGGACTCATATACTAAATTATATGCAAAGTGTCAACGATCTCATTGTCAACATTCGAAAAAGTGTATCTTTATTAAAACCTATTATTTTATTTGTAATATTATATCAATAAGATATGCAAAATTATTTTAACAACTCTGTTTAAGATTTATTATTAAATATTAATAAATAGATTAAATTATGAAACATTATGCATTATTTATTATTTTAAAAAAAATTAAGAGCAAATGTACAACTACAATATTTTATTAATAATATTTTATATGATAAAATATTTACTGCTCTTCATTATCACAAATATGGATATTTTTAAATACTTAAACTTATCAACTTAAGAATTGATAAAAATATTTATTATAAAATATTCATAACTTTACTTACAATTGATATTTAATAAAAAAATTCTGAAATATCTTGTTGAAAAGAATTTGGATTATTTGATATACAAAATTTTATAAAAAGTTATTATGTTTAGAAAAAATTAAATCATTTTGAAAGTTTAACTAATCTTAAGAATGTTATAAAAAAGTAGAAATTATATGAATGCTTATAAATCTTTTATTAATATATTTTTTCTCCTATCTTGAAAAAATTTTTAAAGAGGTTTTAAGCTTCTATATAAATATTGTAATCCGGTTGGATTCAAGGGGATCCCAAAAGTGAAATTTTATACTCGGTATATAAATTAAAAACGTTTATTAACAGACAAGTATTTTTTATCTAATTACAACAAAAACTATATTTATCTTATATCTCTCTCTTTTGCAAGGAAGAGTGTCTTGTCTTATCCTGGTTGTCGTTCCTCCCATTTGTCTTCTCTTTCCGCTGGATAATGTTACCACAGCTTCTCTGGAGTTTACAATATAATATTATTAAAATAAATTGACATTAAAAAAAGCTAAACTTTTTCAAATTGTTTTAATACTTCGTTTATCTTATCGCATTTAAACTTCTTTTTAGTTTTACAAATATGTTGGATTATTTGCTGAATAAAATCTACACTCTCAACTTGAATTAAGAACATTGGAAATTTTACATGTAGTTTTAAAAGTAATTTAAACTTGCAAATAATGAATTTATATATTTAAGAGCCTTTGAATACTTCAAAGATATTCACTATGAATAAAATTCAAATACTTATTTATTTATCAATTTTAAAAATTTCGCTATTCATTTTATAAATTTGAAATCATTATTTGATGATTGTTTAATATTTCTTTAATTATTATTAGATTTTGGAATAATGGTGTCTACTTTTTTTAATATCTTTTTATTGAAATTTGAAATGTATTCGTTTAGTATTGGGTAGAATATGTCTATGCTTCTATTGGCTATATCATTTCTCTAATTATAAAAAATTGCAAAGTGGTGGTTTTATTATTTTATTGTCATCCAATTCTATTAACTTTTAAATAGCCAAGAATCTTACCGATGGGTGGTCACCATGTCATAGAAAAGATTGAATGTCCTATAAACTCAAAAAGTAATCTCCAGCTTATCAATTTAAATACCTAATTTTTTTAAACATACTACTTATACTCAAAAAAGTGTTACTGGATTTCAATAGTTATGTAATATTAATGATAAAATTAAATAGAAATACAAAAAATTATCATTTTTATAAAATCACCATCTTTACTTACTAGGCAATGCAGATAAACATTATGATAGTGTTGGTTGAATGATATCTTTTACTTATAAAAACAATTTAATTCTTTATCAACATATGAGATTATTTAGAGTAGCAGAAAATTGAATGAAAGCAAAAAGATCTAATTTAAAAACCAAAGATAGAAATCAGACAAATTGTAATTTGAATTTAATATATTATAAATGCTTAATTATTTGTTTATCCATGCAGAATATTTTAAGGATAAAATAAAAATTTTAGTGCTTATATTATAAAAAATTCTTGATAGTTAACTTGTTTTTTAAACCATTTACTGTAGTTTATGAAAGCTCTATTTTACCAAAATTCTATTACAAACTATTTAAAAGACAAAATATGGAAAAAAATTATAATATTTGTAGTATGAAAGTTAAAAGTAGAGATTTAATCAAATATTTTAACATAGATATACACTTTTTAATATTTATATTTATGATCATTAAGCAATGTTATATTTTTAATCTTCAAAATCTTTAAAACTTTATACAATGAACTACATATTTTTTTAATGCGTTGATTTTCATAAATTTTCATGATTGTGGACATACAACAGTAAAATATTTATGTTTTATACTAGTCTTTCAATAGCCAGTGAAGTCTAAATCAACCAACACAGCAAAGATCCAGATAATTGATATGTTATTAAAAACTATAAAGCATTATATAAATAAAAGATTACAATTTCACTTAACTAAGTAACCCTTGGTCGTCACTATAACAAATAAATGATTATCTCATGCAATACTATATCTTATATACTAACTAATTGTCATCGTAATATACTATTACTCAACTTACTTTTTTTTAGTAAAGAATATAATTCAAAGTAAAACGAATTCTGTAAATTTGCAATGCCCAGTATTAAGAAAAGAAAATATTAAAAACATATTATATACATAATAATAAGAAATATTATTATAAAAATATGTTTTAAATAATCATGTCAAGAGGTAAGAAAGAACGAATAAATAAAATAAGTTATTATGTGCAGATTTAAATAAAATTTTATATAAATCTGACATGTACTTAACAAAAACATTTAGAAGAAAAAAAAACAATCTTTTATTTAACTAGGAGGAAGTTTAATAAAAGGTGAAGAAGAAAAAGCAGCATTTAAGCAGGAAATATTTCAAAAGTTTTAGTTTTATGGCTTATTATTAAATACTTATAATAGAGAAGAAGATCAGAGGTGCTGAATAGCACTCCATATTTGAAACTCTGAACAATATAATGTTTCAATCATCATATATATATTGTTCGTTATTATTTATAAATAAAAGGTTAGTTAAGGGATGATGTAGCAAAATAATTTATAGATGTTATTCTATATAAGATAATAAAATAACAATAGTATCATTATTTTTATAAGTATGATTATAATTTCTATGTAATATTCTATAACATTAATGTTTTATATTTATTAATTTGTATTCTTGTAGACTAAAATTACCATTTAAAATAAAATTTTTGACTAGTTATATTAAAATTAATGTGTTTATTTGTTTAATTCTGATCGAACAGTCATTTTGCAACATACTTTTTCATGAGATAAATACTCAGATAAGATGGTGGAAAACATCTAACATGTATTTGCTGGGATACATGTAGCAGGAGAATTTGCTACACTTACAATAAGGCCACACCACCATAAGAAAACATTAGGTAAATGAGACTCTTTAAGAAATTTTCGTTCTACTTGTAAACTTTTATTCATAAATAATATTTTGACAAAAGAAAAACAAATCTTGATTAACGTATTATAACTTTATTAATTATAAAAACAACGCTTCAAATATTTAATAATTTTCACTCTTATTTATATTGAAAAATTTAACAATTGCAGAATAAAATTTTTATTTAATATTAATACACCTACATAAAAATTACAATTAATAAATATAACAATCACTTACAATTAACAAACAAAACAATTTTTTATAATTTAACGATAATCAAATTTGCTTTTAAATATCAACAAATAAACTTTTAAATGGTAAATTAGAATAATATATATATTTTATGCTAACATATTGTACACATGATAAAAATAACTAATGTAATCATTTTAAAATCTTTATATAATAATTGTAACATCGTGTTTGGGAAAATGTTTGCTGCAGTTGTTGTTATGATAATAATCTGACATCTAAATGCGAAAAAGAAACTTGGACATTATTTATAAAAAAGGCATTTTAAATAAATATATCAATTTGATAAATACATTATAGTATTTATCTGATTAAGATAACATTATTTTTACTTTCCTATATGTTATAAATGATTATCAATATTAACTACACAATGCATATATTAGAAATAAATGGATTAATATAAAAAATACAAAATGATAACTAATATCTTATCTTATTCATATTCTTTGCATATTCACTCTTCAAGAATTGTTTTCCTATATGATTCATTAATTCTTATGTTTTTAATGTATTTAATTGATAAAAAAAAAATGTTAATGCATTTCTATTTGTCTCAATAATTTATGCTTAATTGATTAATTATTTTTAATATTCTAAAAATGAATTATTTATGTATAAATAGTCTGTTTTATAATTTGACGTTACAATATTTTCGATAGTATCGCTTCAAAATTTCTCAAATTAGCATTCAATTTTAAAAAAATCTGCAGAACAATTCAATTGCATACTCAGAAAACTACTAAAAATTTTCCTTAGAGAGATTTTAAATTTTTATCAAGTTCATTAAGTTTAAAAAAATTAGATGCCATAAGTTTTTGAAGTTTAAAAAATATTAATTAGTTTAAATTCCTACCTGATACTAATGTTATTATCACAAATTCGTCTTCTTAAAATCTACCTGAACTTTTAAGTAATACAAAATCTTGCATCAGAAACACAAGATCACATTTTTAAATTTTGTTAGAAAAATAGAGATTCATTTTATTGAATCTTTAGCAAAAGTTTTTATTGTAATAGTATTAATATTACATGTAGCTATATCTTCTCCAATGATTTTTTTCATTCTTATAAGGTTCAACATTTTATTAAATTTCATAGAAGTGTGATTTCAACTTTCTATTAATAACAGTGCATATTGAATTTATGATATATAAATAAATGTAACATTTATATTTGTTGGTTGAAAAATGTTTTTAAAATACGCATAGATATAATTTGTCATTTTTCAAATGAGATCAAGATAAGAAAAATAATTTTTTTTTGATATCTTGACAACAAATGTCTGTTTTTTTAAGGAGTTTAATTCGTTTTTTAAATTCTTATAGACCTATAAGATTTTATCTATATAATAAATTTTAACTATAAATATATTGATTTGTAAAAGACTAGTATTAATTCTTTTAATGCACATATTCACTATATAGTTTTAAAGACAAAGTGTGTTTATAAAAACAATACTATTTTAAGTTAATTTAATTTTCAAGTATTATAATCATTTTTCAGCCTTTTTTATTTCAAAATATATTTGTTTACCATTTTGTTGCAAGATAAATTTATGTTAGAAAAAAGTTTGCTCGAATATAAATTCTATTTTATTATTGATTATGTCATAAATGCAAGTTATAATGGAAATAATTTTGCTATAAATATAAAGTTAAGTTCATACGATAATTTAAAATAGTATTCTCGGAATTTATTTACGTTTTTAAAATTTCAAAAGATCTTGACATTTAATACTTTGTTTTTTATTATTAAATTTTTAAAAGTTTAAAAATCTAAAAAAATTTAATAACACATAGTAATTTAATCGATAGGAATTTGGTTTTACAAGATACTTTTTCTTATTATAAAACATGCCGAGAATAATAACAAATCAATAGATTGTTTTTAAATATATTTTCATGTTGCATTTACAAAACTAATAGACATTTTTAAAATACAAAATATTGAAAACAAATTTAAGAAACAAATAATTTTTCATTAAATATAATTTACATTACTAAGAAATTTTGTTTGATTTTTACTATATCACTAGTAGTATAAATTTGTTAAGTGGTACTTCAAAAAATTTATCAAAGGAATTTATAAAAATTACATTCAAAGTCACAATGAAACATCTATATTTTAGTTATAATAATAGTATTTTATGCATTTGAGTACATGTAAATATACATACATTGTTCCACGTTGAAAAGTAAAAAATCATTCGTTTTAATCTAGAAACAATAAACTTGTAGTTTATTATTTTACCTTTGTTATGAGTTTCTAAATAAAATGATTAATTGTAAGCTACGTAATTCATTTAATATAGAATGTTATATCATATTTAATTCTTTTGATCAAATTTGATTAAAAGTTTTTGAGCAAAAGGCTTTTTGTGTGTATAGTTTTATACAATTAAATTTTTTGTAGTAATTATTTAAATGAAGTTCTTATTTCTTAGTTAAAAAATATAAATTGTTATATTAGTGTACACTTTCTATTTTTGACCAATTTTCTACAAATTACATTGATAATATTTTTTAATGTAATTTTGTATACGTAATAGTTTTTACGAAATTATACTGTTAAAATTGTAGAACTTTTCCTTGATGAGTGCTTCTAGTTTGTTTTTTCACTGAAGACGTATAAAAACAGAAAATAAAAAGAAGATAGATTTTTATTTGTGTAAAATATATTAGTATTTATGAATAAGAACATATATAAAATTATAATATTACTATAATATAGTATTTAAACTTTAACATATACAAATCTGAAAAAACAATTTATGCTTTAATATATTAAAAAATTATTTTTGAAAACCAACAAAAAAAAGTCATACATTATTTTTGTATAAAATATCTTTTTAATAAATTATTGATATTTGTATTCTTAAATTTTTTTAGGTATACTAAGACTGAGTAAAACCATTTAATCTTATTCTAGCAAATTTATTATAAATGCAAAGTAAATAATTTTTTTAAATTTTTTACGTCATGAAATGATGCATACTGATTATAACTTATAATATTCATATATTACGATTTATAAGAACAACTTTAATATATTATGTCTTAAACAAATTAAATTATCGAACAAAAATGTGATGTAATAAGAAGTATAAAGTATAAAACGCCGTTATCAATTCAATAATTAAAGAATTTTGTTGATTGAAATCCATTCTTAAACAAACAAAAATTTGGTTTGTTTTTTATAGATCATTGTTTCAGCCTAATATATAAATGAATTAAAGGCCATCACAATGAAATCTTATATATGTATATAAATTTCAACTTACTTATTAATTTCAATATATAGTATCTTTTGAAAAAGATTAAGTCATGACAACAATAATAAATAAATACAATAAAATATTTAAAATAACTATTAAATTATTTTCTCAAGAAACAACAAAAAGTAATATATACGATAATGTCGAGATATTCACATTAATAATTTGGATTATTCTAAAACAGCAAATATAATATTATACTCATTTTGTATTTAAGATATAGATACATATCATTATTTACCATAGATCACATATAGAAATCTACATTCTAGGCGGAGTTATAATTATCAAAATTTTAGCACATCAGATGACTTTAAATTAACATATGTTTGTGATGTGGAAGGACAATATTATGACTGTTATTGATTATGAAAAAAAATTTATTTTCTATCTATTTCCAGAATATCATAGATATAAATATCAAAATCTATTCTCTAACAAGAGAAAAGAGCCATAAATATTGCAAAATTTCGTTGTTTTTTTAAGAATTAATATTCTTTATAAGGTAATTTTTAATAATGCGGTATTATCTATACTAAAAAGAAATAAGGAAAAAAAATTTGTCTCTCACATAACTCTCTTCAAATTTAACTGATTTTTATGCGTAAGTAGCCAAAAGATGTGTTTTTTCTAACTTAGTGGGGAAGAATAGTTTAAAAAGTTTTAGGCCATAATTGGCCATGTCATCTTCAAAAAACACCTTTTTTGGCCTTTTTTAGCATAGATTTGACCAGGGGTAAACGTTACTTCAAAATAAATACTATACAATGGTTTATATACCATTTAAAAGGTATACTATCAGAATAGGGGGAAAACACAATTCTATCGAATTGTATCAAAAATTGACCGAGTTATGGTCTAAAGAGTGGTAACCGTTTTGAAAAAAAGGGTTAAAAGTTTAATAGCTATAATTTGATAATTACTTGAAGAAAAAAAAATAATATATTATCTGTTATATAGATCTACGTCTAATTTAGAAAACAAGTATCTAACGATGTTTATAACTCAACTACGAAAAAAGTTATTTTAATTTGAATGTCAACTTTTTTGCTTTTTTTCATTTTTATTGTAAAAATCAAGTTTGTTTCACACATAACTCTCTCCAAACTTGATCAAATTTTATGGTTAATTAGTCATTTGATGCATTTTTTTCCAACTTAGTGCGAACAAAAGGTCTCAAAACTTTTGGTCCATATGTAGCCGAGTTATGCTTAAAAAATGCCACATTTTTGTACAATTTTTTGTATAGTTTTGTTCCAGAAATAACTCTTTTAAAAGTTTATGAAATTTTATGGTTTATAACTTATTTGAAAGATACAATTTCAGATTAGTGCGGAAACATAGTACCATAAAGATTTAAAGCAAATTGGTAAAGTCATGGCTCAATAAGTGATGACTATTTTTTTGGTAAAAATTAAAATGTCAAATAGCTATTACTTAATAATATCTCTATAAAATTAAATAGATATAGTTTCTTTAACATAGATTTAAGCATAACTTAAAAAGTAAAACTATTGAGAAGTTTATTGCTTATTTGTAAGACAGATTATACTAATTTTAGTAACAATTTTCTTATATTTTCTTCATTTTTTACACACAAATCAATTTTGTTTTTAGCATGACTCTATTCAAACTTGATTAATTTTTGTAGTTTAATGATCAATGAATGTTTTTTTAACTTTTGGAAAAAAAACAGCTTTATTACTTCTTAACAAAAATTGGCAAAGTTATCTTTTAGAATGCAACATTTTTAAACAATTTTTGTGTAGATTTTTTCTGAATAACGTTTATGAGAGTAAATTAAATTTTTATTTTATAACTTATTTCAAAGGTACAAAGTAGAAATAAGATAGAAGCGTAATTCTAAGGAGTTTAATCAAAAATTTACCAAATAATAAACCAAAGAGTGATGTCATTTTGTTTATGTGAGGGCATTATAATAAAATATATTTGAAAGATAAATAAAAGAAATCCAAGAAATTAATTTTTAACTTTCATTAAATTTTTATAGCATAAAATTTTTAAAAAATTTCTAATTATAAAAATTTTTATTTTCTTTAATAAAGACAAAATAAATACTACATCTTGCGAACATTTGCAATTTTTTCATTATATTTAATTATCATATTGATGTATTTAAAGATTAAATAAAACTTTTACTTTTTATATCTAATTAGAAAAAAGAGATACCTTAGTCACAAATTATATAAAAATTATTAAAAATATGATTATATTTTAAAATTTTGTAGTTATGAGTAATGATGTAAAATAAAGATTTTTATTACACATGATATATAATATGCCATAAATTATAATTTTATTAAATTTAAATTCAATTAATAATGAAATTAAATTATTTTAATGTTTCTAAGTAAGATTATCTTACAAAAAAACAAATAATTGAAATACCAAACAATGGTTAAAAAATTGATCAACATGTCATTATTGAATTAATTAGCTATTGAATATTTATAAATAAATTAACTTTATAATTTGTAATGGGTGTGAATAGATAATTTTATAAAATTAAAATTTTTAAATTTAATATTTATGAACAACAGTCACCTTATTACCAGAAATATTCATATTTATAATATTTTTCTTATTGTTATTGTGATGCTTTTTGGAATGCTTCTTCATTTCTTTTTTTCTTTCTCTTCTTTTTTTATTAGTTTGTAATGTGGAACACATTATTATCTAACATGCCGCAAGAGAACTCCAGACACAAGACATTCCAACTCATACCATTAAAGGAAATATAAATACAAGCTCTCTCAAGAACACAAGGCAGTCTTGTTAAATAATTTCTAAAATGTTGTAACCTTGTAATATCTTTCTTTTAAATAAATTCTTTCTCATATTTACTATTAATATCTAACCATATTACAAGTTTTTCTTTTTTTTTCTAAATATTCCTGTTCTGCTTTCTTTCTAAGATGTTCTTTCTTTTCACTCTCATAAATTTTTAAGCGTTTCATAAAATCTTTAGTGAAATTATTAGTTTTTTTTTAATAAAGAACTTACTTAAAATTTTTCTTTCTTTCCATGATGAAGAAGACATATTTTGTTTTGAATTTAATTTATAAATTTAAAAAAATTAATTTAATAAACTCATTTATTTTTACAAAATTCATACAATATATATACATAATAATACAATAAATTTGAATTAATGACAATAATAAAATTTATTTAAAAATGTTAATTTAACAAGATATAGTTAGAATTATAGACCAAATGAAAATTGAAATAAAAAATAAAATCTTAAATAATATTATTTTTTTGTGTAAGATGATTTTTTTTTATAGTCAATTTTTAAAATAACTAATTATTAAAACTTTTTGGTTAAAATCTATATTAGTTTTATATAAATTTTAAAATAAATTCATTTTTCATTTCCCTTTTTAAACTTTAAATGATTTTCTTTCACATAATTAACTATTAAAGATTTTTCGATTTTAAATTTATGATAAAATTATATTTTTAAATGATATTAATATTAATTTAACTATAACAATTTTTTATTATAGATAAGAAAAAATTTAGCTGTTAATTCTGTAATATTTTTTTACCGGACATATTAATATTGTATTTGTATCATAAACAACCTTCCATAAAGTAATCGAAAATTTTTAATTTATTAATGTTTGTAAAAGATACAATTTAGAAATAAGAAAGATAATTATTAAAATGGTGGGAAAGCCATTATATGTGGCGGTGATTTTAGGCAAACATTATCAATCTTACAAAATTCTACAAGGCACCAAAATGTATTGTTCTCTACTAAGTATAGTCCTCTTTGAAATGTTCACTTTGAGACAATGAAACTTACCAAAAACATGAGGATTAAAGAGAACGAAATAGATTTTGTCAAATGGATTTTAGATATTAGTGATAATGCTTTTCAAAAAAATGAAGATGGCTAGGTAGATGTACCACTAAATCTTTAATCAACAAGAAATTTTAGTAAATGACATATTTGGAGCTAAAAATGAAAGCATATTAGAAAAATCAAACTAAGCAATTCTTGCTCTAACAAATGTCATTGTAGAGTCTATTAATAATGAAGTATTAAATACTCTACCAGGCAATGTAGAAAAAATTTTTTCAGCCCATTCGATTAGAAAAGATTCGGATACAAATGAAAATTACCACAACATGCCTATTGAAAACTTAAATCAGTTGATACCTAGCGGTTTACCACTACATGTGTTGAATCTTAAAGTTTATGCTGTTATTATTGTTTTTCGTAACTTGAACATTAAAGAAAAATTTTAGAATGACATAAAATTGAGAATTATAAAGATTAGTAAAAAAATTTTGACTTGTACTCATTTGTCAGGAATAAATAAAGATAAAACTGTTCTTATACTTAGAATAGTTTTATATAGTTCCGAAGAAGAATATTCTTTTGCATTAGCAAGGAAACAGTTTCCTGTTAGACTTACCTTTGTTATGATCATTAATAAAAGTCAAAAGTAAACATTTAGTAATGTTGATGTAGATTTAACAACACTGGTTTTTTCACATGGACATTTGTATGTAGCTTTTTTCGCGAGTAAAAAGTTTCAATTGTCTATTTGTTAAAACAGAATCTGATAAAACAAAAAATATTGTATACACGGAAATATTTAATGCATAGATTCTAATTAAATAATGAAAATATAAAGAACAAATAATTGGCAGCAAGGGAAGCAGATGGAGGACTAAGACAATAAAGCAAAAATAATTTTTCTAACATTTTTAAATAAATGATTGTTTTTTTAAATTTGTATTTTTTTATTTCTTTTAATGTCAAATTGTTCTAATTAAAATATTTTGATAGTAATTTATTATAAAAATCTTTTTTAGAAAATATGTTCTGCGGAAAGACGTGACCTGCCTTCGGAAAGTCTAAGGCTTGTTATTTAAAATAAATCAAATATTTATTTTTAATCACTTTTTCGATATAAATAATTCCTTTTTTACTAGATAAATTTTTTATTTAAGTAAGCAGTTACAATAAATATATACGTTATAAAATGATTTTCATATTCTAAAATATTTCATTTATTAAAATTTTTAAACAATATATTT
Organism: Strongyloides venezuelensis; assembly: GCA_963280985.1. Lineage (NCBI taxonomy): Eukaryota > Metazoa > Nematoda > Chromadorea > Rhabditida > Strongyloididae > Strongyloides > Strongyloides venezuelensis. The sequence goes on along the minus strand of CAUJLX010000002.1, from coordinate 347,978 downwards.
TCAGTAATTTTACTTTTTCATAAATATGTATTTCAATAAAATAATTTTATTACAAACATGTCGCTTAATAATTTAATGTAAAATTACTTTCGTAAAAAAATATATTCTGTAAATCCGTCGTGACGGGCTAAGTTAGATTAACCGCTTTGTAGAAGTCCACGTCAAATGCTCCATAAAAAATTTCTTATAAATTCCGTCATCTTATAGTAACCATAAGTAAATAATATGCCAGTAAGAAGTGGAATTTTAGTCAAAAACAAACTAGCACCACCTATTACAGAACTCAGTTGAAAACTCTGTTCACTAACTGGAAAATCATATCTAGCTAATTTAGCAAAGGATTCACAATTATAAAATAATAAATTATAAAGAGAATCTCCTTCATTCTTAAAAATAAAAGAAACAATATCATTCACTGGTCGTGGTACCAATTTATGATCACTAGAATTATTGATTCTACATTTAAATTTTTTGGAATATTTAAACAAACAATGAATCCGTATCCCTGTACATCCTTCGATAGAACCAGAGAAAAACATGGTGCTAAATAGATCATCTTTTGTCACTAAATGTCCAACTGTATGCTCTCCTTTATGAATCCCCATGTAAACAGCCCAATGTTTAGGTGATAGATCTCCAATTAAAGAATCGCTCTTAAATTCTAGAAGATCACCAACTTCTAATTTTCCAACCAGATCTTCTGCAGAACTCCATTCGGTCATAACACCTTTGTTCATTATAGATTTTTAGGAATAAAAATTTAGTGATTAAAACTAAATTTAATGCTATTTATATATGATTTGAAGAATATAGGAAGAAAGATAGTCTAGAGATAAGATTATTAAACAATATATTTGCTTTTTTGATAAAACGTATAATTTCTTTTAATGTTTCAATGTTATTTTTTTAATTCAAATTTTCGATAATGTACCGATAAATATTTCACTTTTTTGAATATTAAAATATCCTTGAAGATAGATACAAGTTTATTTTTAGCTTTTTCAACAAATAGAAAAGAATTTATCTGTACATAAATGACACTTTTATAAATATCAGAAAAAATGATTAATAAAACAAACAACAATAAATTTATAAATGTTACATATAAGATTAAAGTATTAGAAATTTATTTCCATAAAAATGAGAAAAACAATTTTTTAAAGAGCATTCATAAAAATGTTATTCAAACAGAGAATAGTTGCATTTATTTTTGATACTAGATGAATGACCGTAACTTTATTTAACCTTTTAACACAAATAAGCTGAAATATTTTTAATAAAAACTATCACTACTTTTTGTCAACAACTTAAATAGTTACTAATTAATCTCGATAATATTAACTTTTTTATTTATTCTGGAGTTAGATCTTTTAAATAAAATATTAACCGATTTATTATATAAAACATTAAAAAAATTTTTTCTGAAAAAAAAGATGTTAAAAAATTGACAAAAAATAAAAATAATTTTTAAAAATAACTTGAACGATTATGTTTCAAATCTTTTGATATTTATTTTACACACTATAATGAAGAAAAACATATTAAACGGGTATTTAATTATAAAATCAGATAAATTTGAAGAGAGTTATAGCGAAGACAATAGTTTTATTTTTATCATGGAAATAATAAAAGCTACTTGTGTTTGAAAATAAACTTATTAGACATTAAAGATATTCTATTTTTTAGTTGAGATACTGTTATTTGATAGTACGATAAATAATTTAAAAAAAACTCTCACATAAAAATGGGTTATTTTTAATAAGCTTCTTCAAATTCTTGATTTTTATTAGACGTCCAGCATTTTCAATGATAAATCATTTACAATATTCTTTTAATTCTTTACTTAAAAATTTTTAAAAAATAATAAAATGTTTACTGACATTTTCAGTATTTAAGTCAATGTTATCTCACAAAGTTAACAGTGTATTAGAAAAATCACAAACAAATGTTATTAAGATAAAAAATTTTAGTATTGAGAACAAAAAAGAAATGCTGAGATACATCTAAACAAATTATGTTATGAATATACAAAATATGGTTAGTAAAGTGTTAAAAGATGCAGATAAGTATAGTTTAGATATATTGAATAAAATTCCAGTGAAATATTTACTTGGTAAAGAAATAATATTTTTATTAAGTTAAATCCTACAATTATATAGTTAATTAAATTAATGATAAACGTCGTTTCAATTAATAAACAATACTTTTTAGAAAATAAAATTTTCACTACTAGTACACTACTGAGATTGATTAAGGCTTTTCCAAAACTAAACATTTCCAGAAAAGCTTTGTGAGATAACATTGACTTAAATGCTGAAAATGTCAGTAAACATTTTATTCTTTTCAAAAGATTTTCAAGTAAAGAATTAAAAAAATATTGTAAACGATTTTTTATTGAAAATGTTAAACGTCTAATAAAAATCAAGAATTTGAAGAAGCTTATTAAAAATAACCCATTTTTATGTGAGAGTTTTTTTTTTTTAAATTATTTATTGTACTATCAAATAACAGTATTTTAACTAAAAAATAGAATATCTTTAATGTCTAAAGTAAAATTTTTAAAAAATTTGTTTGGTGGAGGGTTCACGTAGTTAGAAAGAATATTCAATAAATTAACTTCAAATTCAAATAACACTAATTTATTACTACTTAAACTAAATAACAAGATCAAATAGTGCAATATAACGTAGTATAGTGGCCAACTAGGATGTAAAATTGTTATTATACTTATTAATAGAACTTACTATAATACAAACTCTAATCTTTTGGGCCTCAAATTTCCAATACAAGATACTTCAGTTCTATATCTCTTTTACACTCCAGCTGAAACACATACATAATTAGTTAATTATATAGAAATTATAATAATAATAATAATAAATGATTCTATTAGATATTATAAATATTAACTTTATCTTTGGGTTAAGTCGATTTTCCAAATCTCTTGAAGGAATCGTTTTGAGAATTCATTTATTTAAACTTAGGTTTTTTACTCTAATAAGTTTATTTTCAAACACAAGTAGCTTTTATTATTTCCATGATAAAAATAAAACTATTGTCTTCGCTATAACTCTCTTCAAATTTATCTGATTTTATAATTAAATACCCGTTTAATATGTTTTTCTTCATTATAGTGTGTAAAATAAATATCAAAAGATTTGAAACATAATCGTTCAAGTTATTTTTAAAAATTATTTTTATTTTTGTCAATTTTTTAACATCTTTTTTTCAGAAAAAATTTTTTTAATGTTTTATATAATAAATCGGTTAATATTTTATTTAAAAGATCTAACTCCAGAATAAATAAAAAAGTTAATATTATCGAGATTAATTAGTAACTATTTAAGTTGTTGACAAAAAGTAGTGATAGTTTTTATTAAAAATATTTCAGCTTATTTGTGTTAAAAGGTTAAATAAAGTTACGGTCATTCATCTAGTATCAAAAATAAATGCAACTATTCTCTGTTTGAATAACATTTTTATGAATGCTCTTTAAAAAATTGTTTTTCTCATTTTTATGGAAATAAATTTCTAATACTTTAATCTTATATGTAACATTTATAAATTTATTGTTGTTTGTTTTATTAATCATTTTTTTCTGATATTTATAAAAGTGTCATTTATGTACAGATAAATTCTTTTCTATTTGTTGAAAAAGCTAAAAATAAACTTGTATCTATCTTCAAGGATATTTTAATATTCAAAAAAGTGAAATATTTATCGGTACATTATCGAAAATTTGAATTAAAAAAAATAACATTGAAACATTAAAAGAAATTATACGTTTTATCAAAAAAGCAAATATATTGTTTAATAATCTTATCTCTAGACTATCTTTCTTCCTATATTCTTCAAATCATATATAAATAGCATTAAATTTAGTTTTAATCACTAAATTTTTATTCCTAAAAATCTATAATGAACAAAGGTGTTATGACCGAATGGAGTTCTGCAGAAGATCTGGTTGGAAAATTAGAAGTTGGTGATCTTCTAGAATTTAAGAGCGATTCTTTAATTGGAGATCTATCACCTAAACATTGGGCTGTTTACATGGGGATTCATAAAGGAGAGCATACAGTTGGACATTTAGTGACAAAAGATGATCTATTTAGCACCATGTTTTTCTCTGGTTCTATCGAAGGATGTACAGGGATACGGATTCATTGTTTGTTTAAATATTCCAAAAAATTTAAATGTAGAATCAATAATTCTAGTGATCATAAATTGGTACCACGACCAGTGAATGATATTGTTTCTTTTATTTTTAAGAATGAAGGAGATTCTCTTTATAATTTATTATTTTATAATTGTGAATCCTTTGCTAAATTAGCTAGATATGATTTTCCAGTTAGTGAACAGAGTTTTCAACTGAGTTCTGTAATAGGTGGTGCTAGTTTGTTTTTTTTGACTAAAATTCCACTTCTTACTGGCATATTATTTACTTATGGTTACTATAAGATGACGGAATTTATAAGAAATTTTTTATGGAGCATTTGACGTGGACTTCTACAAAGCGGTTAATCTAACTTAGCCCGTCACGACGGATTTACAGAATATATTTTTTTACGAAAGTAATTTTACATTAAATTATTAAGCGACATGTTTGTAATAAAATTATTTTATTGAAATACATATTTATGAAAAAGTAAAATTACTGAAAATATATTGTTTAAAAATTTTAATAAATGAAATATTTTAGAATATGAAAATCATTTTATAACGTATATATTTATTGTAACTGCTTACTTAAATAAAAAATTTATCTAGTAAAAAGGAATTATTTATATCGAAAAAGTGATTAAAAATAAATATTTGATTTATTTTAAATAACAAGCCTTAGACTTTCCGAAGGCAGGTCACGTCTTTCCGCAGAACATATTTTCTAAAAAGATTTTTATAATAAATTACTATCAAAATATTTTAATTAGAACAATTTGACATTAAAAGAAATAAAAAAATACAAATTTAAAAAAACAATCATTTATTTAAAAATGTTAGAAAAATTATTTTTGCTTTATTGTCTTAGTCCTCCATCTGCTTCCCTTGCTGCCAATTATTTGTTCTTTATATTTTCATTATTTAATTAGAATCTATGCATTAAATATTTCCGTGTATACAATATTTTTTGTTTTATCAGATTCTGTTTTAACAAATAGACAATTGAAACTTTTTACTCGCGAAAAAGCTACATACAAATGTCCATGTGAAAAAACCAGTGTTGTTAAATCTACATCAACATTACTAAATGTTTACTTTTGACTTTTATTAATGATCATAACAAAGGTAAGTCTAACAGGAAACTGTTTCCTTGCTAATGCAAAAGAATATTCTTCTTCGGAACTATATAAAACTATTCTAAGTATAAGAACAGTTTTATCTTTATTTATTCCTGACAAATGAGTACAAGTCAAAATTTTTTTACTAATCTTTATAATTCTCAATTTTATGTCATTCTAAAATTTTTCTTTAATGTTCAAGTTACGAAAAACAATAATAACAGCATAAACTTTAAGATTCAACACATGTAGTGGTAAACCGCTAGGTATCAACTGATTTAAGTTTTCAATAGGCATGTTGTAATAATTTTCATTTGTATTCGAATCTTTTCTAATCGAATGGGCTAAAAAAATTTTTTCTACATTGCCTGGTAGAGTATTTAATACTTCATTATTAATAGACTCTACAATGACATTTGTTAGAGCAAGAATTGCTTAGTTTGATTTTTCTAATATGCTTTCATTTTTAGCTCCAAATATGTCATTTACTAAAATTTCTTGTTGATTAAAGATTTAGTGGTACATCTACCTAGCCATCTTCATTTTTTTGAAAAGCATTATCACTAATATCTAAAATCCATTTGACAAAATCTATTTCGTTCTCTTTAATCCTCATGTTTTTGGTAAGTTTCATTGTCTCAAAGTGAACATTTCAAAGAGGACTATACTTAGTAGAGAACAATACATTTTGGTGCCTTGTAGAATTTTGTAAGATTGATAATGTTTGCCTAAAATCACCGCCACATATAATGGCTTTCCCACCATTTTAATAATTATCTTTCTTATTTCTAAATTGTATCTTTTACAAACATTAATAAATTAAAAATTTTCGATTACTTTATGGAAGGTTGTTTATGATACAAATACAATATTAATATGTCCGGTAAAAAAATATTACAGAATTAACAGCTAAATTTTTCTTATCTATAATAAAAAATTGTTATAGTTAAATTAATATTAATATCATTTAAAAAATATAATTTTATCATAAATTTAAAATCGAAAAATCTTTAATAGTTAATTATGTGAAAGAAAATCATTTAAAGTTTAAAAAGGGAAATGAAAATGAATTTATTTTAAAATTTATATAAAACTAATATAGATTTTAACCAAAAAGTTTTAATAATTAGTTATTTTAAAAATTGACTATAAAAAAAAATCATCTTACACAAAAAAATAATATTATTTAAGATTTTATTTTTTATTTCAATTTTCATTTGGTCTATAATTCTAACTATATCTTGTTAAATTAACATTTTTAAATAAATTTTATTATTGTCATTAATTCAAATTTATTGTATTATTATGTATATATATTGTATGAATTTTGTAAAAATAAATGAGTTTATTAAATTAATTTTTTTAAATTTATAAATTAAATTCAAAACAAAATATGTCTTCTTCATCATGGAAAGAAAGAAAAATTTTAAGTAAGTTCTTTATTAAAAAAAACTAATAATTTCACTAAAGATTTTATGAAACGCTTAAAAATTTATGAGAGTGAAAAGAAAGAACATCTTAGAAAGAAAGCAGAACAGGAATATTTAGAAAAAAAAAGAAAAACTTGTAATATGGTTAGATATTAATAGTAAATATGAGAAAGAATTTATTTAAAAGAAAGATATTACAAGGTTACAACATTTTAGAAATTATTTAACAAGACTGCCTTGTGTTCTTGAGAGAGCTTGTATTTATATTTCCTTTAATGGTATGAGTTGGAATGTCTTGTGTCTGGAGTTCTCTTGCGGCATGTTAGATAATAATGTGTTCCACATTACAAACTAATAAAAAAAGAAGAGAAAGAAAAAAAGAAATGAAGAAGCATTCCAAAAAGCATCACAATAACAATAAGAAAAATATTATAAATATGAATATTTCTGGTAATAAGGTGACTGTTGTTCATAAATATTAAATTTAAAAATTTTAATTTTATAAAATTATCTATTCACACCCATTACAAATTATAAAGTTAATTTATTTATAAATATTCAATAGCTAATTAATTCAATAATGACATGTTGATCAATTTTTTAACCATTGTTTGGTATTTCAATTATTTGTTTTTTTGTAAGATAATCTTACTTAGAAACATTAAAATAATTTAATTTCATTATTAATTGAATTTAAATTTAATAAAATTATAATTTATGGCATATTATATATCATGTGTAATAAAAATCTTTATTTTACATCATTACTCATAACTACAAAATTTTAAAATATAATCATATTTTTAATAATTTTTATATAATTTGTGACTAAGGTATCTCTTTTTTCTAATTAGATATAAAAAGTAAAAGTTTTATTTAATCTTTAAATACATCAATATGATAATTAAATATAATGAAAAAAATTGCAAATGTTTGCAAGATGTAGTATTTATTTTGTCTTTATTAAAGGAAATAATAATTTTTATAATTAGAAATTTTTTTAAAATTTTATGCTATAAAAATTTAATAAAAGTTAAAAATTAATTTCTTGAATTTCTTTATTTATCTTTTGAATATATTTTATTAAAATGCTTTCACATAAACAAAAAGACATCACCCTTTGGTTTATTATTTGGTAAATTTTTGGTCAAACTCCTTAGAATTACGCTTCTATCTTATTTCTACTTTGTACCTTTGAAATAAATTATAAAATAAAAATTTAATTTACTCTCATAAACGTTATTCGGAAAAAATCTACACAAAAATTGTTTAAAAACGTTGTATTCTAAAAGAAAACTTTACCAATTTTGATTAAAAAGTTATAAAGCTATTTTTTCTCTAAAAGTTAAAAAACATTTATTGATCATTAAACTACAAAAATTAATCAAGTTTGAATAGAGTCATGCTAAAAACAAAATTGATTTGTGTGTAAAAAATGAAGAAAATATAAGAAAATTGTTACTAAAATTAGTATAATCTGTCTTACAAATAAGCAATAAACTTCTCAATAGTTTTACTTTTTAAGTTATGCTTAAATCTATGTTAAAGAAATTATATCTATTTAATTTTATAGAGATATTATTAAGTAATAGCTATTTGACATTTTAATTTTTACCAAAAAAATAGTCATCACTTATTGAGCCATGACTTTACCAATTTGCTTTAAATCTTTATGGTACTATGTTTCCGCACTAATCTGAAATTGTATCTTTCAAATAAGTCATAAACCATAAAATTTCATTAACTTTTAAAAGAGTTATTTCTGGAACAAACTATACAAAAAATTGTACAAAAATGTGGCATTTTTTAAGCATAACTTGGCCAAATATGAACCAAAAGTTTTGAGACCTATTTTACGCACTAAATTGGAAAAAAATGCATTAAATGACTAATTAACAATAAAATTTGATCAAGTTTGGAGAGAGTTATGTCTGGAACAAAATTGATTTTTACAATAAAAATGAAAAAAAAGCAAAAAAGCTGACATTCAAATTAAAATAACTTTTTTCGTAGTTGAGTTATAGACATCGTTAAATACTTGTTTTTTAAATTAGACGTAGATCTATATAACAGGTAATATTTTATTTTTTTTTATCAAGTAATTACTAAATTATAGCTATTAAACTTTTAACCCTTTTTTTCAAAACGGTTACCACTCTTTGAACCATAACTCGGTCAATTTTTGATACAATTGGATAGAATTGTGTTTTCCCCCTATTCTGATAGTATACCTTTTAAATGATATATAAACCATTATATATTATCTATTTTGAAATAACGTTTACCCCTGGTCAAATCTATGCTAAAAAAGGCCAAAAAAAGGGTGTTTTTTAAAGATGACATAGCCAATTATGGCCTAAAACTTTTTAGACTCTTCTTCCCCACTAAGTTAGAAAAAAACACATCTTTTGTCTACTTACCCATAAAAATCGGTTAAATTTGAAGAGAGTTATGTGAGAGACAAATTTTTTTTCCTTATTTCTTTTTAGTATAGATAGAAAAACTTATCACAAAATTTTTACAAAAAAAAACCTTACAACCAATAAATCATTTTGAAAAAGTATGTAGATAATAAAAAAAATAACAATTTTGAATGTTTATTTCTAGTTATTGTTTTTTGATTATATTTTTCAAGCATAAATATTGATATTTTCCAAACTTTATGACTAACGTTTAAAGGTAAAGTATGTGATATGAATAAAAGTTTAATAATTTTTCAACTAATCGTTTTTTGTTTTCATATTTTTTCTATCATTGGAAATGCAAAAAGTTAAAGTTTTGTGTATTTTTAAAACTGATATTACTGTAATGTCAAATATTTGTTATTTTAAATTAAATAAACTTTCTCATCAAGAAGTATATTAATTAAGTATTTTTGATAAAACATACCTGTAAGCGGGAACTACTGCTAGAACATGACAAATGATTTTTATAATTATTAGGTATTATATCACATCCTCGACAACAAGGATTGGTACCTGTTGCTCTAAAATTCAGTGGTTTCATGAAAACATTTTGGAGAATTAAATGATCACCTGTAATTTATAATTAAAAAATTTTTATCAAATATATTTTTATAATGAATAAAGAATATAATATGTTATACCTCTTGATAATTTTATGCGGCTATGCTGTAGATTTTACATTATTTATTAAGTAATAATATTTCTACACTACTATGAAAAACAAAAAATGTTTTGTACTTTTTTATCTTTTGTTTTGGATAATATTGTTAAAAAAAATACCATATTTTATCTTACTATAATTATACAAATTTCAATGATAACTAAATGTGCTTAACAAGATTAACGTTGATTATATATTATCTTGTATACAAAAATTATATATACACAGAGAAAAAAAAGATTAATTTTCGTCGTGTTAATTTTTAATAAAATAATAGATTTTCCATTTCGTTTAATGAATAAAATTATAAAAAATTCTAATTTACATTATAATAAAAACATTTTAAAGATGTTTTATTTATAATTTTTCTAATGTCTTTCAACATTAATGCTGTTGTCAAAAATCTTTTTATTTGTCTTTTAACATTTATACCAAATCATGGTGTAAAAGATTATTCAAAAGAGAAAATAAGCGAGATTTTTTAAGATTTATAACTAGTTACCACTATAATGACAAAAAGGAGAATAAAAAGAATGAAATAGATATTTTTATGAACATGTTGTAAAGTGGATTTTCAAACTTCAGGATTAAAAATTTGGTTAATGAAAAAGAAATTGAAGACTTATTTGTAGAAACACTAAATAAAATACCTGAGAAACAAAAATTTTTATATTTAATCAAAACTGCTTCACTCTTCTGTAAAAAAATACAATGATAAAAAAGAAATCAAAAAAACGATAGCAGAAAAAAATCAGTAAATCGTCTAGGAATGTTTATTTGATAGGACTTATTTTGGTAAAAAAGTAGTCTATTTTTGAGACAACTTTAAGCAAGAAAAACTGGTGATTTATTTTTTATCAATTTATGAAAATACCATTATCTAAATATTAGTAATACTTTTCATTCATCAAATTACACACAGAAAAGTATGTATCCTTTTTTGTCACGTTAGTAATAAATTTTTTTAGTACATTCATTTCTTAATTTATTGTATTGTAATACTATTTTCATATTATATATTTAAATATTATTGCCAACACGACGAAAAATAATGCTTTTTTTTGTGTGTACATCAATGGTCATTTTGTACTCAAGTGAAGAAATGCCGGGGAAAATAATGTCATAAATAAAAAATATAACTTACCAATAATCGCATGAACTTTTAGCTGAATCCATCTATCATTTTTTATCTGTATTTTTCTATTTTCAAATTGACTACAACAATATTTAGCAAAGCTCGTGTAATTACTTATCTTTGCATCTTTTGTAAAACAAATAGCGAAAGTACGATGATGAACAATTTTTTCCATTTCTTCAGAACAATTTTCTAAATCTAAAATTAATTTATTTTAATATTTTACAAGTACTTAAATTGTAGCATTAAATAAAGGTTGATCGTCAACAGAAAAAATTATTAATATATTTTTTAGTAATTTTTATGTATTAGCATGCGGAGAATTGTTTGGAGCTTTTAAATAAAAAGGATAAAGGTACTAAAATACATTCGTAAATTTATTACACTCTCGAAATATAATTACAAAAAAAAATTTTACTTTTGATACGTTTTTCGATAGTAAAAATAAATGTATATACAATAGTATTAATAATCAAAATGATTTTAAAAAAGTCTATTGAATATATTAGTATTTAAAAATTTAAATCCAATAAATAACCTCAAAATGATTTAATAATGTATTTGTAATGATTATTTTCATATTACTTAGAATCTCTTAAACTTTTACAAAGTAGGTCAAGAAATACTTTGTATTTTTTTTTTGTATATAAACAAAAAATTTATCATTTTAGTAGTCAAGTGAAATATTCCTAAAGTTAAAAACATAATCTTTTAATTTTTTGTTATAAAAGGATAATGTTCATATATTTTTCTACCGATAACTAAAGCAATTTACAACCTAATTCTAATTTATAATAATAAAACACCATATAGTTTAGAGAAGCACTTATGTAGTGATAAAATGTTATGTTAAATTATATACTTACCATTTGTTAAAAGAAGTTTAAACGCGCAATGACTTAGCATTCCATTTTTGGAATGTGATGATATTGGATTATTTGTATTTATATCATCAATATATATAATTGTTTTTAAATGATGTATGTCTCTAGCCAAAACGTCGTAATAAACATTTAGATAATTTTTTATATCATTTTCCAAATTTATTGTATATACAGGATATCTTATTTTTGTGCTCGTTTCTTGTGTATTATTTTCATTTGAAAGATTTTTATCTAATTTTCTTTTTCTTTTGGTAAGTTTTTTAGTCTCAACAATATCTTCAATTTCATCTGTAATTATAAATTCTTTCTTATATCTTATAAATGACTTGAATTTAATATGTTGAAGAATATATACAAGATCATTGCAAGAAGCTAAATTAGCAATATTTGTTATAAGATCAACAATAGCATTATAGGTCTTATCAGAGCATGCATGTTCTGACAAAAAAGCAAAAAGAGCTTCATCAATGCTTTTTGCTACAGAATCACTTCTTTGTTCGTCATTTTCTACATTCTTATAAGCAAATTTAGGCTTAGATAAAGTTAAAAGATTGATGTCAGCTTTTTCTTTGGCTTCATCTTGTTGATTGTTAGAGCAATTATCATTACTTTTAATTCTTACTTGTTGCCAATGATTTCTATTAAAATGTTGAAGAAGATCTTTAGAATTCATTTTGCAAGGATATTTTTCTTCATCATTTCTAAAACAACCTACAATAGGACATTTATGTTTTTTAACTGATTTTTCATCTTTCAATACATGATCGTCAATTATATGGTAAATAATTGAAGATAATTCAAAATTTTCTGAACAATAATAACAGGTAACCATTTTTTAAACTTTTATTTGTAATAGTTATCACTAAAAACGGTTTATTTTAGAACTAAATAAAGTAATCAACTTTAAAATATAGATATTTAACTAATTTATAAAGTATATATATTGAATTAAACATTATGAAGTTGTATTATTTTTGAAAGAAATTATTATTATTATTATTTTTTGCAATAAGCGTATCAGTGATAAATTATTACTTGTATTTTTATAAATCTAAAAAATGTATTTTTTTATCGTTATCAGATGGTATTATACACCAATTATATTTTAATTTATAATAAAGTTTTCTATTTAAATATCTAAATTATTTACCATTTGACTCATGATAACAAAATTCTTGAATAACGTATTCCTTTTTTGCTACATTCATTTTTTCAAAACATTGATATATAGATTCATTTCTAAGATATTGAGATTCTATATTACTAAACTGAATGTCGCAGCAAAAAGATACATATTTGTAGTACTCTAATAATAGTTGTTTGGTATCATTGTCTTTTTCAAATTTACCTTCAATTCCATTTTTTATAGAAGCCAAAAAATGTTCTACATTTTCAGGTAATGCTAATATACATACCTTTTTTAAATTTCTTCTATCTTGAGTTTCAAAATTTGATGTAATAATATTCAACGCTTTAACAATATTCTAAAAAAATGTAAGTATAATAAAATACATTATTATAAAAAGAAACATTTAATATATAAATAAAAATATTTTAAAATGGTTCTATGATAAAATTATTTAAAAACTTTTTAAATTAGATAATCTTTACCAGTCATATATAAAGAAAAGATAAATCTAGAAGAAAGTAATGCTTTAAACTTACTTTTAGAAAAATTTTCATTTCAAATTTTTCATTAAAACTTGAACAAGTAGTTTCTTTAAAAAAAACATTCTTTTCTTACTCCAATTTTAATATTATTTGGTGAAGCAATACAAAAAAATGATGAAATTTCTGTATCATATAAAAGTTTTTGTAAGCCTACTGAGATAACAAAATTAAAACCTAGTTCAAAAGAATGTATAAGTACCAAGTCATTAGATATTTTAAAATCGGCCATCTTTACTTCTGTATCTCTATTACCTAATAAAGTCTTTTTGAAATCATTCAATTTATTTCCATTTTTTTGTTTCATGTTTCACATTATAACTGTCTATCAAAAGATTTTCGAAACTTTTTAATAACTCAGAATTTAATAAATTACAATTTTTCTTTCTAATATCTGATTCTATGTTCATCCAAATATACTTTTTTTTAGCATTTTTAAGTAATGCTGAAATTGTTGAATTATTGTTTTTACTATTTCACTATCATTTTTATTTTCATCATAGTACTTAGCCAGTTGTTGAAATGATCTATGTATTTCAACATTTATTTCATTGTATCGTAGCTTTGATACTTCATCAATTCTATTGAATTCATTTTGAAAAGATAAAATTAATTCTTCTTTCCATTTATCAGTCAATTCTTTTGTCACTTCTCCTACGTCAGAATAACTGTCTAAAAGCTTTTGAAGTTCAGGACATAATAATTGTTTGTATTTTTGTTGAAGATTTGAAATATTTTCCATTGTATTCTTTATCTAAAAAAATTAGTGAAAATGTATTTTAAATAATTAAGCATTGTTATACATGTTCGTTAAATTACAGATATGAAATTTAAAAAAAAATTTAACAGTTAATATGCAAAATATTTCAAGAAATGTATGAGTATATAATGATAATGAACTTGTTTTATTATTTTTTACCCCGTTATTTGAATATACACTTTGTAATAATGTTATAAGTTTTGAGAAGTACTTGACATTCAATGATGTTAGAATATCTTATTATAAAAATATAACCAATTAACATTATAATGATAATAAAATGTTCAGAAAGTAATGCTTTGAAACAATTTTTTTATATAAAATCATAGTGCGAATGAGCTATAGTCAGTTTTTTTCGAATAATACTTGGTAATAAATTGGAAAATGATTTTATGTAAATTTTAGTATTTATTCAAAATTTATAAATATAAAATATTTTTTATATTTCATTTTTATTATTGTATGAATTATATCAGTAAAAATGACTTCCATCAGACTGGATAAGACACAAAGTTTAGAATCAGTGACTACAAATTCTACTTCTTCATTTTGCTACACAGCTAATGGACCTGAAAAAGATAAATGCGTAAGATCTTATTAGAAAAATTTTATACATCTACTATATCAAATCTTATCCAAATTTCTAATAAATAACTTTTATATATTAATTTTTTTAGAGAACTTGTGAAACATTGGTAGAGAAAGTAACAATTATGGAAAAAAACATAAATGAAATAAAAGAATTGTTAAACAATTTAGTCGGTGAAAAGGAAAGTAAATCAAAAAAAAATTTTTTTGATACACAATTCATATCAATATGCGATTTAAAACTATAAATATTTGTATTTGAAATATATTTTTTATCATTGGTCATAGTAATTAAACATTATATATCTACATTTGAAATAAATTATTGTAAAGCTTAATCTTATTCGTATATAAAAAACTTTTTATTTTGAAATAAAATTTATAAATAATCAGAATAAAGATATGAACATTTTTATGAAGACTATTTTTTTACCTTTAAAATATTATCACATTTCTGAGTAATATAATTTTTTTACTTTTTGTAAAAAATTTATATTTTTATACTCTTCAGTTAGCTTAGCTTGCTTTATACAAATAAGTTTACGATCAGAATTAAACAACTTATTTTGATACAGTTTTTAATATTCTATTGTTCAAACAAAAATAAACTGTCATACATAAGCTTTTAAAGTATATAATCTATCTAACAATAAAAAAATCATTAACAAAAAATTTCTGAAATTCTTCATTGGTTTTTAATTAATTATTTCAAAAATATAGTAGTAATCCTCAATAACTGTTAGTCTTGAATGTTTTATACTTTAATTTTTATGTTAAACTAATAAACGTGAAAAGATTATATTAACAAAATAATATTTTAAATTAATTTTATTCAATATAAAAGTTTTTAGAGAAAAAAATGATTGCACAGAGAAGAAAATAATTTTTTAGGAAACAAAATGATTGAATAGAAAACAAAATGATTGAATAGGAAATAATATGATTGAATAGGAAAAAAAATGATATGAATAAGTTAAATTTGAATAATGTTTTTGAGAAAGAAAATGATGAGATTGTCTCTGTGTGTATAAAAATTTTTAATACATAAAAATTACAATATTTAATTTATTTTAATTTTATATCAGTTATACAATAAATAATTTAAATATCTATATATTATAATTTTATAATAAAATATTGAAAAAAAAATGTACCAAAATACTTTATTTCAGTTATTACAACAAATAATAAAAATGTCCATGTATTATATATATATTTTCCTTAAAAGTTTGGAAAAAAAATGTAGAAAAAAATTTTATTTCAATAATTTAGCAAAATTACATACATAAAATTGGTAAAAATTAAAATTTTGCATTGACTTTCTAAAAACAAAAATTATAAATAATCTGTATAATATTTTCAACATCAAAAATTACAATTTTTAAAATAAAAATCCAATTTAAATTTCAATATATAATAACCTTTTCTTTTAAAAAAATTTATAATTTAAAAATGAAAAGTTTATGATGGAAACTCCAACACCAATGACACAGAAGCAAAAAAGAATACTAAGTAAGTAACATATAAAATATTTTTAATTTTTTCCCAGAAATGCTTACAGACCTACGTATAAATGAAAAAAAACTGATGAGAAGTTTCTCAAAATAGCTGAGAAAAAATACCTCAAACAAAAGAGGGAATAGAATAAAATTAGAAAGGAAAAATTAAAAGAGAAGAAGAAAAAGTTCAAAAAGAATGGATAGAAGAACAAAAAAGAAGCGAGACCCTACGCCCGCCGCACTTCCATTTTCACCATTAACTTTAATAGGAACATAAGAAAAATGATTACAATGCATAAAAAATGAATAAAATTTTTATTTTTTTAAATATTCATATTTAATTTTAAAGTGGAAATTAAAATTTTAATTTCTTAGTATTTTTTTCAATCAAAATTTTTAATGACATATTTCGTATGTGGATTTTATTTTGTATGTAATAAACATACTTGAAAATAGATTAACATATAAGATATATTCATTTTAAAATTTACTGTATTTTACAAACTTTATCTGAAACATACACATAATATGATGTCATTATATTTACTAAATTTATAGCATTTATTTATAATTAAAAGAATAAGCATGTATATGTTTATTAAAATAAATCTGTCTAACATACTTTTTTATAAATTAAAACATTAGTATGTAAATAACATACTGAAATAATTTTTACCATTTTTTCACAAAAATGCAAGAAAAATGATACTAAAATTGACATAAATCTTTTCCAAGATAGGCTGTAAACTTTGCAATAATTTTATTTTTTAAGTTAGAGTTAAATCTATCTAACAAAAATCATGTCAACTTACTTTTCTCAAGTTTTAATTAAGTAATAGCTTACTAACTTTTTATTTTTTCATAGAAAAAGTGGTTACCACTCTTTGGTGTATATCTTAGCCATCTTTTTAACGATTTTACTAATGTTACGTTTTTCCTTTAATTCTGACTCGTACCTTCTAAAAAAGTCATAACATTTTATTTACTTTCACAAAAGTTTTTTTGAAAGACATAACTACATAAAAAAGTGACTAAAAAGATAGTGTTTTTAAAAAATAACATGGCTTATTAAACACGAATATTTTCAAAAACCGTTTTCTTCACAAAGTTAGGAAAAAATACATCTAATGACTATTTAATTATAAAAATTGATTTAAGTTTGAAGAATGTTATATCAATCACAAAATTGATTTTTGTGAAAAAGATAAAGAAAAAGTGAAAAAATTGACACTTTAATAAGTATAACTCATTACGTTGTTAATGAATCTAATTTGTTGTAATTTTATTTTTTAAGTAAGACATAGATCTATAAAATACTGCAGATTTATTTATAATAAACGACTTTTCATTTAGATTGCAACCATAAAAATTTTTGTTTTTATTTAAAAAATTATGAATATTCTTGGGACCATAACTTTGCCAGTTTTTCAAATGTTTCTATCGTATTGTATTTTCCCAGAATTTCAGATTTTAACCTTTTTAATAGTAGCAGAGCAATTTATTTTATTAAATTTGAAGAAAGTTATTTTTTACACAAAACCATGCAAAAATTGTCCAAAAATGTGATATTTTTTAAACATAACATGGCTACATAAAAACCAAAAGTTCTAAGATCCATTTTCCACACTAAGTTGAAAAAAGTACATCAAATAACTATTTGACCATAAAAATTGATCAAGTAAGGCAAAAAAGTTGACATCCAAAATAATATAACTTTTTTTTGTAGTTGAGATATAAACTTCGTTAGACTCTTATTTTTTAAGTTAGATGTAGTTTTATAA
Organism: Strongyloides venezuelensis; assembly: GCA_963280985.1. Classification (NCBI taxonomy): domain Eukaryota; kingdom Metazoa; phylum Nematoda; class Chromadorea; order Rhabditida; family Strongyloididae; genus Strongyloides; species Strongyloides venezuelensis. Next base: position 329,831 of record CAUJLX010000002.1, on the reverse strand, counting down.
GAAATGTATTACTTTATTCGTTTTCATCAAGTTATGACTGAGTATGGCTATTTAACTTTTAAGATGTTTTTTCAAAATAGTTACCACTCTTTGGATCATAACTCGACCAATTTTAAATCAAATCTAGTATCATTAGGCTTCCGCACTATTCTGGAATTATACTTTTCAAGTAAGATATAAAACAATTTATTTTGCTTACTTTAAGAAATGTTAGTCGAATAACAAAACTTTGTAAAAAAGACCCTAAAAAAGATGTTTTTTTGAGATTACTTGACCAATTGTAGTTCAAAACATTAAAAACTTATTTTTCCCCTATGTTAAAAAAAAAACACATTTTTTGACTATTTAACCATTAAAATAGTTTAATTATGAAAAGAGTTATGTTAAAAACAAAATTTGTTTTCTTATTTCTTTTTGATATAGAAAATAGATTATATTTTAATGTCTACATTTTTTATTTGAAATAAATAAATTTATTTTCAAGATCGCTGTTATTTATTTTACTTATAGATTTTTAAATAGTGCATTATAATAATCATTTTTTTTAAAAATTAAACTAGTGTTAAAATTTGACTATTAATTTTTTCTATACTAAAAAGAAGAAAAAAATGTCACGCCAGTAAAAATTTAAATAATTATAGAAAATTAAGAAAAAAATTTCTAGCGTGACATTTATCACGTTTTGCTTTTCAGTATTATACTCTATAATTAAAACATTACAATGATAAAAAAGAATATTATATATTACAAAAAAACATTATAAAGTATATTCTTTTAATTCCCCAAATATTCATAATTTATAGTTTACTGCTTATCGATAAAACAATCAGTTTATTATTCTTCAGTAAAAATTGTTTATTAAAAAGAAACGAACATATTATATAACAAATGTAATAATCAAATTTTTATTGGCCATCATGCTAATTTTGTAAAATGCATATTTCACTCTTCTTTATTCTTATTACATGACTCATTTGGTGACTAAAAATTGAAAGATAAAAAAGTTTAAATAAAACATACCTTTGATACATTAACATTTTCTATATTTTTTATAGATGAGATATTTAAAGACTCTGGCTTTGAACCAGCAAAAATAAGACCGCCAACTAAAAGAAGACCAGCTACTATACAATATCCAAGCATCTGAAATAAACATAAATACATTAGTATACATTACCATTCAATTATAAATCAATTAAAATGTACATGAAATTTATAAATTAATGTATCAATAAGTGAAATATAAGAAAATACTATTGCATAAAGAGGTATTTAAGATTTTAGTATAATTTAGATTTTGATGTTAGAATAATGTGATTTATTTCTAATTTATTACTTTTATGGTGCAAAAAGAAAGAAAAAACCAGTAATATCATAATTTTACACGTGATCGAGCATAAGCTTTTGTAAATTATGAATGGTAAGATATATATCAATAATAGATTATAATCTTTTGTAACAATGTTGGAATTTATATATCATTTATAACAGTACATTTTATTAGTGATAACATTTTGATGGTCATAAATTTTTTTTCAATTATGAATTACAATAAAAAATGTAGTTTGTATTTGTAACAGATGATAATTTAAAAGTTAGTTTAATACTAGTAATTTTGTGTTAAGATATAATAAAAATTAATCAATAATTTTTGAATAAATTCTTTATTTTTATTTGAAGAATATTAAGTAATCATTGAAAAATCGAATAAAAAAATTATTTTTACAATACTAAAAGCTATATTTTATTTTGAATTAAAAATTTTTATGTACTTTTATAATTTCTCAAGACTGTTTATGTATAATGCTTTTTTTCTTAAGTATTTCTCATCCGCAATATTTTAAAATTAAAATTTGATATTTATTTATATTTATATGTTACTAACAAATAATTTAACAAAAAAATTTTTATAAGAAAGAAATATATTTTGAAGTGTTATTCATTTTCATTTACTTGGTTTTTTCTTACACTTTAGGTTGCTTCTCGACTAGCAAAAAATTTAACATATATAAATTTAGCACGTATTCGTGACAACACTATATGACTAATAACCTAGTGATTGTGAGAATGAAAGAAATCATAATTATTTGAAAAAATCTTTTAAATTTGAGTAGTTGTAGAAGTGTTTTCAATATCATTTTGATAGATTTCTTCTTAGTTAGAAAAGTTAGCCAAAATTTGTGAACATTTTTTTGTAACAAGAATACTGAGATCAGAGTGAACATAAAAAAACTTGAATTTTCTACATTTTAAAGTCTAATAGCATGATTTTTTTATTATTAGTAGATATTGTTAAAAATCTAATACTATCTAGATAGTTTTTAAATAAAAAAAATTTTTTATTAAGTTATTAATATATTATTTAGATTTTACTATCTTTTTTTCGAATATAAAAATTGAACAAAATTTTTTTCAAAAATAAAAAAATGATTCGAGAGATTTAAAAATTAATATATGTTATGACTGAAAAGATGTAGTTTAAACAGCTGAATTAAATATTTACAGTATAAAAATATGACTAATTGTTTATTAAAGAAAGTAAGGAAAATAAATACTGATTATAACACTATCACTTCATCTGATAAAAAGTTGTGTTGCTTAAATATTAAATAAGGTTAAAAAATATAAAAAAGATATCGTTAGGTTATTAAATCATAAATTCTTATTCTTCAAATAAATAACTAAAACGAAAACATAGATTTTTGTAACTTAAATATAATTTTATGAAATATACAAATTTGTATATAAAGAGAGAAAAAATAAATTGTATTAACTTAAAAGAAGAAAGAATAAACCTGAATTCCTAAATTATCACTTATATTGTTATAGAAGAAGCGTTATATCAGCAGTTTAAATATTTAATGTATTTATTAAAATCATAGCTGTAACAGTTATTTCTTAAGATAATTACATTTTGTTTATTTTCTTGTTAGAAATAAAATATTTTCTTTTATAGATATTTTTAATGCCGTATAAACTATTTCGTTTAAATAAGATTCTCATAATCACTAAATTACTTAGATTTGATGATTGAAATTACTATGTGTGAATTTTAATAAGTTTACTAGAAAGTATAGATTAATGTAATATATTATTTTTATTGCCAAAGTTTTGGATCACACAGAAAACGAAAAGGTGTCTAAACGAACACAACTATACCCCACGAATTCTAGAGACAGACATGTCAAAATGACATTTAGTGAGATCTATAGAATATGCAAATATGATATTTTTGAATTTTGTGAATATCAAAAAAGGTAAAATGATACTCAACAAATTTTCAATAATGCTATGTTCATTAAGGCTAATATGCATACTGGTAAATTTTTTATAATTACACTCACATATTTATTAATTATCACTATTATGTTTATTAATTCTGAATAGTTAGTTATTTTTTTGACATTATAATTAAATGATTTTTTACAAATAAATACTGATGAATAAGTTGTATTTATAAACTTGAATGTAATGAAATGTCGCTTTTTTTTAATTTAAAAGATTTTGTAATAATAAATGCAATTTACCAACAATTTTTTAAATAAAAAAAATAAAAAATAATACAGACATAAAGGATATTCTACTGGTTTTATAAATAATACTCTACATTTTTTGTTAAGAAAAGTTTAAGAAATAAGTTGTTACTTTTCATATATTTTATAGAGGAAAAATAAGTTATTATAAAAAATATAAATCTTATAAAAAAAATAAAAACAACTATTTATTACAAAAATAAACAGTATTAAAATACACATTCCTTAAAAATTGTATTCAACAGGCATAAAATAAAATTAAAAAAGCGTTTTTCTCTGAATAGGATAGATTAAAAACTATACATTTTTTAAAATTATTTTGTGGGATCAAAACAAAACATTATATCATATATTTTTTTGATTTAAAGTTTTTAAAATGTCTATACTGTCAATTATTCGATTTTTTAAAATTCATATAATACTTCTTTTAATGTTTTTTGTTTAAAATAAATTCATACTCAAGAGTTTACTTTCCAATGTATGCTTATATTTAAAACTTTATTAACAATAAATTAAATTGAGAATAAATATCTTTTTAAAATACAACAAGAATAACTACTATTTTTTCCAAGTGTTCTTGTTGTACATATCAAAAATATTTGTATCCATAAAGTCTTCGTCTTTTAATACATATCACATGACGTTGATATCTTGGATTATGCTGTACTAGACCAATAAGGCTAATGTGGCTTTACCTTATATCTTTTACCTAAGACAACAAGTTTTTTTACTTTTATTTAGATCTGCTTACAAAGTTCTCCTACTGCTATTACTACAAGAACAATAAATGTATTACTTTGTTTTTCCAGTAACATATATAAAGATAGCAGGTAAGTATCCTACTTTGTTACCAGTATAACTTGCACTAAACACCAATATATTAATATTATATTTTATTTCCCAATAATTAAAAATAAAATAAATCATTAGCAAACGTTAACAAAAAAGTACATTTAAATTTTTATAAATACTTTTTTAGAACTTTTTTAAATGAATAATTTTTTTCTGATTGAAAAAACTCCAAAGATCCAATAATAATTACCTTTATATTCACCATGTTCAAAAAACGGATCTTTTCTAATCCATTGTTGCATTCAACGCTTTGAAACAAAATTATATTCTAGACCATATGTTTCATGAAGCCTAAAAGTACTTTAAAAGTGTCAAAAAAAATTGCTTCATAGCTCGACATGTATGAGGAATAGGGGTACTATAAACTTCTTTATTTAATAAAACTTAACATTTCTTTAATTCTTTTCTATCAACACATGAAAGATCTATCAATACTATTGGTTCACAACAATCAACTTTTTGGGAAAATTTTTACAACACTTTCATGATAAATCCTTTAAAATTTTCTTTCACTTTCAATTATACTAACAACTTTTTGAAAGCATGTGTTTGACGGAATAAGTTCAATTTTGAAATTATCATTTTCTTTTTTGTCATAGATGCTATACTAACTAGGAATCTATTTCCTAAATTTGATGCTTGTAACCACATTGGCACATCTGCAACTAAAATTTCTAAAATACCACTGCGTTCAAATGATATTACGGCTTCAGAAACAGAATGATTTGAATCATACCTTCCATTATATCCAACCATGGCCTTCTAAATGAGTATACATTTTTTTCATCCATATAATCATTCATTAGTGCAGGAAGAAGTGTTAACGTCATTTCATTCTTTCAATTTAACAATTTAGCACCGTCTTTTAGTTTCATATCACTAACTGAAATATCATTTATTCCAAAAACGCTATTATCAACTTGAATGACACTACTTTTATCAGCAACACCATTATCCATAATTCTTAAAATAACAATTCTTTCATTCTTTTTGCATTTAATAATAACACTAAGAGGCTCATTATGTTTTACCAGTTTAACATATTTAACAGCAATTTCTTTATCGTCATCAACTTCAAATGGTATATCAGGAAGTTTTTCTGAAAATACATTTTTACAAACATTCTCTTAGCATTTTAGATATTCCTTAATCCATGGCTTATCTAATAAACATTTAAGTTTACTAGCTGACTCTGAATTTGAAGAAGAAGCTGATGTAGTGATAATTAAACTATCATATATTGTTGGTGAAGATTCACTGTAAAAACCTAATAATTTTATTATAATGAAATATTTATCGAAAATCTCTCATGCTAAAAATAATATGATGAATAACCATTATTTAAAATATTGGTAGTATAAAAGCAAAAAAATGAAGAAATGAACATTTAGAAATTACTAAAGATATATTACTTAATCAAATGTTTCTATAGTTCTTGTGAAGTACTTTTTTAGCTGTTTTTTGAAATGATTATCTTCCTTTTTATCATAGAAAATGTAGCACAAATTTATTAGCTCACTGATTTTCTCCATTCTCATATGAAAATCAATAAAGTTATCATTAAGCTCGAAATTGATAAATTGGTAAATTTCTTTAAAATCCATTCCACGAGCAGCAACATCCGCAGCAACTATTATATTAATATCATTTTTGAATGAAATAATTAAATTCATACGGATTTTCTGATCCATATCATCGTGAAGTATACTACAGATAAAACCATTTTCTAATAAAAATTCAGCAATTATATTTACGGAGTTCTTAGTTATACAAAAAATGATAGTTTTTTTATCCCCAACACTTAATGCTTAAGATATTAAAAGTAGTGGTAATAATGCTACTTTTTTTGTTTCCACTGAGTTTACTGGTATAATAACAGTTATCAAACTATCATTACAAGGCCTGCAACTTTTAAAAAAAACTACCAAAAATTCTTTAACATAAAATGACTCGACCGGATTTTGCATGCTAAGTGGTAGAACAGTAGAACTGACGACGATTTTTTGCATATCAGAAAAATAATCCAAATGTTTTGAAATTAATACTAAGTCATCAAGAAAGTCGTGTTGGAACATGCGATCTGCTTCTTCTACAACTAATGTATGGACATTGGAAATAAGATATGGATATAAAGCTAATTTTTTTTTAAGTGTTCCAGGTGTACATATTAAGATATTTGTATCAATAAGTTCCTCCATCTTTTGATATAAACGTATAACGGTTAAATCTTTTATTTGAAACAATAAATGCTTTGCTTTCATGTAAATTTGCTCGCAAAGTTTCTTACTGGAACTACTATAAGAACACTAAGTTTTCCAAATTCTTGAATTTCCAATAACATATCTGTGATAGCAGCTAAGTACCCTATTCTCTTATCAGCATTATTTGCACTAATTACCATAATATTTTTACCAGATTTTATACCGACAACCATTTCACAATGTAATAAAGATGGTTCTCCTAACATATGAGTGACATTTTGGCTTAAATAATTGTTTTTTATTACATTAGACCACATCTCATTAGAACTCTGTAAAAAAATTAATATATTTTTATATCAATGTTACCGCGAAAAAAACTTTTATTTATACAACATTTTAAACGTTAAAAATAAAAATTAAATAATTATCAATAAAAAGATGCATAGAAGTGTTAAATATATTACTCCTTATAAAAATTAAAACGAAAATGAATTTAAAGGAACTATTAATTGAATGACGAAAAGTAAATGATATAACTCTATGTCTAATCGGTTAAAATGATTTAACAATAAGTACATGATTTTAATTCTCTTCTAAAACACATTTATAGTCTAAAGATAACTTAATGACATTATTGCTTGACTATTTTAAATAAAAGGTAAGCTATCTTTAGACTATGAATGCATTTTAAAAGAGAATTGAAATCATGTATTTCTTATTAAATCATTTTAACCGATTGGACATAATCATATAGATAAAAAAAGTTACATGTAAAAATGACTCTTCTCCATTCAAAAGATCTTGTGAGAAAGCAGTAATAACACACTTTTTGGTAGTTTTCTAACAATTATTGTAAATGCAAGATCAAGACATAAATTAACAAAAAATTTTTGGAAGAAATTAGTAATAGGATTGGTAAAAAATCTAAAAAAAACTTTCAGAATACATTTTTATTTCTTCTAACATGTTTAATTATAGAAATTATTTCAATTATATGTTTTTAATCATTATTAAATGAAATCTGCAAGCTTAATAATTTACCATCACTTTTTTATGAATATAAGACTATAGGTGGAAAGTTTATATGCGAGATTTGTAAAAATAATTATATTTTTTAGACAATAAAAGTACCATTTCATAAAGAAGAATGTACCTCATTTAAACAACAAGAAAATATCTATATTGTGTCAGAATCTGAGTTTTTATCTATTGTGCACAATTATAGAGATTCCATTATATTTTTGGGTGAAACGTAGTTTTGCCTTTCTGCGTCAAATAGTTTATTACTAAAATATTTATTTGTTCTTTTAATAAATCTTTATATTTGTTATCAACATCATTATCAGTTTGGTTCATTTCATGTACAAGTTTTACTCACCATCTCATGAGTGCTTAGATATGCCAATACTATTTATGAAAATTGTGGACCATATTCGGAATATAAGATTGCTGGAACTAAGGATATTTCTATTAGTGTTAGGAATATATTGAATATTAATTGTGATAAGGCGAATGACATTCCTCTGGAGCCACGGATAATTGCTATTAGTAAGTCTCTAGTTTGTTCGTTAAAATGAAATTGTAAGTCTAAATTATGAAGATAGTTTTTGTGTACCTTATTTGAAGACAAAGAAAGTGAAATTTTACAAAAATATTTTTATTGATACATTTCTTGTGGTACTGTTATTATTTTATGTTATAGAAAATCTTATGGCTATATTAACAATATTAATAGAACGGATTTAAGAAGTAGACATCAATGTCATTTAATATTTTATTTTGCAGTAGCTGATTTATTCGTTGGTTTATTTGTAACACATCTTGGAGCATGATTACAGTTGCTGGAGGATGAAATTTTGGTAAAGCATTATGTGATTTTGGAGCAGCGTTGATGTATTTTTATGTGAAGCAAATATTTTACATCTTGTTGCAATTGCACTTGACAGGCAAGTGAAAAATTTAATTAACAACTATTTTTAATTATAGGTATTGAAGTATAACAGATACTTATTATGTCCAAAATCGAACACGAAAGAGAATCACGTGGATGTTAATTATTATCTGGTTTGTTTCACTATTAATTTCCGTAACACCAATATTTAGATGGAAGGATGCTATGTCTACTTCTCGTGTTCTAGAAGAACATGCATGATTAATGTTACAAGAAAGAAGTTATCAGGTATATAAGCTTTTTAGATATATTTTATAAACTTTAATCGTTAATTTTATGAAATATCTAGGTATTTTCAACAGCTTCCGTGTCCCATATACCATTAAATGCTATAATATGCTTTTTTCGAAATATGAAAGCTGCAAAAAAACGTATTAAAAGGAAAGAAAATAGAAAAACTGTGATTTGTCATGGTGGTAATAGTTTACATACATATGTGGAAAGTAATAAATTTTTAGAAAATGATAATAAAATTGATGATGAAATTGTTAACAAGAAAGAATGTTTGCCAACAATTCCCATTATTATTATAGAGGAGAATAGTGAAGTAAGTATGAGCAAAAAAAGTAACAGTAATAATGAAGAAGATAAAAGTATGGTAAAGATATCAGATCTCATTGAATCAGATGAAGTAAATGAATTATTCACGAAAATTCGTGGGACTTCAAGAAAAAGTCTTCTTGTAGTAAGAACATAAATAAAAAATAAAGATCCAAAGGTGTCGTTGGAGGGTATGAATAGCGGGAAATTTAAATTTCCTAAAAAAATCAAAAGTGAGGGAAGAAGCAAAGTGATGAATAACGAAAGTAGAAGAGAAAGGAAAGCTTGGAGGACATTAGTCATAATAACAGGAATGTTTTTAGTATGTTGGACACAATTTTTTCGCGTTAGACAATATCGTTCTATTTGTGGATGCAAGATACCAGATATAATTGAAGGAATTGCACTTTGGTTAGGCATGTTTTAAAATATATTTAAAAACAAATTAATGTTAATACATATTTTTAGGTTACCTAAATTTGGCAACAAATTCCATAATTTACACAGTATTTTCCCTGAACTTCCGTCTAGCCTTTGAACGAATATCAAAAAGATTATGTTTTATTCGTGGCTTTCCATAAACGGGACTCCCTACAACATTCATATAGAAACAAGTATTTTAGATTTTAAAATAATAACACTTAATCATATAACTAACTCTTATTATACAAACATTTTTTTTTAAATAAATTTGCTAATAATAATTTTTATTACAAATTATAATTAATCATCTTTTAATAAATAAATAATTGAATTAAACATCAGAAAGCCAGTCTTTTGGTATCCAACATGGTTGTGTATGAAAAGCATAAATAATATCTGTTAGTTTTTTAAAAGCTATCTCAAGATCATCATTTACAATTCTAGCATCAAAATATTGTCCATAAGTATGATCAATTTTTGCGGCAGAAGTTAGTTATTTTTGGTTAATTTTGTATGTTCTAGGAGAATTCGAATATCATGTATAAAATAGTTTATCACATTCTTTCTATGTATAAGAGATAAAACCAGTTTTTGTACGAAGTTTTTAAAACAATTAGAAATAACGGTATCGTTGAGGCAGTAAAACTTCTATTCCATAAAAGAAAAAAAGGCTTCATTTAATTAATAATGTGGTTACAAGCATCAAATTTAGGAAATAGATTCCTAGTTAGTATAGCATCTATGACAAAAAAGAAAATGATAATTTCAAAATTGAACTTATTCCGTCAAACACATGCTTTCAAAAAGTTGTTAGTATAATTGAAAGTGAAAGAAAATTTTAAAGGATTTATCATAAAAGTGTTGTAAAAATTTTCCCAAAAGTTGATTGTTGTGAACCAATAGTATTGATAGATCTTTCATGTGTTGATAGAAAAGAATTAAAGAAATGTTAAGTTTTATTAAATAAAGAAGTTTATAGTACCCCTATTCCTCATACATGTCGAGCTATGAAGTAATTTTTTTTGACACTTTTAAAGTACTTTTAGGCTTCATGAAACATATGGTCTAGAATATAATTTTGTTTCAAAGCGTTGAATGCAACAATGGATTAGAAAAGATCCGTTTTTTGAACATGGTGAATATAAAGGTAATTATTATTAGATCTTTGGAGTTTTTTCAATCAGAAAAAAATTATTCATTTAAAAAAGTTCTAAAGAAGTATTTAGAAAAAATTAAATAAACTTTTTTGTTAAAATTTGTTAATGATTTACATATTTACTCTTTTGAAAGTCATAAATATCATTATAATAAAATATAAGTATGTTATTTATTCATTTTGTTATATTCTTTTTTTAATAATTGTATAGTAGCTATTTATCAAAAAATAAATATGATAATTTTATATATTACGTATAGACAAAATATTAAAATGATATATGCAATATATTAAATTTTCTAGGTTAAATAGGGTAATCTTGTACAGTGCAAATATCAATAATTGACTGGTTCGAAAACTACTCTTTTGGTTTTCTGTGCATGTGGAATTATATTTTTTAATAAGTAAGATTTTTTATTATTTAGTATGCGATAATATTTTTCTATAATTTTTGGTAGTATGCAAATGCTTGAGATGAATCTAATTTTATAGTAATTAAAGTAATAATTCAAAAATTAAAATTTATTTTTCTTCTTTTAAGTTTCCATAATTTATTTTTTTCCCTTTTCACAGACTAAATTTGAATATAGGTATAAAAGTACATGGAAACTTTTTTTTGCTATATTTATAACAAAAAAAAAATAAATACATCTAATAGCACTCATAAAAACAAAGGAATAAATTTCTTTATAAATTGTAATCTATGTATAAATTTTTTAAATAATTATCTAAGGTATTTTTGTATGTGACCCTGCATTTGTTTTATAAAAATCGTACGCACACTAAAAGCAATTTAAAAATTTAAATTTTTACTGGTTTTTGTCACAGATATTAAAAAAATAATATCAATTTTGATAAAAAAATTTTCTTGTGTATATTCAATTTACAAAAACGTATGTTTTTGTTTCAGTCGTCTACTAAGTAAATCTAATAGTTTATTGGTTAATGCTGAATTGATAATATTATGTGATGCAAAAATTATTATCCTTAAATCCAAAACCATAATAATTAGAGACATCAATAAATACTACAATACTTCAAACAAAACTATTATTGAACTATTATACTATGTTTAATTCGGCATTACTTACTGATTGCATCAAAAAAGTAGAAAAACACTAAAATTTATATTCACAGAACAGTTTTTGCTACTCGATTTTCTGTGTTTTATGACATTTTCAACAGTGTATTAGAAAAATCACAAACAAATATTATTAAGATAAAAAATTTTAGTATTGAAAACAAAAAAGAAATGCTGAGATACATCTAAACAAATTATGTTATGGATATACAAAATATGGTTAGTAAAGTGTTAAAAGATGCAGATAAGTATAGTTTAGATATATTGAATAAAATTCCAGTGAAATATTTACTTGGTAAAGAAATAATATTTTTATTAAGTTAAATCCTACAATTATATAGTTAATTAAATTAATGATAAACGTCGTTTCAATTAATAAACAATACTTTTTAGAAAATAAAATTTTCACTACTAGTACACTAATGAGATTGATTAAGGCTTTTCCAAAACTAAACATTTTCAGAAAAGCTTTGTGAGATAACATTGATTTAAAACTAAAAATGTCAGTAAACATTTTATTCTTTTCAAAAAGATTTTTAAGCAAAGAATTAAAAGAATATTGTAAACGATTTATTATTGAAAATGCTGGACGTTTAATAAAAATCAAGAATTTGAAGAAGCTTATTAAAAATAACCCATTTTTATGTGAGAGTTTTTTTTTTAATTATTTATCGTACTATCAAATAACAGTATCTCAACTAAAAAATAGAATATCCTTAATGTCTAATAAGTTTATTTTCAAACACAAGTAGCTTTTATTATTTCCATGGTAAAAATAAAACTATTGTCTTCGCTATAACTCTCTTCAAATTTATCTGATTTTATAATTAAATACCCGTTTAATATGTTTTTCTTCATTATAGTGTGTAAAATAAATATCAAAAGATTTGAAACATAATCGTTCAAGTTATTTTTAAAAATCATTTTTATTTTTGTCAATTTTTTAACATCTTTTTTCAGAAAAAATTTTTTTAATGTTTTATATAATAAATCGGTTAATATTTTATTTAAAAGATCTAACTCTAGAATAAATAAAAAAGTTAATATTATCGAGATTAATTAGTAACTAATTAAGTTGTTGACAAAAAGTAGTGATAGTTTTTATTAAAAATATTTCAGCTTATTTGTGTTAAAAGGTTAAGTAAAGTTACAGTCATTCATCTAGTATCAAAATAAATGCAACTATTCTCTGTTTGAATAACATTTTTATGAATGCTCTTTAAAAAATTGTTTTTCTCATTTTTATGGAAATAAATTTCAAATACTTTAATCTTATATGTAACATTTATAAATTTATTGCTGTTTGTTTTACTAATCATTTTATCTTTTCTGATATTTATAAAAATGTCATTTATGTACAAATAAATTCTTCTCTATTTGTTGAAAAAGCTAAAAATAAACTTGTATCTATCTTCAAGGGTATTTTAATCTTCAAAAAAGTGAAATATTTATCGGTACATTATTGGAAATTTGAATTAAAAAAAATAATATTGAAACATGAAAAAGAAATTATACGTTTTATCAAAAAAGCTGTAAACCCCAGAGAAGCTGTGGTAACATTATCCAGCGGAAAGAGAAGACAAATGGGAGGAACGACAACCAGGATAAGACAAGACACTCTTCCTTGCAAAAGAAAGAGATATAAGATAAATATAGTTTTTGTTGTAATTAGATAAAAAATACTTGTCTGTTAATAAACGTTTTTAATTTATATACCGAGTATTAAATTCAACTTTTGGGATTTCCTTTAGGGGTCCCCTTGAATCCAACCGGATTACAAAGCAAATATATTGTTTAATAATCTTATCTCTAGACTATCTTTCTTCCTATATTCTTTAAATCATATATAAATAGCATTAAATTTAGTTTTAATCACTAAATTTTTATTCCTAAAAATCTATAATGAACATAGGTGTTATGACCGAATGGAGTTCTGCAGAAGATCTGGTTGGAAAATTAGAAGTTGGTAATCTTCTAGAATTTAAGAGCGATTCTTCACTTGGAGATCTATTTCCTAAACATTGGGCCGTTTACATGGGGATTCATGAAGGAGAGCATACAGTTGGACATTTAGTGACAAAAGATGATCTATTTAGCACCATGTTTTTCTCTGGTTCTATCGAAGGATGTACAGGGATACGGATTCATTGTTTGTTTAAATATTCCGAAGAATATAAATGTAGAATCAATAATTCTAGTGATCATAAATTTGTACCACGACCAGTGAATGATATTGTTTCTTTTATTTTTGAGAATGGAAAAGGTTCTTTTTATAATTTATTATTTTTTAATTGTAAATCCTTTGCTAAATTAGCTAGATATGATTTTCCAGTTAGTGAACAGAGTTTTAAACTGTGTTCTGTAATAGGTGGTGCTAGTTTATTTTTTGCTGCTAAAATTCCACTTCTTGCCGGCATATTATTAACTTATGGTTACTATAAGATGATGAAATTTATAAGGGATTTTTTAGCGAAAGTAATTTTACATTAAATTATTAAGCGACATGTTCGTAATAAAATTATTTTATTGAAATACATATTTATGAAAAAGTAAAATTACTGAAAAAATATTGTTTAAAAATTTTAATAAATGAAATATTTTAGAATATGAAAATCATTTTATAACGTATATATTTATTGTAACTGCTTACTTAAATAAAAAATTCATCTACACACAAAAAAAAAAAACAAATTTTGACAAATCTATCTGAAATGCAAAAAAATGTCCCACCATTTTAAAATGTCAAAATTTATTCAAATTTTAAAGAATTAAGCGACGACATTCCACCGCGAAGAACGTAAAATAATGATATTACGAACACTATTAAATATTAAAAATTAATTTAATAATTAATATATAACAATTGTATAATTTGTTGTATTATATTTTAATAAAGTTTTTAATTAAATGTTTCTTTATTTTATTATTTATAGAGTCCAAAAATGAATAAATTAAGTTCAAATGTTGACTACCAATTTTGTAATAGAAAAGTTAAAAAATTAAGATATTGGAATCATCTAAGAGATACGCATGAATATGTAGATGATAGATTTTTAAAAGTAATTGTTTGCCCCGTATTTGAATGTTAAACTAAAGGTATGCAATATTCTTTTTAAAAACTTTAAAATTAATTAAAAAAAAATTTCATGTTTTTCATTTCAATCATAGATGTGATAATAAAAGGTACGTGAATAAAATCAAAATTTATAAATAACTTTTTAATTGTAATTGTGTTTACAATATATAAAATGTATATATAGTAAAAACAATTTTTATTTCTAAAAATATTATAACTTATTTTCTAAAAATGTTCACAAAAATAAAGAACAAAGATATATTATTTACAAAAATTGATAGCTCATTTTTATGCGATTTCACATTTATGATAATTGTTAGAGTTTTTATAATATTAGATAAAATAATAATAAATTTATGTGGTTTGTTGACTCTATAAAAACGAAAAAACTGATAAAGAATTTTTTTTCTAATATTGCGAAAAGCTAGTGAACCATGCGATTGAAAGAAAATATTTCATTTAATTTCGAGAAATATTTGTTTTAAATTTTATATAAAATAGACTGTAATCCTGGTGGATTCTTGGGAGCCCTTTCGGGCTCCCGTGGTTTAATATTATAACACGAGACTTTATATAGACTTTTATTAAGCGAAGGGTTATAGTGAAATATAAATATATATGATTATAGATTAAAAAAGGGTATTCTCAGTTATTCTTGTGATTGACTGATATTTCTATCTTCTGATCAGGTATTTATTAAAGGCTCCTTTTATACTCCTTTAAGAGATAGGCGTGTTCTTATTCTGATAAGCTTACATACATTCTGTCCGACGCAGCTCCCATGGTTCACATCCCCGTAACAAGCTTTTAATTACCAATTAAAAGATGATAAGCGGAGGAGTAGCTGCTGCGTCTATCGTGAGAAGGGCAAATTTCTTAATTATTAGTAATTCATGCCTTACGAGGAATCTCTGTTTATCTTGTATCCTGTTGGGATAGTTATTTTTTGTTAAAGATTATTAATTAAATAAATTTAATTTATTTGTAATATAGTTTTATCTCTAATAACTAAATTTATATATATTTTTGTTTCTAGAGGTTATTAATTTCTTATATTAGATAGAATTCAGGATGGCTCGTGGTCAGTTTGTATCTTCATGTATTGTGATTAATTATTATGAGTAATTTGATTTTAGTTTCTGCTAACTGTTTTCTTGTGAATGAGGATTTGTATTTCTGGAAGAGAATGGCTATAATAGCCTTTGTTTTGATGGCGGTGACTATTGTTATTTGGATAGGGGTAACGTACTTTTTGTGCCGTAACCTGTACTGCTCTAGGCGAAATCGTTATAGTAGAATTGAGTATGTACCATTGATGGTACGTGAGGATAGAGCTGTTGTACCTATGCCATAACTAACAACTGCGAGGGTTCAAATCATCCCGCGTGCCTTTTGTTAATGTTGTTAACAAGTTTGTTTTTTTTGTTATTATTGTTGAAACTAATAATTGTTGATAAATGTAAAAAGTCCTTGTCTTGTTATTGTCTTGTCTGTTATATGTATGTCTTCTTTGGTTATTATCAGTATAGAGAATATCTTTAGGTAGGAAATATGTGAATAGTAAAGAGGGTATATATAAGTAATAAATGTTATATAATAAGGGTATATGGAATTAAAAAATTATCTATACGTATAATAGATGGGTGCGTATAGTTTACAATATAGGTGGTAAATAATGAATAAGTACAAAAATGTTAATTTCTATTACAAAGTTATATTGATAGTATTAACAATGAGGTAATATATCAACATATACATAACATGTACTAGAGAATATAAAATATGATAGTATAAATGTATAACAATAATATGTGTTACATAAGGTATAATAGTGAAAGTTATAGTATAGAGGATGTATAAAAGTAAAATTATTTTTCTTATTCTTTTTGTTTCTGTAAAAAAAAATGTGTTCATAAAGGAAAGCAAAGCAAGCGAAGCGAGAAAGTTTAAATTTAAAAAGCGTATTAAAAAAATAGTATGTTGAGTATTGAATCTTATCATGTTCGTTTGTAGGTTTTACCATTTATGAAAGTTATCGTAAATTTGTTTGTTTGTGGGAAAATCTTGCAGTGTCGGGTCCAACCGAAATCTGCTATGATTTCGAGTCTTTTCCATTTTCTTCTATTTGTAAGTATTTCTACTGCGGCGATTGAATAAATACAGGGTTCTATTCTCAGTGTCAATTTCATCTCGTCAATTCCTAGTTTGCTATCGAGAGCTTCCATGAATTGGGAGAATTGTCCCTGCTTCCAAATGTTGAAGGTGAAGTGGATTCCTGTTGGTAATCTCAGCCAGTAGTTGTCTGTGCATGTTCCCATTCTTGGAAAATAGCTTTGTTGGAAGTAGCAAATTTTATTGAAGTAATCAGTACCATTTGCATTAGTTAATACTCCTTCCATTTCATCTCCTGAAGCATCATCATATTCATGGTGTGTTGGTGATTCAATAAATTCACTATCATCTTTTAAAAAAGATAAATAGTCTTTTGGATCGTCAGGTAAATTGATTATGTCGTCTTCGCTATCCTCATCGGAATCAAAGTCGAGGAATGTTGGAGCTGTTGGTGCATTTGGAGGGCTTTCATTTTCAGACGTGGATTTCATGTCTTCGTCATCATCGATGATGATGGGGTTGTTGATTGTGTTTCCACTAATGTCTTGTTTTTTCATTTTAGTAAGATCGTAGGGTTGTGTAGCACGAAAAATAATTGTGAAAGTTTGTATTTCAGCAGTGTAGACTTATAAAGTTGTTTAATTCTCCTTCTCGTCTCATTTCATTACAATAAGTTGAGTCATACTACATCATAATATATAAAAGGTGTATCTTGCATTTTATAGGGCGATAAAAAGAAAAGTTTAATTTAATAATAATAGCAATGTAGTAATAAAAGCTAAAGCAAAGATGATTCTTAATTTTTCTTTGGTCTACCTCTTCCTCTTTTTGGAGGAGTTGGTGTCCTATTAATATTATCAGTGATTGGGTTGTTTGACGTTATTTTCTTAGGTCTTCCACGACCTTTTTTTGTTTGGTCTTTTTGATGATTGAATGTATTTTCTAAATTTGGTGTTTCTTTCGGTGAATGTGGTACTAATTTCTTTGGTCTACCTCTCCCTTTCTTAATAGATTGTGTTTGACGAAGATCAAGTGTTGATGGTGTATTTTGATGACTGATGTCCGGATTATTGTGTAATTTATTTCCTAGTGTGTTTTGTAGCACCACTGGTGCTAATTTCAAGAATCTTGCATTGCATCTTTCCGTATGTCCTGTGTATCTATGAGAATTGGTAACTTTGCCAATAAGGTATGTATCTCCATGTAAATGTTCCATAATCTTGAAAGGACCGTTAAATTGTTTGTCATTTTTGTGTGCATTGACGATTTTCTTGTAGACTATTGTGTTGGGACTTAATTTGACAAAATCATTTGACTTGGAATCATCTGTTGAGGAGTGGATTTTGAGCTGTTCTTTTATGAATTGTAACAGGCTTAGTCGTCCGGATAAGGTGTTGTTTGCATAGGATTCATTCGTGAATCTGTCGGTGTTTGAAATAATGTATTCTTTGGGCTTTCCGTCTTGATTGGTTGAGTAGCTGAAGTTGTGTACATATTGAGTACTATTGATAATGTCGTGGATGTCTTTTTCTTTATAAATTCTTAGTGATTCTCGTATTGTTCTGTTGAATCGTTCAACGATTCCATTTCCTTGGTGATTGTATGCCGATACAGCATAATGTTCAATATTGTATGTTGTACAAAAATTTTTAAATAGGTCTGCTATGAAAGCTGGACCATTGTCAGTTTTTAATGTGTGGGGAAAACCAAGCAAGAAAAAGGTTAATTTTAAAAGTTTTATTGTCGTGGATGTACCCATGTTCGTCGTGTGGTGAAGATGTACAAATCGACTATATTCATCGATAATCACTAACACGTAGTTGTTTTCGCTAATTACTAAATGATCGACACTTAGTGTGTGCCAGGGATAAGGTGGTATAGGTATTTTCTTATCATGAACAGTAGCTTGTAGAGGGCCGTGAGGTTTATTCGTTAAACAGGTGGTACAAGATGACCAAACTCGTTTGATATCATTGTCAATGGCGGGCCAATGAAATGAATCTTTGAATTTCGGTGCACCTTTATCATAGCCGTTATGATTTCCTAATAAAGGGTGTTCATGCCATCTAGTAAGAACCATGAATCGTAGTTTTTGTGGGACATATAGTCTTGTTTTTCCTCTAAGAGAAATCTTACAGTTTGGATACGTATCTTTTTCCTTTTCATTTAAGTATTTATGAAAATTGTCTAATACAAAAGGATATTGTAAATACGTATTTACTTTAGGAAAGACATCGGTATAACTTTCTAACGTATCAGTTAGGTTAATATTGAAAATTTTTCTACTAAGATAGTCGGCAACAATATTATTGCTACCTTTAATATATTTTATGTCGAGATCGAATCCCATAATGTAATTTTTGTATCTGTCTAGAATATTGGAAACATCCTTTTTTGTCATTAAGCTTAGTAAACTACTTTGATCAGTTAAAATAACTGATCGTTTTCCATAAATATAAGGGGTAAATTGTTTTAGTGCAAAAACTAGTCCTAGTGCTTCTAGTTGTACGGGTGCGTACATGGTTTCTGATTTCTTAAGGGTACGTGAGGCAAATGCAATTGGTCTATCCTCTTGCATTAATGCTGCACCTAAGCCTTGTATAGATGCATCAGTCATGATAGTAAATGTTTTTGTAGGATCAGGTGGTGCTAAGGTACAAGCAGATATTATTGCTTGTTTCAGATTTTCGAATGCTTCGGTGTGTTTATTAGTCCAGATGAAATTATTAATTGTATTGTATAACAATCCAGCAATTTTGCTGTACGATGGTATATGTTTACGATAGTAATTGGCAGTACCTAGAAAAGAGCGAAGTTCTTTTTCATTCCTGGGAATTGGTTTTTCAGCCAATGCTTTAGTTTTAGCAGGATTTGGTGTAACACCATCTTTACTAATTATAAATCCTAGGTATTCTAGCGATTGTTGGAAAAATAAACATTTAAACAAAGAAAATTTTAGTCCTAAAGTGTGTGCTTTTTCTAATGCTGATTTTATGTTTTCTATGTGAACTGGTATCTCATTATCTGTCAAGAGAATGTCGTCTAAGTATACAAATTTATTATCGTCGTTAAATATTTTTTCCGTTACATGATTAAAGAAATCTGGGCTTCCTACCAACCCCATAGGAATTCGTTTGTACTGAAAAATTCCTATGTGTGTAGGAAATCCGGTGAGATATCTACTAGATTTGTCTAGAGTAAGCTGGTGAAAGCCATTCTTTAAGTCTAATGAAGTATAGAATTGGTTTCCAGCAGCTTTGTCAAGTATGCTATCTATTCGTGGTATATGATGACTTTGGGGTTGTATTATTTTGTTTATAGCACGAAAATCTACTACAAAACGCCATTCATCGTTTTTCTTTTTCACAGGGTTAATTCGAGAAAGGTATGGTGTGCGCGAAGGCTCAATCATGTCACTATCTAACATATCATTTACTTGTTTTTCAATTTCTCTTTCTTTCTCTATTGAATATCGGGGTGTCTTTATGGGTTTCGGAATGTCATGAGGGATTGTGTGTAACTCAAGTGTTTCAGGTCCATTATAATGTCCTGGTGTGTTATTAAACTCATGAAATACGTTTCTATACTTCCAAAGAATGTTTTGAAGATCAAGGATATTCTTAGCCGTAAGATTATTTGTGTCTAATGATACCAATTGTAAGAAATCATGTTTAGATGTTATTCTAGATGTACTTTTAGATGGATATGGTGGCAGTCTATCGACAATGTCGGCTTCATCACTGTCATAACCATCGTCTGTTATTCTTAACTCATTTTCATTTAACTGTTCTATTAGAGTAACGTGGCCTAGTAATGTATTTTTCTTTAACATTACAGGGTTGTTACCCATGTTATCAATAATTAGATTAACTTTTCCTTCGAAAACAGGTGTTATTTGGGAGTATGTCATTAATAAGTTATTTCCTTTAAATCTAGGATTGACAATTGTAAAAACATCTTTGTCGTTAAGATGAGGGGCCGATAAGATCTCAGGATTAATAATAGTATGTGTTTTTGGATTCAAAAGTGTGTCAATAGGTAATAGCATTTTAGAAATATTATTTAGTTTCAACTTATGGTTTCCAAGCATAACTATACCATTAGTCCAAGACATAGTAAGATCTCCTATTTCGGCTAATCCTGGTTGTCCCAAGATGAGATCATGGCTAATGTCAGGGGTGATATAGCAAGTAATAACATACTGTGATTTACCTAATTTGAGTGTTAATAAAATTTTTCCTATGATATTAATTGTTGTACCGTTAGCTGATGTTGCTGCAACATTATCTGTTGTAAGCCGTTTGTAGTAATGAGAAGGTATCATACCAAGTATGAAATTATTTATCACATTTATTGTTGCGCCAGTGTCAATTAATGTAAGGACATCGACGTTGTCAAAGGTTAGTACTACTTTCGCAATCGCTTCATGCAATATACTATTAACTGTTGCTAAGAGCGGGCCATCTCCAAATTTCCAATTAGAAGATGTTGTTTTATGAGTCAGTGGTTGGTGGTAGGTTTGTTCTCTAATGATAGTGCGTGAATGGGGGTTAACGGCAGTCGATTTATGTTTAATCTTACTTATCATACGGGTACCTAATAAGGTGCTGATGAATGTCAATAACGATGCAATGCTACTAGGTAACGATAGCATAGCATTGTAAAAATCGAGGTGTTTAATATTATCAATGAAACGAACGAAATTATTATAAGCCGTACAATGTACAGGATCCACCGTGGTTGCAGAGGGTGTATTTTCCTGTTTTATACGTATTAATTGTTGTAAGGATATTATTTCTTGGGATTGTTTTTCGACTTTCTCCATTAATAAGTTTGTTTCATCAGTATCCATAGTTTCTGTTTTAATAGATCCAATAGACCGTTTTAGATCTTCCATCTGTTCATCGAAGATTTTTTTAATTGTTGCAATTTCCTTATCTTTCTGTTGTTGATACTCTCTTTCAATTTCATCTGATCGTAGTTTCCAACCTAATAGATCGTTGTTACGTTGTTTTTCACACTTTTCTCTTTCTAATTGTATAGCTTGTTCTAATCTTGCTTGTGCGGAAGAGGATATTTCTTTCATAAACGCTTCATGGGACTTTTTAAGCTGAATCGCGGCATTCTGAGCCCCAGTGTTACTTAAGTGAAGTATTTGTTGGCTTTCTTTCGCGTCCTCTAAATGTTGTTTTAGAGACGCTATTTCCTCATCTTTTTGTCTAATATGCATATCGCGAAGTTCAACATCACCTTGAAGATTGAGAAGCTCTATTCTATGTTGCTGTTCGAGCTGTTTTTTTTCGGAATCATCGCATGGTGTTATCTGGTTACTAGATTGTGTTACATTGTTGCACGATTCGACGGCACCTTCAAGCTGAGCATTCCTTCTTTGCAGTCGTTGCAGATGATCCATCACAACGTCAAGGTGCTTTTTAGCTGCATTGCATGAGAATTCGTCAGTTTCAACTTTATCGAATAATCGCTTTCGTTTTGCTAGCGGAGAGGTAGGAACAATTCTTCCATTGTCTACTGATCGTTCAACGTCATTGGGTTCTGGGCACGAAAGGTTGAATGAATAGTGGTATGCGAAGATTTTTAGCCAGTTATCATAGTCGTCGTCATTAAGTTCTAGGAAGGTGTTTCTTATCATTAAGACATCATTATCAGTTTCATTCCTATATGTACTGGTCCCTTCACAACCTAACGAATCGGCTAGTGATATTTTCGTTTCGATTTGTGGTTTACTTTCCAAATCCACTAGTATATCTCCAAATCTCAAAACTGTGTGGTAATCTTCCACTCTGCATACGTCTTGCATATAAGTAACTTCAACTTTGCTAAATGCAGAATGCTTGTAGTTATATTGTTTATACATTTCCGAAAAGAAAGGTGGGATTTGTTCACACTCCCACGCGGAGCATGGTATCAACAATGCCAATATAGTTATTAATGTTAGGGGGGCTTTCGGGATGTCGAATAACGAAAGTTTACCAGCTAGGTCACTAAGTAGAGATGACTGTTTCTGTAAACTGGTTTCAATGGAGTTGATTTTATGGTTGTAGTTCGAATTTCTTGGTGATTTAATAAAATTTTTCTTCACAGGGGGTTGATTTCCCTTATTCCTATGAATATGTGAACTCTTTCTGTCGTCTCTTCTAGGGTTATTCTTCAAGAAGGAGGGTTGTGGAAATTTAGTTGTTTTATTGTTGTTGAAAGGATGATTCTTTCTATGCATATCAGCGAATCTCTTATTGTTGTCTTTGTTGAATGGTGAGCGACTATTAAAGGGTAGTTTCTTTTTATATTGGTCCTTATGGTTAACAAAATTTCTGTTATTTCTATAAGATGTTTTACCAAATAAAGGTTTATTGGGGTATAATCTTGAGTATCCAGATGAGTATGCTTGTATGAAAGCATGCCAAGGAGAGTGATATTCCGGTTGCGGTACAATTATTCTTATATTACCGTCTAGGCCATTAATAAATTGTCTACGTCGGTCATTGTTCAATGGGATATTGTCCAACATTTCGTTGGAATCCATACAAAAACCGTCAATACGAAGTACATAATTTTCGAACATTTTAATATAATTACCTATTGGTGTGCCTAATTGTTTAGGAGGATGGATGGAAGCACCAAGCATAGCTCTGTGTCCATCTAATTCCATTAATTCAACAATGTTTTCAAATGTAGATAATAAAGTATAAGTAGTAGAGTGATCACGATTTCTAAGATGTTGTTGGTAGTACGATTTAATAAGACCTTTATCTTTTATTATTAAGGATGGGACGTAATAAACAGCAAGTTGATCTAATAATTCCTTGCGTGTATCATTCTTAGCTAAAGAGAATAAGGCAGTATCAAGGGTACTGATGTATCTTTCAACACCGCTAATTGTAAAATTATGTAAAAGAGGAACTATTTTTCCGATTTCCTTACGAAAAGTCGTGTCTAATTCTTTCTCAAAAGTTTGTAATTCAAGATTCATGTCGGTATCAGTTAATGTAGGAACAGGGTACTCACGAAGGTATTTAGATTCATTAAGGTGAAGGTTGCTAATCAACATTTTAAGGGCATTATTTTGAGTCAAACTTATCTGTTGTTGTTCAGCAGACGAAAGGCTTTTGGCGTTTCTTTGTTCTTGTAGCCAGTGAGGTTTCAGGGCATTGTATTGAGCAAGGAAAACCTGGTGGTTGTCTGTCCCAGCAGTTTTCCGGGTATCAGATCGCTTGAATATTCTCGGGAGCATTCGTGAAAATACTAAACGTCTGGAGTGAAAGTGATGCCTTTCTCAGGTGTCGTGATTCTTATATATAAAAAATGATTATTCTGATTATATAAATATTGGATAGACGGGTGTGATGTGTTTGCTTAACACATTGTTCATGCTTCATTGTGTAGATATTAGTCTTTTACTTGTCAATGACTATTGTAATATCTTTCTTCTTTTTTTTTTTGTTATATTTCTTGTCTTTTCTATTTTATATCTATTTATTTTATTCATTAGAAGTGCAAATTATGTGACTAGACATGTTTAACTTCTGACATTTGCGGAGCCTTCTATCGTTGATAACTATGAGTAATTTTGGCCATTAAAAAATTGTTAACTTTTATTATATCGCTTCATTTATATAATACCTTTAAAGTATTTGTCTAGTCCATTGTCATTGTTGTGACAAATTTAGTTTAACGTATGTCAATACATAAAAATTTTGTAAAATAAATTACATCAGTAAAAAATAGTGCTTTTGTGCGTCACTATGTATTTTACCATACTTTAAAGTGGTCCATTATCCGCATTAAAAATTGTGTACTTGGCTTGTCAGAAGGTACCAAACTTCATTCCTTGTTGAGGACGTAGGTGTACTATGATGAGCCATCATCAAACTACGTATTAGTGCTTCAATGTGACGATTCATGACGTCGTCACTACCAATTAGAAGTCTGGTGTCAGCTATTGTAAAAAAATATTTGTAAACTTGATAATGTATTGAAGCGTAGCAAATTGCTATATATGCACTATGTAAGACTGCAGCTGACAGAGGATCCTCAATTGTAGAAGGCATCGGGTTCATAAGAACAGCGGTAGTAGTCTACATTATATTAATAATAAAGTCTTACATTCCTATCTGAAGGTGTTTCTAGTATCTACCAAAAGAATCGTTGACGGCATCTGCATATTATTTATTATTGCTCGTTATCATCATATCAAAGAATTGTATCGTTGTTAATACGTGGAATCTTTCAAAAGAGTAGGGGTGTTACCAAGATGTAGCAATCAGTTCAAACGAGGTGGAACCTCCATGTAATCCTGGTGGATTCTTGGGAGCCCTTTCGGGCTCCCGTGGTTTAATATTATAACACGAGACTTTATATAGACTTTTATTAAGCGAAGGGTTATAGTGAAATATAAATATATATGATTATAGATTAAAAAAGGGTATTCTCAGTTATTCTTGTGATTGACTGATATTTCTATCTTCTGATCAGGTATTTATTAAAGGCTCCTTTTATACTCCTTTAAGAGATAGGCGTGTTCTTATTCTGATAAGCTTACATACATTCTGTCCGACGCAGCTCCCATGGTTCACAAGACTTTTAATTTTCTAGTTTCTAAAGAATATTTAAATCACTCCTTTGATTTACTGGAAAAAATTTTGGTGTTGATTTTTTACAATTATTTTTAATAAAATTTTTTATAATAATTTTTCAGTAAACCATGTTTAGAAGATATTTTTATGTGTTATTATAAAATAAATGATTTCTATAAACCAATGTTTAAAAAAAATTAACTTTAAATAACGAGTATGGTAAATTTTCTAACTTTATATAAAAACTTAAATCCATTGTTTTTACTAATATCATATATTTGTTTTAGAAAATTTTAAAAGGCTAAAAAATTTATTCTACGTTAATTTAAAATGGCAAAATATATGTAAATTCAAAAAGCTACTTTTTTAATAATCTTTATTTCAAAATTAATAACTAAAGAATAAATATAATATAATTCTGTTAATATATACTATATTTTTTTTAATAGATAAGATATAAATGTTGTTGTAATTTAACAAATATTGTATTTTTTTCTTTTAATTCTACAAGTTCTTTAAAATTTTTGGATTTATATAAAATAATTATGTTTAATGTTTTTTTTAAGTATTTTTATTGTTCTCATATGCGAAATAATGCGACGAAATTAGTCGCAAACAAAGAAAATTAAAATTTTATTTGGTGGGACAAATTTATTACATTTTTTGCAAATCTGTGTCTTATTTTTTCTGTGTATGTCTCTGTTAATATCAACACCACTCCAAAATTATCTTTTGTATGATATAAACATCATATATTTCATTTTCAAATCACTTTTTCAAAATCATAGAATTTAAAATTTACCTTCTACTACTATTTATTTGACAACTGTTATAAACTTTTTTGAGTATTTGTATTAATAATCCAAATTTGAAATAATCTACTGAAATGGTATGTTACAATAAACTTTGTTATTTTTTTATTACTATTTTATTCGTCATTATTGGTTAGTTCTCCTTGTCATTTCGACAAATGGAAAGTCGAAAAACAAGAAGCATTGACAAGAAGTTTAGTCGACACCTCATCTTTAACTACATTGTCTGATTCACGTTGTTTTTTAAACGCGAACGAATTAAATGCAGTCAAATACTTGTTGAAAGAGCTGATCAGAGAATGTTGCGGTAAAAATCCAGAAAGAGCTGTAAAATTGTTCCTAACAGCTACTAAGAAAGTTCCTCCACACAACTTATGACGAGTATGGGTCAGGTGGTCGCTTCTGGTAACATTATGGACTATTTATCATGTGTTGAAGACATTTTCATTATATGATTGACATCTCAGAAAGTAGAAACAATAAGTTATAACGTTTCTTTGAATCTCATAAAAACGTTATTACTTTTTTTGAGCGACCAGATTAGAACACTAATGGCCCAATTTGAAAGACCATGGAAAGAACGTATTTAACTGTACAACCCTAAAAAAGATGTACCCGAATCATTATGAAATATAGATCTCAGCCTCTACAGTTCTATATATTATACCGATTTTTTGAGGTACTTTTATTTTCCTGTAAAATGTATTATAAAATTTAAAGTGGAAGAAACCGACACCGATATTGAATCAAATAATGTCACGCAGTTTACTAAAGCTGTTAAAGAAGTCTATAGACATCTTAATGAATTAACAGAACTTGGATTTATCAGTATGTGTTTATTTATGGATGCAAATAAAATTGTCCGGTTTATAAAAAAATTTTATAAATACGATGTTCATCTTAGTAATTATCCACAAATTTGAATATATTTCGTTTTCTTCTTCAGAAGATCCTTGACGACATTAATTGTCCTGATTTCGACGTACCCGATTTGGCACATACAGATGATATTAATTCATTCATCTGTTATTCCATTTTCTTTTGGTGACAACCTTTATTAGACGAATAAAATCGTTTTTTTCCGTCAAACAAATTTCCTATATTAAACAAACGATTTTTCATAAATAGTTCTATATTATGTCAATTAGCTGTCACTATGCATAATGTAGACGATTACGCATGTCATTTAGTAAGTCACAGATATTCATTTATGTATATTAATAATATTAATTATGTAATTAAATTTTTAGACTGATATGAGAGAAAAGTTAAACACCAATTTAAATAAATTATTAGCTGGAGAGGATTTGGAAATGGAACCTACGGAATTTGACAATTTGACGTATTATGATCGAGATTCTAATGAAAAAGACGAACAAGGTATGTTAAAACCTAATAGCATCAAATATTTATTTAAAATTTCTTGCAGCCATTTCATGCTATGAGGATGAAGTCTTAGCAGATTTAACACAATCAGACGAGGAATATTGCAAAGAAGCAAAAAATGACAGTTTGAAAATGCAAGGTAAAGATGAAATTATTCCTGATAGTAAATCAACAAGTAGCAATTCAGACGAAAAAGCAAAAAAAGGAGACGATCTCAGTGAGGAAAAAGGAAAATAGTATTACCCACCAAGAAATAACATTTACAAGTGAAAAGATTGATGATGACACACTAAAGGGTACCATGTTCGAAGATAGCAATTTTGTTGAGTCACGTTTAACTGATGACTCGTCAGAAGACTCGCAAAGTGATATCTCAAAAAATACTGGTAATGTATCTAAAGAACAGCCAACAGAAGAAGATTTGCTAGATTTGGGTATGTTTTTCTTCTTGGATAGACTATATTATCCAAATTTACCGTCGATTTTAGTGAATGAGATTTATATTGCCTTAACAAGTAAAGATGTCACATCATCACCTGAAAAATCTAGTGGAGGATTGTCATTTTTGTTGGATAAGTATGTAAAGCAGCTAAAGAATCCTAGGCAGCATGGAAAGAATAATTTAAATGAAAGTAATGAAAAGGTACGATCTATAGTTACCTCTGCTACACCCACACCACTTTTTACTAAAATGAGTAAACAGTGTGGTTCAACTGTATCTACAGCTATAACACCTTATAAATCTTCAAATACTACCGCAAAAAGAAGTATGAATAAGACTCCATTATTAGCAAAAAATGTTGGCAGCCATGAATTGTTATGTCCTCAAACAAAAACTACTACTCCAAATACCCAAAAACTTATAAAGGGAATTAAACGTCCAAGGGAAGGTTTTGAAACTCAACTTAAAAAAATAAGAGTTCCTTCTGATAATACAAAAATTTATGTTCCACCAGTCATAAAAGTCAGCGATGACTTAAAGAAGACATTACAGCAAGCCAACAAAAATAATGAAAAGGATAAACATAGTTATCCGTTATTAAACCTTAATGACACAAAGCACCTACTAACGGACGAATCCGACGATGAGACAGACAGGGAGTCAATTATGGATGTTAATAAAAAAGCCAGTATTGTATCCAATGTACCACCTGGTACAATAATTACATCTGGGGATTATTCCCTGAACATCGTTAATAATGATAGAAGATTAGACCTTATTACAATAGAAATAAGAGGAAAAAATGGAGGTTTCTAAATTGACAGTTTCGCGGTAGATAATAATACTTGGAAAGCTATCGTGGTACTGTCAATTAATGCTGAAGAAACTACAAGACGATTTGAGAAAGAATTAATTCCTCACTGGAAAGGAAGTAAAAAGGAGTACAAAAATTTATGAGTAAAATATGTATGAGGGGTTTTCTGTGAAACAATTGAAAAATTCTAGAACATCTTATTTCATATATTAAAGGTGACAGCAGTTATTAAAAATTTAGACATTTAATGTTACTCGTGATATTATAAACCTTAAAATTTTAATTGTAATCGTTTTATTATAATCGTATTTTCTATGTTAATTAAATAAAGTTTATGTGTTTCAGCTAGGGTGTAAAAAGTTGGATAACCTACGTAGTTGTATTGGGAGATATTGAGGCCCAAAAGAGTAAAAGTTGTATTATAGTACGTTTTAGTTATGTTTTAGTACACAGAGAAAATTTGCGGTTCGTTTCGACACCGCTCGCAGGAAAAATCCGGGTAGTGTTAATTGAAGAAAAACTATGAATTAATTGAATTGAATATTTATGTATTTCATACTAATTCTGAAATAAATTTTTTTTTAAATTTTTGCATTTCTTAAATTAAATTGTTAAATAATTTTTAAAAAATAATTATTAATAAAAATGTTTTTTTATAATTTAATTTTTTTTATAAATTTGTTTATTATTAATAAAAATAAATATCTAAAATGCAATAATCTATTTTATATTTTAAGTTTATTTTTAATTTAAATATCTTTGTATTGAATATCATTTTGATTAAATAAACTTATTTATTTTGTTATTATTTTTGCATAAATTTAATAAAATATTTATAATAAACATTTACTTTATGATCAATTTTTTTAAACTTTTTTATACGTTTAAAACGTTTTAAAATTGCGTAGCTTTTTTAAATAAAGTTTTTTTTTCTCTTTACAAATAATGTATAAGAGTTGTTTTTGTACCTACATTTTTGTTAAAAATGCAGTTTAAAACGACACCACAGTTTTTGTTTAAGTTGAATATATGTACATACATTTTTGTTTATAGGTAATATATAAATTTAAATAATGATATATATAATGAATTATATTTTTCATATTTTTATATATAAATAATATATATTTTTATAAAAATAAAAATAATTTTTTATTTTAAACATTTAACAAAATTCGTTAAAAATAATCATAAAATTTTATTTATTTTAATAGAAATTAATTAATTTTAAAACTATTTGTTTATTTAAAAATCTTTCAAAATTTGGTAAAAAAAAAGTAAAAATTGAAAAAACTACTTTATAATAAATAAAATTAATCTCGTAGAAAACATTTTTAATTAATTATCAAATTGTTAAATAATTTAATTGATAATATAAAATATATCAAATACAGCAGAAAAATAACGACGCTTAAATATAAAATAAAATACAATAAAACGGTAACTGATGAAAATAACTGATTATATAAAGAAACAAAAAGATAAGAAAATAATCATTTTTTATTTCTTTTATTTATCCAATTTTTTTTTTATAAAAATAAAACTATACATTTAAAAACAATATTTATTAACAAAACATCATAAACATTATTTTAAAAAAAATGATACTTTACGGTTTTGTCCCCTCATTTTGAAACCTTATAAATTATTTCAAAATTGTTATTTTTTAATTCAATTTGATGGAAAACTCCCTTTTTTAATTTACCTAGGTAATTTTAAAAATTAAAAAAAGTGAAAAAAAATCATTATTAATGTGTGTAAAGTTATTCAATAAAAATCAATTATTATTTACTTCTTTTTTTTGCCAAAAAAAATCAAATTATATCCCAATGCAACACAGATATTTTCGACGAGTTCAAATGAAATAAATCAACTTAAAATATCATTTTTATATCATAAATACTCATAATTTATTTAAAAAAATAACTTTGTTATTCATTTATTTCTTTTTAAAGCAATAAATGCTAAATAAATGGATTGTCCGAGTTTATTAAAGTTTGGGCGAATTATGGACATGGATGAAATAATTTAAAAAAAAAATATTTATATATGCTAATTTTACTTGATTTAATATGTTTTAAAAACTATTATAAGTAATTTTTATGCAAAAAACAAAAAAAATTATATTTAAAAATTTTATTTAAAAATTTATAAAACAAAAAAATTTTTATTTTAAAAGAAGGGTTTTCCCAAATAATAAAAAATTAAAGCTTTATGTTGTTTTCCAGAGCATTTAGTATTTCTTGCTCTTCAGCAGTCAAGTCCCCATCTGGTTCTGGTTCTCCTTCTTCAATAATTACTTCTTCTTCCACTCCATCTTCACCATTTAGTTGCCTCCAATACAATTGAACAGAGGGTGCCAACACCTCTCTATTCTTCTTGGCAAGTGCCTTCTGTTCCATTGCCAGGCAAACTAGCTGGTAGAGAAATTTGTAAGGTTTCTCTATCTTCATCCTACGGAATATGAGGTTGATTTTCAGAAACCATAATACCGTTTTTTTGAGATCTTCGTCCTTGAAAATCTCCGTTGTTCCTATGTAGAACACATATTCTCGTACCAATCCACTAAAATTATCATTAAAATTATAAAAAAATAAGTGTTAAATGAAACTTACATATAAATGAAATAAATTCCATTGGAACTTATCTTAACTTTGTTTAATCTGGGAATACTAAACGTAAGTAATTTCCCCATTAAACAGTTAAATTGCTCTGGAAATGGAGCATTAGGTAAAGCGCCCTCCATTAACATTTCCAGAGCAAACAGAATCCTTTCTTCGTTTAAATCCGGAGCCATTTCGTAAACTGGATTTCTCTTCAGCATTTTGTTTTTTTCAATTTGCTGTTTGTTAACAAACAAATTGAAGAAAACACTGAATTTCTTCTTTATTTCGTCCACCAAATGATTTTCTTCCAAATACCTGCAAACATGTATTGGATTTGGAAGTTTGTAAATCATTTTGAAGATTCCCTAAAAAAATAACAAAGTTAGAGTAAATAATAACAAAAAGCAAAAAAAGAAACAAAAAAAACAAATAAAAAGAATCTAAACTAACCGCTTCAGTCAGAACAATTGGAGGTACAATTGCATTGTACCTTCTTTTTCTGTGCTTAATGATATTTTGTAATTTTGCAGCATCAAATGCAAAATTATCACTAAGAAAAAGAAATCCATGTATCGTTTTCAGGAATGCTGCCATACTTCCACGTACACGATTCAATTCCTTAGGAAAAAAGTCTCTATGAAACTCGTACAACGTAGCATAAACATAGTTGACGAGTTTTCCATTTTCATAGAATCTTCCTATTGAATTTCCATCACGTAAATACTCCATTGAAGCATTACAGGAATTGTTGTTGAGTCTTTCAACTCTTTCATTTAAATTTCCATTTTCAATCATTGTATTTCTGAAGAAGTTGACAAGTCTTTCCATTTTATACTTTTTTTGTTGCAAAATTGATCACTAAAATTAAAAAAACTAAATATTTATTTAAAAAAAAGCAAAAAAATAACAGAAAACGATAATAATATAATAATAATAAATTGTGTTAAAATTATGATAAGTTTATTTATTAACTTTTTATTTGTTAACTTATTCTTTTTTACCTTTTTGTATAAGTAAATTCTTTTTCTATTAATTGATGATTATTTTATTTGCAACTTAGAAAAAAAGTTTTATTTTATGCTAAAAGGTAATTGTTTTTATCAAAAGAGAGATCACCACTGGTAAAAAAGTGATTTAACTAGTCAAAGATCAATTGTATTATTTGTTATTTTATGAGAAGATTTTTAGTTAATGTGATTTTCTAATATTTCTGTATATAAATAAAATATTTTTATTTAAATCCAATGAAAAAAAGATTTGGATTCTAGAAAAATAAAATTTTGAAATTTTGAATATTATATATATGTATAATTTTTTAAGAAAACAATAGTGATTTAATATAATTTTTATACTTAAATAATAATTAATCAAAAAAAAGACAAAAAACATGTAAATAGTTTAAAAAATTTGTAAAAAAAAATTCTACTATCAATTTCCTGTATTTTAATTTTAAAATTTGTTTATTTATTATTTTTTATGGTAAAATTTGGTTATTTATGTATTAATTTTTTTTATATTTAAATTAATAAAAATTTTACAAAATAATAATTTTTTTAAATACTTTTACACTTTTAGTATGAACATTAAAGTTAAAAATAATTAACTATTTGGAAGTCGTACAATACTTTTTGCTAATAATATAAAAAAAAATATTATTTAATTTAATATCTTCAAATCTTTTTTTATTTTTATTGTAAAATTTGCAAACCAACTAATTATAAATGCTTCTAGATACTTGTTTTATAGATCATATCTTTTAAAATTTTTAACACATTTCAAATATATTATCTAATATTAAAATAATTTTTAAATATCAATAAAAAATATAAAATCTTAAAAAATATACTATTTATAATTTATAAATGTTTCTTTTATATAAAATAAAAAAATAATTCCAATAACAAAAATTAAAATATTTTATAAACATATATTAATAAATAATACATTTTTGAAAAATTATTATTAGTTAAAAATGAGAAAGGAAAGTGAAAATTATTTATTACAAATAACTACTAGTTTATTAAATATATTTATCTTTTTTATATTACTATAAAAAAAGGATAATTGAAATTTTTTTTTTTCAAATTTAATACATTATGAGGAAAGATTTATTTAAAATTTATCACTTTTAAAAATATATATATACTTAATAATTTACTATTAAATTGTTATAAGTGATATAATAATGTCAATAAATTATTAAATTGAAAATATTTCTTTATTTATTAATCTACATTATATCAATTTAATTAAACCGTCATGGTTAAATAGTTATATTTCTTTATAAATATATGTACATGTAACATTAAAAAAGTGATTCATATAAGGTCCATAAAATTTGTTTTGACGTATTAATTAACTTATTGTTAATTTAAAATTACATAAATAAAAAAATTATATATCTTTATAAAAATTATTATATATTTTGTATTAAATGTAATTATATATATATATTAATTATATATTTTTCTACTATTATATTATTTTTTAAAACTATTTTTAATTTTTAAGTGCTAATTTTGATGCGAAATTTTTTTCTTTGCATTTACATATTACCTTAATGAAAAAATGTGTTATAAAAAATTATGATTTAGAAAATATTTTTTTTTTAATTTTATTGCAATTGATATATTTAATTTTTTTTCTAGAAATATGGAAAAGATTAAATATTTTATTAAAAAAAAGGTTATAAGCATCAACCATTTTCTATTTTTAAACAATCATTAAATAATTTTGTAACATAATCATCCGATACAACTTCAATATTTATACTAATAAACTTTGTTAGCATCGAATGAACATGTTTAGCTAACGGCAAACAATTCTTATATTCCGTAGCAAAATCTTCACCATAAATTGCTTCCAAATGATTATTTGAAACAATTGTTGCTGAATAGTTGAAAATAAAATTGATTTTCAACTTGAATATCTTCTCCATAATTAGTAACTCTAACAATTGCTTTGAAACATTTGTTACAGGTTCGATTTTATCCTTTCTTAAGATTCTACCATTTTCTTTTAGAATAAATGAAGCTTTGTTTTTTGAAAAATGAATCATCCAATAATATTCCATATTTTCTTCAAACGCAGCACTTTTTCTTGATGATGTAAATTGAGGTTGAAGACATATGTCTATATCATCAAATTCAAATTCAGCTTCATCAATAATAACATTATCTTCATCAGAAATAACATCTGCTTCATTAACAATAAAATCAGCTCCATCAACTATACCATCAGCTTTAACAATAACATCCTCCTTTTTTTCTAGATCTTCTGTAATTTTGTAAATTTCAATTTTTTCTATTTCCTCTTTTAAACAAATTGGCAATTGATTTTTTTTTGAATTTGCAAAATTTTCAGCTTCTTCCATCTCTTTTATTGTCTCCTTTGCTTCAGTTAATTGAAAATTTAAATTCATTTCTTCTTTTAATTCCATATTTTCATTTAAATTTTTATTTCTCATTTTCAATTTTTCCATTTCTTCTTTAAGCATTTCAATTTCATTTCTTAATGAATCAATTAAAATATCTTTTTTTTCTTAAATCAGCTTCTAAACACTTTGTTGTTTTTTCGCTTTTTTCAACAGCTTTTTCAAGCGATTCATTCATGTCACAAGAATGTTTGTAAAGGCTTTTATACTTTTCGACATTCTAAATAATAAAATAGACAAAAAGAAAAAAAAACATACTTTCAAGGTAGATTTAAGAGTTTCAGCAATATCTTCATCTTCATTTTTGTTTGAAGCATTTTTCATTGATCTGGTTAACATTTTCAAACTAAAATAAAAAAAATAAGTATTTTTCAAAAATAATTGTATAAAACGATAATAATTTCAAAATAGTCACTTATAAAAAACTGATCAAATGCAAGTCAAAAAGAATTGATCAGTGATCAATATTATCTCACTGTCACTTCTTTTGTTTCATCAATTGTTTTATTTCTTATTTTATCATTACTTTTATCAATTTCCTTTTTATTAAATATATATATCATTATTATATTTTAGAAAATAATTTTTTTTAAAATGAATTATGAATTATTTACAAAATTTGTTGTTGAAAAATGCTATATTTTTTTACAAAAACATGTACACACTGATCAAATGGTATATGATTTAAGTGATCTGATTGCTGATATTTTTTTAGGTAATTTTATTAAAAATTTTTAATGTTTAATGGTATTATTTTTCATAATTTTATATCATTATAATTAACAAAAAATTAATTTTTCGTATAATTTTAATTTGAAAATAAAATTTTTACAATTATTTTAAATGATAAAAAATAGTAAAATATTTTATTTTATTTGGAGTATGCCTATATTATATATAAAAGATATAATAATATAAAATAATTAATAATCTAATTAATTACCTTAAATTAAAATTTTTTTTGATTTCCCTTTTTTTTAAAACAAATATTTTATAAATTAACTCTATTGACAACAATTCCTAAAAAAATATAACATTAAAAATATTATAAATGCAATTAAATGTATAAAATAAATTTGATGAAGGTTTATTCAGAATCTTCTCTTTTTAATAGTCTTTTAATCAAATTCATAGCGTTCTTTTTATTTTAACTTTTATCGAAAAATCAAACATTATTATTTTATTTCATAGATTTTAACTAAATAAATAAAAAAGAAAAATAATGTTAGTGTTATTGATGATGAAAAATTTTTAAATTTTTTTAAAATTGGCTTATTATTTATTAAAAATACTACATAATGTTTTTATTTTGTTATGGCTAACAAGTAATTCCTGGAGAGCTTCAGTAACAGTCATAACAATATAAAACAATATAACTTCAAGCAAAAAATAATTTATTTAACTTTAACAAAAATATTTATACAATAAAAATTAAAATAATAATAATAATAATAATAATAATTAATTTAAATTAAAAGAATTAATAATTTTTAATTATACAATTTTTATAATTTGCATATCTTATGATATAGTTAAAAAAAAATTTCAACTTATTTCAATGAATTAAAAATTTTAAAAATAAATAATAAAACATCAACTTTTTTATTAATTAATTTATTTATAGAAACAAAAGATAAAAATTTATCATACGTATCATTGAAAATAAATTTAAAAAAAGAACGAGAAAATGTGAACAAATCAATTTCACAATTTCCTCATTCGAAAAATGCTTTTCATGTTAATCTGAAATTGGAAACTTTAAGATATTTTCAAAAATATTCTTCATTGTTTTCTTCTAATGAAGATAATTGTCTGCCTGTTATTGTTTATGCGGATGATATTGTATTATCAGGAACTGGAAAAAATACAACTTCATACCTACATATTGCTTATAAATTTAGCTGCATAAAAAGTAGCAAACTTAAGCATTATATGACTTATGGAGCATCAATAACAAAATTGGAAAACGAAAACAATTATCAAAAAATATTGAAAAGTGTTATGAAAACATTTAATGATACTACATTCGATTTCAATGGAATAACGAAAAAATTGAAACCAATTTTTTTTATATCAGACAATGCAATGATGCAGTCTGCATTTCGATTGAAAAAATACTATTCAAATAAGAGTAAAAATAGTTGCAAAGCTTGTACTATTAATGGAGAAGATTTCCATTTATACACAAAAAAGAAAGCATTGAAAACTTTTTTACGTGAATCGTATCATAGCTACTTTCCAAGAAATAATCATTTTATATTTGATACTTTTCATGATCTTCAAGGTTAGTAAACATAAAAAATTTAAATATATATAATTAATAATCATATTAACAATAAAACAAAATATTTTTCCAAATTTCTTTTAATTTATTAAACGTTTTATTAAAATTATAAAAAGTATAATGGAAGT
Source organism: Strongyloides venezuelensis (assembly GCA_963280985.1). NCBI lineage: Eukaryota > Metazoa > Nematoda > Chromadorea > Rhabditida > Strongyloididae > Strongyloides > Strongyloides venezuelensis. Next base: position 292,410 of record CAUJLX010000002.1, on the reverse strand, counting down.
TGATAATTGATGCTATGAATTTAATTAAATTACTAATATTTTAATATAGAAAATATTTTTTAATACGTCACAGAAAAAAAATTATGTTATTTATAAAATTTAAAATAAAAACTTTTCGATTATTAAATATTTGTATTTTTTTAGAGGGTATTTGTGCATATAATTTATATTTATGTGTTCATTTATTTAAGAAATTATTTAACATGGAAGGAGAATGCTTACGTGAAAAAATTTTAAAAAAAGCTCAAAAACTCAGGCTTCATAGTCAATTAAAAACTCCATTAAAGGAAAAGTTTTTTGAATTATTTTCAAAAAAAGATATTTTGGAAAATAAAAAACGTTTTTCATTAAATGGACAGCAAACATTCTATCTAATGATATGTTTTTACCATATTGTCAAAGAATCTTTTATATATTGTGATTCTGTTATTTTATATGAAAAAATTCAAAAAATTTTTGAAGTCCTTCATTATACAATAAGTATGGTAGTCTTTTTTTCAAATAAAAAAGAAGTTCAAAATATTGAAAATTCAGTAGATTTTATTGAGAAAATTGTAGAAAATCATTTTGAATCACTATTTTCTTTAACTGACAACAAATTCAGAATGACATTAAAAGTAAACTAATTCAAAAAAATTAAATATGCATTGTTTTTTTTTTCCTAAATTTTGAATTTAATATAATTTATTATTTTTTTTTAGTATCACAATTTATGTCATTATGGTAAGATGATTGAAACATTTTCATATGTTTCATTGTCAGCGTATAGTACACTACGTTCTGAATCTTCAAATAGTCGTATAAAAAAGTTGCTTAACGTTGGATCTTCATATGTTAATCCTTGTAAAACAATAATTCAGAAAATTGCGTGGAATAATTTTTTGGACCGTAACATTACAAAAGAAGGAAATGAAGAAAATGAAGAATCAGAAGATGTTGAGATAGAATGGGATTTTACAATAACATATTTTGATCGAAATCCTTCATTGTCATTGGAAGGTAGTGAAAATGTTTATGAAGAATTTAATGCTTTAAATGAAACTTTAACAAATTCAATAAATAATGATAATTAACAAATTTAGAAATATTTAAATATGTATAAAAATTATTTTGTGAAAAAATAATTAAAATCGTTAAATAATAATAGTAATAATTACAATAAAATATAAATTATAAAGTTTTATTGGTTTTTTTTTAAATAATGTTTATGATGTTTTGTTAATAAAAATTGTTTTTAAATGTATAGTTTTATTTTTATAAAAAAAAAATTGGATAAATAAAAGAAATAAAAAATGATTATTTTCTTATCTTTTTGTTTCTTTATATAATCAGTTATTTTCATCAGTTACCGTTTTATTGTATTTTATTTTATATTTAAGCGTCGTTATTTTTCTGCTGTATTTGATATATTTTATATTATCAATTAAATTATTTAACAATTTGATAATTAATTAAAAATGTTTTCTACGAGATTAATTTTATTTATTATAAAGTAGTTTTTTCAATTTTTACTTTTTTTTACCAAATTTTGAAAGATTTTTAAATAAACAAATAGTTTTAAAATTAATTAATTTCTATTAAAATAAATAAAATTTTATGATTATTTTTAACGAATTTTGTTAAATGTTTAAAATAAAAAATTATTTTTATTTTTATAAAAATATATATTATTTATATATAAAAATATGAAAAATATAATTCATTATATATATCATTATTTAAATTTATATATTACCTATAAACAAAAATGTATGTACATATATTCAACTTAAACAAAAACTGTGGTGTCGTTTTAAACTGCATTTTTAACAAAAATGTAGGTACAAAAACAACTCTTATACATTATTTGTAAAGAGAAAAAAAAACTTTATTTAAAAAAGCTACGCAATTTTAAAACGTTTTAAACGTATAAAAAAGTTTAAAAAAATTGATCATAAAGTAAATGTTTATTATAAATATTTTATTAAATTTATGCAAAAATAATAACAAAATAAATAAGTTTATTTAATCAAAATGATATTCAATACAAAGATATTTAAATTAAAAATAAACTTAAAATATAAAATAGATTATTGCATTTTAGATATTTATTTTTATTAATAATAAACAAATTTATAAAAAAAATTAAATTATAAAAAAACATTTTTATTAATAATTATTTTTTAAAAATTATTTAACAATTTAATTTAAGAAATACAAAAATTTAAAAAAAAATTTATTTCAGAATTAGTATGAAATACATAAATATTCAATTCAATTAATTCATAGTTTTTCTTCAATTAACACTACCCGGATTCTACTGCGAGCGGTGTCCAAACGGACTGCAAATTTTCTCTGTGTAACCAGTCTTAGACCTGCCTTCGGCAGGTCACATCTGGTTCGCAGAGCATATTTTTTTATAAGAGAATTTAATGATAAGTTATAAATCGAAATATTTGTATAGAAAATTTGTTATTCAAAGAAATAAAAAAACACAATTTAAAAAACAATCATTTATTTAAAAACGTTAAAAAAAATACAATTAAAAAAAATTATTTAATTAAAAATGTTAAAAATTATTCTTGATCCATTGTCTTGGTCCTCCATTTGCTTTCATACTGTCATTTAATTGTTCTCCATATTTTCACTATTTAATTAAAATCTATGCATTAAATATTTCTGAATAAACAATATTTTTTGCTTTATCAGATTCTGTTTTTACAAATAGACAATCAGGGCTTTTACACGTGAAAAAGTCACATACAATTGTCCATGTGAAAATACTGGTGTTGTTAAATCTACACCAACTTTACTTAATGTTTGCTCTTGACTTTTATTAATGGTCATAGCGAAGACAAATCTTACAGAAAACTGTTTTCTTGTTAATATAAAAAGGTATTCTTTCTCAGAACTATATAAAACTATCTTATGTATAAGAACATTTTTATCTTTATTTAATCCTGACAAATGAATACACGTTAATATTCTTTTACTAATCTTTCAAACTCTCAATCTTGTTCCATTACAAAGTCCTTATTTAATGTTCAAGTTACGAAAAACAATAATAACAGCATAAACTTTGAGATTCAACACATGTAGTGGTAAACCGCTAGGTATCAACTGATTTAAGTTTTCAATAGGCATGTTGTAGTAATTTTCATTTGTATCCGAATCTTTTCTAATCGAATTGGCTGAAAATATTTTTACTACATCAACTTGTAGAGTATTTAATACTTCATTATTAATAGACTCTACAATGACGTTTGTTAGAGCAAGAATTGCATAGTTTGATTTTTCTAAAATGCTTTCATTTTTAGCTCCGAATATGTCATTCACTAATTTTCCTGTTGATTGGAGATTTAGTGGTATATCTACCTCGCCATCTTCATTTTTTTGAAGAGCATCATCACTAATATCTAAAACCCATTTGGCAAAATCTATTTCGTTATCTTTAATTCTCATGTTTTTGGTAAGATTCAATGTCTCAAAGTGAACATTCCAAAAGGGACTATACTTAGTAGAGAACAATACATTTTAGTGCCTTGTAGAATTTGGTAAGATTGTCAATGTTTGCCTAAAATTACTGCCACATATAATGGCTTTCCCACCATTTTAATAATAATCTTTCTTATTTCTGAATTGTATCTTTTACAAACATTAAATAAATTAAAAATTTTCGATTACTTTATGGAAGGTTGTTTATGATACAAATACAATATTAATATGTCCGGTAAAAAAATATTACAGAATTAACAGCTAAATTTTTCTTATCTATAATAAAAAATTGTTATAGTTAAATTAATATTAATATCATTTAAAAATATAATTTTATCATAAATTTAAAATCGAAAAATCTTTAATAGTTAATTATGTGAAAGAAAATCATTTAAAGTTTAAAAAGGGAAATGAAAAATGATTTATTTTAAAATTTCTTATAAAACAAATATAGATTTTAACCAAAAAGTTTTAATAATTAGTTTTTTTAAAAATTAACTATAGAAAAAATTGTATTACACAAAAAAATAATATTATTAAAGCTTTTATTTTTTATTTCAATTTCCATTTGATCTATAATTCTAACTATATCTTGTTAAATTGACATTTTTAAATAAATTTTATTATCGTCATTTATTCAAATTTATTGTATTATTATGTATATATATTGTACGAATTTTGTAAAAATAAATTTTTTTAAATTTATAAATCAAATTCAAAACAAAATATGTCTTTTTCATCATCGAAAGAAAAGAAAATTTTAAGTAAGTTCTTTATCAAAAAAAACTAATAATTTCACTAAATATCTTATGGAACGCTTAAAAATTGATGAGAGTGAAAAAAAAGAAGATCTTAGAAAGAGAGAAGAACAGGCATATTTAGAAGAAAAAAGAAAAACCAATAAAAAATGAAGAGAAAGAAAAAAAAAATAAAAAAGCATTCCAAAAAGCATCATAATAACAATAAGAAAAATATTATAAATATGAATATTTCTGGTAATAAGGTGACTGTTGTTCATAAATATTAAATTTAAAAATTTTAATTTAATAAAATTATTTATTCACACACATTACAAATTATAAAATTAATTTTTTTAATAAATATTCAATAACTAATTAATTTAATAATGACATGTTGATCAATTTTTTAACTATTGTTTGGTATTTCAATTATTCGCTATTTTGTAAGATAAAACAATCTTACTTAGAAACATTAAAATAATTTAATTTTATTTTTAATTGAATTTAAATTTAATAAAATTATAATTTATGACACATTATATATCATGTGTAATAAAAATCTTTGTTTTTCATCATTACTACTTAACTACAAAATTTTAAAATATAGTTATATTTTTAATAATTTTTATATAAATTGTGACTAAGGTATCTCTTTTTTTTAATTAGATATACAAAGTAAAAGTTTTATTTAATCTTTAAATACATCTACATGATAATTAAATATAATGAAAAAATTGCAAATGTTCGCAAGATGTAGTATTTATTTTGTCTTTATTAAAGAAAATAAAAATTTTTATAATTAGAAATTTTTTAAAAATTTTATGCTATAAAAATTTAATGAAAGTTAAAAATTAATTTCTTGGATTTCTTTATTTATCTTTCAAATATATTTTATTATAATGCCCTCACATAAACAAAATGACATCACTCTTTGGTTTATTATTTGGTAAATTTTTGATTAAACTCCTTAGAATTACGCTTCTATCTTATTTCTACTTTGTACCTTTGAAATAAGTTATAAAATAAAAATTTAATTTACTCTCATAAACGTTATTCAGAAAAAATCTACACAAAAATTGTTTAAAAATGTTGCATTCTAAAAGATAACTTTGCCAATTTTTGTTAAGAAGTAATAAAGCTGTTTTTTTTCCAAAAGTTAAAAAAACATTCATTGATCATTAAACTACAAAAATTAATCAAGTTTGAATAGAGTCATGCTAAAAACAAAATTGATTTGTGTGTAAAAAATGAAGAAAATATAAGAAAATTGTTACTAAAATTAGTATAATCTGTCTTACAAATAAGCAATAAACTTCTCAATAGTTTTACTTTTTAAGTTATGCTTAAATCTATGTTAAAGAAACTATATCTATTTAATTTTATAGAGATATTATTAAGTAATAGCTATTTGACATTTTAATTTTTACCAAAAAATAGTCATCACTTATTGAGCCATGACTTTACCAATTTGCTTTAAATCTTTATGGTACTATGTTTCCGCACTAATCTGAAATTGTATCTTTCAAATAAGTTATAAACCATAAAATTTCATAAACTTTTAAAAGAGTTATTTCTGGAACAAAACTATACAAAAAATTGTACAAAAATGTGGCATTTTTTAAGCATAACTCGGCTACATATGGACCAAAAGTTTTGAGACCTTTTGTTCGCACTAAGTTGGAAAAAAATGCATCAAATGACTAATTAACCATAAAATTTGATCAAGTTTGGAGAGAGTTATGTGTGAAACAAACTTGATTTTTACAATAAAAATGAAAAAAAGCAAAAAAGTTGACATTCAAATTAAAATAACTTTTTTCGTAGTTGAGTTATAAACATCGTTAGATACTTGTTTTCTAAATTAGACGTAGATCTATATAACAGATAATATATTATTTTTTTCTTCAAGTAATTATCAAATTATAGCTATTAAACTTTTAACCCTTTTTTTCAAAACGGTTACCACTCTTTAGACCATAACTCGGTCAATTTTTGATACAATTCGATAGAATTGTGTTTTCCCCCTATTCTGATAGTATACCTTTTAAATGGTATATAAACCATTGTATAGTATTTATTTTGAAGTAACGTTTACCCCTGGTCAAATCTATGCTAAAAAAGGCCAAAAAAGGTGTTTTTTGAAGATGACATGGCCAATTATGGCCTAAAACTTTTTAAACTATTCTTCCCCACTAAGTTAGAAAAAAACACATCTTTTGGCTACTTACGCATAAAAATCAGTTAAATTTGAAGAGAGTTATGTGAGAGACAAATTTTTTTTCCTTATTTCTTTTTAGTATAGATAATACCGCATTATTAAAAATTACCTTATAAAGAATATTAATTCTTAAAAAAACAACGAAATTTTGCAATATTTATGGCTCTTTTCTCTTGTTAGAGAATAGATTTTGATATTTATATCTATGATATTCTGGAAATAGATAGAAAATAAATTTTTTTTCATAATCAATAACAGTCATAATATTGTCCTTCCACATCACAAACATATGTTAATTTAAAGTCATCTGATGTGCTAAAATTTTGATAATTATAACTCCGCCTAGAATGTAGATTTCTATATGTGATCTATGGTAAATAATGATATGTATCTATATCTTAAATACAAAATGAGTATAATATTATATTTGCTGTTTTAGAATAATCCAAATTATTAATGTGAATATCTCGACATTATCGTATATATTACTTTTTGTTGTTTCTTGAGAAAATAATTTAATAGTTATTTTAAATATTTTATTGTATTTATTTATTATTGTTGTCATGACTTAATCTTTTTCAAAAGATACTATATATTGAAATTAATAAGTAAGTTGAAATTTATATACATATATAAGATTTCATTGTGATGGCCTTTAATTCATTTATATATTAGGCTGAAACAATGATCTATAAAAAACAAACCAAATTTTTGTTTGTTTAAGAATGGATTTCAATCAACAAAATTCTTTAATTATTGAATTGATAACGGCGTTTTATACTTTATACTTCTTATTACATCACATTTTTGTTCGATAATTTAATTTGTTTAAGACATAATATATTAAAGTTGTTCTTATAAATCGTAATATATGAATATTATAAGTTATAATCAGTATGCATCATTTCATGACGTAAAAAATTTAAAAAAAATTATTTACTTTGCATTTATAATAAATTTGCTAGAATAAGATTAAATGGTTTTACTCAGTCTTAGTATACCTAAAAAAATTTAAGAATACAAATATCAATAATTTATTAAAAAGATATTTTATACAAAAATAATGTATGACTTTTTTTTGTTGGTTTTCAAAAATAATTTTTTAATATATTAAAGCATAAATTGTTTTTCAGATTTGTATATGTTAAAGTTTAAATACTATATTATAGTAATATTATAATTTTATATATGTTCTTATTCATAAATACTAATATATTTTACACAAATAAAAATCTATCTTCTTTTTATTTTCTGTTTTTATACGTCTTCAGTGAAAAAACAAACTAGAAGCACTCATCAAGGAAAAGTTATACAATTTTAACAGTATAATTTCGTAAAAACTATTACGTATACAAAATTACATTAAAAAATATTATCAATGTAATTTGTAGAAAATTGGTCAAAAATAGAAAGTGTACACTAATATAACAATTTATATTTTTTAACTAAGAAATAAGAACTTCATTTAAATAATTACTACAAAAAATTTAATTGTATAAAACTATACACACAAAAAGCCTTTTGCTCAAAAACTTTTAATCAAATTTGATCAAAAGAATTAAATATGATATAACATTCTATATTAAATGAATTACGTAGCTTACAATTAATCATTTTATTTAGAAACTCATAACAAAGGTAAAATAATAAACTACAAGTTTATTGTTTCTAGATTAAAACGAATGATTTTTTACTTTTCAACGTGGAACAATGTATGTATATTTACATGTACTCAAATGCATAAAATACTATTATTATAACTAAAATATAGATGTTTCATTGTGACTTTGAATGTAATTTTTATAAATTCCTTTGATAAATTTTTTGAAGTACCACTTAACAAATTTATACTACTAGTGATATAGTAAAAATCAAACAAAATTTCTTAGTAATGTAAATTATATTTAATGAAAAATTATTTGTTTCTTAAATTTGTTTTCAATATTTTGTATTTTAAAAATGTCTATTAGTTTTGTAAATGCAACATGAAAATATATTTAAAAACAATCTATTGATTTGTTATTATTCTCGGCATGTTTTATAATAAGAAAAAGTATCTTGTAAAACCAAATTCCTATCGATTAAATTACTATGTGTTATTAAATTTTTTTAGATTTTTAAACTTTTAAAAATTTAATAATAAAAAACAAAGTATTAAATGTCAAGATCTTTTGAAATTTTAAAAAACGTAAATAAATTCCGAGAATACTATTTTAAATTATCGTATGAACTTAACTTTATATTTATAGCAAAATTATTTCCATTATAACTTGCATTTATGACATAATCAATAATAAAATAGAATTTATATTCGAGCAAACTTTTTCTAACATAAATTTATCTTGCAACAAAATGGTAAACAAATATATTTTGAAATAAAAAAGGCTGAAAAATGATTATAATACTTGAAAATTAAATTAACTTAAAATAGTATTGTTTTTATAAACACACTTTGTCTTTAAAACTATATAGTGAATATGTGCATTAAAAGAATTAATACTAGTCTTTTACAAATCAATATATTTATAGTTAAAATTTATTATATAGATAAAATCTTATAGGTCTATAAGAATTTAAAAAACGAATTAAACTCCTTAAAAAAAACAGACATTTGTTGTCAAGATATCAAAAAAAAATTATTTTTCTTATCTTGATCTCATTTGAAAAATGACAAATTATATCTATGCGTATTTTAAAAACATTTTTCAACCAACAAATATAAATGTTACATTTATTTATATATCATAAATTCAATATGCACTGTTATTAATAGAAAGTTGAAATCACACTTCTATGAAATTTAATAAAATGTTGAACCTTATAAGAATGAAAAAAAAATCATTGGAGAAGATATAGCTACATGTAATATTAATACTATTACAATAAAAACTTTTGCTAAAGATTCAATAAAATGAATCTCTATTTTTCTAACAAAATTTAAAAATGTGATCTTGTGTTTCTGATGCAAGATTTTGTATTACTTAAAAGTTCAGGTAGATTTTAAGAAGACGAATTTGTGATAATAACATTAGTATCAGGTAGGAATTTAAACTAATTAATATTTTTTAAACTTCAAAAACTTATGGCATCTAATTTTTTAAACTTAATGAACTTGATAAAAATTTAAAATCTCTCTAAGGAAAATTTTTAGTAGTTTTCTGAGTATGCAATTGAATTGTTCTGCAGATTTTTTTAAAATTGAATGCTAATTTGAGAAATTTTGAAGCGATACTATCGAAAATATTGTAACGTCAAATTATAAAACAGACTATTTATACATAAATAATTCATTTTTAGAATATTAAAAATAATTAATCAATTAAGCATAAATTATTGAGACAAATAGAAATGCATTAACATTTTTTTTTTATCAATTAAATACATTAAAAACATAAGAATTAATGAATCATATAGGAAAACAATTCTTGAAGAGTGAATATGCAAAGAATATGAATAAGATAAGATATTAGTTATCATTTTGTATTTTTTATATTAATCCATTTATTTCTAATATATGCATTGTGTAGTTAATATTGATAATCATTTATAACATATAGGAAAGTAAAAATAATGTTATCTTAATCAGATAAATACTATAATGTATTTATCAAATTGATATATTTATTTAAAATGCCTTTTTTATAAATAATGTCCAAGTTTCTTTTTCGCATTTAGATGTCAGATTATTATCATAACAACAACTGCAGCAAACATTTTCCCAAACACGATGTTACAATTATTATATAAAGATTTTAAAATGATTACATTAGTTATTTTTATCATGTGTACAATATGTTAGCATAAAATATATATATTATTCTAATTTACCATTTAAAAGTTTATTTGTTGATATTTAAAAGCAAATTTGATTATCGTTAAATTATAAAAAATTGTTTTGTTTGTTAATTGTAAGTGATTGTTATATTTATTAATTGTAATTTTTATGTAGGTGTATTAATATTAAATAAAAATTTTATTCTGCAATTGTTAAATTTTTCAATATAAATAAGAGTGAAAATTATTAAATATTTGAAGCGTTGTTTTTATAATTAATAAAGTTATAATACGTTAATCAAGATTTGTTTTTCTTTTGTCAAAATATTATTTATGAATAAAAGTTTACAAGTAGAACGAAAATTTCTTAAAGAGTCTCATTTACCTAATGTTTTCTTATGGTGGTGTGGCCTTATTGTAAGTGTAGCAAATTCTCCTGCTACATGTATCCCAGCAAATACATGTTAGATGTTTTCCACCATCTTATCTGAGTATTTATCTCATGAAAAAGTATGTTGCAAAATGACTGTTCGATCAGAATTAAACAAATAAACACATTAATTTTAATATAACTAGTCAAAAATTTTATTTTAAATGGTAATTTTAGTCTACAAGAATACAAATTAATAAATATAAAACATTAATGTTATAGAATATTACATAGAAATTATAATCATACTTATAAAAATAATGATACTATTGTTATTTTATTATCTTATATAGAATAACATCTATAAATTATTTTGCTACATCATCCCTTAACTAACCTTTTATTTATAAATAATAACGAACAATATATATATGATGATTGAAACATTATATTGTTCAGAGTTTCAAATATGGAGTGCTATTCAGCACCTCTGATCTTCTTCTCTATTATAAGTATTTAATAATAAGCCATAAAACTAAAACTTTTGAAATATTTCCTGCTTAAATGCTGCTTTTTCTTCTTCACCTTTTATTAAACTTCCTCCTAGTTAAATAAAAGATTGTTTTTTTCTTCTAAATGTTTTTGTTAAGTACATGTCAGATTTATATAAAATTTTATTTAAATCTGCACATAATAACTTATTTTATTTATTCGTTCTTTCTTACCTCTTGACATGATTATTTAAAACATATTTTTATAATAATATTTCTTATTATTATGTATATAATATGTTTTTAATATTTTCTTTTCTTAATACTGGGCATTGCAAATTTACAGAATTCGTTTTACTTTGAATTATATTCTTTACTAAAAAAGTAAGTTGAGTAATAGTATATTACGATGACAATTAGTTAGTATATAAGATATAGTATTGCATGAGATAATCATTTATTTGTTATAGTGACGACCAAGGGTTACTTAGTTAAGTGAAATTGTAATCTTTTATTTATATAATGCTTTATAGTTTTTAATAACATATCAATTATCTGGATCTTTGCTGTGTTGGTTGATTTAGACTTCACTGGCTATTGAAAGACTAGTATAAAACATAAATATTTTACTGTTGTATGTCCACAATCACGAAAATTTATGAAAATCAACGCATTAAAAAAATATGTAGTTCATTGTATAAAGTTTTAAAGATTTTGAAGATTAAAAATATAACATTGCTTAATGATCATAAATATAAATATTAAAAAGTGTATATCTATGTTAAAATATTTGATTAAATCTCTACTTTTAACTTTCATACTACAAATATTATAATTTTTTTCCATATTTTGTCTTTTAAATAGTTTGTAATAGAATTTTGGTAAAATAGAGCTTTCATAAACTACAGTAAATGGTTTAAAAAACAAGTTAACTATCAAGAATTTTTTATAATATAAGCACTAAAATTTTTATTTTATCCTTAAAATATTCTGCATGGATAAACAAATAATTAAGCATTTATAATATATTAAATTCAAATTACAATTTGTCTGATTTCTATCTTTGGTTTTTAAATTAGATCTTTTTGCTTTCATTCAATTTTCTGCTACTCTAAATAATCTCATATGTTGATAAAGAATTAAATTGTTTTTATAAGTAAAAGATATCATTCAACCAACACTATCATAATGTTTATCTGCATTGCCTAGTAAGTAAAGATGGTGATTTTATAAAAATGATAATTTTTTGTATTTCTATTTAATTTTATCATTAATATTACATAACTATTGAAATCCAGTAACACTTTTTTGAGTATAAGTAGTATGTTTAAAAAAATTAGGTATTTAAATTGATAAGCTGGAGATTACTTTTTGAGTTTATAGGACATTCAATCTTTTCTATGACATGGTGACCACCCATCGGTAAGATTCTTGGCTATTTAAAAGTTAATAGAATTGGATGACAATAAAATAATAAAACCACCACTTTGCAATTTTTTATGATTAGAGAAATGATATAGCCATTAGAAGCATAGACATATTCTACCCAATACCAAACGAATACATTTCAAATTTCAATAAAAAGATATGAAAAAAAAGTAGACACCATTATTCCAAAATCTAATATCAATTAAAGAAATACTAAACAATCATCAAATAATGCTTTCAAATTTATAAAAAGAATAGCGAAATTTTTAAAATTGATAAATAAAGAAGTATTTGAATTTTATTCATAGTGAATATCTTTGAAGTATTCAAAGGCTCTTAAATATATAAATTCATTATTTGCAAGTTTAAATTACTTTTAAAACTACATGTAAAATTTCCAATGTTCTTAATTCAAGTTGAGAGTGTAGATTTTATTCAGCAAATAATCCAACATATTTGTAAAACTAAAAAGAAGTTTAAATGCGATAAGATAAACGAAGTATTAAAACAATTTGAAAAAGTTTAGCTTTTTTTAATGTCAATTTATTTTAATAATATTATATTGTAAACTCCAGAGAAGCTGTGGTAACATTATCCAGCGGAAAGAGAAGACAAATGGGAGGAACGACAACCAGGATAAGACAAGACACTCTTCCTTGCAAAAGAGAGATATAAGATAAATATAGTTTTTGTTGTAATTAGATAAAAAATACTTGTCTGTTAATAAACGTTTTTAATTTATATACCGAGTATAAAATTTCACTTTTGGGATCCCCTTGAATCCAACCGGATTACAATATTTATATAGAAGCTTAAAACCTCTTTAAAAATTTTTTCAAGATAGGAGAAAAAATATATTAATAAAAGATTTATAAGCATTCATATAATTTCTACTTTTTATAACATTCTTAAGATTAGTTAAACTTTCAAAATGATTTAATTTTTTTCTAAACATAATAACTTTTTATAAAATTTTGTATATCAAATAATCCAAATTCTTTTCAACAAGATATTTCAGAATTTTTTTATTAAATATCAATTGTAAGTAAAGTTATGAATATTTTATAATAAATATTTTTATCAATTCTTAAGTTGATAAGTTTAAGTATTTAAAAATATCCATATTTGTGATAATGAAGAGCAGTAAATATTTTATCATATAAAATATTATTAATAAAATATTGTAGTTGTACATTTGCTCTTAATTTTTTTAAAATAATAAATAATGCATAATGTTTCATAATTTAATCTATTTATTAATATTTAATAATAAATCTTAAACAGAGTTGTTAAAATAATTTTGCATATCTTATTGATATAATATTACAAATAAAATAATAGGTTTTAATAAAGATACACTTTTTCGAATGTTGACAATGAGATCGTTGACACTTTGCATATAATTTAGTATATGAGTCCATTATACGGATTTTCTCAAAATATACGTGATTTTATTGAATATGAGAACTTTTACTATATAAAATTCTATGATATAATATACATTTGATAGTCCACTGATTTCTATAATTATATCAAAATCGGTTTTTAATCTTAAGTTTTTAAAAAAGATTTATATAAATGCCATTTTTCTATATTTTACTATTAAAAAATTAAACATAATTTTTTTAAATAATATTTTTTTTTCTACTAAAAACAATCATTTGACAGTCAAATTCCTTGTAGAACATTGAAAGAAACACTTATTAATGGTCAATTATAAATAAAGTTATAGATTCTTTGTGGCAAACATTTTTTTATAATTTACTAACAATAATAAATTCAGAAATTTAAATATTAATATAATCTTGGCAATAAATATTAGTAAGCATTTAAATATAAAAAATGACATAGTTAATAATATCATATAATTAATTGCTTTTCATTTTTTAGTAAAACATTTAAAAATTTCTAAAATTTATTTTACATTTTTTTATAAACAAAAACATACATTGTATTATTTTTTATAACTTTACTTATTAATTATTTTTAATAACAAATCTTTATTTATTTTTAAGAAAAATGTTAAAATGTAAAATAATTTAAATTTTGTAGTATAAAAAATATCTAAAATTAAAAAATTTGCGATAGTTATTTTTTGCAAATAAATGATTATTTTTTACAAGGATAAGAAAATAATAACATTCATATAAATCTCTATAACTTATTTAAACTTGAGATTCAAAATAGATCGTGAAATATTTTGTAAAAAAAAGTGAGACTCAAATGATTTAAATATCATAAAATTCTAAAAGGATGAAAAAAAGTTTTTGATATTCAACTGAATTTTGTATCTTTGAGACACTCGAGATGTTATAACATTTAATCTTTAAGATTCAATTACTATTTCTATGATTTGATATTTTTAAAATATAATATTTAGTAATATCTCACAAATTAGATCAAAATTTTATTTCAATCTTTAAGTAATTATTAATCAAAGATTTGTTAATTATTTGATTAAATTAATGAAAAATTAAAATTAAGATCAGAAAATGGCATAATTTTTAGAGTTTTTGGAACTCAGAATCATTCATAATTGTACTAGAATAGCCTATCCCAATTATTTATAATCATACTTCTTTTTTTTATGTTTACCATTAATTATTTCAATACAATATAATGTTAATGTCAAATTAAGTTAAATATATTTTATATAATAAAATATTGATACTTTTAAACGACGAATGTATATTTTATTTAATTCGGAGGCGGTATTAGATATGGTACCACTTTATCACCATAATATACAATGAATCAAAAAATAAAAATTATTCTTTTTTTACATTCATTTTATTACATTATTGTAGTAAATATTTCACTTTTTTCTGTATTTATCTTTAATAATTCAGTCGTAGGCCCGTTTTTTTCAATTTACGTCTAGGCTGTAATGCAATTTTTTATAAATTTCTAAATTTCGGTTAACAGCAAAGACCCTTTCTTTAGATGCCTTCGTTTAATCTTTCAACACGTTCTACTAGAATATTTTTATTAAAAAGAATAGTTACAATTTATTTGTCAACAACTTGACTAGTTTTTTATTAATCTCAATATTGTTAAGTCTCATTGTTGATACTGAATTGTATTTTTCAAGTAAGTTATTAAACAAAAACTTTCATTAACTTTAAGAAAAGTTATTCACACACAAATTAAATATTCCACAATTTAAGATGTACGTGACAATTTATGTAAAATTGTACTACATTTACAAAAAAGGAAATTTTAAAAAAATGAATAGAATTGTTATGCATTTTAGATAGAATTGTATTAGAATTTAGGAAGAATTATTATGCAAATTTTAGAAAAAAATTGTCAAATATATTTAATTAATTATATCGTTTTTGGAAAACAGAAAAACAATATCAAAACAAATAAAGAATTAAATAAAATTATTTTAATATGGTTAGTAAAAGTTTTAAATATTAATTATAAAATCATAAAAATAACGTTAATACTTAAAAAAATTGTTATTTAAATACTAAAAAGTATTTTCTTTTTTAAACATAATATATTTATATTTTAATATATATTTAATAAAGATTTTATTATTGTAGTTAATTATTAAATAATATAAATGTAGTATGAAGTATGTAAAAAAATTATTTATAAATAATTTTTAAACTTTTTACTTTTCTTATTTTTTATAAATCACCTTTTTTAAATCATACAATGTTGATCTACTTAAAAAATTCTTGGTAATTTTTATTTTGTTTTGTGTTTTTATTAATAAAATTTTGTTAAATATATATTAAAATATAAATATATTATGTTTAGAAAAAGAAAGTACTTCTAGTATTTAAATAACAATTTTTTTTAAATACTAACATTATTTTTATGATTTTATATTTAATATTTAAAACTTTTACTAAGCATATAAAATTAATTTAGGATATCAATTAGTTTATAATAAAATTATTTTATTCTTAATCTTTTTATATAGTATTTTCCTGTTTTCCAAAAAAAATATAATTAATTAAATATATTCAACAATTTTTTTCTAAAATTTGCATGACAATTCTTTTTAAATTGTCATAAAATTCTGTCTAAAAGTGCATAACATTTCTACTTAAACTACATAACAATTCTTTCTAAACTGTAATACAATTTGAATAGAATTGTACCTTTACAAAAATTAGTAAAATGTAATACAAGATTCATTAAATGTTATTACAATTTTAGGTGAATTGTATGACAATTAGCATTGAATTGCAACCTTAAATTGAGGAAATTTTAATTTGTGTGTACGACATAAATCGCACAAAAAAATTATTAAAATAAACATTTCAAAAAATTTTAGCAGTTATGACTCAAATATTGCGAGGCTTATTTTTCCTTCTTAATTTAAAAAAAAGGTCATCTCTGGCTCCTTGTTCATAAAAATTAGTTTAATTTGAAAGAAATTAAAACGGAGACAAAATTTTTTTCTCATTTTTTTTATTGTAGACATTATCTATTAAAATACTATCTGGTTATTTTTAAATTTTTCTTAAAGATTTAGTTTCTACTCCAGTATTACAAATGCAAATTAATGCTTCTTTCATTATTTTAAGTTATTATCCATTAAGTAACCTTTATCTATTTTTATTATAACTATTGTAAAATTTTTTTTAAAACTAAATATAACATAATTTATATTGTAAGCATATTAATCACACTTAAAACAAAAAACTGTTTGTAAATAAAAATTATGCAGTCATTGATAATATATAGTAGACTTATGTCTATATTGATGATCAAATACTTCATTCTTTTTCAATCACAAAGTGTATATAAATACTGTATTAATTGTTTAAAAATTCTCAAACTTTTTATAAAGTGTATAGATTTTATAAAAATGATGCACATACAATAAAAGTAAAGTATATCTTTTTTTATTTATTGAAACCAAATTTTTATAATAATGAATATACATTATATTCAGTCACTAGTAATAAAAAAACAAGCAGTAGTCTCGCTTTGCTCGTCACCGCTTGCCCGCAGGGCTAGCCGTTTTTCCATGGATAGAAATTCGCTGCGCTCGTCGCTACATGCATGAATTTTTTAAAATATTTAAAATTTCATAGATTTTTGAGTTTTAAAAGTTTTTAAAAACATATTATATCAAAATTGTTTTATTACATATCTTTATGATTTTAAACCCATTTGAGATTCTAAGTTTGAATAATGTTTTACAATTCTTCAATATACAAAAAAATTAAAAATAATGTTTACATTAAATTTTAAATTAGTTTTAAATATGCAAGTTGTAAGTTATTAAATATAATATAAATTTAAAATACAGATTAGTTTTAAGTTTGATTATTTTTTTAAAATACTAATAATGTTAAACGCTGGTTATGAGTATTTCATAATAATTTAACTGAAAATATTTAATTTTAGCGGTTGTTATTTTGTAATTTCACATTTTGGTTACATAATAAAATACAATTCTACCTATTTAATGGATACTTCTTATTTTATTTTGTTTTTTTTTGGAAAAAATTTTAGAAAATGTATTATACAAATTAGAATACAGATTTCTAATATATTAAAATGATAAAGATTTTTCTTTGTTTCTCTAGGTTAATAAGATTAAAAATAAATCAAAATAATTACTCGGAAACTTTTCGTATAAAAAAATTTATCTAGGCTTTAAAAAAATAAAAATATATTCAAATCAAAGTATTGGTAATTTTTTAATATAATACTACAAAATTTACTTTTAAAATGCATTTATGAATAATTTCCACTTAGAAATTTAGTTTAATTTTTTTTCTCATTTTTACAAAGCATAGCAAAACATTTAGATATTTTTACATTTGTTAAAAAATAAGTATGGCTTCGCTGTATCATAAATTTGTAAACAATTTTAAAAATTTTAACTATGCGTAGCTAGATTGCGGTATTTTTAACATTTTAGTTTAGATCATTTTAACATAAGAAGATTTGGAGAAAAAAATTTTTCTATTCTAGGATATATGATATTCAAAAAAGGATTTAATAAATCTCAAGTAGCCAAATAAAATTTGATTTTAATATTTCTTATCATTTCTTAATAATTATCATATCTTGTACTGATTAAAAAAACTTTTAATTGACATAAAAGTTACATATAATTAAACAATAATAAATTTTTTCACCTATCATATATACTATATTTTTAGAAATATAAATTGATATTTAAAATTGTTTAAAACAATTAATCCAATGATTTTAATGAACATTTGTTTTTTGATTTTCTTTAAAAGAATAAGTTGTTCTTGTAAATTTTTATTTTGGGGGATTACAAATTTCGATATTATTCTCACTTAAATATATGTATCTCAAAAGTAAAAATTCAAATGAAGTTAATATTTATTTTTTTCAGAATCTTAAAATATAATTTTTATTCTAATTTCAAAAAGTGAATACAAATTAACTTCTTTTAAGAGGTAAACTTCTTTTTTAAAATAAAGGGGAATTTTCGATTACTTAATAATTCTCAATAATTAGACCTTTTTTGATTAATTTTATTGTTATAGGCAATAAACATTTAAAATTACATCTATGTGTATAATATCAACTATTAAAACAATAAATAATATATGTTTTATATTTAGTACTTTTTACATTCATATATGTTAAAAATGCAACTTCGTACTGAGATGATTTCTACATGTTTTTATTTCATTTTCTTAAAAATACTTTAAAAGAAATTTAAAGTTTTTTTTTGTCTTAATTTCTCACTCTACGTATATATTTGTAAAGGATAAAATGTGTTAATATAATATTAAAATTTTTTAAATAAGCATTGTTTTCTTATTTCTTATTTACAAATGAATCTTTATTTTTGAAAGTGATTTAAGATTTAGTTATAATGTCTTTTTTGATTATTTCATTGCTATTTTCATTCCTCTAAAAGTTGCGTTTCTTGGTTTTCTTTGTTATTTATCTAAATAATTAGTTTGAAATTTAAGAATTTTCCTATTATGCATGTTAAGAAAACGTTACTGAGTAAAAAATCTTGAAAATTTTCATAGGTTATTTCAGATTATTTCAAGAATGGATTAGAATAAATTTTATCATTAATATCTTATAATATGCGCAGAAAGGTTTCCTCGGACAATTTTGAGATTGTGCTAATACATGTTCATTTTCTAAAATTTTTTTAAAAAAAAACAGATAAAATATAATTAAAAATATCTCGATAATAAATGATCTGATAAAGCTTATATATATACCATTTGATACAGAATGTTTTACTGCAAAAACGTTGTAAATGAAGCTATGTGAAATTAAGAAGTTTTTAAATATTTATTTTTGAATAAACACACGAATTTCATTTTTTCAATATTTTTGCAATCACTTTGCAACAGAAAACTCATACTCAAACTTTATCAATTTTTTTGAAATTATACTTAAAATGTAGAGAAAATAAATTCACAGATGGGTTTTTTTTGTTTTTCAAAAATTTTATTCTGTATTGAGATAATCCGTTTTGAAATCGCAAAATTTCTTTGAAAAAAGGCATTCTTGATAAATCTCAATATCTCAAGAACAAAATAATAGAAACAAAAACTTTTTTAAAGACATGTTCTACATCTAAAATTACATGTTTCTGCAAAGTTTTAGATCAAAGTAACTATTTTAAATACCAAAGATAGGTGGCTATATTTGCCTTTTGTCCAAGTTTGAAAGAGTATATCTTAAAAATAAGACTTAAGAATGATATGATATTCTACAGTTTGTTAGGATTTTAAAAGTACTATATATATTTATTTTTAAAACTTTCAAAATCAAAAATAATTTACAGACGAAATTTTCTCCTCTAATATATGTTAATATTTTACCTCCATGTGCTATAAATAATTGAAATAAGTGGAGCATTTAGATGGGACTTCAAATTCAAAACTGTCCATATTATCAGTATTGCAATCAAAAAATTGTCTTACCATAGAATAACTGTTTATAAGGTAGGAAACAATAAATAATGTTGCTAACCAAAAGTATAAAAAATGCATAGTTAAAAGTAATAGTTAGTGTAAATTGGTTTAAATGATGTTTAAATTAAATTTTGATAATATATTTATGAAATGTATGTGATTTAGATGGATAGATCTAGAGGATCAATCTCTTATTATACAATTTTTAATGTTAAGTAGTAATAACATGGTATATGCTTTTTGTTTCCATTTATCCAATATATAAAAAAATATAACAAACATTGTAGATGACTTTTAATTGAATGATCATACCATAAATTAAAAATTATTATTATTTTATAAGTATTTTTTACAATTTTAAATGTTTGAAAAATTAATTTACTATCTTTTAATAATGTGCATATTATTATATTACATTTTTCATATCATATTTGCTAGTTTTGTTACGTTTAGTACAAAAGTACATCATATTCATTTTAAAATAAAAGGCTAGTTTAATTATTTTGCAATTAACAAATAAAAAATTTATTTTTATTAATATATTATACTTTTTTGAATATGTGGTAAGAATTTTAATTTTACAAATCAATCGTCTTACAAAAACTCTTTTTAGTAAACTTTTAACATGTTTTTTATTTAATATATAAGTAGTACATATAAATTAGTTAAAATTATTCTATTATTGTTATACTTATATACTGAATGTATGTTGATATTAGATATTTGATCATAACTCAGAGTAAAGTTATCCAATTAAAATGATTAAAATGCCAAAATGTATAATTTTTTATGCTTAACAAAAGTTGTCCCTACATAAAATTTGCTAACATACAATTTTTGTTCCTTTTGCTAAAAAATGTGAAAAAGTGCTAAAAAATTGTGTTTAGTTTTTTCAACATATCTCAAGAACGGGAAAAGATTTTAAAACGGTTTTATAGGCAAAAGAAAGATAACAAATTTCCCCCGAGCAGTTTTTGGAATTAGCATAAAACCTCAATTTTTAATACTTTTAAGTTCCATTAAATGTGAAAATGTGTAAACTCGAGATTCAAGTTTTTTAATTGTATCTTAAGAATGAAACATATTATGATCTTGAAACTTTGTTTATTAGATAGAACATTTAAAAATAGCTGTTTTTTACTTTCTGACAAAAATAAGAATTTTGAATATTTTTATAAAATTTGAATATAAAGAATCACGAATGACTATAAATGTTTTGAATTAATTATTAATTATCATTATATCAATTTTTATATTATTTCACATTGTCTCATTCAGTTAGACTAATCTTATCTACTTATAGGGTTGGTCACCAAATAAAAATTTTAATTTTTTTGTGTTCGGTTTGAATATAAGTTGACTTCAATTAACTGAACCGCAGGACTAGTCAAGTTTTAATTGGATAGACTAGTGAAGGAAAGCAGTTAATGAAAGTTGTTGAATTGGAAATTGAAGCCAAATTGGAAGAGTTTGAAGAATACTCTCAATTAGGCGAATCTGAAAAACTATCCGCTATCAGTATTGCTCAACATCTTGCAGTACTTAGTAAGGAGGAAATTGGTAAGAACATTGTACATTTGGCAGTTGAAAACAGACAGTTAGCTGATAGGTACACGCCTGGTAGTGCAAGATTAATTCAGCGGTGTAAAGATCTGTTAGACCAAAAGGACGAAGTAAATAGTACTAATTCTGGTAAAGTTGAGGAAACGAATTCCTTAATTAAATTGAGTGAAGAGGAGAAGAAATTCTACATATCTGAAAAACCTTCTGGTGAAAATAGTGAGCAAATTTCACCAACATTAATAGAAGTCACGAAAGAAGTAAATAACATTACGGCGACCATACAGCGGACGAAAATTAGCATGGGAAAGAATACGTCATATTGGAGTAACTTACCTATATTTGATTGTAATCAAGCAACATCTTTTGAATATTGGTTGGATGATTTTATGGGTTGTCTCCAGTTGGATAAAACTGATGAAGCTGATTATCATATTCTACTCAAGATGAAATTATCACATGAAGTTAGAGAAGAACTCAGAGGGTATGATGCTGAGGAGATTGATACATTTGCTAAGTTGTCATCCGTTCTTAAGGGTAAATATGATGGTAAAGCTCAAATAGATGATGCAAGAAAAGAATCACGTAATTTTGAAATTGACTTTAGACCTGATCACGCTTTAGAGTCTTTGAAGAAGTTGTGCCAGTTATTAAAACGTGGTTATCCTAATCTTTCTAAGAAAGAATTGTTAGCTCAGACAATTGATATGATGATGATTAGATTAGAAAGGAGATTTAGATCGTTAGCTGAACGTTTAAGAGAACAAAAACGAGATTTTGAGAATACTTCTGACTTGATTCACACGGTTCATGGGTGGTTGAAAGATAAAACAAAATATGGTTATCAAAGAGATGTTAAAGATATAAATGATGTTAATGTAACATGTTTTAATTGCAAAAAGAAGGGTCATAAGAAAAATCAATGTAAACTTCTAAGAAAGAAACCATCGTTTGTTGACAACAATGAAGATAAACCAATAGTTAGAAGAATCAATACGTGTACAGGTAAAGGAATTATTGTACCAGTAAGCATAAATCAAGTGAATGATTTATCTGCTTTTGTTGATCCAGGTAGTGATGTGTGTTTGATGGCTATTGATAATGTTACTAAGTTTGATGTTAAAAATATTATGCTGTGTAAAGAACAACTTAAAGTTGGAGATGATCAAGAATGGAGTGTCATTGGTACTGGTAGAATTACGTTCACCTTAGGTAAAAAGAATTATACTATTAAATGTCGTTTAATGAATAACATGAATATAATACATCCAGCTGATATACTTCTAGGTGATGATTTCTTGAGAAAAACTAAGGGCTATGAGGTTGACTATGAAAAAGGTACCTTCAAAACAATAAGAGGTGAATGTGTTCAACTTATTAGAACTCAAGTAGGTGAAGAAAAAGAGTTGAAAAACGCTATTCGAAGAATTGCCATTGTTGATGAAGAGTCTGCTCGCTTGGAAAAAACATTTAAAGATGATCACGACTATGTTTTTAGTAAAAATGAATGGGATATAGGGAAATGCACGGTTAAAGCTAAAGACATGTGTTTAGTTGAAAACAAATCATTTCCAAAGGTAGTGCGTTATGTTAATAATCCTCAAAAACAATCTATCATTAATGAATTTGAAAAACAGTTAATAAGAGATGAAATTATTGTGATAGACAGCGAAGTTTCTTTCATTTCCAATCATGTTCTGGCTAAGAAAGGAGTTGATAAATGGAGATGTTGCGTTGATACTAGAGCTTTAAATAAATTACTTATTTCACAACAAATTGCCTTACCTACCTTCAATGAAATATACTTTAAAGTTGGAAAAGCACAATATTATTTTACTCTCGATTGTACACAGGGGTTTCTACAGATAGAATTACCTCTTCAAACATCGAAATTGTTTGGAGTCTTCACTCATCTAGGTATAGGAAGATATACGAGATTAATTTATGGTAGTAAAAACTCAACTAGTGCTTTTGTTAATGTCATGCGAGAAGTATTAAGTGAATTCTTATTTAGTGAAGAGAAAGATTCTAGCGTTATATTGTATGTAGACGATATATTTGGGTATGCGTGTTCTATTAAAGATCTTGGTGAATTAGCTGTTAAAGTAGTGAATAAATTACATTCCAGTGGACTAAAGTTGAAAAAAGAAAAATCTAGATTGTTTGCAACAAATATTGACTTTTTATCATTTGAATTTAGACAACGCGAAATAAGACCTTCTAGTGATTATATTAAAAAGATTATGAATTATAAAGTTCCGACAAATACTACACAAGTTAGACGCTATTTGGGCATGGTGCAGTATTTTAAAAATCATATAGAGAATGCTTCAATCACATTAATTCCCTTGTATGACCTGTTGAAAAATGAAAATAATAGGATATTTGACTTTTCTGAGAAATGTATTCAAGCTTTCAATAAAGTAAATAAACAACTATCCAGTAGACCTGTTATTGCTCCACCAATATTTGGACTACCTTTTGAACTAATGGTTGACAGCTGCAAAGATGCCGTAGGTGCAATTTTGTTTCAAATGCAAGAAGGGGAGAAAAAGTCATTGGGTACTTCTCCAAACGTTTTAAAGAATGAAAAAAGAAATCGTCAGCTCTAGAAATAGAATTAAGAGGAATCATCATGGCATTAAATCATTATATGGACCTATTGACTGGCTCACATCTGACAATTTTATGTGATCACAAAACAATGTCTTCGTTTGTGAAAAATTCTAAATGTGCAAGAGTAATGGATATGCTTGAAACAATTAACTCATTTGACATTGATATTAAATATAAAAATGCTGCCTCAATGAAACCTGCTGATGCTTTAAGTCGTCAATATGTACGTCGTATAGTTTTAACGGGAAATGATGAACTCATAACAATTCGTCCTGACAATGATACGTTGTTAAAGATATTTCAAAGTTTTCACGATAATGTTGGTCATCTTGGTTATAATAGAACAATCAACTTACTAAAATTACGTATATGTTATGATGGTATTGCTGCAGATTACATGAGTTATTTAAAATCATGTAAGAAATGCATGGCAGTTAATAAAAAATTGTATAAAAATAAGGTCGAAATGAAAATAGTTACCAGTAAATTTCCATTAGAAATAGTATGCAGTGATGTCCTAGGACCATTAAGTGTAACAATAAATGGACATAAATACTTGTTAAGTCTTACAGACACTATGTCACGCTTTATTTGTTTGTTACCCTTAAGAACAATTACAGGTGAAGAAATTTGGAATAAAATGTTAGACAATTTTATCTATGTTCATGGTATTCCGTATACATTATTAACTGACGGTGCTACTTATTATACTAGTCAATATTTCACTGAAGCTGCTACAAATCTTGGAATCACACTAAAAGTTGGAAATCCTTACTATCATTTGGACAATTGTATAGCTGAGAGACAGTTTAGAAGTATTAATGATATATTGAGAAAAGAAATGGCTCTACTTACAAATCAAAATACTTGGGATGATTTTATACCAGCTATTCAGTTTGCTTTAAATAACACAACTCACAAATCTATAAAAGCTACACCTCATCAAGTATTTTATGGTTGGAAAAGTTTAATGCCTGGTGAACATTTATCAAATAAATCCGCAGAATATATGGTGGATCATATCAAAGATCCAATAATTCGTAAAAGAGCTTTTGAGTTAGTAGCTGAAATCACCAAACAACAACAAGGGAAGGAATCTTCTCATGGAAAGGAGAAAGCTGAAGCTGATTCAGTGAAAAATTTGCCAGAGTTAAAAGTTGGTTCTGATGTTTGGATCAAATTGCCTTCTAAGAATAAACTGGATAATAAATGGACTAGTGGATACAAAATCATAAAAAGATTGGGTAATACTTGCTGGGTAAATACTAAGTCTAAAGGTAGACCTAGAAGATTACATATTACACATTTAAAGTTAGATAATAAAAGAAAAATGCAATGACTGATGTTTTTAAGGTGTAAACATAATGATAACTTTAAGTTTTATTTTAAAAAAAGAAATAAGAATTTTGAATATTCTTATAAAATTTGAATATAAAGAATCACGAATGACTATAAATGTTTTGAATTAATTATTAATTATCATTATATCAATTTTTATATTATTTCACATTGTCTCATTCAGTTAGACTAATCTTATCTACTTATAGGGTTGGTCACCAAATAAAAATTTTAATTCAAATATTAAAATATTTATTATTTAAAAAGTTATAAGCAAAAAATGAATTTTTTAAAAATTAAAATTTTTTGAATTTTGGAATTTTTCTCTTCAACTATCCAAAATTTTTTTACAATTTTATATTTAAAATATTAACCATGAAATTTCCCCGAGACCTTTTTGGAATTAGAAAAATTTATGTAGAAAGAAAAAATTATAAACAAAAATGTTGATGAAGAATTTTTGATATAATGTAAATAAAATTATCATAACTTCACGATGAATAAATTTACAAAAACGTTATTAGCATCGTTAGATAGATAATCACTTTCTGAACAATTAAGCTGAAGATAGTATTCCTGAATTTTTACATCTTAACATAATAATTTGACAAAGAAGAGAAATTTTCTTAGAATAAAAAAAAATAAAAAAAATTTTACGGCGATTTTTTATATACTTAATCTTATTCAAATTTTTTGGGATTACTCTTAAAATGTTGGAAATTGAAAAACTTAGAGGTACTTTTTTTGTTTTTTTTGATTTCTATTTTCGAACAGAGATATATCGTTTTGAAGCACTGATATTTGGGGTAAAAAATAGCATTTTGGAGAAGTGCCTCAATCTTAGAAATAAATCTTGAAATATCAATTTTTTAATATTTCATCGTAAAGAGCACAAAAAATTACGTATATTTGTAATTTTTCATATCTTTATTTCAATTTTAAAGGGATAAAACAGGGGTACCAAAATTCGAGATTTTGAGTACTTTAAAAGATGTATCTCAAGAACGGGACTTAGCATGGGACTGATGTTGCATATTTAGATTCACTATTATGACACATTAATATTTCAATAAAAATTTTATTTGAAATCGAAAATTATTTTTCGACGCTCAGCTCTCCTATATATATATAGGGGATATGTAGAAATATTTCACATCTTAAAAAAAAATTAATAACATTAAGATACCATCTGTAGTACATAAAATATCTATTAATGAAAAAGATCATTATAATAAAAGAAACAACATTCAGAAATTATTGTATCATTTTCCGTCTCATTTGCTTATTTTACTCTTTTGACTTGTTTTAAACTTTAGCAGAAGCAATTTTAAACATTTAATTTATTTTTCTTATTTTTTTACCGCTCAGAGTTATAACGTCGTCAAAATATCTTATCAAATAATATAATTATGTCAATAAATGAAATGATTTTAAATGTATGCTAAATGGATTTACTTCTTGATAAATATATTAAATTAATATATCACAAAAATAAAACATTTAATAATAGCTTTTAATACAAATTTATTATTTTAAAAATCAATTAAAGTGTTTTGAGACTTTTAATTCAATAATAAGAAATATATTCATTACTGTTTTACTG
This sequence comes from Strongyloides venezuelensis, assembly GCA_963280985.1. Lineage (NCBI taxonomy): Eukaryota > Metazoa > Nematoda > Chromadorea > Rhabditida > Strongyloididae > Strongyloides > Strongyloides venezuelensis. The sequence goes on along the minus strand of CAUJLX010000002.1, from coordinate 264,900 downwards.
TAGAAATTAAAAAGCAAATATTTTTGAATCGTTTCTAAGCACAATAAAATGTATCATTCTTATTTCTTTATCTTCATGCAAATTAAATTCAATCTCGAAACTTTTATTTTTCATAAATTCTCGACTTTTCATAATTTTCATGTTTAGAATATTTTTTGCTAATGATTTGAATGATTTTCACATTTTTTTAAAGTAATTTCATTAATTAAATTTACTTAATGTGGGTAACTGTCTTTTAAGTTATTTCGTTTTTCTTTATGAATAAAAAACAAATCCAAGTAAGTATAAAATCTTAACGAATTAACTTTATTATAGATAAAATCAAAAAGTTTTGAAATTAATATATAACAAAAATAATTTTATGACAAAAATGTACACCTGCATAAAAATATATGTAAAAATAATTACTTTTTGTATCGTCTCACTTTAAAAAATGTTCTGTATATTTTGATACAAAAATTTGTGAATAAACATAAACTTATCTCTTAAAAGTCCATCCAAATTCATGTCACTTCAAGAAATGTGAAATAGAAAACATGTTAATACCTTTTTATAATAAATAATATATTAAATTACTGATGTTGAAATTGTATATTAATTGCACATTTTGGTTAAATTGATGTAAAAAAAGGTGCACTTTTAATAGTGTAACACACAGACTTATATAAAAAACTTCTCAAGAGATAAAGATACTATAAACACTTTTGGGTTTCTATATACATAACTTTATTTTGTATAATTCTTAATTTTAAAAAAATTAAATTTATTAATATTTTTCTATATTTTTTTCTATATATTTCTTAATATATTTTTTTCAGAATTATGGAAAAAATTGAGGAATACCTGAAGACAGAGCTATTCAATCATGGTGAACTAATGATCCATGATATAAGAAATTTTTAAATCAATGTGAGACAATACGTAAATTTGAAGGAGATGTGAAAACAGTGCAGGAGAAGTTAAATGAAGATTTTGAAATTCTCCATTATCATCTTCGATTATCAAGTTCTGCTTCTTCCTCTCCACACCATCATCCTTTGGTAAATGGAAAGAATGAAGAAGAAAATGATGATGGTAGGAGATCTGTTCCTCCCAATTTTAAAATTCATTCCAAAAGAAATTGAGGAGGAGGAAAAGAAAAAATTTGAGAAGAAGAAAGAAGAGAAAAAAAAAAGTGAGGAAAAAGATGAAGAGAAAGATGAGGAGGAGGAGAAAAATACTGGAGAGAAAGAGAAAAATAGGGGTAGACACAAAAAAAGGGTCTATCCATGGTTAAATAATCATGGTGAAAATAAATAAAATTCTGAATTTTTTTAAATGTTTTGTTATAATTATTATTTGTTTAAAATTTTATTTAATAAAAAACTGATTATTAGCATACAAATAACTTTGAAATAAACCCTTACTGTTTTTATAATTTCTTATTGGTAAAATAAATGACGACTTGAAATACAATGAAAGTTAGAGAATTAGAATAAAAAAAATTAAATTTTAAGATGATTTTTCTTCATTAAGTACTACTAGTTTCCTTTCTAAAAAACATAACTTCTTAAATAAATATTATTTTTAAATTCATATCTTTTTTTTATGTTTTTGTTCTTACCGATCTTAAGAAGTCATATTGCTTTTGCATTTTTTTAAAGGAATTGAGTTTAATACTCAGCTTTCTAAAAACTGAAGGTTTTTTTAAGATTTTTAAAACGTAGTAATAACACATTGTTTATTTGAGAAAATGTTTTAAAACTGTTTGTGTTATGACTCCATAGTATAATAAATTTCAAATTAAGGTAAATATTTAATCATAATATTTACTAACTAACAATTTAATATAAAAAGAAATATAACAGATATTTATAAAGATAGTCTAATTCCCACCTATCATTTGAGTGGGATTACATTTGAAGCATATCAATATCTTTCTATTATATGAAATATTTTGTTAAAAAAAGTTTGTGTATTGCAAAACTATCAAAATTTGATAAATTTTTTTGAAAGAAGTTATGGATACCATGTAAAAGTATAAAGCATAACTAAAATAATAATTCTAAACGGCTAATGTTTTTCCACGGTATTTTCATATGTGATAAGGAAACATTCTAATCAACATATCTATATATTTGAATTGTTTCAAAAAGCTCATTTTTACCATTTATGGCTTTCGGAAAAACATTGATTATACATATGTATATGTAATATATTAGTTAAGTATGTTGAATAAAAATGACAGTACTTAAAAATGACTCATTACTTTCCCATATTATTGATATATGTGATTAAGAACATTCTAATCAACATATCTATATTCTTGGATTGTTTAAAAAAACTCATTTTTACCATCAATGTCATGTTATGTTTTTATTTGGTACGAGATTTAATTATATTTATACTATTATTTTCGTTAACAACGAACACTTAATATCATTCACACTTCATTTTAATAAGTTATATATATTATTTATAATATAAAATGTAAACAAAAATAGTATAATAATTAGTGTTTGCAGAAGATCTTCAAAAATTCTGGGCTATGAAGAATATATTTTTAAATTTTTGATTGAATAATAAGAACAGAATAATAGACTAAATTTGTTCGAAAATATCCAGAATTTATTACTTAAATAGTTAATATGACCGTTATTAAATAATACATATTTATTAAATATTATTAAATATGAAATATTAATGATTACCATTTTGAATTTTTATATTTACTAAATAATTACAAAAAATTGCTAATTCACTTTTGACAATTTATCACTGACATTATTTGGGATATGAGTTGTTTAGGGTTATGATATTATAATTATTAAAATAATTTCTGTCATGAATTTTAAAAAACAATATATTGTATGTTTAAAAAGTAGTAATTCTATTGTTTTAATTAAAGTTACTAATTAGACAATCCATATTTTAAATAAACTGTGTAGATTTGGCTAAATGGACTTTATTTCAAATATAAGCGTGAGTTCATGAAATTTTTTTAAAATTTCTTTTATAGATTTAAAAAATTGATATATTTTATGCCTTAAACAGTAGTAACTTTATTCTTAATGATAGATTTTATTTACATGATCCATTTTTTAAATAACTTGTAAAGATAAAATAGACTTTTAATCAAATGTAAACATAAGTTTATGATTAAATTAAGATTTTTGGCAATTGGAAAAAAGTTATCTCACATTTTTTTGAACCATTAATTCTTTAACTTTTATTATTTTTCTGTTTAAATATATAACTGCATAGTATACGTTAATATGTAAATTAAAATACAGACAAACCTTTAATTTAGTACTACCAAGATTTTTTCGGAACAGTGGTCTCAAATGACAGTTGTTCTTAAATCACAAATATTTGAAACATATTTGTATAGATGAAAATTGGGTTTTTAAGAAAGTGACTTTAAAATAAAGGTGTTCTTTTTGACAAGTTTGATTGTGCTTATTTTTTTATTTTTTTAAATTAAATGTTATAGGTATATTTGTTAAAATGTATCAAATTGTTATAAAAAATTTTACAATAATTCCTACCTATACAGCAAATTTAAATTCAGATTTTAAAATTTTTAAAAATTAATAAATAAAGAAATTTATTAGTGTTTTCTTTTGCTTCTAACATTATTTACGAAGTAAGTTGCTTTTCTTTTTTTCAGCTAATTTTTCCCAATCTCATTGGAACTGCTTTTTTAATTAAAATTTCTGTACGAGTTGGATGATCATTAATAGGAACTTCTTCAATAATATTTCTTTCTTCACTGATGAACGAAATAATAGATTGAAAGATTTCAAGCAAATTTTTACTATCTGTAATTTCTTGTGGAATATTTCTCATTACTCTTAATTCTTCCGTTTCTACAAATTTTGATAATTTTAAAAAAATTTTCACTTCATCTTCAGTCAATTTATTTGCTTCTTCTTTTTTTATCAAATTCTCATCAAAAAGTCCATGAAATAATTTAGAAGTAAAATACTCATCTTCATTTGATAAATTTAAAATATCCTTATTCATAATATATGAGCTCATATTTTCAAAATAATTTGACGGAAATATTCTATTTCTTTTAAAAATTGAATTTTTCAATATATCCATCTTCTTATATTGTTTTTTATCTATATATGATTGTCCATATATTTTTTCCACAAAATTGTTTATCAAATACCATATAATTTGATAGTAATATGGATACTTGTAATCGTCTATCATTCTTTGACGATTTTCTGACTCAACAATTTTAAAAGATACATCCATGCCGTACAATGTTAGAAAGCTGCAACCAATCATTAAAGAATCTTCTAATGTTAATACTGCATGCATCCATCCACTAGGCACCAGTAACGATTGACCTTCCGTTAACGTAATTCTGCAGCATTGTTCTGCTAACTCTATAATATTCTGTCTACAGCTGGAGTGATCTTTTAAATGTTGCTCATACAAACGAACATTATATGGTGTTGGAGGAATCAACCACCATATTTTTTCCTTTTAAAAGCATTACCCATACACTTGCACCAGAAAAGTCGATATGAAAATCCGTGAATGATCCTTTTCCTGATATACTACAAACTTGATGCGTTAATGGAACAATTAGATTATCAACTTCTCCACACTTATTGACATGGTAAAGTTGCGCAATTTTGTAAATATCTGGCCAGTTGTTTATGACAATATCATTTTTTATCACGAAATCTATCGGCTTGAAAATTTTTCCTAAATTCATGAACGTGAAATCTATATTTACACAATTATAGATATGTTTTCTTCTTGATGAATCTTTCGAAAACTCTTCTAATAATGATTCTAATGTCATTGATTTACTTCCGTCTTTGTTATCTACAAATACTGGAACTAGCATTTTCAAATGACAGTTTTTTCTTATGATTTCAAAGTTTGTAAGTTCAGACACAGAATACGTATATACGTTTGATGCCAGTGAGTGTATTGGTTTGTTTGTTAATAATTCAATTTCACTGTACTCTATAAATGTTAAAGAAGAAATTTATTTTAAATATTATAAAAAAATACCTAAATCATTATTTCTTTCAATGTACAAATCACTATTTTGATATTTTTCATTCTCGATTAGGTCAATGAAATTTAACTTTTCATATCCTTTTATCAATAAATTTTCTTTTACTTTGTAAGACGAACTATTTGTTGATGCTTGCATAATGAAAATCTTTCTAAAAATCTTTTTTTTATATTAATGTGCATAAACTCGAGAATTAATAAGAAATAGACTAAAAATAATTATCAACAATAGGTAATTATATTTAAATTCTTTAACATTAAAAAACTAATCGGTTATACCTTATAAACTATATGTTTATGACTTTAAAGCAAAAATTGTAATATTAATTTTGGGATCATATAGTTCAAATACAATAATTTGTCCTTAGTTATTTTAAAAACTAAACTGTTTAACATCTTACATATATTGCAAATTAAATTATAAAAATATTATAAATTTAAAAGCATAAAAATAAAAATTAATATTAATTATATATTTATAATTTAAAATAAATTAAAAAGGAACAAAATTAATAATGAATGTAGTAACAATTTATAAAATATTTGTATCGTATAATTACAAACGTTAAATTTTTTTCAACATTGTACTAATTATCATGTTATCAGAAATGGGATCATAAAGGCCAATATATCATGGTAATTTTTTAAAATTAATATGAAAATGACAAAAATTATCTTTTTAATAATGCATAAAATAAAATTCTAAATGGATATAAATCATAAATATACAGTGAAAATTAAAATTTTATTTATATCATTGAAATAAATGTTAATTTAATGAAAATTTAAAGATTTATTATAAATTTCGCTTTTTTATTTCGTTCTACCAAAAAAATTTTTAATAAAAACTGAATCATTTTAATTAATAATTTTTATATACAGTGAAACGATATAGACCTCGTTTCTTTTTACCACCTTAAAAATTAAGATGACCACTGGTCATACGTAACCCAAATAACCTTGAAATTATCTTTTTACTTAGGGATGGGTCAACCATCCTTAGGTGTGCTTTTCTTATATGATATTATTATTGTGAGGTTTATTTACTATCATTCGTTGTTCTAATCTACTTATTAAACTAATTAGGCTAATTGTAATTCCCACTTCCGCTATTTGACTGGTGGTTCTATTGTAAATCTGTTATTTAATAAATTTCTATTTAAACCACCCGAGTTCAATTCCTACCGCTACCGACCACACTGAAAAAGTTAAGTGCAGGAATATGTACAAAATTATGTCATTGTGCAAATAATATGCACATAACGTAGTTAAGTACATATTACTTGCACATATTTTTGTACACATTTTTGTACATATTTTTGCACTTAACTTTATTAATTTTTTTTTGTGTAAAATGTAAAATAATCATTTTTTTTTATAATTTATTAATTAAAACAATAATAATTAAGAAAAATTAAATATGCAATTTTTAAAATTTTTATAAAACTTAAAGAAAAATTATATTTTTGGTTTTACTATATTATAACAATTTTCCAAAATCATTGCTTTTTTTGCATTGTTCACTAACGATAGAATTAAACTGTTAGTTTCGATTATTTAATAAATTGTAAATGTCTTAATAATTAGTTTTATAACTTATTTTACTAATTGTTTTCGTGTAGAATAATTTTACTCTTTAAGATATCAATTTTGTTTAATGATCCTTGAAAAACACTTATATATTTTCTTTGAAAAAAGAATATTTGGTAAACTATTATCTGTAAGTTAATTTTCTAATTTTAGCCCACTACATTTTTAGGTACTGTTATTATTACATAAGTGATGTTCCCATCACGAGACAATTTAAATAAGGTGATACAGCTAAAAGAATTGTTCGTGAAATTTCTAGATGATTGGGATAATCTTTATTTATAGTAAACAATCATCATCTTTTCATCATTCCCAAAACTTTAATTTAATTGTATTTCGTAACTATTATTTTATCATTATCACCCCTACCCTGCTTTGTTATTAATGTTAATTTATTTATTGGGGTTAAACTATTATTAATAATTGTCAGTACAGAAGTGCCTGAATCTATTTTAAAAATTATTATTTACTACAGGAGGAGTAGTTTTGAAAAAAAAATGTAAGTTTATGTGCAATTAATAATATTATAATATTTTTTAGGCATTCCTATTGTAAAGAAGAGAAAGTTTTGTAAAAATTGTAGGTTCATATAAAATTTACTATATTATAACATATTTTAGCTATTACTATTGTATACAAGAAAATTGTTTTGAAAAATTGTAAGTTTCTGTATAATTAATCATATTATAATTTTTTTTAAGTATTCTTAATATATATAAGAAAATTGCTTGGAAAATTGTAAGTTTTATATATAACTAAGCATAATATAATATAATATAGTATATTTTAGGTACTAATTAATATTGGATAACAAAGAAATTAGTGAAGAAAAAGAAAACATTTATTATTAATTATAATTAATTAATAACTTTATTTAATTGTAAATTTGTGTTAATAAATATTTATTTTTTATTTATTTGTTTTGTAATTATTTTTATATTTAATTATACACCTTTATATGTAAGAATATATGCACTTTAAAAATGTGCATAATATCTGCACTTATAATATGTGCATATTTTCAGTACTTTTTCATATGTGTAAAAATTCTGCATTTAACGAAATTTGTCGATTTTTCGATTTTGTGTGCAAAATCCCTGCACTTAACTTTTTCAGTGCAGGCACAAAACTTATATTTTTTGCTGGAAGTCAAGACCTGGTGTGGATTACTTTAACGATCCACAAATTTCTCTGTACCTGAAGCTGGTCAAGAGTACGATATCTATCTTTTGATAAGTGGTGGAATTTCTCAGCAAATAGCTGGAATCTCTATAGGGAAACCCTACTATTCTTCTAACACGTAGGATTTGCGTGAAAGCCGCACTTCTTTCTTGGATCTAACTTTTTCCGTAGTTGGTATACGGAATTCCTCTTCTCCTTAGCAATCCTACATATTCGTCCTATCTTACGTCTATAGTCTTATTTTTCTAATTTTCTGCGTATTCTCTAATTCATCTGGGAAAGCCTTAACTCCCAGTATTCTCTTATCCTACTACACGACTGTTGAAGCTATATTTTCAGCAGTTCGCATTATATTATAAGGATCAACAGGATCCAACACATAAGCCGCCTTTGTCTAGCGCAGTGTTATTCAATTATAAAGTCCGGAACCTGGACATACCAAAAACAGGACAGCTATCCTGTGAGAAAAGGGGCAAAATTGGAGTAACTTTGCACAAAAGGCTCCAAAATAGTTGTTATCAGTAACTACTCGCACATTTCTGACTTCACAAAGGTAGAATTGGACTACCTCATCTTCTCTGCCGTAACAAGAAGGATCTTCAGTTTACCTTCTTCAATTTCTAGTGAGAACACCTGGACCTCAGGACATTCTTCTATTTGGAATCGATTTGGATACGTATTGGACCTTTTTCTTGGAATCAACCGTTCTCACGCAAGTAGCCCCTCAGTTACTAGTCTATCAGTTATTAGTTTATCAGTTATTCGTCTATAAGTCTATCAGTTTATTAGTCTATCAGTTTACCAGTTTACCAATCCATCTGTCTATTAGTCTAAAACTTGTAATCGCTATTATTTTATTATTATTCTAGTTTAAAGTTCAGTTATTATTAGTCTATTATTTGGTCACTATATTATTCTAAAGCTAAGTATCCAGTCTACAATTTTCTATTAGTCTAAATCATCATAGTATATATCTCTCGCATATATACTAGTATCTTAGTAGGATAAAGATTTTTAAGTTGTTGAGCGTAAGACACAAGCCAAGCAGTTTCGTAAAGTTATCTTGCTCCTGGGAAGAGCAAAAGAAGTTATTATCACACAATCGCAGAAACACTGGTTCCGAACTATACACCAGTGGTTATTCACTATTTAGTTAATCCATTTCATCACTATAAAAAGAGAATCTTCTGTATAAGCATCTTTAAAGACGAATCTTCAAGAGGCACAGGTAGTCTGTATTCATTTTTGACACCAATAGTTGCCCGCACCTGCATCCTATTCTTATTTATTCTATTTAGCCATATTCAAGTTTGCAAAATAGGATTCTTGACATATCTACTCCTCTTCTAGCCTATAGCAATCCTCAGCCTTCAAGTGGGAAAGTTTCAGAACTTATTACTTATATCCACAGGCTTATGTGACATAGAAATTCCAAATCTACAAGCCTACACATTTTATAGAAGTTACTTTATTGGCGAATTTTTCAAAAAGTTCCGTGAGGATCAGCAGTTGTTAGCCTATTCTTCAAAGCATCAATTCCAAAGCACCAAAAAGCCTTCAAAAAGCCAAAAGATCCAGCATCTACAAGGATCTCACTCATTGTTGGTACAATTACTTTTCACCTTAGGGAAAATCCTCACTGTATTACCGAACTCTTGTAAGACATTGCCCTTCCAGAAAGCACCTTAGGGCCAAGAATTCATAAACTATTCAACCTTGAAACTTTATTCAAAGATATTCTAAGTTATTCTTCTAAGTTTCATAAAGATTCTCTAAGAATCTGTATTTGCGTGTTGCTAAATCTCACGCCAACCTAAAATTTCGAACTTACGTTAGTTGTTACGCAGTCCTATATTTGCGTTACACTAAAATTTATTCTTCTTTATTCAATTACGTGAGTCTAATTATCACGTATTTCTAAAATTTACGTCATATCACGCAGTCTATATTTGCGCGATACCACGTAACTTTAACTTGCGTTCTATCACGCAATTCTCAGATCGCCCTAATCACGCAACTTCACGAACTTGCGTTTTACCACGCAATCTCAACTTACGTTACTTTACTCATTCTCTACTTCATCGAACTACGTTATAGAAAGGGCTGAATTACTATACCACGCAACTCTAACTTGCGTTAATTTAATTTATTTTACTACGAAATTTATTAAGTTGTTGAATATTTATATTGTTCTAAATAAAGGCTATTTTGTTAATTCTACTTTGTTATTCTTATCAATTACTTATTCTGAGAAGCTGACCTATTTAACTTCTCACTAAAACGCAACTTTTAAAAGTCTAAGTCTGGCAAATTTTCTAAGTTATCAAAATTTTCGGCCGATCTTTTCGTGAATTCATCTCTTTTGGAAGATCTTCTGATTCACCAGTTGATCAAGAACCAGATTCCGAAAACACTTCAGGCCAAAGTGAGGACGAATACCGCCCAAGTTCAAGGACAATCTTGGAACAACACGAGATCATAACTCGAAGTAAGACTAAGACCCGTAAATCTTCAGTGCGTAATAAGAAAAGTTCCGAAACAGACAGTACCTCACTAGATTCTTTACCAAAGCCTTCAACGCAACTTTCTACGCAAGTAAATCTAACGCAACTTCTTCAGAATCCAAATAACCTGCCACGCATAAATAATTCTTCTTCTTCGCAAGTTCCAAAACCTAAGAAAATGGCATTAGCTTGGACTTCTCTTAAACCTTATGAACTTAAGGATTCTAACTTGAAAGCATATATTACCCGTCTAGAGCGTTTATTGATTGTGGACGATATTACTGATGATAATAAGAAGTTGAATGCCTTGCTCTCTCTTCTACCAGATCCTATACTTCACTATTACGAAACCATTCAAGGTGAAGCCGAAACCTACGACTACGTTAAATCTTCTATTCTTGAAAGATTCGGAGACAATATTTCAGTTGCAGCAGCTCACTCTCGTCTGCGTGCATTCACTCTCAACTGGAGAGAAAGCGAATTTATGCAAAGTCTTACCGAATTTGGCTCTTTAATCAAAGCTACCGCTTCTTCCCTCAATCACGAAGAGTTACTTGCTACGCAAATTAACGCAGTAACTAGATTAGTTAATTCAAATGACTCTCTCTTCAACAGATTGTTGAATAAATGTGATTATAAGACTTTCTCCGAAGTAGTCATGGATTTGCACTCTATTCTCGTCACAAGTAGGTCTCGAAAAGAAAGAATCTCTTCATCCATTCCTCATCGCCGTATCCAAAAACCCACAAAATGCTTTTATTGTGGGAAATTAGGTCATATTGAAGCTGATTGCCGAACTAAGAAAAGGAATCAGGCACACTCCAATCCTCAATCTTACGTCATGCAACCCTCTCAGCCAAGTAATTCTTATAGACCGACGTATAACGCATCTTCTAAAGCTAACGCAGTTAATCTAAAGTCACGAAACTCCACTAAGCCGAAACGTAACCAGCCTACTACGGTTGTAAATTCTTTAGAATTAAGTAAAGTGGACCAGAATGGACCTCAAACCATAATTCCTCTTACTATTCAGAACCTTGAAGCTACCGCTTTGGTGGACACTGGCGCTACAGTTGATCTTATTAAAGAAAGTGTTACGAAATCTACAGGCCAACCTATTTCTTCTAACACACGCATCATTCGAACCGCATTGGGTGACTTAAAGTCTACAAAAGGTCAAACTCTTGTTTCCTGTAGTATCGGATCTTCTAAGTTTGTAACCATAGCTGATGTTGTTGAGGATAATTTCATAGACCGTTGTTATGACATGATACTTAGCACAAATACTCTTCAAAAATTGGGTAAAATAACTGTTAACTGGAAAGACCGTCTTCTACGCATTAAGAATGACTCCATACCATTTATTGAAATTGAGACCGAATCTAACACCGCAAACGAAGTCAAAATTGCGCAACCCGAAGATATAGTTGACATTAGAAAAGAATTCTCAGAGTATTTGGATGTTTTCAGTAAGGACAAGTACGACATTGGCGAATGTACTATTCAAGTACCTCCTCAATCCTTCACTGAAGAATCTCTTCCTCCAGTCAGACGGTATAATTTTCCTCCATCCATCATTAATGTAGCTAAGGACGAAATTGAAGCACTCGTAAAATCTAAAGTTCTTGAGCCAGCCGATAATCTAACGCATCTCCACAACCTCATCTTCGTGCGAAAAGAAGATGGATCTCTACGTCCTACCACAGACCTCAGACCTACCAATAAGATTACCGTAAAAGCTACATATCCGAACAAGTCCTTGAGAGAAATGTTGAGAATCAAAGAAGCTGGGTTATTCACTAAGTTGGATATGACCCAAAGTTTTCATCAGTTCAAGCTAGACCCAAAAGACTGCAATCGCTTTGGTGTCTATACCCCATGGAGATGTTACCGTTATCTTCGTCTACCCCAAGGATTTTGTAATTCTCCATCCATATGCCAAGAAATAATGGATCGCGTAACCAGAGAAACCGAATTTGCCACCTCTTTCCTTGACGATGTTATAATCTCAACTAGACCAAATCGCGAATTCCATCTTAACGAAGTTAAAAATACTTTAAAAGTATTTAAAAGTTATGGACTTAAGTTGAACGAAAAGAAATGTGTCTTCATGAGTAAAGAAGTTACTTTCCTTGGTCATCGAATCAATCACGCAGGTATTTCTCCAGACCAAACCAATGTTAACGCAATATGCAAAATACCTCCTCCTTCGAATCTTAAGCAATTACGCATGTTTATTGGCGCTATCGGATTCTTTAGCATGTTTATTCCTAACTATAGCTCTATGATGAAACCATTATTTGACTTACTCAGAAAGAATAAACCTTTTACTTGGTCTTCAGATCAACAAAACGCATTTGAGGCAGCTAAGAATTCTCTTCTATCTAGTAAAGTTCTTGCACATTATGATCCTGCAAAGGAACTCTACATTTTCACTGACGCAAGTCAGAAAGGATACTCCGGTGTTTTATGTCAGAAATTTGACGCAAACTTCAGACCGATCATGTATTGGAGTAAATCCAGACCGAACCTTAAACGAAACTATTCATCTTGCTTGATCGAACTTCAAGCAGGAGTACTATTCATGCGAAAGATAAAACATTATATGCTAGGGAATAAAACATCCTGGTACACTGACAGTAAAAGTCTTGGTCAGATTCTAGCTAATTCTGACGATATTAAGTATTCTTCCTATATTGACGAACTTCAAAGTTATAATATTCAAGTTAAGCATCTTCCTGGTACAAATAACACTATTGCCGATCTACTTTCTCGTTGTGACTATTTCCAAAAAGGATGTTCAGATCTAGACAAACCTCCTACCGTTAACTTTGTATCAGAGATAGACTTAGTCAATGAGCAACGCAAAATTCAAAAATTCTTAAAGTCTCTACCCGAAATTAAGAAAATTCATAACATTTATGGTATCTACGAAAAAGGACCAGACGATATTGTTAAGTTTAAACCTTACCTACCTGATCAATTGCTCGAACCGATCTGTAAAGATGCTCACCTACAAGGTCATTTCTCACCATATAAGATGGAACTTAGCATTAGACAATGCTGGACCAATGATAAAATACGAAATGCTTGTGATAAGGTATATTCCGAATGTAAAGAATGCCTTTTTCGAAACCGTTTAAATAACCGAATTACTGACCCACGCATTGTTGCTTTTCAAAAACCACGCAGTTGCTACAATCTTGATATTTGTGGACCTTTTCCTACCAATTTAAGTTCTAAAGAGAACAGGTATATTCTTCTATGTGTAGACAGTTTTAGTAGATTCTGGATGGCAGCTTCTCTTAAAACTACGTTAACTAGTGAAGTTAGTTCTACTCTCATGAGAGAAATCATCTATCGTTATGGAAGACCTATTCTTCTAAAGAGTGACAACGCAGCTTATCTAAATAATCCATCCATGCAACGCATTTGCAAAAATGCGGGAGTAAAACTCTATCATGGCAGACCGTATATTCATACAAGCCAAAGTTTAGTTGAACGTGCATTTTTAAGTCTTGAAAGTATTATCTCGAAAATCATCAACGCAAACTCACAACCGCAGTGGAAACACTGGGATGATTGTTTGACAATGGCACTACACTTCTATAACAACTCTCCGCAGTTAACTTTAAAGTACTCTCCATATGAATTATTCTTTGGTACTGAACCATATCTCGATTTTCACACAATTACTGGCCAATTTGACGAAAAATCTGTTGATCGCGAGAGAGAATTTCAAGAGTTATCTTGGAAACGTAAAAATAGTTACACAGCAGCTTATCAAGCTATGTTAGATGCACGTCTTAAGGCAGCAGAAAAACTTAATCGACAGGTCATTAATTTTTCCATGGGGGTTGGGAAACAAATCCTGTTGAAGAAAGCAAACCCTTCAACAAAATTTGACTATATTTATGAAGGACCGTACACGGTTATAGAAAGCGACCCATATACCGTTAAGTTTAAGAAAGATCCAAATAGCCGTAAAATCTTCCATGTGCATCTTTCCCAAATAAAGCCATACAACATTGAAGATACCGTGACGCAAAGTGATAATCCTTCTCTTCCTGTTGAGTCTTCAGTTGAAAATACCCGTCAGCCTTTGAAAATCTCTTCTACTCTTCCTAAAAGACGAGGAAGAAAACCTAAAAAAGCATTTTCTCCAAACGCAACTTCATCTAACCATCCTGGCCTAACCAAACATCACTTCACAAATGCCAATTCCGAACGTAAACTTCCTGTGAAAAGACAGAGAGGTAGACCATCTAAGAGAAAACATAAGTCTACCAGAAAGATTAAGAAAAATCTTAGTGTGCAGACTAGAAAACGCGGACGACCCAGATTGCGAGGACGAAAGCAATCTTAATTTTCATTAATTTAAGTAATTAATTATTATTTTGTATTAATTGTATTGTAACTTTATTTTTCTACACCAGTATCTATAGCGAGTGGGCAAAATTTTCTTTCCTATTGTTAGTAGTATTGTATAACTCTAATTTTCTACCTTCTTAGTTGAAGCAACCAACTAGAACTATTGTTTCACATATTGTAATCTATATTTCCATATATCTATGCAATTTTACTATTATATTTCCTTACGTAAAAAGTTACGTTACCCTTAACGTAAGAAATTACGTTGATTTTAACGCACAAAGTTACGTTGACTCCAACGCAATGAGTTACGTAAAATTTTGAGTAAATTTTCCTAGGTATAGTTACGTTAAATTTTACGCTACTTTTATAATGATTGTTTTGTATGTTAACTTTATTGCTTATTGTATCTTATGTTCTTTATTACCTTTAACTTTATGTAACCCCAGATTTTTCAAGTAAAATCTCCAAGGTCGGTGGAGTGAAACGATATAGACCTCGTTTCTTTTTACCACCTTAAAAATTAAGATGACCACTAGTCATACGTAACCCAAATAACCTTGAAATTATCTTTTTACTTAGGGATGGGTCAATCATCCTTAGGTGTGCTTTTCTTTTATGATATTATTATTGTGAGGTTTATTTACTATCATTCGTTGTTCTAATCTACTTATTAAACTAATTAGGCTAATTGTAATTCCCACTTTCGCTATTTGACTGGTGGTTCTATTGTAAATCTATTATTCAATAAATTTTTATTTAAACCACCCGAGTTCAATTCCTACCGCTACCGACCAGGCACAAAACTTATATTTTTTGCTATACTTCATAATTGTTATTTAATGAATGATGAAAATTATTTTTTGTAAATATTGAAGTAATATTTTAAATATTCAGATGTCATGTGTAACAAAACCATTCAAATTTAAGTTTCATTTTTTCCATAAATTTTGACTTTATTTAAAAATTTTTTCTGCATTATTATTAATGTTGTATTTTGTGATGTTATTTTCAAAAAATTGTGTAATCAGTAGTGTGTTCACTTCCATATAAATTAAACATTATAACAAATTATTTGATATTATATAAATGGAAAATTGATTTTCTGTGTTATGTAATTTTTGTTTTCAAATATTAAGTAATATTTCAAAATTATCTTAAAAACAATAAACATACATACATATATGAATACAGAAAAAAAAAATTATAATTTAATTTTTTACGTAGTAATATGTTTTTCTAGTAAAACACACAGAAAAAAAAAGACACAAGTTTGCAAAAAATGTAATAAATTTGTCCCATCAAATTAAATTCAAATTTTCTTTATTTGCGATTAATTTTGTCGCATTATTTCGCATATGAGAAAAACATAGATAATTAAAAATTCATTAAACATGAATTATTTTAAAAAAATCTAATATTTTTAAAAAAACTTTCTTGTAGAAATTAAAGAAAAAAATACAATATTTGTTAAATTTTAACAACATTTATATCTTATTTATTAAATAAAAAATATAGTATAAATTAACAGAATTATATTATATTTATTCTTTAGTTATTAATTTTGAAATAAAGATTATTAAAAAAGTAGCTTTTTGGATTTACAGATATTTGTGCCATTTTAAATTAACGTAGAATAAATTTTTTAGCCTTTTAATATTTTCTAAAACAAATATATGATATTAGTGAAAACAATGGGTTTAAGTTTTTATATAAAGTTTAAAAAATTGCCATACTATCCATTTAAAGTTAATTTTTTTCTAAACATTGGTTTATAGAAATCATTTATGTTGTATTATAATTACACATAAAAATATCTTCCAAACATGGTTTACTGAAAAATTATTATAAACAATTTCATTAAAAATAATTGAAAAAAATCAACACCAAAATTTTTTCCAGTAAATCAAAGGAGTGATTTAAGTATTCTTTATAAATTAAAAAATTAAATGTCTATTTTATATAAAATTTAAAACAAATACTTCTTAAAATTAAGAGGAATATTTTCTTTCAATCACTTGGTTCATTAGCTTTTCGCAACACTAGAAGAAAAATTCTCTATCAGTTTTTTCGTTTATATAGAGTCGTCAAACCAAATAAACTTATTCTTATTTTATTTAATATTATAAAAACTTTAACAATTATTCTAAATGTGAAATCGAATGAAAAGAAGCTATCATTTTTTTTAAATAATATATCTTTGTTCTTTATTTTTGTGAACATTTTTAGAAAATAAGTTATAATATTTTTAGAAATAAAAATTGTTTTTACTATATATACATTTTATATATTGTACACACAATTACAATTAAAAAGTTATTTATAAATTTTGATTTTATTCACGCACCTTTTATTATCATATCTATGATTGAAATGAAAAACATGAAATTTTTTTTTAATTAATTTTAAAGTTTTTAAAAAGAATATTGCATACCTTTAGTTTAACATTCAAATACGGGGCAAACAATTACTTTTAAAAATTTATCATCTACATATTCATGCGTATCTTTTAGATGATTCAAATATTTTCATTTATATTTTTTTTATTACGAAATTAACAGTCAACATTTGAACTTAATTTATCCATTTTTGGACTCTATAAATAATAAAATAAAGAAACATTTAATTAAAAACTTTATTAAATTATAATGCAAAAAATTATACAATTGTTTTATATTAATTATTAAATTAATTTTTAATATTTAATAGTGTTCGTAATATCATTATTTTACGTTCTTCGCGGTGGAATGTCGTCGCTTAATTCTTTAAAATTTGAATAAATTTTGAAATTTTAAAATGGTGGGACATTTTTTTGCATTTCAGATAGATTTGTCAAAATTTGTTTTTTTTTTTTTGTGTGTAGATGAATTTTTTATTTAAGTAAGCAGTTACAATAAATATATACGTTATAAAATGATTTTCATATTCTAAAATATTTCATTTATTAAAATTTTTAAACAATATTTTTTCAGTAATTTTACTTTTTCATAAATATGTATTTCAATAAAATAATTTTATTACGAACATGTCGCTTAATAATTTAATGTAAAATTAATTTCGTAAAAAAATATATTCTGTAAATCTGTCGCGACGGGCTAAGTTAGATTAACCGCTTTGTAGAAGCCCACGTCAAATGCTCTATAAAATATCATTCGTAAATTTTAATATCATATAGTAACTATAACTTATTAATATGCTGGTAAGAAGTGGAATTTTAGCAAAAAAAAAACCAGCACTAGATATTACAGGACACAGTTTTAAACTCTGATCACTAACTGGAAAATCATATCTAGCTTCTTTAGCAAAGGATTCACAATTATAAACTATTAAATTATAAAAAAGACTTTCCTTTTTTCTCTTTAATAAAAGAAACAATATTATTCACTGATCGTGGTATAAATTCATAATCACTAGAATTATTGATTCTACATTTACCAATTTTGGAAATTTTAGACAAATTATGAATCCCTATTTCTGTAGATCCTTCGATAGAACCAGAGAAAAACATGGTGCTAAATAGATCATCTTTTGTCGTTAAATGTCCAACTATATGCTCTCCTTCATGAATCCCCATGTAAACAGCCCAATGTTTAGGAAATAGATCTCCAAGTGAAGAATCGCTCTCAAATTCTAGAAGATCACCAACTTCTAATTTTCCAACCAGATCTTCTGCAGAACTCCATTCGGTCATAACACCTTTGTTCATTATAGATTTTTAGGAATAAAAATTAAGTGATTAAAACTAAATTTAATGCTATTTATATATGATTTAAAGAATATAGGAAGAAAGATAGTCTAGAGATAAGATTATTAAACAATATATTTGCTTTTTTGATAAAACGTATAATTTCTTTTTCATGTTTTAATGTTATTTTTTTTAATTCAAATTTTCAATAATGTACCAATAAATATTTCACTTTCTTGAAGATTAAAATACCCTTGAAGATAGATACAAGTTTATTTTTAGCTTTTTCAACAAATAGAGAAGAATTTATTTGTACATAAATGACATTTTTATAAATATCAGAAAAGATAAAATGATTAATAAAACAAACAGCAATAAATTTATAAATGTTACATATAAGATTAAAGTATTAGAAATTTATTTCCATAAAAATGAGAAAAACAATTTTTTAAAGAGCATTCATAAAAATGTTATTCAAACAGAGAATAGTTGCATTTATTTTTGATACTAGATGAATGACCGTAACTTTATTTAACCTTTTAACACAAATAAGCTGAAATATTTTTAATAAAAACTATCACTACTTTTTGTCAACAACTTAAATAGTTACTAATTAATCTCGATAATATTAACTTTTTTATTTATTCTAGAGTTAGATCTTTTAAATAAAATATTAACCGATTTATTATATAAAACATTAAAAAAATTTTTTCTGAAAAAAAAGATGTTAAAAAATTGACAAAAATAAAAATAATTTTTAAAAATAACTTGAACGATTATGTTTCAAATCTTTTGATATTTATTTTACACACTATAATGAAGAAAAACATATTAAACGGGTATTTAATTATAAAATCAGATAAATTTGAAGAGAGTTATAGCGAAGACAATAGTTTTATTTTTATCATGGAAATAATAAAAGCTACTTGTGTTTGAAAATAAACTTATTAGACATTAAGGATATTCTATTTTTTAGTTGAGATACTGTTATTTGATAGTACGATAAATAATTAAAAAAAAAACTCTCACATAAAAATGGGTTATTTTTAATAAGCTTCTTCAAATTCTTGATTTTTATTAAACGTCCAGCATTTTCAATAATAAATCGTTTACAATATTCTTTTAATTCTTTGCTTAAAAATCTTTTGAAAAGAATAAAATGTTTACTGACATTTTTAGTTTTAAATCAATGTTATCTCACAAAGCTTTTCTGAAAATGTTTAGTTTTGGAAAAGCCTTAATCAATCTCATTAGTGTACTAGTAGTGAAAATTTTATTTTCTAAAAAGTATTGTTTATTAATTGAAACGACGTTTATCATTAATTTAATTAACTATATAATTGTAGGATTTAACTTAATAAAAATATTATTTCTTTACCAAGTAAATATTTCACTGGAATTTTATTCAATATATCTAAACTATACTTATCTGCATCTTTTAACACTTTACTAACCATATTTTGTATATCCATAACATAATTTGTTTAGATGTATCTCAGCATTTCTTTTTTGTTTTCAATACTAAAATTTTTTATCTTAATAATATTTGTTTGTGATTTTTCTAATACACTGTTGAAAATGTCATAAAACACAGAAAATCGAGTAGCAAAAACTGTTCTGTGAATATAAATTTTAGTGTTTTTCTACTTTTTTGATGCAATCAGTAAGTAATGCCGAATTAAACATAGTATAATAGTTCAATAATAGTTTTGTTTGAAGTATTGTAGTATTTATTGATGTCTCTAATTATTATGGTTTTGGATTTAAGGATAATAATTTTTGCATCACATAATATTATCAATTCAGCATTAACCAATAAACTATTAGATTTACTTAGTAGACGACTGAAACAAAAACATACGTTTTTGTAAATTGAATATACACAAGAAAATTTTTTTATCAAAATTGATATTATTTTTTTAATATCTGTGACAAAAACCAGTAAAAATTTAAATTTTTAAATTGCTTTTAGTGTGCGTACGATTTTTATAAAACAAATGCAGGGTCACATACAAAAATACCTTAGATAATTATTTAAAAAATTTATACATAGATTACAATTTATAAAGAAATTTATTCCTTTGTTTTTATGAGTGCTATTAGATGTATTTATTTTTTTTTTGTTATAAATATAGCAAAAAAAAGTTTCCATGTACTTTTATACCTATATTCAAATTTAGTCTGTGAAAAGGGAAAAAAATAAATTATGGAAACTTAAAAGAAGAAAAATAAATTTTAATTTTTGAATTATTACTTTAATTACTATAAAATTAGATTCATCTCAAGCATTTGCATACTACCAAAAATTATAGAAAAATATTATCGCATACTAAATAATAAAAATCTTACTTATTAAAAAATATAATTCCACATGATCCAAAACTTTGGCAATAAAAATAATATATTACATTAATCTATACTTTCTAGTAAACTTATTAAAATTCACACATAGTAATTTCAATCATCAAATCTAAGTAATTTAGTGATTATGAGAATCTTATTTAAACGAAATAGTTTATACGGCATTAAAAATATCTATGAAAGAAAATATTTTATTTCTAACAAGAAAATAAACAAAATGTAATTATCTTAAGAAATAACCGTTACAACTATGATTTTAATAAATACATTAAATATTTAAACTGCTAATATAACGCTTCTTCTATAACAATATAAGTGATAATTTAAGAATTCAGGTTTATTCTTTCTTCTTTTAAGTTGATACAATTTATTTTTTCTCTCTTTATATACAAATTTGTATATTTCATAAAATTATATTTAAGTTACAAAAATCTATGTTTTCGTTTTAGTTATTTATTTGAAGAATAAGAATTTATGATTTAATAACCTAACGATATCTTTTTTATATTTTTTAACCTTATTTAATATTTAAGCAACACAACTTTTTATCAGATGAAGTGATAGTGTTATAATCAGTATTTATTTTCCTTACTTTCTTTAATAAACAATTAGTCATATTTTTATACTGTAAATATTTAATTCAGCTGTTTAAACTACATCTTTTCAGTCATAACATATATTAATTTTTAAATCTCTCGAATCATTTTTTTATTTTTGAAAAAAATTTTGTTCAATTTTTATATTCGAAAAAAAGATAGTAAAATCTAAATAATATATTAATAACTTAATAAAAAATTTTTTTATTTAAAAACTATCTAGATAGTATTAGATTTTTAACAATATCTACTAATAATAAAAAAATCATGCTATTAGACTTTAAAATGTAGAAAATTCAAGTTTTTTTATGTTCACTCTGGTCTCAGTATTCTTGTTACAAAAAAATGTTCACAAATTTTGGCTAACTTTTCTAACTAAGAAGAAATCTATCAAAATGATATTGAAAACACTTCTACAACTACTCAAATTTAAAAAATTTTTTCAAATAATTATGATTTCTTTCATTCTCACAATCACTAGGTTATTAGTCATATAGTGTTGTCACGAATAATATTAAATTTATATGTGTTAAATTTTTTACTAGTCGAGAAGCAACTTAAAGTGTAAGAAAAAACCAAGTAAATGAAAATTAGTGACACTTCAAAATATATTTTTTCCTTATAAAAATTTTTTTGTTAAATTATTTGTTAGTAACATATAAATATAAATAAATATCAAATTTTAATTTTAAAATATTGCGGATGAGAAATACCTAAGAAAAAAAGCATTATACATAAACAGTCTTGAGAAATTATAAAAGTACATAAAAATTTTTAATTCAAAATAAAATATAGCTTTTAGTATTGTAAAAATAATTTTTTTATTCGATTTTTCAAAGATTACTTAATATTCTTCAAATAAAAATAAAGAATTTATTCGAAAATTATTGATTAATTTTTATTATATCTTAACACAAAATTACTAGTATTAAACTATCTTTTAAATTATCATCTGTTACAAATACAAACTACATTTTTTATTGTAATTCATAATTGAAAAAAAATTTATGACCATCAAAATGTTATCACTAATAAAATGTACTGTTATAAATGATATATAAATTCCAACATTGTTACAAAAGATTATAATCTATTATTGATATATATCTTACCATTCATAATTTACAAAAGCTTATGCTCGATCACGTGTAAAATTATAATATTACTGGTTTTTTCTTTCTCTTTGCACTATAAAAGCAATAAATTAGAAATAAATCACATTATTCTAACATCAAAATCTAAATTATACTAAAATTTTGAATACCCTTTTTATGCAAAAGTATTTTCTTACATTTCACTTATTGATACATTATTTTATAAATTTCATGTACATTTTAATTAATTTATAATTGAATGGTAATGCATACTAATGTATTTATGTTTATTTCAGATGTTTTCATATATTTTTTTATTGTCAGCACTTGTTATTGGTGGCTTTTGTATTTACAAAGGCAGTGAAAATTTAAAAAATATCAATATCTCATGTGTAGACAATGTAGAAAATGTTAATGTATCATCGGTATGTTTTATTGAAACTTTTTTGTCTTTCAATTTTTAGTCATCAAATGAGTCACGTAATAAAAGAAAAAGAGAGTAATAAACTGATTGTTTTATCAATAAGCAGTAAACTATAAATTATGGATATTTGGAGAATTAAAAGAATATACTTTATAATGTTTTTTTGTAATATATAATATTCTTTTTTATTATTGTAATGTTTCAATTATAGAGTATTAGATACCGAATAAATTATTTTCTGCTAGTATAATCAATCAATACTGACTAAAAAATGAATCACATATTCTTTAATAAAGCGTAATGAATTACCTACCCTTTTAAAATTAAATAATTTTTATTTTGCGAATAATTTGCTGCAAATATTTTAGATATACAAATTAAACTGTAGCGGTTCTTGCCCAAGGCTAAGAGTAAAAAATAGATTTACTGTCTTACTGGCGATTCCTCCAAGTAAAGACTTCAGGAGTTACATAAATAGTACACCAATAAATAACTTTATTAAGAAAATAAGGAGTTAATTTATGGTTAAAACAAAGACCCAGTACTCTATAAATAAGGTTAAATAAAGAACAAAAAACATATAAACTATAATAATAAATGATAAACACGCATAATTTAAAATTATAATAGATGCAATTAGATAACATCATAAAGTAAGAATAAGAATTATAAATAAAAAAATTATTCTTTTTTTACACTTTATATAGAACTTTATTCTTCTCAAGACCCTATAACTTCACCATTATTTTGCTTAAGAATAAAGCTTACTATCAAATTCTATTTATTTTGAACGGAAACTAGACTGTTTATTTGTAAAAATACTGATTTTTAACAACAAATGATGCAATAGAAATTATAGTATTACTTGTAATACTTATTATAATATGGTACTTTTCTGTTTCGGTAGAGTAACTCGAAAAAAAATTATCTCTATCTGTTAAAACATTTTAATTAAATTTTTATTAACAATTGTGATAAAGTAAATTATTTTCAATATTTATTTTCTACCGAAATCTTCATTTATGAAAACAAATATGCTACTATATTGCGCAATACTTTCATGAATAGATTATTTTATCTATTATTTTTCTGACAAATAAATTCAACTCAACAGCTGCAAACATATTTCTAGCTTTTTTTCTCTGTTTTTATTTCTTCTCTTTGTACTCTCCCACATCTCTTTAATTGTTTTAATGTGAACTGCAGACTCGAGATCTACAAAGTTACATGCCCTATTCTTTCTTTAATGACGCATGTTATTTTTTTAGTTCTCTATCAGGAATTGTGTTGAAGAATAACTCCCCAATTTTACAACACGCTCCCCAAATATCTACACTAAAGGTAAAATTTATTTACTATTGTCTTCTCGCTCACTGAACAAGAATTTATCTATCTTCACAATCATTCCAGAAATTTTCAATTTTTTAATTTTCTTTTTGCTTCACTGAATCCACATACATTTTTTCTACAATTTTACTAACCCGTTTTTGTATTTTGGTTCATTTGCAACTCTTTTGAAAAGAATCGAATAGAAGCAAACTCTTCATTCTAGCAGTAAATAATCTTACCGCATTTGCAAACTTTTATTTACTTTTGCTAAACCATGTACAATTCTTAAGTACTATTTATTTGCAGCAAATACGTGATTTACAATTTTATTGAACTCTTTGTATTATTTAGATCTTCATTTGATGCCATTCTGCACAAATTTTCTCTTTTATAAAGAAATCATACTCTGTTAAGAAAACAATGACATTTTTTTTGGTTATCAGAAGTTTGAGAATATTCGTGGACATGTAATTTAAAGTAATATAAATTGGTAATTTTACTTAAAGTGATTTATTATCTATTTGTGTGTTAAAATTATTTTATTTTCTAGAAATTTTTTTCATGACTACTAAACGTTTTAAATGTGATTGATATATATTAATCTAATTAAAATATAAAAGCATGTAGAAAAAAATTGCTTACCATAAAGCTTGTATCCGGATCAGGGTAAGTAATGTTTTTCACATGTAATCAAATTATTCTCTTTATTTCTAGGTATTTTTGTCATTAAATATATAACACAGTAGGCTATGTTCTACTCTTTTATGGAATCTTTATATTTTTTACAATGTTATCTAAGCTTAGAATTTGGCTTTTTTTATAAATTCTTATGAAATATTTTGTTTGAAGTCAAATTTGTGTAAAGTAATAATATTATTATAAAATGACGAGAAATTTCAAAAGTCATCTAAATCAGTACTATAAATTGATCAAATAATATGATCTAAATTATTTTTATATAATTTAACTTAGATAACATCTATTTTAATTGTAGATAATTATTGTATTTAACATATGTTAGTTGAGCTAAAAATATTTTAGTAAAATTCTGGTATTAAATAAGCATAGAAACCTACAAAAGAAATTGAAAGTGTAGAAAGTTTACTATTATTATGTAATTATTTAGATGAGTAAAAGTTTTATATTATTGTTTTTTTTTGATATAATGTGATTAGTTGGATTATTAATAAAATTTTGTATTGTATATCTGAAGGGGTGCGTCCAAAAACTTTAAATAAATTTCTGTAAAGTTGCAAATGTTTTAACAAAAATTATTTTTTCAAATAACTTTTGCGCGATAATAAGTTTAGAAATTTTTTAATTTCTTAACAATAATAACGAAAAGCAATAATTATTGAACCACACAAAGTATCATTAAAAAATGGTTCACTGAGATAAAAAAAATTTCAATTTTTTAGTTTAAATATAAATTTAAATAAAATTTTTTGCAATTAATATATTCAAAAAAAAGAATAAAACAGTATAATTGCTGCGTCAAACATAATATTTGACACAAAATAACTAATATATAAAATCACTATATTTTAAATGTAATCAATTTTTATAAAAAATAAAGCTTACAAGTTACTCTTATTATCTACATTTTATAAGGTGTTGGAAAACACCACAATAACAAGTAAAATATTATTTTTGCTAAACTATTTAAAAATTAATCTGAAATCTCTCTTTGTATCTTATATGATAAATATGTTTATTATTATAATTATTATGAAATATTTTTTCCTAGTATTGTTATCGAAATATTCAAAAAGTATAAATAATTTTGTGTACAAACACTAGTTGTAATAATGCTACAAAACATGTAAATTTTATAATTTGTCAGTGTCTTATTTGTTTCTACACGCATTCAATCTTTTTATCCAAAAATCTTTATCTTTTGTTAATATTACATAAATTATTTTAACTCTAAACAGTATTAGTTATAGTGTAACAGAAATTTTTGAGTGTGTATTTATAATGATAAAATATAAACAGATAAGAAAAAATTTATTACCTTTGATAAAAGAATTATTAGTATCCTTATAATATTTATCAGTGTCGAAATTTTTTTATAGTTTTCCACAAATATTTGTGATTAATTTAAACACACATATTAAAAATAAGTCTATTTTTGAGGAATTAAATTTTATAAATTAAAATGTTTTTTTTATTGTTTATTAAACTTTATTTAGTTTAATTGATATTAAAATATTAAGAAGAAATATTGACTTTACTAAAAACTAGAATTTGATAGTTATGATATAGTTTATTATTAATAGTACATTAAAAGTGTAAAGTTAGAAATTAATAAACATTTTTTACAAATGTTAACAGAAATTATAACAACTAACGTTTAAAGTGTTTTATGTGACTTTTTTATGTCTCATTTGAGACAACAACAGATTTGTTGGTAATAAAATATTGTTTTAAACTCCATTTAAATTAGATAATATACTTAGGTATCTGTATATATCATCATATTGGTCTTAATATTTTATTAGTATGTTTATTACATTGTAAGAAAATTTTACCATTACTTTTTAAAATAATGTAGATATTATGGAATAACCAAAATATTTAAATAAATATGAAGCAACTTTCAATAACATGGATTCGAAGCATTGGTATTATTTAATATAATGCAAAATAATTACCTTATACATATCAAAGATTATACTTTGACTTTCGTTAGTAATTTTGTGGAGGAAACGACTAATATACCAATAATAAATATTTTTTTAGAGTAAATATCTTTTGGTATTTTATGTTATGTGTAAAAAAATTGAAATTTACAGAAGAATAGATTCTCTATTCCGAACTCGAATCGATGACTTTTCAACTAGAAGTTGAATGATCTTTCCAACTGAGATGATGAAGCTGTAACGGAAACTTTCACTATAGAGAAAATTTTTGAGGTAAAAAATGATACATATTTGTTATCATAAAGTTGTAAGAAAACTAAATAATAGTTAGAATTAAGAAAAACAACTAATAATTACAAATAGTAAACTGTAACGATAAAATACGAGTAAATTACTTAAAAAATACAGTTTTATAAAGCTAAAACAAAGGAAAGAGTCATTTATGAACAATAAAAAAGAATTCTTAAAGAGAGAAGAATTCGAGTCCTCGCAACCGAAGATACCAGTGGTCTAAACTGGCGTCTTACATCTAGAGCGAAAGAATAATATTTTCGTCATCACTATCGTATTTTACTTTTTTTATAAAAAATAATGATATCGTCATCCATTATATTTTTTAAAAAATGTTGAAAAGATGACGATTTAGAAAAATTTTCAAAATCTCTAAGTTTTATTTACATTTAGACATAGATATTATACTGCGTACCTAACCATAATCTTGAACTAACGGCTTATTTTTACCCTACGGAGACTCAGAAATACGGAAGAAACTACAAAAACACGGAAGAGGCTTTAACTCGGAGAGTGGCAAGCCTTTTCTTTAATATTTTCTGTCAAAAAAATAAAACATTATTCCAACCGAAAAATTGCGCGAATATCTCCAAATAATTTGTCTTTTTTATCTTATCAAAAAATTACAAGTAACGCATTAATTAATCTTTATATTTAGAAAAATGTCTATCATATTAAATAAAATAATATTTAATTTATATGCTTATAGAATTCGATTTTCAGGAAAAGCTATTGTTAAAGAGGTACTAGAAATTTACTGAAATGATCATTAAAGTTTGTAATGTGAAACACATTAATTCTATGAAATCTATTTTAAAATATCTATATTCAACTAATATCAAGAATTCCAACACACTGCAACAACACTTCAATCTCCTACTCAACAAAAAAATTAATATATATATTAGTAAACGAATCAACAAAGCAGTCTAGTTAAATAAATTCTAAAATGTTGTAAATATATAATATCTTTCCTTTTTTTAATAAACTCTTCCTTACACTTCCTATTAATATCTATTTATATTACAAGTTTATATAAAAAATGATAGACAATTGTATTTATTCTTTATTAAAGTGTTATTATTGTATATTTAAATAAAAATATAAATTAATAATGTCATTATTCTAACAAATTATTTAGAGGACGTCATCAATATTAGAAAATTAGAAATTAAATAAAAAAAGTATTAATAAATTATAAATGTATAATTTATATCGTTTAACGCTATAATAATTACAATAATTACAACAAGTATATGTTAAGAACAAGTAAAAATTTACTGTGTTCTTTTACCAACTAAAATAACAAAGGACTACATTACATAAACATTGATAGCTTAAATAAAAAAACATTACACACACAGCCCTAACACTAAAAAACAATTTGATTTTCGGGCAGTACCTTTAGACAAAGAGAAATAAATTTATTTTTGCCTACAGTTGTCATCGAAAACTATTGGTGTTTTACAAATATTTTCCTGATAAGTTTAAAGTCATATGCGTCTTTCCTCTTAAAAAAAGTTAAATTATTAATTGTAAAATTATAAAATAGGCAATAACACAATGTGACATAAAATAATTTAGAGTTTTATTAGTGTATAGTCAAGATAAATTAATAAATATTAATATTTTAGTAGTTTTGAGGTAGTTAATGGAAATATTTTTATTGTTTTAATAGATTAAGAAGAGCTCGATTAAACACGTGCAACATTAATGAATGATTTTTAAAATTTTTACCATTATTTGACTATTTCAATTTTAATAATACACACAAAAAGACAAATTTCGACAAATTTATCTAAAATGCAATAAAATGTTTCACCATTTTAAAATGTCAAAATTTATTTAAATTTTAAAGAATTGAGCGACGACATTTCACCGCGAAGAACGTAAAAAATGATATTACGAACATTATCAAATATTAAAAATTAATATAATAATTAATAAATACCAATTGCATAATTTTTTGTATTATATTTTAATAAAGTTTTTAATTAAATGTTTCTTTATTTTATTATATATAGAGTCCAAAAATGGAGTAAAATTATATTACTTCTCTCGTCTTGAATGTTTTCTTATATAGTGTATATAGTTTATACGTTAATGTTTCTTGAAATTGGTTTCATTGTATTTTTACATTACAAATTATAACAAAAGTTATTATTATTTTTATTAAAAAAATTGTATACTAATAATACTTTATCAAAAGCTTCAAATATTCTATATCAAGTTATTTTAATGCTAGCAGGAAATTGCAGAAGAAAAATTACAAAAAAAGGATCAAAAATTTTAAAAGAATCGGATCAATTGTTTAATTTTATCGGAAATTTTAAAAAATAATTATTAGAGTTTTTATAATATTAAATAAAATAATAATAAGTTTTTTTTTGTTTGACGCCTCTATATAAACAAAAAAACTGAGAAAGAATTTTTCTTCTAATGTTGCGAAAAGCTAGTAAACCATAGGATTGAAAGAAAATATTCCTCTTAATTTTAAAAAGTATTTGTTTTAAATTTTATATAAAATAGACATTTAATTTTTTTAATTTATAAAAAATACTTAAATCATTCCTTTGATTTACTGAAAAAATTTTTTGTTAATTTCTTTTCAATTATTTTTAATAAAATTGTTTGTAATAATTTTCAGTAAACCATGTTTAGAAGATATTTTTATGTGTTATTATAATATAAAATAAATGATTTCTATAAACCAATGTTTAGAAAAAAATAAACTTTAACTGACGAGTATGGTAAATTTTTTAACTTTATATAAAAATTTAAACACATTGCTTTCACCAATATCATATATTTGTTTTAGAAAATATTAAATGGTTAAAAATGGTACCAATATCTGTAAATCCAAATAGCTTCTTTTTAATGATCTTTATTTCAAAATTAATAACTAAAGCATAAATATAATATAATTCTGTTAATATATACTATATTTTTTATTAAATAAATAAGATTTAAATATTGTTGTAATTAAACAAATATTGGATTTATATTAAATAATTAATGTTTAATGATTTTTTAATTATCTGTGTTGTTCTCATATGCGAAAAAATGCGACGAAATTAGCCGCAAATAAAGAAAATTAAAATTTTATTTGGTGAGACAAATTTATTATATTTTTTGCAAAGCTGTGTTTTTTTTTCTGTGTATGTTTTCTGTAAATGTCAACATCACTCAAAAAATATCTTTTGTACGATATAAACATCATCTAATCCATTTTCAAATCACTTTTTCAAAATCATAGAATTAAAAATTTACCTTCTACTATTATTTATTTGACAACTGTTATAAACTTTTTTGAGTATTTGTATTAATAATCCAAATTTGAAAAAATCTATTGAAATGGTGTGTTACAATAGACCTTGTTATTTTTATATTACTACTTTATTCGTCATTATTGGCTAGTCCTCTTTGTCATTTCGACAAATGTAAAGTCATAAAACAAGGAGCAATGACAAGAAGTTTAGTCGACATCTCATCCTTAACCAAATTGTCTAATTCACGTTATCTTTTAAATACGGACGAATTAATTGCAGTCAAATACTTGTTGAAAAAGTTGATCAGAGAATGTTGCGATAAAAATCCAGAAAGAGCTGTAAAATTGTTCCTAACAGCTACTAGGAAAGTTCCCTCACACAACTTATGGCGAGTATAGGTCAGGTGGTCGCTTTTGGTAACATTATGGACGATTTATTATGTGTTGAAGACATGTTCTTCGTATGCTTGTCATCTCAAAAAGTAGAAACAATAAGTAATAATTTTTCTCTAAATCTTATTAAAACATTACTACGTTTTTTGAGCGACCAGGTTAGAACACTAATGGCTCAATTGGAAAGACCATGCAAAGATCGTATACAAATGTACAAGCCTTAGAAAAAGATTGTACCTGAATCATTATGTAAAATTGAACTCAGCATCTACAGTTCTATATATTATACCGATTTTATGAAATACTTTTATCTTCCTGTAAAAGGTATTTTAAAATTTAATGTGCGAAAAACCGACACCGATATTGAATCAGATAATATCACACAGTTTACTAAAGCTGTTAAAGAAGTCTATAGACATCATCGTGATTTAACAGGACTTGGATTTATCAGTACGTATTTATTTATAGATGCAAATAAAATTGTACGGTTTATAAAAAAATTTTATAAATACGATGTTCACTTTAGTATATTATCCAAAAATTCGAATATATTTCGCTTTCTTCTTCAGGAGATCCTTGACGACATTAATTGTCTTGATTTCGACGTACCCGATTTAGCACATACAGATGATATTAATTCATTTATCTGTTATTTCATTTTCTTGTAAGAGACAACCTTTATTAGACGAATTGAATAGTTTTTTTCGTCAAACAAATTTCCTATATTAAACAAACAATTTTTCATAAATAGTTTTATATTATGCCAATTAGCTGTCACTATGCATAATGTAGACGATTACGTATGTCATTTAGTAAGTTACAAATATTCATTTATGTATATTAATAATATCAATTATGTTATTAAATTCTTAGACTGATATAAGAGAAAAGTTAAATACCAATTTAAATAAATTATTAGCTGGAGAGGATTTGGAAATGGAACCTACGAAATTTGATAATTTAACGTATTATGATCGAGATCTTAATGAAAAAGATGAACAAGATATGTTAAAACCTAATAGCATTATATATTTATTTAAAATTTCTTGCAGCCATTTCATGCTATGAGAATAAAGCCTTAGCAGATTTAACATAATCCGACGAAAAATATTGCAAAGAAGGAAAAAATGCCAGTTTGATAATGCAAGATAAAGATGAAAGTATTTCCGATAGTAAATCAACAAGTGGTAATTCATACAAAAAAGCAAAAAAAAGAGACGATCTCAGTGAGGAAAAAGAAAATAGTAATACCCACCAAGAAATAACATTTACAAGTGAAAAGATTGATGATGATACACTATAAAGGGTATCATGTTCGAAGATAGCAATGTTGTTGAGTCACGTTTAATTGATGACTTGTCAGAAGACTCACAAAGTGATATCTCAAAAGATGCTGATAATGTACCTAAAGAACAGCCAACAGAAGAAGATTTGCTAGATTTGGGTATGTTTTTCTTCTTGAATAGACTATATTATCCAAATTTACTGCCGATTTTAGTGAATGAGATTCATATTGCCTTAACAAGTGAAGATGTC
The DNA here is from genome assembly GCA_963280985.1 of Strongyloides venezuelensis. Taxonomy (NCBI): domain Eukaryota; kingdom Metazoa; phylum Nematoda; class Chromadorea; order Rhabditida; family Strongyloididae; genus Strongyloides; species Strongyloides venezuelensis. The sequence goes on along the minus strand of CAUJLX010000002.1, from coordinate 232,609 downwards.
ACATCATCATCTGAAAAATTTAGTGGAGAATTGTCATCTGTGTTGGATAAGTATGCAAAGCAGCTAAAAAATCCTAGACAGAATGGAAAGGATGGCTTAAATGATAGTGATGGAAATGTATCAACAATAGTTACCTCAGCTATATCAACACCGCTTTCTACTAAAATGAGTAAACAGTGTGGTTCAACTGTATCTACAGCTATAACACATAAATCTTTAAATACTACCGCAAAAAGAAGTATAAATAAGACTCCATTACCAGCAAAAAATGTTGGCAGCCATGAATTGTTATGTTCTCAAACAAAAACTACTACTCCAAATACCCAAAAACTTATGAAGGGAATTAAACGTCCAAGGAAAGGGTTTGTAAGTCAACCTAAAAAAATGAGGGTTTTCTCTGATACCACAAAAATTTATGTTTCCCCAGTCATAAAAGTCAGCGATGACTTAAAGAAGGCATTACAGAAAGCCAACAAAAATAATGGAAAAGATAAACATAGTTATCCGTTATTAAACCTTAGTGACACAAAGTACCTGCTAACGGATGAATCCGACGATGAGAGAGATAGGGAGTCAATTATGAATGTTAATAAAAAAGCTAGTATTGTATCTGATGTACCACCTGGTACAATAATTACATCTAGGATTATTCTCTGAACATTTATAATAATGATAGGAGATTAGATCCTAATACAATAGAAATAAGAGAAAACAATGAAGGTTTCAAAATTGACAGTTTCGCGGTAGATAATAATACTTTGAAAGCTATCGTGGTACTGTCAATTAATGCTGAAGAAACCATAAGACGATTTGGGAAAGAATCAATTCCTCACCAGAAAGGAAGTAAAGAAAAGTACAAAAATTTATAAGTAAAATATGTATGAGGGGTTTATTGTGCAACGATTAAAAAATTCTAGAACTTTTTATTTCATATATTTAAGGTGACAGTAGTCATTAAAAATTTAGACATTTAATGTTACTCGTGATATTATAAACCTTAAAATTTTAATAGTAATTGTTTTATTATAATCGTATTTTCTATGTTAATTAAATAAAGTTTATGTGTTTCAGCTAGGGTGTAAAAAGTTAGATAACCTACGTAGTTGTATTGGGAGATATTGAGGCCCAAAAGAATAAAAGTTGTATTATAGTAAGCTCTAATTATGTTTTAGTAATAACTTTACATCCTAGGTGGCCACTATAAACTTTATAAATTATATTGGTATTAATTGTAATTTGATAATAAATTTGAGTTAATTATCAACGCATCTTGATTATCTCAAATAGTTCTGGAGTGGGGTAAATATACTCTAAAACTAATATTTCCTATTATAAAATATTTTTCTTATTTACTCAATTTTTTGAAACGAAATTATCATGGATGCATGAAGGTAACTATTTAAAACATTCCGCCTTCAAAAATATGTCTGTATTCATGAAGAGAAATGACACAGCGTATGCCATAACATATCACGCTGAAAATTCGGTGCTCTCCAATATGTACGATATCCCGCTAAAAAATGGAAGTTACAAATCAAGGGATATAAAGCACTATTTTGTAATGAGATATCTGGAACAATTTTTAGCAACGGATAACAAGCTTATGGAAGAAATGAGGAAAGCACACAAAGATTTACCCAATAGTGCACCTAAGTTTACCAGGAAATTCAATATGTTTTTAAGAATGACGTTTATGAAAGGCGGTGGTGATAAATTGGCAGGTGACGAATTATAGGATGTTATAGTAAAAGATTACAAAAATCAGATCGCTTTTTTAAAAAAATGATGTTTTTGTTTTACTATAAAACATTGGTATAATGTATTGTATAACATTAAACATTTAAAATATTTCATTATGTTATTTTACTGTATGCCTATTAGACATTAATTAATTTTATCTTTTTTAGGATCTAATAGGTCTTTCCTAATTTACAGTTCTATTTAAATAAAATACTTATTTATTCAATTCTACTTCTTTCTTAGTTACCCGGAAACCATTTCCACTAAACAACTTAATATTTTTTACTCTATAAATAAATTGATTGTAATTTTCCAAGAGTACACCTGTATGTCCCTTAGAGAAATTAAAACCGACAATGTGGAAAAAAATATTGCACGCCGTATGAATGATTTTCGGAATCTGTCAACCCTGGATGACCTATTGACTACCGCTAAAATCTCTAAGAAGAGAAAGGGGTAATTTAACTTATTATAATATTATATAATTTTAATTTATTTTATATAATATAATATATTGATATTTAATAAAATGTATTTTTTTAAAGTAATTTTAATAAAATAAGTAATTATATGCATTATTTTTACATTTATTAATGGTAACAATAACATATAAATTTTTTTATGCAATACAAACAACATATATAAATAGATTTTATTAATAAATACGTCTAAACCGACATTTTTTTATAAAGTTATATGTCCAAAAAAAATTACTGCAATTGCTTATTTCATTATAAATAAACTGGTATAACATCGATTATAATGCTAATACAATTTGATATATTCATAAAAACACAAAAGCGATGCAATATTTGTGATTGCAACGCAATACCCTTTACACCCATATTACCAATGGGATGTGGTAATTTTTATGAAAAATAAGTTTAGGGTTACTTAAAATATGTTTTGAAAAGGTTTTGCGTTTTAATTACGAATATTGCATTGCTTATATATTTATATGAATAAATAATCTTATATTAGCATTATAATCAATGTTATACCTGTTTAATTATGCAATTGGAGTAATTTATTTAATAAACATATAACTTTATAAGAAAAATGTCGTTTTGACTTATTCATTAATAATATATATATATATATATATATGTTGTTTGTATTATAAAAAAGTTGAAATAAATTATTTTATTAAACACATTATTATTATTATAGAACAAGACATATCAAATACATAAAAAATATATATGTTATTATTTACATTAAGAATACATGCACATAGAAAATATATTCATTGAAATATTGTATGATGAAAAATATATATATTGACTTACATAAAAAAAAAATCGTCTATCCACTTTTTCAGAAATCAATTCATAATTTCTACATAGAAATGTCAAAAACTTGTTTATGATTTCACTAAATGTTAATTTTTAATACTTGTTAATATGTACATTTTACATGTGAAATACTCGTTTAAGCTTTTTTGGGTTTTCGATGATAATATATAATTTGTGCGTTTAAATGTACTTGTGGCATATTTTTCAGACCTTAATTGACCAATTAATTCGTTTATTATATCTAGTATATGAGATGAGAATACATTATTATTTAGCAATTGCATATAAACACCTCAAGAAGTCAGTGCATTATATAACAGTAATATTCGTTGCAATCTTCCGTCTTTTTTCCAATTCTTTATCAATATTCAACTTGGTTAGTTTTTTAGCGAATTATGCATTATTGTGTTTGGTGGTTTTGTTTGATCAAGAATTCTACCTTTACATGCATCAAATCTATCCAACATTATAATCCTACGTTTGGACATATCATTCTCCGAAAAATAGTTTCCAATCAGTATATTTTCGTTAAATTCTTTCATTCTTCGTCTCATTTCTTCTATTGATGACGTCATATTTTTCTTTAAACATGACGAACAACTGAATAAACAATTATCTATTTCGACATCATCAAAAGAACTGGTGTATATATTGTGGAGACATTTCGTATCCCTCTTGAGAAAAAATAATTTTGTTTGGTCGTTTTCCTTGTATATATATTCACTCGCATTCACCGAGATACTAGTAATGAATGATCTAGGTGTTGAGGCAACACTAATTGTCGGTGTTGACACTGATAAATTATGCTTTGTCTTATTACCCTGACGTTTATGAGAATTATTTGTTTCTGATGTATTATATAAAACCGCAATACCTAACTTTCCATCTCTCCCGATTCGTTCAATGTCTTGATAATATTCATTTATTAGTACAGGTATTTTATGATGAACAAGCATGTTGCGTTTTTGAAAATCAATTCTATAACATTTCCGGAAACTGTAACAAAGGTACTATTATTGGTATTCTTCCATGTTTTTTTATTATAATCTTTTATTCTATCATTTAACAGAAAGTAATACGAGAAACAAGCGAAATCCTCGCTCTCGTATTCTGTAATAGCATCGTCAATTTTATCAAAAGAAGTGACGAATACAATTGCTCGAAAATCTTGTTTTTAACCCATAATTTGTCTAATTTTTTTAATTCTCTTAGAACCATCTGTGTATAATGTAACTTCTTCAGACTTAAAATTGACTTTATAAATCAGGATATTATGTTTATAAGAAGTTCCACAAACAATTGTTTTGTCAGTAACATTCCATAATTTATGCATTAAATTAATAAAATTACTTGACATAATTGTAGGTGATAATATTATTTGAGCACTTTCTATTACAGGCACAAAGTCAATTAACGTAGCTATCTCTGAACGTCAGACCTTGCTCAAATATTAAGTGTGCTCCATCAATTGTTATTCTTCCAAGACATCTATGCCAATGCTAATGTGGTATTATCGTAGTTAAGGTATCATTGGCAGACGTTTCAAATGTGGTTATAATCATGCGTACAGTTTTTATAAATAACTGAATATCAGTCGTTGCCAATTTTTTATACCTTCTTTTGTCTTTATTCGTCATATTGCCACACATAAAAACAAATCATGTCGTTTTTTTTTTGTGCAGTTTTAAGTAAATCAACATCAGCAGTTTGGTATAAACGACATTTTGCATTTTGGTAGAAACTGCATGATGTCGTTTTATATAATTTTGTAATAACTATTAATTTTAATAAAAAAGTTTATTTATAAGCATAAATATTACAAGTTTTGTCATTTTTACTTTTTTTGACATAACAATGTAATATTTCCAATAAAGATTATTAATTTAATTTGAGGTAGTTAGTGACACTACAGCTATACTTTATATTTATTATAATTAGTGATAATTAATCTATACAAGTTGTAAAAACCTATGTTAGAATATAAATGTTACGAATGGTAACGGTTTAGTAATCTTGTTTCGTTCGTATTTTTCGTAAAACAAAGTCCAGATAATAAAAATATCATATAAGTTTCTACTACAACAATAAAAATAAACTAATTGTTTAATGTTAAATTTTACTTATTTTAAAATAGAACAAAAATATAACATATTTTAGAGATTAAAAAAATAAAATTATATTTTACTTAAACATCCAGTAAATTTCTGCTTCCTTTTCTTCATTAATAGCTTTTTTTAACTTAGATAAAGCTTCCTCTGCATTGGAAAGTGCTTTGTCAAAAGAAATTAAGTAGTCCTCGGTAAGGATTTTATTAGATTCTGCACATTTATCGGCAAACTCTCGCATATTTGAAAGATCTTTCTCCAACTGGGATCTTTTTTATTCTAAATTTTTAAGTAAATTATTAATGTTTTTTCTCTCATCCATCCAATCTTCATTTTTTTTGACAAAATCCATGTGCTCTTTAGAATTCATAATTATTCTGAAAATAATAATTCTAATATAATCGATAAAATAATAATGTACTAAAGAAATAAAACGCGATCGTAAAATAATGCTTTTACAAAATGCCACAACTTTCAATGCTTAAATAAAAACTTATATAATAATTCACTATCTGATAATATTACTATAAGAAACGCAAATCAAATCTTGTAGTATTCGGAAATGTAAAAAAAATCGTGTTAATAATTTTATATAATCAAGATAATAAAATGAAATAACGTAAAAAAAAAGATAGATATCTCTTAAGTAGAAAACTTTTAAGTTGAAAAGTTATTATAGAAAGAATAAAAACAGTAATAGTAAGAAAATTTCTGTTGTTTATATTGTATCTCTTAAGCATTCATTAACTTGATCAATGCAATATAAATATTTATTTTAAACATTATATTCACCTTGCTTTAATATTTTACAATTTTAACAGTATATTCATAAACTTTGTTTAAACATTTTATAGTTTTTACATGCTTTGCCAATAAATCTTAAATAATTTTAAAAGTGTCATCTTTTTTAATAGTATATATCTTTACCTTTTATTGATATAATTTTAACTTTACGATAATTCTTGGATTTAATTTTGTAATCCTAGTGAATTCTTCGGAAGCCTTGTAGGCTCCCGGGCTTTTACAATATGTATAACACGAAGCTTTGTACGATAGTTTATTTAAGCGAAGGGTATTAGAATAATAATAAAGGTAAAAGTTACAATATTCTAAAATAGTTATGATTTATCAACTGCATGTAGTATTTTTCTTCCGTTCCTTATATAGTCCTCAAGATGAGGGCGTGTTTCATCTTCTAGTTTTCTGCATAATTTGGGTTTTGATATACATACATTTATCTGATACAGCATTCTATGTTCACAATTTTTTTAATTTAAATTCTTACTTATAGATATTAAGATAGATGATAAGAAATTTGAAAAATTAGTTCGACTCAAACAAGAAAATATTAAGAAATTAGAAAATATCTCTTCAAAATTAGATAACATAGACTTTTCAACTCTAGAGACTCACAAACAGAGTGAATACATAAAAAGTCTTGGTATTTTAATAGAAACGAGTATCAAGAACAGTGTCATTAATACTTTTGATCCTACTGATCCTCCAGTTAAACCAAAAAAATAAATGTAATTTTATCAGATTTTAAAATTAAAAATGTTGTGTTTTAGATGCATTACTGGTTGAAAATAAATAGTTGTTAAATTTTTTATGACTAGTTGCATGAGATTGTAAAATCAATCTTTAATATTTTCAAGTCCGATAAAATGTTCTTCTATTTTATGTAATATTGCAATAAAATGGTAGTTAAAGTTAAATGTTTTATTAATAAATGGTTGTGAAATTCTTCTGAATAAACTAAAGTTTTGAAGATAATTTCAAATAATGTTTATATAAATTAAAAAACAAAGTAAATTGCACATTCTTTTCTTGTTTATACCAATTAACAAAATAACTTTACAATCTAACAGAGCTTCTGTGAATAAGAAGATTTTCTTACAATATGTTTAAACATTAAAAATGTTGTTTATTGATAAGAATTTGCTTATTGATATTTTTATCAACACAGATGATTAATCAGAAAATTTATTTATTTTTATTATTCGTAAAAAGAAAAAAAATTTGAGTTTTTAATTCCAAAAATGTTTAGTTGAAAAGAATGTTTCTTAAAACAATTTATTATCTTGTATAATTTCTAAAGATTCTTAAAGAAATCTTGTGGTAAAGTGATTAGAAGTTTAAAATTATAATTAATGAAATTTTTTTCTCAAATATTTTCTACACAATTAAAAATTTAATTAATTTATATAAAGTTCATATTTTAAACTAGTAAAAACAATTTTTTTTGCTATTGATGCACAAACAAGTATACATAAAAAAAATTTCTTTTGATTGGATGATGTTGTCTTCAAAGTATATTTAGAAAATTCAGAGCAATGTGTACAGGAGTAAAAGCTGCCGGAAAACTATTATAATAGTTAGCTTCAAACATTCTGTAGAATTTTTAGCTGTTTATGATTCAACAATGATATAAAAAATCTATTGGTTTTATACATTTTACTTTAGAAATGCCAATTTGCATACGAAAATGGTTTAAGTAGTGAATCAATTTCTAGAGAGAAATCTGCTGATGAAAATTTTACTTTTACTCACTCTTTACCAAGAAAATGATCATAGCTAATGCTGAAAAATTACCAACAGTAGTTAAATCTTTATCGTTTTTGTTAAAGCATTATAGTTGGATGATGAATGTGTTTTTTTAAAAATGTTGTAAAGATATGATTGTTGTTAAAATCTGTTGATAGATTTGAAATCAGAAGTGATACTCTCTCACAAAAAAATTCAATTGAAGAGTAGTGAAAATTAAGAAATAAATTTTTTTTATTTCTTCTTCATCGTTTAGTTGAATTAAAATTTGTCTTTTTATTGTTATGATTTGTTAGAACGAATTCTGATATATAAAACTTATACTAAGAATATTTTGGTAAATAAATATATCACTTAAAAACGTTATATATTTAAATTTATACGGGTAATTATTATATTTAAATTTTAAGATTTTATTTTTTGAAGATCAACAAGAATAAAGTTATCGTATATTAGATAACTATCATTAAATTTTTATATATATAAATTACAAATGAAACGAGAATAGAAACAACTTATAAAGATATTTTATAAACCAAAGATTTTATCCAAAGATTGTTTAATTACTTTCATTTTAATGCCACTAGCTTTTTTTGTTTTTCTTCTAATGATTTAAAGTTTTTGTATATAAATGTTTAGTGATAATTATTTAACATATGATAACTTCATTCTCTTTGTTTTCTGAAAGGTGATTTTAATTTTCAAGAACAATATGTACAACTATTTTATTTATCTAAAGTAGATTTTTATATATATAATCAAATTTTTTATAAAAAATTGTTTCTTTTATAGAATGTTCAAGTACTAATACTCTTTAAAAGTCTAATCATTTTTTGTAGTAATTTTTGTTTTTCATTACTTTAGTATTTTTTTGCGGTTTTTTACATAATTAAATCATATATTTAACATCTGTTATTATTAACATTTTAAAGAATATTATACAAAAAAAAGCTTTTAAAATATATACAAAAACAATATATAAAAATAATATTATAAATTATATTTTACAACTAATTTGTAACACTACTAATTTTTCTAAAATCAACTTTAGTAAATCCTGTTACAATTTTTCTGGACCATTTATAGCCATTAATGGAGCATCCTGTTAATAAAATTTTTTTAATTAGATTTCTAATATAAGCTTTTGCAGCCATTTCCCTTTCGTTCAAATATTTTTTACTACAAAGAGATTTTAATAAGTCATCAACCAGTGCATTAAGTGAAATAATCATTTGAATAAATTTTGAATCACCTTCAAAAATGACATTGTCATCAACTCTTATTCTATTAGAACCAATATATTTAATCTGTTTATAACCAAACAATAAGGTCTGAATAGGTGAAATAACTTCACATTATTTAATTATCCTTCTATTTAAAATTATTTTTTGTCAATATATTATAAACCTTAATTCGGATTCATAAAAATTTCTAAAAATTGTTAATGCTGAGTTTTCAACCGGTAATACATTAATTCCTTCTTTATCAATAAATTTATACTGATTATTTCTAACTGCAATATTTGAAAAGTTTGCCTTAACCAATAAAGACAAAATTGTGTACATTTCCACTGATGATTCCTTATTAAATGGTAATCCAGTATCTGTAAAATCATTGTGTCGAAACATTCTGTGCAAAATATCTCTTGTTTGTTTTTTAGCTTTTAACAGCCTGTCTTTACTTTCTTTACTTTTCAATTTTGATAATGATAAATCTTCCAATGATTTATTGAGACATCCGGTGTTTATTTGAACAGCCATTAAAGGTAAAAATGAAATCTCCTTTAAAATTCCCACATAATGTTATTATTGCTTTTGATGTTTCAACCTGTTTAAATGAATCATTAAATAAACTGGTATTAGAATCGCAATAAGTGCAAACTATAGATAATGAATCTAATACATTGAATAACAATCTTGTAAGTATACATTTGCTACTATTTATAGCAAATGGTAGAATTTCAAGTATTCTTCCGATGTGTGTTAAATTTTTATTACCATCCAGTGCATTAATTTCTTGGAGATTCTTTTCAGCTTCATTTATATTGATTTCATCTATTTTTTTTCATAGCATCTAGTAAAAAATTTTTCGAATCTTCCATTCCAAATTCTTTAATTGTTAAAATAGAAGAATCAAGTGGAGAAGTTTTTATTTCGGGTTCAGAGTGTTGGGGAAGAGAACTCATAAATTTTTTAGTTATAGTAAATTTTTATTTATTGGTTCACTAACTATAATAAACAACAATTAGACATGATATAAAATTAAATTATATTAAAAAGACACGTATAAAAAATTATTAAAATGTATAAATGAATAATATTCATAGAACAATATAGGCCAACTAATTAACCATTACAAACCATTCCATGATCAAGCAATCGTTCTAAGATCATTCTTTTACTCATCCCAGATAAATATAAGCCAAATATAGATAATATAATTTAAGTTCTTCAATTATATCATAATTATTGTGAAATTTTCTTAATGTCCGTTAAACTTCCCCAAGTTTTATTGATAAAAGCTTGGTGATTATTAGACTTGTTCACCTTCATTGCAGTGTATCTTGGTTGAAGTTTACTGGCTGGTCCAACCTTCTTAACTAACACTTCTCCTTCTTTAATTTTTAACTTATTCTTCAGCTTTGGTTTGTTTGATATTTCTCTAGTATATAAAATTCCAAAGTGACAATCCATGGAGAAACATTTGGTGGCTGAATGTGGTGTAACATTATACTTCTTAGTTATTTGGTTAATAATTTCAGCACATTTCATATTTGAAGCATCCAGTCTTTTCTTACAATAAGCTTTTTCAACCCATCTTATCATTCTTTCAACATTTGCCATACCAATTGAATGGTAAGCACTTTTGAAATTTAATTTGATACCATTTTTGCCTCTAGTTTTTGCCAACATTTTAGACTCTTTACTAGTCCAATATTTCGCATTATCAAGACAGAGAGCTTTTGGGTATTTGCTATATTTAAAACAATTATCAATAGCATCCCAGAGACATGATGACGAAGTTTTTTTAATTTTCTCAGCATACGAGAATCGGCTAAACAAATCCACTCCAACTAGTAATAGAACTTTCTTCTTTTCATCCTTTAAAGATCCACAAACATCAAAGGCAACTTTATCAAGTGGATTTTCAGCTTCTCAACGTTGAACAAATGATCTTCTATAATTTGTATTTCTCAATTGACAATGTAAACAGCTCTTAGTGATATTTTTGATAAATTTGTTTTCATCAGGATGGTAGGCAATGTTTATCAATCTCATTCTCATTTTTGGCTATGCAAAGTGTGCAATATCATGTAACTTGCTTACTATACTAGTGAATTCTTCTCTAGATTTCTCCGGTACAAATATTTCATCTTGTTTTCTCCAGATATCTTTTCTTTCTTTTAAGTTCATATTTATTTCATTATTTTCAGTTGATTCATGTTCATAGTTTTCTAATTTTTCATTCTTTTCCACCTCATTAAAAGCCAACTTATCTTGATCAGGTTTCTCTTTCTCAATAACAGAGAACTTCCGAGGTCTACCTCTTCCTCGCTTTACTGCAACAGTAGTTGGAGGTAAATGTTTAACATTTTCATCAATTCTCATAGCATTTTGATTTTTAAAACAACTTCTTGTAACTACAGCATTGTTCAAAACAGTACATGCTTCAATAGATGAAGTTTCTCCTACTTTATCATCTGGGATAAACGTATCCTTCAATAAACAATCTTCAGCAACAGATTCTTTTAAAATATTTGTTGGACGACTCAACAAATCTGCCAACCAATTTTCACAACCTTTGATATGTATAAATTCAATATTATACAAACTAAGTTCTATCAACCAAGAATTTTCTTGAGCACTTAAAGTAACACCTTGACTTCCTTTAGTCAATGCACCAACTAACGGCATATTATCGACATACCACTTTGGTCTAATTTTATGAAGTTCTAACAAACGTCTTTTGAGTTTTCTACTCAACCAAACAATAGCTTTCAATTCACAATAGAAACTTGAACGATGAATTTTATAACCATCAATACGACCACTACAACACATGATAGAAAGTTTACTATTATTAACAATTTGAAATACTACTTCTCCTACATGATTTAAACTTGAATCAGAAAAAATTTCTAATAGAGCATCTTTAACCTCATGATACAATATAGCTTTAGCAAAATCCCGTTTAACCCGTTCAAACGATTTCATACATTCATCATCAAATTCAAAATATGATTTATTACCCTTTCTTTCTTCCAATTTGGAAATTCTTACAATTTCTCTCAATGGCTTCAACACACATACTTGATTTGTCAAGTATTTCAAATAATAACCCAAAATTGCTAAAAATTTTTTCACATTACGACAGTCAGATGGTATCTTCCATGATGAAATAATCTTCTTAGCTTCAACACTCGTGTAATGCAGGGCATTAGGAGGAGGAGACAAAGAATATATAAAGAAAGAATAAGATAGGAAGAAACAGTTATTTCTCTTTAAAGAAAGATGGACAGCTGAAACTTGTCCCTATTGTTAACCTAATTATCCATTATTTACATTTTGCTGCTAATATTATTTTAATAAAAGCTAGTTATATTAATATTTTGTTATATATAAACGATAGAAGGATTGAAGTTATCACTTCCACACGGAAATATAATTAACCGAGTGGAAAGGTTTTAAGGCTCGGCGTAACAGAATTATTTCTCCTATGAAGTTCATGACCTAACATCTTTACAGTTTCTCTAGCTAAAGTAGATTTCCTAATATTCACCTAAAGATTCAAACTTTTCAATGTTTTAAACAAAACAATCAATGCATCAATATGGTTTTCATACGTTACAGAACTTAATAAAGAATCATCTATATACCAATTCAAAAAACTTCCTGGAACATCAAATTTTAAAAAGGCCTTTCTCAAAACATCAGTTAGAAGTGCTGGACTGTTCATGTAATCTTGTGGTAATCTCAACAACGTTAAAACTCTACCCATAAATCTTAAACCGAATAACTTTTGCTTACACTTTGGAATTAGAAATTGATAAAAACTTTGTGACAGATCAATACTACTAAATATTTTTAGTGTGGTTTCACGAGAATCATAAGTTTTGTAAATAATATCTTCAACAGATTCACTACAAAATGGAATCGGAATAGTAATCTTATTCAAATCTCTAAGATCAATTACAATTCTAAATGACTTCAAAATAGTTTCACGATCATTCATCAAGTCATCTGGTATTTCACATTTTTGTATGAGCAAAACATTACTAACAAACGTTGGAGTTATATCTTCACAAGCTATATTTGATTTAACAAGCTCATCTAAAAGAATAAACTCTACATTAACAAGATGTCTTGGAGTTTTATAAGCTTTGGTATTAACATCAAATAACTTTTCTTCAGAAATTCTAAAACCTTCTTCATTTGGAGTCAAATTACACAAACCAATGTCATAAGCATTTTTAGAAAATAAACTTCTAACATCTGGCATTTTCTTCTCTATATCACATATAACTTTTTCATTAATTGAATCAATTTGTAACTTATTCATTTGCTGTTGAACCATAACCTTACAGCATTTAACTAATTTTATCTATTTTATTATTACCATCAACTTCTCCCTTAAGTATAGCACAATTAACGATATCTTTTACATAATCTTTTAAGGTAACTCCCAAAATAATATCTAAATTAGTATCCATACAAGCATCATCAATGATACCAGCATTCGTCATAATTGCCTTTTCATTAACAATCGAAAGTTCCAAAGTAACTTCACCTTTTACAATAACCTGTTCATTAGAAAAGAAACCCTTTATCTTAAAATTAGAGCGACGTACCAAAGAATCTAACTTCAACTGTTTAACAATTTCATCCCTTACAAAAGTAGCCTGACTTCCACTATCAATCATCTCTAAAATTGTACGAATTTTATTATCAGAACCACTTAGATTAACTTCAGTGTAAATCAGATACAGCAGAATAAGCCGAATTTATTTCTTCCCATTCAACTAAAGTAGATTCATGAAACTTAATATTTCTTTTCTCATTTACAGCACCAATACCATTTGCACTAACTGTAATACTATTACTTAAAGTAGATCTATTGTTCAATTTAGGACAAGCTGTTTTCTTATGACCTTCTTCCTTACAATGATAACAAACAATTTTAACAGCTATATTACGTTTCCTTGGATCAACGTTTATTACACGATTATCAGAAATTCCTCCTTTCCAAGATGGACGATTTGGTCTATTCTTATTTCTACCATTTTCTCCGAATTCTCTTCTTTCCTGATATTGAACGTTCCAAATAGCTATATCTCTAATCAAATGAATAGCCTTATCATAATCCTTAATAGCACTTCTATCATACAACCAGTCATTACTCGTGATACTTCTTCGTACTTCACGTTGTTGCTCAAAGTCAAATTTCTTATCATCACTCATAGGCATAGAGTCTTTTACCAGTTTGATCAATTCCAAAAGTTTGGTTTCAACATTTTCGTAATCTCTCAAGTCTAGCTTGAACGTACGCAACTTAGCTTCAGCAGATCTTGCGGATTCTTGACTATTAAACCTTTCTCTTAGCTTCCTACAAATTTCGATAAATGATTCATTCTTAATCTTCTCGACAAAATCAGCAGCGTTATCTCCCAAGAAAAGTAAAAATGTGGTCTTTTTCTCATTCTCATCAGTAATCTTACTTAACTTTACTGCAGCTTCAAATCGACGGAGCCACTTGTCAATACTGACTTTCGTATTCTTATAGATTTGGATATTTCGAAAACAATCAACCATGTTTTTAATCTCAACTTGGGTCTCAATAGAAGTGACAGATAATTGATTCACTTTCTCTACTACCTTCTCAGTTAACTTGAATGATTCACTTAAGGCTTCTGGAAACTCTTCTCTTTTATTAGATAACACCGTATCAAATCTAGCTAGTCGTTTCTTTGTTCTTTCCTTTCTCAACAATTTTTGCTTTTCTCTCTTGAGTTCTCTTGCTTCAGTTGATAAATTCCACAAAGCAGTCCCTTCACTGTAGTCTTCACGTGATGAAAATTCTTCGCTAAAACTGTCACGCGATGAAATTTCTTCACTATCACTCATCTAAGGTACACCAAACGCCAAGATCCTTACAAGTCCACGTCCTAATGTAAATCCAGTTAACCGATAAGAACTTCTTCCTTACGAAACAACTTCTTTAACTTCTTCACTTATTAGTACTTCCAGTAAAGTACGCTTTTTAAGATTCAGACAGTTAAAGATTCCAAACAACCTAAATTCTTGACTAACAATACAAGCAATTTAGTTCTACTGATAGACGATTAGTAAGTTTATTTACTATACTCAAGTAAATTTTTATTTATTGGTTTATTAATTATAATAAACAACAATTAGACATGATATAAAATTAAATTATATTAAAAAGACATGTATAAAAAATTATTAAAATGTATAAATGAATAATATTCATAGAACAATATAGACCAACTAATTAACCATTACAAACCATTCCATAATCAGGTAATCGTTCTAAGATCATTCTTTTACTGTTAAGTTGTAATGAAATATGATAATAACTTTTTAAGCACCTTGTACATACTATAAAATGATGTAATTGATCTCTCTTTTAAGTCCATTATTTTTTTTCATCTTCTTCACAACTTAAATAAATTCCTTTAAAATCACAATAAAGATGGTCCGATTTTAATAATGTTTCGTTTTTATTATTAAATATATCATTCCAATTCATACAATCATTTGGAATGTAATTTGGAAAATCAAATGGTGTATTACTGCAATTATAGTCCAATCTAACAAAAAAATCATCTAAACAAAATAAATTATTTTTTTACATATTTATTTACCTAAATCTAAATTGTTACTTGTAGATTTAGAAAATAAGAATTGTGTATTATTTGTTATATTTGTAATAGTATTATAAACAGTATGACCATTTTTGTTTCTTAATGTTACATTAATTGGTTTAACTGTTTCATCATTCCACCAAGGCGTTCCAACAACTGTGACATTAAATATATTACTAGAACGGTTATTATAATATTTTAAACATAAAAAAACTTTAGATATTGAAATAATTACAACTGCTGTAAATAATTTTAAAAGCATTTTTACGAAAAATTTGAAAAAATCGAAATAAAATTCTCTTAAATACTAAAAATTTTCATATTTAAATACTGATAAATAAATATTTAAAATTATACTATTAAAAATCAGAAAACATTCAACATAATTATTATTATATACCAATATTATTATTACTATAATGTGCAAAAATTTTAACGTTGTAGAGTTAGATTTCTAAAAGGTGAGTAAATTTGTAAAATTTTTTTTAATGCCAACACTCATTAAAAGAACAAATAATCAAGAATGATATATAAAAGAATATTTGTAAAAACAATTCTTGTGATTTCCCAACCATAGTACTTAATATAAGTGAAACAATGTACTATAAATACACAAATTTTATTTTAGAGTTGTGATAAATATCAATATTCAGTTTTTGAAAGTAATTTTACCAATAAAATAAGGCCTAAATAAAATCCAATTAACGATACTTTTTTTTTGTTTCGAATGGTTCATATGCTATATGCAATCTTTATACCATTATTTTTTATTAAGCTCGAAGATTGGTTTTTAAAACAATCAAAGAGCGGTTTTAAGATTATTATTATTTATTTTAATATTATTTAAAATTCTGTAGTCTTTACAATAAATGTTATCAAATTTTATGCAAAAACAATTCTACTTCTCGAAATTACAATTAATAATATGCTTAAAAATTTTGTTTATAAATGCCAGTCTGTGCATAAACAACGATCAAAATTATGATTATCTTTAATAGAATATTATACAGTATCAACAAAAATTTCTTATTTAATTATGGCCAAACAAGAGCAATTAAGGATAAGCGTAATTTTTGGTAGAGTAACAACTCAATGAAATTTAATTACTGATCAATTTTTATTAATTTACAATTAAAACAACATACCTATATAATTTTTTTTATGTTTTTATTCAGTGTTCCATTATTTGATTTACATACAAATAATGATATAGTAATAAATCATTGTGGTTATACTATTGACATAATCAAAAAACAATCATTTTGAACAACTACACTAAGTAAATAAAACAAGGAATGTTTTTTATCCGAATCTTTATTTTTTTTTGATAACTTTGAGCACAATTAAAAACCTTTTTTGTTTTTTGCTTTAATCATTAAATAATTTCTAAATGATAACTGATTGTATAAGTTTTTTTGTTCGTAAATTTAATTTTTTACTTATTGTTATGTTTCCCCCACTAATTGCAAATTATGGTAGTAAAAGTTCTAATAAATTTTTATATTTTCTTCCTGAAGATTTATTTAAATTTTCGTACAATTTTACAATTATTCAATTTTATTACTTATTTACTTATACAATAGAAGTCTTATTAGTGGTATTATAAATTTTATCATCGCCTATGACTATAAATTTTAAATTGAATAAATTTTGAGTTCTAACTATTAACTATAATTTATAAATTAGTCTTTATTCTCAAATATGTAGGGTGTTCAGAAAGTTTAAATGGAAATAACTTATTTCGATGTAACCGTCTTTTTACTATATTGCGCTCATTTAAAGCTTTACTTTTAATTTAGAATTAGTTTTAAGAAGAGAGTAAAACTGCTAATATAAAATGCAGTTATTATTATTTATATAACCTCTAATTGTTTCATGTTTTATACGATATTTAATTTTTCAAACAATGTAAATTTTTGAAAAGTTAACATTTTTTTTTAAATATTATATACATCAGAGGGTTAAACTTCTTTTCTACAAAACTTTTTAAGAATCATTATTACAAATTTATTTTAAGTAAAATTATATAACAAAAAGTGTTTATTTTTTTTTCGGAAGTAAAAATAATTTTCTTTTTTATTATTTTTATAAAAGACTAAAAATTAATGTATAACTGCTCTCGCTAATTAACAATATTTTATATAATTAATTATCAGTTGCTTTTTGTTACTTTAAATATGAATTTTTTAAATAACTTAATTTAATATGCGGAAGATATTGTATAAAATGTTTCTTATAAAAATATTTTACACTGTTTTGAATAATTTAAAAATCACAAAATTGTGAGAATATTACATATGTTATCAAAAATATTTTAAAAACTGATATTTTGTCATTCGTCATAAAACATTTTTTAAATTAGAAGTTAGGTTTTTAGACAGATATAATATCAAAAAAATACATTTACTTTAAAAATAGTTATATTCATTTAAATTTTTATACTAATTTTGTTGACACTCTGTAAATCGTTAACACAAAAGATAAAAAATTTTTTGAATAATTTGAAATTATATTGAAAAGGTTAAGCTAAAATTTATTGCTAATAAATTGAGAGTGAAGTTTATCCTTTATTGGTATAAACAATACAACAAAATTATTATAAACTCTTGCAAGTATTAACAGTATCTTCTTTCAACATTTACGTATCCCTTAGACATTCAAACGCGGATGTGAGATGTGTTTTCTGAAAAGCCTAGAAATTAAAACGATGATGTTTTTTTTCCTTGTTGTAAAATAGTGCTTTTGTCGTTCTTTCTTTTAAATTATACATCTATTTTTACCGCTATTAAGTCATTGTAAAATATCGAGAAATTTTAAATAGTATGTATCCAACTGTATAAAATGATAGTAAATTGTGTAAAAATATTAAAAAAATTATTTCAGTTTTTTACACGACGTACGGACAAATAAGTAATAATCTGTTAACTAATGTGTATAAGTAGTGTTATTATTGCTATTAGGATACTATAGTTCGGAAAAATTAATATTTGTATTTTATTTTCTTATTGAAATTGTCAAAAAATGAATTATGCAAATTATAACTTCTTTTGAACTCAACTGCTATTAAAGGTCATATACTTTTTTAATAGAGCTTTGCTTATTCTATCAAAATATTAATAAAACTTTTTTAAAAATTAGTTGATTAAAATTTTTTTGTCAAAAAACATAAAAACATTGACAAAAAATGAAATTTTTTATTTTTGTTTAAAAATTAAACAAAAGTGCTGGACCTCAATCTTTATTGAATTTTGGAGCTTGGTACAAAAAACTTTCTATTTTTTAATCTGTATCAATCATAAAAACTTGTTTTCATTTAAAACGTTACCGTTATGGAATGTTGAAAAGCATATCTAATATTTGGAAGTTTATAACTTTGCCTTAAATTCAAATTTCGTTGTTAAATTGATAGATTTATAATAGTATGTATCTCAGCTACAAAATAACTATAATATAATATTTGTAGCTTATCTATGCGCAGAGTTATATATGCAAATATCAGTTAAGATTTAGGTTAGCCATCCTGTATTATTTTAATAAACCAGTTTTAGATCCGCCTTCGGCAGGTTAGGTCTGTTACGCAGAGCATATTTTTTTAAAAAAGTGTTTTTATTTAACTTGTTAATCAATGTTTTTGTATAAAAAATTTTTTTCATTGAATTGTACGTTTATGAGGAAGTAAAAGAACCGACAATACATTGTTATAACATTTTAATATAAGAAATATTTTAAAGTTTAAGTGTCATTTTATAACGCTTTGCATTACTAAAACTGATTAGTTAAAAAAATTTCACTTAACAAAAGAATTTTATTTATTTTTAAAAGGTGGATAAAAATGAATATTTGAACTATTCCAAGTAACTATTTATTAAGTGACTTACCACTATATTTTTGAAATTAATATAAACAATTTTATATCATTCATCTATTAGTTACATATTTACCTCAATTGTACAAATATATAAATCAAAAAATTACCACCGAAAAATTACTTTTTTCGTTTTTAAGTTACAAACTTTCTTATAGTTTTCATACTTTATGTTAGACTTTGTACCATGTACTAAATTTAGCTTTGTTTTCTTTAAACAACTTTGCATAAAATTAAAATATTATAAAATTTTAATTTTTACTAAAAAATTGTCGTCATCTTTTCGTCCATATCTTGACTAATTTTTTATCAATCCTAATACTGTCATGTTTTCACTTTATTCTGGAATTATCATACATTTTTATTAATATTTTAAAGAGTTATTTTTGAAACAAAACTATACAAAAATGTTTATAAAAGTGACGTTTTTTAAACGTAACTGGGTCAATTGTAAACCAAAAGTTTTGTAACTTAATTTCTCCTTTAAGTTGTAAAAAATACATCCAATGAATATTTAATCACAAAAATATTAAAGTGTTAAAAGAGTTATGTCTAAAGCGAAATTGATTTTTACAGAAAAAATAGGAAAAAGAAAAATGGCACTAAAATTAGCAAAGATCGTTTTCTAGATAAGCTGTAAACCTCGCAATAGTCTAATTTTTTAAGTTAAACTAAAATCTATATAAGCAAATCACAACTACTTAATTTATAAAGTTACATTAAGTAATGGCTATTTAACTATTTAATTTTTACCGAAAAATTAGTCATCACTTATTGATCGATAACTTGGTAGATTCTTTATCAATCTTTATGCTAATAAGAATATGATCTCTCATCAAATATTTCATTTGTACTTTAATTTTTGTACCTAAGGCTCTTCCATTTCTCTTTTTTATTACCTTATAGAATTATCTAGATTATGGAAAAAATATCATCCTAAATATAACTCTTTATTTTGTAATTCCAAAAAATTTTCTTTTAGTTATATAGTATAGATCTGTCAGTCTATTTAATTTATTATATTGTTATTGTTAGTTAATTTATTATTTTTGTATTTCTTCTAATAATCTAATTATTGTAATTTTTAAGGGTAAACTATTTGTTCTAAATCTGTATTGTTGTTAGTGATAAATTATCACAGATCTGATACTAACTGTAAGCTTTAATTTATTATTTATATTGTATTATTCCTTTGTATTTCTATAAGGCCTTAGTTAGCTAATTAAGTTATTTATTATATTATAATCTGTTTTATATTTGTGGTTTAAAAATAAAGCTGTCTTTTAAGCATAGCAACACGCCAACAAAAATTATCTTATATAATTTTTACTTACTGCTGTGTTTCTCCCTTATTCCTGACCTATATCTTTTAAATGAGTTATAAAACATAAAATTTTATTTACTTTTATAAAGTTATTCGAAAGACAAAATCAAAATCGTTTTACGTTCTTCAGATATTTTGAAAAACTAAACACTATTTTTAAGCACTTTTTTAACATTTTTTAGAAAAAAAAGCAAAAAATAGAATGTTAACATATTGAATGTAAAAAAAACATTAGTTAAGCATAAAAATGCTGCATTTTGACATTTAGATAATTCCAATTGAACAACATTAAGTTGAGTTATGATCAAATTTTGAAACATTAGGAAATTAAAGTTCTCGAAAATTAGATAAATAGGATAGATATTATCAAGAATTAAAAAAATTTCCAATTTTAACTAAACACAAAGTATAACATAATCAGTAGATAATATTTTAAATATGTAACAGTTTAAAAATGAACTATATACCCAGAGTTATGCCAAATTGTATATGTATCAAGTAAAATAATTGTTGTTCTTCTTAGCTATTGTAAATCAAGCTTAAAAGCTTGATGTTTGTGTCTATCATCATTTGTAAAATAATTGTTTTATTGTCCTTCTTAGCTATTGTAAATCAAGCTTAAAGCTTGATGTTTGTGTTTATCGTCATTTAATTGTAACGATTTCTAGGGTATAAATACCTACAAAATTTAGTATAAGTAGAGTTTTATTTTTATTATTGTTCTCTCTATTTTGTAATCTATCTCTGCCTAATAAACTATTATTTTAATTTAATTCTAACATTTCGATTGGAGAGTAGGGCTCCAGAACAATACATTTTTTCTATTATATGAAAAAAATTTATGTCGAAAAATGATTTTCGTTTATAGTGCAATCTTTTAATTGAATAAACGTATTTTTATATTATTTATTAAGCTATATAAACGATACATTTCAAGATATTTATTACTATAATAAAAACAAACATATGTTTTTAATCAATGTATGTGTAGAACTTTTACTGTATTAAATAAATTTGTGACGATTCTAAGTTATATTGAAAAATGATCTATGATGAAACCGCTTTGCATAAGTCAAAAACAACACACAAAAAATTTTTCCGAATAGAATAAACTAAAGATAGTCTTGAGAATCCGTACGTAGGTAACGCATAACCTTTCATCCCTTAATCTGTTGAAAAATTTCAAAGTTATAAACAGCTACACTCATTAACATTCGTCATTTCCTAACATATTTTCAATGATATTTATTTAAAAGTTGCAAAAATATTAATATAATTAGAAAATTTACTTTAGCATAAAAAAAACTAACACAAGTCAAAGCATAAAACTAAATTTCTTCATTTTTTAATCACAAAGAAAATTAAAGTTAAGACTATATAGAACATAGTTAAATATTTTAATAAAACTGTACAACGCCTATTAAATGTTACAATAAAAATTACAAAAATTTACCTTGTTCTTATCAATATTCCTAGAATAATATCAGATTCTATACAATCATAGAGATAAATCACTTAACCCCTTAAAATACTACAATTAAATTTAAATTTTGGTATTAAAAAATTAGTGACATCAAAAATAATGACATTGCTACCGCAAAACATCTGTTAAAAAACAATATCTGAGAAATGCTTTATACCATGATCAACAGTCCTAACATATTTAGCTTTTAATATACAATAATTCAACTACATCATAAAAATAACATGGCAAATTTTATAACATAGAAGCTATAACACAAAAAAAGCTTTATATTTTAAAAATCGTCATGATAAAAAATATCAAACGAAAATAACATTTAAAATTAGCTTTATATATCTAACAGCTAAAAGCAAATCTTCTTTTTAATTTCTATCTAACAAACTTTTTTTAATTAAGCAATTATATCTATAATTTATAAAATTAAAAAAGAATGAAGTAAAAGAGATTAGATACATATCTTATGTTTGCGTAATAAGTTTCGGCTCTGCAGAAAAGCAGCGATGAGCGTAGTGAGTTTTCTGCAAAAAAAAATCAGATTTTTTTTAAAAAAGTGGCCCTTTAGATAAGCAGTGACAAGCGAATCAAATAAGAAACTTGCATTTAACTTAGAGCCTAACTCATACCTTATTAAAAATTTAATATTAATACATGCGATTTACATTTTTTGTTTCAATAAGTTTACACTCACAATTTATTGTATCGAAATATACAAAACATTCTCTAAAATGAGACGATACAATGATTAATTAATTTTACATATATTTTTACGAATATGCGTACATTGACGTCAAAAAATTATTCTTAAGATATATTAAATTTAAAATTTTTTGAATTGAAAAATGATAAACATTAATTTTTTTATGGTTTTATCCTCATCTGGGATTTTTTTTTGGGAGAAAAATGAAATAATTTAAATCACGCACTCTTTTAAAATAAATGAAATTAACTGAAATAACATATGAAAATCATTAATATTTATTGATAAAATATATTATAAACACAAAAGTTACAATAAGTTAGAAGATTTATAGAAGTTAAAGATATTTTAGATTGAATTTAGTTTTTACAATAGAAAGAAATAAGAATTTTACTTTTTATTGTTCTTTAAAACGATAAAAAATGTTTGCTATTTAATTTCTACAATGCTATTGTAATAAATATATTTTTTTACTACAAAATTAAGGTTTCAACAAACTTTAATTCACTTTTCAAAGTAAAAAATTTTGTATTTAAAAGATGTTAGTAACTTTAATATTTATAATATATTAACTCAATATAATTTTCAAAAAATAAATTTATTTAACATAAATTTAAAATCATCTTATAATTTATCACATATATTATTTTTTACATGTGATAATTTAACGGTATTATAACTCTAAGCGGTGAAATAAATTATAAACAAAATTGAATTTTGAAAATTGTATAGACCAAAATGTAAAATGAGTCAAAAAAGAACCAAATGAACAAATGAGACGAAAAACGATACAATAATTTGTAAGTGTAAAGAAACAAATATTTAAAGTTTTTACTTTTTTAGTAAATTGAACAGCAAAAAAATAGATTAGTTTATCTTTTACAAAAATTATGAAGTAACATTTTAAATATTTTTAGGCAGATAATTGACTTTAATATCTGTGTAAACTAATAATTTTAAAAAATCAAAAATATAAGGAAACTTAATAATATCAATTATATTTATCAGATTTTTTAAAAAGAAGTTGTTAATTTATTGATATAATTTCATTGCTGTAATTTTATTCTACTACTTTTTTATATTATAGTAAGAGCTAATAGTCTTTAAATTAGAATTTAGTAAAACGTTTCTAATCACTCGAAATAGGAAGACAAATTTTGTTCAAATGAAGATCCCGCCCCGTCACTATAAAAAGAACTGATTAACACCAAGAAAGGCAGATAATAGTCTTTTGGTAACTATATTATGTGTTTTTATATTAATTGTAAGTGTAGGCACGCCCATTGGCTAAGCCTTATATAAATACCGAGATAATCCATAGATATCCCAGTCTTAGTTTTAGTCTCACTCCGAGTCACATTTACCTTGTATTTTGACATGCCATTATAAATAAACTCTTATACTTAAATTATCTATTTATTTAATATTAACTATCAAGTTAACATAAGTTTATTTTGAATTATATCTTTATTGTAAATAAATTACATCTATTCTTTATCTTGTGCTTCATTTTAATTACCGCTACACTATAACGCACTATACTTTTATTTCTTTTTAGATGTATAAATACCTGGGATTTCAAAATAAGTATTCGTTCTATATTTTTATATCTTCGATTCGCCTATATTAATTTAATATATTGTATAATTTTAGATAAACCTCTCGTTATATTGTCTAAGTAATAAGTGATTGTTTTGCTAAATTTAGTTTTATGTTGTGAAGTAGTAAGTTGTCATTAATTGTAATTTAAAAATAATTAAATTTATTAGGTAGCCACTATTTTAGCTAATAATACTACTTAATTTTATATGTGTTTAATTGTGTTAATAAAGTGCTTCGTGATATGGTTTCATGTTCTACACAACACTCTAGAAAAATATATTCTTAAAAATTTTAGTATTATAAAAATCAAAAAAGAATGTTGAAAGTGATGATTTACTGAATATCATCAATTCCATAATTTTGGTAAACAATTTAGATACAAACGCTATTTTCTTCCAACATATTCGATACTTGATATCAATATTATTAAAAATAGGATATGCTAATTTACAACATGTTGCATATTTGTCAATATGTGGCCAAAAAAAAATTAAATAAATTTGCTACTTTAATGTGTTGAAAATTCTTTTTGTTTATATTTTTTACTACTTATTTGTGTTAATAATTTTTTTCAGAAATAATATCCTATTAGAGTATTTTTACGTACTATTCAAAAATATCGTCTGTTCGAACCTGTTTTTATACGATTTATGTTTAAAATATAGACAAATAACAAAACAAAATAAAGTAATTAAAATATTACTTTTAATAAAAAAAGTATTATAAATGTTTAAAAATTAAAAAAAAAAACATATTTTTTTCAAATACTAAAAAAATTAGACAATTTTTAGACAATCATTACTTTCTTGAAACTTATTACTAAGAAACTAGATTGTTACTGTTAAATAAATCATTGCTTACTCTATAAGAATATTGATAAATTATTTATGAAAATCTATTTAATAAGTTTTAATTTAGATATAACTATAAAATTTTGGCAAAAGTCGTGATTTTTTTGTTTAATTAATAATTAAACAATGTTAATAAATTTTGTTATTTATGATATTGATGATTTTAGTACAAAAAAAGTTAAGCTTTCGATCGGTTAAAGAATCATCTCAATATCTTTTAATGAAAAAAAGTTACGTGAAAAAAAGTAAAAAAATCACATTTTTTTAAATAGTCATAAGTCCTCATAGGGCTATAATTTTTAAGAAAATATTGTATTTTAGTTCTATTAATATGTTAAAGTTAGCGTTTTTATCTATTCATACAAAAAATTATTAACGCCCGCAATTGAGAAGTTACTTATGGCGCATCATGAATATGGTTTTTTTTGCATAAATAATACAGTGTTTATTTGTATTTTATAATTGAAAATAAAAAATAGAATTATAGGTAAAAAGAGTACAAGTCAGCTTTATGTTTTATGATTTCACAACTGTATTTACAAAAACAATTTTCTACAAAAAAAAGAAATAAGAAAAAAAATTTTATCTTTGACATAACTCTGTTCAAAGTTGTCTGATTTTAATGAGTAAATAGTTAAAAGATGTGTTTTTTCTAACTTAGAGAAAGATAATAGATTTTTAATTTTTTGGGCCATTATTGGCTAATATATCTAAAAAAACATTCTTTTTAGGGTTTTTAACATCGTTTTGTTACACGACTAACTCTTTTCAAAGTTCAAGAAATAAAATGCTTTATATCTAATTCGAAAGGTAAATTCTAGAATAGTTCGGAATTCTAATGATATTGAATTTTATTAATAATCAGTTGAGTTATGATCCAAAGAATGGTAATCATTTTGTAAAAATATCTTAAAAAATAAACAGCTATAACTTAGTCATAACTTGAAAAAAACAAATAAAATATTATCTACTATATAGATCTACGTCTAACTTAAAAAAAGAGTCTAACGAAGTATATAGCTCAACTAAAAAAGAAGTTATGTTAATTTGAATGGTGACGTCTTTGCTCTTTTTCCATTTTTTCCACAAAAATTAATTTTGTCATCAGTAAAACTTTTCTCAAACTTGATTAATTTTTATGCTCAAGTAGTGATTTGATGTGTTTTGGTATAAATTAGTGCGGAAAATGATTCTTGAACTTTTGGTTTATAACTAGCCAAATTATTTTAAAAAAAAAACTAACTTTCTTGAATTTTTTTACAGTTTTGTTCCAGATATAACTATTTTTAATGTTAGAGAAATTTTATGATATATAACTCATTTGTAAGGTACGATTTTAAAATAGTGCGGAAACACAGCAGTGTAAAGATCGATAAAGAATCGGGCAAGTTATGAATTAACAAGTGATAACTATTTTTTTGGTAAAAATTAAAAAGCTTAATAGTTCTTAATTAGTAAAAATTAAAAAAATAAAGTAGACATAATTTTTTAAATAGATTTAGATTTAACTTAAAAAATGCGATTATTGCAAAATTTACAGCTTATCTAGAAAACGATTTATACCATTTTTAGTGTTCTTTTTCTTGCTTTTTTTCATTTTTCTTGTAAAAATAAATTTTTTTCCAGACATTACTCTTTTCAAACTTGATCAAATTTTACGAATAAACTTTTAATAGATAAGTTTTGTGCTAACTTAGTGCAACAAATAGGTTTTAAAACTTTTGGTTCATAAATGGCCAAGTTGTGTTTAAAAAATTTCACATTTTTTGGTCATTTTTTTATATAGTATTGTCTTTCGAATAACTTTTTAAAAACTAATTAAATTTTTATGTTTTATAATTAATTTAGAAGATACGAGTATGAAATGAAAGAAAAACTAAGTACTAAAAGAATTAAAAAAGGATGAAATAAGTTATGGAATAAAAAGTAGTGATCTTTTTTTAGTAAAAATTAAAATTTTCTTATGTTATAACTATATTAAAGTTGTTTAAAACAAATTGAACTATATTTAGTATCAATATCAATTTCCTGCATAAAATATGAAAACAATAACAAAGTTTGTAGATAGGAAACAAAAGTAGTTGTTATAAGTATTAATATTTTTATTTTTAAATTTAAAAAATTAAGGTAAATATATAATTAATATAAAATTATATCCAATTATTTTTTTACAACTTCAAAGTTATAATGAAAAGTCACTTAAATAATTAGAATAATTCAAATATTCATTTGCATTCACCTTTTGGATATAAATAAAATTCTTTTTATAAAGTAAATTTTTTATTTAACTTAACTATTTTAATAAAATAAACGTTATAAAATTATTCTCTCAAACTCTAAAAAATTTAAAATAAAAATAAATTATAACAATGTACTTCCAACTATTTTACTTCTTCAAAAAATATGTAAATCAGTGAAACAATTTTTTAATGCAAACATTTGATTAATAAATTAACAAAAAAGTAGTTTTTTTAACAATATAATCTGCAGACCAGCTCTGACCCGCTAACAGCAGGTCTAAAGCTGGTTTTTATAAAAATGTATATAAATTTTTTTTAAAACTACTTGGAATAAAGTGAAACCTTATCATTTTTGTGAACGACTTAAGAAAGATTCAAAGTGGAAAAAAAAATTATTAATGTAAACTTTAACTACTTTAAAAATTTTGAGTAAGATAAAATTGTTAATAATAGTTATTTAAGAATATTTATAATTATTAAAATAACAAAATAAATGCTTATTGTTTTAAAAAATTACTTTTTAATTACTTTAAATTTTTAATAATTACTCACGTTATTGGATTTTTTAATTTAAAAATATTTTTGTTAGAAATAGATTAAATTAATATAAAAAAGTGCAATAATATTAAAAAGAATACAAAATTACTTGAAGACATTGTTCATTGTAAAAACATAATTATTACATACACTATTTTAGTGTTTATTATTTACGATTTTCCGTGTATTTTATAAAAAGTATAAAAAAATCAACAATTTCTGTTAAAATGTTGAATTTTTGGCATTATTTTTTTTGTACAAGTTGTTTTGATTTTAATAAAATCACCTTTTTGTATAGCTAATTTAGAAAAAAAATAAAGTCTAATTTTCAAGAATAATTATACATTTCTGTTAATGTAACTATTTACTTTAAAAAAATGTATGATAAGTTATAAGAAGCGTATGTACATGTCTGTAGAAAATGTATAGGTAATGTCGTTCTAACAAGGTATGCACATTTTGTAAAAAATGTGTACATATTTTTATAAAAAAGACATGGTAAAAAATTTTTACAATTATGTATGTCGTTTCAATGTTATGTACAGTTAAAAAAACATACATATAAGTTTTTTAAAATATTAATACATTTTCTGAAAAATTCACAAACAATAATAAAAAAAGATATATGAATTTATAGGAAATAATACCTCATTATGTTATTAAATGATTTAACATTTATGTTAATTGATATATTAATTTTTTTTTAAATCAAGTATACTAAAAAAATTTAATATCACTGACATTTATTTATAAGTTAAATGAATATTTTATTTTTTTTAAGTACTATATCGGAGAGTACTATAGCACATGTCAATACGACAGTTTTCATTTTTAGATGTAATAAATTAATGTTTAGTACTGCAATTCAATAAACCATATTAAAATCATAAAATAAACAAACGACATTATGATATATTTATAATAATAAACACTAAAATAAAAACAAGAGTTTTTTATTTTAGCAAGTATTGTCAATATTTTATTAAAAAATAGATTACTTTATAAGTCATTAAAAAGATGAAACAATAATTATAGTACAATAGAAATTCGAAAAATCATATATTATTTAAACAATATTAAATTAACTTCATATTACACTACATTTTTATAAAAAATAAATAAAGTTTACACTTTGCACACAAACAAGAAATTGAGAGTGACTTTTTCTTACAAATTGAGCAAAAATTAAAGATCATCAACACACAAAAAAATAAAAGGACAAATTTTGACAAATCTATCTGAAATGCAAAAAAATGTCCCACCATTTTAAAATGTCAAAATTTATTCAAATTTTAAAGAATTAAGCGACGACATTCCACCGCGAAGAACGTAAAATAATGATATGACGAACACTATCAAATATTAAAAATTAATTTTATAATTAATATGTAACAAATGTATAATTTTTTGAATTATATTTAAATAAATTTGTTAATTAAATGTTTTTTTATTTTATTATTTATAGAGTCCAAAAATTGACTAAAATTATATTACTTCTTGTGTCTTGAATGTATTCTTATATAGTGTATATAGTTTATACGTTAATGTTTCTTAAAATTGGCTTCATTCTATCTTTACATTACAAATTATAACAAAAATTATTATTATTTTTATTAGAAAATTGTAAAATTAACGATTGAATTAATTTAATATTTTAGAAATTGTGTACTAATATTGCTTTACCAGAAGCTTCGAATATTCTTTATCAAGTTATTGCAATGCTAGCAGGAGATTGCAGAAGAAAAATTATAAAAAAAAGATCAGAAATTTTAGAAAGATCATATATTTGTTTAATTTTATCGAAAATTTAAAAGAATCATTGTTAGAGTTTTTATAATATTAAATAAAATAATAATAAATTTATTTGGTTTGACGACTTTATATAAACGAGAAAACTGATAAAGAACTTTTCTTCTAATTTTGAGAATAGCTAGTGAACCATACGATTGAAAGAAAATTTTCCATTTATTTTCCAGAAATATTTGTTTTAATTCTTATATAAAATAGACTTTTAATTTTCTAGTTTATAAAGAATATTTAAATCACTCCTTTGATTTACTGAAAAAAATGTTGGTGTTGATTTTTTTCTATTATTTTTAATGAATTTGTTAATAATATTTTTTCAGTAAAATATGTTTAGAAGATATTTTTATGTGTTATTTGAAAATAAAATAAATGATTTCTAAAAGCCAATGTTTAGAAAAAAAATTAACTTTAAATGACGAGTATGGCAATTTTTTTAACTTTATATAAAAACTTAAACCCATTGTTTTCACCAAAATCATTTATTTGTTTTGGAAAATATTAAATGATTAAAAAGTTATTCTACGTTAATAAAAATGGTATCAATATCTGTAAATCCAAAAAGCTACTTTTTTAATGATCTTTATTTCAAAATTAATAACTAAAGCATAAATATAATATAATTTTGTTAATTTAAACTGTATTTTTATTTAATAAACAACATATAAATGTTGTTATAATTTAACAAATATTGTATTTTTTTTTCTTTTATATCTACAAGAAAGTTTTTCTAAAAATATTGGATTTATATTAAATAATTAATGTTTAATAATTTTTTAATTATTTATGTTGTTCTCATATGCGAAATAATGCGACGAAATTAGTCGCAAATAAAAAAAATTTGAATTTTATTTGGTGGGACAAATTTATTACATTTTTTGCAAACCTGTGTCTTTTTTTTTCTGTGAATGGAAGTGAAAATAATCCTTTTTATTTAGGAAAATATTTTTTAAATTTTTTATGAAATAAAGTTTTAAATTCTTTAGTTTAAGAATAATACTTAGCATTATTCCATTACTTACAAAAAAAATCTCATATTTATTTTCTTTCAATTATTTTTACTAAAATTTTAATAAGTTATTTCACGATTTTTAAATGTAAAGATGGATAAAATTCAACAATTAGAAAAATACTGATAAATAAGAATATAAAAAATTGATCATAAAAGAATTTTTAGATTCAGCATTTATAATTTATTTATTTTAAGATAGTTAATTTGATGTTGTTAAATCTTTATATTACATGAATTGTTATACACAATACCAAACATCAGAAGATATAAGGAAGTTAATGGTACTATCAAAAATGTATAGAAAAATTCCATTTATTGTTATTAATAACAGATGTATGAAAATTTAGTAAGGGATTACGCAAAGACAAAATTTTTAATATCTACAAATATGAAATTTCGCACTGTAAACTTAATGAATACAATATTTTCTATATGATCATTAAAACTTATACTTTAATAGCACTTTAATGCTAAGATATAACTAAAAATCTATCATTCAATTCATTGCTCATAAAATATTTTTTAAAAATCAATTAAGTCAGGAATACTATTAAATTTTTAATGAAATAATATTCTTATTAATAAAGTATTTAAGCAGAAATTAGTATAAAATTAATTAAAAACATATTACGAGAGTTTACGTGAAATAAATTCTTTAAATTTCGATGTCTTTTTTTAATTTTTGAAAAAAATCCTAGATTTTAAAGATTTTTAAAAGACGATTTAACTAAACAAACTGTGATTAAAAAACAAATTTAAAGATATTAATTGATCAATATAAAAAAATTAAAAAATGCTTATGATTGTTTTATTGGTTATAATAATGAATAATTTCGTATATTTTAATCTGAATAAAATTTCAACCATGGCATACTTTAACTAAAAAGTATAACAAAAATCAAAAAAAATTTTTACGTAAGATTTGAGTAGATAAAAATGAGAGCATTTGTAATAGATGAATTTGTACGATCCTTTATGGTAGCAACGTATTCTTTAAATTTTATAACATCTGAAATTGAAAAGACAAAATTCGATGTTTTGATAGCAATTTATTAAAATTTTTATATAAAATTGTAAAAAAAATGGATTAAAATTGATTTTTTATTATTATAGTTAGTAAATTGAATCAAACAATTGCATTTTTTAAGTTTAAGATCTTAATATGATTCAAAAAAATACAGTATGTTCAAGAGTATACATGAAAAATTTGAATAAAAATAACCCTTATAGTGTATGTATATTTTTTGAGATTATATTCATTTAAAAGGTTAACTTTTTATTTAAAAAATGCTCCAAACAGAATGTAAAAAGGTTATTTTAAAATGTAATTATAGTTATTTAAGTGGCGTCAATTTTTTTTTTACGGTTTTTAAGCTAGTTCAATTTTTTAAAGCGATATAACTGTTTGGAAACTTAGTATTTTTTCACGCTTTTATACGCATGTAATTGTCCAACCTGTGTTTTACAAAAAATTTGGAAAATTATTATTATATAATTATTTAAGTTGAATTATGAAGCATAGAATATTTTTTTTCTTTTCATTATTTCATTAAAAAATTAATAAAAAAAATACAACTACTATTACTAATTAACAATATTTTATTGGATTAAGTACTCATAAATCTTAAATATCATAAATACAAATATTTTTTAATATCTATATTCTTCAGGTAGAAAGTTGTTTTAAAAATGTCTTTTGTAAAAGTATTCATATCTTCACATAAAATAAATATATAATAATGATTCTTATAAATGTTTATAAAACAGAAGTTGGCTATTACATGCGTATTAAATGGTAAAAAATGTTTTGTTTTCAAACAATTACATCGTTTTAAAAAATTGAACTAGCTTCACACAAACGTTTTTTTCGTCATTTTACTGACCAAATTTGACAAAATGCGGATCACTCTATCAATTCATAGACCATTCGTTAAAACACGAACAGTCTTATTGATATCAAACTTTGGATAATGTAAATGCAAGGTTAATAATTTTTTAAATTTCTTTTCATTTTATTGGTCTAAGAAAAAAAAATTGCTCCGAGAAATGATAAGGTAGTTTGGGAATTGATGAAGTGGTTCGAAAAATGACAAGTTGGTTATGGAATTGATAAAATAGTCTTAGTTTTGATGAAAAAAATTTTTGTGTGTTTAAAATCATAAAAAAAAGTTAAACACACTTTAATTACTATAACTATATTTTAAACTAATATTTCTACATTTTGTTTTATGCGTTTTTAAGTGAGTAGTCTGGCTTTCGAAGGGATATTATTTCATAAAAATACGTGTTCTCCAGAATTCAAAAGTTATCTACATAAGATATGTTATATATTATGACAATTTGTGACATCTTTTGTACCAATTTGTGCCATTTTTATACATTTTGGAACATTTTTTTTCAGACGGTAGACATTCGCTTATTTATTATGTAACCAAAATGGCTTTTTTAAAAATCATACAAAATATGGTCAAACGAAAAAGAAATTTTTTATTAACTTATTTTTGATTATTCTATTGGTTTCAATTCGCACACGGATAGACACTTTACAGTGACCTTTATCCTAATTAAATTTAAAAAGGAACGATAGAGAGTAAATTGCCCGTGGTAACCTATGTTTAAGTGAAACGGCATTAAAAGTAAGAAAGAATATAGATAACCATGGAGAAGCGAATGCCTATCGTTTGAAAGAAGATGTCGCAAATTATACAAAGATATAGCATATTTGATGTTGATAACTCTTATTTTCTGGAGGTCTAAATTATTTTAGATAATTTGAAACTCATAAGAGCATTTATACGTATCATTTACAAATACCCTATATTCAATCATACTTTCATGCTTATTGTGTTTAAAGTATTATCATTTAATTGTCGAAAAAAAATCATTTTTTATAACCTTGATAATAAAACATAATTGATATTTGAATATTTGAAAAAATTGAACATTTTTTTAATGCTAAAAAGGTTATTAAAAAATAGTTAAACATTTAACTATTCATAACTTTCTCGGAAATTAATTGTGATTAATAACATTATACTAAATTGAAAAAAAAAATAAAAGCCGCTAGAAAAAAAATTAGTTAAAATAATATCTATTTTGGTTTAAACTAAATAAATTAATCAAAATAGTAACCGTTAGAACCTATACATTTTTGTTAATATTTTAACAACTTAAAAATCTTTGTTTTTTAAAAGTCAGATTTTAGAAATCTTATGAAGTCAATGAAAAGTCTTTCTGTAGAACGTTGATTTTAAAAAAATTAATTTTCTAGAATTGTATCCAATTGTTTGAATAAATGAAAATTTAGTTCTACAATCTTTCGTAAATTATCAATATTGGTACTAGTGGATCTTCGTTTATTCTCCTCATCATTGAAATCAAAATTACTCTGTCGAAATTCCTTAAACTAAAGATGCACCGAGTGTTTAGAAAATTGACTTTGTCCCCTATACATTCACTGTATTTTGATATATTTCAGTATCATATTGTCTAAGTTTAAACTAATGCAAAAAAATTACTCTTAATACCATTTTTGACAACATTTTTAAATTCGGATATAACATCTAAAACAAAAAGAAATAAGGGAAAAAAATTTTCTCTTTCATAACTCTCTTCAAATTCAACCGACTTTTTATAAGTAAATAGCCAAAAGTTGTTTTTTTTTTCTAACTTAGTGGAGAAGATAAGTCTAAAAAATTTTGAATCCTAAATGACTAAATTTGAAAAAGATCGTTATTTAGGCCTTTTTATCATAAATTTGACTAGGAGTAAACGTTATTTCGAAATAAATAATATGAAATGGTTTATATACCATCTAAAAGATTTACTATCAGAATAGGGTGGAAACACAGTACTACAAAAATGTATCAAAAATTGGCCGAGTTATGGTCCAAAGATTAGTAATCATTTTGAGAAAAAGATTCTAAAGTTTAAAAGTTATTACTTAGTTTTATTTTAATCAAATAAAATAAAAAAGTATCCGACATATAGATTAAAGTCTAACTCAAAAATAAGTGCCTAGTGAAGTTTATAGCTTGAGAATGAAAGAAGTTATTTAAATTTGAATATCAACTTTTCCGCTTTTTTTTCATTTTTTCCACAAAAATCAATTTTGTCTTCAGCATAACTACCTTAAACTTCATCAATTTTTATAGTCAAGTAGTCATTTAATGTGTTTTCTTTCATTTTAGTGAAAAAGAAATTTTAAAACTTTTGGTCCATAATTAGCAAAGTTATCTTTAAAAAGCACTACTATTTTGGACAATTTTTAGCATAGTTTTGTGCAAAGAATAACATTCTTCAAAGTTAATAAAATAAATTGCTTTATTAGGCATTAAAAAATGTAGATCTGAAATCCAGTGGAAACACAATACGATAAAAATATATATATATATAACTGGCGAAGTTTTGGACTAACAAATAGTTGTCATTTTTTAAGTAAAAGCAATAATTTTTTTATGTTGCATTCTAAACGAAAAGTTGTTAAAAATAAGCAAATTTAAAGTATTTTATAGATCTATATCTTACTTAAAAAATAAAACTACAACGATTATATTTATTGACAACAAAAAAGTTATACTTTTTTAAGTGTCAATTATTCCACTTTTTCTTCATCTTTGTCACAAAAATAAATTTTGTGATTGACATAACATTTTTCAAACTTTATAAATTTTTATAATTAAAAAGTCATAAGATGTATTTCTATCTAACTTAGTGAAGAAAATAGTCTATAAAAATATTAGTCTATAATAGGCTATATATATCTTAAAAACACCACTTTTTTTAGTCTTTTTTGTTAGTTATACTTTTCAAAAAAACTTTTGTGAAAGTGAAATGTTATGACTTATGACTTTTTATAAGGTACGAGTCAGAGTTAACGAAGAAACGTAATATGAGTGAGCCGTCAAAAAACTGAATAAGATATACGGCAATGAGTGGTAACCATTTTTGTAAAATAAAAAGAAATAAAGAAAAAAATTTTCTCTCTCAAATCCTCTTCAAATCCAACCGATTTTAATAGATAGATAGTCAAAAGTTGCGAATTTTTTTACTTAGTAGGAAAGATGGGTTTTAAAGTGTTAGACTATTATTGACTAAACTATCCTTAAGAAACATTTTTTTTGTTGCTTTTTTAGTATAGTTTTGTACAAGAGATAGGGTTATTTTAAAATCTAGAAAATACAAAGGTTTTTAATATCATTTGAAGGAGCATATTTAATAATATTGTGGAAACACAATACTATGAAATTATATTGAAAAATAGCTGAGTTATGGTCCAGAGAATAATGATCATTTTGAAAAAAATCTTAAAAGTTAAATAGCTACAACATAGTTATACTTTATGAAAACAAATAAAGTAATGTTCGTGTCTCATATAGAGATAATAGGCATTACATCAAGAAAAAGAGGTATATATAAAGAAGAAAAATACAAGATAATCATCATTTTGTCTTATTTACATTTTTCTTATTTTAGAATAAAATGACTAATTCTAATCAGTTTGTTAAATAGATTTACCTATAACTTTAAAAATAAGTATTCAACAAACTTTAGAAGTCAACATCAAAAGAAGTTAAATTAATTTAAATGTAAAGTTTTTTGCCTTCTTTTCTATTTATTTTGTATAAATCAATTTTGTTTCAGACACAACTCTTTTCAAACTTGATCAATTTTTATGGTCAAATAGTCGTTTGATGTATTTTTTTTAACTTAAAGGTAAAATAAGTCTCGAAACTTTTAGCCCATAGATGACCGAATTGTGTTTAAAAAGTACTACATTATTGAACAATTTTTCGCATAGTATTGTTTCGAAAATAAATCTTTTCAATGTTAATGAAATTTTATGATTTATAACTTATCAAAGATATACAACTCCAAAATAGTGCGGATACCCTGCAAAATTAGGAATGATTGATAACTGGTCAAGCTTTGGATCAACAAGTGTTGACTATTTCTTGGTAAAAATTTTAAAGTTGAATAGCTTTTACTTGGTGAAAACTTCAGAAAATTAAGTACTTATAGTTTGATAATAAAGATTTAAGTCTACACTCAGAGAAATTTACACAAAAAAAAGTCCTTCTGTCATAATTTTTCGTCCCCAAAATAATATTGCATAAATTTTATTCAAATTTGAATATATGAATAATGATTTTATAATTTTATCGCAGATCGTGAAATATTTATGCTTTTTTTTGCATTATTTTATCTTAAACAGAATGTAAATTATTGGTCTTTACAAGATAAAAATTTTCCTTTTTTTCACTAACACTGAAAACAAAATATCTAAACAAATATTATTTTGAATTACTTTTAGTAATTTAAAGTTTGTATATCCTAGATAATTAAATATTTTTATCTTATGTAAAAAAAATGTCTAGAAGTTACTAAGATTTAAATAAGTTATTTTATCTTGTGATTGTTTAGATTTCCTTGACATTTAATTATTTTAAAATATTATAGAATACAATTTATTAATATTCATAAAGATTTATCTTTTTTGGTAATTGACCTATTGATATTTTATCTTCTAAATAAGCATAACAGAAAATTATAAAAAAATAGGTTTATGTTTAGTAAAAAATTTAGTATTAAAATATTTATTACATTAAATTAATCTTTTAAATAATTTTACTTCTTTTTCATAAATTTTCCCAAATTTTTCACGTAATGCATTGCTATGTTCTGAATTATTTGAAAACTTTTCACTTCTAGTTAATTTTTCTTCAACAATTGATAGTTTTTCGTTTAATTTTTCACTCATTTTTGCAAGGTAGTCTAATTTTTCATCAAATTTTGAAAGGTAATTTAATTTTTTATCTACTCTTTTTTCTAAATGATCCATTTTTTCTTTTAAATGTAATAACGTATTATTAATTAATTGCGAAGATACTTTATTAGTCATTTCTCTATTATCATAATCATTTGAAACTGCAGTTAAAACTGAGCTATCTTCTCCTGAATCATAACCATTAATTTCATTATTATTGTTGTTTAAAGCCATAATTTAACTTCAGTACATAAACAACTAGATTAAGAATAAAAAATATATAAATTAATTTATTGCATATATATACATAAATAATGAATAAAAAAAATATAAATAAATATTTAAATTAATTTTAGTAAATACATATTCCTAGATATGAATATTTAAAAGTAACAATAAAATATTTAAAATAATTTTCCAATATTTCTTCAACATTTTTTAAGAATCATTAGAAAAAATCTATTTTAAGTGTGATATAAATACTTTTGAAAGAAACATTTTTAAAACAATTTTGTAAATATTAAATTTAGGCAATAAAAATATCATATTTATTACAATAAAAAGCAAGAAATATTTAATTATATAAAATATTGTTAATTAACTATAGTAATTATATATTTGTTACTAGTTTTTTATAAAAATAATTGAAAGTAATAAAAAGTTATTTAATTACAGAAAAAATAGAAAACACTTTATACTTCATAATTTTACTTAAAAATAGATACATTATAATGTTCTTTAAAAAATCTTAAAGAGAAAAAATTCCGCTATTTGATGCACATAAGATTGTGAAAAAATTTTAAATTTTCAAAAAGTCACATCGTTTTAAAAAATTTTAAAAATCATATAAACCATGAAAAAAAACTGTTGTTATATAAATAATCATAACTGTATTTTAAATTAATATTTTGTTATTCATTTTTAAAAATTTCTTTAAATTGTAAGTTAAATTTTTAAATAAGTATAATACCATAAAAATCTATTCACACTGAAGAAAGCTATTTTATTTAAATTTTCCAGACAACTTCTTGGATACCTTTTATGGAAAGATTAAATTAAATTAAATAATAATAATATTGTAATTTTGTCTATTTTTTTTAATTAAATAAATTTTTGCTATATTTTGTTGTCTACTTTTACTTTTGATAACAATGATAAGTCCTGAAGTCTTTAACAAGTGGAAAAATAATTTGTTGCATCGTCTGACATTAGAAAAGGAAAAAGTTTTTTCTGAGATAAATTTCAATGAAATTGGTGTTTCTAGAAAGCCAGATATGTTAAAAGAAACATATAGAAATATGTATAATGAGAATATGAATTCTATTGAGAAAGAAAAAACTGAAAATGAATATAAGGAGCTTGTTTTAGAAATTGAAAAAGAAATAATTTGGTGTAAAATAGAAGGAGAAATTCGAAAAAGACATCAAAATGAATTGTGCCAATCAATTTTAAATGCTTTTGATGTTTTTGAAAAAAACGGAGGAAATTTTAGTGACTCTAAAATTTTAAATAAACAAATTAAAGAAGAAATAAAAATTGACCAAGAAGTAAGTAAAGAAGATTTTTTAAAATCTTTAACTTCTCCAACAGAACATATCAATAAAAAATATGGACGATTATCTGATGATAGTTACAAATTGGCAAATGATACAATTATTAGTCATTGTTTTGAAAATAAACATGAATATATAATTTTTATAAATATTAATTATTTAATTTATGATGAAGTAGTAAGTTCTTTTGCTATAGCTACTAAATCATTTGTAACGGTTGGTCTAAAGAAAGAGAATTTTAAAAAAGTACAAAAAAATGAATTTAATGTTTTTTCAAGTCAAAATGATTTAAATAATGAAGTAAAAGTAAAACTATTTTTAAAAAATACTATAACATCTATAGAAGTTATTGAATCAATTGACAAAACTTTAAAAAAACCAAATATAATACTACTTGGGCTTCCAAATTCTTCTGTAACTTATTTAAAATCTATTGAAACTGGTGATACAGATAGCAATTTTATACCGGATAATGATACCAAGACATTAGCTTTTAAATATTATTCAAAAATAACATCTTTTGAAATTTACTTTTCACCTTATGTTTCAAGTTATCTTTCAAATTTGTCAAGAAACTGTGCAATAAAAAATTTCGGTGTTTTAAAAAATGATTTTTACATCTTGTGTCATAACTATGGTGAGTAGTCAGTAATTAGGTATTTCAAAGGTATAAAAATTTTATAAATGTATTCGAGCAAAATTGGATGAAATTAACTTTTGAATAATTTAAATTATTATATATTATTTAAATATGTTAGTAAAAAACTAATTGTATCTTTTAAATTAAAAATTTTAAATAATTGTGAATAAAATGATTCATATTTATGTCAGTACGAAATTAATTATGATGTTGTAACTAAAAATTTTTAGTACATTTAATATAAATTTTTACACGATAATACTATCCATTTACTTATTTTTATTAAAAATAACAATGAAACTATACAGTTAAATCTATAAAATATATGCCATAATTTAATTTTTTTAAATAGTTTAAAATTAAGTTTTTAAAGAAAAATTTCTATCAAAAACCTTGTAAAAAATTCTTATTTCAGGTTTTGTAATTTTTGTAATAAAAAAAATATAAATAGAATTGTTTATAATAAGCAATCTATCATATTATCGATATTCTCTCTTAATAATTTATCCAATGATTTTTTATTCTTAAATGTCTTTTTGTTATATAAATTTCCGACATTTAAAAGTAGGTATAGCAATGTAACACTTTGATTTCTTACATGTAAATTTGGTATCAAGAGCTAAAAAAAATTTTATCATATGATAGCATACTTACATTAAACATTAAATATTTTTCTACAACATCTTTTAAATTTTCACATTTATATGCCAAGATTGATCCAACGCAAAGTACATATGATACAGGTTCATTATAATTTAATTTATAATAAACAGTTATTCCTGATCTTGATCTATTTGTATAGTAGTCGCATATAATTGAGAAACCAACATTTAAATGATTTTCTGCAAAGATATTTCATAACAATTAAAATTAATTTACCTATTCTAGTGAGATTAATATGAAAATCATCAGTAAAAATATTCTTTTTGTTGTTAGGTACACATCGTTTAGCTATTTTTTCTGTATTTTCAAATACTTTTGATAAATTATTTAAAGATTCAAAATTATAATATTTCATGTAAAAATCTTTTAGATTTTCACTAACAAATTGGGTTATACTACATTCTGTTTTGAAAATATCTATTATTTGTTAAATTTCTGTAGCTTGTTTTAACCAAAATACTTTTATCTGTTAAATGTTAATCCATTATTTGATAATTTGACACTTACAAAATCAATTTTTGATAAAAACATATCAAAGCATTTATTCAAATTTGTTACTTTTATTTTGCTATTGAAATACTTATTTGCAATTGACAGAGATAATTTCTGAGGAAAAATATGTTCATTTAAATTGCAATCATCAATAACATATTGACTATATAAATCTCTAAATTTCCCTATTTTCCAGTAGTATGGTTTGAAACAGATACTAAAAATAACAAAATACTAATGAGCGGTTTTAATGTTTAAGCTTACAAAAAAATTGTTCTAAATGTTTTGCTCAATAATCTATGTATACATTCATTATTACTTCTTTTCGATGAATCAAAAGAAGAAATATTTCTTATGGCAAAAATTCTTTAAAATGTGAGTTATTATAACAATAAATAAAAACTTACTTCTCTACAAAATAATTGCTTTGTTTTATTTCATTATATAAACATTGAAAATTTAAATTTGTTTCAAATTCTTTATCGAAAATGTTATTAACTTCTTTTTTAATCATTATTCAATTTAAAACAATTAAATAGTAAGAGAACTAAATGTCAGTATAAAATTTTTCTTGTTTTAATATGTGAACGACAATGATAAATTTATATTATTACCACTCAAAATTTAAATAATAAGAAAATTTTCATGTTATATTATTTAAAGATTTTTTTAATAAAGCTTACTTTTTAAAATTTTTATATATATTAAATTGTTATTATGTTTATTGTTTGTCAATTTTGTAATAAACAGCATCACTGTAGCCATATAATACATCATTTAAAAATTTGCTCAAATATAATAAATGATTCTTCTATAACATTACAATGCCCTGTAACAAATTGTTCGAGAAATAGAAATTTTCCAAGCAATATGAATCTTA
The DNA here is from genome assembly GCA_963280985.1 of Strongyloides venezuelensis. NCBI lineage: Eukaryota > Metazoa > Nematoda > Chromadorea > Rhabditida > Strongyloididae > Strongyloides > Strongyloides venezuelensis. Next base: position 190,635 of record CAUJLX010000002.1, on the reverse strand, counting down.
GAAATCTTTACGCTCACTTTAATAGAAATCACTTTAAACAAGTTTCAAGATGGACAGGTTGTAGTGGATGTGACACATCAGAAAATTTAAAAAATACTGAAGATACTGATCCCATTCCTTCCTTAAATTCTTCAAATAATATAGATGATTTTGTTAATTCGGAACTCATTTCTTCTTTAAATTTTTTACAGAATTTAGAAGATTTTGAAAATTCTAAATTAATTTCAGAAAAAATCGAGAAATTAATACTGAATTTTGTAGCAAATAATTATGGAACAGATAAAATGTATTATTCAATTGTAAAATTAATAAATGATATTGGGAAAATTACACAAAATAACAAATTGTTAACTGCACTTCAAAACTGTAAAATAAAGAAAACATTACGTGAAAAAAATCTAGTCGTGAATGAAAAAATTCTTTGTGGTTATACCAAAAGTAAGAAAACACAAAACAGAAAAAGAAAAAACCAATGTAGTTAATAACTTAAATGTTTTTACTCCATTTTTCTACAGTGCTTTCTTTATTGATATTGATAGAGATATAAAATATTATTTGAAATCTATCAATTACAAATTAGAAAGTAATATTATAAAAATTATACTTTCTTTTGATGATATATGTTGTAATAATCTTGAAACAGGACATAGTAGAAATGGAAATTTTTGTCATAGTGCTTTTAGATTATTATTAGAAAACGGTATTTGTTGTAATTAGTAATTACATACTTTTATATTTTATTTTAGATTTGAATAATACTTCAAATGAAATGTCTAAATTAATCCATTATCGAACATATGGTCTTTGTTATAGTAGTGATTCAAAAAAGGATAATTATAAATCTTATGTAAATTTTGTAATATCTCAATTTGAAGGAAGATATATCATTATTAATAATTCAGAAAAAATACAATTAAAACTTCATTGTATTATAGGTGAGTTTATAAAATATTTTAAAGGGTAATAATAAACATGTCATTTCCATACAAAAAAATTAAATAGCAAAAATCTAAATTTTCTTAACTTTTTATTTTAACTAAGAATCTTAATGTTAAAAATCTATTACTAATAAAAAAAAATAAGTATTTTTTATAAATTTTGCTACAAAAAATTATTATTAACGTTATTTGAAGGCAAAAAGTAACAAAACAGTACTTACTTATTTAATATAATAAAAGAAGTTCAAAATATTTAATCATCTAAATTGTTTTATGAAAAAATTTTTTTATTATTATCTAAGAAAATATTAATATTATAAAATTTCTTCTGCAATATCACTTGTAGAGAGATTTTTATTTTTCATAACAAAATTACAAATATTATATTCTTTTAATTTATTTTCCTAAATATTTTCCAAAAAATATCAAATTTTGTTTATACATGAAATATTTTATTATTGATTTTTCTTTTTTATATCTTGAATATCAACAGTTTTTTTATCTCATAGTAATATATTATAAATATCATAAAATTAAAATATTATTTAAAGGTATTTCGATTAAGAAATATTTATAAATCGCCTTAAAATGACAAATTTATTAATAATTAAAATGTTTCAAGTATTTTTAAGTATTACGTATTCCAATATTTTTTATTCAAAAATCCGTTTTGTGAATCAATCAAATAATAAAAGTAAAACTAGGGATTTAAACACCTTTTTTATTTTGTCACTAAAAAGAGAAACTAAAATAATGTGTGTTGGCTAATTTGTTAAGCCTGAAACTTAGAGATATAAGAGTTGCAGCGAGTCAAATTCGAAAAAATTATTTTTACAAGTGTGCGATAAATATATTTTTTTAAAAACAAACAATGTTTCTAGTGGTATTTTTTTGTAAAAAAACGAATGAGTATATTTTCGGCTTTATAAATATACGTCTTTAATGTTTTTTTGAAATTTTTTATAGTTTTTTCAATTTTTGAGTACAAAAATCAAAAAAGCGCATGTTTAAACTATGCTTATTTGTTTTTCCATAAACAATTACCCGAAGAAACTATATTTATTTCTAAAAAAATCTATTAACCAGAAACTTTTAAAAATCAACTTTTCCGAATTTGTATCAATGAAGTTATTGTATCTCAAAGTTTCAAGTCGAATAAATTTGCCAACATACATTATTATAGTTCCTCTTTTTGTTAATAAAACAAAAATAGGGGTTAAAATTTTAGTAATATTAAATGTTTAAAATAGTTCGACTGACTCAAAAAAACGATATTTAAAATAAAGCTATAACCAAATTCAAATTAATCAAATAATCTTTAGGTGATCATCCACTGATGCAAAGCATTTTCCGTGAACGTCAAAATTACAGATCAGTTAGAAATGTTGGATCATGCAGAGCGTGTACAATAATACCTTCAGAATATCACAAATATACTGTTTGTTGTAGGGCATGAAATTTTCTTAAAGTAAGTAATGTTATATTAATCTACAGAGTAGGCCATAATATGCATTACAGTTTCAATAAAATTTTTTCAATAAAAAATTCGTAATGTAAAGTAATATCTTTCAATTAAGATTTTAAAATACTTTTATCTTCTAATCGTTAGCAACGTGATTTATCTATACTACCAAAAAGAGTGAATAGTAGGAAATATTATGTAGTTTGAATACCACCGTGATTCACATTTTGGCCTACCCTGTACAATACATCTAATACCTTTTAATGATAGCTCTGAATTTTGAATATTAACAAGTAGAGTTTTATTATGATTAATTATTTTTTCTTATAAGTCAGAACTCACATTGTCTGTACTAGCTAGCTTCAGTATATAAAATATATTAGAGAAAAACGTAAGAACTATTAAAGATTTTAAAATAAGAATATACACACAAACTACTGGTATAAAAAATAATTTAATAATTGTTTTCGCAAAAATCTCTTGTATATTTTTGTACAGAAAAGTAAATGTTGATTTCCGATTATGAAAAAAATTGTATGCTATATTTTTTTTGTTAAAAGTTTAATTAGACATATAAAAAAATTTGTCAAGTAATTTTTTAAATTTTACTACTGTAAAATTTAGTATAATACTTATATTGTGATAATATATCTGAGAAATTGTTAAAATTTATTGGACATTTTGTTTACAACAAAAATACAAACTAAAATATATATTAATTATATAGATTTTTACTTAACTAAGATCTCGAATCTTAGTTCTTCTCTTAGTCTAGTTTTTCTAGAGTTGTCTGTAGTTCTAAAATGTTAAATTTAGTACATTATATTGACAATTAAATATACGAACAATAAGTGATTACAGTTGTTTTTTATAGCTATAGCATTTTTTAGAAAACGGCAAACTAATGTTACGTGGTCTTTTATATACAACATAAGTTATAACATTTTTGTGTTATTCTTGGAATTTCATAAAATATTAACCATACTGTTTTAAGTTAAAGTAATTTTAATAATTTTAAAAAAAAATTATTTTAAATCAAACAATGTTGTACTGAACATATTATATAATAATAACATATTGAAAAATTTCAATTACATAATGTCCCAAATATTCCTCAATATAACAATTGGTGCAGCGACAGTTTTCACGACATATTGGAAGGTGTGTTGGCTAACATAACATTTTCATGTATAAATGTTTATTTGATTGGAACAAAAATTGATTCTAAAGCTTTTAGACTTGAAATACTATCTATAACAAAAAGATTTCAAGCAACACATCTTCTGTCAGTTTTGCATGAAAATTTTTTTGATCTTAATAGTGAAAAACGAAAAATTAATAAGAAATCAAAGTTTCTATTGTCTGGTGAACAAAACCAAATTCTATGTCGCATGTTCTATGAATACTTAAAAACTATAGAAGAAAGTGATGCATCAGGCTTAAATAATCCAATTTACGAATCAATGTATAACCTTTTAAATATAATGTTATCATTATCATACATGGTTGAGAACCATGAAAAATCAGCTTCTGATATTATAAAAACGATTGATTCCTACATTGATCTCTTTTTTGTATATCTAAAAGTAACATTTCGTAAGTTAAAACACAACATAAAATATTTAGAAGTGTGATATAGACATTAGTTTGTTACATATGAAGTAGTGTTTTTTACTTTAAATTTAAATAGAAATAACTTTATTAGAAAAACATTTTTATTTAAAATAATAACATTAGAATCTACATATTGTTACGATCAAGATACAAACTATTTATTTTCATTTGTCGTGATTTTTCGTTTTTTAAATCTTTTTTAAATAACGGAAAATTTTTCATATAAGTAACATCCAAGTTTTTTTTCAAGTTTTCCAACAGTTGCTCTTAGATTGGTTTCTACAGTTTACTGTAATTCATCGTTATCTATAGCAAAACATAGCTAATTATTTGAAAAAATCGCGTCAAACTATTTGAATCGGGAAAAGTAGATTTTATATATAACAAACTAATATCTTTATAACTCTTTTGAATCTCGATTTAATTGTATTTCAGCTAATTATACACTTTCATATAAATATCATATACTGACACATTATAAAGACTTTATTGAAAAGTTCGGGCACCCATTAAATGTTTCAACTAAACGTTTTGAGGTAACAAAAAATTCATAAATATAGAGTGAGCCAAATTATACATCACAGTTTTAATCCGAATTTTTATTTTTTTTAATAAAAAATTTAAACACATACTAATATCTTTTCAATTATGATTCTAAAACATTTATATTTTCTAATTGTTAGTAATATAATTTATTTATGTGAATAAAAAAGAATAAGTTGTAAAAAAATTATGCAGTTTTAATACAACTGTGATGTATATTTTGGTTCAACTTGGATGCTAAGAAAAGTCTAAAATAAATGTTTTAGAGTAGTCATGTTAGAATAAAAGAGGCAGCAAAGATATCTAGAAATAAAACCTCAATTTTAAAAACAATACTTGGAAAAATACACTTTTTTAACATTGCTGAATTTGAAAAGACAGATCAAAATATTTCCAAAGTAACATCTTTAAGATCAAGCTGGATTTATGCAAAGCCAGTATTAAATTTAACTGAAAATTCTTTTTCAACTTCATTTGATTCTAGCTCAGATAATACTAAACTAGGTATGTCTATGATGATCAAATTTATTTTACTTATAATAAAGATAATGAAAAAAATGTAAAGGTTAAATTTCTTAACTTACATTATCTTTTTTATATTTATATTATGTTTATAATTCATAACAAAAATCTACTAAAAATTATTAAATATAATATTTTAATTGAATCTTATAATACAACAATAAAAATGATAATAATGACGTTATTAATTTTTTTAGACCTTCGAATGTTTGACGTTTAAAGATATAATCAAGTAGTAAATGAGGAGTATGAAAAAATGTATCAAAAAGATAGAAGCTTAGATTTATCTAATGAAGAAGAAGATGATGAGTATGATGAAAAAGACAAAATATTTTTTGTTGAATAATTACATTGATATGTTTTTGTTAATTAATTTTACATGTCACTTTACTCTATAAAGAATATTATTTCTAAAAATTAAACTTTATAATTTTAATATTTTTCTTTCAAAATTAACACCTGCTTTTAATTATAATGCAGATTCTTTCGATATTTTTATTTAAAAATAGCTTATATTATAATAGTTTTTTTAAGTTATTGGTGAATTTATTTTGATATCTATTTTAATCGGAAGACAATCTTCTTTTCTGTATAACTGTAAATTTTAAGAAAGATTATTTCCAGAATATTTTTTTGTCATGTATAAAATAAAAAATCTTAATTTCCATTTTTTTATATTATATAACACATATATATGAATATAACATATATGTGTATAATTATTTATGTGCAACGTATGTTAAAGATGCTTTTTAAAAAAACTTATTTCAAATTTTTTCGTAGACTGCTGGTATTAAAAATTGTATATAGAAAAAATATTTTTATCTGGTAAATTTTGTGTGTAGCTAAACTTTCTTTTTAAAAATTTATTTTGGGTAATATACTTATGTATTGAATGGAACACGAAGAGCTATACTAATGTAAAAACAAAAAAAGGAGTCTCTGGTACAGCATCTGCTAGTAAGTATAAGTGTAATTAAAAAGATAAATCAAAAAAAAACTTTATTTCACATTTAACGTCATTTATTTTTCTAGATTCTATAAATAAATGCTTATTCTGATGTTCCAAATCAAAGGTTCGTCATGCTGAGACACAAAAAGTTACCTTAACAACTCATCTTGCCTCATCAGCATTATATAAAGGTTATAGGATATTGTTACACAAATCTGATATGGAGACATTCTTTACTGATGATCAAACATGTGTTGTCTAAAAGTTTAGAGATCTGTCTATATATCAAATATTGAAGGAAATTTATCTGTTAACAAATGTAGGCGTCTTGAAATTAGTGATAGAATACTTGCAATAAATAATCGTTTTACAATGAATGGAGCAACAGAAAAAGCAAATCGTATAGTTAAAAATACTAAAGATTTAATTATTTTATTAGTAGAGTTTGATGTTATAGAGGCACCATTATCAAGAATATTGTCTGTTAAATTAACAAAAAAGAGGTAATGCCATTGGTATTAAATGTAACTCAAGAGGTGAATATAAGGGAAAAAGATGAACTACTTATCGTTAATAATCTATTCAAAGGATTTTCAACATATAGATATGATTTAATACATATTTATGATAGAATTATTTCAATTGATGATGTTTCAATAATACATGTACAGTTGCTTGAGGTATTCGTCTTCTTCATTGATGTAGTTGTGTTCTTCATCTTTTAGTACAAAATAATCATTATATTATAGAAGAACAAAAAGTAAAAAGTAATTGTAGATTAATTTGCGGTATTATTCTAAATAGGAAAATTGATTCATCTGGAATTAATTATATGACGAAAGCTAAAAAATTAATTGTTTACTTTTTAAAGAAAAAATTTTTTTAATACTTTATTAATGGTTTTACTATTCAAATACATTTCCTGATGATAACATCTATTAGTATGTGTTTTTTACTGGAAGTTTTATAGTAATTTATTTATAGTATTAATAGAAATTATGGACCTCCAAAAATACTATTAAATTTTGAAGATAACTAAATAAGTGTCAATTTTAAGATTAAATTAATTATTACATTATTTGTATATAGAATTTTTACTAGTTTTTTACAGAAATACTCTTATTTAATTAATTTATAAAAACATTTTCATTTAGAAAGAATTGCAACTAGGTGCTTGTGATTACTTTAATATATACGCAATTATTTATTAATATTTAACTAATTATTATAAAACATCAATATGGATTAGTGTTAATTTTAATCTTAACAAGTTTTAAATGTATCTTATTCATAGTTCAACTTCAGATGTTAAAAATTATTTGCATAAGTATGTTTTTGTATTAAATTTAACTAGTTTTGATTTAACTTTCTAGAATTTTAATAATTAATTACCACTTCTTAGAAGGTGTTATTTACCCAAGATTGAAGAAATTATTGATTCAAATATGGTTGAAAATTCAAGTGAAAAAGGAAAAATACTACGAATGTAAATGATATAAATTTCTTTTTTGTTGTGTTTTTTATGATATATAAAATATCAGTTGATATAATATAGAGAACTTAAATTCTGGTAGTATTTCCGACCGTATGAAAGATAGTGAAGAGTTTATAATACCAACGGTTTATAATTTACGAACTTTTTTTGATAACTAGTGTAGTAAAAAGAAAGGATTTTATTAATTATACATGAAAATAAAATACTTGGTTTGTTAATACATAATAGATAACACGAAGATAATCATATCACTATACTGGATTTATGTGTGAGTAAATTATTACTGTTTTGTGATCATCTATAAATGAATGTTAAAAGTTTAATAATTAATTTTATTAAAGACGTTATTTACTGTAAAAAAGAGTGTATGTACGTTCTTTTATATATATGCATTTATCATTTAAAGTTAATTAATAGTATTTTGTTTTTATTTACAAAAAAAAACACTTATTTTCTACTTAATTAAAAGTGTAGAAAAGGCAATTCTTCAGAATAGTCGTAGTCATCTTTTCTTACTTTTTTTTAAATTTGTTATCTGAAAAATAATAGTAAAAAGGAAAATAGTTAATAAAAATTCCTTCATATTTATTGAAGAAATTTGAGAAATTAATTTCTATTTTTAAGCTTGTGTATGCAGGATAGACAACAGTGGTAAATTTGTTGATAATAAAATCTAAAATGCTACTGCTTATATACAAAAATTTTTACTGTAAAGTAAAAGGAAAATTTTTAATGTATGAGATATATGCATGTAAAAACTTTGAGTATCACTATTGGTTATCATTATCGGGTAAAAGTAAATAAATGAGTAAATTTTTTTAATATATTTTATGTTTCTAATAAGTATTCGTTTTTTCTGGATTGCTAAGTAATTTATTATTTGGAATATTATCTATAATAAAAGTAGAATTTACAATAGTTTTTAAGGGAAATGATAAACGTTCTTGTATTAGAGATGTTGTATTACTGTTATCAATGTATGTTGCTGAGGTAGAATTACAAAAATCAAAGAATAGAGTATTTCGTCTATAAATTCCAAATACTCCGAAATCTTTGATAGTTATTCTCATCGTCTTTTTCCTATTAAATTATTTAATGTTTTAGTAAGTTTAACATATTTTATCAAGAATATGAAAATAAAATTCATACTTTTGGTGTATTTTTTTCGAAATTTTAATAAAAGTAATACTAAGAAATTTCCATAGTAATATTTAAATTTTTTTCAAGAATAATTTTAAAAACAAATCTAAACTAAATTTTTTAAACAATTATGGCAAAAATAACTGTGGATAGAACTGAAGAAGTATTCAAAAATATTTTTAACTCATTAGTAAAAAACAAATTATCTTCAAAACAGTCAATAAATTTTTCATTGGTAGGTGACTTGTTTTCATGTCTATTTTTTCTCAAGAATGAATTATCAAAAAGTATTTTGGATATAAGTATCGGAGATTTTTTATTTGATGAAAAGTCATTGTCAAAGATTACTGAAAAAATATTACTATCTTTTGATGTTTCAACACGTCATAAACTTATGGATGAATTAAATTTGTCTAAATCTAATGCAGAATTATCATTTTTAAATGTCAAAAAATATACAGATATTATATTTTTTAATGCTAGTGATACTGGAAAAACAATTTTAACTGTTTTGTATTGCATAAAGAAGAATTTTTTAAGCAATTTAAAAGGACCATTGGGATTTGACTACAATGAATGGTTAGAATATGCAAAAAATCAACCTAAAAATGATAATAATGTTTTGATAACAAAATCAGAATCTGAAAGTCCAGTTGTACTTACTTTATCTCCAATTAAAAAAACAAATAATTCATATCCACATTTTGACATGACTTTAAATGTAACACCAATAAAAAAAATCTCTCCAAGTTCATTAAACAGTTCGTTAAACTGCTCAATAACAACAATATCAAATTCAATAAGTCAAAATCATTTTGAAAAAATAATAACTACACCGAAATCATTTGTTTTAGTTGATATAATATGGAAAAAAAATGTATTACATGGACCACATGGTGTGTATTTTATATTTTATTAATAACTTTCCATTTAAAATTTAAGGTTTTCCCAAAGGAATGAGAAATGCAAAATATTTATTTACACTACCTATAAAAGAAAATGAAAAAAATATAAAGGTAATTGAATATCGATATATTAAATTCAAAAGTAATACAATTGAAACAACATTAACTAAGCACATCTTAAATAGCATTATTAAAGAATTTCTAAATGTTAAAACTTAACAATATTTGTTAATAGTTCGAATTGGTGCAATATTTTTAAAAATTCATTACAAATTGATCCAAATTTTGAAAATATTAATAAATTATTCACCATTATATCTATAGAATCTATCAAACATAAATTACTTGACTTGTTAATAGAAAAAACCATTCCAGATGAAGCAAAGAAAGGAAAACTATTTGCTGAAACGATTGAATTTAATCTTTAAATTTAAAAAAAAATTTCCTTCAATTTTTATTACAATATAACTATAATAAGAAAATGAATTATTACTTTAAGTAATTTTACATAAGTTAAATCATTCTAAGATCAAATATTAAAAATAAATTTTTTAAATTTAAAGTTTTATAATTTGTCTAACGTTGTTTTTAAAAAATGTTTTCTAATGCATTATTAAATAAAGTATAAATTAAAAAATAATTAAAAAAGCATCAAATGTTTCGAAAAGTTTAAAGAAAAATTAAACTGATAAACTTTCATGCAATATATTTAGATTAATAAATCATTTTTATAAAAAAATTATTTTAAATACTTAGATAAAATAAGTTTTAAAAAATTATGTTAATCTTTTATCAAATTCCATTTATAAATTATTTTAATAAATTTTTGAAAAAAAAAATCATAATTCCAAATAATTATTACAAAATACATCGTAAGCGACAATAATAAACATAACTGTCAAATTTTGCGTTTAGGATGGAAAATTATGTGCTCGGGACGAAAAATTAAAACTCAGAACGTTTTTTTGTGTAAATTTCTCTGAGTGTAAATCAATTGTTTCATTGATATGATTCATAGTATTCTGCAAATTTTCTCAAAATTAAAGCAAGATGTTTTAAATAATAACTTTATCATTAAAAATTATATATATAACAAATAGTTAATGCAAAAAAAATTTGTCAAATATTCAAATTTCTTAAATTCTAAATTTCATATTTTATGCAATTAAATTAACTAGTTATAAGTAAAAACAGTTAACACATATTTCTATATCAGTTGTTAATTTAAACATTAACTATTATCAAGATGAGTAATTTGTCATCATTTAATACAATCGTAAATGATATAGATAATGGACCTGATTTAATATGTGAGTTCTTATTTGTCTGTTAATTACATTATTTATAGTAGACTATGATTATCTAGATTCTCCAACACATAATATTTCACAAAGTACTATAAATAATACAATAGTTAATTCTGATACAAAAACATACGACGATACGATTCTTAATACAATAGAAAAAATTTAAAAATAAGATAACATTTGTATCTAAAAATTATAGATAATTCAACAGAACTTAATCATTCTCCTTTAAATGAAGTGAGAAATATGAATTTGTATAAGCAATTTTCTGCAATTCTTTTAAATGAACATACTTTTAAAACTCGTCTTTATGAAGAAATAGACAATAGACGAAATAAAAATTCAAAAAATGCAATGCTTGAATTAAAGTTAGAAAGATCCATTAAAAAAGAATGTTCAATAGATTTTAAAGAATCTATTAGATGTACTTATTTGTTTCTTTATAATATTTATACGTAAGATTTTAAAAAATTTTTAATAATACTTTATTCTTAGTTTGCTTATTCCACCAAATTACAGATCGAGAACATATGCCATAGAAATTTTTACTACGATATTTTATGATACTTTCAATGTTAAAGGTATTTTGTTTAGATTAAGTATTAATATCGTTTCTAGGGAATCCAATAAAAACAGAGAAATTTAAGAACATATATTATTTGAGACAAAACAGAATTAGGAAAACAATTGAAAAAAAAAGTTTAATGTCACATGATGAAATTTCTAAAATTGTAAAGTTTTAACATTTTATTTATTAATATTTTTCAGAATCTATTAAAACAATTTGAATCTTGTAAAACTCCTGTTTTTTTAACTTTATTTACGAATAATTGAAATACGTTACAAAAAGATATGCCAGAATTATGTCAAATCAAACTTATTGAAAGAGAAAGAAAAAAATTATATTTTTTTGATTCAATTAGAGTATTGCAAGGAATTGGAAATATAAAAAAATATTACAAAGAGTTAAATAAATCTCAGTTTAGAGAAAATTATTCAATTGAGAAAATTATAAATGATATTTTTATTTATTATGATCATGATTTACCAATAATAAGTTGGAACAACATAGAACAAAAAACAAACGGTCTTGTTTGGCGTGAATTGCCATTTAAAAGCTATGCTTTATTTTTAGGTACAACGTTTTTATCAGAATTTGACACACTAGAAGAAGGTATAATTTTATGGGTTCAACTAAATCAGTTATGTAAAGACTTGAAACTATTTGGAATAAATAAGACATTATATCATTTATTGCTATTAAAGTCAGATGTTCCCATGAGTAAAGTTCCAAAACCAAGTGGTAGACTTTGCAAAATAGCCCATGAAATTTATAATGAAATAAAAAATATTTATATCAAGTAGAATTAAATACAATAATTTTCTTAATATATTGTCAATTAAGTATAATATTTCGTCTTTATATAAGGTTTTTTATAACTGTTAAATAGTTAAATATATAAATATAATTGAAAGTTGATATTTAATATGCATAAATTTTTGATTGATTTGTCTTTTCAAATCTTTTTGAAACCAAAGTGTTAAAAACACTGATTAAAAAAATTGCATAAATCAAGGTGTTAACATAATAAATTGTTATATATAGTTGAATATTTAATAATATTTTTCTAATACGCATTTTTAATATGTCAAATTTTATGAGAGCTAAATTATTAGGTGAAAAAATTAATTTTTTTGCTATGAAATTTCAAGCAGTAGGAAAATTAAATGATAAACAAATTAAAGGACTTTTCAACATTATAGAAGATATTGTAATCTTACAATCGATTCATTGTTAATTCAAGCTCATGGTTTTGTAGATTTTTACAAGTTAAAAAATCCAGTAAGAGATAATTGATAAAGCACGAGAATAATGAGGTTAGTTTATTTTTCAATGTGTATAAAAACTAATTATGTAGTATAACGATTATTAATTACTCAAAAAAAGTTTGCTCTAACGTTTTTATGACAATTTTGAATACAAGTAAATATACTTTTTTTGAATAGGAAATTATAATCATAAAATAGAACTTTATTAATGCATAAAAAACTATTTCAAAAAATAATTTTATGAATTGTAAATTAAAAAAAAATAATTTGTGAAATTTTAGAGTGATAGTTTATAAGTAAATTGAAACACTTTATTTAACAAAATTTAGCATATGTACCCAACTACTGGCTAACTTGAAAGAAATAAAAATAAATAACAAAAAAATTTATTTTAAATACTATTGCGTCACCTTCTAACTATAGTCGTAGCGTTTCTTTCTAATAATAACTTAAAGCACAATCTCAGTTATCACTTTATTATATTAACATGATAGATACGCTCACTCACTTTAATCACACTAAACAAAGATGTTAATATATTTTACCTACAATTCCCTTATAGTGGGACTTTCTTATACATAATTTTTACGATCACCTCTAGGTGCTCTTACTTAACTAACCTTATAATTAGAAAACAATTAGTTTTATACAAAAAATAGTTTAAGATAAAAATATATACTAAAACAATTTTGCCATGAAATTTGGTGCCCCATGTTATTTAAAAGGAATGTCTTTTTGTCTTGATTGTTTGGGAATATGTATTTAGCTTTTTTATTTTTAATATCACTACTATAATATTAACTGATTTCCTAATTAGTTTTTAAAATATGGTTTTTGTAAATTATAATGAAAATAGAAAATATTACATAAAAATAATACTTATGAATAAGCGTTGTATTTTTTCATTTTAATCTTGTATTCAATTGAATTGTGTTTTTATTCACTTAGTAATTCTTAAATTTTAGATAGCATATTATTCAATTGATTTAAAATGGGATCTGGAATTTTACTTAGAAAAAAAAATTTTATTATGACAAATGATACGTTATTGCTATTAATGATTTATGGTGATGATATTGATACAAATAAAATTGGATCTAGTCATAAAGGTGGTGTGTTAACACATGTAGATATGTCTCAATAATTGTCTAATAAAAATTTTTTAAATGTTTATAATCAAATAAATAGTTCTTTTTCCAAAGAAACAATATCAAAAAAGCTATAAACGTTCATATAAAAATAATTTTACTTTTTTTACAATAAATTGTTAGCTCTAAGATGTTGTTAAATTATTAAAGTTCCAAAGTATAAAAAATTATAATTTAACAATATATACCCTACAAAATATTGAAAAAAAGCCACAAATTAAAATTCTTATTTTTAATTTTAGAATATAAAATTATTCACCCTAATTTACAAACTTCAAAACTTAGCCATATTAGAACATAGTCAGTAATTGAAAGTGATAAAATTAAGCCTTCAAATTACATTACATATATGAGATTAATTCTTTCTAATTTTACTGATTTAAATGTAGTATACAAAGAGAAAACCTTTAAAGTTAAAGTTATTGGTATCCTAGGAGATAATGAATTTTTACAAATGCTCCATAAACATAAAAGAAATTGGCTTGCTAGAGGAATAAACAATTGTCGTACTTGTACTGTTGATGGTTTGTCTAAAAAAATTTTTTCCTTCCAATATTTAAAATATTTATTGAGTTGGTTGATAATTTTTGATATAAAAAGCGTTTGTTACATTAACAGAAAAAGCATTATCTTCTTTTAAATTTTCTGGAAAACATAGGAGTTGTATATTTTTTTCAGTTAAATTACTTTTTACTGAAAATAAGCATGATATTAAAATTTAAAAAATTAGAACTACCAAAAAAATGCGTAAATATTTATATTTATTTATTAAACCAGCCTTAGACCTGCCTTCGGCAGGTCAGTCTGGTCTGCAGAGCATATTTTTTTATAAGAGAATTTAATGATAAGTTATAAATCGAAATATTTGTACAGAAAATTTGTTATTCAAAGAAATAAAAAAACACAATTTAAAAAACAATCATTTATTTAAAAATGTTTAAAAAATACAATTAAAAAAAATCATTTAATTAAAAATGTTAAAAAATTATTCTTGATCCATTGTCTTAGTCTTCCATCTGCTTTTCGTATTGCCATTTAATTGTTCTCCATATTTTTACTGTTCGATTAGAATCTATGCAATAAATAATTCTGAATAAACAATATTTTTTGCTTTATCAGATTCTGTTTTTACAAATTGACAATCAGGGCTTTTTACAGGTGAAAAAGTCACATACAATTGTTCATATGAAAATACTGGTGTTGTTAAATCTACACCAACTTTACTTAATGTTTGCTCTTGACTTTTATTAATGGTCATGGCGAAAGCAAATCTTACAGAAAACTGTTTCCTTGTTAATATAAAGAAGTATTCTTTCTCAGAACTATATAAAACTATCTTATGTATAAGAACATTTTTATCTTTATTTAATCCTGACAAATAAATACACGTTAATATTCTTTTACTAATCTTTCAAACTCTCAATCTTGTTCCATTACAAAGTTCTTCTTTAAAGTTCAAGTTACGAAAAACAATAATAACAGCATTAACTTGAGATTCAACACATGTGGTGGTAAACCGCTAGGTATCGACTGATTTAAGTTTTCAATAGGCATGTTGTAGTAATTTTTATTTGTATTCGAATCTTTTCTAATCGAATCGGTTGAAAATATTTTTTCTACATCGCCTGGTAGATTATTCTATTCTTCATTATTAATAGATTCTACAATGACATTTGTTAAAGCAAGAATTGATGTATTTGATTTTTCTAATACGCTATTATTTTTAGCTCGAAATATGTCATTTACTAAATTTTCCGTTGATTGGAGATTTAATGGTATATCAACTTCGCAATCTTCATTTTTTTGAAGAGCATCATCATCAATATCTAAAACCCATTTGGCAAAATCTATTTCGTTCTCTTTAATCCTCATGTTTTTGGTAAGTTTTATTGTCTCAAAGTGAACATTTCCAAAAGGGACTATACTTAGTAGAGAACAATACATTTTAGTGCCTTGTAGAATTTGGTATGATTGTCAATGTTTGCCTAAAATCACCGCCACATATAATGGCTTTCCCACCATTTTAATAATTATCTTTCTTATTTCTGAGTTGTATCTTTTACAAACATTAATAAATTAAAAGTTTTCGATTACTTTGTGGAAGGTTGTTTATGATACAAATACAATATTAATATGTTCGTTAAAAAAATATTACAGAATAAACACTTAAATTTTTCTTATCTATAATAAAAAATTGTTACAGTTAAATTAATATTAATATCACTTGAAAATATAATTTTATCATAAATTTAAAATCAGAAAATTTTTAATAGTTAATTCTGTGAAAGTATTTCATTTAAAAATTAAAAAGGGAAATGAAAAAAGAATTTATTTTAAAATTTCTTATAAAACAAATATAGATTTTAACCAAAAAGTTTTAATAATTAGTTATTTTAAAAATTAACTATAAAAAAGTTAAATTACACAAAAAAATAATATTATTAAAGCTTTTATTTTTTATTTCAATTTCCATTTGGTTTTTAATTCTAACTATATCTTGTTAAATTAACATTTTTAAATAAATTTTATTATTGTCATTTATTCAAATTTATTGTATTATTATGTATATATATTGTACGAATTTTGTAAAAATAAATGAGTTTATTAAATTAATTTTTTTAAATTTATGAATTAAATTCAAAACAAAATATGTCTTCTTCATCATGGAAAGAAAGAAAAATTTTAAGTAAGTTCTTTATCAAAAAAAACTAATAATTTCACTAAAGATCTTATGAAACGCTTAAAAATTGATGAGAGTGAAAAGAAAGAAGATCTTAGAGAGAGAGCAGAACAAGCATATTTAAAAGAAAAACCAATAAAAAAAGAAGAGAAAGAAAAAAAAATGAAAAAGCATTCCAAAAAGCATCATAATAACAATAAGAAAAATATTATAAATATGAATATTTTTGGTAATAAGGTGACTGTTGTTCATAAATATTAAATTTAAAAATTTTAATTTAATAAAATTATCTATTCACACACATTACAAATTATAAAATTAATTTTTTTAATAAATATTCAATAACTAATCAATTTAATAATGACATGTTGATCAATTTTTTAACCATTGTTTGGTATTTCAATTATTCGTTCTTTTGTAAGATAAAACAATCTTACTTAGAAACGTAAAAAAATTTAATTTCATTATTAATTGAATTTGAATTTAATAAAATTATAATTTATGACACATTATATATCATGTGTAATAAAAATCTTTGTTTTACATCATTACTACATAACTACAAAATTTTAAAATATAATTACATTTTTAATAATTTTTATATATTTTGTGACTAAGGTATCTCTTTTTTTCAACCAGATATACAAAGTAAAAGTTTTATTTAATCTTTAAATACACCTACATGATAATTAAATATAATGAAAAAATTGCAAATGTTTGCAAGATGTAGTATTTATTTTGTTTTTATTAAAGAAAATAATAATTTTTATAATTAGAAATTTTTTTTAAATTTTATGCTATAAAAATTTAATAAAAGTTAAAAATGAATTTCTTGGATTTCTTTAATTATCTTTCAAATATATTTTATTAAAATGCTTTCACATAAACAAAAAGACATTACTCTTTGGTTTATTATTTGGTAAATTTTTGGTCAAACTCCTTAGAATTTATTTTATTTCTACTTTGTACCTTTGAAATAAGTTATAAAAAAAAATTTAATTTACCCTCATAAACGTTATTTGGAAAAAAAAAACTACACAAAAATTGTTTAAAAATGTTGCATTCTAAAAGAAAACTTTACCAATTTTGATTAAAAAGTTATAAAGCTATTTTTTCTCTAAAAGTTAAAAAAAACATTTATTGATCATTAAACTACAAAAATTAATCAAGTTTGAATAGAGTCATGCTAAAAACAAAATTGATTTGTGTGTAAAAAATGAAGAAAATATAAGAAAATTGTTACTAAAATTAGTATAATCTGTTTTACAAATAAGCAATAAACTTCTCAATAGTTTTACTTTTTAAAATAAATTTTATTAAAAGTTCTGGACTATATCCTATAAAACAAAACATATAAAATATATTGGACATTAAGATAAATTGGGGAGATAGAGAATAGCGTATAGAAAAGGTAGGGAGCTTATAAAATGGTAATTTCTTATTAATTTTGATGATATAATTAATTTAAATTCCAAACGATTCCTTTCTTTTTTCGTTCTGAAAGAGAGACTCTTACTTTAAGTTATGCTTAAATCTATGTTAAAAAAACTATATCTATTTAATTTTATAGAGATATTATTAAGTAATAGCTATTTGACATTTTTATTTTTACCAAAAAAATAGTCATCACTTGTTGTTCCATAACTTGGTCAATTCTTTATCAATTTTAATACTACTGTGTTTTCGCACTATTCTGAAATTGTATCTTTAAAATAAGTCATAAACCATAAAATTTCATAAACTTTTAAAAAAGTTATTTTTGGAACAAAACTATACAAAAAATTGTACAAACATATGGCATTTTTTAACATAACTTGGCCAAATATAAACCAAAAGTTTTAAGACCTATTTTCCGCACTAAGTTGAAAAAATGCATCAAATGACTAATTAACCATAAAATTTGATCAAGTTTGGAGAGAGTTATGTCTGGAACAAAATTGATTTTTACAATAAAAATGAAAAAAAAAAGCAAAAAAGTTGACATTCAAATTAAAATAACTTTTTTCGTAGTTAAGTTATAAACATCGTTAAATACTTGTTTTCTAAATTAGACGTAGATCTATATAACAGGTAATATTTTATTTTTTTTATCAAGTAATTACTAAATTATAGCTATTAAACTTTTAACCCTTTTTTTCAAAAGGGTTACCACTCTTTGGAACATAACTCGGTCAATTTTTAATACAATTGGATAGAATTGTGTTTCCCCCCTATTCTGGTAGTATACCTTTTAAATGATATATAAACCATTATATATTATCTATTTTGAAATAACGTTTACTCCTGGTCAAATCTATGCTAAAAAAGGCCAAAAAAACAGTGTTTTTTAAAGATAACATGGCCAATTATGGCCTAAAACTTTTTAGATTCTTCTTCCCCACTAGGAAAAAAACACATCTTTTGGCTACTTACCCATAAAAATCGGTTAAATGTGAAGAAAGTTATGTGAGAGACAATTTTTTTTCCTTATTTCTTTTTAGTATAGATTTCGTTAATTAAGGTACACATTGAATGGCAAAAAATCTTTATTTATTTTTAATTTAAAAAAAATTACTACATTTTTAAATACTCTTTTGTTTAAAAAAATTAACTTACAAATATTACATTATATTTTAAGACTATAAAATAAATTTTTCAATTTTCGTTTGTTTACGTGCACTTTGGCAGACAAAATATAAAAACATAAAGGCTAATAAAGCAAAAGAAATGATTAAATAAAACACATTTTATCTTCAAAAATGAAATATTCAAAGCTTTATCTTTGTGATAATCCATATATACACATTCAATAATAATCAATCAAAATAATAAATTTAGAAAAAAAGTAGTTTTTAAAAACCTAATAATTCAAACTTTAATTAATCTAATAAATTAAAGGAAAAGATTAAGAACACTTTAGAACAGTTAATTCTATTAAAGATAAAATTCGTGGTCACAATTTTGATAGAGATCTTTCCTACAATAACTATCTTATATCAGACCCGTTCCACGATTTAAACGAGGGAATAGCATCATATTCATTGTACAGTTCTATTATGTATTCAAAAATTTTTTTAAAGAACTAGACGGAACATACATAAGCAATGCAATTCTTGTTGAAGCAAAAAAGTTAGGATTCTCAAAGACAATACAATCAATAATTTCTGAAAAAAACATTTGATTCATGTATAAATATTGATGAGATCAACAAAAAAAACAAGATTTCAATGTCTAGTATGGAGACAGTTTATGTTTTAAGAGGATATTTTGAGTTCTTTAAAAATTATCTTAGTTTTGTTAATTGTGAAGATGACAGTATGATAAAAGAAAAACAGATTTTAATTTTTATAAAAACAGTCCTAGGTCTAGTATATCTTTCACAAGATCCAACAATACCTGTAAACGAGTTAAAGAAAGAATGGGTAATACATGCAGATTTATACTTAAAATGTGTTTATTGTTTATTTGGTGAGCGTTACCAACAGCATTTAAAAATGCATAATTTGTTGCACGTACCTTTTAAACTGGATTATTTTGGTCTTCCTCTTCATTTTTTTTTCAGTTATACGCTTTGAGTCAGTCAACTCTCGACTGAAACAACTACTTTTATTATCAAATAATAGGTTAAATAAACCTAAAACTATTTTAACAAAGGTAAGAATTGTTTAATTTAAAAAAACTTAGTATTATTCCGTTTTTCCCCCTTAAAATAAATAGCGACAAGCTTTTTGATTTATTAAAACATATCCCTAATCGTATTTTTCAAATTTCTTTAACTGACATATGTCTTCTTTAAAGAACAGAAAGTTATTTCTTATAAATTAATTTAACACAAAAGACAACATTAACTTTATAAAAAATTTTCCTTATTCTATGTTAAAAAATAATATTAATTATTTTTCACATTTTTTTTTGATAATGTGGAAGATTCAAACTGATATTTATAAAGAAAATGAGAAAATTTCAATTATCAACAACTGTGGATGGAGTTATGATTTTGGTGATAAAAGTTGTTTGGAAATGAATATTTCTAAAAACATTGCTGAAGAAAAAGAAATTGAAAAAATTGTTGATGACATTAATACTTCAATCCTACTAAAGTCAACTGATGAAACATTAGAAGAAAGTTTGAATGACCCAAATGATTTTACATGGTTACCATAAATTTTGTGAAAATATAAAAAGAATTTTATTACGTTATTAAACTTTTTTTTTGTAAATAATTTTTAGTTTAAAAATAAAATTATTACTTCCAGTACAGCAAAAAATCTAAAAATAAAATATTAGTAAAATATAGTAGCTAACAAACTTATTTAATAAAACAGCAGGAAAACACCAATACAAAGTCATAAAAAACTAGCTCCTAAATTAATAAAAAGCAAAGAAAAAATAATTACTTTTTATAAAAAGAGGCTTAATTGTCTTTAAATTGCGAATAAAATAAATTTCACTTAGAGATGGTATTACATGCAATTTTTATGATAAATAACGGAATATTAATGTATAATTGAATACACTACACGAAATTTATTACTGTTAATATTATGCGAAAAAAAGATTAAATTTAATAAATATTTGCTAATCATAAAGATATAAAAATGTTGGACAATTATATAGCAAATTGTATGTCAATTTCAAAATTTTAATTGATAGACAAAAGAAACATTTTTTGTATGTAATTAATCAAATTGACAGAATTTGTCTCTGTGTGATAAGCCAACTATTTAACCATTACAAACCATTCCATGATCAAGCAATCGTTCTAAAATCATTCTTTTACTCATTCCTTACAGAACATTTCTTACATAACTATGCTTACAGAAGATTCCTTACATAAGATTCCTTACAAAACATTCCTTACAGAACATTCCTTACATAAGATTCCTTACAGAACATTCCTTACAGAAGATTCCTTACAGAACATTCTTTACAGAACATTTCTTACATAACTATGCTTACAGAAGATTCCTTACAGAACATTCTTTACAGAACTTTTCTTACAGAACATTCCTTACATAAGATTCCTTACAGAACATTCTTTACAGAACATTTCTTACAGAACATTCCTTACAGAACTTTCCTTACAGAACATTCCTTACAGAACATTTCTTACAGAACATTCTTTACAGAACATTTCTTACAGAACATTCTTTACAAAACATTTCTTACATAAGATTCCTTACAGAACATTCTTTACAGAACATTTCTTACATAACTATGCTTTACAGAAGATTCCTTACATAAGATTCCTTACAAAACATTCCTTACAGAACATTCTTTACAGAACATTTCTTACAGAACATTCTTTACAGAACATTTCTTACATAACTATGCTTACAGAAGATTCCTTACATAAGATTCCTTACAAAACATTCCTTACAGAACATTCCTTACAGAACATTTCTTACAGAACATTCTTTACAGAACATTTCTTACAGAACATTCTTTACAAAACATTTCTTACAGAACATTCTTTACAGAACATTCCTTACAGAACATTCTTTACAGAACATTCCTTACATAAGATTCCTTACAGAACATTCTTTACAGAACATTTCTTACAGAACATTCTTTACAGAACATTCCTTACATAAGATTCCTTACAAAACATTCTTTACAGAACATTCCTTACAGAACATTTCTTACAGAAGATTCCTTACAGAACATTCTTTACAGAACATTTCTTACAGAACATTCTTTACAGAACATTTCTTACATAACTATGCTTACAGAAGATTCCTTACATAACATTTCTTACAGAACATTCTTTACAGAACATTTCTTACAGAACATTCTTTACAGAACTTTTCTTACATAACTATGCTTACAGAACATTTCTTACAGAACATTCTTTACAGAACATTCCTTACATAAGATTCCTTACAGAACATTCTTTACAGAACATTTCTTACAGAACATTCTTTACAGAACATTTCTTACATAACTATGCTTACAGAAGATTCCTTACATAAGATTCCTTACAAAACATTCTTTACAGAACATTCCTTACAGAAGATTCCTTACAGAAGATTCCTTACAGAAGATTCCTTACAGAAGATTCCTTACATAAGATTTCTTACAGAACATTCTTTACAGAACATTTCTTACAGAACATTCTTTACAGAACTTTTCTTACATAACTATGCTTACAGAACATTTCTTACATAACTATGCTTACAGAACATTTCTTACAGAACATTCCTTACATAAGATTCCTTACAGAACATTTCTTACAGAACATTCTTTACAGAACATTTCTTACATAAGATTCCTTACAGAAGATTCCTTACAAAACATTTCTTACAGAACATTCTTTACAGAAGATTCCTTACAGAAGATTCCTTACAGAAGATTCCTTACAGAAGATTCCTTACAGAAGATTCCTTACATAAGATTCCTTACAGAACATTCTTTACAGAACATTTCTTACAGAACATTCTTTATAGAACTTTTCTTACATAACTATGCTTACAGAACATTTCTTACATAACTATGCTTACAGAACATTTCTTACAGAACATTCCTTACATAAGATTCCTTACAGAACATTTCTTACAGAACATTCTTTACAGAACATTTCTTACAGAACATTCTTTACAGAACATTTCTTACATAAGATTCCTTACAGAAGATTCCTTACAGAACATTCTTTACAGAACATTTCTTACATAAGATTCCTTACAGAACATTCCTTACAGAACATTCTTTACAGAACATTCCTTACAGAAGTTTTCTTACATAACATTTCTTACACAGAAAAAAAAAAGTATCATTTTTCGTCATACTAAAAAATTAATTTTGTAATTAAGTATCATTTTTCGTCATCCTTTATCTAATATTCATTTTTTTTTTTATGAATTTAAAATGTTTAAAGAAAAACAAATACAACTAATATACGTTAATTTAAATATTGGCAGCTAGAAGTAACTATTTTTTTAATTTAAATGCGTAAAATTAAGGTGTGTATTTTTTTATGGAAATTCATCAGTTTATTATTATCTATATTTTATTTTTCTTAGTAATGAAAAATCTTACACGGAATATGTTTGTAATAAAGTATATTGGTGATATATTTGTATATTATTCGAAACACGAAGCCTTTGTGAATAAAATAAAAAAACATTTTGATTGTTATCCAGCGCTGCTCGGATTATCTCATTCATGTTCAAATTTACAAAATGATACTAAATTTAAAATATCAATTATATGTTCTAACTATATTGTTTTAATCTGTTGTAAAATAGTAAATAAGTGTAAGTAAAAATTTTTAAGTTTTATATAATTAAACAATTGTCTGGCATGTACAGTTTATTATAATAATTTATTTAAAAATGACTTAGTCAATTACCTTTCGTCTACCTTTTTATTTTTTATTTACAAAAATTATTTCTAACTTACGGCGTATATTATTATGTTTATTTAATAATAGGGATAAAGTGCTGAATAAGTTAATTAAATAATCTACCTAAAATTTTAATTCTTATTTTACAACAGCACTTTTTAAAATAAAAGTCCATTTAATATTAAGTTTATGAATTTTTCGCTGCACCTCTATTTAAGTACTTATTATTGCATTAGTGTGCTAATTTGTTCAAGAAAACACAAACACATTACAATTATAATAAATAAAACAACATAAGCAATAACATCAATTAATATTATATATATTTAAGTTTTAATTTTTTAAAAAATTAAGAAAAAAATTCAATAATAATAACAATTAAAATCTCACAAAAACTTTATTTTTTAATTTTCGTAAACACTAGAAAAATAATTTACAAAAATAAAAAAAATTTAATTAATTTCGCAGCACTATTTATTTTTTTTATTTGCCTCTTCAAGTTTTTTTGATCCCACAACTTTTCGTGTACTTTTATCAAACCAAGAAGATTCCAAAATTTTAAAATTATCATCAATAACGCGGCAAATACGTAATGTTGGATTATTATTTAACAATTGTTTAACAACCATATTGTCAATTTTTTTCTTCAATTTCATTCGCAGCAAATTCAAATTTTACAACATCTTTTTCAATACTTTCAATTCTAGATTTAATTGAATCAAGAAGGAAATGAAATGATTTTTTAAAAATTATAAATATATTAAAAAAAATGATTAAGACTTACACTTGAAGCAAATTTTCAGATTTTTTGTCCATATTTTATTATTATCTAAAAATAATTTTTTTAAGTTATATTATTATCAACCAAAAAAAAAACGAAAAAAATACGAAAACAAAAACAATGATAAATAGTAAAAAAATTTAATAAAAAATTATAAAATTACTAAATTTATAACGCACAGAGATTTAAAAAAAGTTATAGTAAGAAACTATTATAAAATCAAACATTTTGAAATAAGAACAAATTACTTCTTTGACTAAACGTTGGAATAAAGTCATTATTTTATTCTTTTTATTTAAAATACAGATTGAAGGCAATATAATATTAAAGTACACATTTTATTCCTCTTATATCATTGGTACATTATGATAGAAAAAAAAATGCGTGTATCCATTATATATTTCAATCTAAAAAGATAAAATAACAATTAAAAAATTTAAATTACCACATCTCCAAATTTTTGTTAGAAATTTTTTAAAAATTTCTTATATATTTTTAAGAACAGTCTCCTGTACTTACTTTCATTTGGAAGTACGGAAACTATACAAATAAATCAAAATATTTCTAAAAATGTTTTCGCCGTTTGCTTTTAAAATATAAAAGAAAAGTAAAAATACTTAAATTAGCATATCTCAAACTTTTTACAATGGATTTTTTTAAATTTTTTATATATTGTTAAGAATAAACTCTTGTACTTACTTTTATTTGGAAGTACAGAAACTATGCAAATAAATCAAAATATTTTTAAGAATGTTTTAGCCGTTTGCTCTAAAATTACAAAAGTTAAAATACTTAAATTAGCATATCTCAAACTTTTTACAATGGATTTTTTTAAATTTTTTATATATTATTAAGAATAAACTCTTGTACTTACTTTTATTTGGAAGTACAGAAACTATGCAAATAAATCAAAATATTTCTAAGAATGTTTTAGCCGTTTGCTCTAAAATTACAAAAGTTAAAATACTTAAATTAGCATATCTCAAAATTTTTACTATAGATTTTTTTAAATTTTTTATATATTGTTAAGAACAGACTCCTGTACTTACTTTCATTTGGAAGTACAGAAACTATGCAAATAAATCAAAATATTTCTAAGAATGTTTTCGCCGTTTGCTTTTAAAATATAAAAGAAAAGTAAAAATACTTAAATTAGCATATCTCAAAATTCCTGTTTTATAATTTTTTTAAAATTTCAATATATGATTAGAACGTTTTAACTACTATTTTATCCATTTATATTTATTTAATATCAATTTAAAAATGAAAATTCGTTGTTATGCTTGTTGCGAAAATCATGGTATTGACCATATAATTAATCATATAAACGATAGACATTTAATGGTAGATTCACAAATGGAAGAAAAATTGACATGTCCAATAACTTCCTGCTTAAAAAATGGTAAAATTATGAATATAAAATCACTTTACAATCATTTTAATTTATGTCATGCAAAACAAATAAAAAATATTATATGTAATTGTGATGCAGAAAATAATTTATCAAACAAAAGCGAAAATGAATATACAACATTTAATTCTAATGATACTATTTCAAGAATAGATTATGGTAGAAAAATTAAAAATAATTCAGATGATATAGACAGTCTTTTGTTTAATTTTGTAGACGAAAATCATTCTACTGATAAATTATATATCAATGTTTTTGATATGATATGTAAAATAGCAGAAATAACTCAAAGTGAAGATTTGTGCAGCTCTCTTAAACTTTGTAATTTTAAACGAACTATTAGAAATAAAAATGAATGTGTATTAGAAGAAATAATTACAGATTATTCAAATAAAAAAACTCTAGAAAACGCAAAAAGTTAGAAACTTTAAGTGCTAGCGAAAATGAAATTTTTAAATATTCATACAAAGTAAGATACTTTGACATTGATCATGATATTAAAAACTACGTTGGAGTGTATTATCATTTATTTAAACGTCTATTTGATCCTAATTTAATTAATAGGTAAAGTTTAAATTTCATTTAATTTAATTTTTTTTAGCAAAGATCCTATTGAAGTTAAAGTAATACTTTACTTTGATGATATATCAACAAATAATATTTGTGGACCTCATACAAATAATGGTAATTTCTGTCATGCTGTGTATAAATTACTTTCATTAAGTGGTAAATATAAAAACTATGAAAACTCACTTGCTTTTACTAATATTTTTATTAATAATTTCTTAATTTTTTTTAACTTTTTGTGCTATGATTTTGATTATTTTTAGATGCTAAACATTCTGATAATGAAGGATCAAAATTAGTTCATTATAGAACATTTGGATTGTGTTTAGCTAAAAAAACTAAGAAAGGAAATTATGAATCATTTGTTCAGTTTTGCATTGAAAAATTCGATAATAGAATAGTTGCTATAAATGAAAAAATTAAGATAAAATTAAAAATTTGGTGTATAGTTGGTAAGTTATAGATTTAATGATAACATGTAATACAATTGTAATTTAGGTGACCATCCCTTAATGCAAAACATTTTTAAGCATATACATAATTTTCGTTCTATAGGTACGATTAATTGCTGCAGAGCATGTAATATTATTCCCTGTCATTACAAAAATTTTATGAAATATGAAGAAGTATGAAATCATTTAAAAGTAAGCTTTAGTTATATAGTGTTGTGATTTCAAATTTAATGTTGTTTTTTTTTTAATTTTTAGATACACAATATATTAAATATTCCTACAAATAATAATTTATTTTCTGACCCATTTCATGATTTATATGAAGGTGTAGTTGCAAATGTACTTCATTCTTCAATATTTCTTTATTTAATATTAATGAAAAAAGATACAATTGTTTTTAAAAATCAACTACTAGAAATTATCAGTGATTATAATGCAAAAGCTTTAAAATCAGTAATATTAGATGACTTTTTCAAAATTACTTCAGAAAGAAAGAAAATTAACAAAAAAAATAAGTTTTTGCTTAATGGTGAGCAAACGTACCTGCTATTTCAAGTTTTTCATCGTTATATGAAAGAAATTGGCGTTTTTGAAAGTGCTGCATTGAAAAATTCTATTATTCAAGCAATGTTTGGGTTGCTTAATTCATTACTAAATATATGCTACTTGCTTGAAGACATTGAAAAAACATCAGATGAAATTGCTGCTTATATTGATTATAGTATTAATGATTTTATAAAGTTTTTAAATATTACATTTCGTATGTTTTTTAATCTAATGATTATCTATTTTATCTTTTTAGCTAATTATATTCTTTCATATAAATACCATATGTTAATGCATTACAAAGACTGGATACAACATTTTGGTCATCCTATGCATTTTTCAACGATGAGATATGAAGTAGGTTTATTTCAAAAGTTACCAGATGTGATAGCAATTTTACTTTTTTCAGAGTGCTCATAAGCGTGTAAAAGAAGCGTCAAAGATAACAAAAAACAAAATCAATATATTAAAAACTGTTATGGGAAAATTATTCTTATTTGATACAGTTGGATTGTTTAGTAAAAATCTTTCGGAGGAAAAGGAAAATTTATTTAAAAAGAACTGGAGCTGCTGCGCACCGATAATAAAAATAGATAATTTGAATGTTACTGTGGATTATATTAACTTAGACGAAAGTATTTTCAACAAATTTTTAAATTGTGACGACAACAGTGATGAACTTACAATGAATAAATGTAAGAAAGCTATTCGAAATGAATATAATAAAATAGTTGTAAGTGGAGACATAACTAAAGATGATTTAGATGATAATATTAATAATGAAAATTTGTTATGAATTTTAAAAATGGAAAAAAAATGTGCTATGTATATTTTTACTATCTTTTTTTTTATATATTATTAAATGAAGTTAATTTCAATAACAATTGGTTTTGAAAATATTTTTAGAAGCAAATTTTTTACACTGATCGGATATTTCTGAAAGTAACGACGAAATGAATCCCAATTTTTCTTTATGTGAAGTTAAAATGTAACTTACAATGAAAATAATAAAAATAAACTATATGTTATTTATTAATATACATATAAATATTAAAACATTGAACTATGTTATTATGTAATTAGCAATACTTTGAATATTATGTATAATAAGCAATTCATTTTACGCAGTTACAAAAATTATTTTAATTAAACTATTTTAATACAATTTTAACATATTATTATTATTTAAAAAAATATTTTTTTCTGTTGTAATCCCTTTTTTCGATCTTCACGAATCTTCAACAACGCAGCTTCGTATATTTCATTAAATTTTTTTTCAATTTTTTCACTTCCTGACGATTTAGTGACACTGACACTTTCTTTTTTTCCTTTAATATGTTGTACCATCATTTCAATTAAATTATATATTTTTTTAAGCTCTTTCAAGATTTCTTCATTTTTTTCTTCGCATTTACAATTTGAATATTTCTTAATAAATAAATATTTTTTTATGTTTCTAAATAAAAACTTACATTTTTTTTTGGCTTATTTTTTTTTTTATCTTTGCTTAATTCAAGATCAGATAAACTTATGCTGACATCTTCGACTATAATTGATGAATAATTAAATATAAATAACCTACTTTGACTTTGATTCTTTTTATCATTAGAAATAATAGATGATAAAGTTTTATTTGCATTTTCTAATAATATATCATTTTCTTGAGCTGTAGAAATTGTTGATGACGTATTAGAAGAATTATTCATTTAATTTTTTTTTAAATTGCAAAAAATGAATTTAATTTCTCTAAGTATTCATTTACAATTAGGTACAAAATAAAAAAAATTTGAATAAATATCTATTTATAATCAAATTTAATAAAAGATAAATATTAAATTTTTAATAATTAATGTTATTTTGCAATGAATTACCACTTTACTGAAGGATCATATCGTGAAGAAAAAGAAAAACTCTCAGCTTTGTGCAAACAAGAGTATGAAGAGATGGCAGCGAAATGGAACAATATTTATTATTTAAATGAAGATGAAATAAATGCTGTAAATTTATCCTTAATGCAATTACAAAAATTTGAAAAAGAGTGTCCTGAAAAATATAATGAAAAATTAGATGAGTACAATAAAAAAATTAACACTCTTCAGGTCAAGAAAAAGTGGATAAAAATAGAAGGCGATTTAAGAATGAAAAATATGGTTACCATAGGAAATTTATTACTAGAAGAATTTGACAAATTTGTAAAGTCTGATATGTGCAGCGAAAATAAAACAAATAATTTAGTTGAAGATGAAAAAGTTATTGATGACGAATTTAAAAACTCAAAAATTTATAAAGAAGTTTTGGCTTCTTTAATTAAACCCGCAAAACATCAATTTAATAAACAGTGCAGCGAATTAAATAAACGTAGTAAATTTGACAATAGGATGGCAATTATTGAAAGAAAATGTCATATTCTAAAAGCTTTATTTCTTATGGATCAAGAATATGTTGTTTCTGTTCAATTTGGAAATTTCATCTACAATGAAAAATTTGGTACTTTCTCAATTGCAAGTATACAAAACATAATTGTTGGGGTAAAAAATGAAAAAATTGATAAAAATGAAGAGAAAAATTTTGAAAAATGTCAGCGAGAAGTAAAATATAAACTTAAGGCAAGTTATTTAAAATTTTTACTTTATTTATTTCTTTGTTATTTAGAACATTGTTATGGCTTTAAACAAAATAGCCAATCTTAACAAAAACAAAAAAGTTAAAGTATCCATAATAAATCTTGATGAAAAATTGTTAAGCTTTTTGGATGAACTTCAGCAAGGAAGAACACCATCACAATTTAGAGAGGATCAAGATATTAAAATGTGGGGGATCATGTTTTTGCGATACACAAGAATGGAAATGACTTTGACACTTTCTCAAAAAACGTCAAGTTATTTAACTGATCTCATGAATGATTGCTGCTTAAAAATTTTGATGTTGCCGTGAAAGATTATGCTTTTTCAAATATTTTTTATGACAATGAATAACCTATGGTGAAAATCATATAAATTTAAAAAATATCAATCTGTGCCACGTTTTAAGTAATTTAATAAATTTTGATTAATTATTATCATAATATTAATTAAATATATACAATTAATAAATATTAATTATAAAAATTTATTTTATTTTAAAAAAAAAGAACCGAAAAATTATAGAAAAAAGTTTGTAAGAAATAATTATTATTACCATTTCCTTATCATATTGATCAAAATATTCAACTTTATTGTGAAATGTCTTTATAATTACCATAGTTATCCCGAAAAGATTTACTGATGATCAGTAATTGGTTTAGTGTTGAGATTTTCCCAAAGTGGTCATCAGTAACCAATTTATCATATGTGATGTTACTTATTATTATCTTATATAGCCTTATCGTGATTGTCATTAATGTTATTATTGTTATAGGGTTAATATATAATTAATAAATTTTGTTACTCCATTAATAATAACATTTTTTTCGTTTTGACTGTCACATAAATCAAAAGAAATAAAAAACAAAAAAATATCTGAATATAATTTAATATTCAACATATAAGAAATAGTTTAAAAAAGTTTATAGCAGGATGTTTTAAATTTCTTTCTTAAAAATAGTGTTTTAATCTTAGTTTTATTTCTTTTTAATTCTATTTAAATTTGTTAATAAATAAATTAATCAATTGTGGACTGATTACATCTGGTGGGTTACTTCATAAGTAACCACCAACAAAACAATATTTTGAAATATATAAATATTTTCGCTTTTTCTATATATTTTGAAAAATAAGTATATTTACATTACAGCATAGTATTCAAAATGTTTTAAAAAAGTTATCATTCGCAAATTAATCACAGCACTAACTTATTTTAAAATAGTTTAACCATAAGTATAATAAATTAATGTTTTTAAATATTTATTAAATATTTTGTTTCTGTAACCGCCTATATCTTTGGATCTTGATTTTTCATCAAAAAAACACTGCATTGTTTTTCAATCAAATCTATAGAATCATTCAAATTTTTCATTTTATTTTGCATTCTATAAGTTCGTAATTCTTCCTCACTACAAAGCTTAATTTCTTTTTCTCTAAACATTTCTAATTTTTCGCAGCACTTAATCATTCTTTTTTCTCCTCTTTCAATTCTTTTTTTCAATGCTATAATTTCATCCATTAAAAAATGGAGTTTATTATAAACACTTTTCATTTCATTATCAAGAAGTAAATCAATATCCTGTAAAAATAAGTTATATTATAATAGAGTGATAATAGGATATGTACAAAATAATATAATGTTTAATTAATATATGAGCAAATAATATTTATTAATTATTAAAAAGTACTTACTTTATGTTCTGATGAATCCGATGTTAATTTTAACTGTTTTTTTGAAAAAAAAAGTAAATTTAAAAAACAACGTAACTTACTTCAGAATCTATATTACTATCAAAGCTTTCACTGATACTTTTTTCCTGACGCTAAAATGACTATTATAAAAAAAATAAAAGATTGACTTACTTGTTTTTCCTCATTGACTTCTATAACTGAATCATCATCAGAATCGCTAGTTATCACTTTTGTTACCAAAACCTAATAAAAAATAGATTAAAAAAGACATTAGAACACATACATTTTTTCTTTTTCTACTCTCATCTTTATCTTTAGAAGTATGATTCTTTAATATATCAAACATTGTCTGAAATAAATTATTATGGTAGTAAAATTTTACTCATTAATATTCGATATACTAATAATTGTTAATTGTAAAACAAAATATAAACCGACATTATTTAAAATATAATTATAATAAATAGTGTAGAAAACACACCTAATTCACAATATTCATCACTTCAATTATCTTTCTAATCCATGCCATATTATGATTACGGTATTGCTTTAGAAAATAAGTATTTAAAAATAGAAGTGATAATTAAAAATATAATAAAAACTTCTTTTTTTAAAAGAAATAAATTGAAACGTTATTTGCAAAAATTACTATAATTTTATAAAACTTAAACATAAAAAATTAAGAAATTGTATGTTTTCCTAAATAAAATATTTAATAAGTAAAATTTTAAATGATAACATTAAGTAAATAACAGTTATTGTGTATTTAAGTACGTTTTTCGAGTTAAATATTTATAACTGTGCTATTTTTCTACTATTATTCTTTATTTTTATATAGGGTATTGTTGATCTATATATAGTAAAAAAATAAAAATGTTAATTGCTAATTATCTAATTATTTTCTGATTAATGACCTCTAGTAGTATAGAAAAGGATATAAATAATACATAATTATTCTATATGAAACATTCATTAAATATAATGAAACAATATCGTTTTTATACGATGAAACATATCGAAATTAACTTACTTATAGTATTTTTTTGTGGTCAAGTTAAAATAATAAAATAAAATGTTGTCGTTTCAAGATATATATATATATATATATTTCTACACACAAACGAAATTTTATTATTCTTTCCTCAAAATTTAATTTATTACTGTTCTAAGAGGAATATATCTAAGACATTTTATTTCATATTTGTTTTTCATAGTAAAAAGTGTTAGATAACTTATTGAATGAAGAATAATCGGTAAAATTTTTTTTCGTTTAAGTGTCTATGAATTTGTGTTTTTAAAAATTTTTAAATAACTATTATAATTTCAGCAAAATGAATGATTTATTGATGAAAATGGAAAATGTTAAAAATGAAATGAAGGATATAACATCTGATCATAGTATTCAAAGATTGGCCGATCATGTGGAATTATTTAACACTACTTTAAAAGAATGTGAAAAAAAATTAACAACAACAGAAATAAGATATGAAAAATTTCACAGGCAAACTTTTTTGATAAAAAAAAACAATGAAATTGTTAAATATGTTAAATAATAAATTGTAAAAGTATGTTAACTTTTATAAAATTTGATGTAATGCTTAAAAATTGTTTCAATATTTTAAAATAAATGAACATTGTATATTTCGTTTTTACAAACATTTTGATTTTTTTGCGTAGATACCGTACTTCCAAATAAAATTAAGTAAAAGAGATCTTTTTTTACAATATTTTTAATTTTAAAATAATTTATAACGGGAATTTGAAGATGTGGAAATTTTGTAATTACTATTTTATCATTATAAATTGAAATATAGAATGGATACACGCAATTTATTTGTATCATAATGTACCAATGATATATGGGGAATAAAATGTATACTTTGATATCATATTGCCTTCAATCTGAATTTTAAATAAAAAGGATAAAATAATGACTTTATTCCAACGTTAAATCAAAGAAGTAATTTGTTCTTATTTCCAATTATTTAATTTTATAATAGTTTCTTACAATAACTTTATTTTAAATATTGCTGCGTTATAAATATAATAAATTTGTAATTTTGTTACTTTTTTTTAGATCTAGTTATGGTTTTTTCTAAAATGATTACTGATGACGACAAATTTTGTCATGAAGTAAGTTTTATAGGCACTTTTAAGTATTTTATTTTGCCTAGGTTTTTAATAGAGTTGATGTTGACTATGGTAACGTTTTCAATAAGATGCCAAAAATGAAAATTGTCGATTTTCAAATTGATAGTTTCCAAAAACATTCTCATTTGTGTGTAGAAAAGAATGAAAATCTTGTTCTTGCTGCGCATACAGGATCAGGAAAGACTGTTGCTGCGCGTTATGCTATTCAGTTAGCATTAGAAAAAGGTTCCAAAGTAATTTATACTGGTCCAATTAAATCACTTGTAAATCAAAAATACAGTGAATTTGAAGAAATTTATCCAAACGTAAATTTGTTAGATTTTTTTTGAGTAATAATTTTTTAGAATGTTGGATTAATTACTGGTGACTGCGTTAGAAATCCAGAAAAACCAATTTTGGTTATGGTAACGGAAGTGTTTGCGAATATGACTTCAACAAATAGTGAGCAATTAAAAAATGTTTCGCATGTGATATATGATGAAGCCCATTTTTTGGGTGATTTACAAAGAGGAAAAATTTGAGAGAAGAGTATAATATGTTGTCCTAAGAATATTAGCCTCTTATTATTAAGTGCTACGATTGAAAATTCAAAGGAACTCGCTGCTTGGATATCAACTATTAAAGACAAACCATGTCATCTTATAAAAACAAAAAAAAGGTTTGTTCCTTTAGAATTTTATGTATACTCATGCAATGAATCAATGTTGTATACTGTGAAAGATGCTAATGATAAAATTTATGATACTGCTTTAAAGAAGTTTGAAAAAGAGAAATTTTATAATTGCGTTGATAAGAAAAGTGTTTGTGGCGTTTTAGATGAATTGAATTCTGGTGGTTGTTTGCCTGCGTTATTTTATTGTTCATCAAGAAAAATGTGCGACGTACTTGCAGAGAGGATTAAACTTAAATATGCTTTCTTAGATGATGATAAAAGGAAAAATATTGAAACTGTTATAAATTCAGTAATTAACAAATATAGTGGCAGCGAATTAATAGAAATGGAGTTTATGAAGTACAAGGAAATGTTTTTAAGAGGCATCGCCGTCCATCATAGTGGATTGATGAAAGTAACAAGAGATTTCATTGAAAAGTGTTTAGAATATAAACACATTAAAGTCCTCTTTACTACAGAAACTCTTGCTATAGGTTTAAATTCTCCCGTGTCTGCGTGTGTATTTACCAGTTTTAAGAAATATGATGGAATTGAAGAGCGTTACTACAATTATGATGAATTTACACAAATGGCTGGAAGAGCTGGTAGAAGAGGTATTGATGAAAAAGGATATGTAATTATTATGACAAATAAAAGTTTAAATATCAAAATTCTCAAGAATATTTTAGGACTTAAATCTTCACCAATGAATTCTCAGCTAAATGTTGACTATGAATTTGTTCTCAACATGTGCGGCGTTTTAAATTATAAAGAATTTCTTAAAAATTCTTTTAGAAATTTTCAAAAAACCTTTGAATACGATGCTGCGATTTTCAAAAGAAAAAAGCTATTCTTAAAAAGCTGAACTTTATAAATACGAATGATGAACTTACAGAAAAAGGTGCCATTGCTGCGAGTATATCTCATAATCCAGGAGCATTAATTATTGCAGAATTAATAAAAAATGAAAGTATGGTTAACATGACGATTGATCAAAGTGCTGCGATATTATCTCTTTTTGTGTGTCCAAAAAGCACATCTAAAGAATTATGTCAAGAAGCAAGTATGGCAATTCGTGTTGCGATGGATATTCTGACAAAAATAAATGAAGATGAAAGAAATATGGATATACCAAATAAACAAATGTTAAAAGTTGATTTTTGTGGTTTAATGTTTAGAAAAGTACAAGATGTAGTACGAGGAAAATCAATTTCAGAAGTTATTGATAAATCTGAAGTTTATGCTGCGATATTACTAAAAACAATAAAAGATATCAAAAAATTAGCTGAAAAAATGATTAATACATTCAATAACAAATACAAAGATCATTTTAAACATTTAATTGATGTTATCGCAGAATCTATTAAAGAAGATGTTACACTTAGTGACTAGCTTGTTCTGCGAATTCTACTTTGAATTGTGCTGCTATATTAAAATAATAATAAGATTTTTAATATCTCATTAATTAATTTAATTTGCGTGTCTGCGTTTTTTTTATTAAAATAAATCATTCTTATTCGCTAAAAAAATTGGTAACAACATTTTTTAAAAGTTTACATTTTTTTTTGTAATTTAGCCTACCTATAAGATATCTTTATATTTTCTCTAATTGCTTATTTATTTTTAAAAAATCTTACTTTTATGTACAAAAACGGTTTACTTATTTTATCAAAATACTTTTTTTACAATAAGAATTAATTTAATTTATATCAATTTAAATAATATAAAAGTAAAAATAGATTTTATACATCTAACTAAATCCATTTCTATATAATATTATAACTATATTTTACAAAATTTTTTTGTTTTATTATGTAAAAAATCTTTAGTTAAATCTAAATAGCTCATGTAATGAATTAAAGAAGGTTTATGATGCATTCAAAGTTATTAAATTTAGATTTTTACCTATGTTAGATGTTGAATTTGTAACGTTTCTAACAACACTAGGAATCTACAATTGGCATAATAAAAGTTTTTAAAAACAAAGTAAAGCTATAGATGTATTCGAAAATATTAAATTTACTATTGATAAATTGCAAAATTTTGCAGTATCTGTTAATTTAGGGTTAGGAATAATAAGTTAAAAAAGTAGAATAAAGAAAAATTATCAAAAAATTTGTATCCAATTTGAAACATGTTTATTTTTGATAAAACTTACGATGTTAACAAATTACGGTAAAGATTACAAATTAAGAATTTTAAGACAATTTGTAATATTTTGAAGAATTATTAAATTAAAATGAATAACTAAAAGATAGTGAAGAAATCAAAAATGATGGAAATACTAATATAAAAACAATTTATGTTATCAATGCTTTTCAAATAAATATATTTATTTGTTTAATCTTGTAAAAAGATTATTCAAAAATTAAATATATTTATTAAATCTTTAAGTAAAATAGTTGATCCAAAAAGACTATTTTGATTTTTAAATGTAAATACGACTGATTAAGATAAGTTTCGCATGATAATTAAAAGTACACTTAATACTGTTTATTGTACAATAGTATTTAAAACTTTTAGACATATAAAAGTTCTGGCAGAAAATAAAAGTATAAAATAGTATATTAATACTTTATTTTTTATTTTATTTCTGTTTACTTACCTTGTAATTTCAAAAAATTTTTCTAATTATTAGATTAAGTGAGAAATGAAATTGATATAGTTTTTTACTGATTTCATAATGTTTAAGAAAAATATAGAAATGCATTGTTTTACAAACTTTAAAAACATCATATTTAGCTGTGTTAAAAATTAATTTTTTTATTACATCATTTTAATCGTCTTCGTTTTAATATTCATTTTTTAAATGAATTTTATAGCTTTGAAAAGAATCAAGTTTAATTTTCAATGCGTAAATTTATACAAATCGCTAAGTTTTTATGTCGCTTTTAAGATGTAAATGCTTAAAACATACTATTTTTTTTAAAATCAAATTTAGAGCACTTCATATTATAATTTAAAACTTAAAATTATGACTTCTTAAGACGACGATTTTCAGTGAGATAATTTTCGTAATAAGTGGGACATTTTAATGTCGAATTTTGTTTTAAAATATACATTTTTCTATATGAACATCTATCATGACAAAAAATAATGTTCTTTTTTCTTTATAAACTTTAAAGCTTTAGGTGCAAAGTTTTTATAAATAAACACAAATAAGTTAGTTATACTTTTACTTTATCATCATTTTAACTACAATAAAGTAATTTTTTTTGCAGAAAAAAATATCCTTTTTCATTGTATTGCAGTTTAATTTTTCATTAGATCAAATATTTTTTAAAAACAAAAAGGCAGTATACATCAGTAGTTTTATAGATATTAAGATTTTTTACAGAAAAAGACGAAATTTATCTCTTTCAATATTATATTTATTGCTCTTATAGTTTTATTATCAAAATTAAAAACTTATAATTTTTTTTTTTAGTTATCAATTTTAAATTAAATTATGGTTTTTATACTTTTGAATATTAACTATTAGTTATTTTACCTATTACTAATATTCGTTTATTTATTTTTGTTTTTAATTTTATATTTATTACTTTATAATTGTTCTTTTTTTTATAGATTTGATTTAAAAATGTCGAGAATTACAAGAAGTAATGCTCGCCCTATTCAAAAGAGTGAAATTACTATTCGTGGTTATGAATTTTTAAATTTTTCTAATGCAATGACAAATGAAACGTTTTTGAGACCAGATATGTACAAGATAATAAATGACAATGAAGGTAAATTATTTCTTTATTTTATTTTTGTATTTTGTTTACAGAATTAGATAAAAACTATTTTAGAGAAGAAACATGTGATGTTCCTATTTTATTTTTGTCTTCTAAAGCACAGTTAGGAATACAGTGCAAGGAAATGAATTATAAAAATTTTCAAGTTATTGAAGACAATTGTTCAAAAAATTACAAGTGTTCAGTCATCATTGATAATAAAACCAGGGACAACAGAAATGACTTTATCAGAAGTATTGGAAAATATGAAAGTTGAGTATAGTAAAAGAAAACATATTTACAACTTTCTTTCTTTAAATTATACATTTACGGAATTAGAAAATGTTTTTAAATGTCCCACCTTTGTAACTGAATTGGATTTGGCAATCAGTAATTGGCCTGATGTTTTGAAGATTGCTCAGATTAAATGTGACTGCGATAATGGAATATTTATTGAAAAATTAATTCCAATGACATGGAATTATTGTACAATATCTGCGAAAGGATCATACACAGACTTTCATATTGATTTTGGAGGTAGTAATGTTTGGATCAGTGTAATATTTGGAAAAAAAACTTTTTGGATTATACCACCAACAGACTACAATATTGCTGCGTTTGAATTATATTTAAAAGATTCATATTCAAAAAAGAAATTTTTTGGTTTTTGTGCTGCGGACTGTTGTAAAATTACTTTGATTGGTGGTCAATCGTTTTTTTTACCAGCAGGTTGGATACATGCTGTTTACACAGAGGAGGATACACTTATGATTGGTGGAAATTTTATTACTAGTGCTGCGTTAGAAACACATATAAAAATTTTAAAGTCAGAACAACGTCAGAGAGCTGAAGCTGCTTATACGTATTTATATTTCAAAGAACTTATGTGGTATACAGTAGCAGCAACTGTATATGATGTTACTGGTTTAAATTATATTGATTATAAACAATTTAAAAATATTGAATATGTTAACATGTGTCAGTGTGAATCTTTTTATCAAAAAAATGAAAAAATATTAAGTTTTGTAAAGCGCTATTTGAAGAATGAAAACATTAAGAATGAGTTAATAAATGGATCATACTTTAAAAAAAATACAACTAATCAAATAGCCTATGAAACTATTGTGCAGCGTAATAAAATTAACAAATGGACAGTCAAAGAAACTAAAGATTATAAAAGTCTTCTTGAATATATATATTAAAAAATACAATAAATTAATGGAAAAAAATGTTCCAATTGGAATTACAAACTGTAATAAAATGATTCAAGATTTTGAAAGAATAATAAACTTTGCTTCTGACGATATTTTCAAATTAAATATCAAAGAAACAAATCTTTCTACAATTTCATGGAATCGAAATTTAAGAGAAAAAGCGGATAAAGAACGTAAACGTAAAATCCAAGAAAGGAAAGAAAAAAATGAAAAGTTTTGACAACTTATGGAACAAAAAAAAAGCATAAAAATTTTAAAAATTGTGTCTGCGTTTAATTTTCTTTGTATATCATGAATTTTAAATAAAAGTAATATATAAGTAAAATATGTAATAAAATAAGATAGATAAAATACTTGTTTATTACAATAGATAATTACACAAATTAGTAAAAAAAGTAAAAAAACAATTTATTTATTGTAAAAATATTTGATTAAACCATAAACTTAAAAACGAAGAAATAATAACTTAATTGTTTAAATTAGCATATTTAAAAATTTTTTCTATAAATTTTTTTAAATTTTTTATATACTGTTAAGAATAGACTCCTGTACTTACTTTCATTTGGAAGTACAGAAACTATGCAAATAAATCAAAATATATCTAAGAATGTTTTAGCCGTTTGCTCTAAAATTACAAAAGTTAAAATACTTAAATTAGCATATCTCAAAATTTTTACTATGGATTTTTTTAAATTTTTTATATATTGTTAAGAACAAACTCCTGTACTTACTTTCATTCGGAAGTACAGAAACTATGCAAATAAATTTAAATATTTCTAAGAATGTTTTAGCCGTTTGCTTTTAAATTACAAAAGAATAGTAAAAATACTTAAATTAGCATATTTAAAAATTTTTTCTATGAATTTTTTTAAATTTTTTGTATATTGTTAAGAATAGACTCCTGTACTTACTTTCATTTGGAAGTACAGAAACTATGCAAATAAATCAAGATATTTTCAAGAATGTTTTCGTCGTTTGCTTGAAAATTCTTAGTGTATTTTACATTTGTTTATGGTTTTGTTAAATTGTAGAGAAGTTTCAGGAGAATCGAATGGTAAGCTTTTTTATAACTAAAATAGCAAACTATTATAAAAAAAATTGCAATAAACGTTGCGCGTAAAAAATAATGCAATTGATACTACAAAACCTAATATTTTTTTTAACATAAAACAATAATACACTAATAACGCAAACACTTTTATTAAAAAATTACAAAGTAAACTTTTAATTAAGAAAATATTTTATATAATCAAAAACAATAATTTAGATTATTTTTTTATTTAAAATTTTGAGTCATTCGTATAATATTTAAGTCAATTTTTTTCTTGTCATTAACAAAATCTTTCAAGTCACTATTTAGAATAGAAGCTTTTTTAAAAATGCTTTTATCCTTTTCTTCAAAAAAGAGAAGACTTTCTTCGCAGCAATCGATTTTTTTAATTGTTTTTTTCAGCAATTTCCAATTTTTTTTAACAGCAAAATTTAACTTTTCTAACTCATGATTTAGCTTCAAAATCATTTCACCAAGAGTTTTTATTTCTTCCTATAATTTAAAAAAAAGAAATTATATTATAAAATGCTCTAAAACTTACTTCTTTTTTATCAAAATTATTTTTGTTTCCTTCAATAACTGACATTATGTATAGTTGTTTTAAATTACAAAAATTTTGTAGTTGAATAATTTAAAATTATATTAAGTAATTTGCAATCCCACTTTCTTTTATAAAACGATGTACCAAGGATGTATGTAAACCTTGTAAGTACTGTGGAAGCCTGAAATAGAGTCTCGAAATGTAATATAACAGATTAAAAAAGGCTACTTTATCAAAAAAATAAAATAATCACAATAAAAAAGTATATAGCACGACTAAAAAATTACGTATTGACTTCTTCGTTTAAATTTGTGCAATCTCATATTTTTAAAAATAAACTTATTATAGACTTCTTTTAGTTAATATACACTATTCAAAATCTTCCATTTTTTCCCGAAGTTAAGGCGTAGCAAAAACAAGTGTATAAAAAGAAAAGAAAAAAATGACAAAAAGATTATTTCACAATAATTCACGTAGCATGTCATTTCACTAATTTCTTGAATTTTTCAGAAAGCGCATCTCATATTATTGTCTAGACTTCTAGGGGACACGTGCAAAAGTAAAAATGAGATAATGAAAAAATTAGTAAGAATTAATAATAAGTTTGTTATATTGTTTATGTTTTTAGGAGACATACTCCACTCCTAATTTATTGTAAATTCTTTTTTTTATAGTCCTCAGATTGTGAGCGTATTATAGTACGTAGTGTTTGACAGAACTACCATGTTTAAAGATATCAAAGAATAATATTATAATAACATGCATAGTCTTTCAAATGACTGGTAAATAAAATTGCATAAAAATAAATGAAACTCAAAAATAAAAAAATGTTCTTATGGGTCTTAATTAAAAAGTCTTGGCTGCAAGATAATTTTTCTATTGAATATAAAGATATTTTATTGACTGCTTCCTATATTAATACATAAAATATTAGTCTGTGAACTAAATAAATTTAATCTACAGTACAAAAATGTTAAAATTAACAAAAATTGCAAGAAAGTTTTAGAATATAACATATTATTTGTAATATTACAGTAGTTTTATTTGAAAAAAATTTGTTTTAAAAACATTACTTAAATTTAAATGTATATATTGTTTAAATTAATAGCAGTGTGATTGAATTCTTTTCAAAGAATACAAATGTATATTAAAATTTTATAATTTTTTTATCTATTTAAATAAATTTATCTTGTATTTTCGTTATTTTGAAATGTCAAATAAAATAAATGCATTCGCTCAAAATTATTTGAATTTTGAATCCGACTTTAAAAGAAACATAGCTTCTAATTTTCGATTTAAAAGTTTAGCGGATGTTATAATTAAAAACGAGGAATTAAAAAAAGTGTAAGTGAATTTATCTAAATGAATTTATTAAAAATTTAATAGTGTATGTAGTATCAAAAACAAATCGTTACAAACTAAAAATCTTTTAACTTCAAAAAATTCAAATGTTAGAATCTTTTTAAAAATTATAAGGAAATTATTCTTGTTTGTTTTATACTTCTAGTAAAATAAAATCATTTATAGTTTTTCATTCCATTCATGTCATTGGAGTCATGAAAAATTTAGATTAAGTTTTGCACAACATGTTTTAAACATTTTTCTTTTGAAAGAAAGTTTATTTGACAAATTAATTGAATTATCAATAAGAAACAAATACAATAGAAATAAAAAATTTTTAATAGAACAATATAATTGTTTTAAAGATATTAAACAAGAATCAGATATCGTAAGTACATTATAGTATTTTATTTTAACAATATTTCAGAAAATTCTTTTTTTAATTGGTGAACAATTAACAGGTGTTAGCATTTTAACAATTTTTGACAATAATTTAATTATGTTTACCAAGTTTGTGCAAGAAAAATTGTTTTATTTCTACGAATTACAAACACATTTGCCAAAAATAGAAAAAATAAGGAATGGAATTGAAAAAATTGTTGAAAAGACTAGTATGTTATATTGCGAATTTGAAAATCAAATTAAAGATAAATATCATTTATCATTAATAAAACTATGTAAGTATAATTTTTATATGCATTTATTTTTATTTTAGCTAATTACATAGGCTTAAAAAGCAATCTTGTTATGAATATTAAATACATTAAAAAGATACAAGGTTTTAATATTTATTTTGAAAAAATGAAAGATGAAATGGTTAAATACAATTTAGTGCTTGAAAATAGTGTAATTATTTCAAGCAAATCACTTAAAAAAATACTTGAAATTTATTTTGTATTAAATGTAAGATAATTTAATTTTATTTATATTAATTTTTTAGCTTATGATCCCAAAATTAATTGTAAGAAATAATACAACAATACTTCTAAAATTATTGTGCGTAATAAGTGAATTTGAAGATCAAAATATTTTTTCAAACAAAATACTAGTGCAACGTGATATTTTATTAAAAATTAATGAATTTAAGTAAAAATACTTGACAAATTAAAAATTTTTAATGTAGATATAATAGAAAAAATAATAGACATTTAGTTAAATCATATCTTGCTGTTTCAAACAATATTATTTCAATTTTAGACAATTTTAGTAAAAATAAAGAAAATTGTGCTTCAATTTTACAAATTTGTTGATTGTTTTACTTGCAAAATCGTGAAAAAAACAAATGTGGAAGATATTTTTAAGTTTATATTGATTTATTTTCATATTTATTGTACTTTCAAATAAAATCAAGAACAAAAGAGTGTTATTTATATTATATTTAAATTTTAAAAAAATAAAATTATTTTTAACACAACAGATTGAATGAATAATAGAAATTATATTGTTTTTGAATAGTATATTTTATAAATATATATAATTTTTTTATAAAATATTTAAATTTTATTAATTTTTTTACTAAATATACTCGAAATTTTTATTAAATTTATCAATACCAATGGATAAGATTTTAAGATTAATGAAAGTTGTAACTTTATCAGGTTACAGAAACTATTCAGAAATCTGTAACTTAATACCTTTTACAGATATTCAATACTTTGGAAAATTCAAATTGTCTGAAATAACATATGATGAAACAATTAAAATTCTTCTTCAAGAGTTGAATGAAGAATTTGGATATTCAATAGTTGAATTAAAACCAAAAAATATTCACA
This sequence comes from Strongyloides venezuelensis, assembly GCA_963280985.1. Taxonomy (NCBI): domain Eukaryota; kingdom Metazoa; phylum Nematoda; class Chromadorea; order Rhabditida; family Strongyloididae; genus Strongyloides; species Strongyloides venezuelensis. The sequence continues at coordinate 146,270 of CAUJLX010000002.1, read as the reverse complement.
CAAGTACTCCAGTGTTCTCTAGAAACAAATCAATAAATGATATTTCAACTTGTATATCAAGTATTCATGGGGATACTACAAGTAAATCGTGCTACGAAAATCCACTAAACAAATCAACAAACATTGAAAAAGATTTTAAAAATAATTTTGTTCTAAACAAATCAACAAATGATGAAAAAGAAGTTCAAAATGATTTTATTCTAAACAAATCAAATGATACTGGAATTTCTATAACTATGAGTGCTGCGATTTTTTCACCACAATTAAGTAAAGTTATGCCCAAAAATGAAAACAAACAACAAATTAACTTTGTTGAGATTAACAAACCAGATGATTTAATGATATTAGATAAAACTGCAATGGAAGGTGCTACGAAAATAATAAATTCAGATGAAGTTTTTACTTATGTTATTGTCCGTAGAGACAGTAAAAATAAATTAAGATTAACAAGAAGAAAGATGCCGTCAAATACAAAAATTTCATACTGTTATACAATTTGCTTAATTTCTTTTATCAAAAAGTATGAATTAACACCAGAAACTGTTATTAACATTCATACGGATGATGTAATAATGATTAATTTGCTGCGCGATATATTTCAAGGAACAAAATCATTTACTTCAAACATAACACCTTCAGCTGCGAAAGAAATGTGTGAAACAAAACTTTTGATTGATAAAATAAAAAAACTTAATGTTCTTTTTATTAAAAATATCAAAGATTCTCAATTAATGAACTTTGCTGATAAGGAAGCAACTATACTACTTCAAGGAAATTCATTAAATCTAATGAAAACAATCGAAGAAACTAGTTTTTTAAATACAACATCAGAAAACTAAACAAAAAGCAAGATTATACTTTTAGAAGAAGTTTTTCTAAAAATTGTGCAGCGTTTTTAAAAAACTTAATATGATAATTAAAACTGTGTATCGTTTTAAAAAATTAAATGTGATATTTGAAAATATTATTTATAGTATATTTTAACCGTATTAAAAATATTAAATTAAAAAAGTACATTTATTTTGATAAAAAAATGCTTCTGCAAGATATGCTTTCATGAATCTTCAAAACTCTTTTCCAAAGTTTAAAGTGCCATATCTCAAAAAACGCAACTTCTGATTTATTTAAGATTAGCGTTATTAAAAATACCATAAAAATTACATATATTTTGATGAAAAAATACAGCAAAATTATAATTATTTGTTCAATTTTATTACTCCTCTGCATATAGTAGGATACTTAGAAAATTTTCTTCTGTTTTTAGCTCAAAGCGTAAAGCTCTAGAAAGATAGTAATATTATCTGTCATTATTTTACATTTTTAAAATGCAGTGAAAATACTTCATACTAAAAAATTGTAGTTATTTTTAGTATTATTATTACTGCTACTAATACTATAACAACAACAACAACTTTATTTCCTTATATATCTCAAATGACATCTCCTAACAATAAAGATTTTGAAACTAATTAAAATGAACGAAATGAGGAAATACCTGGAATAATGAATAATATTCAAGAATTTTCTACATATATTCCTGGATATCCCTATATAAATTAGAGGAGTAACGAGGGAGTGTAAAATATTTTCGATATTAAAACTTTTTGATATCTTAATATATGTAAATTTATGTGGTGATTTTAAAAAATGCAATATTATTTTCATTCAAAGTTCCGTTCTTGAGATACAGCTACCTAAATGTGTTTTAGAGTATTTTTCTTGATGCCCTTAGAGTTATTCGTTTTATCTGAAATTTTACAGATATATATAGTTTTAGATACTAATATTATAAAAATAAAAAAAGTTAAATTTTCAAGTTTATTCTTGAGATTTTAAATTTTCTTTTAAAATTTTTAAAAATGACCAAAATAAACCTAAATTCTCACATTTTAAAATAATATATTAGGATTTTGAAAAAAAATTTAAAAAAAAAGTTACACTAAGTTTCCCTTTAACTTACATTTTAAGTATAATCTCATAAAAATCGAAAAAACTTTAAGTACCATAATTGCGTGGCCAAAATTTTTTAAAAAAAATATGTCAAGATGAAAGTTTTAAAATAAGGTGTATTCACAACTTTTATGTAGAATTTATTCTCTATCGAATAACATACAGATCATTTCAGTCCTATTATCCGTTCTTGAAATACATCAGAAAAATATTTAGTATTTTATTTGGTGACCCTTCCCAGTGGATAGGTGAACTCTTTATTTCTCTTTAGCAACAATAAAACAATATTCAACAGGTTCAATACAATTTTTATAAAAGTTTAATAAATGGCCACCTAGGGGATATTTAATTACTTAACTAACTATTTAACTTACTTATTAAAAACTATGATCTCTTTAACACTTTCTAGAGATCCTTTACTTTTCCTCAGTTACAATCCCCCTAGTGGACTGAAATTAAAATAAATAAGTGAATGTACAAAATATAAATTACGATATTTAATTATTTCTAATCATATAAATAAATGCTTTTTTTAAAAACAACCATCTTCCCAACTTTATCCATTCCTTGTTTTTGTTTTGAGAGTTTATCATGATTTTTTAGCACGAAAACAAAATTTAAATTTCATTTAATTTACTCATCGTATTAAGAACTAAAATCTAAGATTTGGCAGCTCAATTTTTCCTCAAATGATAATTTTTTATTCAAAATTTTACATATAGATGTAATTTCTATTGTTTATTACATGCATATAGCAAAAATTACCAAAAAGTACGTTCCTGGAAAAAAGCAATTTATCAAAAAATCCCCTATATATTAGAGGAAAAGTTTACCTCTTAGAATGATTTTATTTAATGTTCTTTTTTTACTAAAATATGATAAGAAATGCATAGTTTAATATGCTGGATAGAAAAAATAAATACTAGTTTTATTTGAACTTTCGCTTTTAAGGTAGTTGATTTAAAACAAAAGGCAATTTTATAAATTTCTTAAACACAGTAGCATTTTGTATGTATATAATAAAACAATTTGTATGATTTTTGGATTCTAGGAATTAAAATAAATTGAAGAATTTATTTTTCCAATCGAAGTCAAAAAATTCAGCGATTTATAAAAGTTGTAGAAGAAATATTTTTAACATTTAAACTTAAAAAAATACTCAAAAATTTATCATATAGTGAAGAAGGGATCATTGTTCTTTTATTTTGAAATAAAATTTAAATAGTTTTTTAATATGCATTTACTAACATGTAGTATTTTTTACTATGTTTTAATAGTCTTAATTACTATAATTTTTATTTTTAGTGATATTATACTAATCTCATAGCCAAACCCTTTTTATCATCTGTTATGATAATATATAAATATTAAGTTATGAAAATGAATAATTATTTGTTTATTTTAAAAAAAACATTGGAATATTTTAATGTAAACAACCTTTAATGCTAAAAAATTTTTCTAACAATTAAAAATTGTGTGTAAGTAAATAAATATTAATTTTTGTATTTATTGCTATGATATTTAAAAAGTTTCTAAACGTATTGTTGTTATTATATTGCTTATATAAAAACTGAATACCATTGAACATTTTTCAACTTTACACGAAATTGATTTCTATTAACTTATCTCATAATAAATTATAAAAATGAAGTCAATTTCTGGGGATGAGCGAATTACCTTAAAAATATTTATATTAAAAAATCACATTATTTAAATTTTCAAATACATATAAATTTTTTTAAGCAACGGCAAAATTAATCCGACAATCTGACATTTTGTGTTGTATGCAAGTTTTTTGTTCTCTTTTAGTTAAATTAAATAAGTTTACCTTTTTATTACAAGTAAGACAATTATTACATTCCTTGAGTATTTATCAAAATATATTTTTTTCTGTGTGTTGTTTATTAGTTATTTTTTAAAACATACACTAAAAATAGTACTTTCTTACCTATATTTATAAAATTAGAAATTTTAATTTACTAACATATAATGAGATTTTTTGATTTAAGTTGTAAACGTTAAGAAAAAAGTCCGGCTTTGCAGGCAAGTAGCAACAAGCGAAACGAGTTTGCTGCTTGTTTTACTACAAACAGTTTAAAATCATTTTTAAAATATATATTTAGTATCATAAATCTAAATGTTATAGATAATGTTTTAACAAGTCAAATAACAACGAATACAATTAATAATAATGATTTTTTTTAAAAATTAGTACTTAAAATTTATAACCTAATCAGAATAAAGCTAATAATTTATTACATAGATTAGAATTTTTATTATTAATTCCATCAACAACAACATCTATTTTAGTATCATACGTTTTAATAAAGTTACCACATAAATAAAAAAAAATTGAAAGAAGAAAAAAATTGTAGGTAATTGTACTTTTTATTTTAAAATCAATAGTTAAATGATTACAACAAGCGTATGTAAATGATCTGAAACTTGCATACTTATTTAATAGTTTAGGTAATATATTATATTTATTCTGTATTAGTAATAAAAAAAATTTTTATCTTTAGTAAATTTTAAATGCATATATATTTATGAAGATGTTCCTGAAACTATAAATGATGTATCACTTTTTTTTACAAATCTTTGAAGCATTATTTCAAGAAACAATTTATTATCATTTATTTGGTACAATAAATCTTTTTCTTTTCATTTTCGTTGTGTGATTATTTTTTGCATTAAAATATATTAAATGAAAGCATTGTGTATTCAAAATGAATATTCAATTTATAGTTAAAAATTAAATACATATTATCAACTTTTTTAAAAAATTTTAATACTATTTCCCTGAACGACGTTTTTTGATAAGATAATTTTTTTAATTAAGAAGAAATTTAAATTCTAAAATTTTTTTTTTCAAATATTCATTTTTGCATACAACGTTGAAACATGACGAAAAATGACACATTTTTTTTTCTGTGTACAGAACATTCTTTACAGAACATTTCTTACAGAACATTTCTTACAGAACATTCCTTACATAAGATTCCTTACAGAACATTCTTTACAAAACATTTCTTACATAACTATGCTTACAGAACATTCTTTACAGAACATTTCTTACATAACTATGCTTACAGAAGATTCCTTACAGAACATTCTTTACTGAACATTTCTTACATAACTATGCTTACAGAAGATTCCTTACAGAACTTTTCTTACAGAACTTTTCTTACATAACATTTCTTACAGAACATTCTTTACAGAAGATTCCTTACAGAACTTTTCTTACAAAACTTTTCTTACATAACATTTCTTACAGAACATTCCTTACATAAGATTCCTTACAGAACATTCTTTACAGAACATTTCTTACATAACTATGCTTACAGAAGATTCCTTACAGAACATTCTTTACTGAACATTTCTTACATAACTATGCTTACAGAACATTTCTTACAGAACTTTTCTTACATAACATTTCTTACAGAACATTCTTTACAGAAGATTCCTTACATAACATTCCTTACAGAACATTCCTTACATAAGATTTCTTACAGAACATTCTTTAAAGAACATTTCTTACAGAAGATTCCTTACAGAACATTTCTTACAGAACTTTTCTTACACAACATTCTTTACATAAGATTCCTTACAGAACATTCTTTACAGAACATTTCTTACATAACTATGCTTACAGAAGATTCCATACAGAACATTCTTTACAGAACATTTCTTACAGAACATTCTTTACAGAAGATTCTTTACATAACATTCCTTACAGAACATTTCTTACAGAACATTTCTTACAGAACATTCCTTACAGAACATTCCTTACATAAGATTCCTTACAGAACATTTCTTACAGAACTTTTCTTACACAACATTCTTTACATAAGATTCCTTACAGAACATTTCTTACATAACTATGCTTACAGAAGATTCCTTACAGAACATTTCTTACAGAAGATTCCATACAGAACATTTCTTACATAACTATGCTTACAGAACATTTCTTACATAAGATTCCTTACAGAACATTCTTTACAGAACTTTTCTTACAGAACATTCCTTACATAAGATTCCTTACAGAACATTCCTTACAGAACATTCCTTACAGAACATTCCTTACATAAGATTCCTTACAGAACATTCCTTACAGAACATTCCTTACAGAACATTCCTTACAGAACATTCTTTACAGAACATTCTTTACAAAAGATTCCTTACAGAACATTCTTTACAGAAGATTCCTTACATAACATTCCTTACAGAACATTCTTTACAGAACATTTCTTACATAACTATGCTTACAGAAGATTCCTTACAGAACATTCTTTACAGAACATTTCTTACAGAACTTTTCTTACAGAACATTCCTTACATAAGATTCCTTACGGAACATTTCTTACATAACTATGCTTACAGAACATTTCTTACATAAGATTCCTTACAGAACATTCTTTACAGAACTTTTCTTACAGAACATTCTTTACAGAACATTTCTTACAGAACATTCCTTACATAAGATTCCTTACAGAACATTCTTTACAGAACATTTCTTACATAACTATGCTTACAGAACATTCTTTACAGAACATTTCTTACAGAACTTTTCTTACAGAACATTCCTTACATAAGATTCCTTACAGAAGATTCCTTACAAAACATTTCTTACAGAACATTCTTTACAGAACATTTCTTACAGAACATTCCTTACAGAACATTCCTTACATAAGATTCCTTACAGAACATTCCTTACAAAACATTTCTTACATAACTATGCTTACAGAAGATTCCTTACAGAACATTCTTTACAGAACATTTCTTACAGAAGATTCCTTACATAACATTCCTTACAGAACATTTCTTACAGAACATTCCTTACAGAACATTTCTTACATAACTATGCTTACAGAAGATTCCTTACAGAACATTCTTTACAGAACTTTTTTACAGAACATTCCTTACATAAGATTCCTTACAGAACATTCCTTACAAAACATTTCTTACAGAACATTCTTTACAGAACATTCTTTACAGAAGATTCCTTACAGAAGATTCCTTACAGAACATTCCTTACATAAGATTCCTTACAGAACATTCTTTACAAAACATTTCTTACATAACTATGCTTACAGAAGATTCCTTACAGAACATTCTTTACTGAACATTTCTTACATAACTATGCTTACAGAAGATTCCTTACAGAACTTTTCTTACAGAACTTTTCTTACATAACATTTCTTACAGAACATTCTTTACAGAAGATTCCTTACAGAACTTTTCTTACAAAACTTTTCTTACATAACATTTCTTACAGAACATTCCTTACATAAGATTCCTTACAGAACATTCTTTACAGAACATTTCTTACATAACTATGCTTACAGAAGATTCCTTACAGAACATTCTTTACTGAACATTTCTTACATAACTATGCTTACAGAACATTTCTTACAGAACTTTTCTTACATAACATTTCTTACAGAACATTCTTTACAGAAGATTCCTTACATAACATTCCTTACAGAACTTTTCTTACAAAACTTTTCTTACATAACATTTCTTACAGAACATTCCTTACATAAGATTCCTTACAGAACATTCTTTACAGAACATTTCTTACATAACTATGCTTACAGAAGATTCCTTACAGAACATTCTTTACTGAACATTTCTTACATAACTATGCTTACAGAACATTTCTTACAGAACTTTTCTTACATAACATTTCTTACAGAACATTCTTTACAGAAGATTCCTTACATAACATTCCTTACAGAACATTCCTTACATAAGATTTCTTACAGAACATTCTTTACAGAACATTTCTTACAGAAGATTCCTTACAGAACATTTCTTACAGAACTTTTCTTACACAACATTCTTTACATAAGATTCCTTACAGAACATTCTTTACAGAACATTTCTTACATAACTATGCTTACAGAAGATTCCTTACAGAACATTCCTTACATAACATTTCTTACAGAACATTCCTTACATAATATTCCTTACAGAACATTCCTTACAGAACATTCCTTACATAAGATTTCTTACAGAACATTCTTTACAGAACATTTCTTACAGAAGATTCCTTACAGAACATTTCTTACATAACTATGCTTACAGAACATTTCTTACATAAGATTCCTTACAGAACATTCTTTACAGAACTTTTCTTACAGAACATTCCTTACATAAGATTCCTTACAGAACATTCCTTACAGAACATTCCTTACAGAACATTCCTTACATAAGATTCCTTACAGAACATTCTTTACAGAACATTTCTTACAGAACATTCCTTACATAAGATTCCTTACAGAACATTCTTTACAGAACATTTCTTACATAACTATGCTTACAGAAGATTCCTTACAGAACATTCTTTACAGAACATTTCTTACATAACTATGCTTACAGAAGATTCCTTACAGAACATTCCTTACAAAACATTTCTTACAGAACATTCCTTACATAATATTCCTTACAGAACATTCCTTACAGAACATTCCTTACATAAGATTTCTTACAGAACATTCTTTACAGAACATTTCTTACAGAAGATTCCTTACAGAACATTTCTTACATAACTATGCTTACAGAACATTTCTTACATAAGATTCCTTACAGAACATTCTTTACAGAACTTTTCTTACAGAACATTCCTTACATAAGATTCCTTACAGAACATTCCTTACAGAACATTCCTTACAGAACATTCCTTACATAAGATTCCTTACAGAACATTCTTTACAGAACATTTCTTACAGAACATTCCTTACATAAGATTCCTTACAGAACATTCTTTACAGAACATTTCTTACATAACTATGCTTACAGAAGATTCCTTACAGAACATTCTTTACAGAACATTTCTTACATAACTATGCTTACAGAAGATTCCTTACAGAACATTCTTTACAGAACTTTTCTTACATAACATTTCTTACAGAACATTCTTTACAGAAGATTCCTTACATAACATTCCTTACAGAACATTTCTTACAGAACATTCCTTACAGAACATTTCTTACATAACTATGCTTACAGAAGATTCCTTACAGAACATTCTTTACAGAACTTTTCTTACAGAACATTCCTTACATAAGATTCCTTACAGAACATTCCTTACAAAACATTTCTTACAGAACATTCTTTACAGAACATTCTTTACAGAAGATTCCTTACAGAAGATTCCTTACAGAACATTCCTTACATAAGATTCCTTACAGAACATTCTTTACAGAACATTTCTTACATAACTATGCTTACAGAAGATTCCTTACAGAACATTCCTTACAGAACATTTCTTACATAACTATGCTTACAGAAGATTCCTTACAGAACATTCTTTACAGAACATTTCTTACATAACTATGCTTACAGAAGATTCCTTACAGAACATTCTTTACTGAACATTTCTTACATAACTATGCTTACAGAAGATTCCTTACAGAACTTTTCTTACATAACATTTCTTACAGAACATTCTTTACAGAAGATTCCTTACAGAACTTTTCTTACAAAACTTTTCTTACATAATATTTCTTACAGAACATTCCTTACATAAGATTCCTTACAGAACATTCTTTACAGAACATTTCTTACATAACTATGCTTACAGAAGATTCCTTACAGAACATTCTTTACTGAACATTTCTTACATAACTATGCTTACAGAACATTTCTTACAGAACTTTTCTTACATAACATTTCTTACAGAACATTCTTTACAGAAGATTCCTTACATAACATTCCTTACAGAACATTCCTTACATAAGATTTCTTACAGAACATTCTTTACAGAACATTTCTTACAGAAGATTCCTTACAGAACATTTCTTACAGAACTTTTCTTACACAACATTCTTTACATAAGATTCCTTACAGAACATTCTTTACAGAACATTTCTTACATAACTATGCTTACAGAAGATTCCTTACAGAACATTCTTTACAGAACATTTCTTACAGAACATTCTTTACAGAAGATTCTTTACATAACATTCCTTACAGAACATTTCTTACAGAACATTTCTTACAGAACATTCCTTACAGAACATTCCTTACATAAGATTCCTTACAGAACATTTCTTACAGAACTTTTCTTACACAACATTCTTTACATAAGATTCCTTACAGAACATTTCTTACAGAACATTCCTTACATAAGATTCCTTACAGAACATTTCTTACAGAACTTTTCTTACATAACTATGCTTACACATAAAATCAAATCCTTCGTCTACAATACGTATGATGAGGGTTTAAATAATATAAATATTTTTAATAATTTAATAGCACTTTTATTATTGTTTACATGGACAAAAAAATTAGAAATAATTAATTTTGTAGGTTCAAAAGATTAATTTAAAAAATAACAAAATACTATGATTATTCTTCTAAATTAAATGTACAAAAATAAACAAAAAATTTATTCAAGAATAAAGAAAAAAAACCCTCAAAATGATAAGAAATGTTAATTTTTTTCTCCCAAAAAGACATTATTTCTATATTCAGCCAGTATTACCTTACTTAAAAAATACAATGTTTTAATAATCAAAATAGCGATTTATTAGCATATAAAATACATACAATTCTTTTTTATTTGTTATGTCTAATTTTAAAAAAATTGAATACTAAGATTTATAAAAAACATAACGTTTTTTTGTTTTTACATCTCATAATAAAAAACGAAGGAATAGTTATTTTATGATTATTTGACAAGTGACTCTTCGTTATATTAAATAAAGTTAAACGTTTTTTTTTTTCTTCAGACATAAAATTTTATTTAAGTTAAAGTAACCAACGCTATTGATAAATTCAATAAAACTGTACTGTTATCACAAAACATTATAATTTTTAAAAAAGTTTTAATGACATAAATTGAAGTTAGATAAGTTTATTTAGTATAATTGATTACTATATAGCTAATTAGGATAAAATAAATTTTTTTAAATGACAAGACAATTGAAGTGATCAGATATGGTAAATTTTATATCTCAAGAAATAGCTTTTTAATTTTACTTTTTACTAATTTAATATAACTGAAGTTAAAGAAAATAAATCAATATATTCTTTAACAATTGTTTATTGTCTAGGTAAATTTAAAGACTTTTATGTTTTTAGTAGAAATTTTTCAGAATGTGCAATGCCCTTTGAGTATTGTAAAAAAAATTATTTTACACAATTAAATCAAGATATTGTAAAAGATGTAGAAGAAATTATGATAACAGATAATGATGTAGCTGAAGAAAATAAGTATCACAAACATGGAGGTTTAAGAATTAAGTGCTGATATGAATCAATAAAAAATAGTTATGTTTAGAGAGCTTTAAAAGAAGCAAGTAAATTTACAAAAACTGTTAAAAATCTTAGTAATTATAAAATTGATTTTAAAGTAGCAATAAAATTCTTTACATCCTAGTTAGTTCGTTTTAGTAGTGTAACAGGGCACGATAAAATTGCTATTCAGAAAGTTGTTATTGATGAGTTATATGATGTCATTCCAGAAAAATGGCTCCACATAACTGAAGATGATACTGAAGATAAAAAAAGCAAATTCTTTTCTTCTATTTACTATACTATCATCGTTTAAAATATGAATAACTTTATTACGTTATTCTAACTCAAAAAAATACATTTATTAAAAATTTAAAGATATTAGTGGTAAGAATTTTGAGAGAATTCAAACAAAATTTAATCAAAGAAAAAATGGACTTTTCAAATTTGAAGGAAAGAAACTAGTAATAATATTAAAATGACCGATTGTTATGAAAGTAAAAACTTTACAAACTTTGATAATGGTAGGCTATCTCTTTATTGTTTAAAATAATTATGTTATAATTTTCTTTATTATTGAATTTTTGCCTATATAATTAATTTTTTAATAAATATACTTTTTTTTAATTTTTATAAAATTTAATATTTAATCATGATCACTAAAAACAACTTTTTTAAACTACATACATTTGTTTCATTATCTTTATATGATTTAATAATTAAACAAACAATATTATCTTTTAATAATGTTGTCACTGAAAAAAGATGGTATAAAAATTCATTCTATTATAGTTCTTTTTGTTGATATTGAATGGCCCTTTTTCTAATAGCTTTATAACGACTTTTTGAAAACCTTTAACTTATATTTAATAACATAGACAAAAACAGTTATTTTATAGTACACTTGTTAATTTTTTTTTTAAAAGTATGTTCTGTAATTTCTATTGAATTTAACAAATCATAATTTCTTTTAATAAAAAATTATTAAAATTTATCTTTATATATCTTGATACTTATACAAAAGTTATACATATATATATGAAAATTGAATGTTTTAAGTTAAATTTTTATTTGATTTATCTGTGATTTCAAAAAAGTTTGCATTATAGGAGTATTTTTTTAAAAATACAATACAGAAGTTAAAATTTTATCTTTAAAATGAGGACATATATTCAAATGAGTTATAATTTAAAAATGATCTTTATTGAGGGTACATCCTTTAAATATAAGTTTTAATCAATTATCTGATTAATATATTTTAACTGCAGAAAAATTTATCTCGTGGATTTGGATTTCATTAAAAAAATATGCAAAAGTTAAAATTTTACCTTTAAATGAGTGCATATATTTAAATTAGCTATAATTTGAAAATATTCTTCATTTTGGTAACCATTCATACTTGGTATTGTTTATAAATGATAGTATTAACAAATTCACTTTATTTTTTGATTAAATATAAATTTTCAAATTCAAGAAAAGCACTTGCATATTATGTGAACAATTTTATTCACTATAAATTTTGGTTAGTAACTCTACAAAACTAATTTTAAACTTACCTATAAATTTTGGTTAGTAACTAAAATTTATAGGCATTACTTTTATTTATATATATGTTTAATGTCATTCCTTTCCTATATCAATCATCCCCTTCTTCAGCTTCTATAGTAGTTGAAGACTTTGATATTGACTCCGCGGCTCCCAATTTAGATTGCATATCGGCAGCTTCATTAATCAAAATGTCTTTGTGTGCCGCTGCTTTCAGAACTATAATTTCTTTCCAACCTGTTAAACTAGATAAGATGTTTTTCCATTGTTGTTCATGCTTTACTTTAGAACCTTTTGTAGTTATAAAATTTGTTTTTTCCCATTTAGATAAATAACATGTTACACTTCGACCAACATAATCTGAATCCGTCACAATAGCCAATTTACCTTTAAATCTTTCATCATTTTTATCTGATTCAAGTTTCTTTAATCCTTCTTCTAAGGCAGATACTTCCAAAAATTGTGCTGATGATGCTAAACCTTTAGAACCTCTAAACGGTACCACTTCTGGTAAAGAATTATTGATATATCCCCAAATTACTCCTCCATAACCTTTTCCTTTTTCTGTAGAACCATCAATAGATAAAAATAAACGAAAATCTGGTCTACTTAATCTAAAATTTTGAAAATCTTGTTCACTCTCAATTTTAATGTACTCCTTATCTGGCTCATCCGATACATTCATTTCTGAAGTTTCAATTACATTTTCTTTTTCTTGATAAACCAGTTTATTAATTTGATCCACTGATGTTACTGTTCCCCTTTATCAAGAAACATAATACTATCTGCTTTTCTTATATAAACATTTTTTTCCTCATCATCGGTAATTCTAAACATATTATTTCCTATTCTTTCTAAACATTTCCCATTGTTCCATGTTTTCTCACCTCTATCGAGTTTATACTTAATGTTACATGCAAATGGGTAACTTTTAAAATTATATTTCATTGTAACAAGTTCTTTATCACTATATCCAAAAAATTTTCTCTTAATTGAAATTCCATCAACAACTCTATTATTCACTGCATTAACTGCCTTTTGTAATAAAATTTTAAAAGATTCTTTTTTTTCATGTTTATCTAGATAACCTTTAATTAGTCCAATACATTTTTCTGCTATTCCATTTGATTCCGGACACCTTGGAACAGAAAATAGTACAACTATTCCTAAATCTTTCAAATATTCTCTAGTTTGTGTTGCACAAAATCCCCTACCATTATCAGCTACTTGGATAAGAGGGGTTTCTATTCTTTCATAAGTATCTGAATATGCAGCAATAATATCTTTAGAACTTACTCCTTTAATTACAACCGCTGCACAATATCCTGTATGAGCATCACAATTTACCATAAACAAGTGTTTCCCATACTCTGCGCAATCTGCATGAAACCTTTCTCTCTTATCATCAGTTTTTGGCCATTCAGAAATTTGTTTTCTAGAGTTCCTTCTAAATGTTAGACAGATATCACATGTATTTGCTTTCTCCTTCAATAAACTAAGTATCTTATTACCCACAAAATTAACTTTAACATTTCTGCTCATTTGATCAAATGATGCATGGTATCTATGAAGATAATCAACAAGTTTAGATCTTAAGTTAAATGGAATTAATAGTTTATCTTCAACATATATTATACCATTTTTACACTCGACTTTATCTAATTTACTTCTTAACGCGTAGTTTAATTCCAATTTTTTGGATTCTGGTAAGAAACCTTCAGATATGTATATACCTAATAAAATTGCATCTTTATCAGAAAAGTATTCTTTTTTAAGTTCATCAGGACTGATAGGGAAATAATCAAAATCATTTTCAACTTTTGCAATAAACGAAGTTGCTTGACTTATGTTAGATGAATAATTTGATTTTAATAAAAAATTTGAATCATTCCTGTTACCTTTTACATAAATAAAATTGAGATTAAATGCTTTTAGTTCATACATCAACCTTTGAAAAGTAGACGAAACCATACCAATCTCTGAATCCCATGCTTTTTGTATTCCTTGAACTTCAGAATATACTAAGATTTCGAAATTTGCTGAGATATACTTATTCTGAGCAATTATTTCTCTTACTGCCAGGAGTACTTTTTTCTGGCTTTCCGTAATTTTTCTCACTTGCTCTTAACTTTCTACCACCAACGGCAAATATTCTCATCTCATCTTTGTAACATGCTTTCATGATACTACAAATTGCTATATCTGAAAAAGAAGCATAAATCACCAAGTTCTTGCAATTGTTTCTAATAGCTTCCAATGACACACTTTTAGCTGTTGCTCTTTTAAGTAACTCAAAGTGTGGATATAATTCTTTTTGAAATTCTCCTTTCCTATTTTTAAAATCATGTATTGGAGCAGTTAATTCAGCAAAATTTGGAATCATTGCTGCAAAATATTGAAAACGTCCCATCAGTTCCATGACTTCTTTTGAATTTTTCGGACAAGGTAATTGAAGTAATGCTTCTACACGATCCTTTGGAATGCTTATTTTTAAAGGACATTCTATTAAATAGCCAAGGAAAATGCCTTTATTTACTCCAATAGCACATTTATTAGGTGTAAGTTGCATATTCACCTTATTTAGACATTCAATAATTTTACAATTAATTTCATCATGCAATTTTCCTTTAGCAACATTTACAATATCGTCGTAGTAAATTTTTATATGCTCGATTACGGGTTCCAAAACTTTCTTAATTGTTTTCATCCATATATAGGGGCTTAACTTCAAACCAAATACTAACACTTTGCTTCTAAACATGCCATATGGTGTTCCTAGAACCAGATACTGACGACATTCTTCTTCTACATCAATTCTGTTGAATGCTGAACGAATATCATACAAACTAATTCTATCAACATCAACATGTAACAAATCTTTTATAGATGGAAGTTCATCTGAATCTTCTGGGATTGTTAAGAATTTGTTTATATGTGTACAATTGAAACAAACTCTTACTGGATCTTCATTTTTGTCTTTCTTTACAATAACCATTGAATTAACATTGTCAACCATTGTTCCTACTGGAACAGGTTCTAGCCAACCTTTTTTAATTTGCTTCTCAATGTTTGATCTAACATGTTCATCTAATTCCTTTGATACTGGGATTATTTTCTTTCTTACAGGGTAGTACTGATTTGAAATTGTAAACGAAGTTTTGCAAACATTATTTGGATAGTCATTTTTATCGTCATATAAAAGTGGCATTGATTTTAATAATGATATAAATTTATCTGATGCTTGATCAATTACCATACCATTAAAATCACTGTTAGTCTTCGACCCATCATAATCTACTGGATTAATGTTAAATTTTTTTAAAAAGTTTTTACTCTATAATGGTGATATCGCTTCCTTATCAATGTAGAAAACTATTTTTTCTTTGTTAACTATTATAATAGGTATACTAATCCTTAGCTCTAAAGCACCACATGTTTTCGAATATGATTCATGAATACCTTTTATTGAAAATGATTCAGCATTAACTAAAGGAGAATCACTTAACTTTTTCATTAAATTGTCTGCCAAAGCCCTAGGCATAATATTAATAGAGCTGCATGAGTCCAAATACATTGTAACATCACCATACCCATTTATATTTACAATTGCGTTTGACACATCATTGATTTCGTCTTTAGAAAAGAATGCAATTTTAATCTTTAATTTTTCTTTGTCATCCTTATTTTCACCATTATCCAATTTCTTTATTGGTTTTGATAGATTTCCCTTAGAAAATTCTTTTTTTTCTTTATCTTTAAAGTCTCTCTTTCTTTGATCTTGGTCCTTAGACCTAAATTCTTCTGAAAATTTTCTTTGCCTTTTTTCGACATCATATTTCTTGTCGCTATCTGCTGCAAATTTCAAAACATCGTCATATGTAGGATTCTCAAACTTTTCAATTAGTTTTCTTCCCATTTTCGGTGGTATCAGGCTCAAGAACCTTGTAACAACAACTCGTTGAACCTCATTTTTTTCCATACCTTTCAACATCACTCTAAATCTGCCATATAACTCAATTAATAGTTTTTGACACGCTTCTTGTGAACCAAAAGAGAATCTTATATCATACGCAGCTTTAGCCTTATCCCATAGTGTATCTTTAAGATCTTGATCTTTCACGTAATTCTCCACATGTTCCAATAATTCCTCGACACTCATCTCTCCCTCAAAAGATTCATCCAAAAATCTATTGTAATAACTATCAATCATCGTTTTTGGAAAGATACGACAGATCAATTCAATAGCTTCATCTTCTTCTTTTCCACGACAGAAGTTTCTAACTAGTCTTACATACGCTGATTTATTTGGAAATGAATTGAAATCAGGTAGTGGATTTTTACCCGGGGGCGCCATGAACAATTTTATTCACTATAAATTTTGGTTAGTAACTCTACAAAACTAATTTTAAACTTACCTATAAATTTTGGTTAGTAACTAAAATTTATAGGCATTACTTTTATTTATATATATGTTTAATGTCATTCCTTTCCTATATCAATCATTATGAATAAGATTTTTTAATATAAAAGTTTCTAAATTACAAGTATGTTTAAAGCTATAATTAAAAAAACCGTTTTTACAAGTTAATTGAAAATTAGTTAATTAGGACATGATAGTAAATTTGTAAAACTACAAAAATATTGAAAAAGTTGCAATAATATTTACAGAAAGCTTATTTTTAAACGTTTTTTACATTCTAAACAATTGAATTGTTGTAATTTTAATATTGGTCATAATATAAAAATAAAAGATAGAAGAAATTTTATTAATATTACTGTTTATTGTTATTATTACTCAACGTTATCTTATGTTAATGATCAACTGATTAATATTCACTTTAAATAATAGCTTCTGAATTCATTGATATATATTTGTGTATTCACAATAAGTTTTTGTATTGTAATATGTCTTGACTGTATAAATCTTATAGTTATTTCACATATTTTATTTTATTAACAGGATAACTTTTTATTAAATATAAATTGTTTAATAACATGTAATTTTAAAAATGATGCTAACTTTCATAAATGACAATTTTATATAATGCAATTTCCCAATGTCGAAAAAGTAAAATGGTCAGTGGTGAATAGACAAGCAATCAAATAGTTAAGCACAAAAAAAATTTCTTAATAATTTTTAACAATTTTTATATTTCTAGATTCAGATTTTTACGATAATTACGAAATAACATTAATTTTCAATATTTACCGTTTATTTTTATGCTATTAATAATTAATTACAGTTAAAAGGAGGGTACATTTTTTACTACTTTTTTGTATTAGAACAACGTTTTTTTAAAATACAGAATATTGCAATTTGCTAAATTAAATCTATTTTATTCTTATCTATTATATATTTTTTAATTATTTTATTTTTTGAATATTTTATAATATTTTTATATATTTTTCTAAATATTTATTTTCATATTTTTAATGGCCTTTAATTTTGTAAGAAAAAAATACCTAGAAAATTCAAAGATAATGGAAAAAATAAAGGGTAATTTAGAGGATCAACTAAGGCTCCAACGTTATTGAGAAGTGGTGGAAAACTTCAAAAAAAAAGTCGAATCGTTTGGGCTGTATTTAATGGATGAAGTTGCCCGCTCTAGAGCTGCTCCACCTGATTATAACTTTTTACATTCAAAATATGTGAAAATTGAAGAGAATAAAGAAGGAGGAGGAATAAATATTGATGAAGAAGAAGAAAGAAAAAAATTGAGGAAGAAGAAGGAAAGGAAATTGAAGAGGAGAGAAAAAAAAGTGAGGAGAAGAGAAAGGGGGGTAGACCCAGAAAAAGAAGAGTCTATCCATGGTTAAATAATTATGGTGGAAAAAAGCAAAATTATAATATTTTTTAATAAGTTTTGTATTAATAAATATTTGTTTTAAATAAATTTTATTTTTAACTTTACGATCTTTAGAAGTAACTTTGCACTTAAGAATTGTTTAAAAATCATTAAGTTTATTGCTAAACTCATAAAAATCAGGAGATGTTTTTTAAATTTCTCAATATATAATAATGACACATTGTTTATTTAAGAAAAGTTTTTAAAACTTTTTGAAACACAGCTATATCTTTCTAATATATAAAATATTTTGTGTACTGTTAAAATATCAAATTTTAAAAAATTTTTTAAAGAAAATAATGAATAATATCATGTATTAGTAAAATATGAAGCATAAGTGTGACAATAACTGAAATAGCTTAGTTTTTTCTATCATAATTCTTTCTATATCTTTTACAATATTTTGACTTGATTGTGTAGAATAATTTTTTTACTATGCTTACAACTAAACTTAAAATATTTTAATCTGAATTTAGTCAATTACTCACTGAATAAGAGTTGTTTCTTTATAAGAAAAGATTTAAATATTTTTAATTGTTGTTTTTTATTGTAATTCAAAGAAGTTAAAGAAAATAAAATATATAACAACATTTTATTAACTATTTAAACTTTTCAACACAATATAAGCATGAATATGAAAGGATTTTTATATAAATTATCACTGATTTATCCTTGAATTTCTTAATCAATCTCCATTATTACATCGATCGGCTCCTGTTAACCATTTATCATCTTTCCTTGCAAAAGAATGATTTTCTTTTCTTTTATTATCATGTACCTTATAAACATTTTGTTTTTTTATACAATCACAAGACCCGTTTCTCGACTTTTTTCAATCTTATTGGTCAATTCTAAAAACTTTTTTTTCCTCAATTGCTCTTTATTCACTTTGAAACTGATGAGTTAGGATCATTTTTAAAGTCTTTCTGGCTTCCTAAAAAAATAATATACAATCTTAAATCATAAATTTAAACTTACATCAGCAAAAAAATTTAGCTTAACGACACCATCCAATTTCGAATTTATGGTTATTTTAAGAAAATAATATATTGAAGCAAAAAAGGTTAAATAAAATATTTTTATAAAAATACTTTTAAAGTACTAATGACATTTGTTCAAATGGTCATACTCTTTGACCATCTTTGTTTAAACAGTATTAAATCTGATAGATATGTAACAGCTAACAGTTTATAGTTTTCCAAATTTAAAAAATAAATTTTTCAATATGTGACTATATATTTGTGAATTTTATACTTTTATATTTATTACACTTTTCAGTTTATTAAATGATTACTGAGATCATGTCTGAAGTCAAATCATAGATGGAGTTTATATTTACATGTATATGAACTTTATCCCAGTTTTAAATGTAGATAGAGTTTTATTTTACTCAAAATTTCTTTAGTCTCTTTTTTACAACCGATATTACTATCTGGAGATAATTTATGTAATGTTAAATTTTTTTAAATATGTTATGTGCCAATAAGAAATACATCAATGCACTTTGACATTGTAAAAGAAATATCTTCGAAAAATTATAAATATTTGTTAATCTAGAAACATCGTAAATTATAAAGTTTATCTAAATTAGCACTTGAGAATCGCATTTTTCAAACTTTTTTGACACTGTTAAAGAGAAAGAGATTAAAATTCTATGCAAAAGAGTTTGTATAAGGCAAAATTTATAACTTTTTAAAAGTTATAAAAAAATAGATCAACGGCGTAATAAATATTTATATTTATACATATTTATCTAAAAACATATATATAGATATATAATTTTAGTTTCAAATAATGTTATTAAAGATTAGATAAAAAACAAATAATGAAAAAAAATCGTAAAGATAATATATTCACTTTGTTAAGTTGATTTTTTGAAAAGTGAAGCATTATACAATATTTGTATATACAAAGTTTTAGTAAAATATAATTTATTTCCAAATTTTATAACATGCATTTGCACTCAAATCTTGTGTACAATTATAATTAATATGCTAGGAAAATATTGAGAAAATCTCCTATCTTTACTAGTAATATCTATTCCGAAAACACACAAAATAAAGAAATTTATTTAATTTAAACGTATTCAATATTTTAAAAAACTAAGTAAATTTTACTATTTCTTTCATGTCTATTATTAGACAAAAACATTATGTAAAAAAAAATGAAAGGAATGTTTGCGCTCATTATTTTTTGTTTAGTAATTTTAAAAACGAAGAGTATATGCATTTACTAATTTTTGACATAAGCATATTATTTTAAAATAGTTATCTATCATATTAACTTTATTTTCAAAAAATAATAAAATACTTTTTTTTGTAAAATTTTGTATATACAAAAATAAAGCCTACGAAAGTATATGCAAAAAAAAAAAAAGTTTTACATAACAGTCTTCGTGAGTGAAGGATTTGATTTTATGTGATGATACGATTGTAGTATTCAATGAAAATTGACAATTGTACTTACATTTAACAAATTTATCCAAACAATGCCACAAAATTCTTGAAATCAGCTTTATTTATAAAAGATGAACAACAATATTAAATTTAATCAGTATAACAAATTTGAATTTTTATAGCAAAATTTTATTTCATCGGAATGAATATATTATTTTAATTTTGTATTATTTTTTTATATAAATAAATTAATTTTTTAGTAAGTATTGTTCTGGTAAAGTTAGAATGATGAATTCAAATATCTCTGATATGTTAGAGACTTTCTCCTCTACTTCAAAAGAGCCAAAGTCAAAAGACTTACATTGGGAAGGTATAAAAGTAGCTCATAAATTTTATTCAAAATTCGGACTTTTTGCCAATTGGAATCTACAATCTTTACATCTTAATAAGGTTAATGCTGCAATAATTGATGAAATTTCAAAACAACCATTAATATACAAAATAACTTCACTTAAATCTTTGGAATTGTCTGGAACGTTTAATGAAATTCTTCATAACTATCTTGAATATTCAAAGAATTTGAAACTTGGTGAAGGTGCTGTATACTACGCTTTGGGTAGATTTTCTGATTTGATTCCTCAACAATGTGCTAGCATGTCTCCTAAAACATACGATGTAGAATCTTGGTTTAATTTTGCTAATAAAATTGATTCTGAGTTCAATATTTTTAAAAATGAAATTTCAACTACAGTGGAATTATTTGGTAACCCATTAAAATCTAGTACACCAAAGCAATTTTCATCACATTATGGTTCAAATTATGATAAAACTTTTGAATTATCACAAACATAAGAAGATGAAAAACATCGCAATGATATTTTAACAAATGTCTCGACAATGCTATTTTAAATAAAAATATTGTACTATAAAAATAATTAACTGAAAATAGTTATCTACTATACATTAACCACTTTAATAAAAGAATTTTATTATTATTTTATGAAAGATTTATTTAAATAGTATAGTTATTCATGTAAATAAGATTTTATTGTGGTAAACGGATGAAGATATTTTTGTTATTTTTACGGTTAACAAAATGTGTTCATTTATAAGTATGAATAAATTAATTTTAATTAAAAATTTTTAAATTTATATATCCTTATACTTTCTTTATATCAAATCATTCTTTGGCATACAATGAAAAGCTTAATATTAGCACTGTTAAAAAACAATAAATACTGGTGATGCAAATAGAAATTCTGAAATAAATAATGTAGCATATAATCTAAGTGAAAATATAAAGCAAAGCTTAATGATTACACTTTTTTCATACTAACTGACGTCTTTAGATGCATTGAGACAGTAGCTTTACTATTATTGGCTATTAATGTTATCTTAAATACAATCATATTTCTAAAAGTTATTTAAAATCAAATGTAAATAATAAAAATTTCGAGACATATCAAAGTAAGTTTAAATAATGTTTACTACGACATTATAATTATTATGAGCCCTGTTCTGTAATATAAATCTTTATATTTAAGTAAATTTGAACTAATTAATTTTAAAGTATCTCTAACAATAAAATAAAAGCTTGATTTGTTCGTTTGCCATCATTTTTAATATCTCCATTTCTAATGCCAAGAATAAATATTGTTAATTTTAAAAACACAAGATTTTAATAAAGAATTAAATAGAAAAATAAAATATCAATATGAAAAAATTCTCTCTTCCTTCATTTGTAAAGTTTTAATCAATTACAACTATGCTTTGTGTAAAACATTTATGATTTTTGTATAAATATACAATTATAAAAACTTAACTTCAAATTTCTGTGTAAATTCAACTGTGTAAACTGTATTGAGATCTTTTTTTGAAATGTGAATCAAATTGTAAAAGATGTGCAGAAGCACGTTTAAGAAAATAAAAGGATTAATTTGTTTCAATGCTTTCAACATTATATATTTTTTATTATTCTATTTCATAATGATGTTAGACTTTAATAAATATCAACTGATGGTTATAGTGCACAAGAGTAATGTAGTTAAGAGCGATATGGTTATCAAAATGAATATTTTCAAATTATAGCTCATTTAAATATATGTACTTAATACAAGATAAAATTTTAACTTTTGCATATTTTTATGATTAAATCCAAATTCACGAGATGAATTTTTTTGAAATTAAAATATATCAATCTGATAATTGATTAAAACTTATATTTGAAGGCATGTACTCTCAATGGAGATCATTTTCAAATTAAAGCTCATTTGAATTAATGCTCTCTTTTAAAGATAAAATTTTGACTTTTGTATTGTATTTTTAAAAATGTACTCCTATAATGCAAACTTTTTGAAATCACAGATAAATCAAATAAAAATTTAATTTAAAACATTCAATTTTCATATATATATGTATAACTTTTGTATAAGTATCAAGATTCATATATATGATAAACAACCAAATACGTACAACTAATTGTTTAACTAGAAAAACATATTACTACATAAAAAATTAAATTATAATTTTTTTTCTGTATTCATATATGTATGCATGTTTATTGTTTTTAAGATAATTTTGAAATATTACTTAATATTTGAAAACAAAAATTACATAACACAGAAAATCAATTTTCCATTTATATAATATCAAATAATTTGTTATAATGTTTAGTTTATATGGAAGTGAACACACTACTGATTACACAATTCTTTAAAATAACTTCACAAAATACAACATTAATAATACCACAAAAAAATTTTTTAAATAAAGTCAAAATTTATTGAAAAATGAAACTTAAATTTGAATGACTTTGTTTCATATGAAATCTGAATATTTAAAATGTTACTTTAACATTTACAAAAAATAATTTTTATCATTCATTAAATAACAATTATTAAGTATATAAAAATTATTGATCAAAATGATTTAGTTTTTATTAAAAATTTTTTTGGTAGAACGTAATAAAAAAGAGAAATTTATAATAAATCTTTAAATTTTCATTAAATTAATATTTATTTCAATGATACACACAGAAATTTTTCTATTCTAAAACATGCAATTTTATATATTTAAGTATAAAAATTGCACAAGTTGCATTTGGTTAGATAGAATTTTTTAAATATGATATATTCAAATTTTATATTAAAAAAGATATATTTCACATAAAAGTAAAACTGTGTTGATAGAATAATTAACTGCTCAAATTTAAATTGAGAGGATAGAATTTTTAAAATTAATTTGCATGAAAACGCGTCGCAGTTATTCAAGCGACGCAAGAGTTAATAATTAAGTCAAATAAATTGGTTAATTCTCCAGTACTTTTATTTGACAATTTGTTGTTAATAGGATGTCATATAAATTTTTTTAAATGTAATAAAATAAAAAACTTGTTAATTTTTACAAAGTATATGATAAAGCAGTAAATTCAAAAAGAGAATAACTTTTTTGTTATTAGTAAAAATAAATAATTTAAAAACAATATAAGAAATGATTTTATTTTTTAAGGATTCTTACTTACTTTAATAGCTAAAGATATGTACTTGCTGACTTTGAATATTTAATTTTTTAACATAGAATTAATATTTATTCTTATGAAATTTTTTAAGTTAACAGGTTAATTGTAAGTTTTTACTTTATTAATTTTTTTAGTGATCTTTTGTCTTCAGAAAATTGTAGCATAACGAGAGATTATTTCATACTAGATCCATTAAATAATGGATTTGATATACTTTGTTCAAGTATTGGAGCAAATGTTGGTTCTCTATGAGAACCTTATGGTATTGTATATGTTGTTATTTTATTACTACTAAAGAACTGATAAAAATGAATCTGAGGAAAATAATGAATTAAAAATATATTTGGTGCAACTGAAATATTTACTTAATTTTTAGGCTTTTTCTGAATGTTTTGAAAAATTGCATCTATTTATGATTAGAAACGTGTACAGATAATAATATTAAATATATTTTACAAAATTAATATTGACTTAGTTGTTAATATATTATTATATTTAATTGGCATATTGTTGGGTTAGTTAAATTATTGGAAATCTTAGTTGTGATTGTATTGAATAAGTGAAATGCCCACAAAGATATTTGATTGTTAAAAAAATTCGCATTGTAATTTAAAATTATTTATGTGGATGAATGTGAATGTGTAAAAAGTTATAGTTTATTGTATTTTTTTATGTTGTGATGATAGACTGGCTTTTAAAATTACCTAGAAATGTGTTAATACAAATCTTACATAAATTTTGCTAATAAACACGTTTTTAAATAAAACTAATCTAATTGAAAGTTTTATATATCATATGAAAACTTAGTTTTAATTATAAAACGTCTAATATAATTTATAAAATTCTAAATATGTAATGAAAATTTTAAATGAAGGTAAATTGCTTTTAAGTACGTCTGTTAGTGTTCCTTGCACGAAAATTATAATACTACAGTTAGTACGGCAATATGTTAAAAAAATTTTTTATTTGTTTCTGATAAAAAAAAAATTATTTTGATTATAAATTGAAGCACATGTACAATGACACGATGGTAGCATTAAATGAAATTTGACAAATGTAATTACATTTAACAAATTTAATTCAAACAATGCCACAAAATTCTTGAAATCAGCTTTATTTATAAAAGATGAACAACAATATTAAATTTAATCAGTATAACAAATTTGAATTTTTATGGCAAAATTTTATTTCATCGGATTGAATATATTATTTTAATTTTGTATTATTTTTTTATATAAATAAATTAATTTTTTAGTAAGTATTGTTCTGGTAAAGTTAGAATGATGAATTCAAATATCTCTGATATGTTAGAGACTTTCTCCTCCACTTTAAAAGAGCCGAAGTCAAAAGACTTACATTGGAAAGATATAAAAGTAACTTATAAATTTTATTTAAAATTCGGACTTTTTCGACAATTGGAATCTACAATCGTTACATCTTAATAAGGTTAATGCTGCAATAATTGACAAAATTTCGAAACAGTCACACACAAAAAAAAGACAAATTTTGACAAATCTATCTGAAATGCAAAAAAATGTCTCACCATTTTAAAATGTCAAAATTTATTCAAATTTTAAAGAATTAAGCGACGACATTCCACCGCGAAAAACGTAAAAAACACTATCAAATATTAAAAATTAATTTTATAATTAATATATAACAATTATATAATTTTTTGTATTATATTTAAATAAATTTTTTAATTTAAATGTTTCTTTATTCTATTATTTATAGAGTCCAAAAAATGGACTAAAATTATATTACTTCTCTCGTCTTGAATGTATTCTTTTATAGTGTATATAGTTTATACGTTAATGTTTCTTGAAATTGGTTTCATTGTATCTTTACATTACAAATTATAACAAACGTTATTTTTATTTTTATTAAAAAATTGTAAAATTAACGATTGAATTAATTTAATGTTTTAGAAATTGTGTACTAATATTGCTTTACCAAAAGCTTCGAATATTCTTTATCAAGTTATTTTAATGCTAGCAGGAGATTGCAGAAGAAAAATTACAAAGAAAAAGATCAAAAATTTTAAAGAAATCGGATCAATTGTTTAATTTTATCGAAAATTTAAAAGAATAATTGTTTGTGTTTTTATAATATTAAATAAAATAATAATTAATTTATTTAGTTTGACGATTTTTTATAAACGAAAAAACTGATAAAGAACTTTTTTCTAATGTTGAAAAAAGCTAGTGAACCATACGATTGAAAGAAAATATTCCATTTAATTTCGAGAAATATTTGTTTTAAATTTTACATGAAATAGACTTTTAATTTTCCAGTTTATAAAGAATGTTTAAACCACTTCTTTGATTTACTGGAAAAAATTTTGGTGTTGATTTTTTCAATTATTTTCAATAAAATTATTTATAACAATTTTTTAGTAAAACATGTCCAGAAGATATTTTTATGTGTAATTATAATAAAAAAAAATTTCTAAAAAACAAATTAACTTTAAATGGATAGTATGGCAATTTTTTAAACTTTATATAAAAACTTAAACCCATTGTTTTCACTAATATCATATATTTGTTTTAGAAAATATTAAAAGGCTAAAAAATATATTCTACGTTAATTTAAAATGGCACAAATATCTGTAAATCCAAAAAGATACTTTTTTAATAATTTTTATTTCAAAATTAATAACTAAAGAATAAATATAATATAATTCTGTTAATTTATACAATATTTTTTATTTAATAAATAAGATATAAATGTTGTTGTAATTTAACAAATACTGTATTTTTTCTTTTATTTCTACAAGAAAGTTTTTTTAAAAATATTAGATTTTTTTAAAATAATTCATGTTTAATGAATTTTTAATTATCTATGTTCTTCTCATATGCGAAATAATGCGACGAAATTAATCGCAAATAAAGAAAATTTGAATTTAATTTGGTTGGACAAATTTATTACATTTTTTGCAAACCTGTGTCTTTTTTTTTTTCTGTGTGTTTTACTAGAAAAACATATTACTACGTAAAAAATTAAATTATAATTTTTTTCTGTATTCATATGTGTATGCATGTTTATTGTTTTTAAGATAATTTTGAAATATGATTTAATATTTAAAAACAAAAATTACATAACACAAAAAATCAATTTTTCATTTATATAATATCAAATTATTTGATATAATGTTTTAGTTTATACGGAAGTGAACACACTACTGATTACACAATTCTTTAAAATAACTTCACAAAATACAACATTAATAATAATGCAGAAAAAATTTTTAAATAAAGTCAAAATTTATGGAAAAAATAAAACTTAAATTTGAATGGTTTTGTTACACATGACATCTGAATATTTAAAATATTACTTCAACATTTACAAAAAATAATTTTCATCATTCATTAAATAACAATTATGAAGTATATAAAAATTATTAATTAAAATGATTCAGTTTTTATTAAAAATTTTTTTGGTAGTACGAAATAAAAAAGCGAAATTTATAATAAATCTTTAAATTTTCATTAAATTAACATTTATTTCAATGATATAAATAAAGTTTTAATTTTCACTGTATATTTATGATTTATATCTATTTAGAATTTTATTTTATGCATTATTAAAAAGATAATTTTTGTCATTTTCATATTAATTTTAAAAAATCACCATGATATATTAGCCTTTATGATCCCATTTCTGATAACATGATAATTAGTACAATGTTGAAAAAATTTAACGTTTGTAATTATACGATACAAATATTTTATAAATTGTTACTACATTCATTATTAATTTTGTTCCTTTTTAATTTATTTTAAATTATAAATATATAATTAATATTAATTTTTATTTTTATGCTTTTAAATTTATAATATTTTCATAATTTAATTTGCAATATATGTAAGATGTTAAACAGTTTAGTTTTTAAAATAACTAAGGACAAATTATTGTATTTGAACTATATGATCCCAAAATTAATATTACAATTTTTGCTTTAAAGTTATAAACATATAGTTTATAAGGTATAACCGATTAGTTTTTTAATGTTAAAGAATTTAAATATAATTACCTATTGTTGATAATCATTTTTAGTCTATTTCTTATTAATTCTCGAGTTTATGCACATTAATATAAAAAAAATATTTTTAGAAAGATTTTCATTATGCAAGCATCAACAAATAGTTCGTCTTACAAAGTAAAAGAAAATTTATTGATAAAAGGATATGAAAAGTTAAATTTCATTGACCTAATCGAGAATGAAAAATATCAAAATAGTGATTTGTACATTGAAAGAAATAATGATTTAGGTATTTTTTTATAATATTTAAAATAAATTTCTTCTTTAACATTTATAGAGTACAGTGAAATTGAATTATTAACAAACAAACCAATACACTCACTGGCATCAAACGTATATACGTATTCTGTGTCTGAACTTACAAACTTTGAAATCATAAGAAAAAACTGTCATTTGAAAATGCTAGTTCCAGTATTTGTAGATAACAAAGACGGAAGTAAATCAATGACATTAGAATCATTATTAGAAGAGTTTTCGAAAGATTCATCAAGAAGAAAACATATCTATAATTGTGTAAATATAGATTTCACGTTCATGAATTTAGGAAAAATTTTCAAGCCGATAGATTTCGTGATAAAAAATGATATTGTCATAAACAACTGGCCAGATATTTACAAAATTGCGCAACTTTACCATGTCAATAAGTGTGGAGAAGTTGATAATCTAATTGTTCCATTAACGCATCAAGTTTGTAGTATATCAGGAAAAGGATCATTCACGGATTTTCATATCGACTTTTCTGGTGCAAGTGTATGGGTAATGCTTTTAAAAGGAAAAAAAATATGGTGGTTGATTCCTCCAACACCATATAATGTTCGTTTGTATGAGCAACATTTAAAAGATCACTCCAGCTGTAGACAGAATATTATAGAGTTAGCAGAACAATGCTGCAGGATTACGTTAACTGAAGGGCAATCGTTACTGGTGCCTAGTGGATGGATGCATGCAGTATTAACATTAGAAGATTCTTTAATGATTGGTTGCAGCTTTCTAACATTGTACGGCATGGATGTATCTTTTAAAATTGTTGAGTCAGAAAATCGTCAAAGAATGATAGACGATTACAAGTATCCATATTACTATCAAATTATATGGTATTTGATAAACAATTTTGTGGAAAAAATATATGGACAATCATATATAGATAAAAAACAATATAAGAAGATGGATATATTGAAAAATTCAATTTTTAAAAGAAATAGAATATTTCCGTCAAATTATTTTGAAAATATGAGTTCATATATTATGAATAAGGATATTTTAAATTTATCAAATGAAAATGAGTATTTTACTTCTAAATTATTTCATGGACTTTTTGATGAGAATTTGATAAAAAAAGAAGAAGCAAATAAATTGACTGAAGATGAAGTGAAAATTTTTTTAAAATTATCAAAATTTGTAGAAACGGAAGAATTAAGAGTAATGAGAAATATTCCACAAGAAATTACAGATAGTAAAAATTTGCTTGAAATCTTTCAATCTATTATTTCGTTCATCAGTGAAGAAAGAAATATTATTGAAGAAGTTCCTATTAATGATCATCCAACTCGTACAGAAATTTTAATTAAAAAAGCAGTTCCAATGAGATTGGGAAAATTAGCTGAAAAAAAAAGAAAAGCAACTTACTTCGTAAATAATGTTAGAAGCAAAAGAAAACACTAATAAATTTCTTTATTTATTAATTTTTAAAAATTTTAAAATCTGAATTTAAATTTGCTGTATAGGTAGGAATTATTATAAAATTTTTTATAACAATTTGATACATTTTAACAAATATACATATAACATTTAATTTAAAAAAATAAAAAAATAAGCACAATCAAACTTTTCAAAAAGAACACCTTTATTTTAAAGTCACTTTCTTAAAAACCCAATTTTCATCTATACAAATATGTTTCAAATATTTGTGATTTAAGAACAACTGTCATTTGAGACCACTGTTCCGGAAAAATCTTGGTAGTATTAAATTAAAGGTTTGGCTGTATTTTAATTTACATATTAACGTATACTATGCAGTTATATATTTAAACAGAAAAATAATAAAAATTAAAGAATTAATGGTTCAAAAAAATGTGAGATAACTTTTTTCCAATTGCCAAAAATCTTAATTTAATCATAAACTTATGTTTACATTTGATTAAAAGTCTATTTTATCTATACAAGTTATTTAAAAAATTGATCATGTAAATAAAATCTATCATTAAGAATAAAGTTACTACTGTTTAAGGCATAAAATATATCAATTTTTAAATCTATAAAAGAAATTTTAAAAAAATCTCATGAACTCACGCTTATATTTAAAATAAAGTCCATTTAGCCAAATCTACACAGTTTATTTAAAATATGGATTGTCTAATTAATAACTTTAATTAAAACAATAGAATTACTACTTTTTAAACATACAATATATTGTTTTTTAAAATTCATGACAGAAATTATTTTAATAATTATAATATCATAACCCTAAACAACTCATATCCCAAATAATGTCAGTGATAAATTGTCAAAAATGAATTAGCAATTTTTTGTAATTATTTAGTAAATATAAAAATTCAAAATGGCAATCATTAATATTTCATATTTAATAATATTTAATAAATATGTATTATTTAATAACGGTCATATTAACTATTTAAGTAATAAATTCTGGATATTTTTAAAACAAATTTAGTTCATTATTCTGTTCTCATTATTCAATCAAAAATTTAAAATTATATTCTTCATAGCCCAGAATTTTTAAAAATCTCCTGCAAACACTAATTATTATACTATTTTTGTTTACATTTTATATTATAAATAATATACATAGTTTATTAAAATGAAGTGTGAATGATATCAAGTGTTTGTTGTTAACGAAAATAATAGTATAAATATAATTAAATCTCGTACCAAATAAAAACATAACATGACATTGATGGTAAAAATAAGTTTTTTTAAACAATCCAAATATATAAATATGTTGATAAGAATGTTCTTAATCACATATATTCATAATATGGGATAGTAATGATTCATTTTTAAGTACTGTCATTTTTATTCAACATACTTGACTAATATATTACATATACATATGTATAATCAATGTTTTTCCGAAAGCCATAGATGGTAAAAATGAGCTTTTTGAAAAAATTCAAATATATAGATATGTTGATTATAATGTTTCCTTATCACATATGAAAATACCGTGGAAAAACATTAGCCGTTTAGAATTATTATTTTAGTTATGCTTTAAACTTTACTTATACATGGTATCCATAACTTCTTTCAAAAAATTTATCAAATTTTGATAGTTTTGCAATACACAAACTTTTTTTAACAAAATATTTCATATAATAAAAAGATATTGATATGCTTCAAATGTAATCCCACTCAAATGATAGGTGGAAATTAGACTATCTTTATAAATATCTGTTATATTTCTTTTTATATTAAATTGTTAGTTAGTAAATATTATGATTAAATATCTACCTTAATTTAAAATTTATTATGCTATGGAGTTATAACACAAACAGTTTTAAAACATTTTCTCAAATAAACAATGTGTTATTACTACGTTTTAAAAATTTTTAAAAAAATCTTCAGATTTTTAAAAGCTTAGTATTAAACTCAATGCCTTTGAAAAAATGCAAAAGCAATATGACTTCTTAAGATCAGTAGGAACAAAAACATAAAAAAAAGATATGAATTTATAAATAATATTTATTTAAGAAGTTATGTTTTTTAGAAAGGAAACTAGTAGTACTTAATGAAGAAAAATCATCTTAAAATTTAATTTTTTTTTATTCTAATTCTCTAACTTTCATTATATTTCAAGTCGTCATTTATTTTACCAATAAGAAATTATAAAAACAGAAAGGGTTTATTTCAAAGTTATTTGTATGCTAATAATCAGTTTTTTATTAAATAAAATTTTAAACAAATAATAATTATAACAAAACATTTAAAAAAATTCAAAATTTTATTTATTTTCATCATGATTATTTAACCATGGGTAGACCCTTTTTTTGTGTCTACCCCTATTTTTCATCCCTCCACTATTTTTCTCTTTCTCTCCAGTATTTTTCTCCTCCTCCTCACCTTTCTCTTCATCTTTTTCCTCACTTTTTTTTTCTCTTCTTTCTTCTTCTCAAATTTTTTCTTTTCCTCCTCCTCAATTTCTTTTGGAATGAATTTTAAAATTGGGAGGAACAGATCTCCTACCATCATCATTTTCTTCTTCATTCTTTCCATTTACCAAGGGATGATGGTGTGGAGAGGGAGAAGCAGAACTTGATAATCGAAGATGATAATGGAGAATTTCAAAATCTTCATTTAACTTCTCCTGCACTGTTTTCACATCTCCTTCAAATTTACGTATTGTCTCACATTGATTTAAAAATTCCTTATATCATGGGTCATTAGTTCACCATGATTGAATAGCTCTGTCTTCAGGTATTCCTCAATTTTTTCCATAATTCTGAAAAAATATATTAAGAAATATATAGAAAAAAATATAGAAAAATATTAAAAAATTTAATTTTTTTAAAATTAAGAATTATACAAAATAAAGTTATGTATATAGAAACCCAAAAGTGTTTATAGTATCTTTATCTCTTGAGAAGTTTTTTATATAAGTCTGTGTGTTATACTATCAAAAGTGCACCTTTTTTTACATCAATTTAACCAAAATGTGCAATTAATGTACAATTTCAACATCTGTAATTTAATATATTATTTATTATAAAAAAGTATTAACATGTTTTCTATTTTACATTTCTTGAAGTGACATGAATTTGGCTGGACTTTTGAGAGATAAGTTTATGTTTATTCACAAATTTTTATATCGAAATATAAAGAACATTTTTTAAAGTGAGACGATATAAAAAGTAGTTATTTTTACATATATTTTTATGCAGGTGTACATTTTTGTCATAAAATTATTTTTGTTATATATTAATTTCAAAACTTTTTGATTTTATCTATAATAAAGTTGATTCGTTAAGATTTTACACTTACTTGGATTTGTTTTTTATTCATAAAGGAAAACGAAATAACTTAAAAGACAGTTACCCACTTTAAGTAAATTAAATTAATGAAATTACTTTAAAAAAATGTGAAAATCATTCAAATCAATAGCAAAAAATATTTTAAACATGAAAATTATGAAAAGTCGAGGATTTATGAAAAATAAAAGTTTCGAGATTGAATTTAATTTGCATAAAGATAAGGAAATAAGAATGATACATTTTATTGTGCTTAAAAACGATTCAAAAATATTTGCTTTTTAATTTCTACAGTGAAACAGTAATGAATATATTTCTTATTATTGTATTAAAAGTCTCAAAACACTTTAATTGATTTTTAAAATAATAAATTTGTATTGAAAGCTATTATTAAATGTTTTATATTTGTGATATATTAATTTAATATATTTATCAAGATGTAAATCTATTTAGCATACATTTAAAATCATTTCATTTATTGACATAATTCTATTATTTGATAAGATATTTTGACGACGTTATAACTCTGAGCGGCAAAAAAATAAGAAAAATAAATTAAATGTTTAAAATTGCTTCTGCTAAAGTTTAAAACAAGTCAAAAGAGTAAAATAAGCAAATGAGACGGAAAATGATACAATAATTTCTGAATGTTGTTTCTTTTATTATAATGATATTTTTCATTAATAGATATTTTATGTACTACAAATGGTATCTTAATGTTATTAATTTTTTTTTAAGATGTGAAATATTTCTACATATTTATTTTATAATAATCAAAAAAAATTTGTTTCACTATGATCTTATTTCTTGAACATTTAAATATTCAATAACACCAATTAATACATATAATATATTATCTTTAATTAGCATTTTTAAAACATGTTTTTTAGAGCATTTTATAAAATAATGTTAAGAATTAAAAATATTTATAATATATATTTGTATTTAAATATTCTTTTATATCATCAATCCAGCTGATATAAATTAATTTTATTAACTTATATGCAAAAATTCGAATATTTCCAATCCATTTTATTCAGGAAATTTCAACAATAATAAAATTGGAAGAAAAAAGATAAATAAACGATGAACAAAGTGTAAATTTATTAATAAAAAAAATATATAATAAAAAAGTACATTAAAAAAATGCTTTAAATGCGCATTTTTCATCAATGTTAAGTAAAATATTAAATAAAATATTAGCTTTTTTGTTCTAACACAGCCTCAATTGATTTGTGTCATATGATTTAGGTAGAAATGCCATACTCCTTTCCAATTTGCTCTATTGTATCATGAAGTTTCTTTTTTTCTTAGACACAATAAATAAGCTAAACGTTGCTTTATTTTTTTGAAGTTCCAGGAACTTTCTTTTCACTTTATTTTTCATCACTCTCCAAAACTGAAACTTCGTACGATGATTAATCGCACATATTAAGTTTTTTTGAACTATTCTTCAGTTTCTTAATAAATCTGTGAATTCCATCTACACATATTTTATCCTCAGATTCTAGATTAAAGTAATAACATCTCCAAAACTTGTTTGATATTGAAGAGTTAAATTTTATATCAAAATTCCATAACTGAGCTTGTTTAAAATTTATTTTCAGAGTATTTTTAAATAATATAATCTATAAATAAAATAAGTTTAAAAAAAATAATAATAAACAAAAATATAGATTTTAAAACACTGCAACAATGTATGCCTTTTTATGTTTATACACACAAAATTAAATCATTTAATTTTGTTTAACCACCCTCTTATAATTAAAAAAATTGGATAGAGCGATTTGATATAAACAAATGTTTGATTTTTTATTAACTACATAAGCATTTTTGCACAAACTGACACTATGTGGTTTATATCTTTCTACATATGTAGGTTTTATAAAAAAATCATGTGTCGGTTTGATATATAATTTCTTGTGTGGTTTGTAAAAGAATGTCCTATGTTGACTTATAGAAAAACGTATTATTTTTCACTCAATTATAAATTTAAACTTTATAAATAAAATTAATAATAAAATCATTTTACAAAAATAATAAGTAAAATTTTTATTAATTACAAGATAAAAATACATAAAAAATAATGTAAACAATCAGTAAACACTTTTTTAAGTAATTTTAAACAACCGGTTACAAATAATAAACTCATTCAGCGTTATCTTTCATATTTTTTACTTGTTTTTAGCTTCATTCATCCTGTTGGTAATCCTGTCAAAATTCATTGTAGCTCTTTTCAAAGTTGTCCCTTAAAATCCTGTAACGGCTACTTTCGTATGATACTTCTGCAACTCCAGTTCTTGGGTTAGCTTTTAGTTTAAGAAATATTTTTTTTTAATTTCATTTATTAGCTCAGCTTGTCTATAATCCAATTTAAAATAATAGCTTCTTGTTCCGGTTATAACAAAATTTTTGAGTGAAAATGAAAAATCAAAATAATACATAATTAAATATCAAATGGATGCAAAATAAAAATAATTTTAATGTCGGCAACGATTGGTACACAAGCATTTGAAGATTATATAAGTGGAATTAAAGTAGTAGAAATAACTGTTAAAAATTTTAAAATATATGAAACTTATGTAGATAAAATTATCCAACATTTTGAAACCATTTTTTTTTTGTACTATCGGTTGAAAATGAAACAAATTTAAAATTTTAGAGTTTTAATAACAGAAACAATGAATTATTTGTATCTCCACTGGCTAAATATATTACTAAACAGGTTAAACGAAAGTTCTTATAATAATATTCAGCAGATAGTGAATTATTCTAATAATTTTTATTAAAGCATTGAAAATTGTGGCATTTTTTAAAGCGTTATTTTAGAATCGTGTTATATTTCTATAGTATATTAAAATTTTATTGGTTATATTAGCATTTTTATTTTCAAAGTAATTATGAATTCTAAGGAAAACATAGATTTCGTCAAAAAGATAAAGATTAGACAGATGAGAAAAAAAATATTAATAATTTACTCGGAAACTCAAAACAAAGAGGATTCCAGTTGGAAAAAGATCTTTCAAATATGCAAGAGTTTATCGGTAAATGTGCAGAATCTAATTAAATCGTGACAGAGGACTACTTAATTCCTTTTGACAAAGCACTTTCCAATGCAAAGGAAGCTTTATCTAAGTTAAAAAAATCTATTAATGAGAAAAAGAAGTAGAAATTTACTGGATGTTTAAGTAAAATATAATTTTATTTTTTTAATATCTAAAATATATTATATTTTTGTTTTCTTTTTAAAATAAGTAAAATTTAACATTAAACAATTAGTTCATTTTTATTGTTGTAGTAGAAATTTATATGATATTTTTATTATCTGGACTTTGTTTCACGAAAAATACGAACGAAACAAGATTACTAAACCATTACCATCTGTAACATTTATATTTCAACATAGGTTTTTACAACTTATATAAATTAATTATCACTAATTATAATAAATATAAAGTATAGCTGTAGTGTCACTAACTACCTCAAATTTAATTAATAATCTTTATTAGAAATATTACATTGTTATGTCAAAAAAGTAAAAATGACAAAACTTGAAATATTTATGTTTATAAATAAACTTATTTATTGAAATTAATAGTTATTACAAAATTATATAAAATGACATCGTGCAGTTTTATCATAATAGTTTGTAAAGAATGAACGATACATTATATGCAAAACAACCTACCTAATTTTACCTAAATCACACATAAATTTTTTTAACATAACTGACATCATGCAGTTTCTACTAAAATAAAAAATTTTGTTTATACCAAACTATTGATGTTGGTTTACTTAAACTGCACAAAAAAAACGACATGATTTGTTTTTGTGTGAAATTAATAATTTTTTAAAAGTTAGAGTCAATTAGCTGTTTAAAAACTTTAAAAATATTAATTTGTTAATTTTTTTATAGTTAATCTAATTTATTTTTTTTGCTGCTAAATTTACTAAAAAAATTAAATCTTTAACATATTTGTTACTTTAAGTTTATTGAATAAGAGATTGTAAATCGCCTGTAATATTTCACAACAAATTCCTTATAGTCATTTATTGACTAAAAAACAATTAAAACATAATTTATTCAACGGGTGAAACTATCCGATGCCATTAAATGTTTCATGATTGTCTTATAGAGTAAAGATTATTATTATGAGAAGTTTTAGCTAGTGATTTTATATATGTATGAGATTCAAAAAAATTGCTTGAAAACTCTTTAATTGTCAGTTGATTAAAGAGGAATAAAGATTGTACCACAAAACGATGTGATTTTTAATAAACATTGTAGAAAAAAATTTATTTATTTATTTATTGTAAAAGTTTACTATTTAAATAATAGGAATATTTTTATTATTTTGTTTACTTTAAGTTTTTTAAACAGGATAATTAAAATAAAATTCCAAAATTTTGTTAATAAATAATATTAAGTAAGAAAATATTTTATTCTATCAATAAAAAATTAATATCTCTATTAATTTATCAAAATAAAAGTTTTAAAGTCTTTTATTAATTCATAATAATTACAAAATTAAAAAATTGCAAACTAGTGGTAAACTATAGGCTACATTCTAATCAATCTTGTACGTACATTCAGCTTCATTTTGATCACAATTCTAACTTGTTATAGATATACAAATTAAGATAGAATAATGTACACGTAAATGAACTAGAATATGTTTTCAAAACAAGTAAAAAACTGCGGCCCTAAAATACTATCGAATAAAGTTTTTTTATATAAATTGTATTGGTATAAAAGACATGATTAGGTTTTGTGCCGACTTGCTAATTCAAACAAAACACAATCAAGAAATAAGTTTGTAAGATTAAATACTTGTAGCATCTTTTGAAATATTTTTTTGTGATTTGTACACTTTAATTTAATAAAATTGTAAATAATAGTTTTTTTAAAGTATTTATAATTATTAAAATAACAAAAGAAATACTTATTATTTTCAAAAATTACTTTTTAAATACTTTGAATTTTGTTAATTTATAAATATTTTTGTTAAAAACTAATTAAAATTAATATAAAAAAGTGCAATAATATTTAAAAAATCACTTGAAGACAGCATAAATTTAAAAAACATAATTATTACATGTAGTTATCCCGAAAAGATTTACTGATGATCAGTAATTGGTGTAGTGTTGGGATTTTCCCAAAGTGGTCATCAGTAACCAATTTATTATATGTGATGTTACTTATTATTATCTTATATAACCTTATCGTGATTGTCATTAATGTTATTATTGTTACAGGGTTAATACATAATTAATAAATTTTGTTACTATGTTAAATTTACCATTTTAGTGTTTATATTTTACGATCTTTTGTATATTATATGAAAAATATAAAAAAAATCAACGATTTCTGTTGAAATGTTGTATTTTTTGCATTATTAATTTTCTGCCGGTCATTCTGACTTGTAAAGAATCACCTTTTTGTACGGTTAATTTAGAAAAAAAAATAAAGTCTAATTTTAAAGATTTATCATACATTTATATTAATGTAACTATTCGCTTTTAAAAAAATGTATGATAAGTTATAACAAATGTATGTGCATGTATATAAGAAGTGTATTGGTAATGTCGTTTTAACAATGTATCACATTTTGTAAGAAATGTGTATACATTTCTGTAGAAAAACATGGCAAATTATTATAACAAGCATAAAAGCCGTTTCGACATCATATACGATCAAAACAACATTTATAAATATTTTTAAAAATATACAATGCATTTTCTGAAAAATTTACAAACAATACTAGATAAAAGTATATGAATTTATAGAAAAGGATGCCTCACTATGTTGTTAAGTGTTTTGACATTTCTGTTAATTGGTATATTAAGTTTTTTAAATTGAGTATACTTAGAAAATTTAAGATCACTAACATTTATTGATAAATTAAATAGATATTTTATTTTTTTAAAACTACATCGGAGAGTTATAGTGTATATGTCAAAAACGACAATTTTATTTTTGAGTATAAACAATTAATTTGATAAAATTTATTATAGCTCAAAAAACTTTAATAAATATTTTTAAATCACGTTTTTTGAGTCAATCAAACATTTTTTAAAAAATTGATGCAACAGAAGTAATAGAATTTTTGTAATATTTTTATTTACCTTATTATCTGTAAATAATTTTTAATCAACTTTAAAAACATGACATTTATTAAAATCAGAACAACAAAATTGATGAATTAAAAAAGTATAGTTATCTTAATGCTAAAATTAACAAATATTTTACTAACAAAATATTATTTTTACATGAAAGGGATGCATAAAGTTTAGTTCAATTACTTTGAACTTTGGCAGTAATTTTCTTGTTAAATTTGAAAATTTTTACTGACATTTTTTGTTGTCTTTTAAGTGATCTATATTTAAAAAAAATTATATATATTGCTGAAATGATTGCGTATACTATAACAGAAAATGTTACTACATTTGTTGCTGGTTTTGCATACCAAGAGTATTTTTCGTTACGAAAGAATACCATCGTAATAAAAATATGTAGTACAGGAGTGTATAAAAAAATTACGGGTAGCAATGTATTTACAATATGATGTTTTAATTGAGTTGTGTAATCATTTCTAATTGATGTTGTCTTATTGTGTTCACCTAGTTTTTTTATAAATTCAACCATCATTCTTAGAATGAAAACATAATGAATAAAAGAAATAGCGAAATTAAGTGATACAAAAAAAGAGCAACAAACAATGCATATGTGTTATGTTCTCCAAATGCAAACAGAGTATAATTTTTTTTAGATATAAATTTAATTCTTCATTAGGAATATACCATAAATTTATTGCTTCTTCTCTAGGTAATAAAGCATAGGTACAACAAAAGAAAATTACAAAAACACTAAATATAGAGATAGAAAAACTAATAAGTTAAAATAAGTTATTTTCATGAAACTTGACTTTTCTACAAATAATATTGTATTGACCATTAAATGCATAAACAACTGAAAATGTTTCAACAATATAAATGAATTCTAAAATTAATATTAATAAACAATTATTAACACATACGAATGATACACCGCAAGCATAATCACCAAAGAATCTTATCACACCGTGACAAACTGATGTTAATTTAGGTAAAAATACACGGAATTCACCAATAGTAGAACCCAACAAATTATAGAAAATATGAATTGTTCTTATCATTGTTAGAAATTTCGTGTATTCACTTTTTGTTTTTTTCCAGTCGTTTATTAACATAAAAGCCACAATAGTTTGGAAAAATAATGCTACTAGAGATAAAATTGTCATTACTCGGCAATAATCTTCATGTGGACATGATGAAAGTATTGTTTCAGTAAATAAATACATTGTAGAAAAAGAATAATTTTATTGTAATTAAAAAACTAATTAAACTTACTTTTTTGCAAAAAATAATTTTGTTGAAATCATTTCAAAAGTTTTGACTTTATTTTATATGTATGATAATATCAAGTCAAGAATATTTGATTAAAAAAACACATGCAAAGGTGATAAACTTTAATCACATTAATAAATAAATATAAAATAGAATTTTTAAACATTTTTAGTTTATACATTAAAGTATAAATTTTAATTGATTATAGTAAGTATATCTTTAAAGATTTTAAAAAATAACTACATTTTTATTACAGTGTTTGGAACTATTTGGTAGATTACAAAAAAGTATCATTATCGTACAATTAAAATAAAAATGCTATTACTATTAAGTCTATAAGATTACACACTAATCAAAATATATATTAAAAATTAATTACTCTGTCCTTTTGTAGTAACTTTCTTATTCAACTTTACTTTTTTAGTAAATATATTCTTTTGTTTTTCTAG
This sequence comes from Strongyloides venezuelensis, assembly GCA_963280985.1. NCBI lineage: Eukaryota > Metazoa > Nematoda > Chromadorea > Rhabditida > Strongyloididae > Strongyloides > Strongyloides venezuelensis. The sequence goes on along the minus strand of CAUJLX010000002.1, from coordinate 104,914 downwards.
TGATTTATACTTAAAGAAAATTATATATAATGCTGAAACGATGGCATAGATTAGAATAATAAATGCTATTGTATTTGTTGTTGGTTTTGTATACCAAAAGTATTGTTCGTCATAGAAAAAAACTACAATAATAAAAACATGAAGTAAAGGAAGGAATAAAAAAATTGCTGGTAACAAAGAATTTATAATATGGTGGTTTAATTGAGTTGTGTAATCGTTCTTGATTGATGTTGTTTTGTTGTGTTCACGTAGTTTGTTTATAAATTCGACCATCATTTTGAGAATAACAACGTAATGAACAAAAAAATTTATAAAATTAAGTGCTATAAAGAAAAGAACAATAAACAACAAATATTGTTTTTGTCCTCCAAATGCTAACAAAGCATATTCTTTTTTTAAATATAAATTTAATTCTCCATCAGAAATATACCATAAGTCAATTGCTTCATTCCTAGAAATTAAAGCAAAGTTTAAACAAATAAAAATTCCAATAATAATAATTATAAAAAGACCAAAACTGGCAAGTTGAAATAAGTTATTTTCATGAAACTTGACTTTTCTACAAATAATATTGTATTGACCATTAAATGCATAAACAACTGAAAATGATTCAACAGATATGAAGGTAAGTAAAAGATTCTAAAATAAATATTAATAGATAATTATTAACACATACGAGTGATATACCACATGAATAGTCTCCAAAGAATCTTATTACTCCATGGCAAATTGCGGTCTTTCTAGGAAGAAAAAAACGAAATTCACCAATAGTAGAACCCAACAAAGTATAGAAAATATGAATTGTTCTTACAACTGTTAAAAATTTTGTGTATTCACTTTTTGTTTTTTTCCAATCGTTTATTAACGTAAAAGCCACAATAGTTTGAAAAAATAAAGCTATTAGCGATAGAATTGTCATTAATCTGCAATAATCTTCGTGTGGACATGATGAAAGTATTGTTTCAGTAAATAGATACATTAGTAAAAATAATTATTAAATATAAAAATAAAATTTATATTCTCTTATAATTAAATTGGTATGTTTTTCCTTTTTATTACTAATAATTTTAACAATTACCAAAAAGTAAAAATTTATATTTTGCACACCTATCAATTTTTTAATTTTTAACATCTGCAAGAAAATTTTTTCTATTACTAATTAAAAATGCATTAAAAATTTATGTTTTCTCTTTTTATTCTGCCAATTTAGGTAAATTACGTAGTTTATGAAAGGTGAAATGTTAAATAAATTAAAAATAATACATTATTAATTAAATATATTCTCCACATTACAAAGTAAATACTCATAAATATTTGAAAAAATTTCAATAAAAAATTGAATTGAGAAAGTGGAACATTTGTTTATCCATGGGCAAGCAAATAGGTACTTTTTATTTTGTGTTAACATGGTTTCATAGTATAACTATCTATTACTTTTTGATTTTTTTGAAGAACATACACTAGTTACAGTTAATCTTTTATAAAGCAAGAATATTGCATTTCAGAAGAATGCATTGATGCCATTAATTACCACAAATAGAGAATGGGTGTAAACAATTTTACAAATGGAAATTGAATAAAATCGCTTATCTAAATTTTGTATGGAAAGAAATTTATACCATTTCGCTTATGCATAAGTAAGAGAAATGGTATTTTTTTAAAAAAAGAAAAAAAAGTAAAGATAGCCATGGAGAAGTGAATGTTAACTGTCTCAAATGATAAAAATTTAAATTATTAATAAAAAAGAAAAATACTAAAAGAATTTTAATACAAAAATTCAACTACACAGAATTACAAAACGTGCATTTTCCGTCTTCTAAATATTTGCATATTAATGAAAAGTTCATTTTTCATCCAGTGAATTTTTTATATTCATTTTTTATTCAATTTTTTTGACGCATAATTTGTTGTTAAATTTTGTCACACATTACATTTCGTGCGAGTTTTTTTAAAATTCCTCTAATGCCATTTGTTACTACTGTTATTGTAGCTATCTACCGGTGTGAAAGTAATGATGAACTTTGTTCCGGTTTTTTACATGTCTCGTTTTTTTACCATATGTTGAAATCATATAAAGATTTGATGACATTATACAAATAAAGTTAGTTTGACAAAAAATATCTTATTTTACTACTTTTTATTTTAGATACTGACAATTTTATTTTATTTTAAAATATCTATTACATCGCTGTGTGAAAAAATTTACAAATTACTGGAGATTATTAATTTTCTAACAATTTATCACTACTGTTGTTTGGATATATGAAAGCAAAAAAACTAAAGGTACTACACAACTTTAAATAATGGGAGATTCGAAAGAAGAAATTAATAATGTTCTTAGCTCTTCTAAGCGCCAAATCGCAACAAGGGGTAATTTATATTAATTAATTTTTTTTACTTTTATATTTGATTTACAGTTACTATGCCTCAAAGATTTATGTATACAGGAATTGGGTGCGGTCATGCCAATGAAATTACTTTCAACATAAGACAACCACCAACTAAAGCTATGAACGACACCAAATCCGCCATGATTAATGAAACTTCTAAATTTACCTCAAATGCACCACAAAACAATATGATAAGTTCAGGAAGAATGCCTTGTAGGCTTTTATTACATAACTTAAAAATTGACTTTGAAATAATTTTGGTAGAGATTATATTGCTATTGACCGCCCCTGACATGTTATTCTTGAAGAAGACAGAAAAAATGTTGAATACTATAACTGTCTTGATTAGATTGACAATAAGATTATTGTCACTGGAGCAGTCGATGTATCTAAGTGTTATAAAACATCTGGAGATGCAAACTTCCATCCACTCTACAAAACGCTATAATCAAATCTGGATTTATAAAACAAAGAAAAACATAGGCATTTACAATCCCCTTAATTGCAAATGGCTTTGATTTAATTCATCAATCTGAATCTGTTTCTGGAAAAGCATGAGCATATTTGCTTCCAATAATCGATAACATGTTAAGAACTGATTGGAAATTAAGTGGAAAAGTGCCTTTTGCTCTCATCATTGCTCTAAACCCGCGAACTTATGCTTCAAATTCATGAACAAGTCAGAAAGTTTTGTGATAGATATCAATACGGATGTATCAAGTTGTATGAACGAATAAGTAGTGGCTACTTACAAAGAGAACATGATAGTCGTTGTGATATACTTGTTACTACTCCAGGACGTTTAAATGAATTCCTCTTTAAAGAATACGTACACCCCAACAAACTCCGCTATGTGGTTTTAGATGAAGTTGATCGTTTAAAGAAATTTAACTTTGCTAATAATATTATTAATATTTTAGAATCCCTATCATGTGTTCACAATAATGTCAAGGCAAAGTTTAATATTTTCTTCAACATTCTCACCAGAGGCACAACAATATTTCCGTAAATGGGTCAAGGAAAATATCGTTACTATTAGAAATAACGGGATTAATCATGTTAATAGAAACATTATCCACACATTTATCTGTGTTGATGGAGTAAGTAAAAATAGAATGTGTGGTGATATAATTGATGCAGAAAATGAAATGGCAAATAGCTTCGTATTACCTAGCAGAAAAACACTTGTTTTTTGTTGGAAAGTAAAGAACAAGTGACATTTTTGCATATTTTTTTATCGAAAAAGGAATAAAAGCTTTACCAATAAATGGTAAATATTATCAAGAATATAGAGAAAAAGCTCTTAATGCATTAAGAAGTAGTAATATTAATGTTTTGGTTGTCACTAATGTTTTAGCAAGAGGCATGGATATTAGTGATTTGAACCATGTTATGATTGTTGATTTGCTAAATGATTCTAAAAATTTTATCTATTGAGTCAGAAGAACTGGAAGAATAAAGGAAGATGATGTAACAACCTTGTATAACTCAGAAAAGAATTACATTTTAGCTAATGACATTGAAGACGTAAGTTAAATTAATTTAAATTATTTTATACTTCTTTTAGATGCTTCAAAAAGTAGGACAGGAGATACCAAATTTTATTTAATAATTTTAATATATATTTTTTTAATGTTTATTATGTGATAAAGTTTTACTAATAATACTTTTAATTAACAAAAATAAAACGTCATATGAATTATTTTTAATATATGAATAAGTGTAAATAAATTTTTTCTCTCCTTATGCAACTTGTATTGTATGAAACAATAGCTTTGCTTTTTATTCAAAAAGCTTTTTTTAATGTTTAAATTAAAATATTGTCTTTTTAAATAATCACATTTATTAAGTAAATACTTTTATTATTTTTTTACAATAGTAAAATTTAAAAATTTTATCTAAATTACATATTGAAGTAAATTTCATACCCTTTCTAATTACTCAAACTTATCAACACTCACCATTTCATTAATCCTATTTGTTATTAGGCATTATTATCTGGTGTTGATATCCTTACACGTTTCTTTGGAAGAACTAGAATAACATCTTCTGATTTATCATCTTCATCTATAACTTCAAGGTGATTTTCAACTGTTTTGATTTTGAAAAATTATGATCTGATAGCACACTATCACTCTCATTTTTGTTTTCATTTTCATCATCCTCTTCATCATCATCTACTCTACCATCTTCTTTACCATCGTGATTATCTACCTCTTCTATCTCTTCCTTCTCCTCATCTTCATTATGCTTCTCCTCATATTATTATATCATCATCTGTAAAATCAAATTCATGATCCATCTTATATTTATTTTAAGTTTTCCATAATTAGTCAAAACAAATGATTGTTGTTTAAAGTCTTCTGTTGTGTGTAATTCTAGACAAATAAAAATTTGAAAGAACGATGGTCTATCACTAGGGTTGTATCTCCAACAATGCTTCATTGTATGATGCCAGAAATCAGCACATCCCTGTAGGCCTGATAAAACTTTCCTTGGCTTAACATTATATTCAAAAACTTCGGGATTATCTAAAGCAGCATATGGCTGTTAAGCTAATGTTAACATTTCATATAAAACAATACCATAGGACCAAATATCTGACTTAACGAGAAATTTACCATCTTTTAAACTTTCTTAATCCATTCATCAAACAGGAATGAGACGTTTACCAGTTGGTTGATAGTACTCATGATAATAAATATTTCTAGCCATATCAAAATCACCAATTTCAACTATTTCATCTTTATGTACTAAACAATTTCTTGCAGCTAAATCTTTATGACAAAATTTATAACTTTTCAAGGTATGTCATACTATCAGCTATTTGTGCAGCCCAATTAGTAAATTTCTGTGATGATAGTATAGGTTTATTATCAACATTATCCTCTGAATTTGATCTATAAGGTCTTAAAAAATATCTTAAATTTTCGTTTTTTATCATCACCATATAAACGAGTACAGATTGGCCTTCACTAACTACACCATAAAGTTAAACAATGAATGAAGTATAAAATTTTTTTATGACACTAGCTTCAAAGATAAAATGAATTTTCTCTGCTGGTGATGCATTTTTACGGACAGTTTTAGTAACAAATGGTCCTAATTTAATACCAGAAACAATTACAACATTAAAAATTGAAAGAAGTAATAAATTTATACGAGTAAATATATTTACTATACTTTATGGTATGATGAAAAAATCTTTTTTGAGAGATTATTAAAAGATAAAACATTACAATTATTAATAATACATCTTTACACAGTAGTTAAATATATGTATTTATTCGCAATATATTTTGAAATTTTCTTAATGAAAATCGAATATTATACCAAAACTAGTTCATAAACAGAAAAACTCTTTTTAAGAAATTTTTCTTTTATCTGATTTCACAATTATTTTTAATTTATATGTAAACGAGTTATTGTTTTTACAACCGCAACTGAGTAATTTAATTTTAAAATCGTCGCGTGTTAAGTACATTTTTTTATATCTCATATAATAATTTTATTTTTGTTAAATTACAAAATGGAGGCACAAAAAGCATATATTAAATCTATTTTTAAGAAGTTGTCTGACTACACTAGAAGCAAAACACCAAAGGTATATTAAAATTTAAAGATCCAATTATTTTTCATTTTAAGAACTCTTTGGTGATATTATTGAAGAAATCCCAGAAGATGATAAAGATGATAACAAGGAGATAGAAGAAAAAAAATGGAATTTTCTAACAAAGAAGGAGAAAGTATTGACTTTGATATGGTAAATTTTGAAAAACATTTTTAATATAAATATTTTAGGACATTAAATGTTTCAATGCCATATTATCAAATGTCTGTACTTTTAAGGAAAGAGCTGAAGATTTCTCTAAAAAAAAACGCAATATGTAAAAGAATATGCTTCAGAATGTCTCAGCATTTTCCAAAAAATAAAAATTTTAAATGATAAAACTCAACTGCTATATGCTAATTTCGAGCCAAGGTTAAAGAGAATGAGAAGAAAACATACAGACATTAAGATAAGAACAAGAAATCGAATTTGAACGACATAGATGACCATAAAATTAAATAAGATGTTTTTTAATTTAAAGCAATGTGATTTTTTAAAATATTTTTTAACCGCTATGCGAAAATAAAATAATAAAAAAGATATTGTGTGAAAACTTTTAGATATTTAAAGTTTTTAAAGGAAAACAACTGGACTAAGAATTATCTTAACTTAAGTAAAATCTAAAAGGTTTATAAACCCAGTTTGAAACTTATGATAATATAATTATAAGTAAAAATGATAATTATTTTGATAAGATGATCGTTGATGGATTGTTTGAATATATAAGAACTTACAAGATAAAGCCTATTTATCTAGATTTTCATGTAATATCTATAAAATTTACTATTTAGGATTGAAATATTATGGAATACATGCTACAGCCATGAAAAATATTGGTTTACATTTGTTGTTGTATCATTTTGTGTTTTTATGATTCAAGTATGTTTACAATTATTTTATGTGTTTTTATGTTTAACTTAGGTTTTATTTGGAATTATTTTCATTTTGGTTTAATGATTTTTATTATTTAGTATCATGTTCATCTGAAAAGAATATCAAATTTGCAACGCATATATAAGTTTTTCTTACTGCAAATAATGGATGGTCCGAAATCGTTTCTATTAGAAGATCACATATTAATGATAGTAAAATTTAAACATGGGTGAATTCTCAAAAGGTTATTCGTGTTTATGATACCATAAAACGTGATTTAATCAATTAACATTTGATAATAATAGATCTTTTAGTTATTTAAATTTTTGGGTCGGATTAACTTTAGAAAAAATAATTAATGTAACAAAATTAAAATTTAGATACAATAAAATGGAAATGGTTGTTCCCTCATTTATGGAACTATTTACTGAACGAGCTACAGCTCAATTTTTTGTTTTACAAGTTTTTTGCGTTTGTTTATAGTGTTTAAATATTTGGTTTATTATTCATTGTTTACTCTAAGTATGTTAGCAATGTTTGAAATGCTTATTGTAAAGCAACAGATGATGAATATAACGATGATTAGAAATATGGGAAACAAACGTTATCTAGTTAATGTTTATAGAAATAAGAAATGGGTAAATATTAATTTTGATCAATTCCTTGTCGGTGATTTAGTAACTATTGGTAGGAGTTTAAATAATAATAATGTACCTTATGATTTATTATTATTGCGTGGAAGTTGTATATTGGATAAATCTATGTTAAAAGGTGGGAGTGTTTCTCAAATGAAAGAATCCATACAGACATTAGAACCAAATAGATACTTTTATTACTAAACAGATATGAAAATTCACGTACTATGTGGTGGAACTAAAATTTTCCAACATACGTATGAATAAACCAATGGTGATTTTTTTTGAAGATTCCCTGATATTGGAGTTTTATGCTATGTATTACAAACAGGTTTTAGTACATCCCAAGATTCTTCGCTAGAAACGATTTTGTTTGGTGTTAAAATAGTAGCTGCTAATAATCTTGAAACATTTGCATTTATCTTATTGTTGCAATTTTGCAGCAATTCATCTTTGACAAACAAGGAGTTTTAAAGAAAATTCTAGTAAGTTTCAAACACTTGTTGAATGTTTTTTGATCATTATTAGTGTTGTGCCCTAGAACTTCTGTAAGAATTGTTTTTAGCGGTGAATAATTCATTAGTCTCTTTACAAAAATTAGAAATTTTCTGTACTGATCCATTTTAAATTTCATTTGCTGAAAAAATAGATGTTTGCTGTTTTGATAAAACTGGTAATCTTACAGCTGACAATCTTGTAGTCGATAGTATTGGCATTATAGATTAAAGTAAAAAAATATCATTTAAGAATAGTATAGATGATGTTACATTAAGAGTATTGTCTTCATGTCATTTAATGATAATGTTTGATAAAGACTTAGCAGGTGATTCACTTAAAAAAGCAACATTAAATTAGGTAGATTGGAATATTGTGAAAAGTAATTTGATTTCTCCATGTAGTGGAAGAGCTCCAGCTATCAGAATTTTCCAAAAATATTATTTTAGTAGTCAACTTAAAAGAATAATAGTTGCTGCTGGATATACACCTCCGGGTTGTAAACCAATTATGATAACTGCAGTTAAAGGTACATCAGAAGTCTTAGAAAGTATGTTCAGTTCTATTTCAGAAATTTGTGTTGAGAGATACAAATCACTACTCAAAAAGATTACCATGTATTACTCTTTGGTTATTCTAGCTTAGGAAATCTAGATAATAATAATAATCGACACAATCAAGAGATGAATTAAAATGGGACTTATATTTGCTGGTTTTTTGGTTACCTCTTGTCCATTAAAGAAAGACTCGAAAGCTATGGTTAAAGAAATTAAGGGATTATGTCATAGTGTTGTTATGATTAAAGAGAGAAAATCCACTAACCGCTTGTTATGTATCTAAAGAATTAATATTCACCGAAGAAGGAAAAGAAATTATGATTTTGCAAAACAAAAGTAATGAATGGTATTAGCAATCAGTTGATGAAACAAAAACAGAGGAACTGACAAATAAATCTTACTAATTCTTTAATCTTCATAAATAATGTGTCGCTGGAAATGGTTTTGTATATTTATATAAAAAAAACGTATGTTTTTGAAGAAAAATTTAAAAAATATAAAGATTTATGCACGAATGGCATCAAAACAAAAGAAACAAGTAATTAATGTAATAAAAAATCAAGGATATGTCACATTAATGTGTGATGATGAAACTAATGATGTAGATGCATTAAAACATTCCCATGTTGGTGTTGCTCTTTTGTCCCATTCTTTTGATGTCACAAAAGCAAAAATGGAAAAGTCCCAGTTGTAAGACAAAAACCTGTATCATTTCCACAAGTTCCTGAATTCTTAAGAAAACGTTACCTCCAGATTATCCATATCATAAACAAATGCACAAATAACAGAAATAATTTCACAAATTAATTACAAAATTTAGAATCTGAAGAACCTTTAATTGTCAAACTTGGTGATGTTTTATTGCTGCTCCCTTTACATCGAAATTTATTTCAATTGCTTCTATTTGTAATATTATAAAACAAGGGAGATGTATTCTTGTAAGTTACATTACAGATGTTTAAAATTCCCACTTTAAATGCTTTGGTATCAGTTTATTCTCAATCAGTATTATACTCATCGTGTATACGTTCTTTTGGTTATCAACAAACACTTCTATGAAATGCTTCTAGCTGAATGCTTTTTATTTATGACACGATAAAAACTTTTAAAAATATTATCAAGAGAAAAACCAATGGCCAATATTTTCAATGTCTACCCTATTTTAACAATATCTTTTCAATTTTGTATTCATTTTTTTTGTCTTTTATATATTGTTGATCTTGCTTAGACATATTAACAACCAGCTGAAAAAGTTACATTAGAGACGAAATTTGAGCCCTCATTACTTAATTCTTCTGTTTGTATTTTTGAAATGATATTACAAATATCAACATTCGTTGTTAATTTCAGGGGACAACCATCTATAGAAAGTTCGTTTGAAAATAAATCTTATAAAATTTTACTCTTATGTTTTTTAGTTGCATGTTTAAAAATTATTCTAATATTTTCATTTTACAAACAAGTTCAACTATTGAACGAATAAAATTGTAGTTATTTACTTAAAATTAGATTTATTTTACAAGTAACAATGTTAAAAAAACATTGTCGTCTTAAAATTTTACTATGTCTCCAATGTTATTTTTAGTAATACAACATTTTAAAAATTATAATTTGTATCTGTAAAAAATAAAATAAACAATTAAAAAAATTAAATTACTATAAGAATTAATAACATTAATATTTAAAGATTAAATTTCTTAAAAATAGTAGATAATTAAAAAAACGCATTGCGGTTTATTTAAAAAATAGTATATAAAGTGAAATTGATAAAGTTAATTTTTTTTAAAAAACAAAATATACTAAAATATCATAAAAAAATTAGAAATACATGGCAGTGTGGTAAAGAACTAAACCTGTTTAAGCAAGGGGAAAAATGTAAATAATATGAAAAAAAATCACCAAAAACATAAAAAAAAGCATAAAAAATATATTGTGATTCCCCTAAGAACAAAACTATTATTAAGATTGGTAATGTTAACATTAAAAAATAAAGATTATCAAATATCGTAAAAAAGTGAGAACACACTGCGGTATACTTAAGAACAATGTCGCTACAAGTAAGATCGATAAAACTACTATTTTTGAAAAAAACAGAAAGTCACTAAAATAACACATAAAAACATTAAAAACACATCGCAGCATTTTAACATTAAAAATAGATTAAATAAGATTGATAGTGTCAATACTTAAAAATTAAGATAACCAGATATAAAAAAATTCAATTAAAAAACGTTTCAGTTTACTCAAGAGCATATCACTACAAATGAGATCGATAAAATTTATAATTTAAAAATTAAGATTTGCTAAAATGAACATTAAAAAAGACTATCGAATATCGTAAAATGAAAACTCGTTGCGATATAAATAATAATGATATTTTTCAGAAAGGACCAAAAAGAATAGTATTCCATAAAAAATATTTTAAAAAAACTATAAAAAACCTTAAATACACATAGCGATAAAATAATTACTATTGTATTTGCTAATAGTAGTATCTATAAATTACCTTATAAAAATAATTTTATTATATTTTATTTTATAAGAAAAATGAATAAACAATATGTAAAATCTTCATAATCCTGATAAAACTACAAAAAATACTTTTTGAAGGAATTCTCATTGCATGTTAAGATAAAAAAGTTTACAAAAGAAAATTTTTTTAAGATAATTAAACCACAGAGCGTTTACTATTAATAAATAATATTAATTATAGAATAATATATATTTTAGAACAAACTATTCATTGAATTCTAAGATTAACATAACTTTTTATCACACATATTCAAGAACGTGAGTGAAAGATTGATTTAAAACAAAAAAAAAGGAAAAATATGAATTAAAAGTACTTTCTTGTAGAATTTATTTATAATTTAATCGTAGAATGCGGTTTACATTTTTAAAAATTCATTTTATTTAAAAAAAAACTAATTATATGTATATAAGTAAAAAGCAAAATTATTTATATTTACTTTTTAAAGTTGTATTTTGAAATTTGTCTTATTAATGCTAACTTTTTATTAACTTTCAATTTTGTTTTGGTATTATCACTAATCTCTATTCTATAAAGTCTGGAATTCCTTCCTATTACTTCCACATGATACAGAAAAAACTAACACACACATTATCTCATTCCTAACATAGTAAAAGCTTATTGAAAAATCAGCCACAGCAGTCATTGAAGTATTGTACTGAAACTTTGCCATGTAAATGTATCGCTGTTTGAAGCCATTAACTACCGGAGACAGTACCTGTGAAGGATCCAATACATTGAACAAAACTCTATCCCTACTATCAAGACTTTTACTTGGTATCACACCTAGCCTTTCCAAATAGTACCCAACTTCAAGATCATAAAAAGCTTCATCTGTCTGTCTAGAATACTTTGGGTCACCAAAACCCTTTTAAACTAACTCCTTGACGCTTCTCTTACTCACAACATAACTTGCACTACCATGGTTATATACATGAGGGTCAGGCATACCACCAACTGATATTCTGAAACCATGATAATCATGCTTGTTTGATCCTTATTCAACATGAAAACATCTCAAGTCTTCCATAATAACACCTACGTATCATCATCTGCCTTGATATATCAATCGTACTTGTCACCATACTTTCTCCAATATGTCTCATTGCATTTTTCATCTCCTAAAAGAGAACAAATACTTATCGTTGTCTTAAGATTTGAGAGTTAGTATATCCTTATTTTTCTCTACAAAGATAAAGTTATTACATCCTTTTTATCCATGTTTGTTTTTGAAGTGTGGTCCTTTCCCTGTTGACTTTTGATGTTAAAATGATGAAGAATATTTCCACCGTTTTGTCATTTGTGAGTTTATTGTACTAAACGCTAGTAAATAAAAAGTTGTAGAAAATATCAAAAACGTAATTTACCTGAATTTTTAAAATGATAATTAGAAAGTTATTAACTCTGCGGTTGATTATTACTGTTCTACCACACGAAATTTAGTCAAGTGAAAGAAAAACTAAAATAACACCGAGAAAGTTATTAATACTCACCATTTCACAATAACTAACTTATATCTCATTAACCATTATTTTTGTCCACTACTAAAAACGTAACAACGATCCAGAATAACACGAATAATTGGTAATTAAATTTTCTACTACATCGAAGAAAATATTGCCATCATCATCTAATACTTTGTTACCATCAATACATTTAAGAGATGATTATATAAGTACATTTCCATTAAAGAATGAAAAATATTATGTGTGGTTATTTGGTAGTTTTTGGCAAAGAATTTATTTTCATTTGTTATTAAGGGCATATTAAAAACATTTTTGACAATGCTCATCATTTTGAAAAAATATTTCTTTTATATAGTAGTAAATAACTTTGGATAATTAATCAAATTGTATAATGAATATTAAAAGAATATAACTTTTTTTAAAAATAATTTACTTCTTATTTCACTATTAAAGCTTTAATTAATCTAAAAAATATTATAATCAATTATGATTGTTAAAAAAGTTTATGATTTTTTGTTATAGTTGAAAATTCTATCATATATTAAAGGCATAAAGAATAAAAAACAACAATAGCGCATTTTAAATAGATAAAAAATTTTGTTTTTCGTTAAATATTATATTTAACTGAACTGAATATATTTATTTCAGCTAAACGGTATTTATATCTCGAAAAAAATTTATTTGGTTAAAAAATAAATTCACTTTTATAAAATTTTAAAATTAACTAGTTGAAAACAATTTATTTACACGTAGACGATTAAAAGTAGAAGCCTCAAAATTAACTTTTTGTTACAATAATATAATTTATTATTATCTTCGAAAAGTTTATATCTAATTATTTTTTCAAATAAAAATAGCTATTGTTGTAGATATAATGACATATATCATAAATACCTATAAAAAATTAAAACGTTATGTCATGCATATACCATACTTACTTTTAACTTCTGCAATTATAAGAGAAATTGAATAAAAACATTAAAATAACTATTTAACACATAGACGTTTATAATAAAAAATTAAATCACATAGCTGTTTAAAAATTTAACTATATCTTTGATTGCTCTTTCCAATACCCTTGATCCAATACTCATTTCTTTCTCCTTATCAAATCGTAAATGTTCAGCGACCTTAAAATTGTCGCCAGAAAATTTTATGTGGTTTACTATTTTTCTAAGGTAACAGTTATTTTTAACAGATTGATATGTTCTTTCTAACTCATTAACGTCTTTTTCATTAGTTGTTACCATTCTTTCAGCTTCATTTATTTCTTTTTCTATGGCGTTCAACATTTGATTTAGAGCATTCCTTAAATAAATAAATTCAGAGGTAAGATAGAAAAACCTACATCTGTTTGGTGATAATTTTGAATCATTCATCTTATAGCAATTTAAAATAGTGGTAAATGTTATATCTGAAAAAAGTAAAATAAGAAGATAAGTATTTCATAAATATATTACTAATACACGCGATTTAAAAATTACAAAATTTAAAAACAAATAATTTGTAAAATAAGAAATTTTATTTAATAGAAATGCAAAGTAAATAGAAATATAAACACATAGCGAAATAAAGTTTTATTATTTCCAACATAATCTTTATGTAAGAATAAAAATTTCAATGAAAAAGGTATCTTCCCAAAATATCTTAAAAAACGCTATGAGATATATTCTTAGTTATCTCTTTAAAGTTCAACAATTTATTTTGTTTCCTAATTTTATTATTATTTTAGTAATTTTTTCTATCTAAATTTATTTTTTTAGATTTAAAATGAATTCACAAAAAGGAGAGGATCAAAAAAAAATTTGACGATGATGTAATTGTAGGTTTTATAGTAATTTTAGATTGTAAAAATACTTTTAGACAAAAAACAGTAGCCATGTTCCAAAAAGTTGAAGAATTAAATCAAAGAATGGCTATGTGTGAAAAAAGAATGAATAATGTGGTAATAAATTCAAAAAGTTAGGTGAACAAAACTGCAAGATGGCTAAAGAAATGAAGGAGAAATCAAGTACGATGAAAAAAAAGGTTGACAACACTCGAGCAATAATTAATGATGTTGGAAAACAATTAACCGCCTTGAGAGGAATTTTTGATAGAGGTCAATAATGGCATTTTTTAAAATGTTATTTTCTGTAAATTTTTTAATCGCTATGTGTAATAATTTTTTTTAAAAATTTTTTAATAAATCGTCAATTGAAAATATATTTCTCTAACTGCTATGTGCAGTATATTATTTTTTTGTCTAATTTTAAATTGTAAATCTTTATATTTTTAGAATATGAATGTTTTCCAAGATATTATAAAAGCTACCAAATCTATGGATGTAAATGAAAAAAATGAAGAACAAAAACTTTGGAATGAAAAAATGAAAAACGCCATGAGTAATTTCCAAGGCTCATTGGATTTTTTAGAATTAACAAGTCAACATTGCTATACTATCGATGAAAGATCAAAAATATTAATCCGTGATAGTGAAAAACTTTATGTCCCATTCACAAGCAATGAGTGGGACAAAATCACCGGAAGAAGTGAAGGAAACAAGTAAAGAAATTTCTATAATTTAAAAACGCTATGTGATTACTTTGTTAAAATTATTTTTTAAATAATAAAACGTCAATAAAAATAAAATGTTTCTATCTATTTTAATTATAGTAAAAAACTGTAATAGTTAAAATAAAACTGTCTTGTCATGAGATTTTAAGTAGTATCAACAAAAATATAATGCAACCATTATGTGTCATCTAAATAAATTTCGCTTATTTATGCTTAATTTTAGAGAACAAATATAACTCGCGTCGTGTTAGCGATAAAAATTAATTATCAAAATTATCTAAAAATTTAAATATAATTTTTTTTATAGGACAGATAATGAACTTTGGACGAAAAATGCACGTTTTGTGATTCTGTGAATAATATGATTTTTGATACGTTTCATGACCTACAAGGTTAGTTACTATTTTAAATTATTTTTAATAATATTATTTTGATTTAGAAGGTATATGTGCATATAATTTATTTATATGTGTCCATTTATATAATAAATTACTTAATGTTAATAGTGAAACGTTACGTAAAAACATTATTAAAATTGCACAGAAATTAAGATTATCAAGTCAATTTTCAACAGCTTTAAAGGAAGGATTTTTTGATTTTAATTCTAGAAAGGATGTCTTGGAAACTAAAGGCCGTTTTGCTTTAAAAGGTCAACAAACATTTTATTTAACAATTTGTTTTTACTATATTTTAAAAGAATCATTTTCTCAATGTTCATCTGTATTGACATATGAAAAAATTCATTTAATTTACAAAGTTATACACTAAGTTTAATTTTTTTCTTTTCTAATAAAGTAAACAACGAAAAAATACTTAGTCGTAGAAATTTCATTGAAGAGCTTGTGGAAAAACACTTTGAAGCATTATTTTTATTAACAGACGGAAAATTTAAAATGACCATGAAAGTAAGTTTTGTTATTAAATAATACAAAAATATTTTAAATTACTTCAGTATCATAACATTTGTCATTATGGAAAAATGGTTGAAATGTTTCCAAATACACATTTGTCTGCATTTAGTACACTACGTTTTGAATCAGCAAACAGTAGAATAAAAAGACTCCTTAATGTTGGTAATTCATATTTAAATCCATGCAAAACTATAATACAAAAAGTTTTATGGAGCAATTTTTTAAACTCTTGTGTTCTAAAAAATAAAAATGAACCTGATGAAACTATCGATATTTCATGGGAATATAGATTACCAGAATTTAATGCAGATCAATTTGATAGTTCTTCGAAAAATTTATCTTTGCATATAGAATTTAACGAGCTCAATAACACGTTAACAAGTTTGATTTCTGAAGATTGAAATATTAGCATTAATAAATTTATTTTAATAAAAATACAATTAATAAATTTCAATTTATATAAAGACAATTAATATATAATATAATTTAACATATTGATGCCAAATTTAATTTTGTTTGTTGTTTTCGTATTAATTTTATAGCGTTTTGATACTGTTTTTTAACTTAAATGAAAAAACCAGCACATTTATTACTAAAAGCCAAATTCTTCTCTCACAAATATTTTTTTGTAAAACTATTTTTTTAAATATACAAAATTTAGCACAAATACATTTAATATTTTTTGCATATACAGTTAATATGATAAATAACTATTTTATAATAAAGAAACTGTTAAAAATAATGTACTGTTCTTAGTATATTTTTATTTTTTTGCTCCATACTTTACTAGTATATGATATACAAATGCTTATGAAGAATGTTTTTTCAAAAGCTGTAAATGGCAAAAATGATTTTTTAAAAAGGATTTAAACATTCAAATATGTTGATTTAAATGTGATTTTATCGTATATATAAGAATTGCTGATAAAAAAAATACAGATCTTAATATATTTTTATTTTTTTCTCTATACTTTACAAGTATGCGATATACATATGTTTATTAAAAATGGTTTTTCAAAAGCTGTAAATGATAAATATGATTTTTTAAAAAGGATTTGAATATCTAAATATGTTAATTTAAATGTTATGTTATTGTATATATAAGAATTGCTGATAAAAAAATACAGATCTTAATATATTTTTATTTTTTCCTCTATACTTTTCTAGTATATGATATAACATATAATTATAAAATACTATTTCTGTTATCTTCTTTCAAATATATAAAAGAATGTGATTAAATAATATAAGATAATAAATAATATTCATATATAAGTATAAAAAATATTTATTTATTTGTACTATAATTCACTATTGTAAAATATATTTTACATATTTAAAATATATAAAATTAAATATAAATTAATTTACAAATAAACAGTAACATTTGTTGATCACATATAATTGGGAGTTAACTATTTGATTATTTGTATATCATAATAATGAAAATATTAAGATGATATTATTAATAATTTTTATATAATTAACATTAAATATTATAAAAATAAATATTTTTATTATTAATGAATACTATAATTTTCTCATAAAAAACTCTTCCAAAAAGTTTAGATTAAAGCTAAAAAGCATTTAAGTGATCAAAGATTATGGTGTCGTTTTATACTGCATTTTATAGAAATTGCATATGCAAAAAACTAAAAATGTTTGTATAGTCAATTGAAAAAGAAATAGCATTATCTACTAGTTCTTTTAAATCATAACAAATATCTAAATTTGTAAAAACCAAAATTAATAAGTGAATTGAGTGCGCGACCATCATAAGAAATGTTTTTTTTTTGAATATTCAAATTTTTAAATAAATAATAACAATCATGCAAACAAATCAACTGATTATTTTGTATATTTAATTGTTTAATACCACAAATATTATCTAAGAGCGTTTAGTTTGAAACATATTGAAAGATTAAGTATGATTTATTAAAACAGTAAATTATTATTGTTTTTCAAATTTTTTTTTAAGTTTAAAAATAAAAAATTCTTGATTCTATATAAATGTTTTTGACATATTCTCTTTAAAAAAAAATGTTGATAAGAGTGTACAACTTAAGTTTTTATTCTAAATTAACAAAGTATTTTACTTTTTAAATTACTTCTACAGAATCGGGTCCGGCAGTCGGTGTCGAAATGACACCCAAAAAATCTCTGTGTTAAAATATCAAATTTTAAAAAATTTTTTAAAGAAAATAATGAATAATATCATGTATTAGTAAAATATGAAGCATAAGTGTAACATTAATTCTGAAATAACTTAATATTTTCTATCATAATTCTTTCTATATCTTTTACAATATTTTGACATGGTCGTGTAGAATAATTTTTTCTACTATGCTTAGAGCCAAACATAAGATATTTTAATTCAAATTCAGTCAATTACTCACTAAATAAGAGTTGTTTCTTTATAAGAAAAAGTTTAAATATTTTTAATAGTTGTTTTTCTATTGTAATTCAATAAAGTTAAAGAAAATAAAATATATAATAACTTTTTATTAACTAGTTAGACATTTCAACACAATATAAAAATGAATATGAAGAGATTTTTATATAACTTTTCACTGATTTATCCTTGAATTTCTTAATCAATCTTCATTATTACATCGATCAGCTCCTGTTAACTGCTTATCATCTTTTCTTGTAAAAGAACGATTTTCTTTTCTTTTATTATCATGTACCTTATAAACATTTTGTTTTTTTATACAATCACAAGACCCGTTTCTTGACTTTTTCAATCTTATTGGTCAATTCTAAAAACTTTTTTTTTCTCAACTGCTCTTTATTCACTTTGAAACTGATGAATTAGGATCATTTTTAAAGTCATTCTGGCTTCCTAAAAAAATAATATACAATCTTAAAATATAAATTTAAACTTACATCAGAAGATAGATTTAGCTTAACGACACCATTCAATTTCGAATTTATGATTATTTTAAGAAAATAATATATTGAAGCAAAAAAAGTTAAATGAAATATTTTTATGAAAGTACCTTTAAAGTATTAATGATATTCGTTCAAATATTCATACTCTTTAGTCATTTTTTTTAAAACAGTATTAAATCTGATAGAAATGTAACATCTAACAGTTCATAGTTTCCAAATTTAAAAAATAAATAACTTTTTTAATATGTGACTATATATTTGTGAATTTTATACTTTTATATTTATTACACTTTTCAGTTAATTAAATGATTACTGAAATTATGTCTGAACTCAAATCATAGGTAGAGTTTATATTTACATGTACATGAACTCTACCCCTATTTTTAAATATAGATAGAGTTTTATTTTACTCAAAATTTCTTTAGTCTCTTTTTTACATTCGATATTACTTTATGGAAATAAATTGTGTAATGTAAAATTTTTTTAAATATGTTACGTGCCAATAAGAAATACATCAATGCACTTTGACATTGTAAAAGAAATATCTTCGAAAAATTATAAATATTTGTTAATCTAGAAACATCGTAAATTATAAAGTTTATCTAAATTAGCACTTAAGAATCGCATTTTTCAAACTTTTTTGACACTGTTAAAGAGAAAGAGATTAAAATTCTAAGCAAAAGAGTTTGTATAAGGCAAAATTTATAACTTTTTAAAAGTTATAAAAAAATAGATCAACGGCGTAATAAAAATTTATATTTATACATATTTATCTAAAAACATATATATAGATATATAATTTTAGTTTCAAATAATGTTATTAAAGATTAGATAAAAAACAAATGATGAAAAAAATCATAATGATAATATATTTACTTTGTTAAGTTGATTTTTTGAAAAGTAAAGCATTATTTAATATTTGTATATACAAAGTTTTAGTAAAATATAATTTATTTGCAAATTTTATAACATGCATTTGCACTCAAATCTTGTGTACAATTATAATTAATATGCTAGAAAAATATTGAGAAAATCTCCTATCTTTATTAGTAATATCTATTCCGAAAACACACAAAATAAAGAAATTTATTAAATTTAAACGTATTCAATATTTTAAAAAACTAAGTAAATTTTACTATTTCTTTCATGTCCATTATTAGACAAAAACATTATGTAAAAAAAAATGAAAGGAATGTTTGCGCTCATTATTTTTTGTTTAGTAATTTTAAAAACGAAGGGTATATGCATTACTAATTTTTGACATAAGCATATTATTTTAAAATAGTTATTTATCATATTAACTGTATATACAAAAAAAATAAAATACATTTTTTTTTTAAATTTTGTATATGCAAAAATGAGGCCTACGAAAGTATATGCAAAAAAAATAATAGTTTGACATAACAGCCTTCGTGAGAGAAGGATTTGATTTTATGTGTATGCTTACTAAAGATTTCTTACAAAACATTCCTTACAGAACATTCCTTACATAACTATGCTTACAGAACATTTCTTACAGAACATTCTTTACAGAACATTTCTTACAGAACATTCCTTACATAACATTCTTTACAGAACATTCCTTACAGAAGACTTCTTACAGAACATTCCTTACATAACATTCTTTACAGAACATTCCTTACAGAACATTCCTTACATAACATTCCTTACAGAACATTCCTTACAGAAGACTTCTTACAGAACATTCCTTACATAACATTCTTTACAGAACATTCCTTACAGAACATTCGGAGTATCTTTAGAATACGGGCCCCCTATTGATTTGAATATTAAAGATAATTTAATAGCTTTTTATGCATTTTTGTGATATAATAATGATAATTTAGATTGTTTTTTATAAAAATAAACTTTTTTTAAAAACTTTTTTGAACATATGAAATTGAATTTTTTGATCGAAAAACAATAAAAACGCATGGTAAAAATGAGGTATTTGAAAAAAGTCATTAAATAAAAACAGTCACAAAAGCTTGGGAAAAAAAGAATTTGAATAATAAAACAATGAATAAGTAAAATAATCAAATTCTGTCATCAAAAAAAAGGTATATAAGAAATAAAAAACATCAAAATCTTTACAACCATATATATTCGTCATTTGCACCCTTATTAAATTTATTCTGCTATTATGGACTCTACCACAAGATTCAGTGATATTCCTTCTATGTTTGAAGCATTTAATATGTTTGGAACACCGGAACTCGCTGAGAAATTTTTATTTGACAATGAAATCTTCCCCAGCTCCAAGAATTGCCCAAAATGTGGGAACTCAATGTCATTGAACGGCTAATCGTTTAGATGTGGCAAGAAAACTTGTAGAGCAAAGGTAACCGTACGCGATGATACGTTCTTCAGTAAAATGAAGGCTCCATTAAATGTGGTCCTTTTCTATCCTTATTGTTTCATTTCTGGTACACGTCAGAACCAGATTGAAATGTATTTAAAGATAAGCAGTGCAACCAATGCTGCTCTTCACAAGTATTCTCGTCAACTTATAGCTATTGCCGTCAATGAATGTGACGTTAAAATCGGAGGTCCAGGGATAATCGTCGAAATCGACGAATCCAAATTCGGAAAACGAAAGCACCACCGAGGTCACAGAGTGGAAGGAGCTTGGGTCCTAGGCGGCGTGGAATTAACAAGCGAAAGAAAATTATTTGTACGGGTCGTTGAAAGCAGGAATGCCGAGACCTTATTATCAATAATCCAGCAGCATGTTCTTCAAGGTACCACTATCCGCACCGATTGTTGGCGTGGATACGCAGGACTAGGGCGATTAAGTTACATCTATGAGACAGTAAACCATTCTTTGCACTTCCGTGATCCGGTAACTGGTGTTCTTACAAATACCATTAAAGAAACATGGTTAGAAATAAAATTGGGGATCCCATTGAGGTGTAGAAATCGTGAAGTCAATGATGACTACTTGTAGGGGTTTATATAGCATCGTATAAACAAGGGGAGACGATTTAAAGCGCTAATATGAGCTCTCAAAAACATACAATGGCGAGACCTAGATCCTAACGCAAAGCCAATGAATGAAACATTCGGCCTGTTAGCTATCGAAGATGGTCCTGGACCCATTGTTGAGGATCTAGAGGCTGATAGTCAACATCATCTACATAATATAGAGCAGTCGAGTAGCCCATTAGCTTCACCGGTTACAAAAAACTAGAAAAGAATAAGGTCTCTCTATTCTGCTGCCTTAATTCTCTAGTAACTAACAATTTTAACCCAACGGCCCTCTTTAGGGCCACCCATTATTAAAAATAAATTATTTGTGTAAATATTTGTGTTATCTATTTTTTATATATGAGGTGACTAATGATTACGCCGTTTCTCTTTGTGAATGCAATGCTCTAGATTTCTCAATATATATACCAGTCTAATTAAGGCTAAATTACATGCTTTCAATAAAATAAATAAAAATAATGTCATTTATTAAAAAAAACCATTCAAAAATACACAAAAACACAAATGCTGCAAAAAAAAAAATTGCTGCAAATAATTCTAAATGCTGCTAAATGTTGTTATTTATGCACATGTACTATAAAAATATATTTTACCGCCAAAAAAACTAACATTTTTAGCGTTATATGAAATGGGGACCCGTATTCTAAAGATTAACCTTCCTTACATAACATTCTTTACAGAACATTCCTTACAGAAGACTTCTTACAGAACATTTCTTACATAACATTCCTTACAGAAGATTCCTTATAGAACATTTCTTACAGAACATTTCTTACATAACATTCTTTACAGAACATTCCTTACAGAACATTCTTTACAGAACTTTTCTTACAGAACATTTCTTACAGAACTTTTCTTACAGAACATTCCTTACAGAACATTTTTTACAGAACATTTCTTACAGAAGATTCCTTACAGAAGATTTCTTACAGAACATTCCTTACAGAACATTTCTTACAGAACATTCCTTACATAACATTCTTTACAGAAGATTCCTTACAAAACATTCCTTACAGAACATTTCTTACAGAACATTTCTTACATAAAATTCCTTACAGAACATTCTTTACAGAAGATGCCTTACAAAACATTCCTTACAGAACATTTTTTACAGAACTTTTCTTACAAAACATTCCTTACAGAACATTCCTTACAGAAGACTTCTTACAGAAGATTCCTTACATAACATTCCTTACAGAAGATTCCTTACAGAAGATTTCTTACATAACTATGCTTACAGAACATTTCTTACGAAACACTTCTTACATAACTATGCTTACAGAACATTCTTTACTGAAGATTCCTTACAAAACATTTCTTACATAACTATGCTTACAGAACATTCTTTACAGAACATTCCTTACAGAACATTCTTTACAGAACATTCCTTACAGAACATTCCTTACATAACATTCTTTACAGAAGATTCCTTACAAAACATTCCTTACAGAACATTCCTTACAGAACATTTCTTACAGAACATTCCTTACAGAACATTCCTTACATAACATTCCTTACAGAAGATTCCTTACAGAAGATTTCTTACATAACTATGCTTACAGAACATTCCTTACAGAACATTCTTTACAGAAGATTCCTTACAAAACATTCCTTACAGAACATTCTTTACAGAACTTTTCTTACAAAACATTCCTTACAGAAGATTTCTTACAGAAGATTCCTTACAGAAGATTCCTTACAGAAAATTCCTTACATAACATTCTTTACAGAACATTCCTTACAGAACATTCTTTACAGAACATTCTTTACAGAACATTCCTTACAGAACATTCCTTACATAACATTCTTTACAGAAGATTCCTTACAAAACATTCCTTACAGAACATTTCTTACAGAACATTTCTTACATAAAATTCCTTACAGAACATTCTTTACAGAAGATGCCTTACAAAACATTCCTTACAGAACATTTTTTACAGAACTTTTCTTACAAAACATTCCTTACAGAACATTTCTTACAGAACATTCCTTACAGAACATTCTTTACAGAAGATTCCTTACAAAACATTCCTTACAGAACATTTTTTACAGAACATTCTTTACAGAACATTTCTTACAGAACATTCCTTACATAACATTCTTTACAGAACATTCCTTACAGAACATTCTTTACAGAACATTCCTTACAGAACATTCCTTACATAACATTCTTTACAGAAGATTCCTTACAAAACATTCCTTACAAAACATTCCTTACAGAACATTTCTTACAGAACATTCCTTACAGAACATTCCTTACAGAACATTTCTTACAGAACATTCCTTACATAACATTCTTTACAGAAGATTCCTTACAAAGCATTCCTTACAGAACATTTCTTACAGAACATTTCTTACATAAAATTCCTTACAGAACATTCTTTACAGAAGATGCCTTACAAAAACATTCCTTACAGAACATTTTTTACAGAACTTTTCTTACAAAACATTCCTTACAGAACATTTCTTACAGAACATTCCTTACAGAACATTCTTTACAGAAGATTCCTTACAAAACATTCCTTACAGAACATTTTTTACAGAACATTCTTTACAGAACATTTCTTACAGAACATTCCTTACATAACATTCTTTACAGAACATTCCTTACAGAACATTCTTTACAGAACATTCCTTACAGAACATTCCTTACATAACATTCTTTACAGAAGATTCCTTACAAAACATTCCTTACAGAACATTTCTTACAGAACATTCCTTACAGAACATTCCTTACAGAACATTCCTTACAGAACATTTCTTACAGAACATTTCTTATAGAACAATCCTTACAAAACATTTCTTACAAAACATTCCTTACAGAAGATTCCTTACAGAACATTCTTTACAGAACTTTTCTTACAAAACATTCCTTACAGAAGATTTCTTACAGAAGATTCCTTACAGAAGATTCCTTACAGAAAATTCCTTACATAACATTCTTTACAGAACATTCCTTACAGAACATTCTTTACAGAACATTCCTTACAGAACATTCCTTACATAACATTCTTTACAGAACATTCCTTACAGAACATTCTTTACAGAACATTCCTTACAGAACATTCCTTACATAACATTCTTTACAGAAGATTCCTTACAAAACATTCCTTACAGAACATTTCTTACATAAAATTCCTTACAGAACATTCCTTACAGAAGACTTCTTACAGAACATTCCTTACAGAACATTTCTTACAGAACATTCCTTACAGAACATTTTTTACAGAACTTTTCTTACAAAACATTTCTTACAGAACATTCCTTACAGAAGACTTCTTACAGAAGATTCCTTACATAACATTCCTTACAGAAGATTCCTTACAGAAGATTTCTTACATAACTATGCTTACAGAACATTTCTTACAAAACACTTCTTACATAACTATGCTTACAGAACATTCTTTACTGAAGATTCCTTACAAAACATTTCTTACATAACTATGCTTACAGAACATTCTTTACAGAACATTCCTTACAGAACATTCTTTACAGAACATTCCTTACAGAACATTCCTTACATAACATTCTTTACAGAAGATTCCTTACAAAACATTCCTTACAGAACATTCCATACAGAACATTCTTTACAGAACTTTTCTTACAAAACATTCCTTACAGAAGATTTCTTACAGAAGATTCCTTACAGAAGATTCCTTACAGAAAATTCCTTACATAACATTCTTTACAGAACATTCCTTACAGAACATTCTTTACAGAACACTTCTTACAGAACATTCCTTACATAACATTTCTTACATAACTATGCTTACAGAACATTCTTTACAGAACATTCCTTACAGAACATTCTTTACAGAACATTCCTTACAGAACATTCCTTACATAACATTTCTTACAGAACATTCCTTACAAAACATTCCTTACAGAAGATTCCTTACATAACATTCTTTACAGAACATTCCTTACAGAACATTTCTTACAGAACATTCCTTACAAAACATTCCTTACAGAAGATTCCTTACATAACATTCTTTACAGAACATTCCTTACAGAACATTTCTTACAGAAGATTCCTTACATAACATTCCTTACAGAAGATTCCTTACAGAAGATTTCTTACATAACTATGCTTACAGAACATTTCTTACAAAACACTTCTTACATAACTATGCTTACAGAACATTCCTTACAGAACATTCTTTACAGAACATTCCTTACAGAACATTCCTTACAGAACATTCCTTACAGAACATTCCTTACAGAACATTTCTTACAGAACATTTCTTATAGAACAATCCTTACAGAACATTCCTTACATAACTATGCTTACAGAAGATTCCTTACAGAAGATTCCTTACATAACATTCTTTACAGAACATTCCTTACATAACATTCTTTACAGAAGATTCCTTACAAAACATTCCTTACAGAACATTTCTTACAGAACATTCTTTACAGAACATTCCTTACAGAACATTTCTTACAGAACATTCCTTACATAACATTCCTTACAGAAGATTCCTTACAGAAGATTTCTTACATAACTATGCTTACAGAACATTTCTTACAAAACACTTCTTACATAACTATGCTTACAGAACATTCCTTACAGAACATTCTTTACAGAACATTCCTTACAGAACATTCCTTACAGAACATTCCTTACAGAACATTCCTTACAGAACATTTCTTACAGAACATTTCTTATAGAACAATCCTTACAGAACATTCCTTACATAACTATGCTTACAGAAGATTCCTTACAGAAGATTCCTTACATAACATTCTTTACAGAACATTCCTTACATAACATTCTTTACAGAAGATTCCTTACAAAACATTCCTTACAGAACATTTCTTACATAAAATTCCTTACAGAACATTCCTTACAGAAGACTTCTTACAGAACATTCCTTACAGAACATTTCTTACAGAACATTTCTTACAGAACATTCCTTATAGAACATTTTTTACAGAACTTTTCTTACAAAACATTCCTTACAGAACATTCCTTACAGAAGACTTCTTACAGAAGATTCCTTACAGAAGATTTCTTACATAACTATGCTTACAGAACATTTCTTACAAAACACTTCTTACATAACTATGCTTACAGAACATTCTTTACTGAAGATTCCTTACAAAACATTTCTTGCATAACTATGCTTACAGAACATTCTTTACAGAACATTCCTTACAGAACATTCCTTACAGAACATTTCTTACAGAACATTCCTTACATAACTATGCTTACAGAACATTCTTTACAGAACATTCCTTACAGAACATTCTTTACAGAACATTCCTTACAGAACATTCCTTACATAACATTTCTTACAGAACATTCCTTACAAAACATTCCTTACAGAAGATTCTTTACATAACTATGCTTACAAAACATTCCTTACAAAAGATTCCTTACAGAACATTTCTTACATAACTATGTTTACAGAAGATTTCTTACAAAACATTTCTTACAGAACATTTCTTACAGAAAATTTCTTACAGAAGATTTTTTACAAAACACTTCTTACAAAACTATGCTTGCAGAACATTCTTTACAGAAGATTCCTTACAAAACATTTCTTACATAACTATGCTTACAGAACATTCTTTACAGAACATTCCTTACAGAACATTTCTTACAGAAGATTCCTTACAAAACATTTCTTACATAACTATGCTTACAGAACATTCTTTACAGAACATTCCTTACAGAACATTTCTTACAGAACATTCCTTACATAACTATGCTTACAGAAGATTCCTTACAGAACATTCCTTACATAACATTCCTTACAGAAGATTCCTTACAGAACATTTCTTACAGAACATTTCTTACATAACATTCCTTACAGAACATTCCTTACAGAACATTCCTTACATAACATTCTTTACAGAACATTCCTTACAGAACATTCCTTACAGAACATTTCTTACAGAACATTCCTTACATAACTATGCTTACAAAACATTTCTTACAGAACATTCCTTACAGAACATTTCTTACAGAACATTCCTTACAGAACATTTCTTACAGAACATTCCTTACAGAACATTTCTTACAGAACATTTCTTACAGAACATTTCTTACAGAAGATTCCTTACAGAAGATTCCTTACAGAACATTTCTTACAGAACATTTCTTACAGAACATTCCTTACATAACTATGCTTACAAAACATTTCTTACAGAACATTCCTTACAAAACATTTCTTACATAACTATGCTTACAGAACATTCTTTACAGAACATTCCTTACAGAACATTCTTTACAGAACATTCCTTACAGAACATTCTTTTACAGAACATTCCTTACAGAACATTCCTTACAGAACATTTCTTACAGAACATTCCTTACATAACTATGCTTACAGAACATTTCTTTACAGAACATTCCTTACAGTAGATTTTTTACAGAACATTCCTTACAGAACATTCCTTACATAACATTTCTTACAGAACATTCCTTACAAAACATTCCTTACAGAAGATTCTTTACATAACTATGCTTACAAAACATTCCTTACATAACATTCTTTACAGAACATTTCTTACATAACTATGTTTACAGAAGATTTCTTACAAAACATTTCTTACAGAACATTTCTTACAGAAAATTTCTTACAGAAGATTTTTTACAAAACACTTCTTACAAAACTATGCTTGCAGAACATTCTTTACAGAAGATTCCTTACAAAACATTTCTTACATAACTATGCTTACAGAACATTCTTTACAGAACATTCCTTACAGAACATTTCTTACAGAAGATTCCTTACAAAACATTTCTTACATAACTATGCTTACAGAACATTCTTTACAGAACATTCCTTACAGAACATTCTTTACATAACATTCCTTACATAATATTTCTTACAAAACATTACTTACAGAGCATTCTTTACAGAAGATTTCTTACATAACATTCTTTTCAGAACTTTTCTTACAGAACATTTCTTACAGAACTTTTCTTACAGAAGATTCCTTACAGAAGATTTCTTACTTAACTACACACAAAAACTCATAGCTATGAAACATAGCCGAAAAATTTTATTTATTTCTGTGTAAATTTTTCTTTATATCAAATAAATTATTTTAAAATATGTTTGTAGTATCATTTATTTTTTTATGATTTTAAAATAAATATTCACGATTTCTTGATTTTTATGTATTAGTATATTCTCATAATATACATATACATTTTAAAAATATGTGCATGTTGCACGTTTTATAATTGTATGTAACATTTTTAATAATTGACTACATATTTTTTTAAAGAGTATGTTATAAAAAAATTTTTGTATGTTAAACATATTATAATTGTATGTAACATTTTAAAAAATTTATTACATATTTATTAAAAATGTATGTTATATAAAACATTTTTTTAAACATATATTTAATATTTTTATTTAATTTTTATAAATTTAAAGTAAATTTATCTAAAATAAAACATATATTTAACATAAGATAATTGTGTTATATAATTATTTTTTTTTCCAAATGCTTGAAAAGAGTCATAAATATTGTTCAAAAATGTCTTTATTAAACTTAGTATAATCACTTAAAAAATGATTTTATACAAATGAAATATATTTATTGTGAAGTATTATTTTTAAATAATAAACTTTGACACAAACAAAAATATACTTGTTTTTAAACAAAATTAATTATTGATACAAGTGAAATTATGTGACACGAAAAAACAACACAAAAAAATTATAAATAAAAATTATTAAAAATAAAGATTTGTAATCCTGGTGGATTCTTCGGAAGCCTACAAGACTCCCGGGCTTTTACAATATGTATAACACGAAGCTTTGTACGATAGTTTATTTAAGTGAAGGGTATTAGAATAATAATAAAGGTAAAGGTTACAATATTATAAAATAGTTAGAATTTATCAACTGCGTGTAGTATTCTTCTTCCGTTCCTTATATAGTCCTCAAGGTGAGGGCGTGTTTCATCTTCTAGTTTCCTACATAATTTGGGTGTTGATATACATACATTTATCTGATACGGCATTCCATGTTTACAGATTACCTAACAAATTAATTTATCTATTTTTTAATATACAATTTCAATTATATATTAAATTAATAGTTTTAAAGAACAATTAAATCGTACTTTAATATACGTTTTATTATTATATAATGAGATTTTTCATATCATACAGAAACTGTACAATCAATTACAATTTCAAGAATTTTGCAAAATTAAAGTACGAAATAAATTATTTTTACTTTTGAATTTTTTATTTTTTAATAATTACTTTTTTTTCTTCAAAAAACATATCTAGTGGAACTGATATAATGTCTGATAATCACTACTTGTTTTTTCTCCTTTTTAATTAATCTACCAAATTATTTAAATCGGGCTATTCGTAGTATTCCATGCTTGGAATTTATTCATTCATGAACTCAAGATATTAATATTTTTTAATTTTAACGTTAGAGATGAGAAAATTCACTTATTATTTATCTTTATCTTGCTGTTAAAAACAAAATATAAATCATTTTTAGAGAAATGTGAAGAAAACGTTAAGAAAAAAATTATTAAAATTTTCTCTTAAAGATGAATATCTTTCATGTTTATCACAACATTAGATGTACTAACTAATGATTTTTAATATTCTGAGGATCAACCATTATATCAAATTGACTTTTTGAATGATATTTTTAAAAGAAACTCATTATTTTTATTTCAATGTTTTCTCTTTTTTGGCACCTAACCTATTATTTAAAAATTTTTTGTGTTAGATGATGTTGGTGAAACAATTAGTCACCTTCTAAAACAAAAAAATTATTTTATTCGTCTTCGACTCATTTAAATTAAGAAAATTACTAATTTTTTAATTGAATTTAATTTTGCAAAAAGAATGTTATCATTTTTAGAATAGTTAATAGTGCTAATTTGATTAATTATATTACTTTAGTACTAGAGGAAACATGGATTTTACTATTTAAATATAATAATTTATCCTGTTCAAGGAAAAAATGTATCTTTAAATATCGTTAAGGAATGAAAACAAGATTACATTCCTTTATATCAAAATGTTATTATTCACGCAAAGCTATCAAAAAAGTAAACATTACTAATAAATATATATAACATAAATAAAAGCCATTTAATATTGAATATAGATTAATCTTGATATTGTTATCATCAATAAAGCTTTATATTTATTGTCTTTTTTGTATTATTATTGTTTTGAAAAGTGTTTGTCCAAAAAATGTGAAGAAATTTTTGTTTGTGTATTCTCATTCTAAGGACAAAAACTTTTAATATTGTGTATAAAAAATATATGTAATAAATATAAAGATATAAAAACATTTTGAATGAAATATTAGTTGTGAAATATATTGTGAAAACAATATTATATCATATTTTGTAATAAAAATACTTTAATCACTGTATGAATATAAAATAAAACATATTGATATAATATTTAATATCTCGATAAAAATTATATTATATATAAAAAATTGCTGTGCTTTATATTATAATTGGTAATGTGCCAAATTAAATTTTAATATTATAGTTTTTATAGGTTGGTTAGCAAATCATAAAGCTCATCATTTCGTCAAATCAATTAATAGTCTAATTTTAGGCGGTAACTGATTGTAGATAACAAACTTATCAAGTGTTTTTATAGAAAATGAGATTGATATAATATAGTTGAAATTATTGATACAATGTAATTGATAACCTTGTCACTGTCTTTGTTGATATACCAAAAAACATTGAAAGATGCAAGTTCATATTTATGAAAATGGTGTATGTAGATGATTTTAAAAAAATTTTCTCAGTAATACCCCAGTACTAGACCAGAAGAAAAGTCGTCGATAAATAATATGCCCTCAAGAACTTTCATGTCGTCAGCTATACCACCAATATCTATTATTTTTCGATATCTTTTTTAAATTTATTGAATAAGCAATATTTTGTTCATCTTTCATTTTAGGTCTAGAGGATGGAACTGGTGCCAAAGGGAGATCAATTTCTTTTAAATCCTCACCTTCAATTTTAACTATAATAAATTTGATGAATGTTAGTGCATGTATTAGCACTGGTACCTGACTTGTCTTAAATATATTCATTATCATTCTATTTACTCCTTCTACTTGTTTGTTATTGAGATAATTTTCCTTTTAAAAATAAATTGATCTCTTTTTTAGTATTTTTCGCATTTTGTTTTGCATGGTCAAAAATGATTAAAGAGTCCATATTCAATTAAAATTGATGTTTTACCTAAAAATTTTTAATCAATTTACAAATAAGTTCAACTTCAACTTATAAATATTAATGTTATCTAATAAATTGTTGTAAAAACTTAGTAAAAAAAACTTTATTTAATGTCACATTAATGTTTTGAAATGACATTCATATGAAAACTTAACTTAAAAATATTTTAATATGAATCTAAAAATATAACTATATTATAAATTAAAATTTTTCATCCATCTTTAAATATATTTTAAGTTAGATTTTAAAGTTTTAAAATGAATAAAAGATTATAAAAATACAATAATATCGAGAAAAAGTTGTTTTCAATTAAATCTCGAGAACAAATTCTCAGAAATTATGCATATTTAATTTTCAATCTTTTTGAAACCACGGACTTTAAAAGATTACTCTTGAACTCTAATAGAAATACTTTTAGCATTTTTCAATCAAAAATTTATTTAATATGAAAAATAAACTTTATTTATTAATAAATTTACTAATATTAAATAATAAACAATATATTTAACTTTAAAAAATTTATAAAAAATTAGTAAAAAATTATTGAAAAATGGTATTCCAATCAGTTAATTAATAACACATTTTTTTACAATATACAAAAAAATACTAATAAATGTTTTAATATATATGTAGTAAATATAAAGAATTATTCGAAAAAAATATAAAAAATATTTTAAAAATGTGTGACACTATAATTAATTTATCAACTTAATTACAAATAAAATTGATAGAAAATTAAAAAAAATATGTCGAAAAATTGGTATTCCGTTTAGTTAAAAAAATAACGAATTCTATTTTATATATAAAATAATACTGCTTAACGTTATAATATATATGTGATCAATATAAAAAATTATTCAAAAAAATTATAAAAAATATTTTAGAAAAAATTCAAAAATATATGGTACTATGTTCAAATTATAAATAAAATGCGATGCAATTTTAATATATAATTTTGATCATATTTTCGTGTTACAATTACGTATATTCATTTTATTTTAATCAGGAATATAAAAAATATGTAAGAATATTTTTATAAATTTATTTCTCCTTTTCCTTAAATATGCATTTCTTTTTTTTAAAATGTGCATACGCTATTTTTTAAAAATATGTAACATCACACGAAAACAGATGTGGTGTAAAATTTAATAATATGTATTGAGTTTTAAATTACAGGGTTTTTATTTTTGTGTGTATGCTTACAGAAGATTTCTTACAGAACATTCCTTACAGTAGATTTTTTACAGAAGATTCCTTACATAACATTTCTTACAGAACATTCCTTACAGAAGATTTCTTACATAACATTTCTTACAGAAGATTTCTTACATAACTATGCTTACAGAACATTCCTTACAGAAGACTTTTTACAGAAGATTTCTTACAGAACATTCCTTACAGAACATTCTTTACAGAACTTTTCTTACAGAACTTTTCTTACAGAACATTTCTTACAGAACATTCCTTACAGAAGATTTTTTACAGAAAATTCCTTACATAACTATGCTTACAGAACATTCCTTACAGAAAACTTCTTACAGAAGATTTCTTACATAACTATGCTTACAGAACATTCCTTACAGAAGACTTCTTACAGAACATTTCTTACAGAACATTCTTTACAGAAGATTCCTTACAGAAGATTTCTTACAGAACATTCTTCACAGAACATTCTTTAACGAAGATTCCTTACAGAAGATTTCTTACATAACTATGTTTACAGAACATTCCTTACAGAAGACTTCTTACAAAACATTTCTTACAGAACATTCTTTACAGAAGATTCCTTACAGAAGATTTCTTACAGAAGATTCTTTACAGAACATTCCTTACAGAAGATTCCTTACAGAAGATTTCTTACATAACTATGCTTACAGAACATTTCTTACAGAAGATTTCTTACAGAAGATTTCTTATAGAAGGTTTCTTACATAACAATCCTTACAGAAGATTCCTTACATACACTCAAAAATGAAAACTGTCGTTTTGACATGTGCTATAGTACCCTTCGATGTAGTGTGAAAAAAATAAAATATTCATTTAATTTATTAGTAAATGTTAGTAATCATAAATTTTCTATGTATATTTAATTTAAAAAAATTATTATGCCAATTAACAGAAATTTCAAAACACTTAATAAAATAATGAGGTATCATTTTATTTAAATTCATATACTTTTATTGATTTTCGGTTGTAAAATTTTCAGAAAATATATTATATATTTTAAAAAATATATATGTATGTTGTTTTGACTGTATATAATGTTGAAACGACTTACATACCTGTTATAATAATTGGCCATGTTTTTTTATAAAAATGTATATACATTTCTTATAAAATGTGCATATCTAGTTAAAACGACATTACCTATACATTTTTTATAGACATATACATACATTTTTTATAAATTATCATACATTTTTTTTAAGGTGAATAGTTATATACCATAAATGCATGATCATTCTTAAAAATTAGACCTAGTTTTTTTTTTCTAAATTAACTATACAAAAAAGTGATTTTATACAAGTCAAAATGACTGGCACAAAAAAAATAGTGCTAAATAATAAACATTTTAATAAAAAAAGACAATTTTTTATATTTTTCAATAAAATATATAAAAGATCGCAATTTAAGGACATTAAAATAATAAATTTTACACTGTAAAATTATGTTGTTATAATTGATACTGTCTTTAAATAATATTTTTCTCTATCTTATTAATAATGCCTTTTTTTAATTGATTTATTTTATTTTTTAGTAAAAATATTTATAAATTAGAAAAATTCAATATCTTAAATGATTTTAAAAAATTTAAAAAGATGAAAAAGTAATTTTTTAGAATATTAAGTATTTATTTGTTAATTCCAATAACTATAAATATTACCAAATAATTAATACTCTACATTGTGGCTTAATTTTAAACTATTAAAAAATATAAGCAAAATGTTTTGAAAACATACCACAAAAAGAATGATAATTAAAAATATCTCTTTTTATATCATAATTTTTTACAAAGTAAAATAATGTTTTAGCTAGATCTCATATTATACACATATATTACGTTAACTAAATATTTCTTGTTAATGCAATATGATCATAATATGCCATTTCCATTGATTCTGTTATTTAATAAAAATTGCTTTACTTTTAAGTAAACAACAATTTTTATTAGGTTCATTTATCTTATTTACACAACAAAAAAATATCAAAATTCTTAATATAAATCATGTTGTTTCAATGTAAGGCTATTTTTTTTTAAAACAAAAAATGATTTTAAATGTTGAACTAAGTACTTTTTTATAAAATAAGGTTGAAATTTTATTATCAAAAAATATAAAATTATATTTATGATTGTTTAGATATAGATAAATTACCTTATTCAATAAATAAAATATTTAAAGCATACTTTAAAATTATATAAAAGTAGGAAATTTATGGAAATGGTGTCATTATTTTTGTAATTTTTAAACATATATTAACTGTAACTATTTCCAGAGTTTGAGTAAATTATTTTGAAATTAAAAAGAACTTGGCTTGTGTTTTAAAACAAACTAAACAATACTAAATCAAACAAAATAATTTAAATTTACATTTATTTAACTTTAATAAAATTTTTTTAAATAAATTAAAAATTTTTAAATTAAATTAAAATATCTTGCTTTCATTTTCCCGGCCTCATCTAGTAATCTTTTACCCATAAATAATGTAACAGCTAATTGTTGGTTCAAGGAATCAGTTGACAGAATGTTTATTTTCTTAAATCTTCTTAAATACATTCTAATTTTTTGAAATAATCCATCGTTATTGTAATAATAAGAATATATAATTAAAATTCATTATAATAAAAAAATCTAAAGATTCGTAAATGCTTACTTTTTATAGACATCAATACAATCTGGATTTGTAATTTTACATAATTTGTTATATGGGACGAAAAAATGTTCAATTCTTCATTATCATTGAATTCATCGTAATTAATTTCTAAAAAAATAACAAAATTTTATAAATTAATTATAAAAATCAAAATTACTTTCTAAAGCATAAAGTAACGCTTTGAGTTCTAAAAATACAATCGTACTTAATGATCCACATCTACCATATTCTAAAAAATTTAAACAATAAATTATTGAAAATACACTTTTTTCTGAGATTTTAAAGAGCTATTCTTACTTAAATAACATTAATTTTTCAATTTGTAAAAAATTAGTGACAGTAATAAAAGTAACATGTTAACGTTTAAGAGTATATCTTAAATTTACCTTTGCTTAATTCATTGTTATTTTCAAATATGTTAAATAAGAAACATTTTTTTTCTTTACATGTATCAATAATGTTTCTTTTACGTGATTACCATTTCTAAAAATTAGTATTTATTGAAAAACTTATAATATTAGATATTTTATTTATTGTTAAAAAAATAATAAGAATTATGCATTGTTTAGATAAAAAAACTACATAGGTATGAAATTATATAAGTTCTCATTGTCTTTATGAAAAAATTTATGTCATACTAAATGATAATTGATATGATTAGTTAAAGCAATAAACGTTCTGTGAATTTTGGTGTATATTTTTATAAAAAATTAAATTTTAAAAATACGGAGAAATATTCAAGAAATTGTTTATTATAATATATTTTTCAAGGTCGTGATTAGCATAAATTTATGAAATGCAACTTAGTAAAGAACCAACTTAAAAATGAGCATACTTTTTCTGGAATACCTATTGATAACAATTTTATATCAGACACTTTCATAATCTTAACCTTGGTGTTCTAAGTAATGTTCTTTTTGGTACAACACAAATAGTTCAAATCATTACAGATTTAACTCCACTGCAAATTCATGAAGATATTATTAATGAATGTACTTTAATGAAATAATATGGTTACATAAATAGTGTTATTAATGGAAACTTTTTTGCTTTTCAAAGAACACAAGATACATTAAGTAAAAAAGGGCGTTATCTTCTCAATGGTAGTCAAACATTGACTGTGACAAGAGCATTCTATGAATATTTAATCAAAATAAATATTAATAATTATGAAAATGATGTAAAAATAAAATTCAAACAAATAATCAATCTTTTAAAAGTGCTTCTAAATGTTACATATTTATGCATGGAGTTTAATATGGACATTAATAAATGCTCGAGACTGTGTGAATATAACGTTGACAAAATTTTTGAGTATCTGTATAAAGTATTTTCTTCAGATCTTAAGCTTACAATAAAAATGCATAATTTAACACATTATTCTTGAAATATATTACGACATAAACTTCTTCCAGTTAATTTTTCTCATACTAGATTTGAAGGTATGTCAATATTACAATTTTAGAATGATTTTTTTTTATATTTGCTTTTAACTTTAAATTATTAAAAATTTTTATAAAAAGTAGATGATTAATATATTTTAAATATTAAAAACTAATTTTGTTAAAAAATAAATATTTTTGTATTTAAAATTTTATTACCAACATTTTTAACATTTGCAAACTTTTTTATTTAAATTTATAAAAAGATAATAGAAAATTTTTAAAACCATTATAATTATATAATTATTTACTGTAATAACTTTTTGTTATAGCTACTAATATTCGACTTAAAAAATATTTTATCACGAACTAATAGCCGAATTAATTCATGCTTAACGATTGTTAAAAAAATAACTTGGAATAATTTTCTTAATAGACATAGAAAAGTTCACAACGAATTGATAGTAAAGAATAACAATTTGATATATGATCTATCTGTAATAGACTGTGATGAAAATGAACAACTCGAAGATCCTATGGAAGAGAAAATTAAAGAATTAAGTTTTATTATGTCAGAAGAATAATTTTGAATAATTTTATTATTATACACTAGTATAAGATAAAGGATTTTTAACATAAATGATAAAAATTTTTAATGACAATGATATGAATTTAATTTTTAAAATAGTATAAATAAGGTTGTTGTTTATTTATAATTATTCATTTTATTTATGGTTAATGAGGTTAAAATAAAATAGTGTTTTTTATTTGTTCTAGCATAATATTTATAAAAATGTTTTAACAATTTTATTTATGAACTAAATTTCATAATTATAGAAATTAACATATTATTGTAATGAATTACAAAAAATACTGAAAGTGAATTATATCGTTAATAAACTACATTAAAAGTACATCAAACAAAGTAATATCTTTTTTAACAGTATTAAAACTTTATCTTAATTATTATAAAATATATAACAATTATAAACGTTTTAATCTTTTTTAAAGTTGTTAGTTTGGCTTACAATTACATATATTTGTCATTGCATGTTAAATCGAATTAAAAATATAAAATACAATATATTTTATAAAAATAATTTTATTATTTCGTTTATGAATCTTTCTGAAATAACTATAAAATTTTCATCAGAATTTTTCTCATCACTAGTAGTTTTAAAAAAATTCATATACATTTTTATAAAAAATATATACCAATTCATGAAAAAAAGTATGTATTTTGCATTGGTTAAGTATAATTTTATATTTAAAAACAACCATACAATTTAAAAAATGTATAGTAAATGTCGTTTAGAAATGCTTATACATTTTATATAAAAATGTATAGTAAATAGTAAAAAAGAGTATGTATGTCATTTTGACTGTATGTACATTTTCATTAAAAATGCTATAATGTTTAAAAAATGTATAGTAAATGTCGTTTAGAAATGTATATACATTTTATATAAAAATGTATGGCAAATGATAAAGAAAAGTATGTATGTTGTTTTGACTGTATGTACATTTCTTTCAAAAAATCATACATTTTTTGTAAAATGTATGGCATTTCTTAGAAAATATATATTTTTTATGCTTATTACGTGAGCACAATTAAAAATAACCTAACTGGTAGTCGAATTGACAAAAGTTTTCTATAATACCCATGATTGTACAATGTCTGTCAAAACGACAGTTTTAAATTTTGAGTGAGAACATTCCTTACATAGTATTTCTTACAAAACATTTCTTACAGAAAATTTTTTACGGAACATTTTTTACAAAACATTTCTTACAGAAGATTTCTTACAGAAGATTCCTTACATAACATTCCTTACAGAACATTCCTTACATAGTATTTCTTACAGAACATTCCTTACAGAAGATTTCTTACAGAAGATTCCTTACAAAACATTCCTTACAGAAGATTTCTTACATAACATTCCTTACATAGTAGTACTTCTTACATAACTACACAGAAAAATTTTTTTGCCATTTATTAAACAAAAAGACCAAATTTGTCAAATAAAACTCAGAAAAGTCAAAGGGTATGCGTTTTTTAAAAAATTGTTTGGTATGTAAATTTTTTAAATTTATTAAAAAGCATATTTTGCAGTTCAAACAAAAATGTGTTTTTTAATTTTGCGTGTTTAATTTTAATAATTACAAAATAAAATCTTAAAATTTTATTGTAATTTAAGAAGATTAGAAAGTAGTTTAATAATGTTTGTATCTCTTAAAAATGAAATAAATGATTACTTAAATTCAAGCAACTCTAATATGTATGTGCCATTTAATAATAAAAGAATAATGGTTTTTTATTACATTTACTATTTTAAGACTTATGTTACTAAGAAATCAAAACAATACGTGTAAAACTTGTCAAAGAATTATTTTTAAATATTTAACCAAATTATATCAGTATGTTTATGTGCACATTTTATTAAACAATTTTTTAAGTATTTTAAAATTTACAATATATATTTCTTTTGTACATATAAGTTAAAATTTGTTG
The DNA here is from genome assembly GCA_963280985.1 of Strongyloides venezuelensis. Lineage (NCBI taxonomy): Eukaryota > Metazoa > Nematoda > Chromadorea > Rhabditida > Strongyloididae > Strongyloides > Strongyloides venezuelensis. The sequence continues at coordinate 65,035 of CAUJLX010000002.1, read as the reverse complement.
TTATTAAAAAAGCTGAATTTTTTGTTACCAATGATTTTGGATTATGAGAGTAAATGTTTTTTGAAACAAGGCAAATACTTACATATATTTAAAAGAAAAAAGTTCAATAATAAATAAATATATTTAAATAAGACGATATCATTCCATTATTTACTTAATATGTATGAAATGAAAGTATATCGATATAAGTTTTGATTACGATTAATCATTTTTATTAAAGGTGGATATTAATAATTGATTCAAGAATAACATTTATTAAAGAAATGGTAGTAAAAATTATTAAAACTCACTGCAATATTATATTAATGTTAGAAATATATGATAAAAAAGTTGAACTTTATTTGTTTAGTAAATTGGAAAAATCTTTACACAATAATTTACAAAAATTGCTTTTATATGTTTATAGATGAAAATATTTATTGGTATATTTATTTTACATAAACAAAATATCATTTTAAATATATATATATACATCAATTTTTTAAAAATGTTTTAAAATAAATGTTCCATATATTTGGTGATATAAAAATTGCTTATTTAGAACAGAAATTGAAATTTGTAATTATTCTTCTAAATTTTTTGTGTTTTTAGAAAACTAGTTCTATTAGATTTGCAAAAATACGCTTTTGCAAAATCTCGTTTTCTTGATCATGCTGAAGAAATGCTTTTGCTTTCTAAAAATATTTTGAATAGAGCTAGCTTTAACAATATTGTTAATTTAAAATTATCAAGTGATAGAAAAATAATTTTCTTAACAAAATGGGTGACAAAGAAAGTGAGTTTTTTTGTAAGCTTTATTAATATCAGGTAATTTAAATTTTGTTTTAACTTTATTTTTTATATTCATTTTATTGTTGGAATATTAAATAAATGCATTGAAGATATATTTTAAACGTAAAAAGAGAAATTACAATTTAAATATATCTTATAACGATAAACGTTATTTTGATCCATTATTATGTCTGATATTTAATGCAATGTAAAAACAATTTTAACAAAACTCTTTTTCTCACGTTTTTTTACTTTATAAATATTCTTATTTTAGATTATTGGAAATGATTTAAAAAAATGAAAGATTCAAGAGATTTTTTTGTAAATTATTATTTAATATAAAATAAAAAAATACTTTAGAAAATTTAGAATATATTTATTCTGAATTAAAATTAAAATCAGAAGTACAAATATTAACAGTGCACTTAAAGGCTTGTTGGAATTTTATGAAAAAAATGAAATAATGATTAATTTATTCAATCTAAATTCAAAAAATAAAAATCATTCGTTGGAGAATGTTTTTAATTTTCTGAGTATGTTTTTTAAAAATTGAAGACAGTGTTTTTAAAAATAGTGTAGTTAATATAATTTTTTTATTAACTCAATATAATAATATACAGTTTAGATAAATTGTCTTTTGAAGAAATGTGTAGGATGACTTCATCTACCACGCATTCGAAATCATTTCGTCGTATATATAAAATTTATTGTCGGGTCTTTTAAGATCTTTTTTAACCTAGTGTATCGTTTAAACTTTGGTCATTTTTCTTGACCGTTGAATTTTAGAGAATGTATAAAATTTCTTATTTAATCTTAAATTTTCTGACTGGAGTGTGTAACTCCTGAAAATATTATTAAATTAGTAATATTTCAATAGAATTTTATTGAATTGCTTATGTTTTTTAAAGTAGTTATGATAATTTCAAAAATTTTGATATATAATTTCTTTCTATAACATATTATACAACTAGTAAGAATATTAAAAGTTAAACAAAAACTTTCGGAAATGATTAATTGCTATTAAAATTTTATCTTTATTTAAAAAAACATTTAAAATTGTAAAAAAATTATGCGAATTTCAATTCTCAAATGTAATTTTTATTATTTTATATTAACATAAAATCATTATTTTTTCAGCAAGAAAAAAAAACATTGACAATCTTATAAAAAATGAATCGCCTAACCATAATTTAAGAAATGGACTTGTTAAACACTTTATCCCAATTCAAGATTTTTATATGTATTTTTTTGATTATTCTGTTATAAATTTATTAGAAGATTTGATGGTGATAATCTTAAATTTCTTACAGTTAAATTTGATTTGTGACAAAATGTTTATGCCAAAGGAAAACAAATTACTTTATCAGTTTTTATTGTTACTGACTGGATCACCGCCAAGTAAAAGTGTCAAAAACAGAGAAAAACAATTAGATGATGCACAGTTACTTGTAGAATATTACAATAGCTACAATTATAGTTTATAATGTTGTTATTCATAATATATAAAAAATATTTGTAAGAATTTATAACGTTTTTGTTGTTGTTTTGACAAAGTAATGATAGAGTTAATTTTTTTGTTATAAACATATTTTTACTTCTCGAGAAATCAGAGCAAATTTCGATAACACCATATATAAATTTTTTTCTAATTAAATTTAATACAAAAGAAATCAATCGAAATCAAACATTTTGTTTTGTTTTGAATTTATGTACCTTTAAAACTATAGGGAAATGATAATTTTGGAGTAATGAATATATAACTTTAACAGTTTTATAAAACAGATACTGTATTTGATGAGTTAATATTTTTTTATATATTAACTAGGTATTTTTTTAATTATATATTTTTATAGACTGATATAAATAACTGAGATGATTGAGAAAGTTCTCAAAGTTTGTTAAAAAGTTTTAGTAACAATAATAAGTGGAATTTATAAAAATAATATCTATAAGTGTCTTTTTTTATTGTACATTTAACTGTATTTAAGGTGTTGTTATATTTGATAAAATTATAGATTGTTGCCGTACTTTAACATTGTACTTGACAGTTTCCAATCTCATCAATCTTCTAGAAATGGAATCAAAAACGATACTTTAAAAGTATTTTTTTCAAAAATATAAAAAGGGCTTTTTAAAATAAATATAAAGCATTATAAAGTAAACTGGCGCTACTATTATCATGAAATAATGACAATAAAAGTTATAAGAATAGCTTTTATGCTATAGACAGTTATAGCTAACATCAAACGTTTGTATATGGTATAGGAGAAGTTTTTTCTCATTTGTAGTTTATATATAGTTTATTTTCATTCTCTCCATGTAATTATATTTAAATGAATTCTACTTTTATTCATAATCAATTTGGTAATGACATCAGCACATAAATTCTTAAAGTTTATTATAAATTCGGCAGGGAATATATTTAAAATTCAAAAACTACATAGTTTGATCTTTTAGAAAGTGATATTTATTGCTTTTTACAGCTATTTTTGTTACAAATAAGGTATTTTAATTGTGTATATATGAAATACTTACAAAAATATTAACAATTCAGAAAATGTAAACAAAAGAGTAGCGATCAACAATAAATTTTTTTATTGTAAATAATTTGTAAGGTTTTTAAAAGAAAATTATTTTTGCTATTCTTGAAAGAATGTATTTTGGACTTCCAGTTCTAAATCATGTAAAAGCCGAGTTAATTTTGGATCATATTCTGAGTTATTTAATATTGTGCTTTTTGGTAGAATAAAATTATATGTATAATTCCAGTCTAGTTTTATGTCACTAATTTTGCAAGCAGTTTTTCAAGACATTTTTATATTTGAACATATTATTTTATGTTTAATTTATCTTTTAATTATTGATTTTGTTTTTATGATTTTGTACTAAAGTTGAATTTTTTTATACTAAAAGTTTTTAAAATAGACTCAGATAAATTCAAGAAATTTCTCTTGACACGAAAATAAGTTTTGGTATGGACTAAGCTAAATTTAATACCATTCATTTTTTTCGTGACTTTTCGGTGTAATCTCTATCATAAAATATATATATGATGAGCATTTATGAGATACATTCTTTTATTTTTTACATTTATTATATCGAGTTTGATACATTGTCTTATACATTTAATTATCATTGTATATTTTTAGGCTATAAACCATTTTAAATAAAATTTTAACTATAGTTTATTTTTATTTAATTTATGCTAATGTTTTTTACTAAGAATAAGGTAAGTCCTATTACTATAAAAAATACAAATATTGACAATATTTAGAATATAATTTTGTCAATCCTGTAAAATCAAAGATATTTTAATGGTTATTAAAATATAAATGGAAAATGTTTTAAAATAACTATATTGTGATCTTAAACTATGCTTTTATTATAGTTAAACTATTATGAATTATTAAAAAACCTCAAGTTACAATATGTAAATAGTAATAAATACAATATAATAAGCTTGGTGTTTTGTTATTATAACAGGATGTATATTATAATTCATTTTTTGTTTTTTATAAAACAATCACCTTTATTTTAAGTTTTTATAAAATTTTCTTCTTATTCTTCTAATTTTTTTTCTTCTTCTGTTCCTTCTGTTTCTTCAAGTCTTCTTCTTCTTTTTTCATATCTTCTTTTGTTTTTTTTTTATATTCATCAATTAACTTGGTTAATTTTCCCACATCTTTCTATTATAATATCTGTGTACTTTAATTCATTTAGATTTCCACTTATAACTAGTCCCAATTTATTAGTTCCGTTTAATTTATGCCAGTCTTTGCCAGGTACTCCTAAATTTGAAAAATTTCCAATTTGTAACATTGTAATATTTGAAAAAAGTTGTTCATAAGTTACATTAGGAGCTGTTGTTGTAGTTTGTGCATTTGTTTCTATTGTTTTTTGTTGTGTATTGCGTTTATATAACTCAGGATGTCTAATTGGATATCCAAATATGGGTTCTAATTCCCAAGTATGCATTGGTCCCATCCATTTTGGCCATGGGTTTATAACTGAACGTTTTCTATATTCGTAAAAATATACCTTTTTATTATTATCCTTAGTTGCTTTATAATAGTCATCAGCAAATTGTGATAAATTACAATGAATAAAGAATTCAGACATCATTTTAGCCACCTGTGATCTAGGTCTTCTTTCATCTTCTACATGTTCATTCGTTTTATTATATATTTCTACTAATCTATTTGAGAAGTTACCACTGAAACTCATTACTCCTCCAATTAATTCTGCTGCAGGTTCCAAATCTGCTTCATTTAGTAAGCATCTATTATGTTTGTCATCTTTTTTTCCTTCTTTACGTGTTTTTTCTTGTAGTGTTGAATTAAATGTACATTTTGGATTAAGTAAAGTAAATGGCATAAGATAAGCCAAGTCATCTTGTGTTCTTCCAAATATAACATCAATCTTACTTTTAAATTCTTTTTTACTATATTTGTCCCAAAATAGTCCTTCGAAAAAAACAGTATCATTATCAATTGGAACAAATGGATAAATTTGTGGTGCTTGAATTGAAAATGTATTATCAGTTTCATTGTATTCACCATGAAAAGTTTCGTTGTATATACCATTAACTACAGTTAATATTTCTTCAGTGGTCTTGTTTTGTAAACATAATATAATTCTAGTTATATTATTTATGTCATTTAATGTCATTTTGTTATTTTCATTCCTTCCTTTATTCATGACTTCTAGAATTCTCTTATCCTCATCTTCGCTTCTTTTGTCGTCTGAACACTTTAACACTCTGGCTACATTCATTGAATGATTATATGCCTCTTCTTGATTACTTGTAGTCCAAAGATTGGTTATTGCTCCAGAAGAAACGATAGCTCTTTTAAAAAGACCAGTGCTGTTCTTAGAAAATAAATGTGCCGTTACTGAAGTTGCACCTGCACTTGAACCATATAATGTAATCTTTTCTTTTTCACCACCAAATTTTTCTATATTATCATGTATCCATTTTAATCCAACTTGTTGATCTAGTAAACCCATATTACCTTTCACCCAACTGTCTTCACCAAAATAAGCAAATCCGAAAATACTCAATCTGTAATTAAGATTGACAATAATTGCTTTAGATTTTAATGCAAGCACAGAACCATTATTAAAGTCCAATGAAGGTGATCCAAATAAGAAACTATCTCCAAACAAGAAAACTACAGTAGAACCATCTTTATTTTGTGGAACCCACATATTTAATTGTAAACAATCTTCACTTATATTTTTTTTTGGATTTGTAAACTCATATCCCTCAAAACTGTCATTTATAAAAACCTGCATGCATGAATTTGCTATTGTACTGAATTTGCGTGTACCTTCCCACTGTTTTCCATTTAATGGTTCAGGAGGAAGAAATCTACCTTTGCCATAAGGAGGATAAGCAAAAGGAATTCCTAAATATTCTGTTACACTGCCTTCAGCGAAAGTCTGTAAATAATAAAAATAATGAATGCTATGACTTACTAATTTATGTCCTGTTATATCTCCAATTGTTGTACTAATTGCATCAGCTGGTCGTTCCGTTGTTGTTGATGCTGATGAACTTTTTTTGCAAAAGGAAATATGAAAAAATGAAATAAGAAGTAAAAATATCAAAATCATAATTTTTACAAGTTTATTAAAAGTATGTTGGAAAACTTATAAAAATTGTATGGAATTGTGATGTAAAATTAATTTTTCACCATTATTTATACAGAATTATGTTTAATTAATTTCTAAAATATTATATGTCATTAATATTTACAATAAATATAGAAAAAGATGGTAATTTTTGAACATATTAGGAAAATTTTTATTTTTATCACGTCAAATATTTCTCCAAATATATCTTTATTTTTTAAATTATGATTATTACATAAAAAGTGTGTATTTATTTGAAATTTATAATGTCATTTTGTTAAATTTCTTTTAAAAGTTTGTATTATTAAGTTTTTATGTAAATATACAATATTATTGACATAACACAGAAAAAAAAGAACACTGGTTTGTAAATAATGTAATAAATTTGTCCCACCAAATAAAATTTTAATTTTCTTTATTTGCGACTAATTTCGTAGTATTATTTGGCATATGAGAACAATATAGATAACTAAAAAATCATTAAACATTAATTATTTAATATAAATCAAATATTTTAAAAAAAAGATCTTGTAGAAATAAAAGAAAAAAATACAATATTTGTTAAATTACAACAACATTTATATCTTATTTATTAAAGAAAAAATATAGTATTGTAATCGTGGTAGATTCTTCGAAAGCCGTAAAGGCTCCCGGAACTTTTACAATATATAACGCGAAACTTCTTACAGTAGTTTATTTTAGTAAGGGTTAAAAGGAATATAATAAAAGTAAGGATATATATGTTGTAATTTAACTAATGTCTCAAGTACTCTTCATTCGTTCCTTATATCGTCCTCAAGGTGAGAGTCGTGTTCCATTTGGTAGATCATACATACATTTTGTCTGACACAGCACATTCCATGTTCACAGTGTAAATAAACAGAATTATATTTATGCTTTAGTTATTGATTTTGAAATAAAGATCATTAAAAAAGTAGCAATTTAGATTTACAGATATTGTTACTATTGTTAATTAATGTAGAATAACTTTTTTGACCATTTAATATTTTCTAAAACAAATATATGATATTGGTGAAAACAATGGGTTTAAGTTTTTATATAAAGTTAAAAAAATTACCATACTCGTCATTTAAAGTTAATTTTTTTCTAAACATTGGTTTATAATAATTGTTATTTTATATTATAATTACACATAAAAATATTTTCTGAACGTGGTTTACTAAAAAATTATTATAAACAATTTCATTAAAAATAATTGAAAAGAAATCAACACCAAAATTTTTTCTAGTAAATCAAAGGAGTGGTTTAAATATTCTTTATAAACTAGAAAATTAAAAGTCTATTTTATATAAAAATTTAAAACAAATATTTCTCGAAATTAAATGGAATATTTTCTTTCAATCGTATGGTTCACTAGCTTTTTTCAACATTAGAAGAAAAGTTCTTTATCAGTTTTTTCGTTTATATAAAGTCGTCAAACCAAATAAATTTATTATTATTTTATTTAATATTATAAAAACACTAACAATTATTCTTTTAAATTTTCGATAAAATTAAATAATTGATCCGATTCTTCTAAAATTTTTTATCTTATTTTTGTAATTTTTCTTCTGCAATCTCCTGCTAGCATTAAAATAACTTGATAAAGAATATTTGAAGCTTTTGGTAAAGTAATATTAGTACACAATTTCTAAAATATAAAATTATTTCAATCGTTAATTTTTCAATTTTTTAGTAAAAATAATCATAATTTTTCTTATAATTTGTAATGTAAATGATACAATGAAACCAATTTCAAGAAACATTAACGTATAAACAATATACACTATATAAGAATACATTCAAGACGAGAAAAGTAATATAATTTTAGTCCATTTTCGTTAAACTGCTTCAAACAATTTCTTTAGACACTGTTTATTTTAAGCTTAACAAGTTCTTAATAATACTTACTCATCGTACATGAATACAAATTTATATTTTATTACATTATTTAAATTGTCTGACAATCATAATACTGTTCTGTAAAACATTTAAAAAGACATTATTAAAAGATATTTTAATAACAATATTATAGTTGCGAAACTGCTTCGAAAATTCGAAAACATTGTTTTTATTATTATATATGGTGGCGTAAGTCATTAAATCATTCATTTATTAACTTATGTAATAGCAGTGGTAGTTTTAATATAATCAAAATTTTATGTATGTGACGTGTTACATTGTAATGTTATTAATTTTATTTTATTAACTTAATTGTATTGTATTTCTAATATGATGTATTTGTAAACCGCTAGAAGTTTTTGGAATTAGTTAAGAAAGCTCGAAGGATTTGTAAAGAGATCGAAGGATAAGTAAAGTAAGTAAAAATTTTGTAGTTATTAACGTTATCCCTATGTTACCAATTTACTTCACTTTGTGAAATTTATACTTGTTTGTGTTTTATTTAACTAAGAGTTTTGTAAAATAAAAGTTAACAATGAAGATCCGAGTTGATTGGAGATTTCAGTAAACATAAGAAACTATTTGTAAAAGGAGTCACCAAAACCAATATTCTTGTAAAATAATTTTCTCCTTTATTTAAACCTATTAAACTTTAAAAAATAATATATTTTATAGGTAAATAGTAATTTTTTTACTAAAATCAAAATTTTCGAAACTTATCTTTTCATAGATATTTTTTATAAAAATTTCTTTATGTAAAGTAAGAATGAACAAAGCTCCAGGAAAAAAGTAACAAATAAATCCATATACAATAAAAAAATTTTAAGTATTTATCGTCCGTGTTACCCAGCTATATACCTAATTAGTAAAAATCGTCATAGTTATAAACCAAAAGTGAGTATTTTAATAATATCTAAATTAATTAATAGTAGATGGACATGGTGTTTTTGTTTATACTTATATTTTTATTGCTTGAATTGTCAAACATCTTTTGGTTTTGAGATTCCGATAAAAATTTCTAAGAATTGTATAGTTAAAACTCATAAAATATACTATGAATGTTTATAATTTATGTTATCTATTACCATTATTATTATATATTAATTATATGTCATATTAAATTTCTAAGAATTTGCTACAAAAAATCATATTTATTAAGCAATTAGAAGATATAAACTATGTAATGTTGATTGAAATTAAAATATATCAAAATTTTTTAAACATTCCATATTTGAATTATTTTTTATTTAAACATACGTTAAATGTAATAAAATCAAATAAAATCACATCAACATCGATGTCTGATTTTATAAAACAATTTGCACAAAATAAAATGTATTTTTTCACATTATTTTCATAACGTATGTATACTCCAGATAAATTTTGCCTTTTACTATTAAGAGATATTATCAATTGCTTTATTTGAAACAAACGTGCTAAATTTATTTTGATAATCATATAAAATAGTTTGTTTTTTTTAAAAGTACAGTGCAAAAATTTTGAAACAGTTTAAAATACAGTAAAAAATAATTATTGCATTGCAACTTATCTAGAAACTAATTTAGATTTGATCTATGGGTTTCAATTCAAATAATTAATAAATAGCAAATATGTTAAAAGTATTTAACATTTTGCTAAAAGTTATTACTAAACAACGTATATTAAGCATTGTACTAAAGTTTTTGATAAAAAATATTCTTTTTAACTAGTATTTAAAATAAAAATACTTAATTTTAAAAGTTATTTTATATAAATATAATCAATGTATAGATTATTTTAGAATATATAACAAAAAATAGATGATATATATTATAATTGTCTACGTGACTATCTTTTTTTTCCTTTGTATATTTTTAAATGATTGACCTTTCTTTCACTAGGTTACACATCAATTTTTTTGTAAATACTTTTAAAGAGTAAATTATATCACCAATTTGTTTATACTCTACTTTTAAAAAAAAAAACTGTATTTTTTTAAACTTAAATATGTATAAAAAAAATTGTTTGATATTATTGTATTCAATCAATTCTTCACAATCTAAATTGATGCTATAAAGAGAAGAAAAAACTTCACGTAATTTAGATATGTTAACTTGTGAACATGGAATGCTGTATCAGAATAAATGTATGTACATCAACACCCAAATTATGTAGGAAACTAGAAGATGAAACACGCTTTCACCTTGAGGACTATGTAAGGAACGGAAGGAGAATATTTCACTCAGTTGATAAATCATAACTATATTATAACATTGTAACTTTTACTTTTATTATTATACTAATACTCCTTTGCTTAAATAAACTATTGTATAAAGTTTCGTGTTATATATTGTAAAAGCCCGGGAACCTCCAAGACTCCCGAAGAATCTACCAAGATTACACAGTAACAATCATAAAAATATTTTTTATATAAAATAAATAACATCTTTTGGAAGTTTTAAATGTACTTAAATTTATAGATCTATAAGATCCTATAGATTTTAAATTTTTTTTAGAAAATTTGTAAAAAGATAATGAAATGTATATTAAGCTACAAAATAGTTTTATTACTATATTCTTATAAAAAAATAAACAAACTTATGCGCACAAATTTCTGAAAAGTTCTACGCGGATCATTCTGGATAATTTAAAACTGCAATGCGATTTTTTTGCTAGTGTGAGAATCATTATTTAGTGCAAAAATATAGATTAATTTTTAATTCATAATTAAAATGAAATGATTAGATTTTATTTGTTTTTTGATTAAGTGCAAAATAATACTGCAAAAAAAATTAATGTCATTATGTGAAATTACAATGTAGTAAAATATTTTGACAAAGTACAATTAAATATTTTTTTAATTAACGAGCTAGTTTGTATATAAATAAAAAATGTTAAATTAAGATATAATTTTATCGCATTTTATTTAAAAATATTTTTATATGAAACGCACTAATATTCTAATTAAAATATTTATAGCTTTATGTGTAAGTGATATATAGATTTTATTAAAACAATCTTTTAAGTTTATTAATTTTGTAAATACATATCTTTATGGTTTTGAAAGCATCAATTACAAGCTAAACGTTGGATATTGTATAAAAAAAGATAAAAAAGAAAAAAAAGACAAAATTAGTGAAAGCAATATTAAAAATGGTCTAAAAATGATTTCGGAGCGTTCATGTATTGTGTTTTTAGAAAAATCAAGTTGTGATGAGAAAAAAAAAATATGTGAAAAAGAATGTTCGAAAAAATCTAAAAAAGGTAAAAAACCTAAATGTAAAACAAAGTGTACATATGAACTTGTGACAAAATCTGCTCCATTTATTAAATTTTCATACGATAAGGATAGTGATATAAAAAATTATAATTTTAACGGTAGTCTCGATTTAATGAGAACTGTAGCATTTGAAATGAAAATTAATGAGAAATGTAATAAAAATCCAGGATGTGTTGCAAGAAAGGTGTTAATGTATTTAGGATTAATCCCATCAGTCAGAAGAAATGATAGAGATGTCTTTGTTTTGTTTGATAATAATGAAATTAAGACTGAATATAAAGGACAATACTCAAAATTACCTAATGTTCCGTTGTATGTTAACTATGATTTTTCATCGATAGCACATTATTCACAATATTATGGTGCACATTCTACTTCTCCTACTTATAAGCTTTTAACATTAGAAGTCGACATAGACGAAATAACAGGACAAGAGTATCGACCTGCTTTTTCAGATTTAAAATGGTTATACTTCGCACATTGCAGGAAAGATCTGTTATATTCTATAAAATGTAAGAATGGTGGGTATCCAAAAAGCGAAAATAGCAGCGAATGTGAATGTCCTACAGGTTTTTCTGGACAAACATGTGACAAACCTGAAAAATCTGATAATGATTGTCACTCATCAAAACTTCATACGTATACTGAAAGGACACAGACATTTGAATTACAGGGTAAAAAGACTTGCAATATTTTAATAACATCACCACCAAAAACAAGAATCTATGTAAAAATTATTGATTTAAATTGTAAAACAAAGACACCATGTTTCGAAAATGATTGTTTGCAGATAAAATATCAAAAAGATATGGCTCTCACTGGTCTTTGCCTTTGCGGAAAAAAAAGAGATGTGGGAATGACAACACACAGTAATGAAACAGTTATTAGGTATACAGGATTAAGTTCTAAGTCCTTTGCTAAAATAGAATATAACATAGTTTGGTATGAATATAATGGAAACGAATATAACCAAAAATTCACTTAAGAAAACTGATAAGTTTTATTTTTACAAGTTAATTTATTTTTTTTGTTGACATCAGTCTTACACGCGATTTACTATTTCTAATTCAATAAACATAAAATAAAAATTATGCTAAAGTTTTTATTTTTTTAGTAAATCAAGTACTACAAAATAGAAAATAATTTATCTTTTTAAAAATAAATAAATTGATACTTTTAAAAACTTTAAACAGTTAATTAGCTTTAAATTTGAGTAAACTAATAATTTTAAATAATCGAAAAAAAAGCACAATAATATCAATTATATTTATTCTTATGACTTTTTAAAATATTATGTTGTTTATCTATTATTAGATGTTAGTAATACAATAAGTTTTATTGGTGATAAAATAGAACAAAACGGAGAGACTAAAGACAGTTACCACATTACACTTATATAATAACATAATCATAATAACAATCATTCTACACGATTGACAAGACAAAACCTAATATTTCACATCTATTAATATAATTTAATGTTTGTAATTCTATACTATCACTTTTTTTATTGTTATTATTACAATAGTTATAATAGTTTTAGTCGTTCAATTTGACTAATTTGACTAAAATTTTATGCAACGAATGTTTGTAATAGTGTTACTCGTTTACTAAATTTAATATGTATAAAATGCCATAGAGTATGTATATAACAACATAAAAGTTTAAACACTGTGCAAACTAAAAATATTAAAATGTTAAATTATTAAACATTTCTATAGATAAAAATTTTAAATTCAAATAAATGATGTCTTGAATTTCTGAAAATAAATATTTCCTAGTAAAAATAAGTATTACATTAATAGTTCAAATGACGTGTCTATAGTAAAAAAATAAGAAAATTAATTTTTTTTTCACCAAAACTTTTGTTAAACTTAACCCATTTTTACAGTTAAATAGCCAAAAGATTTATTTTTTGATTTATGCCGAAAACACGTATCAAAATGTTATAGTTGTAATAGATCAAGTGATTTTTAATAACATCTCTTTTTGAAATAATTTTGTTTACAAATAATATCTTCAAAAGTTAACGAAACAAAGTAATTGCTTATTTGAAAATTTTAGTACTAATATAAGAGAGTAAATTAATATTACTAAAGTTAATTGAAAACTATTATAATTAAGAACCAAAAAGTGGTAAATGTTTTTACTAAAACAATCAACGTAGAATATGTTACAATGTTAAACAAAGCCACAAGAAGCAAAGATTTCAGCTAGTAAAATAAAAATTGTATATAATCAAAATATTAAAGATGTTGTTATTGTTAGCATTTCATATATGAATTTTTATAATCAATATAAATTAATAAATTAACATTTCAATATATTTATATTTTAATTTTTCAAAGTGTTTAATCATTTATGTTGTCAATATACATACTCTATAGCTTTTTATATATATTAAATTTTGTAAACAATTGACACTATCACAAACATTCGTCGTTTGAAATTTTAGTCAAATAAATAAAATTGAATAAAATAAGCGATTGAACTATTAATATAAAGATAATATAAAAAGGTGGTTGTATAAAATTACAAAAATAAAATTGTATTAGTAGATAAACAACATAATATAAAAAAAAGTCATAAGTATAAATATAATTGATAATATAAAATTTCTTTATTTTCCGATTATCTTAACATTATTAATTTTTTAGAAGTTAGAGTCAATTAACTGAATTAAAGTTTTTAAAAATATTAATTTATTAATTTTATACTGTTAAAATAATTTATTTTTTTTGCTGCTAAATTTACTAAAAAAATTAAACCTTTAACATATTTGTTATTTTAAGTTTATTAAATCAGAGATTGTAAATCGCCTGTAATATTTCACAACTAATCCCTTATAGTCATTCGTTGACTAAAAAACAATTAAAACATAATTTATTCAACGGGTGAAACTATCCTATGCCATTAAATGTTTCATGATTGACTTATAGAGTAAAGATTATTATTATGAGCAGTTTTAACTAGTGATTTTATATATGCATAAGATTTTAAAATAACCATTTAAAAACTCTTTAATTGTCAGTTGATTAAAGAGAAATAGAGATTGTACCGCAAAATGACGTGATTTTTTATAAACATTGTAGAAAAAAATTTATTTATTGTAAAAGTTTATTATTTAAATAATATAAATATTTTTATTAATTTGTTTACTTTAAGTTTTTTAAACAAGATAATTAAAATAAAATTTCAAAATTTTGTTAATAACTAATATTAAGTAAATAAATATTATATTTTATCAAAAAAAAGTTTTGAAATCTTTTATTAATTCATAATAATTACAAAATTATGAAACTAGCAAACTAATGGTAAACTATAGGCTACATTTTAATCAATCTTGTATGTACATTCAACTTCATTTTAACACAATTCTAACTCGTTTTGTTAATGCAAATTAAGATGGAATAATTTACACGCAAAATGAATTAGAATGTGTTCCCAAAACAAGTAAAAAACTGCAGTTCTAAAATACTATCGAATAAAGTCTTTTTTTATATAAATCGTATTGGTAAGAAGACATGATTAGGTTTTGTGCCTACTTGCTAATTCAAACAAAACAACCAAGAAATAAGTTTTTACAATTAAATAAGAGTGTTGGTAAAATGGGAAAGAAAGAATAATACATAAAATAAAAAATTATGCTTTTTTTGGAATGCAAATGGAAGGCTAATTGCTCCTCTTCTAAAATTTCAAAGAAGAATAGGAAAATTGGAGTAATACTGCTTTATAAATTTAATTTAATGATAATTTTAAATATAAAATACATTTATATAATTTTATTGTTATAATTGAATAGAGATATCACTCAATAAAAGCTATTTATTATAAACAGATAAATTAAAAGTTTTAATGTACATCTTTTCAATTATGACATCGAATAATTTTAAAATCTCTCAAATCAATATTTAACTTTTAAAAACAATTTAGAGATAATGCTTCCTCAAGGTTTTGTTTAACCTTTAAACATATTCTATTTAGAATATAAAAAAACTACTACCATACTTTCGTCCATAACTTGACTAAATTTGATCAATTTTTTTATATTAAGTAAGTTTATTCCTTATTCCTGGATTGTATTTTTCAAATGAGTGTAAATCAAAAAATGCCATTTATATTAAAAAATTATTTGAAAAACAAAATTACGCAAAAAAGTTACGTATTTTTAAGTTACATGGTTTCATAGAAATGAATAAATTAAATAAAAAATTATTAAAAGTCTCTATTATTATTTTTTTATTTTGACATTTATTATATTAAGAATAAATTTTTAAAGAAGTGGATCTATCATCAAATGTCGATATAAAGAATCTTTTCAAATGTTATTAAATAAGTTTATTTATATTTGTTGGTATTATAACAAATTTCGAAGAAAATTAAGGTCCAAAAATGGGAAAGAATCTATTTTTATAATGATTGTACTGATATGAAAAGTGTCTGTTTTTTTTATTAATTGATATCATATAAGAGTTATGAAGACACAGGTGATGATCTCGTATATCATTCCAACCACCATTTGGTCTTGGTGCTGCTGGTGGTACTTTTGATTCTTTCTTGATTGACATTTCATTTGGAAAAAGCTTATTTTTTGAATACTCCAACAGACCATTTGCCTTTTTTAGCGATTTTTGTGATTGACAATCGCGTGTATGCATTCCACAATCACCAATATGTAATATTCTCGGAGATGTAATTAATAACGTTTTCATTCTCCTTGCCATGCAATTAAGGCTGACATGAAGAAGAGCCCAATCATAATTGTAATCATCATATGTACAAAATAACTAAAAATATTATTCATCAACACCATTTTTGTATCTTACCTCAGAACATTTAGTTATATTATACCACAAATTATTATCAATGACCATTCCCATATTATGCATACTACTATACCAATCCATGACATTAATTTTATTTATATTGTTCACATATGTATGGTTATCGTATTCATGTGATCCTAAAACTATGATATTACAACTTTGACAAAGATTTTTTTTCTCTTTGTTTACTAAATCTAAAACGTGAATCATATCTGGCATCACATAATAATCTTCTTCTATAAGAATTACATCATTAATAATTTTTAAATTTTTTAATACTTTTTCAAAGACAAAATTTAATTTCCACCACCAATGATGCCTCATTTGAGGATGTTAATAAGATTAATTAATTAATTAATTAATAAGGCTTAGCCTGTGGTCTCTCTTTGATTGGCACTGCCGTAGTCTATCTCCCATATAAAAAAATATTTTTTACTAATTACTTATATTTTCATTGAAGATTATTAATTTAATTTGAAATAGTTAGTGACAATACAATTCTACTTTATATTTATTATAATAGTAATAATTAATTTATAAATTACAAAAATTTAATAAAAATCATAGATATTTTTACTTATAAATATTTCTACACTAAAGATTGATTAAATTATTATCATATTCAAACACAGTAGATTTATCTTAATGCATTAAATAAAAAAAATGTATGATCAATCTCTATTTAAATAAAAAAAACGATTCTATCATATAATATTTTACAAATAAAAAAAAATGTTCTTAAATGAAAAATATAAATAATTCATTAAATTTGGTGTCAATAAATTGACTCTCCATATTATTCAGATTATTTTTTTATTCTAAAAACACATTATTTCTACATCTAATTTGTTTGTATTTCATTCAACAACTATAAAAATAATTTTATAAATAATTTAAATTGCAAAAATATTAAATACATACTATTTTTTATTATTTTTATTGCTTCTATTTTAAAATTTGTAGTAAAAATATGGAATAATAAAGTTTAGTTGACTTTTTAACAAATGAAACAAATAACAAATAAAATAAAAAGAGTTATAAAGTTTAGTTTGTATTTGAATTTTTGATTATAGTACTTTATCATTTTTCTAACGAATACATTTAATTTTGAATAGTTATGTATGAAAACTTATAAAAATATTTGTCACTAGTATCTCATTCATTCAATTGTAATGTTAAAATATTCTTCATAAGTATATTTGTTACTTTAACTTAAATATAATATATTCATTGAAATTTTACAATTTTTATAATATTAAAATGTTATCATTCTATTTCTTTATTAAAAAATAAAAAACTATATTATAACACTAGTAATTTATTATAATATGAAATATTTCTATTTTAATAACAAAAACAAAAGTTTAAGTTAATGCATTTCATTATTTTATAAATAATTCCAAAAGAAGTTTAAAGTAGATTTACAATGTTTACTTGAGATTTCTATTTAAATAATCAATAGTATATAAATTTTATACTTTATCGTTCATTTGATAATAAAGTATTTAGAAAAATTTCATATATTTTTCTGCAGAAAAGATATAATATTTATTACATTAGCAGTAGTTTTATTGCTAAATGCTTTGACGTATACATTCTTTTTATGAGTTATTAAATTTAAAAAAAAAGAATCAAATAAAAATGTAAGCATTTAAATTGGTTTTTATAACAGTAATTAACTTATTACCCATTGTATGTGTAAGAAAAAACAAATTTATAAATACATAAAGTTAAATATATTTATAAAAATTTTTTTAAAATGATTAAATTTATGGAGACTTTTATGTTCAACTAAAACAACAATATTACCATAAAATTAACTAATCATTGTATGTTTTATAACATTGAAATTACTTCAAATATCGGTATTTCTTATTGATAAAAAATTATAATTTACTTTCTATTATTAAACCATCTTTTCTGATATTTAATTGTTCAATAAACACAGTAATATTTATATTAAATATGTACTGTACTATAGATTTGATGTAATAAAAAAAATTTTTATTGTTATGTTGTAAAATAATTATAATATGTCATAAAAAAGAAACAATTAATACATATTAAAATAAGAAATTTACAAATGACTAGAAAACAAAAGTAAAAAAGATGTTAAATTTAAAAATGTCGACTATAAATAAGATGTAGTGATATCTTAAGTGGAAGTTTTGATTTTTATAACATTGAAATAAAGTTTAGTAAACCAATTCAAAAATTTTAATTCATTTTTATAAAACATTTTAAAATATTGATTATTTAAGTTATATATTTGAAGATTTTATATTTATATTGTTAAAAATTAAACAATTTGTATTATTTCACTATAATATTGTCATATGTTTAATATTGTTTGAGTCTTTCTCAAGGTGGTCACATAAATACTTTACTTATAGTTAATAAATTAAAATTTATAGAGATCTGAGTTTTTATTCAATAAGAATTGAAGCCAGCAACAACTTATTTGAATTTTTACTTATAAACGAAAATACCTATTCAAAATCATCTTAAATAGTTTTATCTTCTTATTGTTAGATAATTTCGTCATAATGAATGTATAAATCAAAAAAATAAGATTTTAAAAGAAATCAAATAAAGTATTTATTTAAAAATTAAGATGTATCAATTAAAAATTTCATAGTTACTCGTATTAAATATTGGTATTATTCATTATTGATGTTATTCTTTGATAATATGGCTATAAAAACATTTCAAAAGTTTCTAAGAGATAAGTCATTCCTTACATTATGTTTATTCAATATAAAAGTTTCATAATTTGAAGTTAAATATGTTTGTTCGTTATAACACCAAATCTTTTGTTACCATCGTGAACTTTGTTTTTCTTTTTTATAATTGTTGAAGTGAGAAATGGTAGAAGTATATTTCTTAGTGGTTGACTAAAAAAAAGTTAAAAGTTTATAATTTGACAACATTTTAAAAACTTACTTTAGAAATAAAGCCGAATAAAATAATCCAAACATTTGAATTTCCATAATCCAGTACATTACAGTAGTAGCAATACTATCAATTTTCTTGTCTGATACAGTCAAAAAATTAATTGAGCGTACTATATTGTATACAGCATAAAGGAGGAAAAATATGAAACTCATAATACTGTAAAATAATAACGAAATGTCGTGATGAGTTGGTTTTTGAATGGGTTTTTTAAAAGGATTAATTAATTTGTAAATCATTATAATATTGAGAATTGTGGAAATAATACCCATAGGAGTAATTATTGCAAAAGTATATCCAATAACGAAATTAGAAATTTTTGGAGATCTAAAAGAAATATAGTATTCTGAGGTTATTTGGTTAAATACATAGTAAGGATGGAATAAATTTACTGATATTCCATTAATTAATCCAATTAAAAGTGTTATCACAATATATATTTTAGTATTTTTACTTGAAAACCATGTTTCAATTGAACATGAATGAGTGATGACCATAAATCTATTAATAGTTATAATAAATGATATTTGGTACATAATTGTATAACTCATTCCAGTTACCACACAGAAATATGAGGCAGGACTAGAATTTTTATTGTAAAATGATGGAAATATATTCATTTTCGCAGTTCTATGGCAAAAAAATGATGAAATGATTGTCAAAATATCTACATATTCTTTATACAAAATAAATGTATAAATTTCATCTGAATAGATAGAATTCTTCTTGATAAATATTTCTCTCGTCAATATTATCACAAAGGTAACTATCAAAATTAATGATGGAACCGTATAGATGATTTGAATTAGATCTAAAATTGTTATCATGTCTATAAAAATAGTATAAAAATATTGTAAGTAACCTATTTTATTATGTCCAGCACACAAATATGGTCACTCTTATTACGACTACCATTATATTATAGTTAATAATAATAAAAACATAATTATTTATAACTGATTTGCACTTTGCTTTTTTAAAAATTTAACAAATTAGAAATATCTAATAATAGTTTTTATTTACCAAAAAACGCTTTACTGACAAAAGTATATAAAAACATAAAAATTGTGTAGTAAAATTAACAATAATAAATATTTATATTTAAAAATTTCAAATTGAAAACAATTTGGATAAAACATTTTTCATAGTTTCTAAATATTAATAAAATTTATTTTATTTTGTTTGTAATTTTTATAATTATGCAAAGATATTGGTAATAGTAAAGGATGTAATTATTAAATTAATAAAGGTAATTTTTATAATTGCAATTGTACTAGATATAATCATTTATAAATTAATATTAAAAAAATAAATTAAAAACAATATTGAATGTGTTATAGTAAATGTTCATTTTAAAATCCATAATACTACAACTACTTTATATAGTAAAATTTCAAAATAATTATTATGAGGTATAATTTACAATATAACAGGTGAAAATAATTTTCTAAGAATACGACCGTGATTCGTACTTTAAAGCAAATTTATATTCTTTTTAATAAAAAATTCATTGAAATTGCCGTGAATTTCATCTTTACTAAGAAAATAATAATAATACTTAAGTTTTTAAAGAACTGTGATATTAATGAACAAACTACATATCAATAAAAAGCATTAATAAACTAAATTTATACATCTACATTTACAAAATCAACGATGTTAACCAAATATATTCAATATTGTTCAAAATTAAAAATAAAACATTCGTTTCTTATAAAAAATTTATGTATTATAAAAGAAAATTATCATAATTTATAAAAAACGAATAAATAATTTACAATTTTATTTAATAGAGTTCATAAAACAATCTTTATTTTACTAGTAACACACCTTTTTTAATAATTTTTTACTCTATCAATAGTACTCGAATATTTAGAAATTTTCTTAGTATAAAATATCAATTATTCATTTTAAAGTATAAAGCATTTTAATTGTTATTTTCATAATAACTAATTACTCTATCTTTTATGATGAAATATAAATATCAATTATTCATTATAAAGTATAAAGCATTTAAACTGTTATTTACCTACTAGTTAATTACTCTATTCTTTATGATGAAATATTATTTTGCAGTGTTTTATTATATAATTTTATTTTATATTAACTATAATTATTACATAGACTTTCCTTTTAAAAGTTTATTCAGGTTATGAATTTAATACAAAAATTTATATAATATTTGATTAATTTACAGTCTTCAACATTTCATTCACTATAAAACCATACTTTTATTATTAAATTAAAACATAATGAAAGAAAAGAGATTTTTTACCTGAAAAATTGACAGGACTTATAGACATGTTTAGAAATAAGTCTAAAACCAAAGAATTGTAATTGCATCATAACCAAGTATTCATAATATTTCTTTTTTCAAAAATTCCAGTAACTTTAATTAGTAGATAATAGAATTTTCCATATATTAGAATAATGTTAAAAATTTTCTATTCACTTTAGAAAAATATATTATATGAATGAGTTCCTATAAAAGTATTATAACCAAATTAAAAATGCAATGAATCTATTAATATACTTTACGTAATTTTAGTTTATTTATAATAGTAAAATGTAGTGTATTAGAAAATAAAATATTCATTAATAAGTTATTTTTAGAAGACTTAAAATATTCTACATAAAAATTATCAAAATGTAGTTTTTTAATTATACAATACAAATTTAAATCAAAATTTTGATTTCCATTCTTTTACATTTAAGATGCAATTTATTTTATTGTGATATAAATTTAAAGTGTATTATTAATGAAAATAGCAATTATATTTAATTCTACAAGAAATATATGAACTTATACATTAAAAAAAAATTAATTGATTCAAAAAAATGAAAAATATATTCTCTATTATACAACAGCTATGATTATCGTAAAATATAAAATAATATTAATTCTAAAAGAATAGTTTTTATCTATAAAGACAAAATAATATACATTTTTATACTTCAAAGAAAATTATAAACATATCAATTATTTGATTCTAAAAATATGTTTGATTAACAAAAAGCAACATCTTACGACAATTTAGATTAGAAACAAAATATGTATTTATATTTAAAAACTAAAATAAAAATTAATTGACGGTAAATTTATTATATAATTTGTTTTCAAAGAATAACAAGACAGAAAAAAGTAAATTAAAGTTATTGAAAATAATAAAAATATATTATGATTCTTACAATATTTAAGATAGACAAAGATAATTTTTTAAAGACAAATTATTATTGAAATCATAAGTTTGAGAAATTGTTTTTATCTTCTTCATCAACATCATTTGAAAAGTTATCTTGTGTAAAAAAGATACTACTATAGTATTGATTTGACTTAGATTTTAAAGAACATAGATTTTATAAATACAAATGACCAATAAAACTGTAGACATTATCTGTATATATTTACTTTATAAAACTAAAACTGAACTGAAAGTTTTTATACATTTTTTGACATATATTATTTTATTAATCAGTGATACTGACTATAAAACGGAAGTTTTGAATAAATGAATTTCAAATTCCAATAGAATAGTGAAAGAAAATGAATTAATTTTCAGACATCAACAATAAATAACATTTTGCAACAAAAAAAAGTATTAATAAAGTAACTTATAAAATTGTAAATTAACAACAATAAATGTTTGTAAATAAACAGAATATTTATTAAAATGAGAAATAACACAATATATATAAAATGAGTAAAAAAACAATATAAGAGTGAAAAAGCAATTTACACAAAAAACTATTGAAATATACAAACATTTATATAAACAAATCGGTAAATACGACACTTATTAGGTACATTATTAAAGTTTTATTTAAAAGAACTAAAGAAAATCTATACAATATAAAGAATTTATTACAAAAACATCAACTAAAGATAGACTTGAGTATTTTACTGAGAATTGAAAAGACATGTACTAATAAAATACAAAAGTAGATGTCTACTAACACATAAAAAACAGTATGTAACATAATCTGACAAAAGATTAACAATAATAAAACAAATGCTAAAAACAATTTATGTAGACAATTACTTTCAAAATATATGTATTTATATAGAAGATAGTTAACAAAAAAGAAGAAACAGTAACATATGATCAATAATTACCAACAAAATATATAAAATGGTAACTAACTACACTAATTAATTGATCTCAATTATCGAAAATTCCAAATAACAAATATAAAGACACAACAATAACAAATAAAAAAACCAAATATACACAAAAAGCGAAAAGAACAATTTAACTAATAAATTTGCATTGTCTTCAATACAAATAGCACTGCTAGTAAATAGACACACTTTGTTACACAAAAAATACAATTTAGAGTAATCGAAAATCAGAAAAAAATAGATTAAAAAAACAAATATGTACAATACAATAACACTTATTTAAACAAATAAATGAACAAAAATTACACATTCAGACAAAACAACAATCAAATATAACTAAACAAGATAACTAAAACAAATTTTATGAAAAAATTAAATACATCACTTAATAAACTCAATAATTAACCATACAATGACACATTCAACGAAATTAAAACAAATCCAATATATCATTCACCAGTACAAAAATAAAACAAAAATATTAATAATTATAATACAAACTAACAGATTTTCATCTCTTCCTTCCATACATGTGTTATGAGATACTTTATTTGAAAATAAAATTGAAAAAAATGAAGAAGTAAGATAAAATATCTTCAAAAAAGTCACAATAGAAGAATTAATACAAAATAAAAAGAATTGAAAAACTATCACAAAAATGAAGAATAAGATGAACAATTAAAAACAATTTGAAATTAAAACAAAATGAAACAAAAATAATACAACAAATTTATATAAGAATTAACATTAATCAACAATATAAAACATAACTAATTAAACTAACTATTTCAACACATTTTTAGATCACATTTACAATCATTTCATTTAATATCCTTTATAAAAACAACAAATTGACAGATATAACAATTTCCCATTAACTAATTGTAAAATTACAACATAAATATAAGAAGTCACAATCTAAGAAATATAAAAATAGACTTTGAATAAGAAAATAATTTATATGAAGATCAAATGTATTACAATATAATTAATAACAATTAACAAATATTTAAAGATTTATTGAATAAAAATATAACAATTACTGTTATAAAAACAATTTTAATAAATAACAAATATGATACTAAACAATTTTATAATATAACATTCACAATAAACACTGTATAATACAACTGAAAATATATTGAATAAAAATAAACATTTTGACATACAAAACAACTTTTAAGAAATAAAATCAATTATTTAAGAGTAAAATAAATCAATAAACAAAGTTAAATAAACTATCATTTACAGTAATAATTAAATTAACAAATTATAAGAGATATTGAATAACAACAATAAAATTCTAATAAAATCTTCAACAAAATCATAATTATTTCCAACAAATAATTTAACATAAAAATATACATTAGATAAAGTATTTGTAGAAGAATCTTAATTTAAAAGAAGATTGAAATGACATTTGACAGAAATATAAAGAATGTTAATATTCTAATAAAAGTATCTTTATAAAATAATATGAACAAAAATGTATTCAATAAAATAAACATTTCAAACATACAAAATAACTATTAAAATTAAATCACTAAATATAAGTAAAATGAATCAAAATAACAAAATTAAGTTAACTATCATTAACAATAACAATAAATTATCAGATTATAAGAGATTTTAAATATCAAAATACTAAAATCTTCAAATAACCATAATAATTTCTAACTAATTATTTGAACATAAAATAAACTTTGATAAAGCATTTGTAAATGAGTATTTCTTTAGAATATTGAAATAATATCAGACAAAATAAAAGAATATTAATATAATAATAAAAGTATATTTTGTAAATAAAATGAACAAAAAAGTATTCAACAAATAAACAATTTTATATAAAAACAACTTCAAATAAAATCATTAATATAAAAGTAAAATAAATAACAAAATTAAATTAAATATCAAATACATCAACAGTAAATTAACAATAATAAATGATAATAGACAACAAAATACTAGAATCTTCAAATAATCATAATAATTACTAATTATTCAAACAAAAAAATGAACTGTGATAAAAGTATTTGTAAATGTCTTTTATTTTGAGATTAAAATAGTATCAGATAAATAAACACAATTAATATTCAGAACAAAATTATTGTAAATAATATAAACAAAAAGTATACAACAAGCAACATTTTTAGAGAATTTTAATAGAAGAGTTTTAATAGAATTTTAATGAAATTAAGAATGTGAATAGAAGAATTTTAGTGACAACAATCAATCGAACAATCTCAATGGCAGATCGATGAGAACAGTTTCCCTAAAACACACATCACACTCTTTGAAATAATCAAAGTAATTTCAAACTATTTTAACATAAATGAACTTTAATAGAGTATTTGACAACAAATAGAAAATGCAACACAATCAATCAAACCTTGAGAATTAAAAAGATTAAGAAAGAAGGAAGAGAATTAAAGAAAGAAAAAGAATTTATAAAAGAAGAATGAATTTGAACAATTTAATACAACAATTTTATTCAACAACAATAAAAAGAGAAACAATTTTAGAATAAACAAACAAAAACGAAAGAAACATTGACAACAATTTAAAACAATCAAAAAGAACAATTTTAAATGAAACAAATGAAAGAAATTAAAACATTGATTGAGGATCTCCATTAAAAAAACTAACAAACAATAATGACACCTTTAAATAAAGAAGAAAGAAAAATAAGATATTTTAAATAAAAGAAATTTAATAAGATTTTTATATGAAAAAAGAATGAAAGAAATTTAAAATGAAGAAATTTAATTGAAAAAGAGATGAAAAGAAAGAAATTGAAAGAAATATTGATAGAAGAAATTAATTGGAAAAGAATCAAAAAAGGGAGTAACAAGAGAAGTGAAAGTTTAAAAAATAAAGAATTTTAAAGAAATGAAGAATTTTAACAAAAAGAAGAATTTACAGAATTTTAATACAAGAATTTTATTGAAAAAGAAGAATGAAGATAGAACAAGAATGACAACAATCAACGAAAGTAACACAAACACTCTTTGAAATAAAAAAGAAAAAAATAAAGTAAATGAAAAGAAAACAAAATAAACTGATTATAGAATGAAAATAAAGATTGAAAAATAGAATGAAGAAATTGAATTGATTTAATTCAAAGAAAGAAATAAAGAAAACAAAAATAAACAAATTGAAAGAATCTTAATTGAACAAAAAGACAACAAATTAATTGGAAAACAATCAGAAAAGAAAAAAATAAGGTAAATAAGAAAGAAAAGAAAATAAAAGTAAAGTGATTTTGAATAAAAGAATAGAATGAGAATAAAGATTTGACTTCACACTTTGACAATTAAAAAGATCAATAAAGATGAAAGAAAAAAAGAAAGAAATAAATACTTAATTTAATTTGAACAATAAATACTTAATTTTAAAGAAAATAAAGAGAAGAATTTTAAGAAAAATAAAGAAGAAAGAAGAATTTTAATGTAACAATTTTAATGAAATCAACAATTTTAATGAAACAATTTAATGAAAACGAACAATCTTAATACAACAAAGAGACAACAATCAATCAATCAACAATCTCAAATATCAAAGAGAACAAGTAAAGACACTCAAAAGAGGAACACAAAGAATTGTGACCAGATAATTGATAAAAAGAAATAAAGAATTAAAGAAAGAAAAATAAAGAAAAAATTGTGAATTTAATTAAAGAAGAAAAAATGAAGAATTTTAATAAAGAAATTTGAAAGAATTTTAATAGAGGAATTTAAGAGAAGAATCAACAATTTTAACAGAAGAATTTTAACGAAATCAAATAGAACAATTTTAATCACAATCACACACTTTGAATTAAAGGGCATTGGATAAAATAAATTTGAATGAAAGAAATAATTTTGGAAGAATGAAAAGAAATTGAAAGATTTTTAATTGGATGAAAAGATGACATTGAGAATCAAAAGGGAGTGGAAGTAGTAGATGAGATGTTCACCCTTTGAAATAAAGAAAATAAAATAAAATTGAAAAAAGAATATAATTTGAATGAAATTTAATAAATCTAATATGAAATTAAATAAATTTAAATAAAGAACTTTAATTGATGTAACAATGAAAAAACACATTCAATAAAAAGAGTAATACAAGAATACTGACACCAATTGAATTTAAGAAAAGAAAATGAAATAAAATTGTTGAAAATAATATAATTTGATATAAAGAATTTAATGATTGAAAAGATTTTTAATTAATGCAAGAGATTGAAAGAAGTAGATGAGTTGTGGATGAGTTTTTAACCCTTTGAAAAAAACAATTTTAAATGAAAAAGAAATTGAAAGAATTTTAAATGAAAAAAGCAAACAAATTGAAAGAATTTAATGAATGGAACAATGGAAAAAAGACATTCTGAAATTGATGAAATAAATTAAAATGAATAAAAAAATAAATTGATAAGAAGAAGAAAGAATTGGATTGAAAAGAAATTTAGATGAAGGTAATGAAGATGGAAAGAAAGAAAAAATAAAGAAATGTGGAGATATTAAATGAAAGAATTTTAAATGAGAAATTGAATAGAAAAGAAGGAATGGAATGAAATGAAGAATGAAAAGACAGATTGTTTTGGAAAAGAGTGAAAACTGACTCTGAGAATTAAAAAGATGGAAGAAAAATAAAGAAAAAATTGTGAATTAAATGAATGAAGAAAAAATAAAGAAATTAAAAGAATTTTAAGAGAAGAATTTTAAGAAAAATAAAGAGAAATAAAGAATTTTAAGAGAATTTTGAGATAATTTTTTTGAATAACAATAAAAAAGAATCTGAATAGGACAATTAAAAGAAAGAGCAAACAATGAATGAAAGAACAATCAGTCAACTGAACTCACCAATCAGATGACACAATTTCCCCATCAATCACTCAAAGGAGGTGATAATAACAACAATACTCACACCTTTTGAATTAAAGAAAGTGAATAAAATAAAAGGAAAAAAAAAATAAAAATTGGATTAGAAGAAATTGTGATGAAAAAAAGAAGAAAGGAGAAATAAAGAAATGGGGAGAATTTTAAATGAAAGAATGAAAAAAAGAAATTTAATAGAAAAAGAAAGAATGGAATGAAGAATGAAAAGGACAGATTGTTTTGGAAAAGAATGAAAACTCACTCTGACAATTAAAAAGATGAAAGAAAAATAAAGAAATTTAAATAAAGAAAAAGAAAGAAAGAAAAAATTTTGAATTAAATGAAGTTAGAGAAAATAAAGAAAGAATTTTAAATAAAGAATTTAAATAAACAAAAATGAAGACAAAAATAAACAATTTTAAGAAACAATTTTTTTATAAAACAATTAAAAGAATCTGAATAGGACAATTTAAAAGAAAGAATCAATCAACTCACCAATCAGATGACACAAATTCCCCAACAATCACTCAAAAGAGTAACACAGGAAGACTGACACCCTTTGAATTAAAAAAAGTAAATAAAGAAAGAAAAATAAAGAATTTTATTGAAAGAAAAATAAAGAAAGAAAAATAAAAGAATTTTAATTAAATTAAACAAAATAAAATAAAGAAATTAGAAAGAATTTTAACAAAAATAAACAAATTTAATAGAACAATTTTAAGACAATTTTTTAAAACAATTAAAAAGGATAAAAAAGAAATAAATAAAGAAATTTAATTAAAGAAAAAATTGTGAATTAAACATAATGAAGAAAAATAAAGACAACAATCTTCCACAACATTCACTCAAAGGAGGTGACAGGAGAAGTAGTAGATGAGTTGTCCGTGTTAGCCAGAAATTTTGCATAGCCGATTCCGATACAGAACCAGAGAAGCTAATCCTCGAAAGTGACCATCATTTTTCTAGAGAAACAATAAAAAGAGTAACACAACAATACTCACACCCTTTGAATTAAAAAAGATAAAAAGAAAATTAAATAAAATAAAAAGAATGAAAAAATAAAGAAAAATAAATAATAAGAAATTTAATTAAAGAAAAATAAACAAATTTAAATAAACAACAAAATTAATATAAAAGAAACAAAAAATAAACAAATTTAATTGAAACAAATTTAAAATAAACAAATTTAAACAATTTTAAAATAAACAATTTTAATTGAAAAAAAACAATTTTAATTGAAAAAAGAAACAATTTTAACAAATTAAACAATCAAAAACACACATTCTTTTGGAAAACAATCAAAAAGGTAGTGACAGTTGAAGTAGTAGATGAGTTGTCCGTGTTAGCCAGAAATTTTGCATAGCCGATTCCGATACAGAACCAGAGAAGCTAATCCTCGAAAGTGACGATTTTTTTGGATCAATTGAATCAAGATGATAAGTAACACAAAAGAATTCTCACCCTGAGAATTAAAAGGATAAAGAAAAAAGAAAAATAAAGAATTTTATTGAAAGAAAAATAAAGAAAGAAAAATAAAAGAATTTTAATTAAATTAATGAACAAAAAAGAAACAAATTGAAACAATTTTAAATAACAATTTTAACAAAAATAAACAAAAATCAACACAAAAATAAACAATTTTAACACAATTTTAACACAATTTTTTTGAATAACAATTGACAAAAAGAAACAATTAACAATCACAATTAGACAATTTTAACAAAAGACAACAATCAAACAATCAATCAAACAACAATCACTCAACTCACCAATCAGATGACAACAATCTTCCACAACATTCACTCAAAGGAGGTGACAGGAGAAGTAGTAGATGAGTTGTCCGTGTTAGCCAGAAATTTTGCATAGCCGATTCCGATACAGAACCAGAGAAGCTAATCCTCGAAAGTGACCATCATTTTTCTAGAGAAACAATAAAAAGAGTAACACAACAATACTCACACCCTTTGAATTAAAAAAGATAAAAAGAAAATTAAATAAAATAAAAGAATGAAAAAATAAAGAAAAATAAATAATAAGAAATTTAATTAAAGAAAAATAAACAAATTTAAATAAACAACAAAATTAATATAAAAGAAACAAAAAATAAACAAATTTAATTGAAACAAATTTAAAATAAACAAATTTAAACAATTTTAAAATAAACAATTTTAATTGAAAAAAAACAATTTTAATTGAAAAAAAGAAACAATTTTAACAAATTAAACAATCAAAAACACACATTCTTTTGGAAAACAATCAAAAAGGTAGTGACAGTTGAAGTAGTAGATGAGTTGTCCGTGTTAGCCAGAAATTTTGCATAGCCGATTCCGATACAGAACCAGAGAAGCTAATCCTCGAAAGTGACGATTTTTTTGGATCAATTGAATCAAGATGATAAGTAACACAAAAGAATTCTCACCCTGAGAATTAAAAATAAAGAAAGAAAAATAAAGAATTTTATTGAAAGAAAAATAAAGAAAGAAAAATAAAAGAATTTTAATTAAATTAAACAAAATAAAATAAAGAAATTAAAAGAATTTTAACAAAAATAAACAAATTTAATAGAACAATTTTAAGACAATTTTAAAACAATTTAGATGAAAAGAAAGAACAATCAATCAAAGAACAATCAATCAAACAAATCAAATGACAACAATCTTCCACAACATTCACTCAGAAGGAGGTGACAGGAGAAGTAGTAGATGAGTTGTCCGTGTTAGCCAGAAATTTTGCATAGCCGATTCCGATACAGAACCAGAGAAGCTAATCCTCGAAAGTGACCATCATTTTTCTAGAGAAACAATAAAAAGAGTAACACAACAATACTCACACCCTTTGAATTAAAAAAGATAAAAAAAAGAAAATTTAAATAAAATGAAAAGAATGAAAAAATAAAGAAAATTAAATAATAAGAAATTTAATTAAAGAAAAATAAACAAATTTAAATAAACAACAAAATTAATATAAAAGAAACAAAAAATAAACAAATTTAATTGAAACAAATTTAAAATAAACAAATTTAAACAATTTTAAAATAAACAATTTTAATTGAAGAAAAACAATTTTAATTGAAAAAACAATTTTAACAAATTAAACAATCAAAAACACACATTCTTTTGGAAAACAATCAAAAAGGTAGTGACAATGGAAGTAGTAGCTGAGTTGTCCGTGTTAGCCAGAAATTGTGCATAGCCGATTCCGATACAGAGCCAAAGAAGCTAATCCTCGAAAGTGACGATTTTTTTGGATCAATTGAAACAAGATGATTGGTAACACAAAAGAATTCTCACCCTGACAATTAAAAAGGATAAAAAAGAAAAAAAAATAAAGAAAAAAAGAAAAATAAAGAATTTTAATTAAATTAATGAACAAAAAAGAAACAAATTGAAACAATTTTAAATAACAATTTTAACAAAAATTAAACAAAAATCAACACAAAGAAATAAACAATTTTAACACAATTTTAACACAATTTTTTTGAATAACAATTGACAAAAAGAAACAATTAACAATCACAATTAGACAATTTTAACAAAAGACAACAATCAAACAATCAATCAAACAACAATCACTCAACTCACCAATCAAATGACACACAATCTTCCACAACATTCTTGAAAAGGAGGTGACAGGAGAAGTAGTAGATGAGTTGTCCGTGTTAGCCAGAAATTTTGCATAGCCGATTCCGATACAGAACCAGAGAAGCTAATCCTCGAAAGTGACCATCATTTTTCTAGAGAAACAATAAAAAGAGTAACACAAGAAGACTCACACCCTTTGAATTAAAAAAGATAAAAAAAGAAAATTAAATAAAATAAAAAGAATGAAAAAATAAAGAAAATTAAATAATAAGAAATTTAATTAAAGAAAAATAAACAAATTTAAATAAACAACAAAATTAATATAAAAGAAACAAAAAATAAACAAATTTAATTGAAACAAATTTAAAATAAACAAATTTAAACAATTTTAAAATAAACAATTTTAATTGAAAAAAACAATTTTAATTGAAAAAAGAAACAATTTTAACAAATTAAACAATCAAAACACACATTCTTTTGGAAAAGAATCGAAAAGGAAGTGACAATGGAAGTAGTAGCTGAGTTGTCCGTGTTAGCCAGAAATTGTGCATAGCCGATTCCGATACAGAGCCAAAGAAGCTAATCCTCGAAAGTGACGATTTTTTTGGATCAATTGAAACAAGATGATTGGTAACACAAAAGAATTCTCACCCTGAGAATTAAAAATAAAGAAAGAAAAATAAAGAATTTTATTGAAAGAAAAATAAAGAAAAATAAAGAATTTTAATTAAATTAATGAACAAAAAAGAAACAAATTGAAACAATTTTAAATAACAATTTTAACAAAAATAAACAAAAATCAACACAAAAATAAACAATTTTAACACAATTTTAACACAATTTTTTTGAATAACAATTGACAAAAAGAAACAATTAACAATCACAATTAGACAATTTTAACAAAAGACAACAATCAAACAATCAATCAAACAACAATCTTGAACATTCACTCAAAGAGAGGTGACAGGAGAAGTAGTAGATGAGTTGTCCGTGTTAGCCAGAAATTGTGCATAGCCGATTCTGATACAGAGCCAAAGAAGCTAATCCTCGAAAGTGACCATCATTTTTCTAGAGAAACAATAAAAAGAGTAACACAACAATACTCACACCCTTTGAATTAAAAAAATTAAAAAAAGAAAATTAAATAAAATAAAAGAATGAAAAAATAAAGAAAATTAAATAATAAGAAATTTAATTAAAGAAAAATAAACAAATTTAAATAAACAACAAAATTAATATAAAAGAAACAAAAAATAAACAAATTTAATTGAAACAAATTTAAAATAAACAAATTTAAACAATTTTAAAATAAACAATTTTAATTGAAAAAACAATTTTAATTGAAACAATTTTAACAAATTAAACAATCAAAAAGACAGATTCTTTTGGAAAAGAATCGAAAAGGAAGTGACAATGGAAGTAGTA
Organism: Strongyloides venezuelensis; assembly: GCA_963280985.1. Classification (NCBI taxonomy): domain Eukaryota; kingdom Metazoa; phylum Nematoda; class Chromadorea; order Rhabditida; family Strongyloididae; genus Strongyloides; species Strongyloides venezuelensis. The sequence goes on along the minus strand of CAUJLX010000002.1, from coordinate 31,709 downwards.
GCTGAGTTGTCCGTGTTAGCCAGAAATTGTGCATAGCCGATTCCGATACAGAGCCAAAGAAGCTAATCCTCGAAAGTGACGATTTTTTTGGATCAATTGAAACAAGATGATTGGTAACACAAAAGAATTCTCACCCTGAGAATTAAAAATAAAGAAAGAAAAATAAAGAATTTTATTGAAAGAAAAAGAAAAAAAGAAAAATAAAAGAATTTTAATTAAATTAATGAACAAAAAAGAAACAAATTGAAACAATTTTAAATAACAATTTTAACAAAAATAAACAAAAATCAACACAAAAATAAACAATTTTAACACAATTTTAACACAATTTTTTTGAATAACAATTGACAAAAAGAAACAATTAACAATCACAATTAGACAATTTTAACAAAAGACAACAATCAAACAATCAATCAAACAACAATCACTCAACTCACCAATCAGATGACACAAAATTTCCCCACCACTCACTCAGAAGAGGTGACAATAGAAGTAGTAGATGAGTTGTCCGTGTTAGCCAGAAATTGTGCATAGCCGATTCTGATACAGAGCCAAAGAAGCTAATCCTCGAAAGTGACCATCATTTTTCTAGAGAAACAATAAAAAGAGTAACACAAGAAGACTGACACCCTTTGAATTAAAAAAGATAAAAAGAAAATTAAATAAAATAAATGAATGAAAAAATAAAGAAAAATAAATAATAAGAAATTTAATTAAAGAAAAATAAACAAATTTAAATAAACAACAAAATTAATATAAAAGAAACAAAAAATAAACAAATTTAATTGAAACAAATTTAAAATAAACAAATTTAAACAATTTTAAAATAAACAATTTTAATTGAAAAAACAATTGAAACAATTTTAACAAATTAAACAATCAAAAACACACATTCTTTTGGAAAACAATCGAAAAGGAAGTGACAATTGAAGTAGTAGATGAGTTGTCCGTGTTAGCCAGAAATTGTGCATAGCCGATTCCGATACAGAGCCAAAGAAGCTAATCCTCGAAAGTGACGATTTTTTTGGATCAATTGAAACAAGATGATTGGTAACACAAAAGAATTCTCACCCTGACAATTAAAAAGGATAAAAAAAGAAAAATAAAGAATTTTATTGAAAGAAAAATAAAGAAAGAAAAATAAAAGAATTTTAATTAAATTAATGAACAAAAAAGAAACAAATTGAAACAATTTTAAATAACAATTTTAACAAAAATAAACAAAAATCAACACAAAAATAAACAATTTTAACACAATTTTAACACAATTTTTTTGAATAACAATTGACAAAAAGAAACAATTAACAATCACAATTAGACAATTTTAACAAAAGACAACAATCAAACAATCAATCAAACAACAATCACTCAACTCACCAATCAGATGACACACAATCTTCCACAACATTCACTCAGAGGAGGTGACAGGAGAAGTAGTAGATGAGTTGTCCGTGTTAGCCAGAAATTTTGCATAGCCGATTCCGATACAGAACCAGAGAAGCTAATCCTCGAAAGTGACCATCATTTTTCTAGAGAAACAATAAAAAGAGTAACACAACAATACTCACACCCTTTGAATTAAAAAAAATAAAAAGAAAATTAAATAAAATAAAAGAATGAAAAAATAAAGAAAAATAAATAATAAGAAATTTAATTAAAGAAAAATAAACAAATTTAAATAAACAACAAAATTAATATAAAAGAAACAAAAAATAAACAAATTTAATTGAAACAAATTTAAAATAAACAAATTTAAACAATTTTAAAATAAACAATTTTAATTGAAAAAACAATTTTAATTGAAAAAAAAGAAACAATTTTAACAAATTAAACAATCAAAAACACACATTCTTTTGGAAAACAATCAAAAAGGTAGTGACAGTTGAAGTAGTAGATGAGTTGTCCGTGTTAGCCAGAAATTTTGCATAGCCGATTCCGATACAGAACCAGAGAAGCTAATCCTCGAAAGTGACGATTTTTTTGGATCAATTGAATCAAGATGATAAGTAACACAAAAGAATTCTCACCCTGAGAATTAAAAAATAAAGAAAGAAAAATAAAGAATTTTATTAAATTAAGAAAAATAAAGAAAGAAAAATAAAAGAATTTTAATTAAATTAAACAAAAATAAAATAAAGAAATTAAAAGAATTTTAACACAATAAACAAATTTAATAGAACAATTTTAAGACAATTTTAACAATCACAATTTAGATGAAAAGACAACAATCAAACAATCAATCAAACAACAATCAATCAACTCACCAATCAAATGACAACAATCTTCCACAACATTCACTCAGAAGGAGGTGACAATAGAAGTAGTAGATGAGTTGTCCGTGTTAGCCAGAAATTGTGCATAGCCGATTCTGATACAGAGCCAAAGAAGCTAATCCTCGAAAGTGACCATCATTTTTCTAGAGAAACAATAAAAAGAGTAACACAAGAAGACTGACACCCTTTGAATTAAAAAAATTAAAAAAAAGAATGAATTTAAATAAATGAAAAAAGAAGAAAGAAAAAAAGAAAATTAAATAATGTAAGAAATTTAATTAAAGAAAAATAAACAAATTTAAATAAACAACAAAATTAAAATAAAAGAAACAAAAAATAAACAAATTTAATTGAAACAAATTTAAAATAAACAAATTTAAACAATTTTAAAATAAACAATTTTAATTGAAAAAAAACAATTTTAATTGAAAAAACAATTTTAACAAATTAAACAATCAAAAACACACATTCTTTTGGAAAACAATCGAAAAGGAAGTGACAATGGAAGTAGTAGCTGAGTTGTCCGTGTTAGCCAGAAATTGTGCATAGCCGATTCCGATACAGAGCCAAAGAAGCTAATCCTCGAAAGTGACGATTTTTTTGGATCAATTGAATCAAGATGATAAGTAACACAAAAGAATTCTCACCCTGAGAATTAAAAATAAAGAAAGAAAAATAAAGAATTTTATTGAAAGAAAAATAAAGAAAGAAAAATAAAAGAATTTTAAATTAAATTAAACAAAAATAAAATAAAGAAATTAAAAGAATTTTAACAAAAATAAACAAATTTAATAGAACAATTTTAAGACAATTAAATCACAATTAGACAATTTTGAAAAGACAAGAACAATCAATCAAAGAACAATCAATCAAACAAATCAAATGACAACAATCTTCCACAACATTCACTCAAAGGAGGTGACAGGAGAAGTAGTAGATGAGTTGTCCGTGTTAGCCAGAAATTTTGCATAGCCGATTCCGATACAGAGCCAAAGAAGCTAATCCTCGAAAGTGACCATCATTTTTCTAGAGAAACAATAAAAAGAGTAACACAAGAAGACTGACACCCTTTGAATTAAAAAAAATTAAAAAAAAGAATGAATTTAAATAAAAAGAATGAAAAAATAAAGAAAAATAAATAATAAGAAATTTAATTAAAGAAAAATAAACAAATTTAAATAAACAACAAAATTAATATAAAAGAAACAAAAAATAAACAAATTTAATTGAAACAAATTTAAAATAAACAAATTTAAACAATTTTAAAATAAACAATTTTAATTGAGAAAAAACAATTTTAATTGAAAAAACAATTTTAACAAATTAAACAATCAAAAACACAGATTCTTTTGGAAAAGAATCGAAAAGGAAGTGACAATGGAAGTAGTAGCTGAGTTGTCCGTGTTAGCCAGAAATTGTGCATAGCCGATTCCGATACAGAGCCAAAGAAGCTAATCCTCGAAAGTGACGATTTTTTTGGATCAATTGAAACAAGATGATTGGTAACACAAAAGAATTCTCACCCTGACAATTAAAAAGGATAAAAAAGAAAAAAAAATAAAGAAAAAAAGAAAAATAAAGAATTTTAATTAAATTAATGAACAAAAAAGAAACAAAAATAAAAGAATTAAATTAATTTGAAAATAAAATAAACAAAAATCAAAAGAATTTTAACACAATTTTAAACAATTTTTTTGAATAGAACAATTGACAAAAAGAAACAATTAACAAACAATTAGACAATTTTAACAAAAGAAACAATCAAACAATCAATCAAAGAACAATCAATCAAACAAATCAGATGACACACAATCTTCCACAACATTCTTGAAAAGGAGGTGACAGGAGAAGTAGTAGATGAGTTGTCCGTGTTAGCCAGAAATTTTGCATAGCCGATTCCGATACAGAACCAGAGAAGCTAATCCTCGAAAGTGACCATCATTTTTCTAGAGAAACAATAAAAAGAGTAACACAACAATACTCACACCCTTTGAATTAAAAAAGATAAAAAGAAAATTAAATAAGAATATTTAAAAGAATGAAAAAATAAAGAAAAATAAATAATAAGAAATTTAATTAAAGAAAAATAAACAAATTTAAATAAACAACAAAATTAATATAAAAGAAACAAAAAATAAACAAATTTAATTGAAACAAATTTAAAATAAACAAATTTAAACAATTTTAAAATAAACAATTTTAATTGAAAAAAAACAATTTTAATTAAACAATTTTAACAAATTAAACAATCAAAAACACACATTCTTTTGGAAAACAATCAAAAAGGTAGTGACAGTTGAAGTAGTAGATGAGTTGTCCGTGTTAGCCAGAAATTTTGCATAGCCGATTCCGATACAGAACCAGAGAAGCTAATCCTCGAAAGTGACGATTTTTTTGGATCAATTGAATCAAGATGATAAGTAACACAAAAGAATTCTCACCCTGAGAATAAAAAGGATAAAAAAGAAAAATAAAGAAAGAAAAATAAAGAATTTTAATTAAATTAAGAAAAATAAAGAAAGAAACAATAAATAGAATTTTAATTAAATTAAACAAAAATCAAAATAAAGAAATTAAACAATTTTAACAAAAATTTTAACACAAATTTAATAGAACAATTGACAAAAAGAAACAATTAACAATCACAATTAGACAATTTTAACAAAAGACAACAATCAAACAATCAATCAAACAACAATCACTCAACTCACCAATCAGATGACAACAATCTTCCACAACATTCACTCAGAAGGAGGTGACAGGAGAAGTAGTAGATGAGTTGTCCGTGTTAGCCAGAAATTTTGCATAGCCGATTCCGATACAGAACCAGAGAAGCTAATCCTCGAAAGTGACCATCATTTTTCTAGAGAAACAATAAAAAGAGTAACACAACAATACTCACACCCTTTGAATTAAAAAAATTAAAAAGAATGAATTTAAATAAAATGAAAAAGAATGAAAAAATAAAGAAAATTAAATAATAAGAAATTTAATTAAAGAAAAATAAACAAATTTAAATAAACAACAAAATTAATATAAAAGAAACAAAAAATAAACAAATTTAATTGAAACAAATTTAAAATAAACAAATTTAAACAATTTTAAAATAAACAATTTTAATTGAGAAAAAACAATTTTAATTAAACAATTTTAACAAATTAAACAATCAAAAACACACATTCTTTTGGAAAACAATCAAAAAGGTAGTGACAGTTGAAGTAGTAGATGAGTTGTCCGTGTTAGCCAGAAATTTTGCATAGCCGATTCCGATACAGAACCAGAGAAGCTAATCCTCGAAAGTGACGATTTTTTTGGATCAATTGAATCAAGATGATAAGTAACACAAAAGAATTCTCACCCTGAGAATTAAAAAATAAAGAAAAAGAAAAATAAAGAATTTTATTGAAAGAAAAATAAAGAAAGAAAAAATAAAAGAATTTTAAATTAAATTAAACAAAAATAAACAAAAATAAAGAAATTAAAAGAATTTTAACAAAAATTTTAAACAAATTTTTTTAATAGAACAATTTTAAGACAATTAACAATCACAATTTAGACAATTTTAACAAAAGACAAGAACAATCAATCAAAGAACAATCAATCAAACAAATCAAATGACAACAATCTTCCACAACATTCACTCAGAAGGAGGTGACAGGAGAAGTAGTAGATGAGTTGTCCGTGTTAGCCAGAAATTTTGCATAGCCGATTCCGATACAGAACCAGAGAAGCTAATCCTCGAAAGTGACCATCATTTTTCTAGAGAAACAATAAAAAGAGTAACACAACAATACTCACACCCTTTGAATTAAAAAAGATAAAAAGAAAATTAAATAAAATAAAAAGAATGAAAAAATAAAGAAAAATAAATAATGTAAGAAATTTAATTAAAGAAAAATAAACAAATTTAAATAAACAACAAAATTAATATAAAAGAAACAAAAAATAAACAAATTTAATTGAAACAAATTTAAAATAAACAAATTTAAACAATTTTAAAATAAACAATTTTAATTGAAAAAAACAATTTTAATTGAAACAATTTTAACAAATTAAACAATCAAAAACACACATTCTTTTGGAAAACAATCAAAAAGGTAGTGACAGTTGAAGTAGTAGATGAGTTGTCCGTGTTAGCCAGAAATTTTGCATAGCCGATTCCGATACAGAACCAGAGAAGCTAATCCTCGAAAGTGACGATTTTTTTGGATCAATTGAATCAAGATGATAAGTAACACAAAAGAATTCTCACCCTGAGAATTAAAAATAAAGAAAGAAAAATAAAGAATTTTATTGAAAGAAAAATAAAGAAAGAAAAATAAAAGAATTTTAATTAAATTAAACAAAAATAAAATAAAGAAATTAAAAGAATTTTAACAATTTTAACAAAAATAAACAAATTTAATAGAACAATTTTAAGACAATTTTAAAACAATTTAGATGAAAAGAAAGAACAATCAATCAAAGAACAATCAATCAAACAAATCAAATGACAACAATCTTCCACAACATTCACTCAGAAGGAGGTGACAGGAGAAGTAGTAGATGAGTTGTCCGTGTTAGCCAGAAATTTTGCATAGCCGATTCCGATACAGAACCAGAGAAGCTAATCCTCGAAAGTGACCATCATTTTTCTAGAGAAACAATAAAAAGAGTAACACAACAATACTCACACCCTTTGAATTAAAAAAGATAAAAAAGAAAATTAAATAAAATAAAAAGAATGAAAAAATAAAGAAAAATAAATAATAAGAAATTTAATTAAAGAAAAATAAACAAATTTAAATAAACAACAAAATTAATATAAAAGAAACAAAAAATAAACAAATTTAATTGAAACAAATTTAAAATAAACAAATTTAAACAATTTTAAAATAAACAATTTTAATTGAAAAAAAACAATTTTAATTAAACAATTTTAACAAATTAAACAATCAAAAACACACATTCTTTTGGAAAACAATCAAAAAGGTAGTGACAGTTGAAGTAGTAGATGAGTTGTCCGTGTTAGCCAGAAATTTTGCATAGCCGATTCCGATACAGAACCAGAGAAGCTAATCCTCGAAAGTGACGATTTTTTTGGATCAATTGAATCAAGATGATAAGTAACACAAAAGAATTCTCACCCTGAGAATTAAAAATAAAGAAAGAAAAATAAAGAATTTTATTGAAAGAAAAATAAAGAAAGAAAGAAAATAAAAGAATTTAAATTAAATTAAACAAAATAAAATAAAGAAATTAAAAGAATTTTAACAAAAATAAACAAATTTAATAGAACAATTTTAAGACAATTTTAAAACAATTTAGATGAAAAGAAAGAACAATCAATCAAAGAACAATCAATCAAACAAATCAAATGACAACAATCTTCCACAACATTCACTCAAAGGAGGTGACAGGAGAAGTAGTAGATGAGTTGTCCGTGTTAGCCAGAAATTTTGCATAGCCGATTCCGATACAGAACCAGAGAAGCTAATCCTCGAAAGTGACCATCATTTTTCTAGAGAAACAATAAAAAGAGTAACACAACAATACTCACACCCTTTGAATTAAAAAAGATAAAAAGAAAATTAAATAAAATAAAAAGAATGAAAAAATAAAGAAAAATAAATAATGTAAGAAATTTAATTAAAGAAAAATAAACAAATTTAAATAAACAACAAAATTAATATAAAAGAAACAAAAAATAAACAAATTTAATTGAAACAAATTTAAAATAAACAAATTTAAACAATTTTAAAATAAACAATTTTAATTGAAAAAAAACAATTTTAATTGAAACAATTTTAACAAATTAAACAATCAAAAACACACATTCTTTTGGAAAACAATCAAAAAGGTAGTGACAGTTGAAGTAGTAGATGAGTTGTCCGTGTTAGCCAGAAATTTTGCATAGCCGATTCCGATACAGAACCAGAGAAGCTAATCCTCGAAAGTGACGATTTTTTTGGATCAATTGAATCAAGATGATAAGTAACACAAAAGAATTCTCACCCTGAGAATTAAAAATAAAGAAAGAAAAATAAAGAATTTTATTGAAAGAAAAATAAAGAAAGAAAAATAAAAGAATTTTAATTAAATTAAGACAAAATAAAATAAAGAAATTAAAAGAATTTTAACAAAAATAAACAAATTTAATAGAACAATTTTAAGACAATTTTAAAACAATTTAGATGAAAAGAAAGAACAATCAATCAAAGAACAATCAATCAAACAAATCAAATGACACACAATCTTCCACAACATTCACTCAAAGGAGGTGACAGGAGAAGTAGTAGATGAGTTGTCCGTGTTAGCCAGAAATTTTGCATAGCCGATTCCGATACAGAACCAGAGAAGCTAATCCTCGAAAGTGACCATCATTTTTCTAGAGAAACAATAAAAAGAGTAACACAACAATACTCACACCCTTTGAATTAAAAAAGATAAAAAGAAAATTAAATAAAATAAAAAGAATGAAAAAATAAAGAAAAATAAATAATAAGAAATTTAATTAAAGAAAAATAAACAAATTTAAATAAACAACAAAATTAATATAAAAGAAACAAAAAATAAACAAATTTAATTGAAACAAATTTAAAATAAACAAATTTAAACAATTTTAAAATAAACAATTTTAATTGAAAAAAAACAATTTTAATTGAAACAATTTTAACAAATTAAACAATCAAAAACACACATTCTTTTGGAAAACAATCAAAAAGGTAGTGACAGTTGAAGTAGTAGATGAGTTGTCCGTGTTAGCCAGAAATTTTGCATAGCCGATTCCGATACAGAACCAGAGAAGCTAATCCTCGAAAGTGACGATTTTTTTGGATCAATTGAATCAAGATGATAAGTAACACAAAAGAATTCTCACCCTGAGAATTAAAAATAAAGAAAGAAAAATAAAGAATTTTATTGAAAGAAAAATAAAGAAAGAAAAATAAAAGAATTTTAATTAAATTAAACAAAATAAAATAAAGAAATTAAAAGAATTTTAACAAAAATAAACAAATTTAATACAACAATTTTAAGACAATTTTAAAACAATCAACAATTTAGATGAAAAGAAAGAACAATCAATCAAAGAACAATCAATCAAACAAATCAAATGACAACAATCTTCCACAACATTCACGAAAAGGAGGTGACAGGAGAAGTAGTAGATGAGTTGTCCGTGTTAGCCAGAAATTTTGCATAGCCGATTCCGATACAGAACCAGAGAAGCTAATCCTCGAAAGTGACCATCATTTTTCTAGAGAAACAATAAAAAGAGTAACACAACAATACTCACACCCTTTGAATTAAAAAAGATAAAAAGAAAATTAAATAAAATAAAAAGAATGAAAAAATAAAGAAAAATAAATAATAAGAAATTTAATTAAAGAAAAATAAACAAATTTAAATAAACAACAAATTTAATATAAAAGAAACAAAAAATAAACAAATTTAATTGAAACAAATTTAAAATAAACAAATTTAAACAATTTTAAAATAAACAATTTTAATTGAAAAAAACAATTTTAATTGAAACAATTTTAACAAATTAAACAATCAAAAACACACATTCTTTTGGAAAACAATCAAAAAGGTAGTGACAGTTGAAGTAGTAGATGAGTTGTCCGTGTTAGCCAGAAATTTTGCATAGCCGATTCCGATACAGAACCAGAGAAGCTAATCCTCGAAAGTGACGATTTTTTTGGATCAATTGAATCAAGATGATAAGTAACACAAAAGAATTCTCACCCTGAGAATTAAAAAATAAAGAAAGAAAAATAAAGAATTTTATTGAAAGAAAAATAAAGAAAGAAAAATAAAAGAATTTTAATTAAATTAATGAACAAAATAAAATAAATTGAAATTAAATAAGAATTTTAACAAAAATAAACAAATTGCATAGAACAATTTTAAGACAATTTTAAAACAATTTAGATGAAAAGAAAGAACAATCAATCAAAGAACAATCAATCAAACAAATCAAATGACAACAATCTTCCACAACATTCACTCAAAGGAGGTGACAGGAGAAGTAGTAGATGAGTTGTCCGTGTTAGCCAGAAATTTTGCATAGCCGATTCCGATACAGAACCAGAGAAGCTAATCCTCGAAAGTGACCATCATTTTTCTAGAGAAACAATAAAAAGAGTAACACAACAATACTCACACCCTTTGAATTAAAAAAGATAAAAAGAAAATTAAATAAAATAAAAAGAATGAAAAAATAAAGAAAAATAAATAATAAGAAATTTAATTAAAGAAAAATAAACAAATTTAAATAAACAACAAAATTAATATAAAAGAAACAAAAAATAAACAAATTTAATTGAAACAAATTTAAAATAAACAAATTTAAACAATTTTAAAATAAACAATTTTAATTGAAAAAAACAATTTTAATTGAAACAATTTTAACAAATTAAACAATCAAAAACACACATTCTTTTGGAAAACAATCAAAAAGGTAGTGACAGTTGAAGTAGTAGATGAGTTGTCCGTGTTAGCCAGAAATTTTGCATAGCCGATTCCGATACAGAACCAGAGAAGCTAATCCTCGAAAGTGACGATTTTTTTGGATCAATTGAATCAAGATGATAAGTAACACAAAAGAATTCTCACCCTGAGAATTAAAAAATAAAGAAAGAAAAATAAAGAATTTTATTGAAAGAAAAATAAAGAAAGAAAAATAAAAGAATTTTAATTAAATTAATGAACAAAATAAAATAAATTGAAATTAAAAGAATTTTAACAAAAATAAACAAATTTAATAGAACAATTTTAAGACAATTTTAAAACAATTTAGATGAAAAGAAAGAACAATCAATCAAAGAACAATCAATCAAACAAATCAAATGACACACAATCTTCCACAACATTCACTCAAAGGAGGTGACAGGAGAAGTAGTAGATGAGTTGTCCGTGTTAGCCAGAAATTTTGCATAGCCGATTCCGATACAGAACCAGAGAAGCTAATCCTCGAAAGTGACCATCATTTTTCTAGAGAAACAATAAAAAGAGTAACACAACAATACTCACACCCTTTGAATTAAAAAAGATAAAAAGAAAATTAAATAAAATAAAAAGAATGAAAAAATAAAGAAAAATAAATAATAAGAAATTTAATTAAAGAAAAATAAACAAATTTAAATAAACAACAAAATTAATATAAAAGAAACAAAAAATAAACAAATTTAATTGAAACAAATTTAAAATAAACAAATTTAAACAATTTTAAAATAAACAATTTTAATTGAAAAAAACAATTTTAATTGAAACAATTTTAACAAATTAAACAATCAAAAACACACATTCTTTTGGAAAACAATCAAAAAGGTAGTGACAGTTGAAGTAGTAGATGAGTTGTCCGTGTTAGCCAGAAATTTTGCATAGCCGATTCCGATACAGAACCAGAGAAGCTAATCCTCGAAAGTGACGATTTTTTTGGATCAATTGAATCAAGATGATAAGTAACACAAAAGAATTCTCACCCTGAGAATTAAAAAATAAAGAAAGAAAAATAAAGAATTTTATTGAAAGAAAAATAAAGAAAGAAAAATAAAAGAATTTTAATTAAATTAATGAACAAAATAAAATAAATTGAAAACAATTTTAAATATAGAATTTTAACAAAAATAAACAAATTTATAGAACAATTTTAAGACAATTTTAAAACAATTTAGATGAAAAGAAAGAACAATCAATCAAAGAACAATCAATCAACTCACAAATCAAATGACACACAATCTTCCACAACATTCACTCAAAGGAGGTGACAGGAGAAGTAGTAGATGAGTTGTCCGTGTTAGCCAGAAATTTTGCATAGCCGATTCCGATACAGAACCAGAGAAGCTAATCCTCGAAAGTGACCATCATTTTTCTAGAGAAACAATAAAAAGAGTAACACAACAATACTCACACCCTTTGAATTAAAAAAGATAAAAAGAAAATTAAATAAAATAAAAAGAATGAAAAAATAAAGAAAAATAAATAATAAGAAATTTAATTAAAGAAAAATAAACAAATTTAAATAAACAACAAAATTAATATAAAAGAAACAAAAAATAAACAAATTTAATTGAAACAAATTTAAAATAAACAAATTTAAACAATTTTAAAATAAACAATTTTAATTGAAAAAAACAATTTTAATTGAAACAATTTTAACAAATTAAACAATCAAAAACACACATTCTTTTGGAAAACAATCAAAAAGGTAGTGACAGTTGAAGTAGTAGATGAGTTGTCCGTGTTAGCCAGAAATTTTGCATAGCCGATTCCGATACAGAACCAGAGAAGCTAATCCTCGAAAGTGACGATTTTTTTGGATCAATTGAATCAAGATGATAAGTAACACAAAAGAATTCTCACCCTGAGAATTAATAAAGGATAAAAAAGAAAAATAAAGAATTTTATTGAAAGAAAAATAAAGAAAGAAAAATAAAAGAATTTTAATTAAATTAATGAACAAAATAAAATAAAGAAATTAAAAGAATTTTAACAAAAATAAACAAATTTAATAGAACAATTTTAAGACAATTTTAAAACAATTTAGATGAAAAGAAAGAACAATCAATCAAAGAACAATCAATCAACTCACAAATCAAATGACACACAATCTTCCACAACATTCACTCAAAGGAGGTGACAGGAGAAGTAGTAGATGAGTTGTCCGTGTTAGCCAGAAATTTTGCATAGCCGATTCCGATACAGAACCAGAGAAGCTAATCCTCGAAAGTGACCATCATTTTTCTAGAGAAACAATAAAAAGAGTAACACAACAATACTCACACCCTTTGAATTAAAAAAGATAAAAAGAAAATTAAATAAAATAAAAAGAATGAAAAAATAAAGAAAAATAAATAATAAGAAATTTAATTAAAGAAAAATAAACAAATTTAAATAAACAACAAAATTAATATAAAAGAAACAAAAAATAAACAAATTTAATTGAAACAAATTTAAAATAAACAAATTTAAACAATTTTAAAATAAACAATTTTAATTGAAAAAAAACAATTTTAATTGAAACAATTTTAACAAATTAAACAATCAAAAACACACATTCTTTTGGAAAACAATCAAAAAGGTAGTGACAGTTGAAGTAGTAGATGAGTTGTCCGTGTTAGCCAGAAATTTTGCATAGCCGATTCCGATACAGAACCAGAGAAGCTAATCCTCGAAAGTGACGATTTTTTTGGATCAATTGAATCAAGATGATAAGTAACACAAAAGAATTCTCACCCTGAGAATTAAAAAGGATAAAGAAAGAAAAATAAAGAATTTTATTGAAAGAAAAATAAAGAAAGAAAAATAAAAGAATTTTAATTAAATTAATGATACAAAATAAAATAAATTGAAAACAATTTTAAATAAGAATTTTAACAAAAATAAACAAATTTGAATAGAACAATTTTAAGACAATTTTAAAACAATTTAGATGAAAAGAAAGAACAATCAATCAAAGAACAATCAATCAACTCACAAATCAAATGACAACAATCTTCCACAACATTCACTCAAAGGAGGTGACAGGAGAAGTAGTAGATGAGTTGTCCGTGTTAGCCAGAAATTTTGCATAGCCGATTCCGATACAGAACCAGAGAAGCTAATCCTCGAAAGTGACCATCATTTTTCTAGAGAAACAATAAAAAGAGTAACACAACAATACTCACACCCTTTGAATTAAAAAAGATAAAAAGAAAATTAAATAAAATAAAAAGAATGAAAAAATAAAGAAAAATAAATAATAAGAAATTTAATTAAAGAAAAATAAACAAATTTAAATAAACAACAAAATTAATATAAAAGAAACAAAAAATAAACAAATTTAATTGAAACAAATTTAAAATAAACAAATTTAAACAATTTTAAAATAAACAATTTTAATTGAAAAAAACAATTTTAATTGAAACAATTTTAACAAATTAAACAATCAAAAACACACATTCTTTTGGAAAACAATCAAAAAGGTAGTGACAGTTGAAGTAGTAGATGAGTTGTCCGTGTTAGCCAGAAATTTTGCATAGCCGATTCCGATACAGAACCAGAGAAGCTAATCCTCGAAAGTGACGATTTTTTTGGATCAATTGAATCAAGATGATAAGTAACACAAAAGAATTCTCACCCTGAGAATTAAAAAGGATAAAGAAAGAAAAATAAAGAATTTTATTGAAAGAAAAATAAAGAAAGAAAAATAAAAGAATTTTAATTAAATTAATGAACAAAATAAAATAAAGAAATTAAAAGAATTTTAACAAAAATAAACAAATTTAATAGAACAATTTTAAGACAATTTTAAAACAATTTAGATGAAAAGAAAGAACAATCAATCAAAGAACAATCAATCAACTCACAAATCAAATGACACACAATCTTCCACAACATTCACTCAAAGGAGGTGACAGGAGAAGTAGTAGATGAGTTGTCCGTGTTAGCCAGAAATTTTGCATAGCCGATTCCGATACAGAACCAGAGAAGCTAATCCTCGAAAGTGACCATCATTTTTCTAGAGAAACAATAAAAAGAGTAACACAACAATACTCACACCCTTTGAATTAAAAAAGATAAAAAAGAAAATTAAATAAAATAAAAAGAATGAAAAAATAAAGAAAAATAAATAATAAGAAATTTAATTAAAGAAAAATAAACAAATTTAAATAAACAACAAAATTAATATAAAAGAAACAAAAAATAAACAAATTTAATTGAAACAAATTTAAAATAAACAAATTTAAACAATTTTAAAATAAACAATTTTAATTGAAAAAAAACAATTTTAATTGAAACAATTTTAACAAATTAAACAATCAAAAACACACATTCTTTTGGAAAACAATCAAAAAGGTAGTGACAGTTGAAGTAGTAGATGAGTTGTCCGTGTTAGCCAGAAATTTTGCATAGCCGATTCCGATACAGAACCAGAGAAGCTAATCCTCGAAAGTGACGATTTTTTTGGATCAATTGAATCAAGATGATAAGTAACACAAAAGAATTCTCACCCTGAGAATTAAAAAATAAAGAAAAAAGAAAAAAAAGAATTTTATTGAAAGAAAAATAAAGAAAGAAAAATAAAAGAATTTTAATTAAATTAATGAACAAAATAAAATAAAGCAAATTAAAAGAATTTTAACAAAAATAAACAAATTTAATAGAACAATTTTAAGACAATTTTAAAACAATTTAGATGAAAAGAAAGAACAATCAATCAAAGAACAATCAATCAACTCACAAATCAAATGACACACAATCTTCCACAACATTCACTCAAAGGAGGTGACAGGAGAAGTAGTAGATGAGTTGTCCGTGTTAGCCAGAAATTTTGCATAGCCGATTCCGATACAGAACCAGAGAAGCTAATCCTCGAAAGTGACCATCATTTTTCTAGAGAAACAATAAAAAGAGTAACACAACAATACTCACACCCTTTGAATTAAAAAAGATAAAAAGAAAATTAAATAAAATAAAAAGAATGAAAAAATAAAGAAAAATAAATAATAAGAAATTTAATTAAAGAAAAATAAACAAATTTAAATAAACAACAAAATTAATATAAAAGAAACAAAAAATAAACAAATTTAATTGAAACAAATTTAAAATAAACAAATTTAAACAATTTTAAAATAAACAATTTTAATTGAAAAAAACAATTTTAATTGAAACAATTTTAACAAATTAAACAATCAAAAACACACATTCTTTTGGAAAACAATCAAAAAGGTAGTGACAGTTGAAGTAGTAGATGAGTTGTCCGTGTTAGCCAGAAATTTTGCATAGCCGATTCCGATACAGAACCAGAGAAGCTAATCCTCGAAAGTGACGATTTTTTTGGATCAATTGAATCAAGATGATAAGTAACACAAAAGAATTCTCACCCTGAGAATTAAAAAGGATAAAGAAAGAAAAATAAAGAATTTTATTGAAAGAAAAATAAAGAAAGAAAAATAAAAGAATTTTAATTAAATTAATGAACAAAATAAAATAAATTGAAACAATTTTAAATAAGAATTTTAACAAAAATAAACAAATTTAATAGAACAATTTTAAGACAATTTTAAAACAATTTAGATGAAAAGAAAGAACAATCAATCAAAGAACAATCAATCAACTCACAAATCAAATGACACACAATCTTCCACAACATTCACTCAAAGGAGGTGACAGGAGAAGTAGTAGATGAGTTGTCCGTGTTAGCCAGAAATTTTGCATAGCCGATTCCGATACAGAACCAGAGAAGCTAATCCTCGAAAGTGACCATCATTTTTCTAGAGAAACAATAAAAAGAGTAACACAACAATACTCACACCCTTTGAATTAAAAAAGATAAAAAGAAAATTAAATAAAATAAAAAGAATGAAAAAATAAAGAAAAATAAATAATAAGAAATTTAATTAAAGAAAAATAAACAAATTTAAATAAACAACAAAATTAATATAAAAGAAACAAAAAATAAACAAATTTAATTGAAACAAATTTAAAATAAACAAATTTAAACAATTTTAAAATAAACAATTTTAATTGAAAAAAAACAATTTTAATTGAAACAATTTTAACAAATTAAACAATCAAAAACACACATTCTTTTGGAAAACAATCAAAAAGGTAGTGACAGTTGAAGTAGTAGATGAGTTGTCCGTGTTAGCCAGAAATTTTGCATAGCCGATTCCGATACAGAACCAGAGAAGCTAATCCTCGAAAGTGACGATTTTTTTGGATCAATTGAATCAAGATGATAAGTAACACAAAAGAATTCTCACCCTGAGAATTAAAAGGATAAAGAAAGAAAAATAAAGAATTTTATTGAAAGAAAAATAAAGAAAGAAAAATAAAAGAATTTTAATTAAATTAATGAACAAAATAAAATAAATTGAAACAATTTTAAATATAGAATTTTAACAAAAATAAACAAATTTGATAGAACAATTTTAAGACAATTTTAAAACAATTTAGATGAAAAGAAAGAACAATCAATCAAAGAACAATCAATCAACTCACAAATCAAATGACACACAATCTTCCACAACATTCACTCAAAGGAGGTGACAGGAGAAGTAGTAGATGAGTTGTCCGTGTTAGCCAGAAATTTTGCATAGCCGATTCCGATACAGAACCAGAGAAGCTAATCCTCGAAAGTGACCATCATTTTTCTAGAGAAACAATAAAAAGAGTAACACAACAATACTCACACCCTTTGAATTAAAAAAGATAAAAAGAAAATTAAATAAAATAAAAAGAATGAAAAAATAAAGAAAAATAAATAATAAGAAATTTAATTAAAGAAAAATAAACAAATTTAAATAAACAACAAAATTAATATAAAAGAAACAAAAAATAAACAAATTTAATTGAAACAAATTTAAAATAAACAAATTTAAACAATTTTAAAATAAACAATTTTAATTGAAAAAAACAATTTTAATTGAAACAATTTTAACAAATTAAACAATCAAAAACACACATTCTTTTGGAAAACAATCAAAAAGGTAGTGACAGTTGAAGTAGTAGATGAGTTGTCCGTGTTAGCCAGAAATTTTGCATAGCCGATTCCGATACAGAACCAGAGAAGCTAATCCTCGAAAGTGACGATTTTTTTGGATCAATTGAATCAAGATGATAAGTAACACAAAAGAATTCTCACCCTGAGAATTAAAAATAAAGAAAGAAAAATAAAGAATTTTATTGAAAGAAAAATAAAGAAAGAAAAATAAAAGAATTTTAATTAAATTAATGAACAAAATAAAATAAAGAAATTAAAAGAATTTTAACAAAAATAAACAAATTTAATAGAACAATTTTAAGACAATTTTAAAACAATTTAGATGAAAAGAAAGAACAATCAATCAAAGAACAATCAATCAACTCACAAATCAAATGACAACAATCTTCCACAACATTCACTCAAAGGAGGTGACAGGAGAAGTAGTAGATGAGTTGTCCGTGTTAGCCAGAAATTTTGCATAGCCGATTCCGATACAGAACCAGAGAAGCTAATCCTCGAAAGTGACCATCATTTTTCTAGAGAAACAATAAAAAGAGTAACACAACAATACTCACACCCTTTGAATTAAAAAAGATAAAAAGAAAATTAAATAAAATAAAAAGAATGAAAAAATAAAGAAAAATAAATAATAAGAAATTTAATTAAAGAAAAATAAACAAATTTAAATAAACAACAAAATTAATATAAAAGAAACAAAAAATAAACAAATTTAATTGAAACAAATTTAAAATAAACAAATTTAAACAATTTTAAAATAAACAATTTTAATTGAAAAAAAACAATTTTAATTGAAACAATTTTAACAAATTAAACAATCAAAAACACACATTCTTTTGGAAAACAATCAAAAAGGTAGTGACAGTTGAAGTAGTAGATGAGTTGTCCGTGTTAGCCAGAAATTTTGCATAGCCGATTCCGATACAGAACCAGAGAAGCTAATCCTCGAAAGTGACGATTTTTTTGGATCAATTGAATCAAGATGATAAGTAACACAAAAGAATTCTCACCCTGAGAATTAAAAATAAAGAAAGAAAAATAAAGAATTTTATTGAAAGAAAAATAAAGAAAGAAAAATAAAAGAATTTTAATTAAATTAAACAAAATAAAATAAAGAAATTAAAAGAATTTTAAGATAACAATTTTAACAAAAATAAACAAATTTAATACAACAATTTTAAGACAATTTTAAAACAATCAACAATTTAGATGAAAAGAAAGAACAATCAATCAAAGAACAATCAATCAAACAAATCAAATGACAACAATCTTCCACAACATTCACGAAAAGGAGGTGACAGGAGAAGTAGTAGATGAGTTGTCCGTGTTAGCCAGAAATTTTGCATAGCCGATTCCGATACAGAACCAGAGAAGCTAATCCTCGAAAGTGACCATCATTTTTCTAGAGAAACAATAAAAAGAGTAACACAACAATACTCACACCCTTTGAATTAAAAAAGATAAAAAGAAAATTAAATAAAATAAAAAGAATGAAAAAATAAAGAAAAATAAATAATAAGAAATTTAATTAAAGAAAAATAAACAAATTTAAATAAACAACAAATTTAATATAAAAGAAACAAAAAATAAACAAATTTAATTGAAACAAATTTAAAATAAACAAATTTAAACAATTTTAAAATAAACAATTTTAATTGAAAAAAAACAATTTTAATTGAAACAATTTTAACAAATTAAACAATCAAAAACACACATTCTTTTGGAAAACAATCAAAAAGGTAGTGACAGTTGAAGTAGTAGATGAGTTGTCCGTGTTAGCCAGAAATTTTGCATAGCCGATTCCGATACAGAACCAGAGAAGCTAATCCTCGAAAGTGACGATTTTTTTGGATCAATTGAATCAAGATGATAAGTAACACAAAAGAATTCTCACCCTGAGAATTAAAAATAAAGAAAGAAAAATAAAGAATTTTATTGAAAGAAAAATAAAGAAAGAAAAATAAAAGAATTTTAATTAAATTAAACAAAATAAAATAAAGAAATTAAAAGAATTTTAACAAAAATAAACAAATTTAATAGAACAATTTTAAGACAATTTTAAAACAATTTAGATGAAAAGAAAGAACAATCAATCAAAGAACAATCAATCAACTCACAAATCAAATGACAACAATCTTCCACAACATTCACTCAAAGGAGGTGACAGGAGAAGTAGTAGATGAGTTGTCCGTGTTAGCCAGAAATTTTGCATAGCCGATTCCGATACAGAACCAGAGAAGCTAATCCTCGAAAGTGACCATCATTTTTCTAGAGAAACAATAAAAAGAGTAACACAACAATACTCACACCCTTTGAATTAAAAAAGATAAAAAGAAAATTAAATAAAATAAAAAGAATGAAAAAATAAAGAAAAATAAATAATAAGAAATTTAATTAAAGAAAAATAAACAAATTTAAATAAACAACAAAATTAATATAAAAGAAACAAAAAATAAACAAATTTAATTGAAACAAATTTAAAATAAACAAATTTAAACAATTTTAAAATAAACAATTTTAATTGAAAAAAACAATTTTAATTGAAACAATTTTAACAAATTAAACAATCAAAAACACACATTCTTTTGGAAAACAATCAAAAAGGTAGTGACAGTTGAAGTAGTAGATGAGTTGTCCGTGTTAGCCAGAAATTTTGCATAGCCGATTCCGATACAGAACCAGAGAAGCTAATCCTCGAAAGTGACGATTTTTTTGGATCAATTGAATCAAGATGATAAGTAACACAAAAGAATTCTCACCCTGAGAATTAAAAATAAAGAAAGAAAAATAAAGAATTTTATTGAAAGAAAAATAAAGAAAGAAAAATAAAAGAATTTTAATTAAATTAAACAAAATAAAATAAAGAAATTAAAAGAATTTTAACAAAAATAAACAAATTTAATAGAACAATTTTAAGACAATTTTAAAACAATTTAGATGAAAAGAAAGAACAATCAATCAAAGAACAATCAATCAACTCACAAATCAAATGACAACAATCTTCCACAACATTCACTCAAAGGAGGTGACAGGAGAAGTAGTAGATGAGTTGTCCGTGTTAGCCAGAAATTTTGCATAGCCGATTCCGATACAGAACCAGAGAAGCTAATCCTCGAAAGTGACCATCATTTTTCTAGAGAAACAATAAAAAGAGTAACACAACAATACTCACACCCTTTGAATTAAAAAAGATAAAAAGAAAATTAAATAAAATAAAAAGAATGAAAAAATAAAGAAAAATAAATAATAAGAAATTTAATTAAAGAAAAATAAACAAATTTAAATAAACAACAAAATTAATATAAAAGAAACAAAAAATAAACAAATTTAATTGAAACAAATTTAAAATAAACAAATTTAAACAATTTTAAAATAAACAATTTTAATTGAAAAAACAATTTTAATTGAAACAATTTTAACAAATTAAACAATCAAAAACACACATTCTTTTGGAAAACAATCAAAAAGGTAGTGACAGTTGAAGTAGTAGATGAGTTGTCCGTGTTAGCCAGAAATTTTGCATAGCCGATTCCGATACAGAACCAGAGAAGCTAATCCTCGAAAGTGACGATTTTTTTGGATCAATTGAATCAAGATGATAAGTAACACAAAAGAATTCTCACCCTGAGAATTAAAAATAAAGAAAGAAAAATAAAGAATTTTATTGAAAGAAAAATAAAGAAAGAAAAATAAAAGAATTTTAATTAAATTAAACAAAATAAAATAAAGAAATTAAAAGAATTTTAACAAAAATAAACAAATTTAATAGAACAATTTTAAGACAATTTTAAAACAATTTAGATGAAAAGAAAGAACAATCAATCAAAGAACAATCAATCAAACAAATCAAATGACAACAATCTTCCACAACATTCACTCAAAGGAGGTGACAGGAGAAGTAGTAGATGAGTTGTCCGTGTTAGCCAGAAATTTTGCATAGCCGATTCCGATACAGAACCAGAGAAGCTAATCCTCGAAAGTGACCATCATTTTTCTAGAGAAACAATAAAAAGAGTAACACAACAATACTCACACCCTTTGAATTAAAAAAGATAAAAAGAAAATTAAATAAAATAAAAAGAATGAAAAAATAAAGAAAAATAAATAATAAGAAATTTAATTAAAGAAAAATAAACAAATTTAAATAAACAACAAAATTAATATAAAAGAAACAAAAAATAAACAAATTTAATTGAAACAAATTTAAAATAAACAAATTTAAACAATTTTAAAATAAACAATTTTAATTGAAAAAAAACAATTTTAATTGAAACAATTTTAACAAATTAAACAATCAAAAACACACATTCTTTTGGAAAACAATCAAAAAGGTAGTGACAGTTGAAGTAGTAGATGAGTTGTCCGTGTTAGCCAGAAATTTTGCATAGCCGATTCCGATACAGAACCAGAGAAGCTAATCCTCGAAAGTGACGATTTTTTTGGATCAATTGAATCAAGATGATAAGTAACACAAAAGAATTCTCACCCTGAGAATTAAAAATAAAGAAAGAAAAATAAAGAATTTTATTGAAAGAAAAATAAAGAAAGAAAAATAAAAGAATTTTAATTAAATTAAACAAAATAAAATAAAGAAATTAAAAGAATTTTAACAAAAATAAACAAATTTAATACACACAATTTTAAGACAATTTTAACACAAAACAATTTAGATGAAAAGAAAGAACAATCAATCAAAGAACAATCAATCAAACAAATCAAATGACAACAATCTTCCACAACATTCACTCAAAGGAGGTGACAGGAGAAGTAGTAGATGAGTTGTCCGTGTTAGCCAGAAATTTTGCATAGCCGATTCCGATACAGAACCAGAGAAGCTAATCCTCGAAAGTGACCATCATTTTTCTAGAGAAACAATAAAAAGAGTAACACAACAATACTCACACCCTTTGAATTAAAAAAGATAAAAAGAAAATTAAATAAAATAAAAAGAATGAAAAAATAAAGAAAAATAAATAATAAGAAATTTAATTAAAGAAAAATAAACAAATTTAAATAAACAACAAAATTAATATAAAAGAAACAAAAAATAAACAAATTTAATTGAAACAAATTTAAAATAAACAAATTTAAACAATTTTAAAATAAACAATTTTAATTGAAAAAAAACAATTTTAATTGAAACAATTTTAACAAATTAAACAATCAAAAACACACATTCTTTTGGAAAACAATCAAAAAGGTAGTGACAGTTGAAGTAGTAGATGAGTTGTCCGTGTTAGCCAGAAATTTTGCATAGCCGATTCCGATACAGAACCAGAGAAGCTAATCCTCGAAAGTGACGATTTTTTTGGATCAATTGAATCAAGATGATAAGTAACACAAAAGAATTCTCACCCTGAGAATTAAAAAATAAAGAAAGAAAAATAAAGAATTTTATTGAAAGAAAAATAAAGAAAGAAAAATAAAAGAATTTTAATTAAATTAAACAAAATAAAATAAAGAAATTAAAAGAATTTTAACAAAAATAAACAAATTTAATAGAACAATTTTAAGACAATTTTAAAACAATTTAGATGAAAAGAAAGAACAATCAATCAAAGAACAATCAATCAAACAAATCAAATGACAACAATCTTCCACAACATTCACTCAAAGGAGGTGACAGGAGAAGTAGTAGATGAGTTGTCCGTGTTAGCCAGAAATTTTGCATAGCCGATTCCGATACAGAACCAGAGAAGCTAATCCTCGAAAGTGACCATCATTTTTCTAGAGAAACAATAAAAAGAGTAACACAACAATACTCACACCCTTTGTTTAAAAAATTTGTTTATATTAAATAAAATTTGAAATTGTTTATTTAATTTGTTTATTTTCTTTAATTAAATTTCTTATTATTTAATTTTCTTTATTTTTCTATTCATTTATTTTATTTATTTTCTTTTATTTTTTTAATTCAAAGTGTGTGTGTTGTGTTACTCTTTTTTATTGTTTCTCTAGAAAAATGATGGTCACTTTCGAGGATTAGCTTCTCTGGTTCTGTATCGGAATCAGCTATGCAAAATTTCTGGCTAACACGGACAACTCATCTACTACTCTCCTGTCACCTCCTTTTCAAGAATGTTGTGGAAGATTGATTGTCATTTCATTTGTTTGATTGATTCTTCTTTCATTCATCTAAGTCTTTAATTGTCTTAAAATTGTTCTATTAAAATTGTTTATTTTTGTCTTTTAATTTCTTTATTTTATTTTGTCATTAATTTAATTCTTTATTTTTCTTTCTTTATTTTTCTTTCAATAAAATTCTTTATTTTTCTTTCTTTATTTTTAATTCTCAGGGGTGACAATTCTTTTGTGTTACTTATCATCTTGATTCAATTGATCAAAAAATCGTCACTTTTTTCGAGGATAACTCTCTGGACTTCTGTATCGGAATCGGCTATGCAAAATTTCTGGCTAACAGACAATCATCTACTACTTCAACTGTCACTACCTTTTTGATTGTTTTCCAAAAGAATGTGTGTTTTTGATTGTTTAATTTGTTAAAATTGTTTCTTTTTTCAATTAAAATTGTTTTTTTCAATTAAAAATTGTTTATTTTAAAATTGTTTAAATTTGTTTATTTTAAATTTTGTTTCAATTAAATTTGTTTATTTTTTGTTTCTTTATATTGAATTTTTGTTGTTTATTTAAATTTGTTTATTTTTCTTTAATTAAATTTCTTATTATTTAATTTTCTTTATTTTTTTATTCATTTATATTTAATTTTCTTTTTATTTTTTTTAATTCAAAGTGTGGTATTGTTGTGTTACTCTTTTTGTGTTTCTCTAGAAAAATGATGGTCACTTTTCGAGGATTACTGGTTCTGTATCGGAATCGGCTATGCAAATTTCTGGCTAACACAGACAACTCATCTACTACTTCTCTGTCACCTCCTTTTCAAGAATGTTGTGGAAGATTGTTGTCATTTCATTTGTTTGATTGATTCTTCTTTTCATTCATTCTTTTAAAATTGTCTTAAAATTGTTCTATTAAAATTGTTTATTTTTGTCTTTTAATTTCTTTATTTTATTCTTGTTTAATTTAATTCTTTTTATTTTTCTTTCTTTATTTTTCTTTCAATAAAATTCTTTATTTTCTTTCTTTATTTTTTAATTCTCAGGGTGACAATTCTTTTGTGTTACTTATCATCTTGATTCAATTGATCCAAAAAAATCGTCACTTTCGAGGATTATCTGGTTCTGTATCGGAAATCGGCTATGCAAAATTTCTGGCTAACACGGACAACTCATCTACTACTTCGGCTGTCACTACCTTTTTGATTGTTTTCCAAAGAATGTGTGTTTTGATTGTTTAATTTGTTAAAATTGTTTCTTTTTTCAATTAAAATTGTTTTTTCAATTAAAAATTGTTTATTTTAAAATTGTTTAAATTTGTTTATTTTAAATTTTGTTTCAATTAAATTTGTTTATTTTTTGTTTCTTTTTATATTAATTTTGTTGTTTATTTAAATTTGTTTATTTTTCTTTAATTAAATTTCTTATTATTTAATTTTCTTTATTTTTTTATTCATTTATATTTATTTCTTTTTATTTTTTTTAATTCAAAGGGTGTGAGTATTGTTGTGTTACTCTTTTTATTGTTTCTCTAGAAAAATGATAGTCACTTTCGAGGATTGCTTCTCTGGTTCTATATCGGAATCGGCTATGCAAAATTTCTGGCTAACACGGACAACTCATCTACTACTTTCTCCTGTCACCTCCTTTTCAGAATGTTGTGGAAGATTGTTGTCATTTCATTTGTTTGATTGATTCTTTCTTTTCATCTCATTCTTTAATTGTCTTAAAATTGTTCTATTAAAATTGTTTATTTTTGTCTTTTTAATTTCTTTATTTTTTCTTCATTAATTTAATTCTTTTTATTTTCTTTCTTTATTTTTCTTTCAATAAAATTCTTTTCTTTCTTTATTTTTAATTCTCAGGGTGACAATTCTTTTGTGTTACTTATCATCTTGATTCCAATTGATCCAAAAAAAAATCGTCACTTTCGAAGGTTAGCTATCTCTGGTTCTGTATCGGAATCGGCTATGCAAAATTTCTGGCTAACACGGACAACTCATCTACTACTTCAACTGTCACTACCTTTTTTGATTGTTTTCCAAAAGAATGTGTGTTTTTGATTGTTTGAATTTGTTAAAATTGTTTCTTTCAATTAAAATTGTTTTTTCAATTAAAAATTGTTTATTTTAAAATTGTTTAAATTTGTTTATTTTAAATTTGTTTCAATTAAATTTGTTTATTTTTTGTTTCTTTTATATTAATTTTGTTGTTTATTTAAATTTGTTTATTTTTTCTTTAATTAAATTTCTTATTATTTAATTTTCTTTATTTTCATTCATTTATATTTAATTTTCTTTTTATTTTAATTCAAAGGGTGTGGTATTGTTGTGTTACTCTTTTTATTGTTTCTCTAGAAAAATGATGGTCACTTTCGAGGATTAGCTTCTCTGGTTCTGTATCGGAATCGGCTATGCAAAATTTCTGGCTAACACGGACAACTTTCATCTACTACTTCTCCTGTCACCTCCTTTTCAAGAATGTTGTGGAAGATTGTTGTCATTTCATTTGTTTGATTGATTCTTCTTTCATTCATTCTTTAATTGTCTTAAAATTGTTCTATTAAAATTGTTTATTTTTGTCTTTTAATTTCTTTATTTTTTCTTCATTAATTTAATTCTTTTATTTTTCTTTCTTTATTTTTCTTTCAATAAAATTCTTTATTTTTCTTTCTTTATTTTTAATTCTCAGGGTGACAATTCTTTTGTGTTACTTATCATCTTGATTCAATTGATCCAAAAAAATCGTCACTTTCGAGGATTGCTTCTCTAATTCTGTATCAGAATCAGCTATGCAAAATTTCTGGCTAACTCATCTACTACTTCAACTGTCACTACCTTTTTGATTGTTTTCAAAAAGAATGTGTGTTTTTGATTGTTTAATTTGTTAAAATTGTTTCTTTCAATTAAAATTGTTTTTTTCAATTAAAAATTGTTTATTTTAAAATTGTTTAAATTTGTTTATTTTAAATTTGTTTCAATTAAATTTGTTTATTTTTTGTTTCTTTTATATTAATTTTGTTGTTTATTTAAATTTGTTTATTTTTCTTTAATTAAATTTCTTATTATTTAATTTTCTTTATTTTTTTATTCATTTATATTTATTTCTTTTTATTTTTTTAATTCAAAGTGTGGTATTGTTGTGTTACTATTGTTTCTCTAGAAAAATGATGGTCACTTTCGAGGATTAACTTCTCTGGTTCTGTATCGGAATCGGCTATGCAAAATTTCTGGCTAACACGGACAACTCATCTACTACTCTCCTGTCACCTCCTTTCAAGAATGTTGTGGAAGATTATTGTCATTTCATTTGTTTGATTGATTCTTCTTTCATTCATTCTTTAATTGTCTTAAAATTGTTCTATTAAATTTGTTTATTTTGTTAAAATTCTTTTAATTTCTTTTTCTTCATTAATTTAATTCTTTTATTTTTCTTTCTTTATTTTTTCTTTCAATAAAATTCTTTATTTTCTTTCTTTATTTTTAATTCTCAGGGTGACAATTCTTTTGTGTTACTTATCATCTTGATTCAATTGATCCAAAAAAATCGTCACTTTCGAGGATTAACTTCTCTGGTTCTGTATCGGAATCGGCTATGCAAAATTTCTGGCTAACACGGCTCATCTACTACTTCAACTGTCACTACCTTTTTGATTGTTTTCCAAAAGAATATTGTGTTTTGATTGTTTAATTTGTTAAAATTGTTTCTTTTTTCAATTAAAATTGTTTTTTTTCAATTAAAAATTGTTTATTTTTAAAATTGTTTAAATTTGTTTATTTTAAATTTGTTTCAATTAAATTTGTTTATTTTTGTTTCTTTATATTAATTTTGTTGTTTATTTAAATTTGTTTATTTTTCTTTAATTAAATTTCTTATTATTTAATTTTCTTTATTTTTTATTCATTTATATTTAATTTTCTTTTTATCTTTTTTAATTCAGAAAGTGTGTGAATATTGTTGTGTTACTCTTTTTTATTGTTTCTCTAGAAAAATGATGGTCACTTTCGAGGATTAGCTTCTCTGGTTCTGTATCGGAATCGGCTATGCAAAATTTCTGGCTAACACGGACAACTCATCTACTACTTCTCCTGTCACCTCACTTTTCAAGAATGTTGTGGAAGATTATTGTCATTTCATTTGTTTGATTGATTGTTCTTTCATTCATTCTTTAATTGTCTTAAAATTGTTCTATTAAAATTGTTTATTTTGTCTTTTTAATTTCTTTATTTTTTCTTCATTAATTTAATTCTTTTATTTTTCTTTCTTTATTTTTCTTTCAATAAAATTCTTTATTTTTCTTTCTTTATTTTTAATTCTCGGGGTGACAATTCTTTTGTGTTACTTATCATCTTGATTCAATTGATCCAAAAATCGTCACTTTCGAGGATTAACTTCTCTGGTTCTGTATCGGAATCGGCTATACAAAATTTCTGGCTAACACGAACAACTTCATCTACTACTTCAACTGTCACTACCTTTTTGATTGTTTTCCAAAAGAATGTGTGTTTTTGATTGTTTAATTTGTTAAAATTGTTTCTTTCAATTAAAAATTGTTTTTTTTCAATTAAAATTGTTTATTTTAAAATTGTTTAAATTTGTTTATTTTAAATTTGTTTCAATTAAATTTGTTTATTTTTTTGTTTCTTTATATTAATTTTGTTGTTTATTTAGAATTTGTTTATTTTTCTTTAATTAAATTTCTTATTATTTATTTTCTTTATTTTTTTATTCATTTATATTTATTTCTTTTTATCTTTTTTAATTCAAAGTGTGAGTATTGTTGTGTTACTCTTTTTATTGTTTCTCTAGAAAAATGATGGTCACTTTCGAGGATTGCTCTCTGGTTCTGTATCGGAATCGGCTATGCAAAATTTCTGGCTAACTACAGACAACTCATCTACTACTTCTCCTGTCACCTCCTTTTCAAGAATGTTGTGGAAGATTGTTGTCATTTCATTTGTTTGATTGATTCTTCTTTCATTCATTCTTTAATTGTCTTAAAAATTGTTCTATTAAAATTGTTTATTTTGTCTTTTAATTTCTTTATTTTTTTCTTCATTAATTTAATTCTTTTATTTTTTCTTTCTTTATTTTTCTTTCAATAAAATTCTTTATTTTCTTTCTTTATTTTTAATTCTCAGGGTGACAATTCTTTTGTGTTACTTATCATCTTGATTCAATTGATCCAAAAAAATCGTCTCGAGGATTAGCTTCTCTGGTTACTGTATCGGAATCGGCTATGCAAAATTTCTGGCTAACACGGACAACTCATCTACTACTTCAACTGTCACTACCTTTTTGATTGTTTTCAAAAGAATGTGTGTTTTTGATTGTTTTGAATTTGTTAAAATTGTTTCTTTTTTCAATTAAAATTGTTTTTTTTCAATTAAAAATTGTTTATTTTAAAATTGTTTAAATTTGTTTATTTTAAATTTTGTTTCAATTAAATTTGTTTATTTTTTGTTTCTTTATATTAATTTTTGTTGTTTATTTAAATTTGTTTATTTTTCTTTAATTAAATTTCTTATTATTTAATTTTCTTTATTTTTTTATTCATTTATTTTATTTAATTTTCTTTTTATTTTTTTTAATTCGAAGTGTGAGTATTGTTGTGTTACTCTTTTTATTGTTTCTCTAGAAAAATGATGGTCACTTTCGAGGATTAGCTTCTCTGGTTCTGTATCGGAATCGGCTATGCAAATTTCTGCAACACGGACAACTCATCTACTACTTCTCCTGTCACCTCCTTTTCAAGAATGTTGTGGAAGATTGTTGTCATTTCATTTGTTTGATTGATTCTTCTTTCATTCATTCTTTAATTGTCTTAAAATTGTTCTATTAAAAATTTGTTTATTTTGTTAAAATTCTTTTTAATTTCTTTATTTTTCTTCATTAATTTAATTCTTTATTTTCTTTCTTTATTTTTTCTTTCAATAAAATTCTTTATTTTCTTTCTTTATTTTTTAATTCTCAGGGTGAAAATTCTTTTGTGTTACTTATCATCTTGATTCAATTGATCCAAAAAAATCGTCACTTTCGAGGATTGCTTCTCTGGTTCTGTATCGGAATCAGCTATGCAAAATTTCTGGCTAACACGGACAACTCATCTACTACTTCAACTGTCACTACCTTGATTGTTTTCAAGAAAATTTTGATTGTTTAATTTGTTAAAATTGTTTCTTTTTTTCAATTAAAATTGTTTTTTTTCAATTAAAATTGTTTATTTTAAAATTGTTTAAATTTGTTTATTTTAAATTTGTTTCAATTAAATTTGTTTATTTTTGTTTCTTTTATATTAATTTTGTTGTTTATTTAAATTTGTTTATTTTTTCTTTTAATTAAATTTCTTATTATTTAATTTTCTTTATTTTTTTATTCATTTATATTTATTTCTTTTTATTTTTAATTCAAAGTGTGAAGTATTGTTGTGTTACTCTTTTTATTGTTTCTCTAGAAAAATGATGGTCACTTTTCGAGGATTAGCTTCTCTGGTTCTGTATCGGAATCGGCTATGCAAAATTTCTGGCTAACACGGACAACTCATCTACTACTTCTCCTGTCACCTCCTTTTCAAGAATGTTGTGGAAGATTGTTGTCATTTCATTTGTTTGATTGATTCTTCTTTCATTCATTCTTTAATTGTCTTAAAATTGTTCTATTAAAATTGTTTATTTTTGTCTTTTTAATTTCTTTATTTTTTCTTCATTAATTTAATTCTTTTATTTTTCTTTCTTTATTTTTCTTTCAATAAAATTCTTTATTTTTCTTTCTTTATTTTTAATTCTCAGGGTGACAATTCTTTTGTGTTACTTATCATCTTGATTCAATTGATCAAAAAATCGTCACTTTCGAGGATTAGCTTCTCTGGTTCTGTAATCGAGAATCGGCTATGCAAAATTTCTGGCTGACAACTCATCTACTACTTCAACTGTCACTACCTTTTTGATTGTTTTCCAAAAGAATGTGTGTTTTTGATTGTTTAATTTGTTAAAATTGTTTCTTTCAATTAAAATTGTTTTTTTCAATTAAAAATTGTTTATTTTAAAATTGTTTAAATTTGTTTATTTTAAATTTGTTTCAATTAAATTTGTTTATTTTTTGTTTCTTTTATATTAATTTTGTTGTTTATTTAAATTTGTTTATTTTTCTTTAATTAAATTTCTTATTATTTAATTTTCTTTATTTTTTTATTCATTTATATTTATTTCTTTTTATTTTTTTTAATTCAAAGGGTGTGAGTATTGTTGTGTTACTCTTTTTATTGTTTCTCTAGAAAAATGATGGTCACTTTTCGAGGATTAGACCTTCTCTGGTTCTGTATCAGAATCGGCTATGCAAAATTTCTGGCTAACACGGACGAACTCATCTACTACTTCTCCTGTCACCTCCTTTTCAAGAATGTTGTGGAAGATTGTTGTCATTTCATTTGTTTGATTGATTGTTCTTTCATTCATTCTTTAATTGTCTTAAAATTGTTCTATTAAAATTTGTTTATTTTTGTCTTTTAATTTCTTTATTTTTCTTCATTAATTTAATTCTTTTATTTTTCTTTCTTTATTTTTCTTTCAATAAAATTCTTTATTTTTCTTTCTTTATTTTTAATTCTCAGGGTGACAATTCTTTTTGTGTTACTTATCATCTTGATTCAATTGATCCAAAAAAATCGTCACTTTCGAGGATTAGCTTCTCTGGTTCTGTATCAGAATCGGCTATGCAAAATTTCTGGCTAACACGGACAACTCATCTACTACTTCAACTGTCCACTACCTTTTTGATTGTTTTCCAAAAGAATGTGTGTTTTTGTTGTTTTGAATTTGTTAAAATTGTTTCAATTAAAATTGTTTTTTTTCAATTAAAATTTGTTTATTTTAAAATTGTTTAAATTTGTTT